>CM042825.1:9752000-11240441 GCA_009982885.2 Hyles vespertilio | reverse complement strand
CTATCCAGTTTCCTACGAAATACTGATATCCTCAACCGATGTAGACCAGAAGGAAGAAAATGAAAATATGAATGAAATCCTTTTCATATTTTCGACGAAATAACTTCAGTTTAACGATTAGACCGAAGTTACTTTATTACAGTCTTAATTTGTGGACAAATTTTAAGCCGTGTTTTTGTTGGATCAGCGTAAAATTTTTAATGACTTTTTTATATTCAGGGATTTCTCAAGATTTCTGCTGCGCATATTGTTTTTACTGATGGTAGCTTTTTATGGCATAATGAACGAAGGTAAAGCGTAATTTCTTTTTTTTTTTTATTCACATTATGCTTCAAAATTTGTAATAAACGTTAGCATGAAATTTACTTAAAATATTTATTAGTAAAGCTACCATCTCAAAGCTTAGTAATACATATTTTATATACTACATTTTTTAAAAAAAACCACAAAAGTCATAAAAATTAACCATGCACCACAATTTAACACCACAAAATAAACACATATGCAGTTAAGTCCGCAAATAACCCGTTCGTAAGTTAGGGACATCAAAGATGGTGGATGTTTTAAATACAAGCGTCGCCACATGACCCCGCTCGGGATTTATGGCATTATCCTGTTTATGCTTCAATAATTCTACTCGGCTGAACGGGCTGATCTTTGCCTCGGTGCATGTGTACTACCGTCAACCGCGGTTCGAACCTCAGTGTCGTCCTGACATTTGTCGGGGATAGTCGCGCGCCGTTCGTTCTCCCGCCTGGAACGAAAATAGTAACGCTTAGTGAAACATCGGTGGCATTTGACGTCGGTTACAGTGCTGTGACGGATATAGTGGTGACTAAAGTGCGTTTCCTTATAAGTTTTTGAATTTACGTGTTGCGCTGTTCGGGAACTAGCGTGAGTATTATTATTTTTAAGTTATAATTAGTTTTGTTGGTAGTTGGTAAAACAATATTATTTCAGAAAATAAGTGACTTGTAAACTATATATTTCAAGTGTTTTACGCGGAAATATAAAATAAATATTTTGAATTTTGACATAAAATTGCGATAATTTATTATCGAGCAAAAATATTTTTACGTTTATAATACATAATAAAGAAATAAACTACTCTTCGAATTATTAAAGTAACATATTTTAAGGGTGTTAAAATATCCCGAACACATTCATAACCAAATTCTATTTGCCAAGAATCGCCTTGCGAAATTCGAGTACAATCTTATTTTATAAGATATGCAAATCAAGGAGAATGTGTTGTAGGAGACAAATGAGATCGGGAATTTTATGGAACCCCAGGAACGTGGGGAACTTAGCAAAAGGAAATTCGGCCTAACCCCATGACTGATAAAACCTCACGAACGTTCAAAAGATTTTTTCCAACAAGTCCTCTGGTAAGTTCTTCTTAATCACAGAGAAATATATTCTTCTAACTTTTGCATAATCATCATAATTCTTTGTTTCATAATTATACAATTATTAATGAGCATTTGTATAATTTTTCATAGTATAGTTATTAGTGACCTGTGAAGCTTTATGAGTGTTTTAATTTAAATGATATGGTTACAAAAAATATGGGTTACTATTTATAAATTGTAGTTATCTTTTTAATATATTTTCCATCCTTAATGACAACTGATTAAAAGCCTTAATTGTAACTTAGATCACATGCGTATATAATTATTGTGAAGCGTCTTAATTAGATAGAGTAGTGGACTTAAATACGTCAAAACTAGAAATGTCTATCTCTAAAAATTAAAGTACACAAAGCAAACCAAATACCATTAATTGAGGTTTAATTTATATATAGTCCGATGAAAATAATGCTATAATATCGCTGGAATAGTATTTTATTTATTGCACGCAATATTTTAAAACCATTATATCATATCAATATCAATTTCTAGAAACCACGGTTTTGTCAATACTCCGACTGGGCCATTGATATAGCAAATGTAACTTATATTGGACGACGTAAATTTACTATAATTTTCAGTGAATTATGTTCATTATGTGGCCTGGTTAACTTCACCAAATATATGTATTGATAATTAATCATTGAAAATTAGCTACGTTTGTACATTTAGTTGTTTCCAATAAATATAATTTCTTTTATTCATCATCATCATCATCATATCAGCCACAGGAAGTCCACTGCTGAACATAGGCCTCCCCCAAGGATCTCTTTCTCTCTTTATTCACACAAAAAAAATCCTTTCGCTCCGACGATCCATTGCTGCTTTAGATGAAAGGTCAAGATTTTAGGTCTAGATAGCTAGACCCTACATCGTGTACGCATGTTTCATATTCTCAACGAATATTTTTAGGCATCTTTCTATGAATATTTTGTTTATCTGCGTAGTTTTGGCGACGTATTATTCCCAGATTATGTCCTACGTGATTTTTTATTTAAGCTTCTTATATCGTCAGGGTCTTAAGTTACGTGTACTTATGTATATCAGTCCAATACATTGCTGAACATCTGCCTTTGCTTTATTTGTGAGAAGGATATTTCCTAAGCTTTAGATGTCTTACTATCTGCACGACCTAGGACAATACGTATTATCTGGTGGGTAATGATGGTGATATGAAATATTAAATATAACACGAATGCTGCAAAGTAATCGAAACGTCGGGAATTTAAAATGTAAAAAGTAAACCAAATCCCCGATAAAATCCGTAAATAATAGTCATATTTCAATATTAAATATGGTTATATCCTGTTATACTTCAATATACATTTCTTTCATTTATTGTTACAAAAGATAATTTTGCCTAATTAAATCATAACATGAACAGCATTAATAAAACCACTAAGTTTTATAACAGAGCTGACATGAGTAACAGCAGCACAGTAATACTTAAAAATCTTATTAAAATTACCGATCTTACAGTAACATAATACAACAATATTTAAAGATACGTTATTGATTGCTTAGATAGAATTTTTTCAACTTAAACTTTATATTGGACGGTGTTATTTATGCTTATAATATAATGACTACATCAGTGGACTCTTTCTTCCTTCTTCTGTCTGTGGCACCATCTAGTAGTTTGTTACCAACTGCAGTTCTGTATTTCACGAACCTTTTATTTTCTCTTCTAGGCAGAGGGTTCAAATGTTTTTTTTCTACACTTTACTACCTTATAAGTATCTGCCATTGATTTATCACAGATATTCATATACACACAATAAGATCACCTTCTATCGACACAGCAATAGTCTGAAGTGCTTTTAGCACCATCTAATAATTAGCTGAGCTTACTTACCAAAGTGTTAAAAGGGCCGTGCCTGTCCTCATATTCATCACAAATCTTATTCCTGGAAAACATCATAATTTTCAATTTACACAAAGAAGTTGCCAAAGACCAATAATGTGATATAGAAAAAAAATGGCATAATCATGAATTAACTTATTAGTATTATCATAACTGTCCCTGCTCTTGATAGCTATAAGCCTCTTAAGTTACTAGGACAAATCTTTGCCTGCATATATCGCATATATTTTGATACAATGTCAATCAACATTTAAAATCCACAATCAACATTAAATAGTAAAGCCCTTTACCCTTACGCTTATGCGAGGCACATTATGCGACCGTTGGGTCTATTTATTCATCATTTATTTTCAGTAAAGCAGTAAGGTCACTGTGGCTAAAAGGGATAAAATAATATTTCAGTCTAAACTTTAAAAAAAAACAGTATATAGCTATCTTGCGCTAATTAATAAATAATAATAAATACCAAAAAAGCATACTGCTTTGTACCTGTTAATGCAGTTTTGTAGGACACCTCAATAATTTATAATTTTACTGCCACAAATAAAAAAATCATATAAATGAGTACGTAATCATGTACACGTACTGTGGATACGTTCACACACACACATACGCTCCCATCTCTTTTGTCATTCATACTAAAGGTCGAGGCTCGTAAAGTCGCCTGCCTGTAATCGTTCATTGCGGTACAGCCGCCCATTGCGCAATTAATTATGTTCTATCGATTAATCTAAATGTGAATAAGGTTTTTATAGGATTTTCTTACGAGTACATGTGTCTGAGTGTTATGACGTCAAACTTGTGACTCAACTCTGCTGCTGCTGAGTACGGATTTCTTTCTACTTATTTTTCTTTCTCCCTCATTCTCTAATTCTAGTCATCTTTAACCTCAGGGAGGCCGTTTCTGAAAATACGTGTCCATACTCAATACTCAGTATATTTATTGTACACCACATGTTAGATCCTTCAATTTTATAGGTATGGATAATGTATACCCTGTTGGGCACGGCTACAATTTAGAAGAGAGGAGGAAGCCTTAGTCTTAATTTTATTTAGAACATTGAATCTTCATAATTTATATCAAGTTTACACATTTGCATTTAATATGAACTTATATAATATCATAACTACTGTATCAGCCCATATACATGTATGTATATATGAGCCCATATATATGTATACGTTCCTAAAATCTACAATACGCCTACGTCTCTACAATCAAGTGTTCGATTGAGAGTGGTTAAGCCATGTAGTCCAGCAGGCTGGCCTAGTGCGGATAACATAATTAATTAAAATGATATTATTTTTTTATTTAGTAAACATATGTTTTTTGCTGTTGTAATATTATTGTAGTCCAGGTGACCCGTACAGAGTGGTCTGAATACAGCGAAGTGTCCACTCTGGCTTTAGTTTACTATCTATCTTTAATATTTCTACTGAGAGTTTACATAAAGCGGTTTGGGCGAACCTCGATTTAAACACAATACAGGTAGGTATACATCGTCAGGACGATGCCCAACCCATACATTGAGCCAGTAGACAAATGAGTAATGTAATTATTTTATATTTAGCCCTATTTTTATTATTTATTAACACAACATAATTCTATTTACAGGTAACACCTAATACAGTAGAGCAGTACATTATATTACATTACAATACAACTAACTATATAAAAATATATATATACAGGGTATCTCAAGACTGCTACCGAAAACGAAGCCGAGTGGTAGTTTAAGCGACTTCAGACACAATGCAACAGAAAAAGTTGCAAAAAAAAGCGACAAATTTTTTTTGGTTATTTTTTTCCTATGACCATATTTGGGTGGTAAATACATTTTTTCCTAAAATAATAGTGTCTGTATCAGCCCATATACGTCCCACTGCAGGGCACGGGCCTCCTCTACAATCGAGAGTACGATTGAGAGTGGTTAGGCCATATAGTCCACCACGCTGGCCTAGTGCGGGTTGGCGGACTTACATACCATATAATTTTTTATAAATCGCTATGGTATGCAGGTTTCCTCACGATGTTTTCCTTCACCGTTTTAGTGCGTGGTGATTGACTATCAATACACACATGACTCCGAAAAGTCAATAATAATAGTGTATACCCTTTTATTTATAAATAATCTAAGGTATACAAGAGTTTAAATTATTATTTTAGCAAAAACTATGGATTTACCACCCAAAAATGACGATATTTAAAAAATCATAAAAAATAATTGTCACGTTTCTTTGCGAAATTTTTAGTTGCATTGTGTTTGTAGTCACTAAAACTACCACCCTATATTTTGTATATAAAGTTAAATAAATAAAATTGAAAATGTATACTCTGTTTCTTTTTAACAAACAAGTACTGAGTATGTCTCTCGCACATTTCGTACGTTTGTTTAAAAAAAAACAGACTATAATACCAAAGCTTGTAATACCAATAAGTTCACTAGCGGCCTTTGTGAACTCCGTCAATGAGAAAAAACAAACAAATAACCTTTTTAATTATCTCCATAGTCCCTGGTGCTTTTGGTACGCAATCATAAATACCGCTAAGTTAAATGTCACAGCATCCTAAAGTTCACTACACCGATGTGAAATCATTGTCACCGATTTTGAAATGTTATGACACTTCGCCAAATAACACGAGATTTTCCGTGCAGATAAAAACAATGATTTTTGCACCAAACATGAATTCTATGAATTCAAATAAAATTCGGACACTGCAGCTGTATAAATTTGATTCTGGCGTAAAAAATGGCAATTTAGTTATCAGTTAACTATTGTCAAAACTTCTGTTAGGATGATTTGATGGAATAGTAATGTTTAGAAATGCTGCAGCTTACACAGATTCTGTTGTGTTTAGGTAAAAGTGAAAAGTATGTTTTTTTACTGGATGAAATAAACTATTCCGCTCTCACACCCACCACTGTAACTCCTGTAAGCCAGGATCAACAGTGTCACGCAATGTAATGACATCGAGCATTGAATTCGAGTCTCCGGGAATGTCTTGTCCTGTCTTTAACCTGCAACAAAATGAAACAGAAATATACTATATACTAGTACTAGTAATAAATTTGTAGACAGTCTTCAGTTGCGTTTGTTTGTGTGTTTGCACTCATTTGTTTTTTTTTTTTAATACAATTGGTCTGGTTAAGGAGCGATGCTTGTGTAGTCTAGTTTAAGTGACCACTGCTGCCCATGAACATCAAAACGTAGGGATCATAGATGTCATGTAGATAGATAGATGTAGGATGATCAAATTAAAGGGGAGCGGGAAGGAAAATGGATGGGACAGGCAAGGGGTATTAGGCATCCGGCAATGTCACTCGCCATACAAAATGCGATGACAAAGCTGTCACTTTATGTCGCTCTCTTGTGAAAGAGTGGTACGTTACCTGACAAACCTGCCCATTCTTGCTGAGTCATGACAAACAATAGCGTTAACAAAATATAAATTAGTAAACTACCAGTAACATTTAAATAAATATTTTTACATTAACAGCCTTTCGTCTTTTGCTTCAAACCCTAAACAAGTTTATACGCTGTTCACCATTACGGTACGCCCTTCACAAGATGAGCAAAAAAGAAAATAAGAGTTTGAATTATTTTTAAATGAAATTCATTATTGCTGTGTCTGAATTCTAGTTTAGATACTTCATTTATACAATAAATGCATTATCCAATTATTAATTGGAAAGTACAGCTGCCAAGGATTTAAAAAATCTAAAGCAAAACGTCATCTTGCTCAATTATCACGAAGTCTCGACTTATAGATAATTTAATCCTGTGTCTAGTCACGAGACTATAACTAAGCAACAACCCCAATAAGCTACGCAACATTAAGCCACTAGATTTGAGCTACGCGGGTCTGTTACAGCTACGGAATACTCATTACGCTACGAAATAAAGCTACGGGGCACCTCTAAACAATATACGAAGAATTAGCGTCAAGGCCATCAAAATAATCTTTGTAAATAATTTATCAGAATACTACAGAAATGAACAATTATATTTAACAAATGAACCATTGTGGTTTTAATTGGTCGCAAAACAATAACTCTTCTTGTTTGTCTGTTTTTAATTAATGTGAAAGGTTAAAGGCAATAACACCGTGGGCTGGTATTGTATTAATATTGTATTTTGAATTTAATATACTATTAAAACAGCATCAATTGGTAGTAGTTTTAAATGTAAGCTACGAACTTTGAAGTCCAAAAAATTTCCCGGCCCCAAAAGTACCCTTTCTCAACCCACCACTTATGAATTTACTCATAGTTACTATGCCCTGCTGTGAATCCAAGCTCAATTTTGGACGAATCATAGTAAATGGTCACTGTCACTGAAATTAGTCAAATTCTTTTTATGTAAAACTCTATCCTTTGTTTCAAAAAACAAGTGTTGCAATCGTGTCTGTCTGCGATTATTTTATGTTTGCTATTTTAGAATCATTTTTTAAATAATTATATTAATGTTATTTTTCCCGTCTGTAATTGGTGAACATACTAGTATTTCCACGAGTTTTATTATGCAAGTTTAGTCTTTTAACTGTTGGCGTGTCATTTAATAAATAAATAGGTATCCAAATATATTTTTTTCCCAAGAATTACCATTCCCCTCGAAGCCGTCTCTGTAAAACCACCATTTGCTTTATCCACTCCTTTTTTTATTTTTGCTCCATTTTACCTAGAACACTTGAGTACTTGAGTGGTTCCACACACTGGATGCCAATAGGCCTCCGTGAATGACACATTTTCGTTAATACATTTTGTTTCAAAGACGATATTTTGCGTACATATTGGTTTTCTGAACGTCTTTCAAGAGATAAATGTTTGAATTTTCTTTTTGTATGCTTAGTTGTTTTGAAATGGAAGTGGTTGGAGAATGTGGAATTACATAACATTCGTTCGTATGTATAGTGTTTGGTAAATATGTATTTGTGTTGGCACACGGAATATATTACTTCTACTATATACTTCTAACACCCGTATTCACAAACAATACTATGAGGACGCATAGTGTAGCCAAACGCACAGAATTGTCAATTTTGATTCATAAACAATACTTGAGTGATGAGTGACACTATGCGTTCACTTAAAGAGGCCCTCAGGTAAAGAAAGTCAACAGCTATTTTACGCAACGCATAGTGTCGATTGAAGACGTAAAAGTGACAGCTGTGAATGTAAATTGTAATTTCATTTTATGTGTTTTGCATATTACGTCCATGTTTTTGCATTAGGCTTTTTCCATTTTCAATACAATGGATTGCAGCAGAGAGGAGGAGTTCGACAATTATATTGATGATACTTATCGTTCTGCATTCGGTAAGGACACCGAACGCAGGACGATAAGTGCAATAGATATTATTCGAGATTTACAAAATCCTTTTGATTTTTACAATGATAAACAATTTAAAAAACGCTATGGATTTACTAGGGATATTGTTCTTCATGCACTTTTGCCACTAGTCTGAAAAAGGCCTTTCAATACCGCCTATTTACTAATTACGTGTGGCCTTAAGATTTTATTCATCTGGGAGTTTTCTGTTGGTAAACGGACTAGATGCTACTGCCAACATTTTCACGGTGGTCGCGGGTTCGAATCCCAGGGCACACCTCTGACTATTCGGAGTCATGTGTGTATTGATTCTTTGATAGTCAATCACCACGCGCTAAAACGATGAAGCATAGCGATGTATAAAAATTTCTATGGTATGTAAATCCGACAACCCGAATTAGGCCAGCGTGGAGGGCTATATGGCCTAACCACTCTCAATCGATCTCTCGAGGCCTGTGCTCTGCAGTGGGACGTAAATGGGCTGATACAGATACGGGAATTTTCAGTTTAGTAATCATCTATTAGGATGCAGGCTGCCTCCAACAGGTCACTGTGGAAATCATTATGGAGGGGGGTGGCCTATGTTAACACACACAATTTACCGCTTAAAAACGTGGGAAAGAAATTTTATTATATATTTGGAACGTAAATATTTGAAGTTGTCAAAGTGAAACTCACGACTAATTCGCGGGACATGCGCGGACACCAATTGTCAAACATCAGAGAGAAATTAGCAACAGTAATTGACCAATCACTGATCCGCATTGGACACTGTGCGTTCCCATAGTAAAAGGGTGACTCAAGTATTGTTTATGAATAAAAAGGCTGAGCGGAACGATCACTATGAGAAATGTCTTACTTAGCATAGGGTTACTTCAACACTGAGTAAAGTATTGTTTGTGAATACGGGCCTAATACTACTAAGTTTGCAGTCAACACATGGAAACATTGAACAAATCATTAAATTTCTTGTCATGATGGAATCCAATGATTACATTTTTCCTTTTTAATATTTTACAATTGATGCCAAATCCTTATAATACGAATACCATGTCGTTAGGACTAAAATATGATCTTACAACAACTATATATGAAGCACAAGAGAACACGCATTTTTCTACATGTATATTATTTTAAAATATAAGCATGAATCGATAATGATCACGTAATTAGGCAATATCTACACAAAGATTTTTACACAACACATCTGCTATCACGCTTCTAAAGGACATTTTCAAATATCACACGTCGGTATAATAATTCATATTTTCATTTTTAGAAATAACCGCTTGTTCACGTCATTGCATATGAAATACCATTAGATATAAAAATCATATACATACATAAACTCACGGGTTTTTCCCAGAAGTGGTAGGTAGACGTGCTACTAGAACATTCAGATTTCGCTATGTTGCTCTGTCCCACGATGTGAAAGAGACGAGCCTGTCGCTATATCGAGCACAAATTCCTTCCTCCAAAGACAGAAAAAATCAAATGTCACTTGTTCCGGAATTCGATCCCGACGCTTTAGCTTTGTATTTGTACTGTAGTACCACGCCGCCGAGGTAATTACAAAACTCCACGTGTAAAAAGTTTAGAAAAGTTACAAATCCATAAAAAAATAATTGAAAGCAGTAATTTCCACGATAGTTAAAACAAAGTAATGGAATAAAAATAAACTTCATACATAGTATGAGATATAAGCAGCAACGATCAAAAAATTTATGGCACTATAAACGTCACAAAAGTAAAAATACTGCGGCTGGGACAATGAACCATACAATAAACTAACAGTGCCGCCTGACTTCATTTGTGTTTTTTTTTTTTCATTGCTTATTTGCCATTTCAATATTTTTCCCTACATTTTAAAATAATCGGCTCGACTGTATCTCATATATGTAGGTAGAAATGAAATTGAATTAATTTATTAAAAATCACAAATTAGAAGAATTTTTATTTGCTTAGGGTTCCAAAAAACACTTTAAAAAATTAGTTGTAGGTCTTTCATAATTACGTAGATAGACCATGGCTATAAATGTCTTTAAACCGGAATACGACATTGTGTTTACATAGCTGTTTGGAGGGTTTGCGGTAATACCTGCCCAGGCTATATACAAGCTCTCACATAATATGATAGACCTACCATCAGTACAATCTTCATATAAATTTCGCCCTACATGTATACATTTAACTATAAAAGAAACTCATATTAGATACAAAGGTTATAAACCGTACCGTAAACGCAAGCCGTTTAACATTTACTGACTTTTTATTTAGAAACACTGCATTAATATTTTCAATTTAACCCTTCATGAGTTACTAGCGATCGGTCCCGGATCCGCCCGGGTGTAAACGCACTTTTCAAAATGAGGCCAAAATGTTTAATTTCGGCTATAAATTTGGAATAGACCAATCACAGTACAAATGAATAAAATTTCTTCGTATTTGCTGGATTTTTCAATACTGCTTCCCTCTTATACGTCAGAGCGTGATGATATAGCATTACTCGATAAATGACCTATCCAACATACAGGGACTTCAATCGTCCGAAGTTTCGAACTTCGTTTCGGATGAATATAGTAGGGCCCCAGATATTTTTTCAATTCGAACCAGTAGTTCCTGAATTAAGAGGTAAGAAACAAACTCTTCAGCTTTATATATTAATCTACATTTATGTATTTAGTAAATCAACTTGTGTACCCATTTTTTTAGTATACGGAGTCGTTACAAACACCTTATTTATAATAGTTTTACAAGATACTAGGTTGTTCTATGTCTTATAAAATCCGTCTTTTCAGAAAAAAAATCTGAGTAAATCATTTGTTTTGTTATCATTTTGCAAATGTACAGGGGAATGCCTTGGTATAGGCTTGTCTAGCTTTGTAATTCATAGTGTTGTTTTTTTCTACAGTACATGAGCGATCGTATCGCTTCCCATTAGACGAAAGGCATGCACGTCTCACCATTGTGCAAGTGCAATAAAAACAATCCATTAATGCCATTGAAAACGAAGTAAAATTAATTATATAAACGGCGCCTCGTAAATATAAAGAGAAATTAAAGCATGACATTGTTGAATTATAAACATTATTCTTTATTAAAATACACAATATTTTCATATTACCCATCAACTCAAATCATAAAAGGTTGGATCTACAACTTCCTATGTAGGTAGATAAGCCCTTGCAGCTATACAGAGTTGATAGTCACATTTTCGACGCAACTCGACAACACCGGCCAGCTCATTGTCACTCAAATGGGATCTTTGGCTAGATTGCGCCTGGTTTTTATGATGGCACCCGAGATTTACTGTTGCGTACACCGTTCACACTACCGAACGGGATGGCTGTCTCGTTCAGTTTATACCTTTGACACGCGGTGAAATATTTTAGTTGAAAGTTTAAATTAAAATGCATTGCACTTATTTGTTTTTAATAAAGGTTTTATAGAAAAAAAAAGTTCTTATTGAGCGCCAGAACGTAATTACCTAAAATCATTTGGTTTAGCGTCTCTGATATAAGTTTAAGTGGATCTATTTTTGTAGTCACATTTGCCTTGTGTGCTCCGTCCCACGATATGATAGGGGGCGAACTTATCGAGCGCAAATTCCTGACTCCTAACTGATGATGAATTCGAAATCCAATATTACTTTGCCCGACTAAGGTTTGAAGCCCGAGACCTCAGCATTGTAACCGTACCGTACAACTACGCAACCGAGGCAGTGCGCACCTAGGGTTATACAATCTTTGAATTAGGCAAAAGTACCCGAATTATACACATTATTTGAGTTTTATTTGCCATGTAGCGGTTATATATATATTGCTTAAAGTTAGTTCAAACGATTATTACTACATACCAGATATTTTTACAAGTTATTTGTGTACCGTGTGCATGTAATTTCATAAAAAGTGTTATTTATATTCTCAGTTCTTTAGATAAGAACCTTTTGCATAAACCGTTTCGCCTACCTAGCCAATCAGAGTGAAAGTTCTCGACTAACTAATTACTTAGCAGTAGCCGCCTCTAATGTTAGCATACGATGGGAAGGGTTCTTAGTGTTAGGGTTATTGCACTATCACAGCATATGAAATAGTGGTAAGGTGCTTGTAGTACGCAATTCTTGATACTGCATAACTTGAGTGTCATAATCTGTCATCATCATCATCATCATCACATCAGCCACAGGAAGTCCACTGCTGAACATAGGCCTCCCCCAAGGATCTCCACAATGACCTGTTGGAAGCGGCCTGCATCCAGCGACTTCCTGCAACTTTAGTCAGATCGTCCGTCCACCTTGTAGGCGGGCGTCCGACATTTCGCTTGCCTGTACGTGGCGTCCACTCAAGAACCTTTCGGCCCCAACGGCCATCGGTTCTACGAGCTATGTGCCCGGCCCACTGCCACTTGCAAATCCTATGGGCTATGTCGGTAACCTTGGTTCTCCTACGGATCTCCTCATTTCTGATTCGATCTCGCAGGGAAACACCGAGCATAGCCCGCTCCATGGCTCACAGTGAGAGGCCACGACTCAGTGCCGTATGTCATCACTGGTAACACACAACTATCGAAGACTTTCGATTTTAGGCACTGAGGTATTTTGGACAGAAGACGTCGCGAAGTTTCCTGAACGCTGCCCAACCGAGTTGGATTCGACGATTGACCTCTCTCTCGAAGTTGGACCTGCCTAACCGGACCACTTGTCCTAAATAGACATATTCGTCTACAACTTCGAAAGTCGAGCCCCCAACTCTAATAGGGGTGGACACAACATGGATATTCGACATAATCTTCGTTTTATCCATGTTCATTTTAAGACCCACCTGTTGGGAGACTCGATTAAGGTCTTCGAGCATAGTGCTAAGGTCTTCCAGCGACTCTGCCAAGACTACAATATCGTCGGCAAATCGAAGGTGAGTAATATACTCGCCGTTGATGTTGATGCCGAATCATTTCCACTGCAAGAGCTTGAATGCATTTTCCAGCGCGGCAGTGAACAGTTTCGGAGATATGACATCTCCCTGTCTCACGCCTCTTTGTAGTGGAATAGCCTTCGTGCTCTGATCCTGTACTCGGACCGACATGGTGGCGTTGTTGTATATACACCTCAACACTTCGATGTACCGATAGTCTATGTGGCACCGCTGAAGAGACTGTAGCACAGCCCAGGTCTCGATCGAATCAAAGGCTTTCTCATAGTCCACAAACGCTAAACAAAGCAGCAAGTTATACTCCTCGGTTTTTTGTATAACCTGCCGTAGCGTATGAATATGGTCTATGGTACTAAAGCCTTTTCGGAAACCGGCTTGTTCGGGAGGCTGGAAGTCATCAAACCTGCCTTCGAGACGATTTGTGATGACCCTTGAAAACAACTTATAGACATGGCTCAGGAGCGAGATGGGCCTGTAGTTCTTCAGCAAAGTGTTATCACCTTTTTTGAAGAACAGTACCACCACGCTCCTGCTCCATGCCTCCGGCGTTGAGCCCTATAATAATCTGTACTTATTAATATATAAAGCTGAAGAGTTTGTTTGTTACCTATAATCTCAGGAACTACCCGTTCGAATTGAAAAATTCTTTTTGTATTTGATAGGTCATTTATCAAGGAATGCTATAGCCTATATCATCACGCTAGGACCTATAACCAGCAGTGAAAAATCTAGCAAATACAAGGAAATTTTATACGTTATTCGTGGTCTGATTGGTCTCAAAATCGATATCGAAAGGATCCTTTCCTCCGATATTATAAATTGATTGTCGGAATTAAACATATCGACTACCATTTTGACAAGTGTTTCTGCATCAGGGCGAAGCCGGGCTAGACTACTAGTTTGTAATATAGGAAATTAAATGTAATGAAAATATTTCATTGAATCCATAAAATGTCATATATTATATCTTAGATTCAGTGTTTTTTACTCTCCTGATCACAAGTCTGTTTTCGCTGGAAGAGAACGGGAAAGAAATAGTATCGTTGTATTTTTCAAAAGGAGAACCAATATTCGTGATAAGGCTGTTAAATGTTTAAAGATCACGTGGTAATAAAACATAATTTTTCATATAGTATTGATGAGAATTTGGAAGTTAATAGTATTATAAATAAATCGATCACACAATGCCAACTTCACTTTAGAATCAATCAAGTTTTGGGTCTTGGGTATTGGAAACTATGGCAAACTTTTTGAATTCTCACCCATAATAAAACATTTGTTGAATTTAAAACCGTAATATGTAATTGAAAATTCGACATATTTTTCAGCTGGCGTCATTTTATATCAGCCCATATACGTACCACTGCAGGGCACGGACCTACTCCAAAAAGAGAATACAATTAAGAGTGATGAGGCCATATATTGGTTAGGTGCTTTAACGGTCAAGGGAAACATGACGAAACATGTAAAAAATGGCGGAAACCTGTGAATACCTGAAAAGTATTTCTATGGTATGCTAAGTCCCCGACCCGCACTTGACCAGCGTGGTGGACTATATGTTCTCACCACTCTTAATCCTACTTTCAAAATAACGTATTTATTAAACATGTAATACACGCGAAGTATGTATTTATATTCCCCGTATTTATTTATATTAAATACTAAATTAAACTACTAATCCAGTCATTAAGATTTAAGGACAATCTCATGCAAATATACGAATGATTCAAGACCATCCACCCGTGACTCCGAAAGCCTACGGAACAAACGGTGGAATATGTTTTTTGCTAAGAGATGTATATGGTGTATGATTTTATTTCCGGCTCATACGTTATACGGATCGGAGTCCCTTCCGTTATTGCCGAGAGAAATTATTCTTCTTGCCTTTAGTTTTTCTTTTTCTTGTAACCATTAAGGAAACATGTTTGGTATTGTTTTGTTGTGTAGTTATATAACCGTGATATATGGCAGCGCTTACCGTGTTGCCATGTGAAAAATAACTTTATCCCATCGACGTAAAAAATATAAAAAAATACCTCGAAATATTGCTGACTGTAGTATTTTTTGTTGGCAACATAAACGTATAATGTCATCTGTTGAAAATTGATATAGCTCCATTAATATTTTGAAGTGAATATCGTACAAATTTCATACCCGAAAAGTAAAAATCGTTTTTGGAAGTGTTAAGCCATTCAACTGTTAGTCATGGCTCAGTATAAATGGGCAGGCTCGTCCGGGGCAGTACCACGCCCCGCCTTAGAGGAGATCGACGTGTAGTGACAACATTGTCATCTCGTTTCTTTCAGTGAGTGAGATTACCAGGTGCCCAATACCTGTTTCCTCTTCCCATCCTTTTTCATTCCATCTCATCATCATCCATGATCCAAGCTTTGTGAATCTTCGTGGACGGCAGTGGCCACTTACCATCAGGTGACCTGTTTGCTCATTTGCCTGAGCTATTAAATTAAAAATACTGGAGACTGTCCCACCCTCACACCCACCACTGTAACTCCTGTGTGCCAGGATCAACAGTGGCACGCAAGGTAATGACACCGAGCATTGAAGCTCGGCGAGTCTCCGGGAATGCTAACTTGTCTTTAACCCGAAACGAAATTAATCAGAAAGTGAAATTAATAGGAGGAGTTGGAAATAAATAATTGTCCACTTCCCTCCGTGCAAAGAGGGCGACAAATCAATGAACTAAACAGGTAAAACACCTCGTAAAAAGACTTTTACAGCCGGAGAAGCCAGCTGTAAAGCACCACGGATCATATCATTATTACATTTAAATGGGGCCTATTATGTGAGCTTTTAGACTTGATTCCAATAGTAAGTATGGCAAAAACGCCGGAAAGCACGGAAGTTCTTCCTAGTCTCTACAAGGTCCATGTAGTATACGACTCCAGATGATATCTGCATACTATCCAGCATGGTTTTACGCTCATTCTGCCAAAGCCTACACTCCCAAAGTATATGATGCGCGGACAGCTCATACTCGCAATTAGGTGTTGAACATGGGCATGCAGGCGATTCAACAAGCTTAAAAGAGTGAAGTTTAGATCTAAAGTTACCATGACCCGTGAGGAATTGTGATACGCAATAATCGATATCCAACCAAGTCTTTGTCAAACGATCACGAACGCAAGGAAAATATTGGTATAGATGTCGTCCCTTCAAAGATACCTCCCATCTATTTTGCCATTCATCTAATAGTTCGCTATATACCACTGAAACCGGTTTAAATAATCTATCAGTTTTTAAAAGTTCACGTGCGGTTAAAAATCTTTTATCCATATTCTCCCTAATAGAGTAATACATGGCGGCGCGACGTTGCACCTCCAGGTCGACTGGAAGTACACCCGCCAGGACAGGCAAAGCTTCGGTACTAACAGTTCTATATGCCTTACACAAGAATATCAAGGCCAAGCGTTGGCTCTGGAGCAGTTTTCTTCGCACAGCGCCGATAGTAGCCCTATCAGCCCATACGGGAGATCCGTAACAAATACATCCTAGGTAAGTTGCTCCATAGATGATTTTTAGAGTATTGAAAGATAGCCCCCATGTTGATTTTGATATTCTTGTCAAAGCAAAAAAGTTCCTTTTCGACTTTTCCCCGACGTTTTTAATATGTTTAAGAAAGGAAAAATTCCTTTCCAAAATTAAACCAAGATAACAAACCGATTCTTTATTCTTAACAGTGATATTATTAAATTTAATTCGCGGCGGTGATTGTAAACTTCCTTTTAAAAGTAATTGAAACGTTTTATGTGGTGCAAACTTTAAGCGATTTCGATGGCCCCAGTCACATATTAATTTTAAACACGCGTCTGCACTATTTTCTAGTCCCGACCTACTGTTTGATTCTATTAGCAAGAGGCCATCGTCCGCATATCCGGTCAAAGAACACCCTGACGGTAAGGGAATCGTAAGAAAATCATCGAAGCCTAAATTCCACAAATAAGGACCTAAGACTGAGCCTTGTGGACAACCCATCGTCAGTGGTTTCGACACGGCATAGTGTCCAAGTTTAAGTTTGGTTGTTCCGTGCGAGAAATACGAGTAAATAAGTGAATATATATTTTTAAAGCATCCTCGTAATTTCAACTTAAGAAGCAGCATTGGCCACCAAGCGTTGTCGAAAGCACCGGAGATGTCCAGGAAAATACCAAGTACATATTTGCGCCATATTTGTACATATTACCGATGTACTTACCGCTCTTCTAACCGAAACTGCCGCGTCGATCGTTGACTTACCCGTAGTAAACCCGAACTGATTTTCGTGAAATTTTGGTCCACCCGGTAGGTAGCATTAAAAATACTATGAGATAAAGCCTTATACTATCACTGCAAAATTCATAGTTTACAACTAGATTATGATCAGTCTAGTGAACTGAATGTGACCATTCCTAAAATCCGCCATTAATTTCTCTAGTCTCATTACGACTGCTAAATGCATTAGTTCGCAATTCATTCAAATTAATGTTAACCATAAAGGACTGTTTATAATGGCAACAACAAAGTCTATTTGTGCGTGATTAAAAAGCCAGTCTCCCCCGTGCTATGGTTTATCTCATCATATAACAGCTCTGAGTGCTTGAACACGTCTGCGAATGTGGGTCATTCGTGTGTGTACGTTTATATGCTTGGGTTGTTAATTCGTTATTATTACAAAGGAAATTATATTTCTCGGTTGTTTTTTTTTTTTGTGAATGAACAAAACTCGTGGACATGAGCAACAAATATATTAACCGTAGGATATTGTAGCCAGAGTAACGACTGGAGATATTGATACTTAGCATCTTATGTGGTGAGCGCAGTGGAATGCCAAGCGTTGCTTTGTAATTCAAGGTATTCATTGGATTTGCTACTGTTCATAAGCAGTCGTAACTCCCACCATTAAGCGAACGGCCTGCTCGTCTCACAATTCTCGTCTCTCATTGCAATAAAAAATATTAAAATAATGTGTGACTGTCCGATCACGTCTGTCTTGGATTCCACAAAATGTGAAAAAGCCTCGTGGTAGACCATACAGGATGTAGAGAGATTACTAATATAATTTGAACAAATAGTAAAATTTATATTGTTTTGCTTTTCAACAACTTAATAATATGAACAAAAAATCGAATTATTTTTGGTGAAATATTCATTGACATCAGACATTTCTAAGTTCACAGATCACTGACTAATAATTCAATCACACAATCGTTTTCTATTAATAATCAAAGCTAAGTTGAACAACCCTGCGCATTACGCGGATGACTATGCGATGGCAGATCGCCGCGCAAAGGTGGTTTTACCTTCACAAACGATACGGTCTTTTGACTTTTGTGTTGAATGGTACCAGCGAGGTTATATGTTGGCAATCGGGTAGCAACCCTTTCATCGCCCCTTTTTGAGATATAATATTCTGATCAGATAGAATATTCAAATGTGGTTCTTGGATATTTTTCGAATGCTATTTCATTTATACAGAATACGTTTATTGCTTCTTCTTTAGTCGAATTTCCGCAGTGAAAATGAACTAAAATGTTGATATTAAGTGAACTATCGGCAGCTTTGTCATTATTCGCAATGTTATCTTTCAGAGCTGATTTAGTGTTGTATTATAGTTTTGCACATTTACGACACATACCTACGTTTTGTAAGCGGATAAAATATACTACGCGAATTCATAAAACCTTAATCAAAATATTTTTATTGCACTAGAGTATTTTAAATGTATTTTGTTAGTAGCCCCATATGGAAAAAGTGAAATAACATCAATCGATTTCGTAACGGGTTTGTACATGTTTCATAAAATATTATACTGCCTCTATACCAAAAATATTTACTCTGAAAGCAAGGGCCCTACTATATTCATCCGAAACGAAGTTCGAAACTTCGAACGAACGAAGTTTGTGACGATACGAATGTACCTACTCTGTAAATGTTCGGATTTGTATAACGTACATCGTAACCATAAGTATATGGTTACGACCGTAAGTCAATAACGACCATAAGTGAAAATATCTTTATTACTTTTACAAACATTTCATCTTATTGTCTAGGTGTGGTAGTCTCCTTTTAGGCCTATAAATGCCTGTGTTAGGAGACTACGCTCTTCCATAACTTAATACAAATATATAAAAGTAATCGCGCAAGGTATTGTGCAAACGCGCGAATGCTCTTGTGAGTGAGCGCGCGCGAATGTGTATGCGTGTGTGTATGCGTGTGTGTATGTGTGGGTGTATACTGTGTATATATGTATGTGTGCGTGTGCGTGTGCGTGTGCGTGTGCGTGTGCGTGTGCGTGTGTGTGAATTCATGTTATTAAAATAAACTCATATTTTATAAGATGGACTCGGTCTCTTTATAATTTAATTGTTTTAGCCAAGTAGTTAAATCACATTTACAGTCACGGTAAGTTTTAATATATAGATTTATCTCTTTGTTTATTTTATTATAAAGTTGCGCCGAACGTTTTTTAAACTGGATGTTTGCGAAAGCGGTTTTAGTTTTAGGGACAGGTACAACGTCCGGTTTCCTTCTTCTTTTTGAGGAGTCAACAGGACTGAAGGTAAGTGACTTATGAAGTTTCAGAATAGTTTGTAGTATGTATAGTTTTCGAACTGACATTAGATCACTGATTTGATATAAGTTTTCCGTAGGATAAAGACGCTTCTTAAAGTACATGATTTTAAGCAAACCTCTTTGGGCCCGCTCAACTTCCAGGAATCGCGTTTTTAAGGCTCCCCCCCACACCAGTATACAATATATTATAACGGATTGGACTAATGCAATATATATCCTATTTAGGAGGGTATTTGGGCTAAATTTATTCTGCGGTACGACATGTCTAAGTGTAGAGAACATCTAATTGAATTTTCTTATTCTCATTGAAACTAGCTCAACTTGAGGGTACCAGGATAACCTCTGGTCAATTATAACGCCTAGATATTTCGTTTGATTGACTTTTGTTAAAAAGGGACAGTTGCATTTGTTTTCAGTGACGCAAGTTTGGTAATGTATTTTGATATTAAAGTCTGTATCAGGTTGAGTGCGGTTGTTAATGCTGAAACTAATGTAGTTTGTTTTATTTATGTTTAAAGTGAGGAGGTAAGTAAGTAAGAGGTTTGTAAGCCACTTTGCAACCTGGGTTATACCTTTTTCGGCACTGCTTTTAATAGCTTTCCAAGATGAGCCATAAAACACGATAGCAGTGTCATCGGCATAGGAAAAGATTTTTGCATGTGGAATAGCCATGTTGCATAGATCGTTAATATAGATTAAAAATAATGTCGGCCCAAGGATGCTGCCTTGGGGAACCCCAAAAGTAATCTCTACTTCATCACTTACATGCTCACTTATTTTTACTTTCTGAGTTCTACTTGAAAGATAGTCTTTGAAGATATCTAGTTGAATATCTCTAATTCCAATTTTCTGTAACTTGTGTTGGAGAATGGGCACACAAACAGTATCAAAGGCTTTCTTTAAATCTAAAACGATAGTTAGGCATTTGTGACCCTTGTCAAGTTGTTCGGTAATTGTAGAACTTAGGGATATTACCGCGTCCTCTGTAGAAACTCCTTGTCTGAAGCCAAACTGGTAAGGTGACAATAAATTATGTTTATCAATATATTGTAAGAGTCTAGAATTTAATAGTTTTTCTAATATTTTAGATAAAGCCGATAGAACCGATACAGGCCTATAGTTGTTTATGTCTTCCTTAGCCCCACCCTTAAACACGGGGGTAATTAAAGATTTTTTTAACGAGTTGGGAAAGACACCTACTTTAAAACACAGGTTCGCCAAGTGGACTATAATTGGGGTAACTTCATGTTTTATGTATTTTAGGTATTTAGTAGAGATGTTGTCCCAGCCCGGGGCACTGTCTACTTTTAGGCTGTTTATGATGTCATTTATTTCATTGGGATCAGTATCTAGAAGAACAAAGGAGTGCGGCTGACTTGGTAAACCGTTTAGGTATATTCTGTTGTCGTCATCTGTTACAGTACTTTGGATGTTTTTAGCTAGTTGTGGACCGATATCAGCAAAAAAACTATTTACATAAGTCGCCGACTCAATTGGAGAGGGTTTTATATTCATAAGTTCATTATTTAAATTATTTGATTTTTCAGTGTAAGTGATATGTTTTATATTTTTCCAGAGTAATTTATTGTTCTTTATAGAGCTAGCAAGTAGCGTTCTATCATATTTTCGTTTAATTTTTTTAATAAGATTATTGCAAAAGTTCCTGTATTGAATATAAGTGATTTTTTTATATCATTATGAGGTTCATTACGCGATTGTTTTTGAAGTTTATTCCTATTTCTAATACACTTTAATATTCCAGAAGTGATCCAGGGTTTGATTATACGTTTACTGTTTGGCATATGTGCAATAGTTGTATTTTGAGTTATCGATGTAGAAATATAATTAATCAGAAGATCGGTAATACGATTTGGATCGTTACAAAAAAGTAGCTCAGTTAATTTCGCCTTCTCTAAATTTTTTAGCGCGCTTTGAAAGTGTATTTTAGGATGGGATTTTTTAATATAAGTAAGCTTTTTTTTTTACTTTTAAGACTGATAAGAAAGTGGTGTAGTGATCTCTAATTGTTGTGTGTAAGATAGTAATGAAGGCAGAGACTTTTTTGGTGTTGATTTTTAACATCATATGATCGAGGCAGTTTTTTTCTCTAGTAGCCAAGTTGTGTCCTGGCAGAACGCCATAGGTTGAAAGGGAATTAAGATAAAATGTCCTATTTCTAAAGTCAGTTGAAGCCTCATTTGATTTAGATATGATATTGATGTTGATGTCTCCAGTAATTATGATATTTTTTTGCATACTTATGGTATTTAAATGAGCGCATAATGAATTTGTAAAGCATTCCGCATTACTGTTAGACGGGGAGCGATATATACATATAACAATATTGTTTAAAATGTCAAGTTACAAGCACGACGCTTGTAGTAATTTTACTTCCGTAATACAACATTTTAGATGTTTCTTAATGTAAACTACTACACCATCGTTTTGGTTCATATGTCTCGACGTTACATGGCTATTATAATTTTCTAAAGTAGGTACAGGTTTATTTGGGCTTAAGCGACATTCAGTCAAAACGATAATATCGCATTCGAACCTAAGATTATGCAGGTTTACAACAAAGTCGTCAAGGTTGCAGTAAATGCTTCTTATATTCTGGGAAATAATCGTAAGGTCCGAATTAGAATAATTATAATGATTAGCCAATTCAAGAGTATCGCACTCCGTAGCTCTAGCTATATTCAAGTTATCCATATCTTTTAAATTTTGAAGAATATCACCCATAAGAGTTAATTTCAAGTAATATACGTATTGTGTCTATGAGATTAGTTATTAAATGGTGAGAGAGACCAGAAACAAATTCATAAAGAGTCCTATGATAATATTTCGATATTATGAGTTTAAATATTATGTAGTGTATAAAGATAAGATTTGTGTGTTTATAAATATTCCGGGTGGGGTTAAGTGTGTGAGTTGTGTGAAAGTATATATAGGTACATTCGTATCGTATATAAACTTCGATCATCCGAAGTTTTGAACTTCGTTTCGAATGAATATAGTAGGGCCCCATTCTTTCTTCGATCCGAAGATTCGAATTTCATGTTACAGAGTAGGTTTCGAAACTAAAAACGTCACGAAGATTCGAATTTCGTGGTACAGAGTAGGTTTCGAAACTAAAAACGTCACGAAGATTCGAATTTCGGATTTATATAGTAGGGCCCCTACTCTGTTTTTGTTTATTTGCATGCATTAAATCGAATACTTGCAACAATTTTCATATATGTACCTAAAAGAAACATTTATTTTTACAAATATTAAGTTTTATCGAATTCACTTAATTCTGACAAAAAAATATTTAAGTATTTAAATGCCGCCATCATAATTATTTTTGGTTTTAGAAAATCTAGTTGTCTTGACATAAAGTATTTCTACAATATTCTACCACCAAAACAAACTGCTTTAAACAGAAATACATTTATACAATAAGAAAGTATATTTATTTATAATTCCTGCAATAAAATAATATCCCCTAGACTACGATACTACTTTTTGCCTAATAATATTTTACCAAGTAAAATCAGGAGAAATTGCAACAGCAGTATTCAATTTAATAGAACTTTAGGTCGTTACGGTTATTAGTAACACGAAAATCTCCTGGTTTTAGGCGCGTATTGTCAACCCTCGTCAGATGAAACGACGTGCGCCGCAGTTGATGAACTAAACACTCGTCACTTAGCTGGAACATTCGTCTTTCGTGCTAAGCTTAGATGACAAAACTTCTCGCTGTACCTTGGACTACGGGATGGGCAGGATTTACTTAGGCGGTTCAGCTGTCGCATACTCAGGGGGGTTACTCTATAATATACAATATAACAATATATCGTACAATAGAGGAATCCAACATTCTGTGGAGTATCAACATTAGTGAAGTTATACGTACGGCGTCCGAACATTCGAGAGTTGTCGAGAGTCGTTTTTATAGAGTAATACCAAGACGTGAAGCGACTATCGACTGAAGGCTCTGCTGTCGTGTTTCGGGCGATGTGTATGGTGCCTCCTGTATAGTGAAATACGGTGATTTAAAATGCATTACCTATAAACCAACTTATTCTTTCACCGAACTCATCGTGGACGAATTTAAAAAGATCAGGTAATAAAAAATATTCTCAGTTTGCAATGTTGTACAAATATTGTATGCACCAACGTGAAATGGTTTATTTTCAGATTTTATCCGTATATGGATGGGATGTACAAGAAACGGAATACTTTTGAGTGGGTTACTATTAAGGAATAACTACTGATTATGGTGGTCGCTATTCGGGTTGCTATGAATATCTTACCAGGAATTTGCAAATTCCAATATTTTTAGGGTGAATCTGTATCGGCAAATACAGGGTATAGGTATTATTTATTAACACAACATAATTCTATTTACAGGTAACACCTAATACAGTAGAGCAGTACATTATATTACATTACAATACAACTAACTATATAAATATATATATATATATATATATATACAGGGTATCTCAAGACTGCTACCGAAAACGAAGCCGGGTGGTAGTTTAAGCGACTTCAGACACAATGCAACAGAAAAAGTTGCAAAAAATAGCGACAATTTTTTTTTTTGTAATTTTTTTCTTATGACCATATTTGGGTGATAAATACATTTTTTCCTAAAATAATGGTGTATACCCTTTTATTTATAAATAATCTAAGGTATAAAAGTGTTTAAATTATTATTTTAGGCAAAACTATGGATTTACCACCCAAAAATGAGGATATTTAAAAAATCATAAAAAATCATTGTCGCGTTTCTTTTCGAAATTTTTGGTTGCATTGTGTTTGTAGTCACTAAAACTACCACCCGGCTTCGTTTTCGGTAGCAGTCTTGAGATACCCGGTATACATACGTCCCAATGCAGAACACGGTCCTTCTATATAACCAAGATAATGATTGTGAGGGATTAGGCCGTATACTTCACGTTCACGTTACGCTAGCCTTGTGCGGGTTGTCGGACTAATATATTATTTTTAATACGTGACAATTAGAGTGGAAAAGTGTCATGTATTACAAATATCTTAAATTGTATCATATTTCACAATTTATATATATTTACAAGCAAGTACTTGTTCAGTAAAAAAAAGGAACAGCTGAATACTGTATACCTCGACTTATCAATGATTTGCCTATCGACTTGGCTGATAAAATTAAAACATGTAATTTAAAATATAAATTGATAACGTTCTTTATCCACAATCCATAACTTTATTTTGTTTAAAGTATCTACGGTGTCTACAAAATTTGGATGCTATATATTATATTTATGAAGCGCAAGTTTATATTGTAAAAATACCTTTTGTTACGTATTGATGCTGTTGTTAACTCTCAAATCTCTCGATAAACCTTTGTGGTTTGTTGGCAGCAATGTTGTAAATTATATATTTCTGTTTAAAATAATAATAAAAACAGTAGGTAGCAGAGTCGCTGCCAGAGGGCCATGCTAAACCATTATTATTGCGAAGGTCTGTCAGCAGCGGTGACCGCTTACCATCAGGCGTGCCGCATGCTCGTCTGCCTGCTAACGATCTATAAAAACGGAGTTACTACTGGTCATATTGACACTTATTTTATGTCAGGATGGCCAGTGCAGTGAAATGCCAATCACTGCTTTGTAACTCAAGGCATTGTTTGCTTTTGCTGCTCTTCATTGCTTACCATCAGGCGAACGATATGCTCATCTCGCCATAGATAGAAAAAAAAACTTGGGTGAAAACACGTGGATCACAGCTATCTTGTTGAAGATCGACGTATACTTTCCCACACCAGACTGACCCTAAAAAGGTCGTCGCGGGAATTATGAACAAAAGGGCACTCGCTCTGACACATTAAATTAATTGTAATCTTGTTTGTTTTCGTAATAGAAGGATATATTTGGGTTTGTTGCTTCTTAATGTATTTTGTATAAATGTAGTTTAAGATTTGAAGGCCTATTTAACGCCAAACATGGCTTATCATGTTTCTTTTTATTTAATAATAATCATGGTAAAACTTTTAATGTTAAAAATCGCATAAACGTAATATTAATTCTAATAAATGGTTTATATGGATAGTGATTTTATAATTATGAAATATAAATTGTATGTTATTTACATACAATTAATCTAACAGTAACATACATACAATGTAATAAAAATAAATATATTTTCATAATACCTAGTCAGGTCATAAATTCTGTCACATGTTTAATACGAGTATAAAATAATTGAAACAAGTTTATTCATTATGTAACCATTTATATACCAAAATGAACTTAACAAAACATAGATTCTTATGACACTCAAGTTTATTCAAAATAACCT
This sequence comes from Hyles vespertilio, assembly GCA_009982885.2. Classification (NCBI taxonomy): domain Eukaryota; kingdom Metazoa; phylum Arthropoda; class Insecta; order Lepidoptera; family Sphingidae; genus Hyles; species Hyles vespertilio. Next base: position 11,214,015 of record CM042825.1, on the reverse strand, counting down.
GCGTGATTTTGAATACAGGCCTTCAATCTGCGCGGCCAGTTGTCTATCGCAGCACGAACGAGGTCTATGTCAATATCGGCGGCTTAATCAAGGATGTCTTGAGTGACTCCAAATTGGGATGAGGCTTTGAGCACGCCTTTTCCTCCAAGTGCTGCCATATCTTGTAATCTATCGGATTCAAATCTGGACTGGAGGAGGGCCAGTCTTCGTGCCGGATGAAGTCGATTTCACGCGCCGCCAGCCAGTCTTGTGTGCTCTTCGCTCTATGAGCTGGCGCCGAATCTTGTTGGAATACCCAGTGCCTGTTATTGAACATGGTATGAGAAACAGGTTCCACAAGGTTCGTCAGCACTGTATTTTGATACACAACTGCATTCGTTTTTACACCTTTCTCACAAAAATGTACCTCTGTTAAGCCCCAATAAGAAATTCCCAACCATACCATGAGCGAGGATGGAAAATGACCTCGTTGGACACGCGGAATACGGTTGCTCGCTTCTTCACTACTGTGTGCATACACCTTATCATTTTGTTTGTTGTAGCTCTCTTCTACGGTAATTTTTTTTTCATCTGAAAAAAGAATTTCCAGATATATTTTTCCCGCGTACCACTTCAACAAAGCGCGGCATCTCTTCAGTCTCAGGTCCATACGACGAGCATTCAAACGATGTCCTGTTTTTCTACGATATGCCCGAAGCCCTAAGTCTTCATTTAACACACTTTTCACCGGGGTTCTGCTTAACCCCATCTGAAGGGCCAACAGTTTCTGCTTACGTTTGGGATTTCTTTGAATTCGCGCCTTCACAGCTTTTATTACTGCTGGAGTCCTAACAGACCGAGGGCGACCACTTCTTGACCTGTCATCTCATCATCATACTAGAGTATTAATTGTATCGTTTGATGGTACGATAAACGAATCTTTTGGTTATATTCAAATTTTTCAGTATGTCAAATATTTCAATTGGCGCGTAACCGCAACGATGCAACGCAATAACTGCAACACGGTCTTCTTTAAGCGTCCACTCCATATTTAAAAATGAGTAAAATTCTAAAAAGTATACATTTTTATTTTTATGAACAATTCGAAATTCGAATTCAATAAACTGTTTTGTGGCCAGCATTCTAAAAGAAAAGTTTTTACTTATGACCCGACTGTGTACATTTCAATAAAAAAGTATGGACATAGTATTAACGTGCTAGTTCTTTCAGCGTGATTTTAAATCTCCAGCAAGGGCGACGGTTTTATATTAAGACGCAATGCATTCCAAAAACGCACTGGTTTCACGGTAAAGGAATGGTCGTAGAATGACGTCGTGAATTTGCCGTATAGAGGCAATTATAATGGTCTTGAAGATAGCGCGCAACAGAGGGATTGAACAGACTACTGTGGAGAAAAGATAGCATATGAACATTTCGGTGATACGTATAGGAACCCACGTGAACTTTTTCGGAATTCGGTAATACGTTCATATTTACCTAGTCCTAATATAAACCTTAAACAATAATGTTGATGGCGGTCAAGTATGTCTAGCCTTTATATTAAAATTAAACATAAGAAAATGTCTTTTTTCATCCCACTTATATTCTTTAATAAATGGTTAGTTAGATTTCTCGTGAAAATATTTTTTGATTGCCAAAATGCATTTTTATCAATTAAAATCACGTATACCAATTTTAATAATTACATATTTACTCCATTGAAATCTCCTTAGGAATGAACTTTCAAAAATCTCTTCGTTGAACCCACGCTACAAAAGCCCTGAAGCAAAATACGTCAATCGTCTTTAGAAAATGAAATAAATGAATATTTAATCGCACATGAAAAATAAACGCACGCCGAATAGCAAATTTAATTTTAACGCAAACTCTCGGATCGGATCTATAAAGGGAAATTCGGTCCGTATTTTACGAGCAATCCTTAGGCCGCTGCTCGATAAATTCCAGAACTTTCTTGATTGTCTTGATAATTTCAATTCAAATATTTTTTTTCACCTCGTCCATTTCAGTTACTTTATTTATTCATAATTGTTGCTCCAACAATAAAAAAGATACTGGAAATTGACGCTCAATTTGAAGATGGTAATTTTAAGATTGTATCGTAGTTTGAAATACAATTCTATAATTTAGATTATTGTAGCAATACCTAAAACCTGGGTTCCATAATGTTAAAATTCTTTAGTGCCACAATGTAACGCCTGTTATTACGTAATGGAATAAAATAAACAACATCTGTCTTTATTATGTTCTAAATTATTAATATTTCATTCCATAATTAAAGTGCTTTACTGTATCAGCCCGTATCCGAGGATAGACAAGGAAGACATAATATAGTCCACCAAGCTGGTCTAAAGCGGGTTGCTGGACTTTACATGTCATAGAAACTCATACAAATCTATGATATGCAGCTTTTCCTTCACCGTCATAGTGCGTGCCGTGTAGTGAATTCAAATTCAAATTCAAATATTTTATTGATACATAAACAAGCTTACAGATAATGTATGTGTACGTTAACAACTGCATTAGTTCGGGAGAACTGTGTCGCAGCCATTAGCGCCCACCTCCAGGAGGGAAGACAATCGTATCTCAAAAATATTCAAAACTATAACTAAATGAATATATATCAAGTAAATGTCTTAATGGAATGGTTATATATCAAATAAAATATATAAATAATATTAATTACACAAAAAACCATTCCAATTTATGTACCGTCAAAATAAATATCATAGTAAAATACAACAAAAAAATAAAAAATATATATAGAACATAATATTATCCGGTTCGAAAATGTTGGACTTTGAAAATATCTAAAGGTGGCTAGACTGAGAACTAACGAAGGGATTATATTCGTTATTTTTGTATTCCTTCCTCTTTTAGATAGCCTAGGCAAAGTAGCTTGCTTTTTTAGCTATTTGCGAATGCTTTTGTTCTATTTGTATTGCCTTAAGCCTTGTGCGACTTTGACCCGATCTTTTTAAAGATTCCATGGATATTGAATGATTACCGAGTTCAACATTTGCAATTTTTTTACGATTTTACTTTTAAAAAGGTTCATTTTGAACACAAGCGGTATGTATAATATTTATTTATTTTATTATTTTTTATCAACTGAAATACATACAAATATTCACAACACATAATTCAGTTAACATTTTGGATGTATACTTTAAGTTATAAGTACAACACTATAAGAAAACTCTTTTAATAATACATAACTTAAACTTAAAAATACAAATGGATTGAACAAAGAGAAACGATATAGTTAAAATGAGACTATGTTATTACTTTTTTTAACTTTTGGTTGGTTTGGTTTGGTTTTAGTTAATATAATTTTACTTACTCCCTTAGTAAAATTATATTAACTAAAATGTTAAATAACGCCAGTGGTGACTATATATACGAAAAATGTTAGCCTTTATCTGCCACGCAGGTCTATAGCGGGCTAATGTTCAGAATTTATTAGATTAGCGGACTCCAGGCAGTTTATTGCTAAATCCCAAACGAAGCACTACATAAACTACACTACATGCACTTTTGGCTTACGTTGGTGCTTTGAAGTATTCTCATAATAAAGCTAATGACTTTTCAATTCGACTCGCGCATGGTATTACCAATTTTTTTTATTGCAATGAATAGCGTAAAGAACATGTCATTTGGATGATAGTAAGCGACACGACCGCTCATACACAGGAGCAAATCAAAACTGGGCTCGCCATCTCGATACATAAGATGTTGAGTCTTATTGATATGTCCAGGTATTATACTGGTGGTAGGTCTCTCATATGTGAGAGGCTGCCTAGGTGGGTACCACCGCAATGTCTATTTCTCCCGTCAAACAGCAGTTTAAATGCACTGTTGTGTTTCGGATTGAAGGACATTGTAGCCAGAGTAATTACTGGACATATTGAGACTTAACATCTTATGTCTCAGGATGGCGAGCGTAGTTGAATGCCAAGCATTGCTTTGTAATTCAAGGTGTTGTTGGTTTTGCTACTGTTCATGAGCGGTCGCATCGCTTACCATCAGGCGAACGGCATGCTCGTCTCGCCATTCACTGCAATAAAAAAAAATGTCCAGAAGTTACTCTGGCGACAATGCTATTCAAACCGGTATACACACTGCATTTACACTGCTGTTTGTGCGGGAGAAATAGATGGCCTCTCTCATATGAAAGAGTAAACCCAGATTTAATCAACTAAAAATCCTATAAAAGTCCTATAGATCATTGATGACGACAATGTTGTCGTCAAACAATTCAATGATTCAGCCCATTTACGTCTAATCACAGGGCAAGAGCCTTTTCTATTTGTGAATTTTATTGTTACTAGCTGATTAAAAATAATTTGATCTTCAAGTGCGCATCATTGAGATTGACATTTAAATCATATCTATTTTCTGCTTGCTACTTTCCACTCATTTCCACTAGTCATACCAATAGATCAGACGACGTCCTATATTCGACTGTCACATTTATATGTGCCAAAATGTATTTAAAGGTTGAACTGAAGTATGATTCAGTGTGGTATGAGACTAGGCCTTAGCATTGTCAGTAAAAGAACAATATTATCAAGTAGTATAGTACAAAGCAGATGTGCTTTCGTCATCATCAGCCTCAAAATATCTCCTAATAACGTAAGACGAAGGAAAATAAAAATAAAAATCGTCTCTAAACAGCTAGATATTCCTAAGATCTATAGAATCGTTAATTCAACTACATCATCGTTTGGGAACATAATTGGCAGTGATGAAGATATATATTTTTTAAACTAGCACAATGATTTATTTAAAGCAGTCTTTTTCTGTTATATACGTCTCACTGCAGGGCACGGGCCTTCTCTACAATCGAGAGTACGATTGAGAGTGGTTAGGTCATATAGTCCACCACGCTGGCCTAGTGCGAATTGGTGGACTTACATACCAAAGAAATTCTTATAAATCGCTATGGTATGCAGGTTTCCTCACGATGTTTTCGTTCACCGGTTTAGTGCATGGTGATTGACTATCAATACACACATGACTCCGAAAAGTCAAAGGTGTGCCCTGGGATTTGAACCAACACTACGCACTTCAAGCGGCCTTCTTGGAAGACTACATTGTAGGTAGATATACAACAAAAAGTACCAATTTCTAAGATTTCCAACCGGATTGACAAGTCGATAGTTGAAGTAGGCGGGCCACGCTCCTTAAAGTACGTATACCCGATGAAACCGAAAAGTTATCGAGTACTTATATCGGAAAAAAACTTCGAAGATCGCAAAAAATGACCGGAAGATCTTTGCAAGCCAATGGAATGAAACCAAACGCCCAATTAATACCTAATTTAGAAGATTTAACACCGAGTTATAAAATGCAAAGCGTTTAATAAAGTTTGCGGCCCACAAAGTACACAACGCTTTGCGTGTAATGAGTGTTAAAATTTATTAACAAAGCACAAAGTACACTTTGATCGATGTTAAGTGTGCCCTCGTATTTATATTATTCACGCCTGCAAAAAGATTAAATGGTCTCTGGTGTTGTCGATCTTATATTTAGCGGAAATATTTTGCAGTGAACTCATTTTGTGTCGTGCAATATTTTGTAAATTTATCGCTGGTTAAATACCGAATATTATGCTCAATTTTATAACAGCCTTTTAAAAATTCATGCAAAACATTTTAATAAGACCCGTATTGAAAACAACCTAACATATTTATTGCTCCAAAAGCAATGTTCAAAACGATCATTTCCTACAAAAATGACGCTTCATACAAAATTCATAATAGTTCTCAAGTGCAGAGGACAGACCGTCTCCATTGTCGTACTGAGAGCACATTGAATATTGCGTTTCATTCTAAATATTGCTGTTGAGGCTGTTATATTAAACTCTTTTGTTGCGATTCACAATGGGCCGTAGTGTAAACACAATAATGTACGGTGCAGTTTTCATTTTTTCATCTATAGTATAACTTTGCAAGGTCCATAGTGTTTATATTACCACGTAGCATATTGAACAGCATAATATAATTTTCATTGACGTAATATTGCATGCCTTCCTGCGCTAGTGTATTTATATAATATCTTATGAATATCAAGAACACGGAAGGAGTGGGAACGCTACTAGATAAAAAAATGTTACGATTAATAATAATGTGGATGGTTTTTACATGCTTATATTAGTTTTAGCTGTGTCTATATATTATGTTACCACGCTTTTATTCTAGGTATGTATGAAACCGAATCTTTGTAACTGATTTCCGATTATTTACATTATACATACAAGCGTTGGGTTAGATTGTTTTGAATTTTTGCATACTTATCAAGGCCCAGACATAATATCTATATCTATATTACTGATACATATCAAGGCCTCATGACAATATAATAATTTCAAAAGTTTATCACAGCATGCGGTGCTTACAACAATTTCTTATCATCAAACACTCCTAGCTTTTCAACCACAAAATTAATATATTTTACTTCACAGTCTAATCTTAAGCTCGCTCATAATTATTTTTTCTTTTGCTGTGTCTTTTAGGATAGCGTGTTTTTACCATTATTTATGTCCTTGATTTACATGCTCAGACTAGTATTTGAATATAATTAAATTATTTAAAACCAATTCCAAGGAATCAAGATTAGGATTTTCGTTCAAATGCCCAGAGAAAATCAATTACAGACGTCACAAAACACGATAAAATCATTAAATATTGAAAACAATCAGTACAGTAAATGGACGACAAAGTGCAACAAAACACTAGGCCGAGTAAAGCGGCTTTTAGCTGAATTATTCAATCGGGCGTGAGAAATGGCGCAAATGAATCTTAATTTAATCAGCAGAACGAGTGAATGAATGGCAACCCAATTATAATATTCCATTTTTAAAAGTTGAGTGTCTGAAAAGCTAATTTCATGATATTATTTTGAATTTTAGTTCGGTGCCTAGCTTGTTTATCGTTTTTCTACGAATTCACTGAAGTAGCTCGGATTGAAGGTGAATATTAAATTAAATATATATGTTAGAATATATATGACAAGCTCAGGTGCATTATGGTACCATCGTAAAAGTGTTGTGTAAGGGGTCAAACAAGGATGAAAGGAGTAAGAACGAAAATTCGTATATTTTATATGAGTAACCTCTGTGAATTTGGCCAAGCTGCAATGACATATATCAATATGTTCGAAGATTATGTTAAGCAGCCGTATGAAGTCTAAGATGACAATTATGTTCTCTGAATTGTTGATAAAAGTTAAGATTAATTCATTAACCATTTCTCTAATGTGCTGGCATTGTAGTGAAATCTTTGAAAAGTCTCAAAGTTTGTGACCTTACTCGACAGTCTAGTCAAAGCCAGCAACTTGGCCAACAAAGAACTCTATGTAAGAAAGTAAACTGGAAAACTCAATTAATAGGATTTATTTCTTTATTTTTCAAGACTAATGTAATTTAAAACTAGACGAGTAAAAAAGTTTAATATCAGATGGTGATCTAAATAAAACTTCTTTATTTAAGGTTTACACTTTTGTTGGCAAACTTGGGAAATCCATTACTAGTTGGAAAAACTTGAGTCAAATATTCCGTATTCTGGTTAGAACGCGTCCCTCCAATGCTATGGAGAGGTAGTCTGTTCATACTTACTTTTTTTTTGCAATGAATGATGTGACGACCGTGCCATTCGTTTGATGTTAAGCGATACGACCGCTCATGGACAGTAGCAAAACCATGAATAACAAAGCAATGCTTGGAATTCCACTGCGTTCACCATCCTGAGACATGAGGATGTTAATACTTAATATGTCCAGTTGTTACTCTGGCTAGAATTTCCTTAAAACCGGAACACAACAAAGCATTAACACTGTTGTTTGAGGGAGATATGGACTTTGCGGTGGTTCCTACCCTGGCGGCCTCTCACATAGGAGAGACCCCTGGTAGGTAGGGTTAACAAAAAATATGCAACTTGTTCCTATCAAAATGTTATTTTTATGCTCATATCTCTATCCTGCATTTTTCGAATAAAGCATTCTAGAAGATTAACAAGCAGAATCGTAAAATAATTTAAAAGTGCACATGTATGAATATGGAAATCTAACTTATCCACGCTATTCAGAATCTCTTGTTCATTAAAATTATGCTTTGACATTTTATCAGTAGCTACGCGTTGGGTTCGTGTTACATACTATTTCATTCTCTTTACATTCTTCGACATAGATACCTTGTATCTTACTGTATAAGCTTTAAAATTGGTTCACAGAAAAGTATTCTGGTCTGTCATTGATTTCGCTAGTACATTGCGATAGTAGGAGTGCGTGGTGGCCTATTGGTAAACGGACTAGACGCGGCTGCCCACATGCTCACGATGGTCGCGGGTTCGAATCCGAGGGCACACCTCTGACTTTTCGGAGTCATGTGTGTATTGATAGTCAATAACCATGCACTAAAAACGGCGAAGGAAAACATTGTGAGGAAACCTGCATACAATAGCAATTTATAAGAATTTCTATGGTATGTAAGACCACCAACCCGCACTAGGCCAGCGTGGTGGACTATATAGCCTAATCACTCTCAATCGTACTCTCGATTGCAGAGGAGGCCCGTGCCCTGCAGTGGGACGTATATGGGCTGATACAGAACATTATTCACTACAAACTACTTTATAATAAAAAAAAAAATCAGTATATTGCTTATAATGTTTGTAATATACCTACATTATTATTTCTGTAATTTTCTGGACATAGTCAAAATTATTATCGGATAAATTGTGAGGTATTAATTTTCTAACAGAAATCAACCTGCTCTCTTGATAGCCTCCGTGGCGCAGTCGGATAGATGCCGCCTGTGAAACGAGAGGCCCCGGGTTTGATCCCCGCACCGAGAGAAATTTCACAAATATGTCTTTCTGGTCTGGGTGTTTGTGAGACCGAAAAAGTAACTCGTAGTTCCTGATACCCTGGACACAAGACACAATCTTAGTGTGGGTCAGGACCATATATTTTACTGTTGAGTGTATTCCGTATTTATGCTAACAGCCATAGTACAAAGCCACAGTACGAACCAGGTTACTTGTCTTAACACAGGTGAAAATAATATAAAATTTAGTACTACAATCTCTTGCTCCAATAGTTTTGAGTGACGTTTAACTACTATCTTCTTTTAGTTGCTTTTTGTACTAAAACTTTATATAAAGCCCCACAAAAGTTAAGATCTATGAACCACGAAGCTGGGTGAAACGTGGGCAACACACGCAGATTAAGACCGACTAGCCTAGTGACATCAATTTCGAGGCACAAGATTTTTGACACAATTTTAACAGATAGGTTACTTGTTTACTACTTGTAAGGGTAAATAAGATTCTCTACTAGATTGTATGGTTACCTTACAGAATCATGTATTTATTTTACTTCATTAATTGAATTTGCTACTTTATTGATTTGTCAATATGGCACCTTCAAGTATTATCAAACTACACCTTCAAATGTATCAATATCTATATTTGTTTATTACAGTGAATGGCGATACGAGCATGGCGTTCGCCTGCTGGTAAGTGATAGGTCTGCTCATGAATAGTAGCAAAATCAAACTACACCTTAAATTACAAAGCAATGTTTGGCATTCCACTGCGCTCGCCATCCTTAGACATAAGATGTAAAGTCACAATATGTCCAATAGTTACTCTGGCTACAATCTCCGTCAATCAGAAACACAACAGTGCATTCGTACCGCTGCTATGAGATATAAATAGACATTGTGGTGGTACCTACCTATGCGGTCTCTCACATATGAGACTTCATCATATCAGCCACAGGAAGTCCGCTGCTGAACATAGGCCTCCCCCAAGGATCTCCACATTGACCTGTTGGAAGCGGATATGAGACTTATCACTAGTAAAAAGGAGTAAAAATAGCTATAGTTTGTATAAGTGTCTCCATTTGTAATTAAACTATAGAAAACTTAATGGTGGTAGGTCTCTCATATGTGAGAGGCCATCTGGGTAGGTACCACCGCAATGTTTATTTCTTCCGTGAAACAACACTGCTTAAATGCACTGTTGTGTTTCGGATTGAAGGACATTGTAGCCAGAGCAACTACTGGACATATTGAGACTTAACATCTTATGTCTCAGGATGGCGAGCGCAGTGGAATGTTGCTACTGTTTATGAGCCGTCGTATCGCTTACCATCAGGCGAACGGCATGCTCGTCTCGCCATTCACTGAAATAAAAAATAAATAAAAAAAAAAACTTCTGAATTAATCAGCTCGTGTGAACTCATTAATTTTACGTTCCCAGTCTGCTAACCATACCACGTGATTAAAGACAAATCTACGTCACAGAAGTTTGTGCATTACGAAATCCCATTTCGAAGTGCACTCACAGCGTTCCCAATCAATTGGCATCTCTGACCAAGCACATTTTATGTCTGGCCAACATTTATTCCCTGCTGAAACTCGTCTCCTGCTGTTCAATTTAATAAATCGGTCCGGATGACTGAGCTTGTGTTTTGAGAAAATGTGACAAATATTCCAAGTAGAGGTTCTAGGAAAGGTTTTAAAAATAACGGTTACAGGTAAGAACTAAAACAATATGAAAATAAATGAAACAGTATACTGCACAGAGTACAATGTATATACACATACATAATATGGAGCCTGTGTCGGTGTACGATGTCAAAGAAAACATGACTCGTCAATTTTCAAATTATTTTTATTTCTAATCATATGTCCCAAGTAATTTCCAAAGCTAGACGATACCAATGAATAGGCTTTTAGTTTTTTAGGAAATATTGTAATAGTGTTAAGCGTAGGTATTCAGGCAAGTAAAATAACACTTGTTTGTTTTTCGAATCAACGAAGGCCAAATTGTTAAGCAAATCTATATCCACAGTTTCAGTCGAAGTATCATCAGGGATAAAGCAAAGTTATTAAGAGCAGCGAAATCTACGGAAATATGGAAAATCCTTCCAAGGAAAAATCAATGAATAAACTGTTAAGCCGTCAGACTATCTTTGTTCACAGCTGAGCTCGGGACGTTTCATTTATTTTATTTTTTGTTTTTTACATTACGAACATCAAAAGCACAGTATACATGATACTTATTAGACGAAATGTTACAGTTGTCTCATACAAGTACACGTGCCAATAATAGGCGAACACAACATTCGTTATAACATTACATATTACACAGTCTAAACTTCGATTGAGAGAGTTTAGGCTGTGCCTAAACTCCGTCCTCACCCTGACTTTGACCGGGTTGGCGAACTTCACGGGTGAAAGAAAAACTTTTATTGATTTTTTTTGACAGCCTTCTTGGCCCTTTTGGTAGGACGCCGGCTGTGAAACGAGAGGCCGGGGTTTCGATCCCCGCACCAAGACCAATTTTTGTGAGGTCCAGGCTTACTCTTTACTCCAACAGGAAGTTTGAATGTTCGGACTTGAACGTCACCATATAAGATATCAATATTATTTCAACTGTTAGATATCAATATTATTTCAACTGTTGTTCCATCTTATCCATCCAATGGTTGGTTGTCTGTAAGAGATCGCCTCGAGCGATAAGACCACCTTTTGTACATTTTTGTATTTTTTTTTGTTGTATTTTTTCTGTATTGTTAGTTTTAGGTGTACAATAAAGTTTTAAAAAAATAAATATATAAATATTATTCTCTATGAAACTTAACATTCACTACGAATTTATTCAAAGATTCCGACGTAAAATGCAGGATTCTAACATTTTCTAAAGTATTTAGGCATATTCGTATAGTTTTTCGTGCAATGTTCGAACATTCGTCGTCGTGTCGGAGTACAAAGTAACCCTCCTGGGTGTTTTTATGTCTTTACCGTCGACGCAAGACTGAACTGATCTTAATCTGCGGTCAGTACTATGTATGTGACTGGGGAGTGTATATTTTTTTTATTGTCGGATGAGCCAAACTTTAAATATTACAGATATATAAATACATAAAACATGTTAAAATGAATATTGGTTTCTTCACCATGTTAGAAGAAAAGACATACTTCATTACGTTTTTGATGTCAAAGGTCAGAGTAAAATATCGTAATGAAGGTCGAACCTTGTCAGATGTAATTAAGCTTAACTTCAGAAAATCACTAATTGAAAAAGAGATCTAGTAAAATAATATTATAATTATGAGTAATTAATTAATTGCCTTACTAACATCGCATTTCAAATTACTGAGAATTAGGACCTACTTAACAGTATGCGTAATAATTACGTTTTTTATCGTTTTGTTCCTTTGCTAAATCGGTCATATAAAAAACAAAAATAAATAAAGAAATGATTTTATTTATTTATTTATTTATTCATTCTTTACTGCACACAAAAAATGACAAAGTATACAATATTTTACATATAAAATTAAAGAGTACAGTTGGCGGTCTTATCGCCCTAGGCGATTTCTTACAGACAACCTTTGGATGGATATAAGAAAAGGATAAGAAGAGAGGGCAGTATATAATTTAAATAACTAAAAACATGCTCTTATAAGGAATAGGTAAACAAATTATTTATAGTGAATATATACATGATATATAATACATAATTATATAATACACTTAATATACATACATATATAAATATTTCTATAGATAAACATAGACATAAATATACATACTAAATATAAATTATAAATTACCTATTGAGACAAAAAGAGGAAATAAAAACTTCTTAATGCAGCTACTTAGAGAGAAAGATAATAGTCTTTAAGCATTTTTTTGAAAGATGTCAATGTTTGAGCTTGCCTTATGACAACTGGTAATGCATTCCACAGTCGAACGGCTTGCACTGTATAGGACCTATGATATGTAGTGCTTAAGATAATAATATATTGTACAAAGATACAACTTAGGTGTAGAATTACAGACAGTAAATGTTTTTCATATTACACACAGATCCGAAACAAATTTTAAATTAATTTGAATTAGCGGGAAATCGAACCCACTCTCTATCCTCTAGTATTTACATTTGGAATCCGCGGCCTCTTGTTTCACATTCATACCTATCACACCAGGTAGGCGATGCATCAGTGCTCTATGACTTGTTTACTGAACTTTTTATTCTACTTCAATGTATCCCCAATTATTGTCGAGCAACTTAGTCTATGCTCCTCAAATTATTTTCCCAATATTGGAGAGACTAACTCATATCGTTAATATATTATAGTCTAAAACCTACAAATAAAGCCACATACATTCACACAAAAGAAAGAATATTCAAAAGACTTGCATTTTAAATGCCTTATCAAAAGATGTATTGTAAATGCAAATCTAATTCCGCTGTTGGATTCACGGACAACCTGCATAAAGGAGATGTCGGGTTTACAGCAAAAACATGATAAAACTAGCTTCAGGCTTTATACAACTCAACGTGTAGGAAATTGTACGGGGGAAAGACAGACGGGTACCCAGATGCACATGTGTTCTGAATGTGGCAACTGCATAAATTAAATGTTTGTACTTGTGTAATATAGAATTATATAATATGTATGTATGTGTATATTACGTTTGGAATTTATCTAGTGGAGACTTGAAGGGAAATGTAGAATGTTTCTTATGGCGTAGATCGGGTATTCAAACAAGCTGCTCACCCATAGATAGGCTATAATTCTTCAGGATCTTAGATTTTTGGCTTTTACATTTATAAGAGTAAGGGCTCTTTGGTGCTTTTTTGTTCACAGTGTATATAAATTGCAATATGATAATTAACAATAATTCAAGTATTTGTAAATACTCGTAAACGGTATTTCAACATGTTGACGCTTAAATTTTGGCATCTTTGACTTAGCCTGGCAGTGTCATTAACTCTGTTTTTATTTAAATGTAATTCTAAATTAAATCTACTCCATGATACATGACCGACAAACCAACAATGAGATATTAAATATATCATACCAATAGAAATATGATTAATTTACACGGCATTCCAAAACTTAACAAAGGAGAATTCTTTGTATTATGCTAAAACAAATTGTTCACTTTACCACAGGCACTTTGCATCTTTCATTTTAATACCTGAAAAGCAAAACGCAAAAAGATTGGAAAACCACTAAGTAACTATTCCACTCGGAGAAATATTGCGCTTAAACTAGCTAGACATTGTTGTAAAAACCACTCGGAGTCACTTCAAACAACAAAGATCCATTACTACAGTAAAAATAAAGCTAATCTAGCGGAGTAACAATACACGAATGCCACTTGGGAGTTTCCATTTAAACGCAGTCGCCTCACGACACTTCCCGTTCTTGGCGCGGCTGAGCGCGGTTTAATAAAGCGGACGTCTCCGTCGACAGCGCACCGGCGAGGCGCGAGCGTTCTAATTTTGATAACTCCAGCGCACCGGGTTTCGTTGGCGCTTCCAGTTTTAATATGTTGTGAACTTTTATTAAGTGTATGTCCTTTTTGTATAGAAAGTTAAATGTTTATTCTTAACATTATTAACTTTATTATTGGTATTTTGGATGGTAGCAGTTAGTAGTTTCTGCGTTATATTTGCTCCAAAATTTTCACGTTGTCATATTTGTGTGTGTAAAAGTGCGTGGTGGCCTGTTGGTAAACGGACTAGACGCGACTGCCAACATGTTCACGGTGGTCGCGGGTTCGAATCCCAGGGCACACCTCTGACTTTTCGGAGTCATGTGTGTATTGATAGTCAATCACCACGCACTAAAACGGTGAAGGAAAACATCGTGAGGAAGCCTGCATACCATAGCGATTTATAAAAAATCTATGGTATGTAAGTCCGCCAACCCGCACTAGGCCAGCGTGGTGGACTATATGGCCTAACCACTCTCAATCGTACTTTCGATTGTAGAGGAGGCCCGTGCCCTGCAGTGGAACGCATATGGGCTGATACAGATACATATTTGTGTATATAATATTGTGTGATTTACAAAAACATTATAAAAAGAGTTGACATTTTAAAGTTCTGATATAGTTACTGTATTATTATAATGAACTTTATGCACATTATTCATTTCTCTATAACTTTATGTTTGACTGTTAAAGAATGCCTCAGGCATTAAGTCCACCTATACATTAAGTTATGTGTGAAATGTAATAAATAAAATAAATAAATTAGGATGATTAAAGTTGCTCATTTCAGACACAGAATTGTTGTTAAAATTGTTTAGGAAGGCTTCTGGCGACCTTTGCTTCTAGCGTGTTGATTTCAAGAGTACCCACCAGCTATCACTATCATTACCGAATTCCAGTGATTCTAATTGAACCTACGTTTGAAAAATTGTGTTTTAATCATTGACCTAACATAGTTTAGTGATAAACATGTCTCTATTGAATCACTTAAACAATTTGCGAGTTAACCAATCGACGAACAATATTTTTTATTAGCAATGTATGGTAAGGCGGACATGCCGTTGGTAAGCGATACGACAGCTCATGGACAGTAGAAAGACTAAACAACACCTCGAATTACAAAGCAATGCTTCGTACTTCACTTCGCTCGTCATCGTGAGACATAAGATATTAAATCTCAATATGTCCAGTAGTTACTCTGGCTACAATGTCCTTCAAACCAAAACACAACAGTGCATTTACACTGCTACCTATCCAGTTGGCCTCTCATATGAGAGACTTACCACCAACACAGAAGTAAAAGTGAATTATTTGTCAAATATACCTCAAATTATTGAAAGTCCTTTAATTTCTTGGGATTATTTGGAAAATAGAATATTGTGAAGGACAAGTAGTGGCAGAACAATAGATATAAAGCTTAGAAACTCTAAACTATTCAGTGGCAAACTAAGTTGTTCAAGTTTGATGTTAGAGATTCTAAGTTACAGACGTCAAAAACAGCGCGAGGAATGTATCTGATTTGCGTCGAAATTAATTATTCAGACCATTGTTGGGATTTATGTAAATTGTTCGTTTGTTTTATTTTTTTAATTAATAATGTATTAATCATAGTAATTTATTTAAAGTAGATCGCGTGTAATACTATAAAGACATAAATGTTCGTAATAGATTCAATTATATGAACCAATAATAAAAAAATGAAGTCTATTGATCCTGTTAACACAGGAACTCCTAGCACAATGTAGAATTTAGTATTTTTTGTATTATTTGCTGTACCAACGCAACCGATAATATTACTTATTACCTATTATCTTGTTTATTTGTTCAACTTTTTGACCACGATTCATTTATACATACATAAAGCTTAAGGCTTTATTTCTTTCTTTGATTAAACGCACTAATCTTTGGACCTCCTGTATTGTATAGTATCAGCCCATATACGTCCTACTGCAGGGCACGGGCCTACTCTACAATCGAGAGTACGATTGAGAGTGGTTAGGCCATATAGTCCACAACGCTGGCCTAGTGCGGGTTGGCGGACTTACATACCATAGAAATTTTTACAAGTCAGTTTACAAAAAATCTTTTGGTGTTAGTCAATTTATCGAGGAAGGTTATAGGCAATTTTTTTTTACCCGAGAAAATATATAGCGGATTTATGATGATGGATAATCTTTTTATGCGTTCAATACTAGTATTAAGTAGATATATCGTAATTCAAGTTTAGAATTAGTATTACTACACATAACAGTTGACTGATTTGGTAGCGCAGTTGTGCTACGGTATAATTGCAAGGCTGAGGTATTGTTTTCGAATCCTAGGTCGGCCAAAAGGATGAGTGTGAGGAGGAGAAATAGCGAGAGGGCGAGAGAGGAGTGAGGGGGGGGGGGAAGAACAGATAGAACTAGTTAATAATGTTTCCGATCCAATCCTTCACTGCTAACGTTAATTAATATTCGAAATTCCGCCGGTACTTACAAGTTTACGGGTAAATATTTTCAATATTATTGTAAATGAATAGGACTATCGACTGAATATTAATATCTGACTTGATTGTTTCCAATTTAATTAACCGAAGCAATCTCTATTTTATTATAAAAATACTTTCTGGACTGTTAAAGATCATTGATTTAATTGCGTTAGCGGATCATTCAATGAATACGTTGTAATTTTTTTTGGACTGTTTTGGAATCTCCCAGTTTTACTTTTATTTTTATAAATGAAATATTTCGTTCTGTTCGGACAATGAGACTGAACTCCCCGTGTCCCATTTACATGTGGTAAAATCTCGCCTAGAAGATACGAATATCGTAAACATACAAAAGTGGCATCGTGTAAACATTTGACAGAATATGATAATCTTATAGCGATTATCGAATGCGATAATGGCACACGATTCTCGAAATCAGACGAGAAACTATTTATTGATCAAGCCACATTATATCAATATGACAGATACATAATATTTTAAGTGAACATTTATGAGTATATTTTATGTGAGGCTTAAACACACAAGAACAAACTATATTTTTGTCAACATTTACACGCAGTAAACAAAAATGTCAAAGTGACATAACGTAAATAATTCGCAAATTTCACCAATAACATGCTGCTACCCAGAATTCATACACAATTTCCAACTAAATATTTAAGCATAATCATTCAGAAAATTATTTCAAATGTGTAAATTTGCAGTTATATATAAAATTTATTCTTCTTACTTGGAACGTCATTTAAATTAAACTTAATAGAATTTAAGAAATTGAAAAACAATTCTACATCATAGCCTGAATTTCATTTATTCAAAATTGTATGAAAAGCGTATCTGCTAGCAACATAAAAAGCTTTCGAAATAAAAACAAACATTGATTTTCCTGCGTGAATACAGTGACGCTAGAAAAGCAATGAATCACAGTGTCACACTCAGGATTAACTGCTGCGTATGCAATATAGACATTCGACAAAAGAACAGAAACTAGATTCTAGAATTCTATCGAGAATAGAATAGGTACCGCATACTGATCTGTCGAATTTATAATCAAATAAATAAATACACCCAACAGTCACATACGAAGTCCTGACCCCACACCAAGATTGCGTCTAATGTCGTGGGTATCTGGAACTACAAGATACTTTTCGGTTTCACAAACATTCAGATCCTAAATAAATATCTGGGGTTCACACATTTTTGTGTCGGTGTGGGGATCGAACCTGAGCCCTCTTGTTTCACAGCCGGCGTTTAAACAACTGCACCACGGAGGTTAGCATTATTATATGTTACACTAATATATAAAACTGACAAGTTTTTTGTTGTTTGAACGCATTAATTTCAGGAACTGCAGGTTCGAAATGACAAATTATTTTGGTGATAGATAGCCCATTTATCTAGGCAGGTTTTAGGCTACATAAAAGCACGCTATGACCAATAGTATGGGAGCAATGATGAATGATGTAGCAAAAAACGTTTTGCCCCCGTAAAAACAGTATCTGGAACCGGCACAGCCAGGCCGGACCGCTAGATAGCTTGTATACAAACTACTGTTGAGCACTGACAGCCTATACGATTGAAAAGAGTTTACGACTTAGTCTTACACGTCCGTGACTTGGTGGACTTTACGTATCTTTGAAATAATATTTTTTAAAATAGTAATATGAGTGATAAGTTAGCTATACTTTGAAATCGAATCCGAGATCAAAAATGTAAACAAACAAATGTCATTGCAAAAGTGACATTTCAGGGTTATGAAACATTTTCTCAAAAACATATTGGGCTTAATTTTATTAGTGAATAGATTCAAATGTTGCGAGAACTATGATTTAATTATTTATATTTAATGTTGAATTTTGAATATATATAATTTAATTCTCGACTTGGGCCTCGACTAAGACCGACTAAGACCCTTGACTTGGGCCCAAACTAATTCTAATGGGTTTAACTCACAGTGATTTTCAAAGACCATAGTGCGTTCGTCTACGAATACGAGCGACAGAAATCTTAGGAACAGAATAGAACAAAAACTTAACAGAAAACGTGAAACTAACACCACGACGACGTAACTTTATCACACGATGCACATTCATCATGCAGCAACTAAATGAACTAAAGGGAGGTGTCGCGGGCGACAAAGTGGCGTATTTGTAGTTAAGGAGACTACATTTAAAAAAAATTTATTTCAGTGGCCTAAGGTTACGAATTTCTGCATAATACCTGTAGCATAAAATATTTTCGTACCGTTTTTTTTTCACATACTTAAAAAAGAAGTTGAAATTGTAGTTTATGTAAATATTATACCAAAGAATTTTTATTTGGCTTCTTTTTTATACTTGTTTAACGAATGAAAAAAAATCCAACCTATTTTTTTAACGGTTGTGAACAAACTACCTTGACAAATTATTTTATTGTAGTGGTAACACTTTTGTTTACATTTTTGATCTTGGATTCCATTTCCGATATACATAGTAAACCTAAATTAATGGATTTTTATAGGTCTAAAGCGTGATATTACACTATAGAAACGGAAATTGAGCTAGCGGCTTATCTGGAGGCAAATTAACATATTACATTGCAGCCATCGTAATTCCTACGAAGTAACGCGCTTGCGCATCTATAGCAATTGTGCGATCGTAATCTCTCTTTATAAGAAAGGCAATATGATTTACAAGCAGACATAATTAAAACAATCAGGGAATGAGAAGATATTATGAATTTTTAAACACAGGATTGTAGTTTACTAAATATATTTCAGTTTATGAATCTACTAATTTCTATCATCCGGTTGGAAATATTTTGGCTTCGTCTACATTTATTATCACGTTGAGCGGCGCGGCAGACACAGGTTGTCTGCCAGTTTACATTTCGCTTGAGCCGCAGCTTGAATAACCACAAAAATTTAGATTTTATTTTTTATTTATTTTATTTAATTTATTTACTCACACACTAACGGTAGAAGTAAAGTAACGTGTAGAAGAACTTAGCTCCAAAAAAATTCTGAATAATATTATATTATGTAATATCAATCAGATTTTTAATTAATTCGGATGTTGAGATTGCAATTAGTTAATCAATTCCGATGGCTACCCTTCTAACAGCCTTTCCTCCCACATTTCAAATCGCAACTAATTTTGGTACAGACCAAAAAATTCCTAGATATTGAAACGAATGGGATACTTACAATAATATTATATCCTGATTTCACCAATATCAAAATAGGGTCCCTTAACCCACCGGGGAATTGATTCTCTACTATATAAGCAATTTAGCCCCCCTCTAAATAAGAGGCATTGGTGAAATCGGACTTAGTCCCCGCTACATTCCATTTACGCGGCCATATAAAAGTATTTTTACAAACCCGCCCGAAAGAGTCACGTATGTATGATGTAAGACGCTGTATTTATCTCGTGTAATGGACCACGTACGACAAATGTTTGCTGTCTTGACACTACTTCAGCGTTTTAAGGAATCTCTGTGTTAACACATAAATAAAATTCGACTGTCTAGTTTATTAACTAGAATGTCGGGTAGGAATATTTACCAACGTATGAAATGACTATGATTGAAATTTTTTGAAGATTGCGGATTCGATACCCGATAAATACGTATATGAACTGCAGATGTTACACATATCGTATTTACACATATTCACAAAATCACAGGTGCCAATGGTGCAGAACACTAATCCCAAAAATGTAAATAGTTCTTTACTTTACTTTACAATTAACGTGAGCAAGAAATAAATTTCTGTTACAACATTTTCTAGCTTCTGCAAGTTCTTCTTAGCCTTTATCATGATAATACTCCTCAAAATTTCGTTTATGCAACACCCTTAGACAAGCATTACTCATCACAAGGTTCTTCCAAGATAATTTACTCAAGTTTTCGCCATTCTGTACTTAATGTGTATGAGACTGGAATAAGTAACTCGTTTGTCTCTATATTACAATCTTAGTTACATTAAGTTAGTCTTACTTAAGCACTTTGCTCGGACGCTACGAACAAAGGGAGTGGAATCGTGATGTGATTGTGAGATGAAAAAAGAAAAATGTACTTGGATTTTAGAAATAGGCATTGTATCTAAATCCGATTAGGAAAGATTGTTACGATTTTTCTTTTGTTTGGTTGGTGATTTTAATTTTAAATTCGAAAAGCAAGATTAATTTTAAAAAAATACAGTCTTGGCGCAGTTTGTTACACGCAGGCTGTAAAACGACTCACATAAAAACATATGACATACAATACACAATAAAAAAAAAGTAAAATTAAATGAACAACATTGCCCAAAATATCAAAGATTCTTTATACAAAATTGATATTTATCACAAATATAGGTAATAAAATATCACGTTCAGTAGATACGACGATCATGATGAATAATGAACAGATGAGTAATTTGCTCCGGGTCGATTTCAGGATATCATTTTTAAAATATTTCATGTGCAGACTCACAAAAGTTTTTGTCTTTTTTTTCACAATAATAACTTTTAAAATTATATTACTTACCTGTGTTAAACAATCAAGCTTCTAACTAAACGAGACTTTAAATGTCCTTTAAGTGTATAAATCCTTTTTTTTAGTAATATTTCTGTAAGACAAGCAAGCTTATGACGACACGAGACTTTAAAAGTCCTTTAAATATATATATATATATATCACTTTTTGGTAATAATAATAAAGTGGTCTCGGTTTATAAACCCCACTTTTTATTAATGAACATTTTCTTACAATTTGGCAAGGCTTCTATGGACTACTGTGATTAAATCCATAGTTTTAACTTTATTATACTACAGTCTCATGAATCGCAAAATCCATACTTAGTTACCGAGATGCATGGTTTGTTAAGTTTGATATGGGTCTATTTCTGGATGGATTTGTCTTGTTTACGATTTAATTTGTTTTGTAATAATTAGAATTTTCTTACTGTGGTTTAAATACTGGGAATAATTATAAAATATCCGTAGTTATGTGATTGTAAGATTTCTGTGAAAATCTGCTGTTACGCACATAGAAGCACTTTATGCAATATTTCACAGAATTCGTTCTTTTCACGTAAATAAATTATTTCTAACGTACTTAATAAAATTGCTTTCATCGAAAAAAGGGCTGGAAATACTCAGATATTTATAGCTCTTATAATATGATTGTCAACCTAGTTGACTATATTTTTACGTACCTTAAATTTATTTCATCATAATGAAGTATAATTTTTCATCATCAAAATATTTGAGAGTCGCTTTAATTTTTCCAAAGCGACATCTCATATCCACGTCTCGCCGAACACCAATGAGGCAAGACTAAAACTGCTAGCAAAGTTTGGAATTACTTCATTTGTGAAATTCGCCCAGCCACCTCGACTCAGAACTCAACAATTCCCACTCGACTAGCAGTTTACGAAACTTTTCCAACACTTGCATTCTACACTTGAGTTATTGAGTCATACACTTTCGCAATAAAAGCATGGGATCCGTCCTGTTTATGGCCGCTTGTAAAACGGTTTCCGAAATGTCCGTGTACCGCGAGTTCTTGAACTGTTTTAAACGGGTTTAAATAAAATGTAAATTTCGTGTTTTATACGGATTGTAAATTGCGAAATTATTGAAAGCGGAGACTGATGTTTTTGGATTGCTTTTACTGCAGTAACATGGTTGTATTTATATTGCAGCACTTTATTTCAGGAATTACATGTGCCACGAGATGGGAACATGCAATGGCTATAAAAAATACACGGTCTACAGTCGTAATAGTAACATTTTAAAAATATGCTTAAGTATGTCATAAAGTTAATGAAATGACTTTAATTCATACAACACAACACAGCAATATCAGTGACATCGTATTTCAAAATTACAATTCTTCATCTCTTCTCTGCTAAGTTGTATTTTAGACAAAGTGTGAATATACTATATTTAAAAATGATTCTTTTCAGTGTAAATCCACGATTACAAAAAAAAAAATTGAGATCGTTTTTCTAATTTTAACCATAATTTATGTTATTGGCATGTAGCCACGCCTTGAAACAAAAAGAACAACATTTTTTCCTCTTTAACTTCACAACTTCAACACTATAAATTTGGTAAACTGCGGCGATTTCCAGTTTTAGGTCGCCTTGCCGTTACTTCGGAATGTAATATGCCCCTGAAATCTGGATCGTGAAAACTCACAAAAAGGTGAGCAGGTAAAGTAATTCCAACCTTGGAAAGGGTTATTTTTCCACTTCAACGCGAGAAAAAACGAAGTGAATTCTTAAAATTTTCACAAAGTACAACAGTAGCAGTATAAACCCAGCTTAAAGCATTCTTTGTGGGGTTTAAAAGGATAATTTAGTCATATTCCACTCAAAGCTTATAATAACAAGCCATAAAGAGAGTCAGTGCGTGGTGGCCTGTTGGTAAACGGACTAGACGCGACTGCCAACATGTTCACGGTGGTCGCGGGTTCGAATCCCAGGGCACACCTCTGACTTTTCGGAGTCAAGTGTGTATTGATAGTCAATCACCACGCACTAAAACGGTGAAGGAAAATATCGTGAGGAAAACTGCATACCATAGCGATTTATAAAAAAAAATCTATGGTATGTAAGTCCGCCAACCCGCACTAGGCCAGCGTGGTGGACTATATGGCCTAACCACTCTCAATCGTACTCTCGATTGTAGAGGAGGCCCGTGCCCTGCAGTGGGACGTATATGGGCTGATACAGAAAGAGAGTCAGTAAACCCTAAAATTCTCTGTTTAAGGACGCCCAAAGCGATGATTTATTGGCAGATATAAACATTAAGTATGAGATTTCCATTCGCACAGCAAACATAGAAAGCTATAAATAATATGCTCACATAAACATGGTTGGTGATATTGATAATAAAAATACCTCGAGCGACCGTCCCACGTCTAACTTCTTATTCTTAAGGGCAATAAAACGGGAGATAGAAATGCCTTGTAAAATTGGGGTGCCAAAGAAACCTCTGGCGATTGCTTTTTTGGAACTGATTTCATAATTTTTACATGATTGTTTTAGAACCGAAATATGCTTTCAATATCATATTTACACATTAATATGGACTTACTTTTGTATTACGATTTCGACACTATATTTCTAGCAATAAAACTAATGGCATATCTGATATAATATAACTGAGGCAAGATTTTAAGAAAGCATCCATGCAATATAGACTCCATTCCGTTAAATTGCTCTAAAAATCTGGAAAGAGGAAAAGGAAAAAAAGAACGGCTCCACAAACGCCTAAAATAAATAACAAGGTTTCATTCGCTTTTGCGATGGTTCCAATATTGTTTGTATATTGATTTTGCGCCTGACTTAAAATATCACTAAGCACATTGAATTTTTGTGATGCCCCACTTGTTGTTCGTAGGTTTCAATCTATAATGAAGGAACAACATGTCTTGTAACAAAAAAGGGGTGGCATATAGTCATAGTTCGCTAGTTGCTTATCCCTTATTTCAAATTTTCTTCTATATCGCCTTTGTAATGTTTGTAATAAGGAAAACACGTTTTCATTTCCGTTCTTTTAATGCATAACTGACAGTATATCATCATTATAATAGGAACTAGGTGGCCAGTACAATAAATAAAGCCTATTTACAAAACAACAAATATACTACTTTTGTGTTTATATTCACATACAAGCGAATAATATTAAAAATATAGATTAGATTGTTAGTCCGCATTGAATATGCTCTGAAACTACTCGATCGATTTGAAAAAATATTCCACTATTATAATCATACATAATCCTTGATGAACAAAGGCAATAATCTGCCCCTGGTGGAGCCGGACTGGGCTTATAAACTGCATATGTACAGGAATAACCTGTGGTGAACAAATCTACAGACCTTAGCAGGCTTAATGCACCAATTGATCGTCAAATTGTATTGTCATTAAACGGAACGAATTTTGCCGAGGTGCGGATGTATTACAGCTATTTTTTATAATCTATCTTTTTTTAACAACATATTTCATTAAGTATTTAGATGCATTTTATGTTTCAGTTAACAAAGATAAACAGGTATAGACATGGTGCATATATTTATATACAGCTAGGTAAGGTAAATAAATATGTTTATCTTTGTTTAATAAAGCGTATAATTGTGCCGACATAGTAATGGTAGCTATTTTAACCTCTTGTTAAAGATAGATAGGATATAGAGAACGGCCGTTAGTCGTGTAACATCAGCCTGAGGATGGATACCTGACAATATTATTGTCAGTGAGTTAATATTGATATGTTATCGTCAGCTCAATATACACGCTTAAGACAAAATAGCAAACATATATATGTATCAATGTATAAAGGGAAGGTACATTAACAAAGCAACAAGATGCAGTAAGCGAGAAACTCTGGAACCTGTATTTCGATCCATACACAAGTTCAATTTATTGCTGATCACACACAAATTAGTTCCTGATTGCATGAGATTAATAACAATTTATGCCTGATTTGGGAGGTGTGGGATTAACAAGGTTCTTGGAATTTCTAACCACGCTACACAATATATATTAAACCCGGGACTCAATAGAACCGTAGAGAATATTAGATTCCATCTGCGTGTACATTGATTGTTTCAGAAGTGCTCAGGAGAAATTCAATTTTACTGTTATAGCAACACTTTTACTGGTGGTAGGTCTCTCATATGTGAGAGGCTATCTGGGTAGGTACCACCGCAATGTCTATTTCTCCCGTGAAACAACACTGCTTAAATGCACTGTTGTGTTTCGGTTTGAAGGACATTGTAGCCAGAGCAATTACTGGACATATTGAGACTTAACATCTTATGTCTCAGGATGGCGAGCGCAGTGGAATGTTGCTACTGTTTATGAGCGGTCGTGTCGCTTACCATCAGGCGAACGGCTTGCTCGTCTCGCCATTCACAGCAATAAAAAAAAAAATATCCACTTGACATCGGTGAAAAATTTTCTTATCATCTGGAAACCATACCGCACCTACGATATTTTTCTACAGGTCGTTCACTCATACCCAATCTGGAATCAACTCCCTGACCTGGTGTTTTGCTCGCCAATAGCTAGCCATTAGCCGTACTTATTGTTTGTTGGATATATTACTAAACAGATTAAAAATTATATTACTCCAACGGATCGACCCCCTAAAAACAATAAAGTTTCACGGAGAGTATGCGTCAAAGCAAATATTTCAAGACCCTGCAATAAAACGAATGTTTTTGTACGGCGATTGGTGAATGTAGTCTGAACTATTTTTCTATATTTTATTAATGTTTATTCTGTTTTTTATATTTGAAATACCAGTTTTGGGTCGCCTGATGTTGCATTGTTTTGACACTTTAAAAAAACTTTTGTTTATAAAATTTTAGAACAAATATTATAATACTGAAGGTTAGTTCATTTAAGATATTATAATAATTGACATTTTTATTTCATAATCTTTAACAATAGTGTTGGCAGCTATTCCGAAGTCAAGCAAGTGGTAGGCACGTAAACTACACGTATTTAACAATTACTTTCTTTTGTATTCGTAAAAATCCTTAAAAAAACGTGGATTACTTCCCCAAGAGATAAATAAATATATATACTAAAATTAAATCTATAATATCAACATTTCCTAAAATCTTTTTATTCTGGTTATTATAATTTTTCTGTAGATTATGTTCGTAACGTCATAAATATAATTTGAGTACAGCGCTCTAACCCACGTTTTCCCTTAGGGCTATATTTTAATGAAATCCTTTCTTCCCTTGTCCTTAAGTCGTGCAATAAGATTGCTATTTGTACTTTTTTGGTGTATATGAAATGAATTTCCAAGTAGCCGTGGATGTCTTAATTTTTATTTTTTATTTTTAGTTTATTATACTCGTATTTGATACACCAACAGCGCTTTATACACAATATTATTAACTAAATTTAACAATTGGTCTAATACAGGTACACGTGACAGTAACAGACGAAAACAACATTAAATAAAATAAATAAATAACACCCAAACACGTTTTGACACTTATAAATACTCTATAAACATAAACACTATTCTACAATGACATGAAATTTTATGGCCATGTCTAAATCTGAAATAATGAGGAAAAGCGGAATATTCTGAAAGGAGCCACGAGCTCGATTTTGATGTAAACTACGAGTAAAATTTGATTATTCCTTTAGTAATTGATTTATCGAAATCTTTACATAAATATTCCTAGCGAGGAATGTAAATAATATACTAATCGATAAAGTTGCTAATAAGGATCGAATTCCATAAAGTAATCACATATAGCAAATAAAAGGAAAGTGGTAATTTGTAGTAAATATTTTTTCTTCCTTTACAGCACAGTAGTCGGGTTTGATATACACAAAATGATGGAGACTTAATAATATTATTTATATCCTCCCTCAGTTAAAACGGCTGTACGACACGTTTGTAGTCACAAACGTGTCGCTCGTTGTCAGGCGTGGGCCGTCGGGAACACATGAGTGGGAATAACTCGGAAAATTTACGTGTTCCAACTTACCTTACAAGCATATACTGTGATACTATACTTTGGAGAATTTTAAGACACATTATAAATGAATCACACTCGCTTAAATATTTTAGTATGTAGTCTTCTTTTATAACTTGAGTAGTAGAACTCAATGCCGGCAATATATTTAACAATTGGTAACAAAATAATTATCACCCGGCATTCGTCTCAATGTAGGCTTGATTAATCATTTCTTTACTTTGCGAAGGGATCTAGGATTAACTATAGGGAGTAAGAAATACATTGACCCAAGAAAAAATATTCCTCTTCCTTTTTTTGGTATTTATCAATTAATAAGAATTTTAAAAACGTTATTTACATAGAAAAAAATCAATTCGTATAAATCGAAACTGCATTGCAGCGTAACTCCTAAAGCAGCGCCTTATCAACTCTTGCGGTGAGCACATGCGGCGTTTGATGTATGTTGAAGTTGATATCGTCACCTTGCCTTTATATCTCATTCTAGTTTAACAAAATCGTTTCGAAGGGTAGCAATATTTTGGAAAAAATATATTGCTCTAAATTGGACAATAATGGCATCTGAGTTAACGAAATTAAATGAGATTGTTGTTATAAGCGCCGCAAGACCAAAATTGGTTATGATCAACATACGTGCGTATCCCTAGTAGGGTCTGAGACGTGTTTTTAGATCCGGCAGTCTCATACAGTTCCCGTAACCGACCAGAGGCGTGACCTCTCCGCTAGTTAGGTTATATACGCATGCTCCACAATCGTCCTTATATAGGATCACCTGTGTTTGCTTTCATGGCAAACAGCAACAGTTTCAAACAAAACAAGTCTTCAAGCTAAATAGTACGAGAGATGACAACCAAAATTTTTGTCTCATAGCAATACGGCCACAACCGCATCAAATTGATAGATTTGATTATTTCAAACTCGAAAATGCCAATTTCAGACATTTTTCGCGTAGCGTTTGACCGCACTGAATTTTCGAAAATGTCAACAAACTTTACCGGACTATATCATAGCAATCTGTCTGATTTTCTGACTGTAGTTATATAATAGCTATAAGTTACCGAAAACATATTTTTCAGAAGTTAATAGTGTAGCGCGAACCCAAAAAATAATTTAGAATAATTAAAAATGAGACAAAAAAATATGATGATAGCAATCCGTCTGAAAATGTTTTTTACG
Organism: Hyles vespertilio; assembly: GCA_009982885.2. Classification (NCBI taxonomy): domain Eukaryota; kingdom Metazoa; phylum Arthropoda; class Insecta; order Lepidoptera; family Sphingidae; genus Hyles; species Hyles vespertilio. The sequence goes on along the minus strand of CM042825.1, from coordinate 11,185,570 downwards.
GATAAATTAGGAGTAAAAAAAATATAAAAAAAAATATTTTCAGAAGAAAATTCGGATGCAACACATTTTGAGACCATTCTAAATATGTTAAGGAATTTTACCGATCGGTATCATAGCAATCTGTCTGAAAATTTTTGAAATTGATGAAATGAATTAGCCAGATGTAAAAAAAATTATATCAGAAGAATTCAGTGTAGCACCTCCCTTATCAGACAACTTTTCGATATCGACCGTATTGAAGCGTGACTGATTGCAAGTTGGGCAATCACCTTGACGTATCTATGCTATAAAATGTCTATTATAATTGATGATTTTGAATTCTTAAAATACTACTCTTCCATCCCTGAAAACTTCGTCAATGGGAGATGAGCAAACTATGCCTTATCATTGGGAATAGAAGAAAAAAAAACGTCCGCGAGCCCTCGGACAACCAGTAACACACCCACGTCCGCCTGAGCTACTTATAGTTTGTTGTCACTTTAAGTGAGCGTTATTTCAACGGTTAGGACAGCTGGTGAGTGACTATGTATAGTAAGAGAGTGGCAGGAGTATAATATGCGAAAGAACCATTCCACCGCAGCAGAAACGTAAGAAGCGCTCAGGCATCGGCCAAGCAACTCCAAAACGTTCTTTTCTCTTTTGGGAGTACATGCGACATCTAAAATGTCTGAAAACATTTTTTTTTGCAATCTTGCCTTATTTAGGAACGGTAGAAAAAAAATTCATTCGGATTGCTATGATACCGGTCGGCTTAATTTATATTAATACTACGCGCAAAATGTCTGAAAACCAACTTATTCGTCATAAAATTATAAAATCTATGTACATTTCCAATATCAGACGTATTGCTATGATACCGACTGCCTTTTTTTTTGGACACAGCAGAAATAGCCTCACATGCAATTGCTACACTTTTGACCGTTACTACCTACCTAGTCGGGTTTAGAATTACATAATCTAACGATTTGATACAGTTTCGACCGTATTGCTATCATACATTGTTTTGGTCGTCATCTCTGGGACTAAAAGTATCAAAGTGCATCGATTAATTATCAGTTACCAAGTTCCCAGAAGAACTGTGAGTGTACATTCTAACAACTCGTCACAGAGGAATATAAATTTCCCAACAAACATAACTCTTTCTAAGTGAGTAAATTAATTATTTGCGGCACGCTAGTTCCTCGGCCGTATTAAATCTTCTGAACACTTTATTTGTGTAAACATTCGTTTCATCAAGACGACGCCTTTCCTTTCTTTCGATGGAATATAAAGCAGTATTTAATGTGATTTAGATTAGGTTTCTTCATTTCTTTGTTCTGCTCAAAGGGTGTGAGTTAACCTTGTAGCTTTTTGAGGTCAGTATCCAGGCTGTCAGGAAGACTATTAAAGCGTTTGTAACAAAGCATTTGCATGACCCGTTTGCTTCAGGGGTACCTACGGAATATTCGGCTTCAAGCAATACTGTTATGTATATTCTAATTGGAAACACATTTTATATAAAATCTTTAATTTTTATTCTTTGAATATATCGAAAATGCTTTCTTATAAAGTAGTCAGTGGCAGTGAATATGCCACTGATATGGAACATAAACATTTTAGTAAATAAAAACATATTTGCGACCTAGGCCCGTAGCTTGAAGTCAAATAAACATATTTTTTTTCTTCGGCTGTGTGAACAAAATGTAAAATGTGATCTTTCTCAGATAATTAATGTAAAAAAAAGTGCAGAGAAGTGAGAAAAGCAAAATAATCACTGATTAATTAATTAAGGAATAACAATTTGTTTCTGTCGCCCGAAAGCGCTATTATGCAAATAATAATAAATAGTTGTCCCCTGTTTCCTTTTTATTTCATTGCACATGATATTACTATTAGATTAATAAAATAAATAAGTAATTGATATTTAAATTGCGTGTAAAATATTTTATTTTATTTTTATTTGTGCGTCATAACTTTGCCTCACGCCAATATAAATGCAACAAAATAACATTAACCACCCACAGAGTTTGATAAGATGTAGAAAATCTGTAAAACTTTATAGTGGAATATCTTTTTTCCTAGGCTTGCTACAATAGTAAATTTTAAGAAATAATTGTTAAGAAATTCGAAATCTATATTTTAAAATATTTTTCATCTCAATACACACAAAAAATTACAACAAAAAAATGTATGGAGAATTATCATTGTTCTTTGTAGTAGTAATACTTTAATTCAGCTTGCAAATGGATTCCAGGAAATAAAAAAAAACATTGATGCTATATTCTCTACAATAATATAGCTATCAACGTTCGTAAATTACAATATATGCACATATTTATACGAATGAACTTTATCAAATCTTATGTTGCCACATTTATGGACTTCACTAGACAAATCTAGAAGCTCACTGTTGCGATAAAGGCTAGAGTGCTGCAGGAAATATTTCTCATAAAACGAGCTCAATAAACTTTATTATTTACTTAACACCAAGATGAAAACACTTCTTATTGCTAATGGTGTCATTTTCAACAGTGAGTGCAACATTTCTCAGAGCGGCGCGGAGTACATTACACTTTAATGTAGCATTCGCGTTACTTTCCACGGTACTTAGCACGCTTCCCATCGATCTTCCGCGAAACTATTATTTTTATTGAATTGATTCATTTATAATTATTTATTTCTCGCGTTATGACAGCGAGTCGATTAAGCGAGAACCCGAGAGTTCGACACCTACATCGAGACAAACTAAGGGTTTTTTTTTATTGCATTGAATGCATAGTGATAAACATGTCTCTATTGAATCATTTAAACAATTTGCGAGTTAACCAATCTACGAACAATATTTTTATTAGCAATGTATGGTAAGGCGGACATGCCGTTGGTAAGCGATACGACAGCTCATGAACAGTAGCAAAACCAAACAACACATTGATTTACAAAGCAATGCTTGGCATTCCACTGCGCTCGCCATCCTGAGACACAAGATGTTAAGTCTCCATATGTCCAGTAGTTACTCTGGCTACAATGTCCTTCAATCCGAAACACAACAGTGCATTTAAACTGCTGTTTGACGAAAGAAATAGACATTGCGGTGGTACCCACCCAGGCAGCCTCTCACATATGAGAGACCGACCACCAGTAAAAAAACCACCAGTACCACCAGTAAGGTTTAAGCGATCTGTTAATATTGGTTTCGGGTCGAGGCGTAATGAGACTAAAATAAGACGTACTTTCTTATTCCCATAACACAACACTATTTCACAGAGCAGGGTCCAGATTATATGGTATTTTTATTATTTATTTACGATTATACAGGGTATCTCAAGACTGCTACCGAAAACGAAGCCTGGTGGTAGTTTAAGCGACTTCAGACACAATGCAACAGAAAAAGTTGCAATAAAAAGCGACAAATTTTTTTTGGTTATTTTTTTCCTATGACCATATTTGGGTGGTAAATACATTTTTTCCTAAAATAATAGTGTATGCCTTTTTTCTTTATAAATAATCTAAGGTATAAAAGAGTTTAAATTATTATTTTAGCAAAAACTATGGATTTACCACCCAAAAATGACGATATTTAAAAAATCATAAAAAATAATTGTCGCGTTTCTTTGCGAAATTTTTAGTTGCATTGTGTTTGTAGTCACTAAAACTACCACCCGGCTTCGTTTTCGGTAGCAGTCTTGAGATACCCGGTATATCCCAGGCAGTGCCCAAGTCCACATTGTTGCTGAAACTTTTCCATTTTGTCTTTTTTTTTTAATTAATATTCTAAATCGATACATACATACATCTGCACATTAATTTATATAATAATTACATCATTTTTGACATTTAATTATGTGTAGAATTCTGAAAAATTCTTCATACTAATTAGTACCATTATTTATATTTCATCGAATCATGTTCGTGGGTCTAAGAAACTGAGCCTACATAACCCGACGAGGTCGTTAGTGAAAATCGTGAGCATCTGAGACTCATTCGACTAGAATGTAAGGTAAAACCTGTCATAGTTCATACTCCAGTAAGTAAATAAATGTAAGACACTTTATTTGTTAACGTGAGAATATATGAAGTTTTAATTTAATATTACGGTACGCATACCAAAAAGGAATAACCAATTTTAAAGAGTATGGTTCTACCAGCTGAACATTTTACATTGCTTTATTAACTATTGTACATGTCTGGTCAATTTTATGTGGTAGTTATAAACAATACATAACAAAAGATAAGTGATAAACAAAAAATATTGTACAAATATTAATAAATAAGCCATAGGTAATCTACGGGTAGTTGTAGAAGTAATTTTATCAATATCAATAATAGAAGACATCGACTGTGAATCGAGAGGCTGCGGGTTCGATCCCCGCACGGAGACATATATTTGTGAGGACCACAAGTATTTGGCTCGGGTCTTGGTGTTTGTGAGATCGAAAAGTTTCTCGTTGTTTATGATATCCACGACACAAGATTTAATATATTTATGTGGGATCAAGACAGAATCAAGACAAGAAACGTTGAGTGTAACTGTTGAGTGTATTTAAATATTTATTAAATGCTATGCATAAATAAGTAAAACAAGTTTCATACCCGCTGTGTCACAGTTAGTTAAGACGCCACGGGTTCAACACCGAGACGAACGCTTGCGTGAATCACAAGTTTTATTTAGGATCAAGGTGTTGTGAGACGGAAAATTTTCTCCTATCTAACTTTGGTGCAAGACTTGCATATTAATGTGGCTTCAGGACTCATTGTGTCTGAACAGATAAATAATGTATATTATTTAAGGAATATTTCTTACCGTGTTAATAATGCATACGTATTTTTCCTAGAAGGGGTGGGCAGAGGTGCCGGGACATACAAATTTCGCCTTATACGTTCCCGATCACGATGTGACAGTTTATCACCAAAATTTAGTTTATTTATCACGATATAGATTTGCTATTATTTACATACCTGTTATTGGATATTTATACGGCGTCTGCTTACTCTGCAATCCCTATCAATTTAGTCTTGCACATAAAAACACACGTAAAGCGGTTCGATACGGAGATATCCATCTGCCCTCAATACACGGTACATTCGAACCGTCACAATTAATTCTATCTCCCAATATCTTAGTTATCTAAAGGCGTCATACAAGCAGTTCGTCGATTTCCCCTAAACCCACTCGTCAATAAAATAAGCCCACAATAAAGCCCTAAAATGTTGGAATAAAGTTACACTGTATTCCCTTTAGTGTGACTTGGGGTAAGATTTTTCTCGTGTCGCTGGGATAACGCTTTTGTTTTTGATTCAATTCTATTTAGCCCCTGCTTGTTGAGGAGTTGGGTATGTTGTCTGTTGCGCGATGATTAAAAGAAGCATTTATAAACATTGGAATTATTTTATTAATAAAATATATTCCATGTTTAGCCTTTTAATAAATATTTTACCATTGCGTTACTCTAAAAGACCATTTATAATTTAGATTTTTTTTTTCAATTAATGTCTGTAGTACATATTTTGTTGTAAAAATTATAGCTGTATTGGCATTTAAAATGCAAGTCGTTTTCAAGATACCGTTGATGTAGTTATTACATTACAGAATAAGAAACTTGGACTAAACTTGGCATTATATTTAATTTACCATTTACGACAATAATGTCTATAAATGAATTTATACTCAGTAGCGTAACTCAATAGTTTAACAGCTGTCTGTATTTAATTTTTATGATAAGAAAATATCGGAATACCTAGTTAATTTATCTCCTAAAATATCACCTAACCGATTGATTTATGAACCGAACTAAACCACAGGATGTAAAAATTGAAACTTTGACAGTGGAAAATTTGTGACACGCAAAAGTATTGACTATCCAACGTGTAGGATAAAAGGACAAAAGGTTAAAAAAATGACGAAAGTTTATAAATCCATAAAATATTTCCATCCAACCTAAGCCAGACTGGGCCGCTATATTGAAATATGTGTATCCTGCTATCGACACTTAGTATGTATTGTTTATTTCATAGTTTGTATCTCCTGGTCTATCTACAATTCACGTTTACCTTTACTGTTGTTTTATCCGAGGATCACTTTGTGTCAACCTTTTTGTATTGAAATGTTAAAATAATATATTCCTTTATAGCCAGTTGCAGTCGTCCAGTAGTTGTGGTTGAAGGTCTCTCAGAAAAAATAGATAGCATTTTTTTATTGTCGCCGACTCAGATAAATACACTAAGCAATCATACATACCGGGTATCTCAAGACTGCTACCGAAAACGAAGCCGGGTGGTAGTTTTAGTGGCTACAAACACAATGCAATTAAAAATTTCGCTTAGAAACGCGACAATTGTTTTTTATGATTTTTTAAATATCGTCATTTTTGGGTGGTAAATCCATAGTTTTTGCTAAAATAATAATTTAAACTCTTTTATACCTTAGAGCATTTATAAATATAAGGGTATATACTATTATTTTAGGAAAAAATGTATTTACCACCCAAATATGGCCATAGGAAAAAAATAACAAAAAAAAAAAATTGTCGCTTTTTTTTGCAACTTTTTCTGTTGCATTGTGTCTGAAGTCGCTTAAACTACCACCCAGCTTCGTTTTCGGTAGCAGTCTTGATATACCCTGTATATGAAGTGCGTGGTGGCCTGTTGGTAAACGAACTAGACGCGGCTGCCCACATGTTCACGGTGGTCGCGGGTTCGAATCCCAGGGCACACCTCTGACTTTTCGGAGTCATGTGTGTATTGATAGTCAATCACCACGCACTAAAACGGTGAAGGAAAACATCGTGAGGAAACCTACATACCATAGCGATTTATAAGAATTTCTATGGTATGTAAGTCCGCCAACCCGCACTAGGCCAGCGTGGTGGACTATATGGCCTAACCACTCTCAATCGTATTCTCGATCGTAGAGTAGGCCCGTGCCCTGCAGTGGGACGTATATGGGCTAATACAGATACAGATACAGAATCATACATATTATTTGTACTTGAGAGTGGATTCGTATGGTATTTATAGTTGGTAGAATTTTGTTGCGAATATTAAAATACGAGGGATTTTTTGATTTGAAAATACCTATACCTACCTAGGACATATTTGACCGCCTTTATGGCGCAGTTAGTTAGAGGCCGGCCTATGAAACGCGCCTGTAAACTACAGGTATTTGTAGTAGTTCCTAATACCCACGACACAGGACTCGATCTTGGTGATTGGTCAAGACTATGTATGTGACTATGATGCGTGGGTGTATTTATGTATTTATTATATGAAATTTATAAATCATAAGAAATCAAAATTTGTCCCGCTGCGTTAATAAGATTAATAGATTTCTATTACCCCCCAATTCTTCACGAAACTGTCCATAAATAAGCAAACATAAAAATGTATGTAAATTAGAAAGTCTGGAACTAAAATCAATTAATCCAACCCAAGTTTTGATCGGTCGCGAAATTCGTAAAGTGCTTGCGAGGAGTTTAGTCGGTCGAGTTGCGGAGGTTCGGCGCAAACTTTTCTTTGTCCCAACACTAGCTCGTTCCGTACACTGTGTGTTCATAAATCATTGGAAAATTCATGTACGTGTATATTTTTATAATCGACGCAAGTTGGTTGCCGTGGAAGAAAGTTGGACTGTAATTCCGAGTAAAGGTCACGCGGAATTGGAAAAGTTGGGACGCAGTCGTACTCGTGTTTTGTGGCGTAATGTTCGTTTTTGTAGATCTAATAATTTTTGACTGTTAATTATAACTTATCTGCCAAAAATATTAAAATTGTGATGTGGCGACTCAATTTAATTGTGATATACCAGATAAATAAAACGGTGAAGGAAAACATTGTGAGGAAACCTGCATACCATAGCGATTTATAAAAAATTCTATGGTATGTAAGTCCGCCAACCCGCACTAGGCCAGCGTGGTGGACTATATGGCCTAACCACTCTCAATCATACTCTCGATCGTAGAGGAGGCCCGTGCCCTGCAGTGGGACGTATATGGGCTGATACAGATACCAGATAAATAATAGCCAAAATCATGCAGGTCCAACTTCAGGTCACGGCTCCTTAAAATCGAAGGTTCAATCAAGAAGGGTTATGCAAAGTTTCCTCTCTCTGATATGGTGCGGTTGGCGGACTTGACATACTATGGAAATTATGAAAGAAGTAGAGATGAAAAATACATTTCAACATTTATTCTGATTTTCACTGTAAACAATTTCAAAGGTTTCTTTGACGCGCTAGTTACAATTATCAGCACGCAAATATCAAAATAATATATTAAAGCAAATATACGCACCGATGCTTCCATTCGTACATTAAAAACCAACAATGTGTAAATTTTGATTCCCTCAATAAATATTTTCTTAAATACATTTTTACAGCCCACTACATATTAATGTAAGTGTTATTTTATTTCACCCTTCGCTATTATTTTTATGGGGTTCGAAACTTGGGGTTCTGCCGTTTAATTTAATGGAAAACGTATATAAAAATATTAGGTCTGTGATAATAGAGGCTTGTTGGCATTACTCGGATAGAATTTTAAAGGCTGCACGATGTAATATATTGTTTATTTTTAAGCAATTTCGCCCACACATACGCCACTGCAATTCCTATTAAGCCAAGATAGACAGCGTGACGCATTTTAATGAAACCGAGCACTGAAGCTCCGAGTTTCTGGGAATGATTATATTAGTGAATTTAATCCACAACACAAATAATCTAATAGTAAAACGAAAACGGGGAATTGTATTTAAACTAGTTAGTGTGTGTTCTCAAACCAGGATACGATATTCGAATTTTTGTTCCACTGTGACCTTTCATAGTAATATTACCAGATTTTATCCATATAATCCCTTATTTTTTGTGCCATACTCCTTTATATTTAATGCGTGTTGTAATCACGCCTTTTTCTCAGAAGGGGTAGGCAGAGTTGCAACCATGACACCCACGTTTTGTCGTGTATTTTCCGTCCCATTAAGTGATAGAAGGCGATCGCCCTGCGATCGCCATACCGGGCATACATTTCGGTTCCGGGCTGATAATGAATAGAAACATATCACTTTGCCGGACTCGGAATTCGAAAGCGCGATAACAGCTTTGAAATAATACCGTAGTACAACGTTGCCTCCGAGGCAGTCAACCATTTCAATTACTTATAATATTGATTCTCAAAACTTGCTGTTCAGAACATTAGCAAAATAACTCTTATTTTTTCAGTGGTAAAACACCGAGATTACTAAAACAATTCTGATATGCAGTGAAGATACAGAAAATGGCAGATATGTTGTGCCATAAAATTCCCATAAACTCGGATAGCTGTCGGTGTGATTTACATATAGGGAGATAAAGTTCACACTCCCCCCAAAACTAGTCACAATTTTTGCCAATGAAATTTATGTTTTTCTTATAAAATCATAAATTCCCAGACATTTGTTGTGTACAAACAGAAATCTGATTTTTTTATATCTATATCATCATTGTGTTTATCACTGAATGTTTTATGGGGCGTAAAATAAATTACCAACACGTATTTTACGAGGGTGTGTTCTTAATGTTATCACCCCGAAAGTTTATTTAGGGGTTGTATCGGGGAAAAATTGCAGAGACTTATTTTGTGATCGTCGAGCATTTGTATTACGTCTGAGTTATTAATTCCGTGTTTCGTTTAATATTTGAGTTAATTTTTGTACGGTGGTAATATTTATGTTTTATTTCAGTAGAGATTGGGGCTTTCTACAGATAGAATACATTAACGTTAAGCTATTAATTGACGTGATCAGCTAGATTATACATTATTATGAATTCCCCATTAACATACAGATGGTTTTAAGCTTTAATGCTGAATTATTTCTATTAATCATGTAAGGGAATTTTAATGCCCATCATATTAGCTATTATTGTATTTTGCTTCATAAAATCCTGTAAGAGTTAGACTGGAATTTTACCCAGCATGACAGTAAGCTCGTTCTCTTGCGGTTTGTTGAGGAATAGACTTGGCAAGCTGTGGGTGGCTTGGCTTACTAGAATCATCTCTGAGTACCTTTTGTTTATAGACGTAAGCTTATGTACGGTATGTTTAAAGTTATATTATCATCATCCTAAACTGTTGTCCACTATTGATTATATCATTAAAATTGCGCCATTTCACCTTGTTATAATATGAAATGAAATGAAAATATTTATTGAATCCATAAAATGTCATACACTATTTAGATTCAGTCATTTTTTTTTCCACTACCACCCAGTTCACAAGGCTGTTTCCGCCAGAGAAGAACGGGCAAGAAACTATAGCGTTGCTCTTTTCAAAATAAGTTTACAATACAGTGATCATACAGGAGTTCAAATTCAGAGCAGTTCATAAATTATTCATAGTAATAATTATATTGTACGGCTGAGTTAAGTGTGGTCGCCCTGACCGCGGAATCGGTATACACTGTTGAGCAAAAGCAATGAAAGGTAATAAAAAAATTAAAAAAGAAAAACAAAGTAATTAATATTATCATTATAAGCAAAATTGAGCAGACCAGTCTACACAAGCAGCACCCGTTCACGAGTATGACGCATGTGCCAGCCATCGGTCTCCTCAACCGTGTTATAGGGATGTGACCGACCCGGCACACGACGCCGCCGCAAGCACAGACATTTAAGCGAGCATGACGTACTCAAATTGCCTACAACTATGGTGACACAAGTGGGATAATTATTTTAATTATATTTAACAGAGTACACACACATCCGGTTCGGGGACTTATATTATGTTTTATTCCCACGCCTTACTATCTTCTAAGTATTCTGAAAATTTTTTAATATGCCACAACTGTCGTTTAATATTAGATTTAAATTTATTTATAGTTAAGGCTTTTATGTGAGTGGTAACTTTATTATAGAAATGTATACAGTAACCCTTAAAAGATTTGCTAATTTTCTGGAGCCTGGTCTTATGACTGACTAGATTATTTCTGTTTCTAGTATTTCTGTCATGAATATCGCTAACCTTTTGAAATTGTTCTATATTCTTATGGACATACATTAAATTAGCGAATATAAATTCTGATGCTACTGTCATTATATTTATTTCTTTAAATTTTTCTCTCAGAGATTGTCTGGAGCCTAACGAATAAATAGATCTTATGGCTCGTTTTTGAAGAAGAAAGATGGTATTAATGTCAGCAGCACCACCCCACAACAAAATTCCGTAACTCATTAGGCTATGAAAGTAAGCAAAATAGACAAATCGAGCTGTATGAATGTCAGTCAATTGGCGAATCTTGCCCACTGCAAAAACTGCAGCACTCAGCTTTTTAGCTAACGCTGTTATGTGGGGACCCCATTGAAGTTTAGGATCCAATGTGATTCCCAAAAAGATAGTAGTCTCCACAAGGCTCAACACATCCCCGTTCACATAAATTTTGGCATTCACTTTTTTTACGGTAGGTGTTATAAACCGAATACATTTAGTTTTTTGGCTGTTTAACAGTAAATTGTTAACGCCAAACCAATGTACTATTCTTGAGAGAGTGTGGTTTACTTCGTCAAAAATTTATTGATGTCGTTTAATTTTAAATATCAGTGAAGTATCATCAGTAAACAACACTACCTCACATTTATCCCTTATAAAATAAGGCAAGTCATTTATTTAAATCAAAAAGAGAAAGGGTCCAAGAATTGAGCCCTGCGGAACCCCCATAGTAACAACAGATCCATGTGATTTTTGTCCGTTGACATCAACCCTCTGAACCCTATTGTTTAAATATGATTTACATAGTTCAAGCCCAAGTCCATTTATTCCATAGTGGCTCAATTTCCTGACAGGAATATCATGATAAACACAATCAAATGCTTTGGATAGGTCACAGTATACACCTAAAGCATCCTGAGAATCCTCCCAAGCATCAAATATGTTGTCTATGAGCTTCACACCAGCATCAGTGGTGGAGCGACCCCGAGTAAAACCAAATTGTTTACCATGAAGTAAATTATTATTTTTAAAATAACTTTGCAACTGTATAAGCATCAGTTTTTCAAAAATTTTGCTAAATTAAGGCAGTACTGATATAGGTCTATAATTAGAGGGGTCATCTGTACTATCAGATTTAAAAAGAGGTATTATCTTACTGAGTTTCATTTTATCAGGAAATATGCCACTATTAATACATGTGTTAAAAACTAAAGCTAGCTGAGGAGCTAATATAGGTAGTACATAGTTGAGGATCTTTGTAGAGATTTAAGCTTTGTGTTATGGAAACTGGTATATCTGTGAAGAACTTTTCAAAAGCCCTAGCTACTTCTATATCAGAGTTTATTAATTTATTATTAATATTTAAACTAAACTCGGTGTCACGAGGTTTAGCTTTCCCAGCTTCCTTATTAATTACACTCCATGTCATTTTAATTTTATTTTTGGAGTTTTTTATTTTATCTTTTAAGTATAATGACTTTGCTTTATAGCAGACTTGTTTAAACAATTTAGAATATTTTTTTACATAATTTTTAAAATGCTCAGTATGATTATATGTTCTTTCAGAATAAAGATCATATAGTTTCTTCCTACTTATGTGTAAGCCAACAGTGGCCCAATTATTGAAGCAAGTTTTTTTGCTTGTGGGAACAGACCTGGATGTAAAGATTGATTCAAATTCCTTACAAAATATGTCAAATACAGAATTATACAGAGTATTGGAGTTGTTAACCTATACTAGTACATTGAATTTTTTCAACAAATTATTCTTTAATTTATCTAACCGGATCCTTGTTACCGGAACAACATTAAGTTTTCCAATGGAAGTTTGCTGGAATTCGCTTCTAAAAGTGACTAGTTGTCCACAGTGGTCAGAGTCTAACTCATTAATAATAGATTTATTTACTGGGACTATATCTGTGAACACATTATCTATATAGGTAGCACTAGTGTTGGTTATCCTAGTTGGCTCCAAAAAAAGATTGACTAAGTCAAATGATAAAAAGAGATTTCTTAATTTTCCAGTCATAGCAGACATATCTAACAGATTAACATTGAAATCTCCACATACCAATAATCTTTTATTCGTTTCACTTAATTTCCTCAATGCATCTTCAAGTATTATTTCAAAAGTATCATACATAGAGGAATGTGGTCTGTATACACTTACAACTATGAACTGCTCTGACTCTATACATGAGATTTCTACTGTTTGCTCCACAGAGAGACTCACTATACATATCTTTACGTTCTTTGAATTTAATATTCTTATTCATTAATATTAGTGAGCCACCATGTATAGCGTTTTTCCTGCAAAAGTTGCTACCAACTACATGATTCTTGAAATTGAAAATGAGCTGTTCAGTTCTCACCCAATGTTCTGTGATACAAAGTATATCAGTATTCTGACAACTCATGAACAATTCCATTTGTAGTTCCTTACCTAGCATGCCCTGACTATTTTGATGTACTAGGTTTAATATATTATTATCATCCATATTGCAAACACTATTCTGTCTAATGGGTGGAGAAGTACTCATTGGAATGTCATTTGAAATATTCTTATTATTTTTCAGGCTAATGTTATTATTCATTATTTGAAATTGCTGATGGCAAGAGGGAGACTCTATTGTCTGATTATTTAATTTAAATTATTTATAGAATTATTATTTGGAATAGATACAAGTGTATCATTCCTTGTCTTCAAAAATGTCAACTGCTTCATAAAAGCAGGTGGAGAAGCCAAACTTTTGGCTTTGTCAAATAAATTAAAATATAGCAATTTTGCTATATGTCGTTTCATAGTATATAAATTCATATGTTTATTTATTTTTTACTTACTACAGTAAGTATTCATATCAATTAGAGTAATTTTACTATTATCATTTTTTTTTATAAGGGCCTCATATAAAGTACAGTTAAGGTTGTATCTAATATTTTTTTCCACGTTTGACAACTTTTTTTCATAAGGGAATATAAACATTACAATTCGTTTTACTTTTAAAGATGTTAGTATGTTAATACTCTCTATATAAATCGAATTCATATTTAAATAGATAATTTCACCCAACAGTCACATACAGAGTGTGTATAGTCCTGAGTATAATAGTAGTGAGTGTGTAGTCCCCATACTAAAATCGAGTCTTGATTCATCATGAGTCATTGAAAACATGAGAGAGTATCGGGTCTCAAAACACCCAGATCTGAAACAAATACCTGTGGGTCATATAAATCTTAGTCTGGGTGGGGATCGAACCTGCATATTGTAAAAAAAAACATAAAATCTAACGTTATCTTGAAGATCTTGGAGATTTCTGAATTGACCCGCTCTTTAAACTCAATTGTCTAGCAGTGTTATATCACAAAGTATGTCCAAACAACCGAACTACGCCTCGCTACATATCGATGCCAACGTACTTATAGCTATATGTAAACTGTTGCATGTTTGATGCATTTAGTAGACTTTCCCGCGAAGTGCTCAACGCAACTTGGAACGTTTCCTGTATCGAATATTTGATGGATATTTAAGTACCGGGACGCGTTTAACAAACTGTACTGGTGTGTACATTCTGTGAAGATTGTTATCAAAATAAAGTTGTGCAAATATATCTATCTTTACACAGAATGGGCTTAAGTTTGACTATGACATCCACGTGATGTGAATAGATAATACGGGTTAAGAAACACCAGAAGAAACCGATACACCCGAAATTTACAAAGGTGTCAATTATATTTCTTTGCAAATAAATATTACAGTTTGGGGTTGCCTAGGCAACTGTAGACTTTCTGTGGCTGATGAAAGAGAGAGACAGAAGCATGACGGTATTAAATCTGCCAATTCACTAGTGTTCAAAATAAAAGTCCAAAAAAGGTGCTTATTGCGTGATCTGAGGTACCCTATTATACTGAAGCAGAGCATACAAAAAAATTGCACGCTTGATCAGACTCGTACGATATCAGCAGAGTGAGAGAGAAGATAATGTGTAGTAGCAGGATTGACATGGACCAGAATATAAATTGCAGTACCGCGTTTTGTTTATATACTTGATCGCATCGGTCCTTCTAGCAACAAATCTAATGCACTATTAATATTTGGTCCTGGTCATAAGTGCATTGTAATTCGGAGCTTGTATTGGTGAGACAGTACGCGAGTAGCCATTGGCCTTTTGTGACAACATTTCAAAACTAGCATGAATTCAGGCTCTCCGGGGGTATACTCGAAGGCTATAATATTAGTCAGGTCACTAGTATGAAATAACATTTATCGTTAATATATGGAGAGTTTGATTTATATTCTATGTTTGTTATATGATTTATTTCTATGATATACAGGGTATATCAAGACTGCTACCGAAAACGAAGCCGGGTGGTAGTTTAAGCGACTTCAGACACAATGCAACAGAAAAAGTGGCAAAAAAGCGACAATATTTTTTTTGTTATTTTTTTCCTTTGACCATATTTGGGTGGTAAATGCATTTTTCCTAAAACAACAGTGTATACCCTTTTATTTATAAATAATCTAAGGCATAAAAGAGTTTAAACTATTATTTTAGCTAAAACTAGGGATTTACCACCAAAAAATGACGATGTTTAAAAAATCATAAAAAATAACTGTCGCGTTTCTTTGCGAAATTTTTAGTTGCTTTGTGTTTGTAGTCACTAAAACTACCACCCGGCTTCGTTTTCGGTAGCAGTCTTGAGATACCCGGTATATTAATGTGTTAATAAATAAGGCAGTGGATCTGAATATTCCCCGAATGGATTGTTTTTGAAAGATCTTGTAACGTAAGACTCCTTTCGGTAGCATATTATCATCATGTAATAAGCACTTCAAAATTTTGCTTATTTAATCTTTAGAATGAATTTTACTGTCTTGCTTTTTATAGGTTCTATTATTTGACAATGCCGCCAAAATGGTAAATAATTTTAATATTTAACATTCTGTATTTTTCCATAAGCATTATTGTTGTTGTAACGCTAAAGAAAAATAGCCATTTCCTATCTAAATTTACATTTTGTGAGCTTAGGATACGTTTATTTAGGTTACGCTACTATTTTTTTTAAGAAACGCAGGCCTGGTTTGTATTATTAAAGACCTACCCACTATCAAGTTCGTATATTTATCGGAAGAGCAAAGTCAAAGTTCAAGTTATCTATTTTTGTAGCGAGAGAGTACCGCCAAGTCGATCAAAAAAGCGGCACGGCCGTATCATCCTTTTCTCGAAGCAATTCAGGCCCCTAAAACTTCGTTGTGGATAAAACAAGAAACCTATTTTTTTTTTTTTTTTTTTATTGCCTTGTAGGCAGACGAGCTAGCGGCCCGCCTGATGGTAAGCGGCTACCGCTGCTCATAGACCTCCGTAGTGCCAGGGGACCAGCACAACAAAGTCGCTGCCTACCTCGAGGAAAGTACTCTCCTTAAACCTCGTTTGAAGAAGGACAGGTCATAGCGCTGAGGAAACACCGATGCAGGGAGTTCATTCCAGAGCTTGCACGTACGTGGTAGAAAAGAACGCTGGAAACGTACCGTCCGGGAACGGTACGCGTCCAGGTGGTAGGAATGAACTCTACTGCGGAAACGTGTGGTGCGATGGTACATAGGCGACGGTGGTACCAACTCAAACAACTCCTCGGAGCACTCCCCATGGAACAAACGATAGAACACACAGAGAGATCCGAAGTCTCTCCGCAGTCCTAACGGTTCCAATTTGTCCGTGAGATCGGGATCATTGACTATTCGACAAGCTCGTCGCTGCAAGGAGTCAAGTGGGTCGAGCTGGTATTTTGGGGCACCTGCCCAGAGGTGGGAGCAGTTCTCCACGTGGGGCCGGATTTGCGCTTTGTAAAGCGTCAATCTATGACCCGACGTAAAGTACCGCTTGGCTCTGTTCAGGATTCCCAACTTCTTGCTCGCCAGTTTGGCTTTGTCCTCCAAATGACTCCTAAACTCGACCTTGCTTGATATTTCGACGCCAAGGATTCCAATACTCTCGGATCCTTGGAGAGTAACTCCTTGGAATTGCGGCGCCATGACAAAGGGGTCCTTCTTCGCAGTGAACACGCAAACTTGTGTCTTCGAAGGGTTAAATTGAACTAGGTTCAATTCACCCCATTTGGAGGCCCGCCCCAGAGAGCTCTCGACTTCAGACACAAGTTGACTCCGTCTTTCCATAATGGAATCCCGAGAGTGGCTCCGTTGGCCGATGTACCGCGCGTCACTCGTACTGTCATCTGCATAACAATGCATGCTATCAATGGACAACATGTCATTGATATGCAGGATAAAGAGTGTCGGCGATAGCACCAAAAATATAGCACCAAATTTCATTCAATTTGAACCAGTAGTCTGAGAATTCCATTTTGACAAACTTTCTTAATTTTGTCACTTACTGACTGACTGACTGACCAATTATTATCAACAGTCCAAGGCGCTTCTAGCAGACATAGAAACATTAAAGCCATGTTGTCATTCGATGAGCCGCTTGGAAAAGTTTAACATTCCTTTTAGGAGACGGGTTTCAATCAAACTTATGACTAGAGATTATTATAATATTAAGGAATATATTGAGGATAAAAAAGCCTGGGATTAGGTGTTCTCTTGCACATTGCGACCTCCTGGGGCCCTGAACTATTCGCTTATTACACCACCTAATTTAAATAATTAAAAATATCAAAAATTGTAAACTCAAAAATTAACCAATATACAATTAAATTATATGACGACCGATCGAGAAAACAAATAAAAATAATAATAAATATGACAAATCTTTGTAAGACAAGTTACAAATACTTATTTTAGTAAATTGACCAAAACCAAGCCAACTGAGTTTGACTCGCTGGATTTACTCAGAAATGGGTCGCGCCTCGTAGTATCCAGTGGTAAAGTAAAGCCCGCTGAGTTTGTTCGCCGGGTCTTCTCAGTCAGGGCCGCGTTGGATGCGGTGGTAACTATAAACCGCTACGCACCGTTGTAATAATATTCATGGTCCACTAATAATTTATTTTAATTTGAATAACGTAAATAATGTATTTATTTGACAAATAAATTACCATAAAGTAATAACTAATACTTTAAATAAAATATGAATAAAATATAAATAAATAAATAAAACTAATTATAAATAAAAATAAAATTAATTTAAAACTAAATAAATTTAATAAATAAATTGATAAAAGCAAGAAATTAAAATAAGTAATACTAAGTATAGAAAATATATTGTATATAGAGATAAGTTCTATGTGTATTGACTTGTCATAAGAGCTCTTTAATTGCCTACGTGACCAATACATATATTTCATTTCATTTAATTTCAATCGCGTGGAGCGCGATAAACTAAACAAGCTAATATTTAATTATGTATGTATAAATTGTAAGATACATTGTGGTTTCATGCAATGGTCAAGTCGATCTATTTATTGAAAATGTAATATAGTCCTGACACCACACTAACATAGTGTTCTGGATATGAGGAACTACGCGAGACTTTTTGGTCACACAAACACACAAATATTTATTTCGGTGCGGGGATCGAACCCGCGGCTTCTTGTTTCATAGTCGACATCTAATCAACTGCGCCACGGAGGCTGTCCTTTTGAACTATAAGGACGATTCAACAAGATTCCTTTACTTCCTCTGTGCTCTATCTTAAGCTTATTTTACTCGCTTTACCACAAAAGTATACGTGACGTATCAAGGAAAACATAAAACATGGTCGTGTGTACAAACCCTTTGTTCTTATTCTCGTCTTTAATTGCTTAAACAGTTCCTGCGCTCCATCGACAAATTATCTGTACATGCCATCAGCTTCTTTGTAACCCTAGCTTTATATTTTTAACCTACTGTCTTCAGTTTTAAGGTTTATTTTTCGTTAAGATTTCTAGCTTTATTTTTATAGACAAACCCATCGATCCATTTGTAACAAACAATGTAGGAGATGTAATTAAACTGTGTTTGGTGTTATTCTTTGTTTTAAATGCACGCTTCGGTAACGAAGTTTTGGTGTTAGTAGGAGTTTTTTATTAACTAACGTTGATTAACGTGTTTCTCTTGATTGTGCTTTTGACCGCTGTACGAACAAAGTTTACTTATTTTATCACTACTTTCTAATCTAAAAAAAACATAGATATTTTTATCAACTCTGATAAAAGTTTCAACGAGCAAAGATATTATTTATAAATAAATACAAATATAATATCTGATCTTCCTCTTACGTAGCAAGATACAAGCTTATAACAAAACAAATATACATATGTTACCCGTAACTGTATTCTATTCTCAAGTGTGCAATCGGATTCATATCATACAATACATTCTGGTTTTACACTACACAACAGAGGTCGCTGGTAACAAACTAACACTATCGCAACGTTAATATTATTTCCTTGCAAGTAATCCGGCGGTTGCAATAAACGTCAACGGAAAATACTTAGGAAGATTCTCTGCAAATCGTAACAACCTTACGTCCTTTCCAATAGGGTTGGAAATCGTGTAGCATATACCGGGAAGATGTACGGTTTTTGCAAAGACATGCCACGCTTCGCTGGACAACTGTTATGCTCCAACAATTTTAGTGCCCACAATGGTAATACTTCCTTTGGGCACAGACGGACAGTTACCCAGTTCATTACTATGTATAAGTATGTCTGCATTGGGATTGCCAGATGTTTCTGCGATTGCAAAAGACATAGCAATGTGAGCTGTAACTATGTACCAGATTTGTATTAAATCTAACAGAGTAGCTGTGGGACATATCGAGACTGAACATATAAAGTCTAAAGCATTGCTTTGTAATTAATGTTGTTGTCTGGTTTTGCTTCTGTCCATGAGCGATTGTTTCGTTTACTATGAGGCGAATGATATGTTCATCTCGCGATGAGGTATCATCCCATATGCGTTCCACTGCAGAGCACAGGCCTCCTCTACAATCGAGTGTACGATTGAGATTGGGTAGGCCACATTACATCATGCTGGCCTAGTGCTAGTTGGTGGATTTTAAATAATATATAAATTCATATAAATCGCTATGGTATGCAGGTTTCCTTACGATGTTATCTGTTTTAGTGCTTGGTTATTGACTATCAATATACACATGACTCCGAGAAGTCAGAGGTGTTTTTTTTTTTTTCAAATGAATAGCGAGACGGGCTTGCCGTTCACCTGGTAAGCGATACGACAGCTCATAAACAGTAGCAGAACCAAACAACAGCTCGAATCACAAAGCAATGCTTGGCATTCCACTGCGCTTGCCATCCTGAGACATAAAATATTAAGTCTCAATATGTCCCGTAGTTACTCTGGCTACAATGTCCTTCAATCCGAAACACAATAGTGCCTCTACACTGGTGTTTGACGGGAGAAAAAGACAATGCGGTGATACCCACCCAGGCGGCCTCTAACATATGAGAGACCTACCACCAGTAAAGTGTACCACCAGTAAGGTGTGCCCTGGGATTTGAACCCGTGACCACCGTGAATATTTTAGTGGTCGCGTCTGGTCCGTTATCAACAGGCCACCACGCACTTAAAATTAAAATGTGCGCCACTGTTGATCCTGGCTTATAGGAGATGCAGATGTAAAGACGATACAACCACCTGCCCACGACAATTTTGATGTATAATATCTTGTTTATACATCAATGTCAACTTCAACAAACCCACAAAACTCTCATAATCATCTCTCTGATCTCATAATCAGAATAAATCGCAACACACATTCACGTACAAAGTTTCATACGGACATTAACTTCTACCCTACTTGGTAGTGCTTGAAGCAAATCTTGAGTTAAATTATTTTCTATACTTATAGACCATCATTCTTCTAATATTAAAGTGTTTGTCTTTTTTCTGGTTTAGGACTGGAGGAATAGATTAAAAGAGGCATCCCATACTTGTGGACTGACCTAGTTGCCATAGTTAGGTGCTGTCAATCGAGAGGCCGCGGCTTCGATCCTCACACCGAGACAAATATTGGTGTGAGCCACAGGTATTTGTTTCGGGTCTGGGTGCTTGTGAGACCGAAAAAACTATCGTTGTTCCTGATCCTATGACACAAGACTCGATCTTAATATGGGTCAGGAATATGTACATATAATAATAATAATAATAATATATAACTCTGGCAACACCTAAAGATCATCCTTTTGAAAAATATATATATTTTATGTTTAATATCAAATATATACAGAATATTCACAATTTATATCTAAATAGTAACCAAAATTATTCTTTTCTACAATCACATAATGTTTTATAGAAGAAATAGTGTAAATAAACAGCATAATAAAAAATAATAGAATGACAGTGTGTGACAATGTCAAATTATTTTACAAAACATGTTAATAAAAGACCAAAAGGATGTTCCATAATAAAGCCAGGAAGAAACGGAACGCACATTTAACATCTCCCAGCTCGTCGAGCTCCGCGTCGTGGGCGTCGGCTTCGGACGTATTCGAAGTGACACCGGACAACGACGCGTCGAGCCAACACGGCGAGCTGCAGTCGTCCCCGCCGCCACCAAGACCTGCGCAGCGAAGAGGACGACCCCCTCCAGCGGTGGGCTTGGGACCTGTGGGGCCGAGTGTCCCGCCTACGGTCCCCGCTACCGGTGGAGTAGTGCGCCGCATGAGATGGACACGTGAAATCAATGAGAATGTCATGCGGGCCTACTTTGGGGCAACAAATGGAGGAATTAACCTCACTGCCTATCGTGTTAAAATGCTGTCTCTGTTTCAGGCTTTGGAACCAACGGTTGATGTATCATCCCAACGACTGTCGGATCAAGTGCGATTTATTCAGCGGCGTAAGTTGTTGGATGATGACACACTTGAGCGGTTGCGCACAGACTTATGTTTTGTCCAGGAAGACCATGTATCGCCCGTCAGTGGAGATCAAGCGGCAGGCCCAACACCAACACCTGTTGCTGATTTCGAGCTGACGGACAATTTGGATGACAACGTAAGTCCCCAAGATAAACAGCAACTGAGAGGAGCTTTGGAGTGTGCGATTTTGGAGTTTGCGTCTTTATCGGCGTCTTGTAGACCGCGTCTGCCACGTTTGCCAACGCATAGAAGAAATTTGGCGCTGATGGGAGCTTTGGACTCCATGTTACCTACATACTTGGAGTCCAGTCGGGATCTTGTTGATACGCACTCGATCCTTTACTGCGCGGCCGTCGCAGCATGTCGAGTGGCTAATGTTCAATTCCCAAAAGAATATAGAGCTACTCGAGGTGTTGTGACTGTGCCTGCCTGGCAGCGGAGGATAGAGGATCGTATCAACAGGGCCCGAACTCTCATCGGCAAGCTAATTTCTTTTAAAGAAGGAAACAGCAGGCCGAAGATTATGCGTTTTGTGACGCAGGCTTTTTCGGGGACCAACACAAGTCCTCGAAATTATAGGCTTTGCGTCACAGAACGCATAGACTTCTTCAAACAAAAAGTCTATGCGTGGGCGAACCGCATTCGTCGCTACAGGAGGCGATGGGATCGTTTCCAACAAAATCGCAAGTTCCAAACTGACCAAAAGAGGGTTTATAGATGTTGGGAGAATCCTCCACAAGGTGTGGTGGATGGGCGGCTTCCCAGTGCTCACGAAATGCGTGAATACTGGACGAATATCTGGTCGTCGCCTGTCTCTCACACTGAAGCCTCCTGGTTTAGTGTTGTAGATCGAGCTTGCGAGGCAATACCGGCTATGGAAACCATTTTAATCAATCCAGAAGATGTGCTAACTGCAATTAGACAGACGCAAAACTGGAAGTCACCGGGTCCGGACGGTCTGCACAACTTCTGGTTAAAATGGTTTCCAAGTTCGCATGCTCGATTGGCAGTGCAATTCCAGGATGCGCTTGAGCGGGGATCCCTTCCAGCATTTATGACAACAGGTGTCACTCACCTTCTCTTTAAGTCCGGTTGTACCACGGAACCAAAAAATTATAGACCCATCACATGCCTTCCCACTATTTATAAAGTTTTGACCTCCATAATTAGATCTAAAATTACAGACCATATAAATTCTAACCAAATTTTTTTTTCCGGCCAAACAGGTTGCATGAATGGGTCCCGTGGTACTAAGGAGCTCCTTCTCATTAACATGACCATTTGCCAACAGGCTCGTCACAACCGACGGAATTTATCGGCTGCTTGGATAGATTATAAAAAGGCCTATGATTCGGTGCCTCATACATGGCTCATGAGGGTGTTAAATTTGTATAAAATTAATACAAATTTATGCAACTTCCTTGGGTCTTGTATGGGGCAGTGGACCACTGTCCTAAGATATCCAGGTGGTACGGTTCCTCCTGATTGTGACGAACCGATTAGAATCATGCGGGGTATATTTCAGGGCGACAGTCTGAGTCCACTGTGGTTTTGCATGGCCCTGAATCCCCTCAGCACTCTGTTGTTGGATTCAGGGTTAGGCTACCGTCTACGGAGAGGCTCTGAGCCTATATCTCACTTGCTCTATATGGATGACCTCAAGTTATTTGCATCGAAACAAACCGAATTGATTGAGTTGTTAAAAATAACGGAAAGATTTAGCAATTCAATCAATATGGATTTTGGTGTAGATAAATGTGCGGTTATCCATGTGAAGCGAGGGGAGGTTGCGGTCTCTGATGACATACTAGTCTCAGAGACTGTAAGGCTCAGATCCCTCTCTGTGACGGAAACCTACAAATATTTGGGTATGCCTGAGGCTCTAGGTATCATGGGTGCAGATGTAAAACGATCGTTGAAAGAGCGTTTTTTTAGCCGCCTGACAAAAGTACTTAACAGTTTTTTGTCCGGTGGAAACAAGATTCGCGCTTTTAACGGTTGGGTTATGCCTGTACTCATATACTCTTTTGGCATACTCAAATGGACTCAGACTGAATTGGACGCCCTGGATCGTAAAGTCCGAACTCTCCTAACTGCACATCGTATGCATCATCCACGATCATCAGTGATGAGATTGTACATCCCGCGGAGATGTGGGGGCCGAGGTATTCTTAATGCTAAGGACTTGCATAATCGCGAGGTGTGCAATCTCAGGGATTATTTCCTTCACAGTGATGTGGATATGCATAGGGTTGTAGTTATGGTAGATAAAGGATTTACCCCGCTCTCTTTGGCGATTGAGAACTGGCGGAAACCTCTGGTGGTAGGCATTAAAGATCGCGAGGACATATGGAAGAGCAAAGAGCTGCACGGTCGGTTCTATCGAGCCCTTCATGGGCCTGATGTGGACCGACTAGCGTCTGTGTCTTGGCTGCGCTTCGGTAACCTCTTTGGGGAAACCGAGGGTTTTGTCTTTGCAATTATGGACGAAGTTATTAAGACGAACAACTATAGGAAATACATCCTGAAGGACGGTACGGTCGACATCTGTCGGGCATGCCACCGTCCTGGTGAGTCTATCAGGCATGTTATTTCCGGTTGTTCGTATCTTGCTAACGGCGAGTATTTGCATAGACATAACCTAGTAACCAAGATCATACACCAGCAAATTGCCCTTCGATATGGACTTGTGACTCCTGAAGTGCCATATTACCAGTATGTGCCCCAACCAGTTCTCGAAAATGGTCATGCAACGCTGTATTGGGATCGATCTATTATCACAGACAGGACTATTCTAGCCAATAAGCCTGACATTGTGATAATAGATCGATTGGCGCGCCGGGCTATACTTGTTGACGTCACCATTCCGCATGACGATAACCTTGTCAAAGCCGAAAAAGACAAAATGTCTAAATATTTAGATTTGGCACACGAGGTTACCGACATGTGGGATGTCGACTCAACAATTATTGTCCCGATTGTCGTTTCTGCTCATGGGTTGATACCAAAGAGCCTCGACCAACATCTACAGAGGCTCTCAATCGGCGTTTGGGTCAGGAGTCAGATACAGAAGGCAGTATTGCTTGACACGGCACGTATAGTGAGGAGGTTCCTCACTTTGGGGTCCTAACCACCGGTGGCTTGGGTCTCGAGCCTCGCCATTGTTGGATGAATTTTTATATTTTTATATGTATTTTGTTTTTATACTATATATATAAAAATGTAAAAAAAAAAGATTTAAAATAAAGAGAAATAATAATAATAATAATATACTCTGGCAACACCTAAAGATCATCCATTTGAAAAATATATATATTTTATGTTTAATATCAAATATATACACAATATTCACAATTTATATCTAAATAGTAACCAAAATTATTCTTTTCTACAATCACATAATGTTTTATAGAAGAAATAGTGTAAATAAGCAACAATTCAGCATAATAAAAAATAATAGAATTACAGTGTGTGACAATGTCAAATAATTTTACAAAACATGTTAATTAAAGACCAAAAGGATGTTCCATAATAAAGCCAGGAAAAAACGGAACGCACATTTAACATCTCCCAGCTCGTCGAGCTCCGCGTCGTGGGCGTCGGCTTCGGACGTATTCGAAGTGACACCGGACAACGACGCGTCGAGCCAACACGGCGAGCTGCAGTCGTCCCCGCCGCCACCAAGACCTGCGCAGCGAAGAGGACGACCCCCTCCAGCGGTGGGCTTGGGACCTGTGGGGCCGAGTGTCCCGCCTACGGTCCCCGCTACCGGTGGAGTAGTGCGCCGCATGAGATGGACACGTGAAATCAATGAGAATGTCATGCGGGCCTACTTTGGGGCAACAAATGGAGGAATTAACCTCACTGCCTATCGTGTTAAAATGCTGTCTCTGTTTCAGGCTTTGGAACCAACGGTTGATGTATCATCCCAACGACTGTCGGATCAAGTGCGATTTATTCAGCGGCGTAAGTTGTTGGATGATGACACACTTGAGCGGTTGCGCACAGACTTATGTTTTGTCCAGGAAGACCATGTATCGCCCGTCAGTGGAGATCAAGCGGCAGGCCCAACACCAACACCTGTTGCTGATTTCGAGCTGACGGACAATTTGGATGACAACGTAAGTCCCCAAGATAAACAGCAACTGAGAGGAGCTTTGGAGTGTGCGATTTTGGAGTTTGCGTCTTTATCGGCGTCTTGTAGACCGCGTCTGCCACGTTTGCCAACGCATAGAAGAAATTTGGCGCTGATGGGAGCTTTGGACTCCATGTTACCTACATACTTGGAGTCCAGTCGGGATCTTGTTGATACGCACTCGATCCTTTACTGCGCGGCCGTCGCAGCATGTCGAGTGGCTAATGTTCAATTCCCAAAAGAATATAGAGCTACTCGAGGTGTTGTGACTGTGCCTGCCTGGCAGCGGAGGATAGAGGATCGTATCAACAGGGCCCGAACTCTCATCGGCAAGCTAATTTCTTTTAAAGAAGGAAACAGCAGGCCGAAGATTATGCGTTTTGTGACGCAGGCTTTTTCGGGGACCAACACAAGTCCTCGAAATTATAGGCTTTGCGTCACAGAACGCATAGACTTCTTCAAACAAAAAGTCTATGCGTGGGCGAACCGCATTCGTCGCTACAGGAGGCGATGGGATCGGTTCCAACAAAATCGCAAGTTCCAAACTGACCAAAAGAGGGTTTATAGATGTTGGGAGAATCCTCCACAAGGTGTGGTGGATGGGCGGCTTCCCAGTGCTCACGAAATGCGTGAGTACTGGACGAATATCTGGTCGTCGCCTGTCTCTCACACTGAAGCCTCCTGGTTTAGTGTTGTAGATCGAGCTTGCGAGGCAATACCGGCTATGGAAACCATTTTAATCAGTCCAGAAGATGTGCTAACTGCAATTAGACAGACGCAAAACTGGAAGTCGCCGGGTCCGGACGATCTGCACAACTTCTGGTTAAAATGGTTTCCAAGTTCGCATGCTCGATTGGCAGTGCAATTCCAGGATGCGCTTGAGCGGGGATCCCTTCCAGCATTTATGACAACAGGTGTTACTCACCTTCTCTTTAAGTCCGGTTGTACCACGGAACCAAAAAATTATAGACCCATCACATGCCTTCCCACTATTTATAAAGTTTTGACCTCCATAATTAGATCTAAAATTACAGACCATATAAATTCTAACCAAATTCTTTTTTCCGGCCAAACAGGTTGCATGAATGGGTCCCGTGGTACTAAGGAGCTCCTTCTCATTAACATGACCATTTGCCAATAGGCTCGTCAAAACCGAAGGAATTTATCGGCTGCCTGGATAGATTATAAAAAGGCCTATGATTCGGTGCCTCATACATGGCTCATGAGGGTGTTAAATTTGTATAAAATTAATACAAATTTATGCAACTTCCTTGGGTCTTGTATGGGGCAGTGGACCACTGTCCTAAGATATCCAGGTGGTACGGTTCCTCCTGATTGTGACGAGCCGATTAGAATCAAGCGGGGTATATTCCAGGGCGACAGTCTGAGTCCACTGTGGTTTTGCATGGCCCTGAATCCCCTCAGCACTCTGTTGTTGGATTCAGGGTTAGGCTACCGTCTACGGAGAGGCTCTGAGCCTATTTCTCACTTGCTCTATATGGATGACCTCAAGTTATTTGCATCGAAACAAACCGAATTGATTGAGTTGTTAAA
Organism: Hyles vespertilio; assembly: GCA_009982885.2. NCBI lineage: Eukaryota > Metazoa > Arthropoda > Insecta > Lepidoptera > Sphingidae > Hyles > Hyles vespertilio. The sequence goes on along the minus strand of CM042825.1, from coordinate 11,158,135 downwards.
AATAACGGATAGATTTAGCAAATCAATCAATATGGATTTTGGTGTAGATAAATGTGCGGTTATCCATGTGAAGCGAGGGGAGGTTGCGGTCTCTGATGACATACTAGTCTCAGAGACTGTAAGGCTCAGATCCCTCTCCATGACGGAAACCTACAAATATTTGGGTATGCCTGAGGCTCTAGGTATCATGGGTGCAGATGTAAAACGATCGTTGAAAGAGCGTTTTTTTAGCCGCCTGATAAAAGTACTTAACAGTTTTTTATCAGGTGGAAACAAGATTCGCGCTTTTAACGGTTGGGTTATGCCTGTACTCATGTACTCTTTTGGCATACTCAAATGGACTCAGACCGAATTGGACGCCCTGGATCGTAAAGTCCGAACTCTCCTGACTGCACATCGTATGCATCATCCACGATAATCAGTGATGAGATTGTACATCCCGCGGAGATGTGGTGGCCGAGGCATTCTTAATGCTAAGGACTTGCATAATCGCGAGGTGTGCAATCTTAGGGATTATTTCCTTCACAGTGATGAGGATATGCATAGGGTTGTAGTTATGGTAGATAAAGGATTTACCCCGCTCTCTTTGGCGATTGAGAACTGGCGGAAACCTCTGGTGGTAGGCATTAAGGATCGCGAGGACATATGGAAGAGCAAAGAGCTGCACGGTCGGTTCTATCGAGCCCTTCATGGGCCTGATGTGGACCGACTAGCGTCTGTGTCTTGGCTACGCTTCGGTAACCTCTTTGGGGAAACCGAGGGTTTTGTCTTTGCAATTATGGACGAAGTTATTAAGACGAACAACTATAGGAAATACATCCTGAAGGACGGTACGGTCGACATCTGTCGGGCATGCCACCGTCCTGGCGAGTCTATCAGGCATGTTATCTCCGGTTGTTCGTATCTTGCTAACGGCGAGTATTTGCATAGACATAACCTAGTAGCCAAGATCATACACCAGCAAATTGCCCTTCGATATGGACTTGTGACTCCTGAAGTGCCATATTACCAGTATGTGCCCCAACCAGTTCTCGAAAATGGTCATGCAACGCTGTATTGGGATCGATCTATTATCACAGACAGGACTATTCCAGCCAATAAGCCTCACATTGTGATAATAGATCGATTGGCGCGCCGGGCTATACTTGTTGACGTCACCATCCCGCATGACGATAACCTTGTCAAAGCTGAAAAAGACAAAATGTCTAAATATTTAGATTTGGCACACGAGGTTGCCGACATGTGGGATGTCGACTCAACAATTATTGTCCCGATTGTCGTTTCTGCTCATGGGTTGATACCAAAGAGCCTCGACCAACATCTACAGAGGCTCTCAATCGGCTGTTGGGTCAGGAGTCAGATTCAGAAGGCAGTATTGCTTGACACGGCACGTATTGTGAGGCGGTTCCTCACTTTGGGCTCCTAACCACCGGTGGCTTGGGTCTCGAGCCTCGCCATCGTTGGATAACTTTATATATTTTTATATGTATTTTGTTTTTTAATATATATATAAAAATGTAAAAAAAAGACTTAAAATAAAGAGAGATAATAATAATAATAATAATCGTAAAGTCCGAACTCTCCTAACTGCACATCGTATGCATCATCCACGATCATCAGTGATGAGATTGTACATCCCGCGGAGAAGTGGGGGCCGAGGTATTCTTAATGCTAAGGACTTGCATAATCGCGAGGTGTGCAATCTCAGGGATTATTTCCTTCACAGTGATGTGGATATGCATAGGGTTGTAGTTATGGTAGATAAAGGATTTACCCCGCTCTCTTTGGCGATTGAGAACTGGCGGAAACCTCTGGTGGTAGGCATTAAAGATCGCGAGGACATATGGAAGAGCAAAGAGCTGCACGGTCGGTTCTATCGAGCCCTTCATGGGCCTGATGTGGACCGACTAGCGTCTGTGTCTTGGCTGCGCTTCGGTAACCTCTTTGGGGAAACCGAGGGTTTTGTCTTTGCAATTATGGACGAAGTTATTAAGACGAACAACTATAGGAAATACATCCTGAAGGACGGTACGGTCGACATCTGTCGGGCATGCCACCGTCCTGGTGAGTCTATCAGGCATGTTATTTCCGGTTGTTCGTATCTTGCTAACGGCGAGTATTTGCATAGACATAACCTAGTAACCAAGATCATACACCAGCAAATTGCCCTTCGATATGGACTTGTGACTCCTGAAGTGCCATATTACCAGTATGTGCCCCAACCAGTTCTCGAAAATGGTCATGCAACGCTGTATTGGGATCGATCTATTATCACAGACAGGACTATTCTAGCCAATAAGCCTGACATTGTGATAATAGATCGATTGGCGCGCCGGGCTATACTTGTTGACGTCACCATTCCGCATGACGATAACCTTGTCAAAGCCGAAAAAGACAAAATGTCTAAATATTTAGATTTGGCACACGAGGTTACCGACATGTGGGATGTCGACTCAACAATTATTGTCCCGATTGTCGTTTCTGCTCATGGGTTGATACCAAAGAGCCTCGACCAACATCTACAGAGGCTCTCAATCGGCGTTTGGGTCAGGAGTCAGATACAGAAGGCAGTATTGCTTGACACGGCACGTATAGTGAGGAGGTTCCTCACTTTGGGGTCCTAACCACCGGTGGCTTGGGTCTCGAGCCTCGCCATTGTTGGATGAATTTTTATATTTTTATATGTATTTTGTTTTTATACTATATATATAAAAATGTAAAAAAAAAAGATTTAAAATAAAGAGAAATAATAATAATAATAATATTTTTTATTTACACACAGAGTTCACAAAATTAAAAAGTCCCCTGACTTCTGTGCTAGGTTTAACACAGGTTGTGTTACAGAAGTCAGTGTCCTCTTCCTTTACAATCATTATACAAGTGAGAAAAAAATAACATTAATGGAGTACAGTAGGTAGTGAAACATAAAACAGAGTAAAGAAAAAAATAATGGATTTACATAAATAGAAATAGTAGGTCATTTTATGTGCGAGCGCACGTACGAGTTAGTTAGTGTGTGTGTGTTAGTGTGTTAGTGTGTAAGTGTGTGTGTGTGTGTGTGTGTGTGTGTGTGTGTGTGTGTGTGTGTGTGTGTGTGTGTGTGTGTGTGTATGTGTATGGGAAATACATTCAAAGAGATATAATTTTACTTGTTACTGTTACTAGTAAGTTTGGTTACTTTGCAAATAATTCTGTTTGTTCATAATCTAATTATTGCAGCCAGTTCTTACACATTAATTTTACTTCACGGGTTGTTAATGTAAGTATATGCATTTTCTTATTTATTTTATTGTATAAATATTTTGCCATGTAAGAATGTTGTCGCTTGGCAAATGTCGTACGAAGCTTAGGAAGTACAGATACACTAGAAATAGCTCTCTTCAGTCGATGATGAGTTCTGTTAACTGGGAAACATATTTGACTATTGGAGGTATTTATTCATTCAGTTATTTACGTGACTGAAAATTTTAGAAGTTAACATTATATAGAATGCCTTCTGTACATAAATAAAGTTATAGGATACGATTAAGAAATATCACTAAGTATATCGTAATTTATTATTCTTATATTTTTGTTTTATTATTGAGCTTCAAACTTAAGTTCCCACGATTTAGTTGTAATCAGGACGGTAACAGTGCTTTCATTCACTGCTCACTGGTCACTGGTGCAATCAGCTCAAAGTTGTACCTATAATAATATAGTGTTCTTCTTGTATTTTAGTTCCCCGTACAATTACTAACTTTTATTATAGTCTTACAATGTCCATAACAGTATCTTTTGTTAATGCACCTCTAATTGGTACTGCTTCAACCAATAATTAAATTTGAAATTTCTCGCTTCATTGATAAACTTTAGCTTCGCTTACCTCAATACCGTGTTTTTCAAGTTTCTTGATAAACACTTACCTAATAAACACTTACTTACTCCCCTAATAACTTTTTGCGGTAAAAGTATCGGCTGAGTATTTGTTTCAAACAATAAAAGCATTATTTGTCAGAGGATATCTTATGGAAACAATGGATAAAGCCTACGTAATGCCTTGGGCGCTTTTTGTTGAGCCCACTGTCAGCAGACCAAAGTATGTTTGCCTTGACTTACATAAATTAGTTTGTATACATCTCGAACAAAAGATACAGTTTGGAACGATCCTTATGATTTTGAAAGGTTTGCTTGTATCAAGTCGATAATAAATTGTTTTCTTTCATGCAGAATTATTGTAAGGTATTTGTTTCATATTGTTATTTTTTAATTTATGATGGTTTTAAATATAGGTTATGTAGCTCAGTTTTTAAATTCGTTTCTATTCATCACTTGAATCAGTAAAATCGTGACTAAGTGGCTGGTTTAAAAGAGAATGCATTAAAAGATTAATTCTTGAATTTCCCGTAGCGAAAATAATGTATTAATCATGGAGGGAAGATAATAATAATGGTTGAAGGACGTTGTAGCCAGAGTAACTACTGAAAATACTGAGAATTAACATTTTATATCTCAGGATGGCAAGCGCTGTGCAATGCCCAGCATTGTTTTACTATTCAAGGTGCTATTAGTGTGACGGATTATAACAATATGAAACATATTAATTATATATATTGTGTGAACTGTGTATATTCAAACTACCTAGTTCTAAAATAAAAGTTACTAGATACACGTAGGTACATGGTTTTAGTGCAAAATCATATTTAGCCAGTAACACATTTTAGCTAATTCTCGGATCTCCCATCGTAGCCTCCGGACCGTAATTCGGTTAAGTTAATGCTTCACTAGACTAATGAATATTGGTTTAGGTAGTGTCAGCACGTTGCACATACTGCTATCTGATTTAAAGGAAACATATTTTTAAAACCGTTTTTTTTTCTTTTCACTTTCATATAACATAAAATACATTTTGTGATGTTTAAATATAATGTTAATGTATTTTTCGTCCCAGATAAGAAAATAATTCAGTAAATACATTGGTACGGATATTTATAGTTGTAGATATCAAATTCGAAATATTCTTTATAAAAAATATTATTTCTATATTTCTTTAGTCCATGAATTCTAACTTGTTTATTTTACATCTAGATAAGGACGTAGATAAACTGTTAAATAAATAATAGGTTAGGACCTAGATATACTGTAAAATAACACTAACCTAACCTAAACTTTTATTTGGTTTTAAATCGGACTTAGATATAAAACTACATAGAATCGCAAACATAAAGCTGTTTTATTATTTTAATTCTCTCTCCATTTATAATAAGGCTATGTATTCTACTATAATTATTGTTCTATACTAACTTAATTTCCCTTGACAGTGTGACAAATTAGCATTAATTCGTCCCAAATCTCATAAAGCATATTAACAGGGAATATACATGCAACAACACAACTGCATCATAATGACGAGCGTGTTATGTTTGAATAAAAAATAAAATAATATTTACTTAATTTATATATCAAACAGTATACAGGTGGGCTTTATTTATTGTTCTCTAAAAGTCTATATTTAGGTGAAGCAGAAATGAAGTAAATCATGTTTATTTTCCCATTATATAGGAAAAAAATGTACATTGTTTATGTATACGTATACAATATACAACAATAAAAATAATTCTAAATTCTAAATTCTTTATTTCACTTGTGATACATAGGTACAGGGTTGATACATACATAGTTAGGTGCTCTATGATCTGCCTACAAATTGGCATACAAGTGTGACTTCCGTCAGTTTTTATTCCGTCAGTAATTTAATTCCAAATACATTTTTTGTGGTCATTATGATTATCAAAATAATTAATATAAGAGAAAAGTAAAAATATAATTAATGTATAAAATCATGTCTAATTAATGAAAGTCGTCGCTTAGAAAATCTAATACATCATATTTACATAATAACATTTAATAACTAAATATTTTTAACTTTTCACTTTTATTTACCTAAGTCATCAACAAGGAATTCATCAATTGTATAGTAACGCCTGCTAATTAGTAAGGCATGTAATTGTTTTTTAAATTGTATTGAGTTTAACAGTTTAATTTGATATGGTAATTTATTATAGATTCTTGGAGCCATACAAAATGTGCTCTTGTGGAGTAAAGCTGTCTTTGAGGGTCTTAAAGATATGTCATGTGAATAGTTTTGTCTTATGCTTGAATGTTGCTCAGCTACTATTTTAAAATACTCGCTATTGTTTTTTTACAAATAATGAGCTTTCGTAAATGTAAAGGGAAGGCAATGTTAGGATTTTAAGTGATATAAAGTGTGGTTTACATGTATCTGTCATTTTAAGTCCGCAAATGGATCTGATGCATCTTTTTGAGCTTTAAAGATAGATTTTTTTTCAGACGAGTTACCCCAAAAAATAATTCCGTAACGCAATATAGCGCCGACATATCCATGATAGACAGTGAGGACGGCTGTTTGGTTAACTTTTATTGAGTTTATAGAGAGCAAACGCAAATTTGTTTATTTTTTTCACTAATACTGATGCATGTTCTTTCCAGGTTAATGTATTATCTATTGTTAGGCCTAATAATTTCGTACATGTTACTTCTTCTATTGTTTCATTATTAAAGGTCAAATTAACGGTAGGGGTAATTATTCTTTGTTTAAAAGTACATATATACATACATATAAATAATGTATATAAATTATTAATGCGATATCAGACATTTCCATCGCGCTTTGACCGGTTTTGAAGTTTTGTAGAACTCCTAAAAAGCTGTGTGCGAATAATTATAAATTCCGAGTTCCGCGTCTCAAAATATTGTCGGACGCCGTGTTAAAAAAAACGCATTTAAACTAGGCGAAACTTTAACGAGGCCTCGCTGAATTAATTTCAGTGGAAAAACGGTCCAAGGCGAACAACCTAAACAGCTACCTACTTTTATTTGGTAGGTTTTTGTAATTAGGAAACAAATTGAAACGATTTCTGTTAATTACATTGAAAAAAGTCTTAATATTCCAACGTATAGATTCAATAGCATTATTCAAATATCACATAATTTAAATGCATGCTTATATTCACGAAACAGTAACTTAAATTAACACTAGTGCAACCAACACTTAGTCTAGCTTATTTCAGTCTCAAGACGTAATAAGGAGGGGGCGACTGTAAAACGAATCGAACCCCTTGAACAATCAATATAATAATTTCCAATTTAAAAAAAAAGCACACAAGTGCCTGTCCTGTACTTTGAATGAAAAGACATTAACCACAGCTCACACGCGAATTCAACGAGACAACTAATCAAGTTATCGAGTAATTTTATGTTGCTTATTTCTTTCAAATACAAGCCACCTGACAAGCAAGCGACTATTTCATTTGTAAATATCGCACAGCATCGGGAGAAATGTAGGCACGTTTCAAGCCTTTGAGAATATACATGAAGGGGAGTGAGGATTGATTGGCCTTTGTCGATGTTTGTGAACAAACCGATACGACAAAACGTTCGAAATAGTTCACTTCATGTTTCTATGAATCAGTGTTATTACCCTAGTCGGACCAGCTAATTGACAACCTCTACAGCCCGGTTGGTTGTAACTCCGGCTTTAGAACGAGAAGCTTTGGTAGTAGTTTTACCATATTTGAGAGGCCGTCTGGGTACTACCACAATGTCCTGAATGAATTTCTTCGCCAAACAGCAGTGTAATTGCACTGTTGTATTCCGGTTTGAATAACATTGTAGTCAGAGTAACTACGAGATATATTGCAGTATCAATTTGCCTGGCCCGGCTGAGCCCGGTTGCAGATACACTTTTTTGAAAATGTTATATCCCCTATGTTCAATCCCGATATGGCGATAGGCTCGCCCTCTATCACATCATGAGATGGTAAATACATGACGAAACGTGGATGTCATGGTTCCATCTCTGTCTACCCCTTCTGGGAAAAAGGCGTGTGCTTGTGAAATATGTATGTTTATCATGTTCATATCAGGGATAATGTCCGATTTTACTGGTTAACATTTTTCAAATAGTCTCATTAGTTTAAGAGCCCATTCAATCCGACACTCAATTAAATCTTTTCGCTCTACAATATTAGCTTAGAATAGTTTTCGCAACTCTGTCTACCGTTGGAATCACAAATCTGAAGTTAGAGAACCATATTATCATAGAACTACGTACTCGTAAGATAAAATCACCGTGATTAAAAAAAACCTTGAATTGAGAATTGCTGTTGGGATTCATTTCGCATGTAAGTTATGATCGTTGTACAAAGAAAAAATAGGTGCTACTAGTGACATAAAAAGTTCGCCTCGCTTAATTTAAATTTGAGAGTCGAACTTACACTCTTGAGATCACGTTCCACACGAATTACAACTAGCCCGACTTACAGCGACTACGAAAAAAAACACCGAAAATTGCTAACAAGAATATGTCTTTTAAAATCTTCATTTCCTGCAGACCTAAATTGATCGGATGAAGCAGAAAATAAAGCTATTTCACGATTTCACGTTTCAGTGCTTTTATTTAGACGCAGACTAGAAATATGTCTACAATCGGAGTGGAAATCCTTGTTTGGTATTTTAACGTGATGTGATACGTGGAAAAGAAAGGTTGTTTGCAGTAAATCATAACATTGAGCGTGTTAGGAGGCAGGTGTATTTATATCTCGTTTAGAATTGTGCGGATTGTGTTACTTTTAAAAACCTTTCATTAAGAGCCGAAATTCGTAAAGGTCAGTGTTGTATTAATGAAATAAACAGTACGTTATATTGTTTAGTCCAAGATATTTCAGTAATTGAATGATCAACAAAAAAGTACTGCGTAGTTATTCTGCAGATTTTATATACGTTCATGTCAATGGCTGTAAGTCCTAATTAGTTTTCATAAGGAACTAATTTGTTATTTTTTTGCTCTTGATGATGATGATGAGGATGATCGCAAAAAAACCTATTGCGTAATTCTGCTAATTTTATAAATGTTCATGTCAATGGCTGTAACTCTTATTTTGCTTATATATGAAAATGAAATTATTATTTTTTGCTAAAGAAAAGGTATTCAACTATTGGTAAATATTAGTTTCGAGTGTAATTAATACAATGTTTCTATTTGGACCAACACGAACAAATCCGATCCTTTAGGATTATAGCCCATAGGCCCTTTCACGCGATTAATTTGTTAGTTTAGTTTATTCCATTTTAACAACTAAAATAAACGTTTGTACAAATACACAATTTGTAGACAAAAAAATATCGATTTGTTAGTCACAGACAAAAGTGTGTAACATCCAAGTGGCATTGGAATAAAAAAACAACTAACTACAATTAGAAAACAATGTAAGTTCAATAATTAAAATAATGAAATTATGTGTCTATTTAATTTTTAGTTTCTTTTATTGGACTATTAAGGCAGCTGCACTCTAAGATGTTTTTATAACGTCATTGGCCGCCGTACTAAATGGCTTTTAAAGTAATAAAACATGCAGTGAAAGACAAAATTCACAACAGCTATTACATGTCGTCAAATTTCATTGTTGTGGATATTTTGTACTGGAAATTATTAACATAATATATTTTATCGTTCAGTTAAAAAAATACAACTGTTTAAACATTGTTTTATTTTAGTCCCGAATAAATAACATCTGCCATAAAGCATTCAGAGCAGAGTTATAATAAAAATTATTGAAATTTAAAATATGATAAAATATGAGAGCGCACAAACACTAATTTTAGTAAAATCTCGTTTAAATCAAAATATAGAAAAACATTTTTTTATAGCAACGGGGTTCCACGCAAAATGCTTTAACCGTTGCTTATATTGGATGCAACGCATGTGAAAAAAGTATACCTGTTTGTTTTTTTGCAGTTAATAAAGTGCAAATATCAGTATTAATTCATGCGTTTTAACACTACATATTGTATCAAAACATTTGTATTTTAAAAAACCTTAATTACTGCCAATAAAAAATAAAAGAACCCAATTACATAAAAGAAAAAAATATAACGTTTTATTCCAATATCAAAAGCCTAATACCAAAGCAGTTTCGTTTAGAAACTTGAACGAAATAAACTTGCCGCATTATTTGGAAATAAATTACATTCAGCGTCAAATTTACAGATCCGGAGCGCAATTTTCTAATCCAAATCTTATCTTGAGACAAAGCCCTTCTTGGGTTTAGGAGCGCAAAAACCTCTGAGATAAAGTAAGGTCAACGGTGTGATGGCCAGTGTGATTCCTCATTTACTACAAGTGTCGACTTAGAATGTCAGAATTGAATTAACTTGGCTCTTGTTGAAACTGCTGAGTGGACTAAGGACAACTAGGACTATATTTGGAGTCTTAATTATATCTCGACCAAGAAAACAACGACCACATCAAGAGTTAGGTAAGCTTTATCTTAAAATAATAAAATCACGACGACGATTTAGATACTTACAATAATGCTATTCGAGCATTATCGGGCTCGTCGTTTATTTCATAGTTTGAATCTTTTATATAAAACTCTATATCAAACATGAGTAGGCCGGCATAATTGTATCGATTGGTATGGACTGCCGTCTGATACCAATTAATACTCTGCCTGGATGGCATTTGCGGTTACCTTCAGGTGTAGAGTGGTCTCTATACCGTGCCAGATTTTTTTTAAATCCTTGCTCCATTGAAATACCTAATTTGAAGATATCGATCTAAGACTGGTGCAGAAAATGTCTAATTTTCTCTGGTTCAAAGTGGACTAAAAACTGTGTTTCAAGTCGGTATCTCCAACATTCACTGACAGGTACTTGGTAGTTTTAGTTATAATTTCTAGTACATTAATTGATTTTCACATAAACGATTTTACTATAAAGCGCATTTTTTGTGTGGCTTTGGTGTGTACCAAAGCCGCCGGCTGGGCCAGCCGACACAGCCCGCCGTCATAAACTGAGGCCGGCTACAATCACTCGCATGTGTTGCCCGCCGATATTTCGGTGGCATGTGCACTGCTAAGTTACCCAGGGATACTCAAGGTCATAAAAATGTACATGTCATGTCGGGCCGGTGACATGCCGCCAACAAAGCTTTTCAACTTGGAATGTGTGAAGCCCGCTATCAAAGAGTTGTCGACATGTGCCAAAGTGTGGCTTCGGTGTGTCCGCTTTATATTCATAGCACCTACGTTCCTGACTGTTATAATATTAAGATTTAAATTGTATTGTGTGGATTTAATGACAATAAATAGTATGTCCTTTGACTAAAGAATCTTGACACTGATAGGATCAACATTAAATACTTGAACAGAGACGATGTGGTTATAAAATTTGTAATTCATAGTTACTTCGCAATAAACATTTGCGCCTTTTTTCGAAATAAATATATCACGCGCGTGTTCAATCATTACCTCCACATCAAAGGACCGGCAATATCCGTTCCGCGACCGCCTCTTTCAGTCTCGAATCTTTTTTTCATTAGTCGGTGCCTTCCTCGGCGATTTGGCCGAGTGTTTTATCCGGAGCTCGGCGGATCAACAATTTAGTCGTCCTTTTCTGTCGCCTAACTAGTTTTCCTGCCTTTAAGGCGGCGCCTATCGCCAAATATCGAATGGAACTAGTGGATTTTCCTCTTAGCAATATTATTCTGGAAACGTTTTGGTTATTTGATTCTTCTTTAATGCCTTGGAGAGCTTAGGCTTTTGACTCGGAGTCGTACTGTTACACGAGAATCGTATTATAATCCTTTTATTAATGACATCCTATTGATTCGTGGGTATAATAATGACTTTAGTCTAAGTAGAAAATGAGTGAAATAAGAGGACTAAACTCACTGTGTAGTTTAACTTGAAATCTAAAAAAACCTATGTGAATAAATCGATGCAATATCAATTCATGTTTCAGAATGTAATAAAACTCATAATTTGAAATTCAAAACGTGACATATATGAAATCTCAAAGAATAATGCACGACTTTATAAAACATCTCTTAAACACCAGCTGCTTCAAAAATTCCCAATTTATCTTTACATGTTGCTTCAAGATAAAAACATATTTTCGTCGTTTTTTTACCTCCGATGTTTACTTTGAACATTTGACTGCTTTTTACGGTTCGTCGTGAAGGAGGGCCTATCTGTTTTCGCCAGACTTGTACGGCGTAATTTCGCCGCGTAAACGGATTTCATAACCAAAACATGTATGTTTTACGTGCCCGATTGTGGTTTTCTATGGAATTTTGACTGTCTCAGATGAAACACAAATAAATGTTGGTATGAATAAAGTCGCTTTCATTGTTTCGAGCTGGGGGAAGTTCAGTTGGCAACACAAGTATGGGAGATCAGTGCGCTCATGACATAGTTTCGCATGAGGCCGCGAACTTCAACTAAGAAGCAGCTAACTTTTAGTTTAGTCGTCTCTGCGAATATTCTAGACAGCAAGACCTAGTTCATGTCAAATACTGTCATAATATAGCCAAAGTAACCTACTAATGTGTTCTAGCATGACATTAGATTAGGCACTACAAATTAATGGAGAATAAAATTCATATCAGTCTTGGATTGTGCATAGGTATGTACGGGTTTGCACTGCATTTTACATATTTTTTTTCCTTAGTTGACCTCCAAGATTGATACACAAACATAATGCATCAGTATTATTAGTTGTATTGAATTTATTTATTTATTAGCTATCATATACAAAAGCATATAAGGCGGACTTAATGCCAGTGACATTATCTCTCAGCCGACCTTTAGGTAATGCAGAAATGAGCTGAAGTAGGTGTACGAATACTATTTTGGAGACTGTCCCACCCTCACACCCACCACTGTAACTCCTGTGAGCCAGGATCAACAGTGGCACGCAATGTAATGACACCGAGCATTGAAGCTCGGCGAGTCTCCGGGAATGTCTAACTTGTCTTTAACCCGCAACGAAATTAATCAGAAAGTGAAATTAATAGGAGGAGTTGGAAATAAATTATTGTCCACTTCCCTCCGTGCAAAGCGGGCGACAAAACAATGAACTAAACAGGTAAATAACCTCGTAAAAAGACTTTTACAGCCGGAGAAGCCAGCTGTAAAGCACCACGGATCACATCATCACTACATTTAAATGGGACCTATTATGTGAGCTTTTAGACTTGATTCCAATAATAAGTATGGCAAAAACGCCGGAAAGCACGGAAGTTCTTCCTAGTCTCTACAAGGTCCATGTAGTATACGACTCCAGATGATATCTGCATACTATCCAGCATAGTTTTACGCTCATTCTGCCAAAGACTACACTCCCAAAGTATATGATGCGCGGACTGCTCATACTCGCAATTAGGTGTTGAACATGGGCATGCAGGCGATTCAACAAGCTTAAAAGAGTAAAGTTTAGACCTAAAGTTACCATGGCCCGTGAGAAACTGTGATACGCAATAATCGACATCCAACCAAGTTTTTGTCAAACGGTCACGAACGCAAGGAAAATATTGATATAGATGTCGTCCCTTCAAAGATACCTCCCATCTATTTTGCCATTCATCTAATAGTTCACTATATACCACTGAAAGCGGTTTAAATAATCTATCAATTTTTAAAAGTTCACGTGCGGTTAAAAAACTTTTATCCATATTCTCCCTAGTAGAGTAATACATGGCGGCGCGACGTTGCACCTCCAGGTCGACTGGAAGTACACCCGCCAGGACAGGCAAAGCTTCGGTACTAACACTTCTATATGCCTTACACAAGAATATCAAGGCCAAGCGTTGGCTCTGGAGCAGTTTTCTTCGCACAGCGCCGATAGTAGCCCTATCAGCCCATAGGGGAGATCCGTAACAAATACATCCTAAGTAAGTTGCTCCATAGATGATTTTTAGTGTATTGAAAGATAGCCCCCATGTTGATTTTGATACTCTTGTCAAAGCAAAAAAGTTCCTTTTCGACTTTTCCCCGACGTTTTTAATATGTTCAAGAAATGAAAAATTCCTTTCCAAAATTAAACCAAGATAACAAACCGATTCTTTTTTCTTAACAGTGATATTATTAAATTTAAATCGCGGCGGTGATTGTAAACTTCCTTTTAAAAGTAATTGGAACGTTTTATGTGGTGCAAACTTTAAGCGATTTCGATGGCCCCAATCACATATTAATTTTAAACACGCGTCTGCACTATTTTCTAGTCCCGACCTACTGTTTGATTCTATGAGCAAGAGGCCATCGTCCGCATATCCGGTCAAAGAACACCCTGACGGTAAGGGAATCGTAAGAAAATCGTCGAAGCCTAAATTCCACAAATAAGGACCTAAGACTGAGCCTTGTGGACAACCCATCGTCAGTGGTTTCGACACGGCATAGTGTCCAAGTTTAAGTTTGGTTGTTCCGTGCGAGAAATACGAGTAAATAAGTGAATATATATTTTTAAAGCAACCTCGTAATTTCAACTTAAGAAGCAGCATTGGCCACCAAGCGTTGTCGAAAGCACCGGAGATGTCCAGGAAAATACCAAGTACATATTTGCGCACCGATGTACTTACCGCTCTTCTAACCGAAACTGCCGCGTCGATGGTTGACTTACCCGTAGTAAATCCGAACTGATTTTCGTGAAATTTTGGTCCACCCGGTAGCAATCGAGGGACGATAAGACGTTCTAAAAGTTTCCCTAGCGACGGCAAGAGTGTAATAGGTCTATACGACTTCGGATCATGCGGTGATTTATCGCCACTCTTGGGTATTATCCGAATGAAACCGGTACGCCATACTCGCGGAAACACCCCTTCAGCAATACATCTATTATAAACAGTAAGTAATGCATCGCCGGCCGATTTACACGCTTCTTTTATCATTTTATTGGATATTTTGTCGTCACCGGAAGCCTTGTTTAGGGGTAAAGATCGTACGATTTCACTAAATTCATCAAAGGACGAGAGATTTGAATCTGAAGAGTTCGGCAGTTCCCCGGCCCACATCCTAATCTGCTTGTGGTATTCTGTGTCATTTTCAACATTATCATCCGGAATTAACGATTGTAACAGAGCGTCCGTTGTCTCCTCAATACCAGTGGTGTAGTTGTTGTCAATTTTTAAATGTTCAATATAAGCCAAATTGATCGACCTATTTGCTTTAAATTCATGGTATAAAGGAGACCACGGACCTTCACTATCTAACCTAGCCACAATTTTTCGTAACAAATTTCCTTTCGATTTTTGGACGGCGGCTTTATAATGAGATCTGGCAACTCTCAGTCTATTTAAAGCAGATGTTAATGCTTCCCCTGTAACACAACGTCTTTTAAGTCCGTTAAAACGCCTACGCGCTCTGCGAAAAGTTCGACGTAGTTGGACTAGTAAGTCATTCCACCAATCGCACCTCCGAGTGTTTGTGATGGAACCTCGACCGATGGTAACGTCTGCGCAATATGTAAACGTGTTCGACATAATCTCAGCACAGGTTTCAGCTGACAAATCATTGCGAGTGAAGTCCCCGGCATGCCGAGCAAATATCGAGCTAAATAAATCCCAGTTGGCGCCTCTAGATTTATATCTAAAATTAAAATTGTTATGTTTCGGACCCTGCGTCAATCTAGGCAAGAACTCGTACACAATCAGGCGATGATCACTACATGACGCGTCCGGCAGGACGCACCACCTATCAATACGGACGTCTCCACTAGAAAGTGTGACGTCAATAGAAGATTCGCCCATAGGGCTACTATAAGTAGGTGGTGCATCGGGGGTGTTATGTATTTCGAGATTCATTTCTGCAATGAAATCTTCTACAGCGCAACGTCGCTCGGTATCGGTGGAGCGATATTTGCCATACCAAAGGACAGATGACGCATTAACGTCAGCACCTATAATAATTTATGTCCAGCGAGGGACCGCAAGACATAGCGGAGGTGATGTAGGTGGGGACCCACAGCATCTGAGTATTGAAAATAACAGCTCACAACATAAACCCTACAAATCGGACTAGACACCTCAGCGACAGCACAGTGTGACGTCATAAGGTTACGCACTGAAGTAACGGTAAGATTTGAACCCGATACAAAAATACCTGCTCGTGAGTTGTTATCGAGTTGTACTACCTTACTACGTAATCGCGCATGTTGGTATTGCTCTTGAACTAGAACGACATTTAATTTATAATCGTGAATTAACGTGTCTAATTCTGACGTCGCTACCCTATCGTTATGAAGGTTTAACTGACCGATTGTAAACTTATCCATATTTAGTTAATATTGGGTCGACAGAACTAATTGCTCGATTTTGTTTATATATGTTGGGCACTCTTGAGACCCACAACGATGGTCGTGTGATTTTTTAAATCTTTTACAAGGCGCACACACTGGCTTAAATTCCGGGTTCGATTTCTGCGGGCACGCCTTAGTTTCGTGAGACTCAGCACAAATGGCACACGTTGGTGTTTTAACTGTACAAAACTTTTGAACGTGCCCGTAATATTGACAGTTTAAGCAACGAACTACTTCTATGTCATCATTAAAACGGCATGTGGCCCAATCAATGAAAACTTTATCTTTTGTGTCCATTAAATGTTTTCGAATCTCTGAGTCCAATTCTAAGCCTGTCCATTTACGACCGTTATCTAAAATCCGCCTGCGGGTTATTTTAACGGACTTTGTAAAGTCATCCTCCTTTATGGGTAATTCGTCCTTGATTTTTATTTATTTATTTTTATTTATTTGAACAGTACGATTATTAACATCAATTACACTATTCAATTACCTATTATAATATAAAGAACAAAACATAAAACTTAACAAATTTTAACGTACATTACAAACAAACTTATACTAAAATAATAATATTCATTTTATATGTACCTATATAAATAATAGATAGCTTACTGAGGAATATAATTTTCGCTAAAATTAAGACAATTCCTAACAAGCGGCTTCCATTCGTCGTTGAAGATATCGAATTGCGGGTAAGCTTCCATGAAAGCATTTAGCTGATTAAGAACTCTTGGGACTGGCGACATGGCTCGTGCCACCGTACGACAAACAGGCGTTGCAAACAACTTGTGTCTTCTATTTCGAAGATAGTTGTTAGGAGTATAGATTTGTATCAACTCACTGTGAATATCCGGCGCATCGATCATACTACGGCATATTTTAATCATACAAATCAATTGGTCATAACTTCTTCTTGTCTCAAGCAAATTATATCCTAGACATCCTAAAAGGTATTTTGTTGGGTACATATATGGATAGTAGCCCGAGACAAATTTAAATAGAAATCGCAGAAAAGCCTTCTGTACCTTTTCTAGAACAAGAGAATATGTCTTTTCGTGCGGGTTCCATACGCATGAACTTGCCTCAAGCTTACTTCGTACCAATGTGCTATATAAAAGTTTAATGATTTGGGTGTCCTGGAAGTCCCGTGCATTTCGTAAGACGAAACCAAGACGCTTGAAAGATTCCATAGCAACATTAATTATGTGATTGTGGAAAGTGAGACTTTGGTCGAAAGTGACTCCTAGATCTTTGATAAGCTTTGACCTAGTAATAGCATTACCATTGATGTTGTAATCAAAGGTAATAGGATGTCGTTTGCGACCAAAACTTACGACGAAACATTTTGTTGGATTAAATTCCATCTTATTGACTACACTCCAGTTATAAACAGCGTCTATGTCAGCTTGAAGAGCTCTGCAGTCGGCTTCAGTATTGACGTTTTTGTATAATTTAATGTCATCTGCGTACAAAAGACAATGCGCATGGGTTATAAAAGTCGGCAAGTCATTAATCATTAGCAGAAATAAAAAAGGTCCAAGAACTGAACCTTGACCAACTCCAGAACGAGTGTGATAAGGAGAGGATTCGTAAATCCCGAGTCTTACAAACTGCCTACGATCACGGAGATAGTCAGCAAAGAGACGAAGAAGATTGGGCGAGAAACCAATAGCACAGAGCTTCATAAGGAGAATATCATTGTTAATGCGATCGAATGCTTTGCAGAAATCAAAATATATTACATCAACTTGAGATCCTTGGTCAAGCTGCGACGAAATATAATTAACGAGTACTAAAAGGTTGGTGTTGACTGACCTCTTACGTCTAAATCCGTGTTGACAATCGGTGAGGCGCTTTTCAACTTGGTAGTATATATTTTGATGCAAGATATATTCGAAAACCTTCGCAGGAGCAGATAATATGGCAATGGGTCTATATTGTTCGACGGCTGATTTATTAGAACTTTTAGGGATAGGTGTGACTCGAGTAATTTTCCATATAGTAGGATAGAAACCTGACTTCAGAGACAAGTTGAAAATGTGATGGAGAGCTGGAGAAAGTAGTTCACACATATATTTAATAACATAAGGAGGAATACCATCAGGACCTATAGAGCTATTAGGCTTTAATTTATTTATGCCATATGATACATCGCCTTCAGTGACCGTGGTTATATTTACATAGTTGCTATTAGAACTCGTATCATTCCTATTAATAAGTAAGGAATCTAACTGCGGCACCTCAGGCTGAAATACACTACAAAAGAAACTCGCGAATCCTTCCGCGGCAGCTATTCCACTAAGTTTCTGTCCTTGATAGGTTACATTAGGCTCAAATCCACCTTTCGACCGTAGATTTGAGATGTGTCTCCAAAACTCACGAGGGTTCCTTAGAATAGAATTCTCTAATTGAGATATATGCGATTTATAAGCAGTTGCTACTCTGTGTTTCAAAGATTTCCTAAGTTCAGAGAACTGTGTATAAACATGGAGATAACTTGTGCGTTTCCATATCTTGTGAAGCTTTAGTTTGAATTTGGTATCTAGGATGATGTCACGCGTAAACCAGACAGGATAGCGCTTACTAGTAGATTTGCCACGGCGTTTTTTAGGCACACATAAATCAAAAGCATTATAAATGATGGTATAGAAAATATTCACTGCATTAGAAACATCTTTACATTCTAACAAGGAAACCCATGATACTTTCGACAGTATATCATAAAGCATTATAAAATCACACTTCTTAAAGTTCCAGTTTTTAAAATGGTTTATATTGCTAGGTTCAATACTTTCCGAACAATGAATTGATTCCGCTCTTACCTCGATATCAAGAGCTGGATGATAAGCATCAAGTGGCACCAGTCCATCAATGTTTTTAACTATTGCATTCTGGAAGCCTTCCCGCACTAAAACAACATCTAACATGCCGCCGTACTTATTTTTAACAATATTTGTGTCCACTAGGCCACAAAAAGACAAAAAATAACAATAATAATATTGAACATTTGTCGAGGCACTATTTAAATTAATGTCTCCAAGAATTAAAACTAGTCCACTGAAGTTATTCACAAAAGACTCAATCTTGTAGAACCAACGCATATATTCGTCGTCATTGGCTGTCGGTTTTATATAGACGACACATACAAAAAAGCAGCGACCACGCCATGAGAAACATGCACACAAGTCCTCACCATTATCAGTCTCAAGGTCACATCGACGCTGCAGCACAATGGGTGTACGAGATGCTAAAAGCACTCCCCCGCAGGGCGAAATTCTGTCACGACGAATTATGCTCCAGTCACCGGATTCGAGTTCTGAATCCAACACAGACGAATCCAAGAAAGTCTCTGTGACGGCTACCAAATTGTGTTCGGATAAGGCAAGGTTATTGCGCCACATAGGAAGTTTAGATTTCAAACCACGAACATTTTGGTAGAAAACCTCAATATAGCTGTGTTTAATGGTTGGACTCACGAAATGACTGTAAGTTCGAAGAGTTTCTTGTAGGAACTTTGGCTCTCGTGGTGTATGATGATCGCTTATAGTTGATCCAAGGTTTTATTTTGGCATTAATCGGCCATATGTCAGTTGAGTAAAATGTATCGAAGTAGGCTGTAGGAACACCAATCTTGTAAAATTTATAGTCGCCTCGAGTAACAAGTTCGTCGACAGAGCATTCGCCAGAAGGACATAATTGCAATAAATATTGACGAATTTCATCGGTGCTCGAAGCCATATTCCATAGATGAAGAAACTTACGCTCTTTAACGGCCTTCAAATATACAGATGCAGGGTCAGCAGTCCCGTGTAGAACTAAAGGTCGTCTATTCACGCGTTTTTTTGTTTCCATTTCATAAGGTTTTTTCTCGTTGCTCATCTGTTGGTTAGGAATAGTTGGACTGTCGTTATCAGGGTATTGTGTATAAATATCTGATTTAGTTTTATTTGTTAATTTGCTGGTTGGTGGAGATTTATTCCCAGGCGGTCGCGACGAAATGTTCAAGTTGCCTTTGTTGGCTGATTTCAGTTGAGTTAAAGGTATGTTGGATTTGCTGGTATGTTTATTACAAGTTGGAGAAACTAATGTGCCGCTAAATGAACATGATTCATCCTCGATGGTGTTGTCAGCGATTTCCTTAATGAAGCAGTCGTTCGTTTTATATATTTCAATTATCTTGTTCAATTTATCAACTTCAATAGCATATTTGTCTAGTTTAGTTTCATGGTTTAGGATTATAGAGATGGCTTTAGTAAGCTGGTTACTAAGACTGGCTATCTCTGATCGCAAGGTCCGAACTTCTAATATAAGATCATTGGTATCAGCAAGTTCTTCTGACATAACGGTACTTACGGCCACTGTTTTCTTCACTGTTGAAGTCGAAATATTCTTCTTTACTTCTTTTTTATTCCCACAACTACATTCCGGGCATATCCATGATCCGATATCTGATCTTTTAAGATTTTTCTCACCAATGCACAGGCGATGGTAGAGTTTGCCGCAATTTCCATACGTGCATCTCAGATGCATCTCATTGGTGATAATAATATTATTGCACGCGGAACAATCCATATTGCACAGTACCAATAGCGCTGCGGAAGATTTATCTATCCAGAATACGAACACAGCAGTTGTATAGCGTTGAGATTTAATTTTTATTATAGTTCAATACTTTTAGTGTTTTACCAATGGCACTGTCAATGTCAATGTATGTGCCTGTCAATTTTTGTTTTGTTTTATTTATATTTTTATATTTTTGTTTTCAATTGATGTTTTGACGGTACAACGCTGTTAAGAAGGCGCGGTCTTCCATGGAGGATGGCACGTCTTTAACTAAAATACGGGGACGGCGACCCTTCGGTTTTTCGAGACGCAGTCCCGCCGATTTTATCGCGTCGACAGATTGTAATTTTTTAATTTGTGCCTCATTAGCAAGGCGCAGAGCAACACCCGGTTTTGCGGTTTTTTTAACTCCCACGATTTGGAACCCATCATCACTCGGATTAATTGCCTTAAAGAGCGCCTGTTTCGTCGCGGATGACGTCTGCAAGTCAGCTGAGCGTTCGCTCGTCGGGTAAGCTATTACGCACGGGGCAGGGGCGCGCGGCTGCACTACTGGAGTGGGTTTCGTTAAACGTAATTTTAAGCTATCTGAATAAGTTTTATTGCAATCTTTAGTGGAAACGTTACCACGTCTACATTGATCCAACTCGCGTTGCATATTAGCCAACTTGGTTTCATTACACGATGATTTTAGTGCAAGTAATGAAACGATTGCAGTTACTCGTTGTGTAATATCTAAGACCGCCGACCTATTTGCTATATTCATGCGCGAGCCCTGGTCATTAACGAGTTCATTTATCTTAGACAAATAACTCGATACTTCCAACACCATATCGCAATAGTCCGCGCGGCTCGCGTCACTGCCGTTGTCTACAGACGAAGTATCTGCCGATTCTGATAGTTGTAGACGTTTCGATTGAACGGGGGAAACAGATGTGGGCGAATTCACATCGCTGAATAACCGTTTGGCCGAACTGGGTGACCGAGGCGTGAGTCTACTTTGACCGAAAGGATTTGGGCCCCGATCGGGCGGATCGTCATTGTGAACCGACATTTACTTATCAGAAATAAATGCAATTAATTCACTATATATATTGGCACTAAGGCGAACTAATTAATGTTATACAAATCAGCTGACTAACCGGCCGGGCGATATTTTATTTCGCAATACCCACTGTACAAAAATAAAAGTACTTACCGATAATAACTTTGAGTAAATCCACTAATAAACGATTTAAAACTTTAAAAAACTTACGAATCACTGCTGACAATACGATACCATACAACAATAAACAACTCACGAACCGATAATCGCCGTTAAAACACACAAAACACAATTATTAATGACGAGCACGTAAACACGTCACTACACTGTGCACCCGCGGGAGGGGAAGGAACGAATACTATTTATAAACTTTTCTAAAAATTAATTGATACTATTATAAGCTGATTTGAAATACTTATTTATCACAAAGTCAGCGCGGGTTTTTTGTTCGACTGATGTCTAAATGTTAGTATAGTACAAGTCACTTAAGTTTTTATGCCGCTATTTAAACTTTTACAATTCCATTTGACAAGTCAATTAATTGGGGTCCCCTTTGAAATTGGCCTGCGAATGTACCAATTAAGAATTAATTTGGAACCGTATCAAGGTATCTCCGTAACCGCCTTTTCAATTAAGGACGATTGTTTTAATGTAGTAAGCTTTAAAAAATGTTTACGGGTCGTTGACCTTTCATCTCTAATTTTCACGTGGGATTAGGTTTTATGGTCGATAGCCCTGCTATCAGCACAATATAACTGTTTTTGAAAGAATAGGCATGGTGGAAATTGAAGCCGTCCGTAACTTTCTAAATTTATATCCGTATCAAGATATTTGAAAAAAGTAACTTACCACTACATAATAAAAAACAAAGTCGCTTTCTCTGTCCCTATGTTCCTTTGTATGTATGCTTAAATCTTTAAAACTACGCAACGGATTTTGATGCGGTTTTTTTTGTAGATAAAGTGATTCAAGAGGAAGGTTTATATGTATAATACGTACATATTATTGTACAGAAATCTATTTGCACCCGGGCGAAGCTGGGCCGGGCCGCTAGTAGTATATATTTCAAACCAATAATTTCCATTATTGACCTAGGAATTATACTCGCGTATTCACAATTTTAATCCTTATATTAATTAGAAATAGCTACTAATAAACATGAAACAACATAAATAATAATAATATAACATAAATAATAGGCCAGCGTGGTGGACTATATAGCCTAAACACTCTCAATCGTACTCTCGATTGTAGAGGAGGCCCGTGCCCTGCAGTGGGACGTATATGGGCTGATACAGTACAGTACAGTACTAATAAACATGAACTTAATTTTCATCTAACATACGAATATACAATGATGGCTCATTGGATCCAACCATTGCCACACATGCGGCTAAATTAGGGTGGGCTGTATTGGATGTGACGTTTGCCTTGGTGTTCAATCAACGGCCCGTTTACTCTGGCCATTGCATCCAAGATTCGGCCAATTCCCGGCCACTGTATTAGCTGCTTGAGAGCCGCCCTCAATATTGACTTAATGGCCCAGAGAACCAGCACTCAAATGATCAATTTCTAGCGTCAAATTGTAGTATGTATAGTAAATTTAGTATAAGATCCTTGGTTTTACGCCTCGTTATTCACATAAACTTAGTGTTACTAATATAATATGTAAGAATAATCATAATAATTTTAATTCGTTTTTATAACTAGATACATATTACATACATAAAATCATAAGAAAGGGTAAGCAGAGGTGCAACCAGGACACCCACGTTTCGCTTTGTATTTTATGTCTCACGATGTTATAGAGGGTGAGCCTATCACCATAATGGGTTTCACAAATTCCTGACTTGGAGCTGATAATAGAAAAATCCAATCACTTCGTCCGACCCGAGATTCGAGCCAATGATTCGGTATTGCAATCGTAGTTTAACTATGCCACCGAGGCAGATTTTTATAACCCTCTCTCTCTTTCTCTCTTCAGCCTTTTATAGCTAAATACGCTGTAAAATAAGCCGTACCGCCAATGTAATTCAACGATCTATAGGCTATGTTTAAAATATGTCAGGCATATTCATTTATCTACGAGAGGCCGACCCGACTCCACCCCACTGAAGATACTTTTAAGCCCAGTTCACATCAGCAACATATTACTTCGCGTACTAAGTGTTACATTAACAATTAAATTCAATGTGACTGCCTTCTTCTGTATTTTTTTTTTTTTTATTCTGACCCGGCATAGTGGCCGCATTGCGAATGATAGTGAGCGCAAATGCCGCCTAGGCAGAGTGTCTACTGGCACCGGACGGCAGTCTCATGTCCATAGACACAATTATGCCGGCCTGCTAAGATGCCTCTTCACACTACGCCGGAAGGACCCAGGATTCAGGAGGTGGGAACACGTGAGACGGCAAACAATTCCAAAGGCTGACGGTGCGGCATAAAAAAGAATTTGAGAACCGTTTGGTTCGCGCCGGGATGGTGTGGACCGTCAAGCCATGGCTTTGCACGCCAGCACGCGTGGTTCTGGTTAGGAATGGAGAGGAGGGGATCAAGTTGAACAATTCTTCAGAGTACTCACCGTGATACAAGCGGTAGAACACGCTTAGAGAGGCAACATCCCTCCGGAGTTGTAGCGACTCTAAGTTGCTCGTAATATCTGCATCATTCACAATGCGGATGGCCCGCCGCTGCAATCCATCCAAGGCATCGAGCAAGTACTGGGCGGATCCATCCTAGAGGTGCGAGCAGTACTCTATACGCGGCCGGACCTGCGTTTTATATAAGCGACAAAGCTGACCGGGCGTGAAAAACCGACGCACCCTGTTCAGGACTCCAACCCTGCGTGATGTGGCAGTTATTACGCCCTCGATGTGATTCCTTGGATTGAGATCACAGTGGATATCCACACCAAGGATACTTAAGTCATTCCGCATTGAGAGGGGAGTACCCTAAAAAATGAGGAGGGGAGAGAACGGGGATTTTTTGCACGTGAACGCACACACCTGGGTTTTCTTGGCATTGAACTCAACCATATTCTTGGAACCCCATGTAGAAATGAGACCCAAGGTCCGGTTAAGCTCAATGACAAGATCTTCGCGTCCCTTCATTGTTTCGACTCGGCAACCCGGAGGCCCGCAGTGGTATCGCCCATGATCCGTGCTGTCATCTGCATAGCAATGAATATTGCCAAGCGACAACATGTCATTGATATGCAGAATAAACAAGGTGGGTGACAGCACCGAGCCCTGAGGAACTCCGGCATTTACCGACATGAGCGCCGAAGCGTGTCCGTCAACGACTACACGTATTCTACGCCCATGCAGAAAGCCGGAAATTCACGAACACAGGTTACCGGGCAGACCGTATGCCGGAAGTTTGGAAAGAAGACCACGGTGCCAGACCCTATCAAATGCCTTGGCAATGTCCAGACTCACAGCAAGAGCCTCGCCACGCCGGTCAATCGCCTCACCCCAGTGATGCATGACAAACGCTAGAAGATCGATCCGTCGATCGATATTGACGGATTCCGTATTGTCCGTATTGTAATGCTTATGTTACTCGTATATCCCGTCCTGTTCTGTCTCATTCTCGCCCATGACTCAAAGCATGCAATCCTGTCCTCTTCTGTCCCATCCCATTCCTTTAAGTAGGAGAAAATGACAAATATTTTTTAATTCCTTGCTCATCCCACACGACAATTTGGGGATAAAATGTATTTTCAGGATATAGCTTGAATGACAATAATAAGAAATTATGAAAATATTACATTTTATATTTATCGAGAATGCATACATGCCAACAATATAGCCATTTCCTGCAAATATGTTGTCGCGAGCAGCGTCGCGAATTTCTCAGTATTTTATGCTTCACTCGACCTTTCACTAGTACAGTTTGATTTTTAATTACTCTCGTGCCTACGATGTCATAAAAAGAGAAAAGCAGGAACGTGTCATGTCAAACTACTCAGTTCTCAGCCTTACCAAGGGCATACGAAGCACAATGCATTTGGAAATATGAAAACCTTTTCAGTGCAAATTAAGTCAGTGGGAAGCAAAAGAATGTTACATTTTCAGTCTACAGTCCGTGTGCTCTCATCCTAATCCCGAAGGACTCTACTGAATGTGATTTTCGACTTTTATCCAACTTTTATTCTCCCTTCCATCCGCCATATTGGAAAACAGTTTATTACTACCCTTTGTTCGACAAGGAAAAAAGTTGGGGTTACTCACGAGTATAGATCGATGTAGTGGGGAACCGATCAGTAAGTTATTGCTGATTAATTGTCCACAAAACGGGAAAGTGGAGCTATCCGATAGGTCATTGCGGGTCAATTGTTGCAGAACAATAGGATTTATGAACCTAAGTACGGAATGAACCTATTTTTTTTTTCGCTTTTAGGTTAATTACTAAAATACGCTTATTACCAGTAGTATAATGTTTTTTCTCTAAGTTCATAGTGAAAATGATAACGGTAGATTAAATAAATATCTTTAAGATAATACCGTAAAAAAGAGAAAATAAACTTTTCAATTTTTTTACGTGAAAAAATATTTTATTAATTAATAATTTATACAATTTAGTGAATTCCAAAGCAGAAAACAGATTTAACGCATAAAAACATTGAAATAAGTTCCAAAATCTTGCCCGTAAATCAGTTATCCTTAAGTTACTTAGCATAACAACGTTTCGGTTCAGTCTAGACGGAAAACAAGTCAAAAAGTGGCCAAAAACAAACTCAAAGTTTGAACAACAAGCGAACGAGTGGTAAGGCAAGCACCGATAAATGTGTTTTTGAACATTCACAAAAGAGAAAAAAGGTGATTTCAAATTGTTCTTTAAAAAGGTATTGGCGCGAGGATTATATTTGTTATTTCCATGCCGTATGCGCCACCTTTCCTTCCATTCACCTATTTGTGGCTTACCTACTTACGTATTTCTTTGGTGTGATAAAGGTTTGACCTATTGTATTGACCTATATTATGTTCCACTTCTACGCATATGTTATATGGTGAATGTAGCATAGTTCTACCGTTATGAAACAGGTGTGAAAGGATTATTATTTTTAATATTGTTTAAACACCTATCCAAGAATCTTGTAGGTATTATCGTACATACAACGCTTCTGTTTTGATATAGACTAACATTTCAATTTCACACCTAGTAACATTCATATTGATGACATGGTATATTCTCATGATAAATCCTAAAGGTATCAGCTAATCCGTAATACATCCCAAATAAATCATCATCATCAACATCATCATCATCATATCAGGCACAGGAAGTCCACTGCTGAACATAGGCCTCCCCCAAGGATCTCCACAATGACCTGTTGGAAGCAGCCTGAATCCAGCAACTTCCTGCAACCTTGGTCCCAAATAAATACCGAACGCGAATTTCCAATTACGCTTGTTACGAAGGCGCAAACAAACCAATTTTAGTACTTAAAATTTGTGACATGCAATCCGAGATCTGTACATTTACAGCACCGAAAGCTCTGCACGGGGACCAATTGGACAAAAATGATATTGGAATTAAATTTTCGCATCAGAAACATAAATAAAAAACAGACGGACCAAAATCCCCAATCAATGTATCAACGTGTGCCAAAGTCCGATTTGTATAGATTACCCCATCCGGTGCACAAACGGGAATTACTTGAAAAATGGTTTTTAATTTATCTCGCGAAACGGTAATACCCATAGGGAATCGGCCGTTGACTTAACGATCCATTGCCCTCAATGAACGCACGACAGTGGCTCGTTCGATTTATTATTTAAACTATAATTCCTCTGCAACTGGACAATTGTGTAATCGTCTTTTATTGTCGACATCGATATGTGATAAAAACGAACGGGATACAAAATGGGTACGGAGAATTCTGTTTCTCTTTGTACATGTGGCTCGTTACTTTTTCGTAAACTAGCATTTTGTTAAATCTGGTACATGGAATGACGAATCGAAGTCTTACCAGTGTTTGCGTTCTACAAAATCCAATTTCTAGTAAATTCATCAATTACTTTAGAATTGCTTTATAATTAGTCAATTTGACTTTCCTTTGGTATTCAACAACAAATATTGTTTCGTTTTCATTCATTAACTTGACTATTAAAACATATAATTAAAACAGTTGTCAACAACATACAGTTAACCAACAGTATCGGATTCTGCTGAGGATTTTTATTCATAATATTTTGGCCATTGGATATCGTCCCCGCAGGGACGATTCCGAAAATGTAAACTCTTCAGTAAAAACGTTTCTGGCCGTGATTTTCAGACTGAAACTTATATATGAACGATCCCGAGGCGAATATTATTCCCGAATGACAAATGTTTACATTTGCAACTCCAGCTTTACATGAGATGACAAAAAAAATAAAGGTTAAAAAAAATACAGAACGAGATGTTTGTTTTGAGAATGTTTCAAAATTGAGGTGACTTATATTGTAACGGTTTATAGTGCACACTAAGTATTAATTGGGAACTTAAAATATTACAAAAGCAGCTAATAGAACTCCTATCAGTAACATAAAGCCAAAAAAGATCTTGCAAATATTTAAAATGCCTTAGGGAACGCAGACCCAAATGTCAACAAACTAAGCAAATGTTTTTTCGAAAGACAATTTCGGTGCTAACCTAACTGCCGAAATATGTCATGGTGACAAAAATATTCCAAAAGCGCAACGTGGCAGACTAAAAAATTTTTGAATTGATCACACGGCAGAGCGGATCTAAATGTTACACTCGAAACGAGTTATGAACGAATGATCCTGGTGAATGAAAAACAAAACCCAACTCTTTCATAATCCCGCCTAACAAAGCGTTCCGTAAAAAAAAACCTTTTTGCTGACTTCCTATTATAGATCGATGGTCTTTTAACCTCAGTATCAACTTTTCTTTTTAACCTAACAATTTTAGTTCTTTGTGGGTGATTTTTTCAAATCGATGCACCGTAGCCGGACGGTTCTTTTAATCTTTTCCGAATCCACCCGTTGCTTCGCTTGGCTTTGTCAAATGAGTTTTTTTTTTATCTCTTGATAATATGCAGTCATAACAGAATGAAGAATTGCTGTGTGTCGTTGCTTTTATATTTTATTTTCTCCAGGTTTGATTTGACTGTGTCTGCTTTGTTTTATCGTCTGTGGAATATATTGCCTCATTAGTGAGTTAGTGGAAAGGAAATAAGTTCTTTGTTCTCCATTGCATTTTAAATCCGTTTCTATTAAATCATGGTCTACTTACATTTTGTATTTTATAACATAACTCAAGTAATTTCTTAACGTTTCAGCTGGAATAAAATGTGGTAAAATTTTATTCCTTGCAGCCATTTTGTAGACTTTCAACAATTTCAACAGTAAGCTGTAAATCACTTGGAATAGACTACAGAAGGGCTCTCTGCTCAGAACTATAAGTCTTATGGAGAGACGTAAAATTATTCTCTCTGACGAAATCTCTGGCGAAATACCAATTCTCGTTGAAGTTGATTACTACGAATATAATTCTGAGTGTGAGCAACACTGTACTCTTGTTTTTAACCGTTTGTTCTCAATTTTCTATAGCATTGCTCTATTAGGGTTTCTCTTTAATAGTTTATTGATACAAATTGACAGACAGATTTTTCTTGGAAGGCTCTAAGAAAATTAATATCATAAGTCGCAAAGTAAAATGAGTGTACGAGTCGTGGAAATTGTCAACTTAGTGGCAATCTATTTCCCAGAAAACATGTGCCCGAAATATTATTTGAACCTAAAAGTATTTATTTAGACTGGCAAAATTAGCTGGCAAGGTCATTTTCATAAGACATTTTTTTTCTGTTGATATCTTCTTAAAATCTCCAAGAGTTATGAATTCATATTAACATTACATTCCACAATGATTCTAAAAAGACAAGAGTAAATAATGGAACGTTGCAAGTCTTATCAAATATTCTTTATAAAAAGAACCATAACATTGCTCAGCAGTCAACACATCAAAACCCCGCACGGCGTAATTATATTTTCATTTGCCTTCATAATAAACTCAACTTTTTCACCACAGCAAGGCCTTGCTCCAAGGTTAATTCTTGTTTACATAAAAACGCTGAAGAGTTAAAAAACCTCAAGACAGCTGCAAGGGCGCTTCAAACGAGGGAAACGTCAAATGTTATATATTTTTGGAAAAAAAAATCTCTTTAAAAACTCACCCTCAGGTAATTAAGGGCGGTTCGCGAGGGGAATGAAGAGGTCCCCTTTTACTTTCATCCAATTTGGAGAATAAGCAAAGTAGGTTATTTAAATGTGGAAAAAACAAATCGAGGGTTTATCTTAGGAAAATATGCCGCGAAGTAACATTTCTATTACGGTTAGTAACATCTTGTATTATTGAAAGCCCTTGAGGATTGGAAATAATGTTTTCACCGCTTTCAGCTAACCTAACCTAACCCTTTGTTGAGATCGTAAATTTGTACCGTTATAATATATTTTAGATGGAGACTGTTGGGTAATGGCGGTGAAAATAAACTTCAGCACTGGTTGACAATATTTTAATAAGTGAAATGCGGAACAGTGGATCACACCTTTAATACAATTTTAGGGATCAGACTGTCACAATAATATTTTATAAATGTTGGTATTTTTGTAAACCTCCAACAGAGACCAACATAACATAAGTGGGATATTTTCAAACATTAATTCACAAATTAATTGTTGAATTAAAATCAACATTTTAGGAGAAAATATTTTTCATATTAAGTAAAAAAAAATGTTTCTTATTAAGTCTAAGATATGGAATTATAAATTGTTTTTTGCAAAGTAACTTATTGGACACTTTTTAATATTTCTTCAAATAAATTGACGTCATCCAGCAAAAACAATTTTTACCGAAGCTAGGAAGACTCAAAGTAAAATATATGGAAACTATTATACATCACACTGCTCCATTATGTTACTTACCTTCTTGCGATCAAAGGGAGCATCAGCCAGATTCTGCCTAGAAGAGCTCTTAGTTATTAATTATTCCTTTTGTAACCTTCCATTTAGCGGCCAAAGTCGTGAACGTAAATAGTAGGCGTGTCACTGACCCTAAAGAGGCTTTGAGATTTTTCCTAATGCCACTCAAAAGACTTATGACGAGGAAAATAATAGTTGTGGATTAGATTAAAAGGTTGGGATGAGAAAAAAAGGTAAATGGAAAATATTTGATCCTTTGTTATGGGTCGGGACTTCTACGCTTAAATATACAACTTTTAAGTTAGATGGGTGTTATATTTGCAGCAAACATAATAATTTTAATAATTATGCGCACTAAGAATTACAAGTTTCTTCGAGATTATCCCACTCCTATGTTTTATATCTATAAAAAAGAACACCTTAATTAGTTCCAATTCTGATTTCCTTTTCATGGTAAAAAAAGTCGTAGTCACTAAGTTACAAATGATTCATGCTATATTATATCTAAAATGTGTATAGTGGAGTGATATTAATTGAATCCAAATACTATATTTTTTTCATGACGGAAAACCGTAAAAAATACTATTTTATTTACCATATGCAAACGGTTATTCAAGACCCCACTATTGAGAAAAACTGGAAGACAATATTCGTAATGATCCTAACATTCCTTTACCCATAGCAATTAGAAGCCACAGTGCTCAATCTAACCAAATCCCAAGCCATAGGTCAAACGATTGAAGCGTACAAGCCGGATATGTACAGGCAACAGCGGGTATGCGGCCAATTTTTCCGGATTAAGCCTTTACGACTTACCGGACCCGATGGCGCCGTGAAAAAACGTAAAACGTACATTCCGCTCAAGATGATCATTTGTTCAGAATGCGCGTTATTCGAGCGCGTGGGATTAAGGTTTAAGTACAGCTTTACGATAGATCGTTGGGCAACTTCATGATAGAAAACAATGGGTGCCGGATTACTGAAGAAATTGCGGTTAATTCTTTGGTAGCTGGTTATTTAGGCTTCGTGGAGCGGTTATATCAGTTTATTAATATAAGAATTGAATTGATAAATTTATTTAAAATAAGGATTTATTAACATGCAAATAGTCTGCGTAGTTTTGGATTTGTGGACTTCGAATGTGAAAGATTTTTTCATTTTAGTTTTTCTATATTCTTACCTAGCTGGTATCAAATCCTCTTAATGCATCAGTTCTTAAGTATTACCATCACTTAAGATCCTACTCGTTTGTCTCCTAAAATAAAATAAATAAATAATAAAATAAATAACACCCAACAGTCACATACATAGTCCTGACCCCACACTAAGATCGAGTCTTGTGTCGTGGGTATCAGGAACTACGAGAGACTTTTCGGTCTCACAAACACCCAGACCCGGAATAAATATTTGTGGGCCACACAAACATTTCTCTCGGTGCGGGGATCGAACCCGCGGCCTCTCGTTTCACAGGCGGCGTCTAACCGTCAGCGCCACGGAGGCTGTCGAACGTAGAATACACAAAATTAAATAAAAAATATTGCAAAGAAAATTCAGCTCTCGCAATATTCTTCTCTATAAAACCGGAAGTGAATTTAATAATCAGTTTCCGCATTTTGTATAAAATTATTTAAATCACCACGGGCGAGTTGCGTTTTCAGTTGAGTTTCACCGTGTGTTGAATAATACACTGCGAAATTATAAGCACGTCGAAATTTATCGCCATGAGAGACTGAGAAATTCGACGTATACTTTTCACTTATTATTTGAGTGTCTGAAACCAATGACATTTACATTTTATGCATCTTCGAATTCATTTCACAGTGATCGAATTCCACGTGGTATATAATATTCGATATTTTTATTGCCAAAACCGTTATCATGTATTTTACATGAGCTTGAAATTAAATCCAATAGATATAAACTCACAGGGCAAGCTTTGATTGCAATTGTCTTTGCATGTGTATCCGTATCCGTATCCGTATCGGCCCATACACGTCCCACTGAAGGGCACGGGCCTACTCTACAATCTAGAATACAATTGAGAGTGGTTAGGAATATATGGCCTAACCACTCTCAATTGTATTTTCGATTGTACCTCGCTGGCCTAGTGCGGGTTGGTGGACTTGCATACCATAGAAATGCATGTGTATAGTTTGTAAATACCCTATGTAGGCCTCGTTTATTAGACAGGTACTCCCGTGGCTACACCATATTAATAATATTTTCTTTTAAAAGAATAGTATCGTTAATCCTAAACCTTCCCCTTAGAATTCCTTTTCCAATTACCTCATCAATACAACAAAGAAGGAAACAAAAAGCATTATTCAGAACGATTTTCTTCAAAGAGTTATTAATATTTCTACTGCTTCCATTCTATTATGTACGGAGTTCGTATGCATAAGTTACTCGTAACATTCGTATCAAAAGTTCGACTCAATAAAACAAAATTGAAGAAAACGCTCATAACTCTAGCAAGTTCTGAACACAGCGCAGTCAAATATCAAGAAATCGCTTAATAAAGTTAGTCAGAAGAAAGACATTCGATGTATGGAATCGCACAGGTGTGTATTGAAAAACAATTCTGGATTTGGGTCCCGTATTTTTATATTTAATCGTTTGAGACATTTTTTCTTATAAATTCTACAGTGTACATCTTATGGTAGTGGAATATCAGAGTGATTTTATTGCTAAATAGGTCAAAGTTTAAATTTTTTACATAAAAACTTGATTTTGTATGTTTAAATTGGATCAGTAGCATACATATCTCAATGCCCTGCGGCATTGCAGATGTTCATGGGCAGCGGTGATCGCTTACCACCGGGTGAACCGCATACTCGTTTGACCCTTATAACATAATAAAAATAACTACGAACGGTCACATGGTGTATGAGATTATAGAATTCCTATGCGATGTTACATTTTTTGCTTTTCATAATCAGATTAGTGTCAAGCTGTACATTAAGATATTTGGATGAAACTAATAAAGATCCTATGTCCATTTTTCATTCAAAACATAGGTAGGGTGGTCCTAACACTATTAAAGCATATAATATGAGCTGACTCGCTCTTGTTAGTCTACTTTATTTCAAAATTGTAAAAAAAAAACTGGTAACATCTATGATCTAAGCTTTGTGGATGGTCATGAGTGGCAGTGATCACTGACAAGTCCTCCAAATATGTGATCTTACATTTTTTATTTCATAGGTCAGGCAAATAAATAAACGGATCGCCTGATGACTATACTGAGTAAACCATAAAAACAAACTTGTATATATATACATATGTATATAATATATATACGTCTAACACTTATTTTCGTTCGCCTACTCTATTCTTCCATAAAGGTCCTAGCGTCAACCCAATATATCATTAACAATATCCTAGGTTTACCCAATTATCGGACCCCCCGCGTCGCAGCACTAAATAAGTGCCTGCCCGGGGCGATGTCCGAAAGACGCCGGATGCATAAAACATGGTTCGAAATCCAGAGCCGGTACGTGAGACCCGTGCAAGCTTCAGATACGGAGTTTTTCCACTCTATTTCGGATAAGGACATGCATTTTAAAATATTTTTTATGTCTTCACTTTTGGGTACGTGTCTTTAGATCTTGATGCCAAGTGGAACGGTATGCGATACGATTTGGTGTGATCTGTTTTTACTGGGTTGGAAAATAAAAACTGCCTCAGTGACTCGGTGCTGACTGCCCGGTGGCGTAGTAGTACGGTATGGTTACAAGGCTAAGGTCTCGGGTTCGAATCCCGAGTTGGCTAAAGTGATACTTGGATTTTTATATTCATTATCAGCCTGGAATTAAGAATTTGTATCCGATATGGCGATAGGTTTGCCCCCTATCAAATCGTTAGACGGAACATACCAGGCGAAATGTGGTTGTCCTGGTGGCACCTCTGCCTACTCCTTCTGGGATAAAGGCATGAGTTTTTAACTTTTAGACGTGAAACATATCAGAATTAACAATACAAAATTGGTTCCATACGAGAATTTTATAGAGTATCATCGTAGTATCGTTGCTGAAAATGATCTTATAATCTTTTTACAAATTCATTAAACACAATATTTACTAAACTCTTATCACCTAATTCCCGCTTAAAGAAGATTTATATTTACGTATTAGTAAATTGAACCAAGACTCACTTTTGTAATTAAGATTACACACTACCAAGTAATCAGCTAAAAACAACAGGACGAAAATACGTTCTATTAGTTATTATTATTATACTACTTATTTTTTACATTCCTTAATACCTAAATACGCCGAGATATTAACGTCCTGCCTTTAAGAAATTGTTATAACAAAACTGTGCAAAGTATAATATTGTCTATAAATTTCCTTCGGTCCAGCGAGCAGTGAAACTTCAAAGCCCAGTCCTTTGGATTTATTAATTTTGTTTGACGATCAAACGTGACTACCTGTCTCGCTTTATGATGTGCTATCCAGCTGGATAATAAATACTGAGGCGAACTTTCTTGGCGTTAAGCATTTATGTGAGGGAAACTTAATGACATCATTTACGTTTAATAGGCTGCAATTTTTCTTAGTTTAAATCGTGAATACTTGTTATAAACAGTGGAAATTTTGGTTAATAACATAAAAAGTCATTTTCTAGTAATGATATATTTTAGTAGCGATTCCCATTTTTGCCTATTAATTTTGCATTATATTTCTAATAATAATCTTAAAGCTATTCCCTCGTATGGTATATGTAAAATCATGACATGAGAACAAAAAATATGCTACTTTATTTATTATTTATTATTTATTTATTTATAAATAAATAAATAATAAATAATTATTAAATAAATAATAATTAATTATTTAATACAAATATCTTTATAGAAAATATTTTTTGTCCATCCCACTAATGCCATGCGTGTTTGTTTCAACTACTTAATATAAAAGCTTTTAAGAATATCCCACCATTCATATTATGATTTTAACTTTACGTAACAAATTCAATCAATTTCATGCTCAATCTTAAACCACCTTATAACCTAACCACAATAATCTCATAAAAATGAATTCAAACATAATCAATCTTCCAACCCTCCGCTTTAGACCCTAACTCATTAAATCTAATAAAAAATAATACCTTCTTAATAATGACATCTTAACTGCACTAATGGATAAACAAGTGAGGTGACGATTGGTTTGAAACAGTAGCACTTTATAGAGCTTTGACCCTTATATTCTGTGGGGTTAGGTGGCAATTTGAGTCCAGTCATCCAGAAAGAACGTCGAACAATCGACCCCTATCCCGTTCTATCAATTGAAACTCGACATCGCGTTTGATATGCGGTACAGATGTGTTTGATGCTCTATTACTCGACTAATGATCCATCGCGGCTTCTAACGTCATTATAGTAAGTTCCTATCATTAGTATGTGTGAAGGGTAGCTCTTTGTGGCCAAGGACTAACGATAGGAGAGTATTGGATCGGTTAGTGATGGTAATAAATATGCTAACAATTTTACGGAATCGATCGGTCAGGAATATTTTTATTTGCAAATGATGTTATTCTATCTTTCTCTTTCTTCAGCTCTAAGTCCACTGCTGAGCATAGGCCTCCTCTATAGATTTTCACACGGATTTGTTGGAAGCCACTTGCATCCAACGGCTACCTGCAACTTCACTTCAATTGCCTGTACATGGCCTACACATCAGAATCTTTCGGCCCCAGCAGCCATTAATTCAACTTGCTAATTCTCTAGGCAAAAATAAAATGTATCGACTATACGAGTACGAAGAAATGAAGCTCATATTTGTTTTAATATAATGCGAAAACCCGCAAGCTTTTATTTCAAAGACGACTTTTTCCTAAGTCACGAATTTCACCAATCCGCTTATTATGTTAAAATATTTTCACGAAGTTTATTTTGTTTTTGATTACTTACTTAGTTTAGCAGTTCAAAACTAAGTTTAATTTTCTTTTTTTAATAAATAGTATGAATTTCAGAGTATAATTTACTTTTCGGTATAATTTATTCAGTTACGATGTACAAATTGTGTTGACCGCCAGTTATATTAGTACCTTCAATCTAATTGAAATAATTTAATGCAGTTTTTAGGTCTATATCACAAAATTATTTACGGAAAACTCGTTGAGAATATCTGGAAATTTAATAAGCTTAGATACAAATATATCTGCAATGAGGCGCGTTCGTAGTTATTAAAAACAATAGGACATTACTCTCTCTTGGTACAAATTATTTAATAGTACTGTAGCCAAGTTTCACCTGGCTAGAATATTAATATAAGGTCTGAGCACTCAACTTTTTTGGGTTTTCAATAACTAGTATCGTCTTTTTTTTATTTTTTATCTTGTTTGTTTTTTTCTTCGATAGCTACAGATGACCTGTGGGTCTACTCTTGAAAAACAAGTCCGATGTAGAACCAATTTTACAACAATTTTTTTCATTTTCCTACTCCCGAGCGCTCATTTAATGCGACCGTGGCGCCACGCGGCTAGCGGAATTAAAACTTACTAATTATTCGTTATTGGAGTCGGTTTCCCATACAAACGGTTCTCTTGACGCTATTTTGACAGTTCATCTTGAATTATTTTTTAGTTCATATTGTGTTCATATCTCGAATATTCAATACGTGTAAGTGTACTTTTTTGTTATTTTGAGTTTTCACTGTTTTAACTTGTATTCCCTATAAATCGTAATATAATGGCTAGATTAGTGCTTGCGTACCAAAGCATGCGCCGTGCTCGTGCGCAGGAACTTAAAATACGGAGAAATGTGCGTCGCATGATGAGATATGCCAACAAGGCTTTCTCGTTGAGTGAAGAAGAATTTTTTGAAAATTATCGTGTGTCCAAGAAGCTATTTGAAGACATATTTAAAATTATAAGCCCATATATGCCAGTTCAAAGACGAGTAAGCGAAATCTCGCCGAAATATAAGTTAATTTTTATTTGTACAGTGTTACTTGTATTTTTATACAAATGAGTAAATTAATATATGTGTGCTGTGCTGATTTTTTAATTATCACATGGTTTTTTTGTAGATACTAGTTGCAATGTCTTTTTATGCAACTGAAAGCTACCAGAGGCTAGTGGGAGGCACCCACGGGACGCTCATATCTCAACAATCAGTATCTCGTGCCATAAAGGATGTAACGGAGGCATTAAACCATCCTAATATACTACAAAATTATTTAAAATTTCCCCAAACTCCGGTTGAGAGGAACATTATAAAACAGAGGTAAATTATTTTCTCCTGTTTGATATGTATACTAATTATAATCCTAAAATACATGTACTGTTATTCCAGATTCTATAAAAAATACAATATACCAGCAGTATTAGGATGTATTGATGGCACACATATAGCCATAATAAGACCTCATGAAAATGAAGAAAGATATTTCAACAGAAAACATTATCACTCAAGAAATATACAAATAGTATGTACTTATTGCACAATTCATATTATTTTTAAATAACGAAATAGGCCTGACAACACAAAATATTTATCTGTTTTCATTTAGATATGTGACGCTGATCTTAATATTCTGTCTGTGAATGCATCTTTTGGAGGTGCAACTCATGATAGTTTCATTTGGAACCAACACCCCATTAAAACATATTTAATGGGGCTAGTCAGCAATGGAGAAAATGTCTACTTGTTAGGTATGTCAACATCGCGCGGCTAACTTCACGTGTAACGCCCTTATCAAACTCCGATCTTGCGACAATTTCAATATCAATGCAAGGCTTAGGATTTGTGTTTCCAGAGTAGCGATGTTGTACAAATCGGTTCCGCAATTGGTCTGATATTGTCGTGGATTGATATTGATATTTATTTCAAGAGTAGACTAGCTGTCTTGTCTTTATCGTTCCTACACAGCAAAGAAATAAACCTATATACCTACATATAAAATTATCTTAGTCCAATTCACAAAGAGATATGCCATTTTTTCAACCGTATAACAGTCGATTCCCAGACGAATCGGGTCAATCCTACCTCATATCTCAGATTTCAAAATCACCATGAATCAACCAGATCGTTTCGAACAAAGAACACCGATTTCCAACAATGGCAATGATAGCGCGAAACGCGTCGACGTAATCACAGACAAACTGTCCTTACCCTAATATTAGATAATGGATGGGGGTCGCGATAGATAGCATCGCGTCGTAATTTCCGCCACGCATCGGATAAGGGCTGCATAAATATGTATGAGGCATTAATTATCGCCGCGGAATATGTAGGCTTTATTCGTTCGCGGTTTTAGATTTTTACATACATAAACTCACGCCTTTTTTCCAGGAGGGGTTGGTAGAGGTGCCAGGGCACCCAAATTTTGCCTTGTATTTTCCGTCCCATGATATGGTAGGAAACGAGCCTATCACCATATCGGGCACAAATTCCTGACTCTGGGCTGATAATGAATAGAAAAATCCAATATAACTTTGCCTAACGAGT
Organism: Hyles vespertilio; assembly: GCA_009982885.2. Taxonomy (NCBI): domain Eukaryota; kingdom Metazoa; phylum Arthropoda; class Insecta; order Lepidoptera; family Sphingidae; genus Hyles; species Hyles vespertilio. The sequence goes on along the minus strand of CM042825.1, from coordinate 11,119,011 downwards.
AAATAGATCACGTGATCACAGCCTATGTTAAATATTACGCGGGCAATTGAAAATATGCTGGAGAAAGAATGAATTATAATTTTGTTCAGAAATTTCGCTCGGCAGCAGAGCATACTTTACGTTAGTTGTGGGTTATTTTGAACTTAGTAATAATGTATACTGATTTATTAATAGAATTAAGTGCAAATGCGTGTACTCATATTTCTCAGTTCCTTTATTTTTAAGCTTCTTGACTGATTGCGCATTTCGCTGCATTTAATGCAAAATAATGACTTATTTTAAACTGTGACTTGTACATTCGGCTTACATTATTTTCAAACCGAGAGGTATTTTTCTTAAACGACAGAATATATATTGAATTTAAATTATAACCTATTACTGAATTTAAATAAAAGTATTATTTACGGATTTTATCGCGGATTTGGTTTATTTTTTACATTTTTGACTTCCGGACAAGAAATTTAAAAATTAACCCAAATCCGCGATAAAATCCGTAAATAATAGTTTTTCTTCAATGAGTACCATTCGCGTAAACCTTAGAAATCATTATAACCTATTAAGTTAGTTATAGAAACACTCGCTTTCGAGTCAAAAAACATATTATGAGCTTACATTTACGGACGTAAATTTTACAAAAAAAAAAGTAATTTTAAAAAAATCGTTACACGCATTTTCATCTTCTGAGTCGGCTATTTGAAATTCGAATTGATACAAAAATTAGACAATTGGAAACCAATGTTACAATTACACCAAAAAGTCAACTCTCTAACCCCTCTATAATATTCAACGCGTTCAAGGGAAGTGGTATTTTATACAGTTCATATCTATTGTTTCCTAAACCCATAAAATGTTTAATGTTAGAATACATTCAATTATTACTGCGCGGTAGGTATATCTATAAATTTTGTTTATGCCGTAAAATCGTGCACTGTGTGTGGCGTACTGTAGTGGTGCATAATTATTATAGGGTGTTTTGGTTTAGACGTTCTGCATAGAATCTGTATCTGTATCAGCCCATATACGTCCCACTGTAGGGCACGGGCCTACTCTACAATCGAGAATACGATTGAGAGTGGTTAGGCCATACAGTCCACCACGCTGGCCTAGTGCGGGTTGGCGGACTTACATACCATAGAAATTCTTATGAATCGCTATGGTATGCAGGTTTCCTCACGATGTTTGCCTTCACCGTTTTAGTGCGTGGTGATTGACTATCAATACACACATGACTCCGAAAAGTCAGAGGTGTGCCCTGGGATTCGAACCCGCGACCACCGTGAACATGTTGGCAGCCGCGTCTAGTCCGTTTACCAACAGGCCACCACGCACTGCATAGAATATTACTAATATAATATTGATATCTTCATCTTCTTCTATACAATGAAAATTTAAATAAATATAGACTTCTCAAGACTCAGCTATTCACTTCTTTAGTTACGTCACAATACTGTGATTGGAACGATTTTTTTTAGCGACGGTCTATTTCTAATAATTTTTAAATTCCAATCTCGCAATATAATGTCTAGTGACACACAATTGAGTTATATCCAAGTAACAGTCATTTATGGAATAACGTATTCATAATAAAAATATAAACACAATATTATGCTTACATTTCATAATTTACGCGCGGTACCCAAATAAATGGGATTAAGTACAAACGACGCCGGGTTGGGGTGTTAGTAATTAATCAATTGTTAATATCTCAGGGCGGGGGAGACTAATGAGCAACGGAAGGGCGCCGTCTCCCGGCGACGACTGATCGGGGTGGGAATCTCGGGGTTGAAAAACATATTTTATTGTATAACCGCGACGGAGTGAAAAATATGTAAAATATTTTGTTATTTTTTAAAATTTTACGCAAAATGTTGTTTGAGGAATAGTGAGACTCGTGATGAATTTAAAATTGGAATAGTGTATTTCGCAATTTACAAAATCTAAATTTCAATAACATTTACGTACTTGGTAGCAGCACCCTAGTATAAAAGAGGCTGTCTGTTTGTGTGTTTAGCTCTTTGTTTGTGTGCGTCTGTTTTTTTGGTGTCTAACAATCCTATACCAGGTACAACCCAAACTTTGATATTAAAAGAATCCAATAAATGGCCTTAACAATTTTCCAATCAAATATTTTACGTTGCAGCCACGTGAGCGCTGCGTCCCGTGAAAAATGATTTATACCAATAGATTGTTTGGCGACGAGGAATCTGTGGAGGAAATCGTTTTATGTGTTTCCACTAGTAAACGCCCGTGTGTTTCGGTTGAGTGTGAAATCATGCGATGGAGAAATATATACGAATGCCTTTGGTAGGGTACCTGGGACATTAATTTTATGGAGAAGATTTATTTTTGATTGTGCTGGTAGAACGTAGGTACTACAGTCTATATGTAAGTTAATACTTGGATTTTGAAGTAGTAGGTAACACTGACATTAGAGTAACCTTTGCTGAACTTAGTTAAGTGGAAATTACTCGCAGGCACTCACATGAGTTTTTCAAAACGAAAATCCCCACGAGTTGACTGGGGAATCAAATTTGGTATATTGGCTATTGAATGACTAGAAGTAGTTTTTTTTTTTTTTTTTTTTTTTGAAACCGGTAGATGGGCTTCGATTAATTTCTTTACTAAGTGATTACAGAGATATTTTAAAAATAATAATTACCATAAACTAGCAATAAATAAAATACTGGGTATCTCAAGACTGCTACCGAAAACGAAGCCAAGTGGTAGTTTTAGTGACTACAAACACAATGCAACTAAAAATTCGCTAAAACGCTAATTATTTTTATGATTTTTGAAATATCGTCATTTTTGGGTGGTAAATCCATAGTTTTTGCTAAAATAATAATTTAAACCCTTTTATACCTTAGATTATTTATAAATAAAAGGGTATACACTATTATTTTAGGAAAAAAATAATTTACCACCCAAATATGGTCATAGGAAAAAAATAACAAAAAAAAAATCGCTTTTTTTTGCAACTTTTTCTATTGCATTGTGTCTGAAGTCGCTTAAACTACCACCCGGCTTCGTTTTCGGTAGCAGTCTTGATATACCCTGTATAAACAACAAAATGAATACAACAAATACTTTTTTATCCACTAATATTACAAATGCTAAAGTTTATGTGTTGTGCCTTCTTCATGCTTAAGCCGCCTGACCAATTTTCATGAAATTTAGCATGGAGATAGCGGACACCCTGGATTAAACGTAAGAATTTATTTATCTCGATAAAAAGACCTGTTCCCGTGCTTGTGCAAGAAATTAACATATTCAATAATCTTTTCAACCGAAAGATATGGGATGGACAGTTTAAAGTATATCAGTCAGATTGAGTTTAAGAGCATTTATACCATGCGCTTTTTGGCTTAAAACAGTGCTTTTTGAATCAATTTTTATCCTCCGAAACATTATTTAGAAAAAAAAAAATATTAGTAGTAATTTCAGAAAATGTCATCTAGAGATTTAAGTGTAGAACATTTTAGATTTATAGATAATTTGTGAATACTATAGGGATTCTGAACAGAGGTTTCTTTATTTAGGTTTTGAATGGCAATTTAGAAGCTCTAAATATCTGAAATAATTAAATATAAGACAAAATTTTTATATAATGCGAAATTATTTTGAAACTCTCGCCAAGCACTTTTTTTTACCAACTTATCTTACATAATTTAATGTAGTAATGGCTTACTATAATAGGAGAATATCATGTTAATAAATTACCATTTTTATTTTTCAATAAATTTTGTTTAACATTTTTCTACAAATATTTTAAAACCTACAAAACTTGCTAAACTGGACTGGAGTCAAAAACTATACTATACCCAGGCGAAGTAGTGCTGAACCGCTAGTATTAATAATATAGCACACAGTTATTGTTACATGTCACATTCATAAAGAAACAGAATGTTATAAATGTAAAATTTAATTTGAAATTCCATGGTATTAATTAAACACATATTACTTCGATTTTATCTATTCAAAATATTCGTAATTATTAAAATTGCATTGTTGCTTTACGTAAAATGATAGCACAAATGAAAGGGTGTTCACTCAAACATGACAGCAACTGAACTGACTGGCATAAAACAAGGGTCAAAACTCAAAATTCGTAGAAATATGTGCAGTATCAATCTGAAATACAAGGATCAGAAAAATAAAGCATTATATCGATATAAATAATAATTAATGAATTATTAAGTTTATTCATCACATTATTTTGATAAACACATTTACACGTATTTAAAATTCTTCGGCGGAATTAGACAAATTATAACATACATAAGACAAAGTTGAGTCAAAATCCCTATTACTCCAGGTAGATGATCTGTGAATTTAAAAAAAAATATCATGAATTCGATTTCAGTCGTTCTATCTGCGTCGGATTGATATAGCAAGTCCACGTAAACGGATTTAAATAACTACATTTTGCTATTGAAAAAAAATATAAGCATAGCATAGGCAGGTAGATTTCTCTTATACGTGACATTGTAGCCAGAGCAACTAAAGGACATATTGAGCCATTCTATATATCAGGATGGCCTGTTGGTAAACGGACTAGACGCGGCTGCCCACATGATCACGGTGGTCGCGGGTTCGAATCCCAGGGCACACCTCTGACTTTTCGGAGTCATGTGTGTACTGATAGTCAATCACCACGCACTAAAACGGTGAAGGAAAACATCGTGAGGAAACCTGCATACCATAGCGATTTATAAGAATTTCTATGGTATGTAAGTCCGCCAACCCGCACTAGGCCAGCGTGGTGGACTATATGGCCTAGCCACTCTCAATCGCACTGTCGATTGTGGAGGAGGCCCGTGCTCTGAAGTGGGACGTATATGGGCTGATACAGTTACAGATACAGATATATCAGGATGGCGAGGGCATAGAAATGCCAAACATTGATTTGTTATTCAAAGTGTTGTTTGAATTAGATAGTAATGGATAATACGGGTTTGTTACTGATCCCTTTTAAACATTTGACGTTGTCAGTACAAAATTGATACCTTTTAAAAGATGACAACATAAGCCGTATAATAGAAGTTGCATCAGTTCCAGTGAAAGAGTCTTTCAAAGACGACGAATGTTAAATATCGATGTCTGAGAGCAAGTTACGTTAATGTAACAAGTCACTTAACGCACAGTATTAGGTTTCATTGACAGTACACGTCTGTGAATCATGCTTGCTGGATCACAGCCAACTCTAAATAGATAAGTGTAACGCGCTGAGTATGGATCTTGTTAGAGATATGCAATTCCAATGTTTTACAGTTTTTTGTTTTTTTTTTTTTATTTTTTATTGCAGTGAATGGCGAGACGAGCATGCCGTTCGCCTGATGGTAAGCGATGCGACCGCTCATGAACAGTAGCAAAACCAAATAACACCTTGAATTACAAAGCGATGCTTGGCATTCCACTGCGCCCGCCATCCTGAGACATAAGATGTTAGGTCTCAATATGTCCAGTAATTACTCTGGCTACAATGCCCTTCAATCCGAAACACAACAGTGCATTTAAACTGCTATTTGACGGGAGAAATAGAAATTGCGGTGGTACCCACCCAGGCAGCCTCTCACACATGAGAGACCTACCACCAGATTTTCTTTTGGGCCAAGATTTGGATCAAACTTTCCAAATGTCTTCTTTACCCATGTCATCAACATCTATAATAAGTGAGGAGTTAACACGATAGCTTTCTATAAAAATAGATAGCAAAGAGAAGCAAAGATAAGAAATGCTGAGCCACAAGCATCATTCACCGGTCAAAACGCAGGAGCAAAATTATTGCTTGGAATGTTTTTCTGAGAATCTCGCCCCAGTTGAACAATTATTTTATACTGCAATATAAGATGTACCAAGAGATCTATTGAAAACGAAGCCGGGTGGTAGTATTAGCCACTGCAAACACAATGCAACTATAAATTTCGAAAAGTCACGCAATAATTTTCTTTATTATATATTTTATTTTATAATACCTATATTTTTAATATGTATTTGGGTGTGAAATCAATAGTTTTTGCTGAAATATTAATTAAAACTCTTGCGTTCTCCCCTATTCAATTCTTCCGTACTTCCGCATCTTAATCTTTCATTCTCTAACTCTATCCATCTTTAGTACTATCTTAATCTCTTTCACACAACACATTCCGTATCGGTGCTTTGTCTACCTTTTCATTCTACTCTATTCTCTATTATCTTCATAACATTCAAATCCTACATAGATAATCCCCCAAGAGTAAATTATTCCTTTATTTCTAAACCTTTAAAATGTTTTAAAAATCCCCTATTCCAAACCGATGTTTATTTTATAAAATGCGCTATTACATATTATTTCTATTACATCATAGCTACCGATCGCTATAAAATTTGTCTTGCATTGTTCGTGCAGCGTAGTAGCAACAACATAGGATAATATTATCTTGGGAAAATGAAAAATTCTCTGGATAGCAGCAAATCCATTAGGAGTGCGAGGCAGCATATAATAGGTTTGTTTGCAGTCTAATACCCTACCTATACCGATCTCTTTAGCTTTGAAGCACATATTTAGTTGTTTTTCTTTAGCCTGCTTGTAAATCTATACTACTACTTCTACTTGGGTTTCAATAATAAATAACTTAATGCTCGGCTATTTTGTATTTTCGTACGTTTTAAAGTACTTGATGGCCTGTTGGTAACCGACCAGACGCTACTGTCAACATGTTCACACCGGTCGCGGGTCAAAATCCTACGGCACACCTTAGACTTTTCAGACTTATGTGTGTACTGATATTCTATCATCTCGCACTATAACTGTTAAGGAAAATGTCGTGAGGAAACCTGCATACCGTAGTGATTTTTAAAATATCTATAGAATGTAAAGTCCGCCTACATGGCCTTACCCCTCTCAACCGTACTCTCGACTATAGAGGAGGCCAGTGCCCTGCAGTAGGCATAAGTATGCCAATACAGATTCAGATTATTTTTATTTAGAATTCTGTTTCGGATTAAATTCAGATTAATGACAATAATAGCAAATCTGACAGGAAACAGTTTAAGGAGAGATATAATTGAAAATGCCGTAGTTTATTTGAATAATATAGATGTTAGTCAACAAGGAAAGCTTTATAAAAGCTAAAACAATTAAACGGATATCCAAATATAAAGAAAAAAAAATATGACCTGATATTAGTCAAAAGGAAAAAAGTATTTTACACACAAATAATACCGTACGAATTGAAGTCAAATTAAAATTAAATTAAAAAATCAATAAATTTTATTATAGCCAATGACACAATAAACATTCATACAACAAAATAAAACCAGTAAAACGCAAACAGAATACCAAGACAGATTAAAACATAAATTCCAAATGAATTTTAATAAAACTACAAAAGCGAAGTTTAAATTAAAACCATTACAAGTCCAACTTTAGATAATTTTAAAACGCATTTATTCTGGCCATATTCCAACGAAATGAATCAGCTTCCAACAATCTCCCGCTATTTGTTACAATTAATGTTTTAACTTGAATAATTGACGAGGGAATTTGCGTTTTAAATTGATGAAAATTGGGTTCACAATTGGCTGTCAATGAAATTTATGGTACACATTATATATGTTTCAGCTTTATACTGAAAATGCAGCTTAGGGTAATGAGTGATCACTTGAAAACTAATAAGTCTAAAGCCACTTAGTTTATCCGATGATTGATTCGTTTGCTGTGAATATATAAGAATCTCGATAATTAAGTAGTTACTTCTAGTTGGACGATCCGAGAAAGAGTTTACGCCCCGAAGTATTTCTAAAGCCGTCATAACAATTTCAATATCTGTCGTAAAAACTGTGGCTAAAGATTGGCCACCACTTCAATAAGCCCAACCTTTTACTTATCTACGATAGAATATGATAATATTTGAATACCAAGAGTTACATGAAAGATTGAATGAGTTTCTAAAAGTAGGACGTATAAAGAGGGATAGGAATCAATGTCAGTAAGTTATCGAAGAGCTATTTCCACTTTGGGACTATAACCATAACAGTTGAGTGCAGTTTAGTTTGCGTTAACTTTGCCGGTAATCCTCGGGGAACTTTCCACTTTACCGGTATAAAAACTATGTCGGTTAACCGTTTCCAAGTTAAAGTAGCAAACAAACCTCTTAACTTTTAGTGCCTCGAGCAATCCATCATGAACACGGTTTTATCGCAATCCTTAAAATACTCTTACGTAATTAAAATTGCCTGGAGAAGATTACCGGTGGTAGGTCTCTCATATGTGAGAGTCCATCTGTCCAATGTCTATTTCTCCCGCTAAACAGTAGTTTAAATGCACTGTTGTGTTTCGGATTGAAGTAAATTGTGGCCAGAGTAACTACTGGATATATTGAGACTTAACATCTTATGTCTCAGTATGGCGAGCGCAGTGGAATGCCAAGCATTGCTTTGTAATTCAAGGTGTTCTTTGGTTTTGCTACTGTTCATGAGCGGTCGAATCGCTTACCATCAGGCAAACGGCACGCTCGTCTCGCCAATCAAGGCAACGAAAATAATTAAAAAAAGAATAGACATACATATCCTGATTCTACGATGTGAGGTACCGCCTGGGTAGATACCACCACGATGTCTACTTCCCCCACCAAACAACAGACTAAATGCACTGTCGTGTTTCAGTTTAAAGGAATGTAACAACAAAGTACGTCTTACATCTCAGTGTGGCGAGCGTAGTCGAATGTCAAGCATTGCTTTGTAATTCAATGTGTTGTTTATTTTTTGTTACTGTTCATGAGCCGTCGTATCGCTTACCATCAGGCAAACGGCACGCTCGTCTTGCCACTCATCGCAATAAAAATAAAGAAAAATAAGTCTACATTCCAGTCATGAAATAATTTAAAGTATTAATTTGGGAAGAATAAAAATGCTAATTTCTTCCTATCACCAAATGCTTCTTCACTGTATTAGTGTCATAAGTTAAAGGTATGTTTTCCCATTTTTGAAGAGTAAATTGATTCTTTTAGTCCGACAGAAATGCACAGTGGCTGTCAAAACTCTTGGATTTAACTACTAAGCGTTAGAAGTAAAAAAAATGTAGTAAAACTAATCTAAATTATAATTTTAACATGAATTACTACGTAATTACTGTGTGATATATACCATATTGTAAATACTAAAATGTATTATTCAGGCGTATGAAAATATGTTGTTTACACAGAGAATACACAAACTGTAACTAACGAAGCATGAGCGAAGACGATTCTACTGTTCACAGAAATGTATTGAGCTATAAAATAACACATTACCGGGAATTTTGATAAATGACCGGCTAAATGGAATGTGTTTGACGCCAGCGGGAGTGGGATGTTGACTCAGGAAATAATGAGACTTTTCATAAATCAGCCTTGTAATTAAGCTTTGGATTTCAAAAGAGGAATATTTAATTACTTCCTTTTTGGAATTACGTATTACTATTCTGTACTGTGCGGATAGCTGGAACTCTCTATCAATTTATTCTGGAAAAAAAAACAGGTATCTAATATATTTATCACATACATCTGTTATTCAGTGATTATTCATGAAGAACACCCGATTACCTTTATTTATTTGAAGTCTTTGGGTTCTAGAAAACAAAGGTGCCTAGAAAACTCATGACTAGCCATTCCAATGTACGTGTATCGCAATTTTCAGTATGGAAAAAAAAACTGAACCTTTGTCCATTAGACATATGTATATGTATGCACTAGTTACAATAATTCAACATAGATCCAACACTACGTAAAGCCCAAATCCAGGAATAGATCATGTGACGTAGACGTAGCGAGGTGCGTAAGCGATATTTGCGAGTCGTGTACATATTGACCGCCAGGCGTTTGCGTGAGTATGAGGTGTTGTCAAGGGTTGAATAGATAGACTTCAATCTTATATTTTTAATTACAGTACTAATAAACTCTTCTTTATTTAACGACACGATGGAAAGAGGATATCGTTTCTACCGACAAAGTAAAATGATTTGTACTTACCTAACTTCGCGATTTAATGGAGTTCTCCGCTGGAGCAACGTGAATACCCACAAACAACACGCGTTTAATATTGTCACGAGCGCGCCGCAAGCATCGCTAGCTCGCCCCTACTTACACCGCACGTGGGTTTCGTACGTGAACACTTGGATAACAATATGTTTGATATTTCGTGACAACAACAATCAACGTGAACAAGCACTAGTTCGTTAGCAAGTTAGTTAGCAAGCACTTCGCTTGCCACCCTGAGAAATAAGTTGTTAAGTCTCAATACATGTAGTTACTCTACAATATCAATCAAACTGGATGGACGGCGCCTAAAGGAGTAACATATATATCGATCAATAACAAAATAGAAATATTTTCTGGCACCACTTAGAGTAGATACACAGAGATACACACATTCACGCCTTTTTCACAGAAGGGAAGGCAGAGGTAGCAACTAGGCCACCCACATTTCGCCTTGTACGCTCTGTCCGACAAAATGATATAGGGCTATTATATCGCCATATCGGGCGCAAATTTCCTACAACAAACTCATAATGAATAGAAAAATCCAATATCACATTGCCCGACCTCGGATTCAAACCCGAAACCTCAGCTTTGTAACCGTACTATAGCACAACAACGCCACCGAGGCAGTAATAGAATAAATGTCAGCGACTAATTGCTCCGGGGCAATGCTAGCCTGATTGCACAGGACTCTATGAAAATCAAACATGCTGTACTGAATTGATTTAACTTGACTGTTATAGAATTTATGCATGCGAAACATATTGGTGAATCCAGACAGGTTATACTATAAAGCTTTGTTATTTTAACATAAACATGCAATTTGGATTTAACTGTAAATCATACTCCTACTATTACATATATTGAGTATTATTACAATTTTGCCGCTTTAGAATAATATACGGACTATATGGCCTAAGCTCTGTCAATCGTACTTTCAGTTTCAGTGGAGACCCGTGGCTTACATCCCAATGAATATGGGCTGGTATATTCAGATAATATGATTTGGTTAAGTAATATTACAAATTACAATTACAAAACATGTTTGGAGAGATGTGGGTTCCACATCTCTCCAAACATGTTTTGTCATTAAAATTTCTCAGATGTGGATGTTTAAGGGTGTTAATTACCAGTTCTAGCGCAGATTTGATGGTTATATTATCAGCTATTTGTATATAATAATTATATACCAATGCTATAATATTAAGGGGCTCAAGCCTTTGGCCTACTGGGATTTAGTGGACTTCATATACCTTTAAATACTTGTGGTGTTCACTATTAAGTAAATAAATTATTTCCACTTCGTCATAAGTAGATGATCCTTTTACCTTAAATTATAAAAATTCAACTTTTGAATACAGGCTTACCAAACCATCTTCATATATCTCTAGTAGCCAAATAGAATATTTTACTGTTCTGTAAACTCAAGATATAAATTATATTTTAAATCCATTATTTAGCGTAAAAATCACCCTGTTCTATTTACAAGACCGCGTTTCATCATTTTATTTCAGCATAAATTCCGTCCAAGCGTCAACTGACGGAAGGACATAAAATGTTAACAAATTATCAACTCGGTATGTATGGCGGGTGTACGCTTACCTAATTAAAATAAAGCCTTTAATACCCGTAACGAATGAGGGTCCAAGGGCTACGGTTAAAATTTAAATGACACTTTATAATTATCATCAGAATTATGCCACAGAACACAGATGTAAGTTGAGAATTTTGGGCAAATGAATTTGACGCCATTGCGACACCTTTGAGGTTTACTGCGAAATAAATTAAGGATGTTCCTGGAGACTTGGATAACGCTTTATAGAATTTAGGCGTTTAAATAGTTGTATATGTAGTCTGTATTCCTTATTATAAGTCGTGTGAGGTATCGGAAACCAAGACAGACTTATCGGCCACAAAAACACCCACACGCAAAACAACTACTTGTAGGTCGCACAAACATTAGTCTTGGTTCAGGAGTCAATCCCACGGTCTCTCGTTTTACAACCAGCATCTAACCAGCTGCGTTATGGATGCTGTCAAAATTACACAGGTACATAAGTACATACATACACTTAACAGTCAATACACATTTCTGATCCCACACTTAGATCGATTTTAAGTGTCGTAGGTATCAGAAAACAAGAAATTTTTTATTCCCACAAACACCCCGACCTAAAATAAAAACCTGTATATCACAAAAATATTTGTTTCGGGAATCAAATTCACGGACGCTAAAACATACTGGTAAACATAGAATTCCTTTCAGTATGACCTGAATAAGTTGACTTCACCATGTTTGACAATCTAGCATTGTGATAACGGTACCCACAAATCCGTCAATGCAACCAGTGTAAACCGAAATAGACAATAGCACGCACCAACAATGGCGCCGAGCCGAAGCTTAGTAAATCTCTTGGAATAATTACATGTCCTGAGCCTGCTGTAAATTGATCCGAAAGAGCTACTTGGAATGAAGAAGAATTTATTTCTAAAATCTAACTATAATCATAGTATATTAAAGGTTTGAAAAAGCAGAAGATTGTAAATCCAGGTTTTGAACAAGGGCATCAAATAAAAAATCAGAATATTTGGTAATATCAAACATACATGACCATTCTTAGCTTCAACAGTTTCATGTTTATTAACAAAATAGACAAATATTATAACAAAAACGCGACTCGAAGATGAAAGTAGACATTTAGTAATAAGTACTTGACTTGTCAATTAGTAGGCATCAGTGCAAATCCCTGGGTATTAGTGATTATTTTTAGCAACAATTCGATCTAATGAAGAAAAGGCGGATTAAAGAAATGGATGGTATGAATGTGTACCTGAATAATATACATAATATCTTTAATTATATAAACATTGACTCTTCTAGTTTAACATTGCCATGCCAACATACAATATGTAGGTACGTACACATTAATGCCATCTTGATTATCGTGACCATTTATTCAAACGAGGGTCCCGCTCTTATTATGGTCATCATTATATTCACACCCACTACACCTACTCGTTCCACTAAATATGACGTAATCAAAAAATATTAATATATGTTTGAAAATAAGAGGAATCATAAAAACAAACTTTTTCTAAACTTTATCTTGTTCACAGAAGCCTCTCTTTGTTACGTGACTTAACTTATCCCATTTTACTATGAAACCTACTATCGGTGCGAAGATTTTTGTGCCTCCATGAAACCAATATTTTTGTGTAGGGAAAAATATATATTTGGGTGGGGTGGACGTGTTCTCGAGTGGACACCACGCTTCGGCAAGCGTAGTGTAGGACGCTCTCCAACCAGGTGGAGTGACGATATTTGAAAGATAGCTGGTAGCGGTAGGAGACGATGGGCTGAAGATCGAGGCTAGTGGAGTGCCATAGGAGAGATTTCTGTCCAGCAGTGAATGTGAATGGGCTGATGATGATATTTTAATTAAATATTATTGGGACAATTGGAAAAGTTACAAGAGTACAGCAGCATAATTAATATTTTAATATTCGAAACAGTGCACCTACAAAACATCCTTCATACGTACCTAATTTCAATCTTCAACCACAACAGTTTAGCTAAACAGAAAATATCGGGAGTAAAACTCCCACCGCTCGGCTTGTCAAGGGAGGGCAATCTAACAAACCGCAACGACCCTGCAAAGTGGAACAAGACCTACCGGTTACAGAGTAGTTACGTGACAGCGCTAATTACTGCCAACAATGATACATTGTTTACCTTCAAATATGTGGATAATTAGCTCATTGGCATTGTTCGATTTTATGTATGACGAGTGCAGTGGAATGCCAGACATTGCTTTGAAATCCATGTTGGATTTTGGTTTTGTTGTTGTCCATGAACGGTCGTATCGCTTACTAACAGGCGAAAGGGATGTTTGTTTCGCCATTTATTGCAATAAAAAAAACATGTTTGGCTATTGCAACTTTTGTTTTGGTGGCCCAGGAAATTTATGTTATGATCATCATTACGAACCTTTGTAATGTGACATGTGTAAAGAAAGATATATAACTGGTAATACATTACTTTTAAATATCCTATGACGGTGTCCAAATCGTCTCGTACCGAAATTATAGTGAGCCAAAAAAGGTCGAATAACTTATCTTGTCACTTCTACTTTACCAGGCTTCTTGGACTATGGGAACTCCTAGGTATAAACGCACTTCCACTGTGTTTTCCTTTTCCGTTAAGGCAAGTCATAATTAATTGAGATCACATTATTGGACTTATAATTAAAATAAATACTAAAGATTTAAAATAGTCCATCTCTCCAATTAATTTAACATTCCCGGAGACACCGAGCTTCATTGTTCGGTGTCACAATAATGCGTGTCACTGTTACTGGCTTACAGGTGTTGCAATAGTGGTTTTGAAGGTGGGACAGTCTCCAGTATTCAAAAATAATACGTAAAAGTCCTGAACCCAAATGAGCTACGCCACAAGAGGACACACATTAAAGTTCACAACTACGCATTATTTTCATTCGTTCATGTCCTAAATCACACAAATCCGAAACTGCTGGCTAGTATCACAAAACTCAGAATTAAAACAAAAAAATAATTGATTTTACGCAAACAATTCAAACTTCATCCCTGGCGCATAGTTCAAACTGGCATGGTCTGGAAATATCGTTTTACAACCGCTTTTTGTCCGCGCTGTATATTGTAAGCTGTCAACGTTACTGAAAATCTAGTCACTACTACAATGTCCATAATATTTGGTCTCTCCTAGAGTTTTACATGTATAAAAACCCATAAATCATTTGATGATCATTTTTAACTGGTGGTAAGGTAAGTAAGGGTAGGTAACACCGAAATGTCTATTTCTCCCGTCAAACAGTAGTGTAAATGCAATATTGTGTTTCGGTTTAAAGGTTATTGTAGCCAAAGTAACTACGGGACATATTGAGACTTAACATCTTATGTCTAACAATGGCCAGCGCAGTGGAATGCCAGGCATTGCTTTGTATTCCAAGGTGTTATTTGATTTTTCTACCGTCCATGAGTCCTGTATGCTCGTCTCACCATTCATAAAAAAATGAATTCCACGGCAGTAGCAAAATGAATGGCAGTGTCTGATAATTATGCATAAACGAAAACGAATGTACTAAAAACAAAAAGTTTAAGAGCACTATGTAAACTCCATATGGTAAAACCAATCACAGTCAATATTTACATCCCTCGCCAAAAACCAAAGCTGATGAATTTGCGGCCGACGAATCGTAATTATAATATTTTTATTACACGGCATAAAAATTCCCCGGAAGTTTGATGGGGCAAAGCGAAAATTTATTAACTGTGCGAAGGTAAAACGAAAACTTATAATTGCGGCGACAAATTCGAAAAGTTCCGAAGGCAACTTTTTTGGGGCGCATCTGTTAACTCGATCCATTTGGGCGAGACCACAGGCGAGACGAACGTTGTAATACTTTATGTTTACGTTTTTTTTTAAATGTAGATTTTTTTAGTAAAATATTTTGTTTTGTGACAATGAGTTTTTCGTTTTTTGATGTTCTTTGAGGGTTCCATTTTTAAATGTTGAATATTGAAACGATATTTAAATGCATGTTATTTTAAAAATAAAATTCTATTCAAAAATAAAATACCATTTACACTTTTGCGTTGTTAATTTAATATTTATAGAGACATTCAATTTTAGGAGACTGTCCCGCCCTCACACCCGCCACTGCAACTCCTGTAAGCCAGGATCAACAGTGGCACGCAATGTAATGACACCAAGCATTGAAGCTCGGCGAGTCTCCGGAAATGTCTAACTTGTCTTTAACCCGCAACGAAATTAATCAGAAAGTTAAATTAATAGGAGGAGTTGGAAATAAATAATGTCCACTTCCCTCCGTGCAAAGCGGGTGACAAAACATTGAACTAAAGAGGTAAATAACCTCTCAAAAAGACTTTTACAGCCGGAGAGGCCAGCTGTAAAGCACCACGGAATTCATTATTACATTTAAATGGGACCTATTGTGTGAGCTGTTATACTTGATTCCAGTAATAGGTATGGCAAAAACGCTGGAAAGCACGGAAATTCGTCCTAGTCTCCACTAGGTCTATGTAGTATACGACTCCGGATGATATCTGCATATTATCAAACATGATTTTACGCTCATTTGGCCAAATACTACACTCCCAAAGTATATGATGCGCGGACTGTTCATACTCGCAATTAGGTGTTGAACATGGGCATGCAGGCGAATCAACGAGCATAAAAGAGTACAGTTTAGACTTAAAGTTACCATGGCCCGTAAGGAACTGTGATACGCAATAATCGACATCTAGCCAAGTCTTTGTCAAACGATCACGCACGCAAGGAAAATATTGATATAAATGATAGATTATGATAGATCCTTCAAAGATACCTCCCATCTATTTTGCCATTCGTCTAATAGTTCGCTATATACTACTGAAAGCGGTTTAAATAATCTGTCAACTTTTAAAAGTTCACGTGGAGTTAAAAATATTTTATCCATATTCTCCCTAGTAGAGTAATACATGGCGGCGCGACGTTGCACCTCCAGATCGACTGGAAGTACACCCGCCAGGACAGGCAATCCTTCGGTACTAACAGTTCTATATGCCTTACACAAGAATATCAACGCCAAACGTTGGCTCTGGAGCAGTTTTCTTCGCACAGCACCGATAGTTGCCCTATCAGCCCATACGGGGGATCCATAACATATACACCCTAAGTAAGTTGCTCCATAGATGATTTTTAATGTATTAAAAGATAATCCCCACGTTGATGTCGATATTCTTGTCAAAGCGAAAAAGTTCCTCTTCGATTTTTCCCCGACGTTCTTAATATGCTCAAGAAAAGAAAAATTCCAAAATAAGCCAAGATAGCAAAAAGATTCCCTTCGCTTGACAGTTGTATTATTAAACTTGATACCTAGTGGCGATTTTAAGATCCCTTTAAGAAGTAATTGGAACGTTTTTTGTGGTGCAAACTTTAAGCGATTTCGGTCACCCCATTCAGATATTAATTTTAAACACGTCTCAGCCATACTTTCTAGTCCCGACCTACTATTAGACTGTATAAGTAAGAGGCCATCGTCAGCATAGCCCGTTAGTGAGCATCCTGATGGTAAGGGAATAGACAAGAAGTCGTCAAAGCCATATGGACCTAGAACCGAGCCCTGTGGGCAGCCCATTGTAAGTGGCTTCGACACGGCATGGTGGCCAAGTTTTAATTTAGTTGTTCCATGCAAGAAATACGAGTAAATAAGTGAATAAATATTCCTAAAGCAACCTCGTATTTTCAATTTAAGAAGCAGTATTGGCCACCATGCATTATCGAATGCACCGGAAATGTCAAGAAAGATACCAAGTACATACTTGTGTTCAGATGTGCTCACGGCCCTACGGACCGATATCCGATAAATCATCGCGAGCGAAGTCTTTGGCATGCTGAGCAAATAACGTGCTAAACCAATTCCAGTCAGCACCCTTCGATTTATACCTAAAATTTGAATTATTGTAGACAGGACCCTGTGTCAATCTAGGCACGAACTCGTACACAATCAGGCGATGATCACTACATGACGCGTCCGGCAGGACGCGCCACCTATCAATACCCCACTAGAAAGTGTGACGTCAATAGAAGATTCGCCCGTAGGGCTACTGTAAGTAGGTGGTGCATCGGGGGTGTTGTGTATTTCTATATTCATCTCTGCAATGAAATCTTCTACAGCGCAACGTCGCTCGGTATCGGTGGAGCGATATTTGCCATACCAAAGAACAAATGACGCATTAACGTCAGCACCTATAATAATTCTATGTCCATGTCAGAGACATTCAATTGGTACCTTAACAATAATTAATATTTAAGTTTAAAAATGCTCAATGCGACATTTAATAAAAAACTAGTCTTTTGTACTTCTACCCTGCCAATTTCTAAAGATATGGAGTACCTATTCAAGGAATTATCATAGTTTAGCATTTATTACTGTATAAATTTCGTAGAACAATATAATGGAAGACTGATGAATTGGCAGAGAACTTTATGAGTGTGCCAAGAAAAACGCAATCTGCAGTGAAACCATGGGAAAATCTGATATAGATCAGCCTTGACTTACTTTTCTGACAAATCTCAGTCGCCACCTCCAAAAAGATGTCCTTATAAATTTAAGTAACAAACATATTTTTAAGTATTTTGTACACGTCTTTCATTTTGGTGTACAGTTAAGAATATATAAATAAAAATAAAATAAATCTTTTCTAAAATATAAAAGCTTGTAAATTAAAAAATATTCACATAAAAAGTAGAATTATTAAGCCATGAGAGAGAATAAAATCAAATAGGATATAATTAATAATCAGTAGGACTAACGTCCAAATACTGGAACTCAACTTAAATATAAGTTGCGCTTAAATACGTTAATCCCGCTTAAATTTGCTGGCAAAGTAGGCCGTGCGCTGGTAAGAGCATCTTATTATTTGAATGGCGTTCTAGTATTCGGACGTTAGTCTTAAAGATTTTCCTTCTTGCAAAGAATTAGGCAATGATAAGGCATATTTTCGTAAACAAGCTTTTTGACTCTATCAACGTTTAAAAGTGGTGAGTAATCAAAATTTGCCTCATCAGTCATATTTTAAAGCCGCTCCTGAATTTATTAAGGGTCTTAACTGAAAAGTAAAGCTGAAATTCTTATATACTTAACAATATGAAGGTAAAAAAATATTACCTGTATTTTTTATCTCTCTATAAAATCTATTTGTATTAGTATTTACTTATATAATTTTTAACTTTGTTGATTAAATCAATGGTAGACTAGGCCCTTGTTTTTTAATTATTGCATTGAATCACGAGACGAGCATGCCGTTCACCTGATAGTAAGCGATATCACCGGTCATAAACAGTATCAAAACCAAACAACACCTTGAATTACAAAGCAATGCTTGGTATTCCACTACGCTAATTATGTCGAGCGCGACCCGAGGTTGCAAAAAAATGCAATTTTAAAATATAATTAATTTATTTAAAATATAAAAATTACAAAATTATAACTAATTAATCTAGATGTCTACTGGTCGATGCGAGACCCAGAAGTGACGGTGGCCTGAGGGGCGAAGGCTTTGGTGTCCGCTTCCGATGACGTCGGTGCGGGGCACGAGGCGCTGAGTCGGCGGCTCGTGGTCGATACACGTTCCGCTGCGTCGGCGATCCTTCCGTTGCTAACTTGGATATTGGCAAATAGCATAATTGCAAGTCAGCGATATCTAGGGGTGGTCAATATGTAACACCTCCCCCCGTACTTCAGCGACTATTTCGAAACGATTTTTGATAGAGTCGCTGAAACGATGCTGGAATTGAGATTTATCTCTGAGGGATGACATCTCGGTTCTTGTATCTCGGAGTATGTTTCTTGTAGAGTATTTTCTTTAGCTTGATCTTCAATTGTTCGTTTGGTCCGGAAATACCAGTATGTGAGAGGTATAACCAGTGCTACTGTACTTAATAAGATGATGTAAACCGGGATAGTTGTATGATAGAGGCTCGACGTATCAATTTCATCTAGCTTTGCGGGTAGCTGCAGAGATATCTTCTCATTAAGTGTATGTAGGTTCTTGAGATCCGCCGAATTCAATATAATAGGTGCATTTTCTTTGGTTTTCTGATCCTTGTATGCAGGTAATTCAATTATCTTCAACGGATGTCCTTTGACGCGGTCGTTGGTATTGGAAATTGTGAATTCAGGAGTTTTCAGATAGCAGTTCAGAGGGATGATAACCAAATAGCTCCCTTGAAGGATTCTGTATTGTTCTTGGCCGCAGGAAGTCTTGATCTTGGTTTTATTAGGAAGACTTATAGTATAATGTTTCTCGTCGAGTTGTTCCATAGCTTCTCTCACGAGGACAACCGAAGTCGGCTGGCAGGATGCGTCAAGTTCCTGGGACGCGATCAGCTGGTGCACGCAGTTCGGGTTATCTTGAGTGTTGTATGTGGGTTTTCGTTCGCAGAGATAGTAGTCCATCACCTTCGGGCATTCAGCCTCCATGTACCAAGATTCTTCTCCAGAAATTGCTATGTAAGGTAAGGACGGTAAAAGGATTTGGTGGTGCTTATTAGGAACCGTGGATAATTTATAAAAATCATAAGTTGGGATATAGACAATCGGTATCTTATAAACTATAACTATCTCGTTACTACTGTAAAAATAACCTAATTTAATTATATCATAAAAATGCCTAATTTCTATATTAAGAATCTCTTTGCTATTATAGAGAATCTTTAGTTTTCCTATAATCTCCATCATGTCCTTTGCGGTTAATATAGAATGAGGAGTGCCCGAAATTCTAATAAAAGCTAAAGTTATTTCTAACTTATACAATTCTTCCGACAATCTATCGATATTGTCACTCAAAATGATAAGATGTTGCGCCAGATGGGCGTATTTAATTAATTCAGTTTCCCTAGCGCTATCACTATCCATAATACGATTTAAAGTTTCACTTATCTTTTCCTGATTTATAGATATATTTTTTAATACCTGTGAATTTTGTAATACCCATTCTTTATTTAAACTTATGTGGCTTGTAATTTCAGTTTCTAATTTATGTTCGTTATTTCTGAGAACTTTGATGGCATTGTCATATTTTATAGCATCCGTGTAATCCAAATTACCGGATATACTTTTAATTACCGAACCAAGTCCGTTAATCAGGCCTCTCTTTTTACGGTTCAATTCAAATGTGCCCAATTGATCAGAAATTCTTTTTAATTTATCACTAAGGTATGTTATGTGGGGATCATATAATGAAAGTGTTTTATTATTTAATTGAGGCTTAAGATCGGATAACTGTGATTTTACCATAGCAACTTGGGAGTCAATATCACTGAGGTTAATGTAATTGAGAAATGAATGATAATGGGATATAAGTTTCGCGGGTCCTAAATTAGTTTAGTAGTCCGGGTCCTAACCACTAACCACTCTCAATCGTACTGTCGATTGTAGAGGAGGCCCGTGCCCTGCAGTGGGACGTATATGGGCTGATACAGTCCGGGTCCGTCTTGTAGGGAGTCAATCGTTACGTCTTGTCCTTTGGTCAGTTGTAGCAGCAGTAGTAGCAGTAGAGTCATCCTGTAACAATACGGGGCTACGCTTAAGGCGTGACTTAACTACAGGCCCACGTTTCTTTTTCGTGTAGATATGAATTGGTAAATCGGCTAAAACTGTATCTTGTGTGTAACGAGCGGCGAGTTTCTGCCGAGAAGCCAAAGGGTTCCGCACAAAAACTTGCTGGTCGGGTGTATATGTTTTTTCAGGTTCGCGGTCTTTATTTCGGTTTTCAGTCAGTTCAGTTCTATTGTGTAAAGAAGTTTCATTAATTAAATTATAGACTTGAATCATTCGCTCCTTATGATCTTGTAAGTATTGTTGAAGCAAATGTTCCGTTATATTTATATGTATAGGATCACGGGGGTCAAAGTGTCCTGTGATGAGATCTATTGGTCGACATTTTGTAAAGCTATGAATAGAGCTGTTATATGCCATAACTGCATAAGGCATTAAATTGATCGCAGGCTGGTTTTTCTTTTCCAGTTTCAGGATCCTTAGGTGTTCGAGTATGGTGGAATGAAAACGCTCTACAATTCCATTATCGTTAGGTGTATGTGCAAGGATCTTATGGTGTTGTATATTGTGTAATCGTGTGAATTCTGAAAATAGTGCGTTGGTGAATTCGGGTCCTTGGTCAGACACAATAGTCAAGGGCATGCCATGATGAGTACAAAACACAAGAAGAGCTTGAATGACACTTAAAGCTGTTCCATCTCTAAGATGATACGCTTGGGCGTATTTCGAGAAGGCATCAACTAAGGTAAGGAATTTTTCAGTTTCAGTTGTAAATAGATCAAGATGAAGAATTTCAAAAGGTTTACTTGGTGGTGGTACTATAGAAAATTTTTGTTTTATAGGATGTCGATCGTATTTAGCCTGACCGCAAATACTACATTCGTTGATGTATTTTGCGATTGATTCTTTCATCTTGGGCCAATAATAACGGTGAGATAATGATAAAAAGCATTCATTAATACCACGGTGGTTAGTTTTACCCTCGTGATATTTCTTTATGATTTCTTGCTGCCGTAAATATTCCTTAACATTCTCTACTTCATTCTTAGTTAAGACCAAGTTCATGGCTGAACTTTTAAATTTATTTTGTATTATAGGGATGATTTTATACATGGCCAAGGGTGGATTAATTAAAAGACCTGTCTTTACTTTAGGATTTACATACTCTTTTACTGCGTTAATAATGTCATCTTCTAAGTTAAATTCGGAAACTTGTATAGTCGTTTTAGTGTGTGTATCAAATGGTTTCGTTACAGTAGGTCGTTTTTTTATGTCACCTACTACCACAAAGCATATTTGTCTATTAAATTTATTTAAGGGGTCATCAGTTATCTGGATATCTAATATGGGGTTTTCTGTACTTGTATGGGCAGTAAGGGTTGAAGACCCAGCAACTGAAGGTTGCCTTACTGACTCAGGAAGGTTAACAGCGATAGAACTCACATCTTCATTATTGATTTCGATGCGAGACAGGGCGTCAGCATTAGTATTAAATTTACCCTGTTTATAAATTGGTGTAAAATTATACTCGCTCAATTTCAGTCTCCATCGCGTTAGTCGTGAATTAGGTTCTTTTATGTTCATAACCCACTGAAGGGGCTTATGATCAGTAAGAACTTTGAATTTCCTTCCAAACAAATATGGGCGGAAATATTTAGTACCCCACACTATCGCTAAGAGTTCCTTCTCGATAGTGCTATAATTTATTTCACTAGTATTAAGGGTTCTCGACGCGTATGCTATGGGTCTGTCACTACCTATTGGTCCTTGAGAGAGAACCGCTCCGATGGCGTAGTTAGAGGCGTCAGTAGTCAAAATAAATTCCTTTTCAAAGTCAGGGTACTGTAATATTGGGTCATTAGTTAGTAGAGTCTTACATTTCTCGAAACATTTGACGTAATCGCTATTACCGGGTACTATTTTAGATCCCTTTTTGAGACATTGGGTCATGGGTTTCGTTACACGAGCAAAGTCGGGTATAAATTTACGATAATAACCCAACAGTCCGAGAAATCGTTTAATTTCAGTGGGG
Source organism: Hyles vespertilio (assembly GCA_009982885.2). Taxonomy (NCBI): domain Eukaryota; kingdom Metazoa; phylum Arthropoda; class Insecta; order Lepidoptera; family Sphingidae; genus Hyles; species Hyles vespertilio. Next base: position 11,095,879 of record CM042825.1, on the reverse strand, counting down.
GTTTTAGGCATTGGAAATTTTTCTATGGCTTTAATTTTATCTGGGTTTGGCTTAATACCATCTTTACTTATAATGTGCCCTAAATAAGCTGTTTCTAGTTTTAAGAATTCGGATTTATTCATTTGTACTTTAAAATTAGAGTCTCTCAATCTTTTAAAAACTTTTTCTAAATTGACCATATGCTCTTGTAATGAAACGCTAAAGACTATTATGTCATCTAGATACACGAGACACACAACGTTTTGCAGGTCTCTAAGGACGTTGTCCATTACGTTGAAACGTAGATGGAGCGTTTTTAAGGCCCATTGGCATACGTAAGAACTCGTAGTGACCGTGCTCTACATTGAATGCCGTCTTTGAGATATCTTCTGGGCTCATCTCAACTTGATGGAACCCACTTGCTAAATCTAATGTAGTAAAGTAATGGCAATTACCTAATTTGTCAAATACGTCAGATATATTAGGAATAGGATATTTATCGTCAATGGTTTTGTCATTCAACTTCCTAAAGTCAACTACAATTCGCCATTTCGTTTCCCCGGATGCATCTAACTTTTTAGGAACGACCCAAATAGGTGAATTCCACGCGGAATGAGATGGTCGAATAATTCCCTGGTCAAGCATTTTGTGAATTTGATCGTGTACCTCTTGCCTAAGAATATGCGGATACCTATAGCTCTTAGTGTAAACTGGAACCTCGTCAGTTGTTCTGATTCTATGCTTAACTTGGTTGGTAAAAGTTAAGGGTTCGCCCTCTATATAGAATACATCGGCATATCGAGAACAAAGCGCTTCTAAGTTTGCGCGTTCCTCCGGATTTAAATGATCCGTGCGCAATCGCGACAACACCTGACTAACGCGATCCGATGCTTGTTCGGTACGCGTGCACTGAACATTAAATAGTTGCGCTTCGACAGGACGATCCATTGAAAATACTAAGTCATGGCGGGTTGGATTTTTAATTTCTATGATTCCACGATTATGCTTAATCGTAGTAACACAGTCTCCGATGACACAGTTGGATATAAATTGTTCCGGAATAAATGCCTCACCATCATGAAAATTTATTGGAACTTTAACTAACTTACATGAGTTGGCCGGTATAATATCATCGTACAAGTTACAGTTACGCGAATCATACATTAAAAGTGGATTAGTGGAATTTTTAGTAATTAAGATTTTATTCTTTAAGTCAATATTGGATTCCCATTTTTCAAGTAAATCTAGTCCAATTAAGCCATCAAAATAGTTGTGAAATTTATAAATGAATAAAGTAATATCGTCTGGCTCATTTATTTCCTGGAAACACGGTACAGTAATAGAATATTCATTTCGTGTTGTAGCGTGAATGTTTGTGACTTCAAAAGGTTCATAATTGCATGGTATGTGTGAATAAAAACGTTGCACACATTCCGGGCTTATAAATGACTGGTTTGCGCCGGTATCTATGAGTAATCTGATCGGGGGATCCATTATCTCTATATACGGTAATTGTCGTTGTGTCTGTAAATTAATTTCTATTTTGACTTGTCTGATTTGGAGGTTTTCTGAAAATCCTCCTTCTCAACCTTAGGGGTGTCTACCGGTATTTCTTCAATACTACAACTATCAGAATAGTGCGGTTGTTGGTCGTATGTAAATTCACAAGCATAATCAGGGTATTCAATATAGTCTGGTTGATAGTCACTATAATATTCATAGTCGTCATAGTTTGTCGGTTCGTAAAATTCTGTAAAGTTCATCTCCCTAGTCTTAAAATAATTCGAAGGTGGAGGGTTACCTGATCTACTCCAGTCATGAGGCTGACGCGGGAATGGTTTCGTCACAAAATGACTCACACCACTCATAGGTGTAGGACCGGCGGGCGCTACGTTTCGCGGCGGTAATTTAAAGATGTTACTCGCAGGCCTATAGTTTGGGGGTGGCGCACCAAACATTTGTTGCGTCCGTGTAGGTCCTCTCGGTTGAGGAACATTCGGTTTCCATAGTGGAACCGGTTTATGCGGCTGCGCGGAAAATTGACGAAATTGACTGGGCATATTAAAAGGTCTAGGTGGTTGCGTCACTAACGGTCGCGGGGGTGGATTGACAATAGGGGATGATCTAACACCGTATTGAAATTGAGGTTGACTAACCTGGGGCTGATGCCTTTTGTCAGGCATGTGCTCGTTGCGTTGCTGCATATATAAAGTATTAACCTCTTCGTGCACAAACTCTAAAGCTTTTTCAATCGTATCAGGGCGCATGCAACGGATTCGAGATCCCAAAGGGTCGCGCAGACCCCGTAAGTATGACTGAAGCGTTAGCTTCTTATACAAATTTCGTTTTGACTCAATGGTACTCGGGACCGTTTCATGCAGACTGACATAGGTCATAATGGTACTAAATAGGTTCTGACACTGTTCGTAAAATTCTTGGGGACTTGCCGGGCCTTGGTTCAGTAACGCAAGATCATTATACAGAGATGTTTCGTCTCGTTGATCAGCAAAATTATTAACTAAGGCAGATCGAATGCCATCCCAGGTCTCTGGTACACCGTTTGAATTAATAAGGCGCGCGGCGGGCCCTGTTACTTTATTTAAAATGCCATTTAATAATGCTAAATTACTTAACTTCTTACCAGCCTCCTCACTTGCATATTCCTCCACTAACTGATCACATAGACGAATAAATCTTGTGAGCACGTTAGGGTTACCATCAAATTCGGGAAGCAAGCGGAGCGCTTTATAAATTTGATCTACCATCGTGTCCGAATCTAAATTCCTACTTGCGTCTTGTAAAATACTACGACTACTATTACCTAACCTAGAAATCCGATTTTGCCTTGGATGGAAAATTTTGGATTTTTGGAAATGACTTAGGATTAAAAGGAAGCAACTCTAGATAGAAACTAAAGTACTTACATTTGCATCTTGGTTTCTGCGAGATCGATTTCTTGATCACCTCAGGAAGCTGCTCGCGAAGATTCTTCAATACCCGATCGCACGCGCGCGGCGGTTTGCGATATACGTGATATTTCGGGTATCCTACCGACTGCGCCAATTATGTCGAGCGCGACCCGAGGTTGCAAAAAAATGCAATTTTAAAATATAATTAATTTATTTAAAATATAAAAATTACAAAATTATAACTAATTAATCTAGATGTCTACTGGTCGATGCGAGACCCAGAAGTGACGGTGGCCTGAGGGGCGAAGGCTTTGGTGTCCGCTTCCGATGACGTCGGTGCGGGGCACGAGGCGCTGAGTCGGCGGCTCGTGGTCGATACACGTTCCGCTGCGTCGGCGATCCTTCCGTTGCTAACTTGGATATTGGCAAATAGCATAATTGCAAGTCAGCGATATCTAGGGGTGGTCAATATGTAACACGCTCGCCATTCTAGACATAATATTTTATTTATTTATTTATTTTATTTATAATAACTCGGTGCCGTAGTTGTACTAAGGTAAGGTTACAAAGCTGAGGTCTCGGGTTCGAATCCCGGGTTGGGCAAAGTGATATTGGATTTTTCTATTCATTATCAGTCCAGAGTCAGGAATTTGTGCCCGATAGGGCGATAGACTCGCCACCTATCACATTGTGGGACGGAACATACAAGGCGAAATGTGGGTGTCCTGGCACCTCTGCTTACCCATCTGGGACATAGGCGTGAGTTTATGTATATATGTATGTTTATTTATAAATTCTTTATTGAACACCGCATACAGTAATAAGATAAAAAAAAATGACAACACGTATAAATAAAGGTGACAATTGGCGGTCTTATCGCTTAACGCGATTTCTTCCAGACAACCATTAGATGGACTAGGTTGAAGAAAAAGCTACAAAGAATAGGGTGGTCACAAAAAAGGTAAAAAAAGAAAGAGAATATTAATCATAATTGAAGGTAATATGTACAAAATATGAGGAATTAAAATATACATTTTCATTAAACATACATAGACTACATAAAATAAATATATCGTATAATATACTACATAAACTACAATACAATATAAAATACTGATTTAGGGGAAACATGAAAGTAATAATAAATTTAAAGTGATGTTAAAGATGTTAAGTCTCAATATGTCAATTAGTTACTCTGGCTACAATTTCCTTCAAACCGAAACAAAACAGTGCATTTACACTCCTGTTTGGCGACAGAAATAGATATTGCGGTGCTACCTACCCAGACAGGCAATAAAATCATCGTAAGATTTCTACACACGTCTTTTCACATAATAAAGAATACTTACAACATAGAAAATATACTAAGAACCCTTTTAATCGACATAATTTTCGTCATAGATATAATTTTTATATCAATTAATATAATTAATATCATAGTTGGTAACACACGTCATTATTCATAGAAACTTTTAGAGCTGGCGCACATTATTGAAACTACCCATAACAAAGTTTGAGTAGCTACTGCATAAACACTGGTCTGTAAAAGCATTTGTGCAACGTTCGTCACGGGTCGGCAGCGGGGCATCAATCAAAGGAGTCGATAGCTGGGCCGTATCGACACCACGCCCCGGGGGATCAAGCCCCCTAAGCCCTGACAATCAGAGCAATGCTTTCAATTTTCGAATTTCAGTTTGGTAGAATACCGGTTATTCTTTTATACAGTTGTGAAAGGGCAGCAAAACAATAACGGCCATCGATTGTTACTAGATTTCATATTTTTGGTTTTTTATTTGTGTTTCATATACGTTTCACACACCTATATAACATAGATTAAAACCTTTAATATACCATTAACAAACATAAATTTAAATGAGTGACGCAAATTTTGGTATATCTCAGGTATAGTTGCGTTTGACCACGTCATTTGGTTTCAGAAAGATAAAGGATAAGGACAATGCAAAATATTTGCTATTTTATTTTATTTTTATGTAAAATACAAAACGTCATACTACATACATATAAGTCAAATTAATTGTATAAATGAGGGGTCAAACTTATCCACCAAATCTGTCCCCGTTACGGTCGTCAGCCAACAATACCGAAGTTTTTAATGGGATCTTGACATGGTTACATGAATAAAACAGTAGATATAATTTATCATGTGCCCCTGATATTGATAAAAGAGGTTTTTTATTAGCAAGATGCCGTAATTGTTTTCCGATGACGTCTAATGTTTTGTAAGAGAAGATATATGATTGTCTGGTCTTGTTGAAGTTCTTTGATTCTGTATCTGTATCAGCCCATATACGTCCCACTGCAGGGCACGGGCCTCCTCTACAATCGAGAGTACGACTGAGAGTGGTTAGGCCATATAGTCTTTTCTTTGATTATTTTATTATTATTTTTTTATATTCATTGTCTTTTTTATAAAAATAATTATTATTTGTTTTGTGCTCCAATTTGTTTTTGTACCGACTAGACGTCGGTGTGTCACTTGAGCTTCTCTTTGAAAACCATCGCTGCGGTATTATTCAGGTGATATCGCAGCATAAAAGCTGAAAGAGTGGCTCATTGTTGGCACAATATTTTAGGCATAAAAAGTGTTTACTCGTAGTTTAGTTTATCTTTATGGTGCCAATAATAAAAACTATTATTATTTTATCATTTATTATTATTTCTTCTTGTTCGAAAATAGACCGAAGATTTTTACAAAGTAGAGTCAGTTTCTGCTCCATCTGATAATGAGATTTCTATTTAACATGAACCCCCACCCAGAAGTGGGACGTATAACGGGTGATTCAAATACAGATCCTTATTATTCATAAACTTTTTCCCACAAAAAAAAAAACAAAATATTGTGTTAATTTTTTTTGACAATATTAAAATATATTTTTTAATTGCTTTCGCTCGCCCACCAATCTCACACGTGCATGCCTCTTAAGCCATATTTTATGTTTGGAAATAATAGACATATTAACATACAAAATTACTTAATTAATTGTTTGTTTCACAAATAAAAAAAAACTTATTTTTAAAATTAAAGGTAGCAGCACCCTGGCCAAAAATCCGTTAGGTAAGCAAATTTTGGCACAGCGATGGCTTAAATCAATTTGAATCAGTCTGATGTGCAGCCATGCCAGAACCCTTCAGGTCACTGTAGCCTTATAATCCAATTTCAGTGTAAAAAACGAAGGATGCTGTCCTGCGATACGTTCATTTACACGCTTTAAAAAACATACCTAACTGACACAGCTCTAGTAGGGATTTAGGTTATTCAGGCAATAACAGTTTGCTCTCAATTACTTCTCTCTTCTATCTATATGATAGATCTTCTAACGAAAGTTAGAGTAAGAAGAAAACAAGAAATAATATAACCTACTTTATGATTATTTTCCAAGAATTTGTCCATAATAAATGTGAGAAGCCACCTGAGTAGGGACTACCGCAATGTTTATTTCTTCTGCCAAAAATCAGTATAAATGCACTGATGTGTTTTGGTTGGGAAGACATTGTAGCCAGAGTACCTACTGAACATAATGTGACTTATCATCTTATGTCTCAGGATGGCAGGTGCAATAGAATGCCAAGCGATGATTCATGACGTTTCGTAATTCATACTATGGTCTTGCCATCGTCCTAGAGTGTCGTAACGCATCAGGCGAACGGCATGCTATTCTCATTTCCCATTTCCATTAATAACTGGAAATAATTAAAAAAAAATATATATATATATAAAAAAGTACTGATATTATTTTAATTTTCTAGCAGGGACTAGTTCATAATTATATTTTAGAAATATTTAAAAATGACCACATAATGTCAAATCTGTAATCTGTAATCTGTATCAGCCCATATACGTCCCACTGCAGGGCACGGGCCTACTCTACAATCGTAATCGATTGAGAGTGGTTAGGCCATATAGTCCACCACGCTGGCCTAGTGCGGGTTGGCGGACTTACATACCATAGAATTTTTTTTATAAATCGCTATGGTATGCAGGTTTCCTCACGATGTTTTCCTTCACCGTTATAGTCCGTGGTGATTGACTGTCAATACACACATGGCTTCGAAAAGGAGACTGTCCCACCCTCACACCCACCACTGTAACTCCTGTGAGCCAGGATCAACAGTGGCACGCAATGTAATGACACCGAGCATTGAAGCTCGGCGAGTCTCCGGGAATGTCTAACTTGTCTTTAACCCGCAACGAAAATAATCAGAAAGTTAAATTATTAGGAGGAGTTGGAAATAAATTATTGTCCACTTCCCTCCGTGCAAAGCGGGTGACAAAACATTGAACTGAAGAGGTAAATAACCTCGCAAAAAGACTCACAGCCGGAGAAGCCAGCTGTAAAGCACCACGGATCAAATTATCAAATTATTATTACATTTAAATGGGACCTATTATGTGAACTGTTATGCTTGATTCCAGTAATAGGTATGGCAAAAACGCCGGAAAGCACGGAAATTCTTTCTAGTCTCTACAAGGTCCATGTAGTATACAACTCCAGATGATATTTGCATACTATCTAGCATGGTTTTACGCTCATTATGCCAAAGACTACACTCCCAAAGTATATGATGCGCGGACTGCTCATACTCGCAATTAGGTGTTGAACATGGACACGCAGGCGACGCAACAAGCTTAAAAGAGTATAGTTTAGACTTAAAGTTACCATGGCCCGTGAGAAATTGTGATACGCAATAATCGACATCTAGCCATGTCTTTGTTAAACGATCTCGTACGCAAGGAAAAAATTGGTATAGATGCCGGCCCTTCAAAGATACCTCCCATCTATTTTGCCATTCATCTAATATTTCGCTATATACCACTGAAACCGGTTTAAATAATCTGTCAACTTTTAAAAGTTCACGTGCGGTGAAAAAACTTTTATCCATATTCTCTCTATTAGAGTAATACATCGCGGCGCGACGTTGCACCTCCAGGTCGACTGGAAGTACACCCGCTAGGACAGGCAAAGCTTCGGTACTAACAGTTCTATATGCCTTGCACAAGAATATCAACGCCAAACGTTGGCTCTGGAGCAGTTTTCTTCGCACAGCACCGATAGTAGCCCTATCAGCCCATACGGGAGATCCATAACAGATACATCCTAAGTAAGTTGCTCCATAGATGATTTTTAGTGTATTGAAAGATAGCCCCCACGTTGATTTTGATACTCTTGTCAAAGCAAAAAAGTTCCTTTTCGACTTTTCCCCGACGTTCTTAATATGTTCAAGAAAGGAAAAATTCCTTTCTAAAGTTAAACCAAGATAACAAACCGATTCCTTTTTTTTAACATTGATATTATTAAATTTAATTCGCGGCTGTGATTTTAAAGTTCCTTTCAGAAGTAATTGGAACGTTTTTTGTGGTGCAAAGGTTAAGCGATTTCGATGGCCCCAATCACATATTAGTTTTAAACATGGCTTCGAAAAGTCAGAGGTGTGCCCTGGGATTCGAACCCGCGACCACCGTGAACATGTTGGCAGTCGCGTCTAGTCCGTTTACCAACAGGCCACCACGCACTTAATGTCAAATACGATCGTGTAAAAACTCTTAAAAGGAATATTTGTGAATATAATACGTACACAGAAGTTTATGTACAGACATAAACTTCTGTGAAATACGAATTATAATAAACACAAAATTATTAACGTGAAAAGTTCAAATCTACTTAAGCCATTTTGCGCGATATTTTTTCGTTTATATCTTAAATTTATTTTCAAAAGTTTTTATTATTAAAATGATATGATTCAATCGAAAATTCGAAACACATAATTCATCAAAATGTTTTCGTGGATTTACAACTTGAAATTAAATTAAGGTTTCAAGAAAATGTATTTGGTTTATAATAAGACCAATCGCTTAAGTGTTCATTGCCCACTCCCGAGACTAATTAAAATAAAACAATAGCAGCATCTTAAGTTAAAAATACCCATTGAGCTATTTTAAATGTAATAATTTCTTAAGTCCCTTATATCTTTTTTTTATTTTCAGGTATCACCAACTATTTAGAAGAATTTCAAGTTACAGTGTTGTGCTATAAATATTGCGGTGAAGAGTGTGGACAGTGATGTTCATTTGTCGATAAATATGTGGTCAAGATGAAGTTGTGGAAAAGTCTCAAGATATCGATAGGCAGTCGCAGTGATCCTAAGGCGTACGCTCACGAGTTGCCGCAGTGGGGCGGGCAGGGGTATGAACTGGATGGTACGTATTATATGATATTATATTATTTAAAACTTTCACACGGTTTTAGGTGATAAATAATAGCCTTAGCCCTAGCCGCTTTGCACGGAGGGAAGTGGACAATAATTTATTTCCAACTCCTCCTATTAGTTTAACTTTCTGATTAATTTCGTTGCGGGTTAAAGACAAGCATTCCCGGAGACTCGCTGAGCTTCAATGCTCGGTGTCATTACTTTGCGTGCCACTGTTGATTCTGGCTCACAGGAGTTACAGTGGTGGGTGTGAGGGCGGGACAGTCTCCTAACTACATCATCGCAAAGTTGCATCGAGATCCATCTAGTAGTTTTGATATTTCATTGTAACCAACATCCATACACTCCACAACTAAAATTTATAATTTATCGATAATCAATTGAGTAATTTATTCGGGGCGGCGCTATAAACTAATAAAATCTCAAATCAAGATTTAAGGATTTATGATGAATATTTTCAGGTATTGCTGTTTTATTTAATTTAAGTATCGATAGCAAATATTAATCGAATTTATAATAGCACCATTGATTCGACACAAAACGTAAAATCACCTGATACTTCTGAAATGCTCATTTTCCTCAGACATTATATAAAGATAAAAAGCCTTTTTTTAATCAAACAATGACCCTCACCGAACGAATTTCACATACATCAAAGCAAATGTTTCCGTTCTTCGGTCGACTTTTAATTAGAAGAAATTGTGTCGGATGATGTTTTTTTTCCATCAGGATAGAATGGCGTTACTTTTAATTATGATTCCCCTTTTTAAGCTGTTTACATTTGTAACTCTTTTTTCATTTTTATATTTCAACATTATCCGGTTTCTGTTTACGTAAATGGAGCCGATTTGAGGGATATTAAGTTGAATTAATTAAAGTTGGGTATTTGTGAAATGTACACCTGTAATAATTTATGTAAGTAACTTTTTGTCGTTTTTCTTCTTCTTTTTTGGATCTTATATTTTGTAGCACTGCGCTCGGCGAAGGTTTCCCCTTTGTTCTTTCATTTGCCCATCTTCGGCTAGCTCTCGCAATTTTGGTTCAATTGCATGCAACTCATCTTTTCATTACATATAAGATCTTCCGCTATTTCCACGCCCATTCTTTCTAATCCTGTTTGCAGGCAGGAGGACCCAACGGTTTGAATAATTTTGAGTCACGTGTCACTCCCACTTTCATTTTAATGAAGCTACCTTGCACCCCACTCTTCATATACTGGAAATACTAGCCGTCTAGAAAATATTTTAGCTGCGTTTACGCCGGGTCTTCCGAATCTTGACCAGCGCAGTCTACGGTAGTTCCCTCTCCACACACAATTATTCACACATGATTTAACGATAGCCTATGACTAACAATATACCTTTCAAAGTATATGCAGATAGATAGAAAGTTTACAACAATTATTGCCAATAACAACGTATCATACGTTATTTCTTCAATTCGACTTTGAGTCGTCTGATGAAAGTAAGATCTAATAAGCGTTGTCAATTTGGAGTAAGCAGTTCTTGTCTCACAAAGATGTTCTACGAGTAACCTTCGGATGAATTGAGTTAACTAAGCATAATCCGGTGTAATCCAGCGTTTATCAGCCTTCAGTAATATAAACGTATGCATGAGCTAAATCTTATCAAAAAATATTTTATTTAAGGCTAAATTACCAATTGGATCCTAGCATTTGATGTAACAGCGATACATCGAGCTCGAGTCGTGATGAGACTAATTTATCTAAACAATATCTAATGAAGGCTTTAAAAATAAATGGATCGTGTAAAACACGTGTGTTAGTGAAATAATAATAATGTTAATTTAATGCGGTATTTAAACTTATGGTAAAAAATGTGCTCTAATCGCATACATACATGAATATCACGCCTTTTCTCAGAAGTTATAGGCAGAAAACTAGGACACTCACGCAGTACCTTGATTGTTCCGTCCCGTAGGCTACATATTACGACAAACGCTTCACCTTGTGTCCGTTTCATAGGGCACAAGCCATATCAGCACTTATTTCTGACTCTAGGTTGATAATGAATGGACTTCTATTGCAATTTACCCCACTCAGGAAACACGAAACCTCAGCGTTGTGATCATACTTTAGTACAACTGCACTAACTAGGCTTTCTAAAGTGCTCAAGTCGTGCTATTGTATGAAAATGAATATATGTTTTTGTCTATAACCTATTCCACCTTGGTTTTTATTAAATTTATTGATCATGTCTGGTGATGACTGGTATATTTGATACTGTTACTCTTATAGGGAGATATTTATCCCTTGGTATATTCACCTTTTTGCATCCAAAATAATTTAAAATAGCCCAAAGCAAACCAACTTTAACAGTAATTTACGATTTTGTTTCTCAGCCCAATTATTCGCCCTCAATGTCCATTCGATTGAACAGGTGACATTGCGTTCTCTAGATTCTATAGACTAAAATCCAAATATTACCAAAAATACTAAAGACCAATTCGAGGAATTTCAATAAATACAATGCATATTTGAATCCAACTCCAATATAGTAGGATTATCGTGTGAAAATGCAATGATTTGACAATTCCACCAACACCAAGCTAGCAATATTCCTTTATATTTTGAACACGTACTGAGAACTCAAATATCTGCTTCTTAAATTTGCTTATGAAAAGTTATTGATAGTTCACGAAGCTTGCATGAAAACGATATCTAAGGAATTTTGGTTATTTCGAAGTAAAAATTCACCGCACGTAAATGTCATGAATATTTTTAGCTATGAGAAAAAATAAATAAAATAAATGTATTCATTAACATTATCCAATATTATAATGTTGATTTTAATTTACAATATCAAAGAGGTTCACACATTATTTTTATATTATTCAATTCGTTTTAACTTTTTCGATTTTGTATGATGTCGCCTGGGGTGATGAAAAATGATGAAGAATGATGTGAAAAAATGTGGCCTATATGAAATACCAAATGTTAATTATTTATTTGTTACACTGTCCTCTCTCTCTCCTTCATTTAAATCCGTCCCATGGTTTATTGTAAGATATTGCTGTAGAGCGATAAGACCGCCATTAGTACTATTTTTAATTATTATTTCTGTATAGTTAAGTTGCAGTTAATTTGATGTATAAGAAAGATTTAAATAAATAAATAATATCACCTTATATAGTGTTACGTGGTCTTACATCTAATAAAATTCAAATACCTAACTTGTACTAAACCAGGCTAAGTTGTTTTTAAACAAAAATATTTTTATTAATTTTAAATTCCTCACGACTATTTTTTAAAGTCTAGAATTTTTCCTACGAATAATTACTACAACAAGTAAACATTGCGTATCGGCGAAATTTCCTTTTTTAATTAACATTCTTTGTGAGGACACTTTATAAAGGCAACAGGCGACAAAAGCAGAGTTACAAAGGACAATTTGTTTTGATCTTGGAGTATTTTAGAGTTCCTTTGTAATACCCAGATGCTAAATAAGGTACTTGGATTAATCTTTGATGTTGGACATACTTATTGGTTATATTTAAGAATATTATCAAGGTCGAGTAGTAGCAAGTATGGGTTGTGAATAGTGAAATACTAGGATCGGCTTCCAATTCATTAAAAAATACGATACGCTTGATCTCTGACAATTAACTGAAATAATAGGTATAAAGTAGTTAGTTAGAAAAGACTACAATAAAAATAGCGAAACTTTTTTTTAGTGCACTGAATGGCGAGACAGGCATTCCTTTGCCTAATGGTAAGCGATACAGCCGCTCATAAACAGTAGCAGGACAAAACAACACCGTGAATTACAAAGCAATGCTTGGCATTGCGCCGCTGAGCTCGCCATCCTGAGATATAAGATGTTAAGTCTCAATATGCCCAGTAGTTACTCTGGCTACAATGTCCTTCAATCCGAAACACAACATTGTATTTAAACTGCTGTTTGGCGGGAGAAATAGACATTCCGGTAGTATCTACCCAGGCGGCCTCTGACATAACATGAGAGACCACCAGTGAAGCAACAAAATAATATTTAAACACTCAAGAAACTGTTAAATTAAATAAGTTCTTTTTGTTTCTTCGATAAAAAATATAAATAAACATTAAGAGACACAGTCCATGTTCCAGAATTAAATACGTGGTCAATGATACACTTCAGAAGACCGCATCAATCACCCCAAATATCTCTTTAACGTACCGAACCCATCTCGCAACTCCCTTTCAACGGCTGACAACTTATTTTTTGCGGGCAACACGTAAAAAATCGAGAACACTCGGGATAAAACGCTGGGTGTTGTGTTCAGAAGTGGCCAACCACGGTGTTCATATTTTTCAAAAGAACTCTAAACGCATTTTAAACGACTCTTCAAAATATTTTTTGTTTTATGACAAATGAATGAGACAGTTCAAAGAGTAATTTGTGAGGCGTTTTTGCGATGTCGAAAATGTCGTCGCCTCGTTTAGGGGTACTTTGTCTTGCGACTGACTGTTGTTTGAGAAATTATTTGATGATTAATTTTATTACATCATACGTTTATTTCGTACATTGTTTTTGTAAGTTCATCATCAAAGTAAACAGTAAATTATCCCTTATTAAAACCTGGCAGGTTGTGCCATGACACTGATCACTAGACTTGATACCAACTGTAATATTTTTACTTTATGAATCAAGAATTGTATCATAATATAACTGACGATGTATAGTTTTGAAATTGAAGGAGTTACTCACTAAAAACGATACGAACTTTAAATATTCGTACGCCGTACGTAAAGCTTACTAATGTACCGAAAAACTCCATAAAATGTTGGATTCCTTTATCGTACATCATAGACTAAGTTCGGAGAAAATGATAAGTATAATATATGTATTGATTTTTGAACTGGACATTTTATATTTTACTCCAGACGCCGAACATCCGAACATTCGAAGTTCCTATCTTTTTTATAGAGTAACCCCCCAGATTTGATCTCGTGATTGAACTTCAGCATACATTTTACGTTCCCCTTTTACTCTTTCTCTTTTATCTCTATGTTCAAATGCTGTGATGGTTGGCGGTGACCATCTCTCACTCGCTCTTCATAGCCATCAGAAGTCCACTGCTGAACAAATTCCTCCTCCAAAGAAATCCATAGAGCCCTGTTAAAAGCGGCCTATAGCCAGCGGCTTCCTGCAACTTTTGCTACAATCTTTTACCATCAGCTAAATTAACCGCCCGTTTTCCGGAACTATTCTACCAATACGTGTTTTAACACTATGTTAAAAAAAAATTGATTAAAGTTGAAACAAAAAGACCACATTCAAAAATAGAGTTAGCTTTGCCTCGATGATTTTTTTCCTGTGAATTCTTCACCATTTATATATTGATACGTGCACAGTCAGATTTAAATGGACGTACCGTTTCCAATTTTCAATTTCTTTTGACTTCACTATTTTGAAGCCAATGTTTGATGTGCTATGTAGGATAATTAATCTTTTAGTAAATCCTGTACAATTTCCCAGAAAAAAAAGCTATTTGATAGTATTATTTATATTGGAGATAAAGGGCTTCAATTTTGAACTGAGACTTTATTTAAGTAGTCACAACCATTGTTTGCACCTGTTATGTAAAATGGGAAGCATAATACAACATATTATTATCATTTTGAGATGCTTGTTTATATAATGTCAGTACTAACTATTATGAATGTGTGAAATGAAAAGTTAAGTTAATCCCTCAGAACCCGTCCATAGAATGTGCAAACTATTTCTTCAGTTACCCTGTTCTTGGTTGTGACGTGGGAAAAGAACCCATTTGATTCCCAAGGGAGTGATTGCCAAGCGTATTAACAGTTAAATTGATACTGCATTGACTTCCCTTCATTGTTCCTCGCCATGGGAACGTAAAAACTAGTATAATGACATGTTAAAAACACGGGAGCGCAAGTCGAACGCTTTTATAATTAGTCACCGAAGCTCGTGAATCATTCAGACATCCTGTCTCGCTTTAAAGGAATTCGTGTTTATAATTATGCTTCCATTTGTGCAGGAAGATCTTCGCGCTCTCCACGCGTTCAGTTCAGCTGTCATTTTTGACTGACTTGGCTGGATTGACTGACTGTGTTTCAGATACATTTACTTTATCGATGAAGTATCAATTTTTAAAAAATACTCTAGTTACGGTTTGGCGAAGGAAGACCAAGCATTTTAATTTAAAACAAAATATGCTATGTTATGGTAAATTACGCAAGTAAATAAGATAAACTCTATTAATACGTCTATATTTATTTCAATATTTTCGTCTTATAACTGAGCATATGGAATCTTAAGAGGAAAGCCAAAGTTCAAATTTTCACATATTTTTTCTGAATAACTGACATTAGCCGGTGAGGTGGAAGAAATATCTAATTTTCCTTACCAACCAGTAACCACAAACGAAAGCATAGTACGTTGTCTAAAAAATAAAAGAGAAATAAAGGTAGAAAAATAAAGTAAAAAATATATATATATTCACACTAAATAACAAATCGATAGTGCTTAAACAACCAGTTCACATGCCCTCCGGTATCATTTCTAAAACGCTGTATTTTATTCCGATCGACAAATATTACTTATTCATTCCAAAATGTTCGTGTAATATCGTCTGAAAACGAAAATAGCCCGACGGTCGCAGAAACGCGAGTGTCACCGGTGTTATACGTACGTTTTACAAAACGTTTATTTAATTTGTTTCTAATTAGCAAAACGGATGAGGAATCCAAAATTAAGGTAAAGAGGCGGGAATTAATTAATCTATGCAAGTGTTCTTACTTGAATAGTGATATATTTTAACATTTATCAAGCCGGACAGTTTCGAGTCATCCTTGTTTATTTATTTGTACCATACTATTAGAAAAAAAAAACTTTGTGACTTTTAATAAAATTTGCATTGCCGACCTTCAAGTAAAGTATAGCTTCACTTTAGTTGAAATGTTTTATTTTTATATATAAAAAATATATCATTTTGTGATTTTAACTAAAATAACAACCTAAAAGAGCTGCTTTAATTAATTTATAATTAAGGCTTATAATATTTTAAATTCAAATCATATCAATATTAAACATAAAAGTATTTTGCTTCTGTAAAACAATAAAATCAGATTTGATTCATCATGACCAGTTTACATAAACATGTAAAGTAGTGTACTATGACGGTGAAGGAAAACACAGTGAGGAAACCTGCATACCATCGCGATTTGTAAGAATTTTGTATGATATGTAAAGTCCGCCAATCTGACTACCTGTGGTTGACTATATGGCATAACCACTCTCAGTCGTACCCTCGACTGTAGATAAGGCCCGTGCAGTAAGACATATAAGGGATATATATATGTTACTAAAACTTATTATTATATTAAAATTTTCACTTTACTTCGTTTAACCATCCACAAAATCTTCAAAAAAAAAAACACGTGATGAGGATGAATAGCGGTGTCCCGGCGCTGATGCTATCGCACCGACTCGTTCCCGCAACTTTCAACTCGAGACCAGCAGTTTTAATTTACTGAGTTAATACACCCGAAAAAACTTTGCTGGGTCTCGTGAAATTCAGGGTTCAATCTCAAGATAATTTTCCTCGACCACTGGAAAACTTTTATTAATGGTACACGTATATTTTACGGAGGGGAAAGTTTTAAATGATCTCGTGTTTCTTACGTGTCTTTGGTAGTTATAATGTATGCATATGCCGTGAAAAGTTACAATGAAATTACTGTATAGGAAAAATATGGCGAGTCCTAATTCGAATCAGGCCAGCATAATTGTGTCGACTGACAAATTACAGATTGGTCACGTTGGTGCACGCTTATTCTGAAATAAATTGCTTGATCTATTTACATTGTAGAGACTTTGTGATGTCAGTATAAAAACTGCAGTACAAATCAATTTAAGTGTCAATTCATCGTTTTCAATAGGTTGCTGTGGATATTTTTGGAGGATACAGATAATACACACCAGTAGATTGAAATTGACGTTATTTTATTTGTAATTTATTAAAGTACAAATGTGTTAACACTTTCAAAATTTCTAACAGAGATGCCCAATTTTTCTGTTTTTAATTTATGTTCGTAGGTCCTGGAAGTAAATTTAATAAAAAAAGTTTAATAAAGTGCGGGAGTTGTAATAAAACGTAATCATTGGGAGTTCGTAAAATTTGATATGAAATAAGCCGCGGATTTGTGTGGTCGTAAAAATATACTTTGAAGATGGTATTCCGTAGAATTGGAAAGTTTTAATCTTCTCTGTGATCACGTTTCCTGCACCTTTCACGAAATTAAACATAACAGTTCCAATTCAATTAAGCTGAATAAAACTGATACTGAAGAAAGTTGGAAATGTAGTACTCAATTTTAATATAAAAACGTATTATTTAGACAAATTGAAATCGTATGCGTAAAGTTACTAATCATTGCAATGACAAAATAGACTTAATTAAAACTTACGAAACTACAACGAAAGGCCGCGGGTTTGATTTACGCACCGAGAGAATTTCTTTCGGGTCTGTTCTCTCGTAGGTCCTGATACGCGTGGCACAAGACTCGATCTTAGTGGGGGGTCAGGTAGGAGGCTATTGTATGTTATTTATGTATTCAATGCCTTCCACTCAAATGTTAGTATTTCAAGCCACTAAGTTTTCGACTTGGTTTAACCTCACTAGCTTTTGGCAATGTAACAGACGACACAACTAGTGTCCTAGTCTAAGAGCTCTTGTACTCCTCCAATATACAGTGGAGATGATTCTCGGAAAATTTCCTACATAAACAAGCATTTAACTGCGCTCAGAGACAACATCAAAGCTAATGTTACAGTAATATGAAATTACGCTATTTCGGTTTTGGAACTAAGGAAATTTGAAGATACAGTTATAGATATAGATTTAGCTGGAATTTTTATAATGAGCATCTTTTTGTTGAAATTACAATGTTTGTATAATTTGAAACTTTATGTTACGGACATTCTTTATTTATAATATATCACGACAACATGCATTGTCAATATTTAAACGTTATGAATCTTTTTATAAAAAAAAAGAGAAATCGCTTTAATTACGAAAGAAATAGCCATAAGATCTTCTTCAAAAGAATAAATTGATTAACACATCTTCCCTAACCAAGATCCACCATCCGATATACATATTTCTTAACCCAGTGCTGAGCCCTTGCATCTCAGTAGAAGATAAGATATTATCACTCGGCACGTGGCGAGAGGTGTCGCATTTCTAAAAACCACAACACTACAAAGTCGGAAAAAAATAAATTTAACTTTTGGAAAGTAGGTGAAAAAAACCTCTTTCCACGCTCATTTAAAAGCTTTTAGATGTAATCCAGTCCCGAGCGGTTCCGTACACCGTCTAGAGTTCTCACGCTTAATTAAAGTCCCTAATTAGGTACAATTTTGTTCGTAAGAATTCCAACATAATTTGAAAAGCAAATAACGTGGACATTTTTATGAGACTTGGACAGTTTTAATATTTTCATTAAAAACACCGTAAGTTTGTTAAACCACTTATCCGCGTGCCGAGTTTTTATTGGTAGATTTGTTTTGTTTTAATTCTAGGATTGGATTAATTTGTTCCATTGCCATAAAGCAGTCTTGAATCATGAAAATAAATTGCGGTACAAATTGAAATTGTTAATAGGTTTCTTTGTGCCGTTAAATTGAAAGTTTATGTATTATTCGAAACCTACGCAGATTATTGTCGTATTTTTTAAGGCTTTCCTGTAACAATTTAGTTGCGTGATAAAAGACAAAGAGAATATTTCAATAGAGAATATTTTGATTTTGATACTGTTTGAATTCTATACCTGAAAGCGGGTCCTTAATAATTTATAAATTAATTTTAAATGCCAAGTAATGTTAGAAACTCCAGTAATGTGCAACCGCTGCGTAGTGACATCTGCACGACAATGATTGAACTAATTTTTGTTGCGAGCGAAGCTCAATCCAGCGGGCACTCACTGTTATTAGCCACAGATTAAATTAAATGAACTAACAGATTTTAAGCTCTATTATATTATGAACCGAGTTTTTTTTCAATAGTTACAATTCCACCAGTTAACAGATTTTAAACTATATTATATTTTGAAACAAGTATTATTTTTTCTTTAATCACATACATTGTCCGGACCCCACACTAAGAGTGAGTTTTGTGTCGTGGGTAACTGAAGCTACGACAATATTTCCAGCATCACAAACACCCAAACACAAAACTAATATAGTCCGATAAATATTTGTCTCGGCGCGGGCATCAAACCCACGTTCTCTAGTAAAAACACCACGTATAAACAAGTACGCCACAGACTAATAAAAGTACAGTACATTGGACAATTTGTGTTACACCAAATTGCCCTGAGGCCTCGTTCGTCGTACCATTTGCTTATACATAATCACGAAATGTTGTCAATATTTTTTTATGTTATATACCCACATTCACTTTTATATTTGCAAATTGTGTTAGGTCCCCCAATAAAATTTAATTTTCTTTCATGGGCGTTTGCGTTTTGTTGATTATAAAAAATCTGCCAAGCGTCCATTGGTTCACATTGAAACGTGAATGAAAATCATTTTTAGTAAATAAGCTTGCAACTTATTATGGTTTCGCTAGGTATTATATTCTTCGGTAGTACAAAGTATATTGGAATTTAAATAAACATGATTCCTTTTTATAGTTTTAAATGGATATCTGACCTCAGAGTATATTACATAGTACTTAGGTTTTCTGATGTGAACATCTTTATAACTTCGCTATGAAACTGATGTTTTTTTTTTTTTTTTTTTGCAATGAATGACGAGACGAGCAAGCCGTTCGCCTGATGGTAAGCGATACGACCGCTCATAAACAGTAGCAAAATTCCACTGCGCTCGCCATCCTGAGACATAAGATGTTAAGTCTCAATATGTCCAGTAGTTACTCTGGCTACAATGTCCTTCAATCCGAAACACAACAGTGCACTTACGCAGTGTTGTTTCACGGGAGAAATAGACATTGCGGTGGTACCTACCCAGATGCCCTCTCACATATGAGAGACCTACCACCAGTAAAGTAGTATTCAGTTTTTTTATTATTATCAATCAGAAATTTACAATTACAGTACTTTTATCACGCTTATTTTATCAATGTGTACTGAATGTTAAGAAGGTAATTACGTAGACATTTTGTTATTTATTGGTAAGAACATTTTTATACATTACTTTCGTTTCAATCGTGACCCACAAATTGTAATTACTTATACAGAACGCGACCGGTTATTAAAGCTAACCATTACGTGGTTAACTCGTTAAAATCTCATTTGCTATGATCTCATGTAGTCTAAAGTCATGCACAAGAAGTCCATTGTTCTAATATAATTAGCGTTTTGCTTCATCATCCGCAGTATGTGTATTTTCCTCGATGAAATGGTCTGGACCTAATGGTCAGCGCTGCTATTCCAAAATTACTACTTCTAATGTGATACAAGCAAATCGTTAGTCTCGATTAACGAGTATTGCTTGTGAATCTGTATATAAAATATTTGCTATTTAAACCAAGATAAAGATCGTATTTTGGGCTGATTACATTTTAAATTTTCACTATATAACTGTAAGGAAACTAACATTTCAAAGGTAACTAAAGTATACCACCTCACACTAAGTTAACGTTACGGGCCTAATGCCCGTCCAATTATGACAGCAAACTAACAAATAAAGTAGATTGATGTAGATACATCACCGAAGGATTCAGTAATACAAATACAAGCCGTCAACATACAGAAGCTACAGAGCGCCTATATTGGCTGGATGCTTATTGAATTTCCTTAAGGTCATAAGGTGATAAAAACTCTAGCATCTGACTTTCTCTCTCTCTCTGTGTGTGTGTGTGTGTGTGTGTGTGTGTGTGTGTGTGTGTGTGTGTGTGTGTGTCACTCTCTTCCCATCTCTCTCTTCTTTTCAGCTATAGGAAGTACCGCTACTAAACATAGTTCTTCTCCATGGATCTCCATATTGACCTGTTGGATGCAGCATGCATCCAGCGACTTCCATTAACCAGGTCGTTCGTCCACCTTGTAGTTGCAACTGTATTCAACGGTAGCATTCAAGGTTTTATGTAACAATCAAATTCGTTTTACACTTTTATTTAATTGAATAAATATTCCACAACGAGGTTATAGATTTAAAAAAGGGCCGGTAAAAACGGGCGTATACAAAAATTATAGATACTCATTTTTACACGTGTAAAACATATAGGAGAGTTATTACGTTAACGAACTTAAAAAAAAGCTCAATGGAATGTAGCCATTTTGAAAGCTCCGTATTTTTGCTGATTGCGTGATCCGGATATTTTTTGTATTAGTCGGTAATGTTTCATCGTTTCCTTACAAATGTATTTGGACACGAATTTTTGTATTGAAATTTTACGTATGAAATATTTTATTGAAATGATTTTGTAATTTCAAATTCGAAACTTAATTTGTGACAATAGCTGATGGTGTTTGAATTAATTACCCATTTTACGATTATATTATGGTTAATGGACATTCAGACTAGCAGATATTTGTTTGTTACATTATTTCGCAATTCTTCATTAATATATCATCGTCAGGAATTAAACCACTATATGTGTATTTAAGTCTTCACTAAACATTTTCATGGTCATTAATTGTTTAATGTAGTCTTAGCTCTGCGTGCTATACGGCCCCCCCACTGCCACGTAAATAAACCCCAGTTGTCACCTCCTCATTGTATTGTTAATGCAATCTCTCTAGCACTCTGCCGCCACCTCTAAGTGAGATTATGGTTGTAGAAGCCTTATTAACTCCTTGCATTTACGACACTCTAATTTATCAATCTAGGAGACAATTTTGTATTTAGTTTGTCTTGGTTTTACCCAATTATTGTTACCAGATAGTCAAATTATATCGTAGATTAGGAATCCATGTTTATTTGTATGTGCCACAGTTAATCTGACATTCCTAGATTTTGACCTTTACGAGTATAATCTGCTATATAGCGAGAACTAATTACTCAATCAGTGTCTTTGCTAAATTGAAAACGATTGATCTCCAAATTCCCAATGTTCACATTGAGTATCGTTCGATCATTAATAGAAAATCCCTCGAAATCATTACCGAAGCCAGAGTAATGAAAATATTGAAAAGAATAATATTTTTCTTCCGCAAAATCGTTGCTCATTCCCTTCAGAACCGCTCCACTAACTCCTGAAAAGATGAAAGCTGAAACCGGCTAATGTGAAATTTACGATGCAGAAATTCTATTCATACGTCTACCGTTGTAATAAGAAAAAAAATCAAATATAAAGTGTACGCGAACTGAAATAATTTTAGCTTCGAGGCACAATAAAAGACGGATGTGTATATAAATAAATACACCCAACAGTCACATACATAGTCCTGACCCCACATTAAGATCAATTAAGTCTTGTGTCGTGGGTATCAGGAACCACGAGAGACTTTTTGGTCTCACAAACACCCAGACCCGAGACAAATACTTGTGGGCCTCACAAACATTTGTCTCGGTGCGGGGATCGAACCCGCGGCCTCTCGTTTCACAGGCGGCGTCTAACCAACTGTGCCACGGAGGCTGTCAAATAAAATAAATGTCTATTTATATGTTTATGTGTGGTTGTGGGGCTGAATTGGAATACTTCATTAAGGGGATTTGCCACAATCACCACGCTTGGCATGTTGGTGAACTCACTGAGGTGGCAAATTACCCAATTTGAATGATGTGATTTGGAATTGACAAGAAGCGTTCCTTGTAGCTAGCAAAATTGACATCAAATTAGAAGACGTTTTAGCTCACTTTTATGCTGAGTTATCAAAAATTCACATGTTCTATTATTTTGACAGCCTCCGTAGCGCAGTTGGTTAGACGCCGCCTGTGAAACGAGAGGCCGCGGGTTCGATCCCCGCACCGAGAGAAATGTTTGTGCGGCCCACAAATATTTCTTCCGGGTCTGGGTGTTTGTGAGACCGAAAAGTCTCTCGTAGTTCCTGATACCCACGACACAAGACTCGATCTTAGTGTGGGGTCAGGACTATGTATGTGACTGTTGGGTGTTATTTATTTATTTATTTATTTTCTTAATCATCATTTTACTCCATTTGTCTGCTATACATGGAATCATATTACCTATATTCATTTTTTATAATATTTTTTTTATTATTTATTTTATTCTCTTTTGGCATTCTCTTAGTTACATGAGCTGACAAGAGTCCCTACGAATCAACCAGACCACATTTTTTACCTAACCTTAACAATGTTCATATTTTTGACAAGCAGCTTAAAAGTGGTTGCTGATAAATAAGTTGCTTTACAGAAAAACTCACATATAAAGTCACAGAACTCGAGATTTCACAATAAATTCCGTTCATACAATACATTTACTCCATGCAAAACATTCTGAATAATACGATCCGATACATCGTAATAAGTTAAACTGAAAATCCCATAATTCATCAGTCACCCGATATACTTAATTACGATCATCTTTATTATATTTTTGGAAGCACAATAAATATTCAGAAACGCTTTCGTACGATCGCTTTCAATAAAATGGTAATGAACATGGCTGGCATTCATTAACTCTTCAGTATGTCGGGACATCGTACTCGCAGCATCACGCTGTGTCAGCAAGAATTAAGAGCCAATTTTATATTGTAATGGGTATTATGGTTATGGCTGAGTTTTTTATACCATTCCTTTTTTTAAAACAATATTAGTTGCAAAAAAGTGTGTGCTAGATCGTCATTACGGCCGCCAATTTATTTCTTCTGCCAACGATATCTTAGCAGCATTACCGTCTTGAATAGGGATTTAGTGGTATGATGGTGCGTTGGTAGTTGGTGGAGAGTGGATCAGGTGGTAAAAATCACGACACAGTCTTTAAGTCTCAACACCGTATAATGTCACAATAACACATATAGGTACATACACACTAAATACAGCACAGAAGAAATAACAGTCATAGAGAGAAAGAAAGAAAGAGTTCAAGAGCAAAGCGCGGAATATAACAGCGGTAGGCAATCAATCAATGTACGGAAGCGAGCGTCATGCACCGAGCGTCAAGCGTAGGTTCCGACTGGCGAGCCGCGCCGGCCGTTGGCCGTCGCACGCGCAGTGTCTGCGCGGCGCGGGGGGGCTATCGTGGCTCGAGCATCTCCGCCTCGGGCCGCCGGCGAGGGGGGCTCCACTCGGTAGCGAAGCCGTCCTCGACGATCGGCCGGGCGTCAGCTGAGTGTTGCGAGATTGTGAGTACGCGGGTTCGAATCCGGATGTGTATGCTTGAATATGTGGAATGTGTGAATGTGAGGTTGTTTATTGTGTATGGCCAGTGTAGGTAGACCACACCACCCCCCTCCAGAGACCGTCAAGGGCGATACAAATCAGGAAACCTGACATTTCGTCCTGAGCGTGTTTTACGCGTGGTAATGTCTGAAGGGTCATGTTCGTCGGCTAGCAAATAAGCCGGCTTAAGACGATCAATTGAGACCGTGACCTCTTTTCCTTTTATAGACAATTTAAAAACTTTGTCGTCCCGTTCAAGTACCTTATGCGGTCCAGTATATGGAGGCTGTAAGGAACCTCGTGATGCGTCTTCCCTAAGGAACACGTAATCACTGGTTCTAAGGTCCTTGAATATAAAAATTTTGTCCCTACAATGCCGTGAAGCTGGCGCGGGCTGAAGTTTTGCAGCGATCGAACGTAATCGCGCCGTGAAATTGCTTACATCCGTAGTGGCATTTGCATCGCTATGAAAGAATTCGCCGGGAAGCCTCAAAGTTTCGCCATATAATAATTCGGCCGAAGACGTTTGAAGATCCTCCTTATAGGCACTTCGTATTCCCAGCAGGACCCATGGTAAAGACTCGGTCCAATTATTTCCGTGGCACATTATGGACGCCTTGAGTTGTCTGTGGAATCTTTCCACGAGGCCATTGCACGCGGGGTGATATGCTGTCGTCCTTTTATGCTCGTATCCGGCTATCTTTGAAAGATAACTGAATAGAGCGGACTCAAATTGACGACCTCTGTCGGTGACTACGGTCTCAGGACAGCCAAACCGAGCTATCCAACCCGATAGTAGAGCTTTTGCTGTTGTTTCAGCAGTGATATCTACTATCGGGATGACCTCTGGCCACCTTGTAAAACGGTCGATGGCTGTTAAGCAATATCGATATCCCTGTGATAGCGGCAATGGCCCCACGATGTCTATGTGGATGTCCCTAAAACGACCACGAGGAAGAGGGAATACGCCTATGGGTGCAGAAACGTGTCTGCTTATTTTGGCCCGTTGACACGACAGGCATGTTTGTGCCCAGCGCCGACAATCCTTTCTTATCCCTGGCCAAACAAAACGCTCGGCAACTAGTTTTGCCGTCGCGTTGCCGCTAGGATGGCTTAAGGAATGTAGGCAATCAAAGATTTGCTTCCGTAGCGACTTGGGTATAAAAGGCCTATGCGATGTTGTGCTGACGTCACAATAGATAAAATCTTTGCTGTCAGGTATTGGTGTCCTCACCAGGCGTAAAGAGGATTTTTCTTTAAGAAAATGCAGAAGCTCTGGATCTGACGCTTGGCTTTCGGCGATAGTTACGAGGCTGACTGGAACTTGTAGCTCTTCCACCCTAGACAAAGTGTCGGCTACGACATTTTCGCTGCCGGATATATGTCTTATGTCGGTGGTAAATTGTGCTATGTAATCCAGGTACCTATACTGCGTAGGCGAACAGTTAT
The DNA here is from genome assembly GCA_009982885.2 of Hyles vespertilio. Lineage (NCBI taxonomy): Eukaryota > Metazoa > Arthropoda > Insecta > Lepidoptera > Sphingidae > Hyles > Hyles vespertilio. The sequence continues at coordinate 11,070,039 of CM042825.1, read as the reverse complement.
TCTTCCGTTGGTGGAAGGCAAAACTGATCGGCTTATGGTCAGTATACACAACAAAATGTTTCGCCTCTAACATATGCCGAAAATGTTTAATGGCCTCGTAAATGGCCAATAATTCCCTATCATAAGGGGAGTAGTTTTGCTGAGCCGTGGTTAGCTTCTTTGAAAAAAATGCTAATGGTTGCCACTCACTGGCTGTACGCTGTTGTAAAACCGCACCAATAGCGGTGTTCGACGCGTCCGTCACTAGCGCCAACTCAGCATGACAGTCTGGGTGAGCTAATAAAGCTGCCTTAGCCAAACTGTCTTTGCACTCCTGGAAGGCCGTAAGTTGCTCCCCAACAAGAGTGATTGTCTGAGAGCTTTTTACTGCGCCTGTCAAAAGGGTGTGTAAAGGGGCTTGGATTGTCGCTGCTTTAGGCGTGAATCGCCTATAAAAGTTTATCATGCCTAGGAATCGTCTAAGTTGGCGAACGTCTTTAGGCAATGGGAAATCTAAAATAGCTTGCACTTTGGATGCAAGCGGTTTGCTACCATGCTCGGATATATGATACCCTAAAAACTTAGCTTCTGAGGCGCCGAAAACGCATTTGGACGTGTTAATTAACATGCCGTATTCCTGTAGGCGAGTAAATATAATACGGAGATGTTCTTCGTGTGATTTTTCGTCCGGAGAAAAAATTAAAAAGTCGTCCACGTAACAATAACAGAAGTCTAAACCACGGGTCATTTCGTCCACAAAACGTTGGAACGTTTGACCGGCGTTCCTAAGCCCGAACGTCATATAGGGAAATTCAAATAACCCGAAAGGTGTAGTTATTGCCGTTTTAGGGATGTCCTCCGGATATACAGGTATTTGGTTATACGCCTTTACCAAATCTATCGTGCTAAATACACGGCAACCTGCTATACTGTGTGCGAAATCCTGGATATGCCTTATTGGATATCTATCCGGTATAGTACGCGCGTTGAGCCTTCTGTAATCGCCGCAGGGACGCCAGCCGTTATTTTTGCTGGGCGCTAAGTGCAGCGGAGACGACCAAGGGCTCTCGGAGGGCCTAGCTGTACCGTTAACTAACATGGCTTGAAATTCCTGCTTGGCGATCTTTAGTTTGTCAGGTGCCAAACGTCGTGGTGTACAAGCAACCGGAGGGCCTGGTGTGGTCCGGATGTGGTGTTGTGTATTGTGCTGTGTAGTGCGTAGAGTGCCAGCTGGGCGCGTTATTGTAGGAAAATCGTTTAAGATTTTATGATAACGAGTCTCGCCAGTCGTAACCTTTACAGAAAATATGTTACTGTATTTATAAGCTGATAGAGCGCTAACTTTAATATTCGTTGTGTTATCTATCAGTCTATGGTTGCGGCAATCAACAATTAAATTATAAAATGATAAAAAATCTACACCTATAATACACTTAGTCACATCAGCAACTACGAAACGCCAAGGAAAATCTCGGCGCAAGCCGAAATCTACATTAATATTAACAAAACCATACGTTTTTATCGGTGATCCATTGGCGGCGCGGAGCTCGTAGTTGTCTGGAGCGCGACGTTCACGAACTAGAGAGCGCGGGTACACACATAAATCGCTCCCCGTGTCGACCAGGAATCGTACCTTGGTCCTCTTGTCCGTCACAAATAGGCGACCGGTATTCGGGCAGTCGTCAGTCGCCATTATCGACCGCCCCTGAAGTTTTCCTGCTTGTAGTCACAGGGCTCCATGCATTTGTGCGCCTTACCTCCAAATTTAGAGTGGTAAAAACAAATTGGAAACTTCCTGTAGCTTGATTTTGACCGTTTTCGAGGCCCGCGGGAGCTAGTGCGATGTCTGTCGGAACTACGTGGTCGGTGGCAACGCTCCGTGTTGTCCAACCTGACACTGAGGGTTTGCATCTGCTTGCGTAGTTCAGCAATCTCCTTCACCAACATGTCTTCTCTTGATGTAGATGCGAGGGCTGCGGCATGGACTTGAGGAGTCGGAGTAACGATGTCCATGATTTTATCCGCCACCTCGGCTTGTACGTCCAACGATGCGGTTGAGTGCGCTGCCAAGACGGTCTGCACGTTTACAGGCAAACGACTAATCCAGATTGTTTGAAGATAATCATCTGGGAAATCAGGTCCAGCCAAGCTTCTGAGATGCCTACAGAACTGCGAGGGCTTCCTGTCTCCGAGCTCTTCGTGAGTCAGCAATTGTTTAATTTTGCTGGCTTTTGACGCTGACAATCGGTTGATAAGCTCTTGTTTCAATTTCTCGTATTTGTTGACCGTTGGGGGATTAATTATTACATCCTTGACTTCCTTAGAATACTGGTGTTCGAGATTCCCAATGACGTAATAAAATTTCGTCTGGTCATTACAAATATTTCCCAACGCAAATTGTCCCTCCAGCTGGGCAAACCATATTTCTGGTTCGTCGGGATAAAAGGGTGGTACTCTAATGCCCACCTTAAATAATTCCGAGTGTGCGGGTGGTTGGTTGGTACCTGCTTGTGCTTCGTCCTTTTGACCTTGTCCGCTGACACGCGGCGGGTCGATGTCTCTCTTCGACATAGTTGAAGTGTTCCACGGGGTCACCAGTTTAGTGGTATGATGGTGCGTTGGTAGTTGGTGGAGAGTGGATCAGGTGGTAAAAATCACGACACAGTCTTTAAGTCTCAACACCGTATAATGTCACAATAACACATATAGGTACATACACACTAAATACAGCACAGAAGAAATAACAGTCATAGAGAGAAAGAAAGAAAGAGTTCAAGAGCAAAGCGCGGAATATAACAGCGGTAGGCAATCAATCAATGTACGGAAGCGAGCGTCATGCACCGAGCGTCAAGCGTAGGTTCCGACTGGCGAGCCGCGCCGGCCGTTGGCCGTCGCACGCGCAGTGTCTGCGCGGCGCGGGGGGGCTATCGTGGCTCGGGCATCTCCGCCTCGGGCCGCCGGCGAGGGGGGCTCCGCTCGGTAGCGAAGCCGTCCTCGACGATCGGCCGGGCGTCAGCTGAGTGTTGCGAGATTGTGCGTACGCGGGTTCGAATCCGGATGTGTATGCTTGAATATGTGGAATGTGTGAATGTGAGGTTGTTTATTGTGTATGGCCAGTGTAGGTAGACCACAGGGAGAAAGAATAAAAAAGTGCGGAAGGTGTTAATGAGCCTCTTGCATTCTCGTTGAACAACTCAAACACGACAGCAACACTGCTATTTCAACTCGGCTTTCCGCAGACAGTAATATACCTTACCTCTCTCAATATCGGAAAACACATGTTCGAGTGTTGCAATTGTATTAAGAATTTAAAATTTATATTTGGTAAAAAGGAAACAATAATAACACGCCGCACTTAAATTTCTTAGCTGGCATATCTTTGAAACTTAAAGGCGAACACCCGCAACAAAAAGTTGCAGCGCCATTTACATTCTGTTTTATCGAACGCAACATCGGACGAAAGCTGAACTTTCTGACGTGAACTCTGCTTGTGTAAAAAAATTAACAAGATGTCCGCACGTCACGTAAACTTCACGAAGTTTAGCGCGACAAACAAAACGAAATAAGTTTCCTTTACACAGTAACTAAGGCGCGAGATGACAGCGATTTGGTCAGCACTTTTAAGTCCGGAACTAAAAGATCCGGCACGTTTATGATGAATCTCTGTAGGAAAGGTTATGAAAGATTGGTTTAGAGCAATATTAGGTATTCCAGCAGACTAATACTTGTCTTATTGTTATTTGATATACTGCGTATATCAAGACTGCTACCGAAAACGAAGCCGGGTGGTACTCTTACGGCCGATGCCAATAATAAGAAAGCTGAACTTTCTGACGTGAACTCTGCTTGTGTAAAAAAATTAACAAGATGTCCGCACGTCACGTAAACTTCACGAAGTTTAGCGCGACAAACAAAACGAAATAAGTTTCCTTTACACAGTAACTAAGGCGCGAGATGACAGCGATTTGGTCAGCACTTTTAAGTCCGGAACTAAAAGATCCGGCACGTTTATGATGAATCTCTGTAGGAAAGGTTATGAAAGATTGGTTTAGAGCAATATTAGGTATTCCAGCAGACTAATACTTGTCTTATTGTTATTTGATATACTGCGTATATCAAGACTGCTACCGAAAACGAAGCCGGGTGGTACTCTTACGGCCGATGCCAATAATCAATCGAAAAAATTAGATTGATGTCAATCTGGATTGTTTTCTACTTTTCGATTGCTCTCTTGTCATGTTGCCATACTTTTTTCACTACTGAGATTGATTATTAGCAATATAGTATCAGAAAAAAGATTGAGCTGTCAATCTAAAACGGCAAATTTTGGATTGGGATTGTTTATCGGCAGCGGCTGTTAGTGATTTCAGACACAATGCAACTAAATATTGTGTAAAAAACTGACGATTTTTTTTTGTTATTTTTTTTTTCTATCGTCGAATTAGGGTGGTAAATAAATTAAAATTATATAGTATACCATTTATTATTAAAAAAATAAATGGTCTTTTCTTTAATAATAGTGTATACCCTTTTATTTTTAAAGATGGTATGGTACACGAGGCTTTAAATTATTATTTTAGCAAAAACTATGGATATACCACCCAAACTCGACGATATTTAAAAAATAATAAAAAAATTGTCGCGTTTCTTTGCAAAATGTTTAGTCACATTGTGTTTATAGTCACTAAAACTACCACCCGGCTTCGTTTTCGGTAGCAGTCTTGATATACCCTGTATATATATCATTCACAAGAATGATAGCTTAAATGAGGTAGCATCCAATCTGATGTGAAGAAATTACATTGAAGTATTTCATTTGGATTTCAAGTTTGAAGTCCTTACACCCAAAAAAGGAACTAAAGACTTAACAATACATCCACCAAAACTGTGAGCTTACTAAAATAATTCATAAACCAGTTCTCGCTAATCTCTCCAAACGTCACGCCACTAAACCAAGGGAGGTAAATAAAATTACAGACATCGTTGTTCAGCATCTGAGAGTCACGTGCGCTATGGTAATGGATTACGTGCTCCTTCCTACCTATACCATGGCCTGGAGTGCTTGTAAAAGGGAATAATATACCTGCAGGTAGACGTCGGACCTTTTAAATTACCCTGTTGTACCCTGCGTGCTGCCTGCAAGTGTTTTAACTGGATTATTCGAATTTTGTTTATTTGTAATTGAAAATGGAATATATTTATATATTTTTACTGGTGGTAGGTCTCTCATATGTGAGAGGCTGCCTGGGTGGGTACCACCGCAATGTCTATTTCTCCCGTCAAACAGCAGTTTAAATGCACTGTTGTGTTTCGGATTGAAGGACATTGTAGCAGAGTAACTACTGGACATATTGAGACTTAACATCTTGTGTCTCAGGATGGCGAGCGCAGTGGAATGCCAAGCATTGCTTTGTAAATCAAGGTGTTGTTTGGTTTTGCTACTGTTCATGAGCGGTCGCATCGCTTACCATCAGGCGAACGGCATGATCGTCTCGCCATTCCATGCAATAAAAAAAAAAAAAAATATTAACTTCAGTGAATCGGTTTTTGGGATTGAGGTTTAAATGTATATTGATGGATTATTTACAGATAAATGATATTGTGAAATAATATGAAGAGAAGCAGTATCGTGTTGAGTTTAATAAAGCTTCATTACAAATATACGATATAAATAATTCTTGAAGTAGTATTAGTATTCTATTCTGACGAATAACGAGGCCTTTATTTGGCCTAATAGTTTAGTCACTGAATGCAGGCAACTTCCAACAGGTTGATCTGGAAATTTTTGAGGAGCTCTTTCTTCAGCATTGGACTTTCTGTGGCTCAAGAGAGAGAGAGAGAGAGAGAGAGAGAGAGAGAGAGAGAGAGAGAGAGAGAGAGAGAGAGAGAGATCCATCCATAAAGTGAAACTTTTAATACAAGAAAATAAATAGAAACATTATTGTATACAGGGTATATCAAGACTGCTACCGAAAACGAAGCCGGGTGGTAGTTTAAGCGACTTCAGACACAATGCAACAGAAAAAGTTGCCAAAAACAGCGACAATTTTTTTTTTGATATTTTTTTCCTATGGCCATATTTGGGTGGTAAATACATTTTTTTCCAAAATAATAGTGTATACCCTCTTATTTATAAGTACTTTAAGGTATAAAAGAGTTTAAATTATTATTTTAGTAAAAACTATGGATTTACCACACAAAATTGACGATTTTTAAAAAATCATAAAAAATAATTGTCGCGTTTCTTTGCGAAATTTTTAGTTGCATTATGTTTGTAGTCACTAAAACTACCACCCGGCTTCGTTTTCGGTAGCAGTCTTGAGATACCCGGTATAAATACATGCACAGTATGCATTATTTCGCCTCAAAAATAACAAGCTATTTCATTTATGCATGTTAAATAAACATTGTAAAATTATTAATATTATGCAAACAACAAAGGTTTCATTGACAAATTGAATCACGAAAGAAAATGCCGCATTAAAATATTCATAGCGTAATTTAAATTTATGTAGATTGCTACATAAATGTAAAGTTTTCGTTCATTGTCCAATAAATTCTGCAGTACAATTAATGGCAAAATGTACAAAGAATGAATTTTAAGCGGTCCACAGCAGCGATGTAGCGAGTAGGTACGCGACGCAGTAAAGACGCCAACCACGGTTTATGATCGTGGGGGCAGTGTCAGCGGGTACATAAGCGAAGCGGTTTTGAAGCAAAACTATTGGCGGAATTATACAAAAAAATTGCCTTACGATAAAAGAAACCATATTAAAAAATAAATCTTATCATAAAAGCACTCAGAAACTGATACAAATATATAAATGAACTATTAACATACCTAAACATATCGTTTTACTCTTCTTAGAATTCAATTCGGCCAGGCAGTCCCTTATTGATAGACCATTAAATTACAGATATTAGTGTAAATTTTCAATTTTGTGGCCTAATTTAGATCAATATACTTCACAATATGCATATGCACTTATTGGAAAGATCCTGAAACCACACAATATTTATCCTGAAAACCCCGAGTTAAAGTCTATTTTGAGATAAGGTCGGAACTGTTTATTTCCATTTATACAAATATCTTAATTACAAACATCCGCTGAAACTGGAACCGCGCCTCATCAGAAGATTTAACAAGAGCTTGCAATTTACTCATGTTTATACTTCTTATTTCGTCCCCTTGATAAATGATTCGTCGTGGAATGTTGGCTAATTTGTGACTTCGGATCTTGCTTTTTATATTTGTATTTTTTGTCGTGCATTCACTAAGCTTTCTTTGTTATACGCTCGATCTTATAATGTCAACGAACGTCCTTCGTGGTTGTCTGAAATCAATTTTCAGAAATACAATCATTAGTTTCGCATATAAAATACGATCACATCGCCGATGTGATCGTATTTTTAAATACATCGATATTTTATCTCAATTTTATGTTCGGAAAATATTTTACACGCGTTTACATTGTGAATTTTTCGAAACCAATATAAAAGAAATAATGTTTTGACCAATTTTTAGAAATAATTTATATTCCTACCATCTGGTAGTCAAGTTGTAGACGAATGGCCGGTTCTCGAAGAATTAAAACAAAAGAAAGTAAATCATTAGTCTCAAATTCGATCAAAATATTACACTCATGCCGTAGTCAAAACCACCTAGCTAGATAACTATCAAAAGTAACCAATCTAATATAGACAACTTCTTCAAATAGAATGTTTTCCTCAAAATCTGAATACTCTCACGAGAAATTTACTATGTAATTGTGCACGTGTGTACGTCATACATCACGTCGACACTCCACCGGTTTAACAACCGTTGAGCTGTATCGTCAATTTCGGTTGGGGAACAGATTAATACAACGCCAGGCCAATCTTTCAGCGTGACTTTGAGCATAACTCTGACTTAGTCACTTCGGTGAATTTAAATAACTATGGAATTATTTTTGGAATCATTTAATGACTTTAAGAAAAATCATCATCAACTTATTCCTCCATAAAGTCATTTTAAGAAGCAAAAACTCGTCGAATGCTTCTCTTACAACATGCTATTACTTTTTGTTCTAATCCAGTCCCAACCAACTTCAACGGCTTTTTATACAGCTTCAATTTATCTTGCCGCCTGAAGATTCATATTGCGCTAGTTACCTGGCAGTACTTTCCGTCTTATTCTGGTAAAGTCAAGAACCTTTACTAATGTTGTCAGCGAATGTTTTTTCTTGAAAATTATGGAGGTGTTAGCCGCTGATTTAATATTTTAATTATAAAACTTCGCCGAGTAATTATTTCTATTGTTTTAATTTTATTACAAGTTTTTCTATTAAATTTAGCTACATTTTCATTAATGCAGGCAACTACGTTATATGTTGATTTGCAGCTTCACTCGACTTGTTGGTGGTAATATCCATTTCTACAGCTATTTTATGATTAGAGCCGACTAATACCGAAGGGGTTAAATCTAAATTCGTACCGATCTGTGTTATAATAAATGGTAAATGGAAAATAAAGAAAGAGATAAAGAAAACCTTATAAAAATAAAATATAATTACTGTGTATTGTATTTTATTTTGAATTTAAATATGAATTTATTGTCCTTTTAGTTGCCCAAATAATATGATTGCTTTTAAACAATACATTCTCCTGCAAACAATTTTTTGTTGCAATTATGAAGATTGGGTTTCATTGGATGACACTTTTTTAAATTCGTAGAACTCTATGTGAAAAAACATTTTACATTTTTATAATATTATGTTCGGTTCTGTTTTGTTGATTTATTTTGATCTGACATTTGAGGTGAAGTGAAGTGAAAGAATCACTTCTTCGTAATGAACGTTTACAAAAAAGGCAAATATCGACTTTTAAGAATAAAAAATGTTGTTACAAATGGTAGTAAATATTCAGTAAATATGTCCGAGACGTCCTTGGCTTTCATCACGTAAAATGAAAATATGGACTCATAAGTATTCAAGTATGAAATATCTTAAACGACACTTATTTTTAGACTTTATAGTTACTGAATCAATCATTTTATTGTCATTGCTGCTGTAAATACTTACCCAAATATGCTGTTATAGTTTTGATACCTGTCTAAACAATTTAATTCGTGATATACAATTTAAGTTTAAGTTTTTATTTAAATAAAAGAGTTACAGAGAATTAAAACTACTTAAAGTTAAATAAAAATAGTGAGATCCTAAAATTCAAGCTGAACCAGAGGTTCCCAAACTAGGCGTAGCCTGTGACTTGGGATACCAATTTAAAAACTATTTGAAATAATATCGTTATTTTTAAGTTCGTTTTGTGTTTTTCTTTAAATAATAATCGGTATAATTAAGGCACGATTACAACGCTGAGATCACGCGTGCGGAACCCGGGTTGGGCAAAGTGATATTGTTTTTTTTTTTATTAATTATCAGACCGGAGTCAGGCATTTGTGCCCAATATGGCCATTTCCAGTAACTACTGGACATATTGAGACTTAACATCTTATGTCGCAGGATGGCGAGCGCAGTGGAATGCCAAGCTTTGCTTTGTAATTCAAGGTGTTGTTTGGTTTTGCTACTGTTCATGAGCGGTCGCATCACTTACCATCAGGGGCCCTACTATATTTATCCGAAACGAAGTTCGAAACTTCGGATGATCAAAGTTTATATATGATACGAATGTACCTACATATTATACTTATGGTCGTTATTGACTTATGGTCGTAACTATAGACTTATGGTTACGATGAACGTTAAACAAATTCGAACTTTTACAGAGTAGATATATTCGTATCGTATAAAAAACTTCGATCGTCCGAAGTTTCGAACTTCGTTTCGGATGAATATAGTAGGGCCCCAGGCGAACTGCATGCTCGTCTCGCCATTCACTACAATAAAAAAACCCTATCAGATTGTGGAATATCACACAAAGTGAAACGCGAGTATCCTTGTAGCACCTGTGTGTGTGAGTTTATGAATACAGTATGCAAATAGGTTTGGTCTCAGAAGATCCACCCTTTAGAAACGAAGGGAGTAGAATGCTATTAAATCGTATTTAATTTTACATCGTCACTTACATTCACACGTGTACAAAATTCAAACCCGCGAGCCCTCATCTCCTAAATTATATTAGCCGTTAATAAACATTATTTAGATACAAAAGCCATAAAATTACTCGTAAAAACACAATAACAATATTTCATTGTAACAAAAACATTGGGACAAAGCCACGCTTTTGTAAAACGGTGCTTTAGAATATTAATGACTTTTTGTCATAAATTTAATTTTATATAGGGAATAAAGGACGGAGGAGTGTCTCCGAATCTTCGCGTGGAATTAGCAGCGCGAGATTAAAAGCAATCCTTCTTTTTTAAGATGAAACGGCAAGTTACTAACGACCCCGTGACCTGATGTTGGTATCACAAACAACGTCATAAAATTTCAAGGATAAGTTGTAAGAGAAGGGCGATTGTAAGAAAGTAATAATTAATTGTGAATTTTATTTTTTGTAATATGTAGTACTAATTTTAATCATATATTCAGTATTGCAGACAAGGCCCGTGCTCTGCATTGAAGCGTATGTGCTGAAAGAGAGAGTAAGGCCTTATAATAATATATATATGATACAATTTTCAGTTAAGATCTTTGTTTTAATCACACGTCCATAACACAATGGCGTTAAAGTTTACGGAATTAAAAACACTACAAACACTTAGGTTGAGCCACGTTGAGCTGATTTTCTAAGCTAGGAATCGAATACATTCCAGTATAGACTATCAATTTTCTTTTAAGATGCTATGAGTCTAAATCCCTTGTCGAGTAGGTATATTATTCTAATCGCTATATCTTGTATCATGTTCCACACGTCAATAAGGATTGTTACATAATGTTTATATTAATTTGATTTTTGCTTTGTGTAAAAATGTAAAGCAGACCTGCGTGTGTTGTATTTGTCATGGATGATTTTTTCGATAAAATCCAATATATTCACGCCTATCTAACAGAAAGGGTCAGCAGATGAGTTATCAGAACACCTACGTCTCGAGGTTTCTGTTCCATCCCATGATAGGGGGCGAGCCTATCGCCATATTTCCTCTGACCTCAGTACCAGACCGTATTAGTATAGTCGATATAATTCCCTTACTTTTTAAATACCACTGTACCTATGTGGAAAAGCAAAAGAAAAATATATATACATACATGCATACATAAACTCACGCCTATATCCCATAAGGGGTAGGCAGAGATACCAGGGCACCCATATTTCGCCTTGTATGTTCCGTCCCACAATGTGAAGGTGGCGAGCCTATCGTCATATCGGGCACAAATTCCTGACTCTGGGCTGATAATGGATAGAAAAATCCAATATCACTTTGCCCAACCCGGGATTCGAACCCGAGACCTCAGCTTTGTAACCGAACCTTGTACAACTACGCCACCGAGGCAGTCGCGTAAAAATAAAAATATATGTGATAGATAATACTCAATCACTCAATAGAAAATTTCGAGAAGACCGAATACCCGAAGAATTATATGAACTCTCCCTGCCTTTGTAATGGAGGATACAGATGGGGAACGGATAGTGTTTGAAAGACACCCACACCGGAATACGACATCAAAACTTTTATTTCAGATCTGCTTTATGTAAGACATTGCAACTATCCCGGTAGAACCAGCCTATTGTCATTTCATTGCTTGTTTTTTCATAGGGTTTTTGACTCCATTTTTTTATTGCATTTATCAAAACGTATCCATAGCTATGGTCTAACAAACGAAGAAATTATAAATCCATTTAGGATGAAACAAGTTAGAAACGTTTAAAATCTTGTGGTGGGAGTAACAGAAAAGAAATGCAAAACCAAGATAGTGACGTCACTAGAGTTATTAGACATCACAGTGTACGCGTGTGAAAGAGACACCAAGATAGCCCCACTACACCACTATTCTGTAATTTTAAATATTAATATTTGCCTTATGTTCGAAGTTACTTTAATTACTTTTTGACAGCTAGACATTTTTAGTGTATTTGTGTTTGTAAACGAAATAATACCAAAAATCGATTAATAGTCAAATACCCTATTGTCATGATTAACTACAACATAAAACAACAATGTAGATTTAAAATATGACTTCTTCAATAACTTTTACTTATCTGGACATGGTTCATAAAACTAAACGATAAAAGAAACAAAAACATACTTTTTAGTTACTTAAAACAAAAAAACAAAACTTACTGATTAATAACGGAAAAAAAAGAAAAACAATTTCAATTACTTCCTGACGTTTCTATATCCCATTCACTTGCATGAAATTGAACGGTGGCCGTTGATGCTTCAAAACAATATTCCACAGCGGTACAATCCGGCCCACCCTGCAAACTAATTCTTCCACTTCGGCATTTTCCGGCAAAAACACTCGGCAATACGCAACACCACGAATGACGTCAGCACGACGGTTTAATTTACCACTTGGCGAACTCGCGTAACTCAACTTTATCGATACCGTCCAAGTACCCACTAGGTATTATTTCAAGAGACGGTTAGCAGTTGCGAACTGCAGTAAAAGTTAGGCGCTAACGAGGGTCTACCAGCGGATTTGTACCTCTGCGCTTGTTAAATGTTTCTCAGTTTTGCGGTTGTTTAAAAACGGTGAGATTTTTGGCGATACTTGAAGAAGGTCGGAATGTTTACGGGAACGCTTTTAGAAGCTGAAATAGCTGGAAACCTGAAATGGTGAAATGATTTGTATAAGCCACTAGCGGCCCGACCCAGCTTCGCCTGGGTGCATATATTTTTTGATTCCACTCCACACCAAATACATGTTATTTTTCGTATTAATCTCTTGTATACCTAAACTTAACATAGCTATCCTACTGTCTGGCTCAATCCCGTCTCATCCGTCTGTTCAGTCTCTTCCCGATCCGTCCCATCGTTACTCTTTTATTATCCATCCCGTCTTATAACGTGCATTTACATTTCGTCCTATCAAATCTGTCAGCTATCCCAGCCCTCTCCCGTACCTTCCACTCTATTATATCCCGTCTCTCCATATACATGTACATATAAAGATTGCCTTATGAAATTTTGACATTAAAAACTTTAGCGTTTTTTATTGTCCATCCAATATTACGTCCCTTATTTCAGCACCAAAATGCTGTTTTTCCTAATAATATTGCACGCCATTACTTTTTGTTAGTAATAAAGTAATAATAACCATTTAAAAAAAGAATTGGCCAAATTGGTCCAGGCGTTGTTGAGTTATGCGCTTACCAACACTTTTTGTGATTCATTTTTATACTATAGAAGAAGATATTATAGTCCACCCTGCTTGCTTAGTGCGAGTTGGCGGATTTTATTTCACGTAGAAATTAATCCAAAAAGTCAGAGGTGTGCCCTGGGATTTGAACCCGTGACCATCGTTAACTTGTTGGCAGTCGCGTCTATTACGTTACCATATACAAATTAATAAAACCTTCATACTGCCTTACCAGGTGAGGTAAGTAATAGAACAAATATTTAAAAATATAAAACTGCATATCGTTTCATTATAATGTCTAGATACGGCATCAACGTACCAATATTTTTTTTATTCTTGAGTCTGAAAACAATACCAATGCGAAATTTAAATATGTCCCCCAGCGCATCTAAAAGTATAAATTCAAAAAACAATATCGTTTATGAAAACGAAAAAATATAATTAGATATATTTTGGGATACTCCGGCAAAACGCTTGGATAGAGTATACTTTGTTTAAAACTGTTACAATAATCTCAAAAAACAATGGGCGATTTTGGTAGATGTGGACATCGTTTTAATTTACATTTCACAAAATTATGCGCAAGACGCCGTATCTAGATAATTTTATATACACGATGTACACATTTTTTGAATTTTGTTCCATTTCGTCAGCCGTCAATGAAAGACAATGGAAAGATAGATCATTTTACGTTGGGTGGTAGTTGAAGCTGGACCATCTTTTACGTCTCCCGTCAAATAAACAAAGATCATCCTATATTGGCTGGACGCATCACGCTTGAACGATACCCAAAAAAAAGGTTTTTAGTATCTTCCTCAGAAATTTTCCTATTTTTCTCACCCCTAAAACCTTCCCAGGACTTCCACGAATATTTCAAGACCAAAATCAGCCAAATTGGTCCAGGCGTTGTTGAATTATGCGGTTACCAACACATTTTGCGATTCATTTTTATATATAAGATTAGGAAAGTGATCGGGCCTAGTTGTAGCTAATTAGCTACTTGGTAGGATAGTCTACGCCGGTATCGTACCCAAAACAAAAAAAAAACGACAAGTAAAGTTCATTTTAATTTAATGAATATGTTATAAAAAATGCATCCACAATTAGTGATAATTCAAGAATCCCACAATGCTTAAACTTAGTCCAGATTGATTTCATTTAAGAAAATACGAGATTTTTTTTCCAACATCTGCTATACATAAAACCGAAGACTCTACTCGAAATGATAATATTTAAAAGGCGTTATTTTAGAACCACATTTTGATAGTCAAGAGTCGTAAAACCCGTTATAATACAGTGAAATGACTTACTCGAGCCTCTCACTTCATAAAACAAGAATCAATGAGGTCTGAAAAGGGTACTTAGGTACGTTAAATCCCTGAATAAGGACAAAATTTTGCACCTTCTTATCAGCTTGTACCGATGAATGAAACATAAGGCACGAGAAGTATCGGTTCAGTGAATTCTGTGAAATGTTTAATGTAACAGCAAAATAAATACGGTAAACCTTTATTGTAAAAAGTGCGTGGTGGCCTGTTGGTAAACAGACCAGACGCGGCTGCCAACATAATCACGGTGGTCGCGGGTTTGAATTCCAGGGTACACCTCAAACTTTTCGGAATCATGTGTGTATTGAGAGTCAATCACCACGCACTAAAATGCCGATGGAAAATATCGTGAGGAAACCTACATACCATAACGATTTATAAGAATTTCTATGGTATGTAAGTCCACCAACCCGCACTAGGCAAGCGTGGTGGACTACATGACCTAACCACTCTCAATCGTACTCTCGATTGTAGAGGAGGCCCGTGCCCCGCAGTGGGACCTATATGGACTGATACAGAAACCTATATTGTGGTAAATCGTATTGATCAATTTACCTAAAATAGCTTTATTTGCGTTATTAAATACAAATTTTCCTAAAGGTATTTTGTTTACTCAGAATTCGTGATACTATATTTGGACCAATTGTATCTGATCTGTAAATACAATCGAACAATTTAAATTTTGCGTAGGCATTTGCAACATAAGGTCGTACCGTTAGGTCAATAATGCTAATCATATAACTAACGGGTAACGTACAATTCAAATGGCTAAATTTAGAATTTCAAAATTTTAGTGCTTTTTTTTTAATTTGTAATGATTAAGCACGAAAAACAAAATTTTAAGAATCGTTTAATTTTTAAGTCATTAATAAATAGCGTAGAACGCCCTATGGCCAGATGGCGGGGCGATTTGCACAAGAAGGCCCACTGCGAATACCTAGATGCATAAAGCAGCAGAACAGGCTCTGTGGCATACCTTGGGAGAAGCCTATGTCCAGCACGCAGCTATGACTATAACAGTTTTTACTGGTGGTAGTTCTCGCATATGTGAGAGATCGTCTGGGCAGGTACCACCGCAATGTCTATTTCTCCCGCCAAACAGCAGTGTAAATGCACTGTTTTGTTTCATTTTGAAGGACATTGTAGCCAGAGTAACTACTGGACATATTGAAATTTAACATCTCATGTCCCAGGATGGTGGACGCAGTGGAACAGTACCATTGCTTTGTATTCCAAGGTGTTGTTTGGTTTCGATACTGTTCATGAGCAATCTTATCGCTTACCATCAGGTAAACGACATGCTCGCCATTCAATGCAATAAAAAAAACGAGCTGATGATTATAATGATAAATTCATTCATTCAGCTTTTGAAATATTGCGGAATATCCCATATTTGACAATCGTGGTTATTTATTTAATATGTGTTGGCACAGACAGCTCACAGCTCTAGCTATAACTTAAACTTGATATTCTAGTCAGAAGTGATCAAATATGTACGTACATCCAGCCTACTGTAACAACATCATAAATAAACAATTTCGTTTCCTTCAGTTTATTCATGGCTACATCCAGTTTCTCAACTTCTAAAATATTCCAAACGGTATTTGCAATTTGATTTACATAATTGATAGAGTCATATCATTTATCGAAAGAAGTTAGAAGTGGAGCAATCGATGCTATCTTATAAGTGGAGTAAACGATCTTTTTCGTTCACAACTTTTATTATGAATGTAGCAATGTGAAACAAGGGGCTGTGGGTAATAATTACCGACTCCAAGAAATAATATGTGGACAATAAATATCTTCGGCGCATAATAATCTTACTGACGCAACAGTGAAAATGTGTGTATTTATTTTATCGACAATTATTATTCACTGTAGCGAAAATAGTTGTATATTTAACTGACAAAATAAAACAGTTTTTAATAAGTTGTGTCAGTTTAAATATAATCTTTGAAATAATTGACATGTAGTAGAGCTAAAACTTAAACTGAACCATCGAAATAAGAGACAATACTCGCATGCGGACTTATTTTAAATTCAAGGGCAACTACTTTAAAAAGGTCATAAATCTTTTAACAAAAGTAAGTGTATCCTATTTTGTCCCAAAACGTTTATTTAAACTAAATCCCGTTGTTGCAGTGTTCAAATCCCAAACATCATTATCAACTGACTCCGGCCTCTGCACCGAGAGGGGACTGCGAAGGACGCACATAGAACTCATCAAACCCCCAGGGAAGAGGATCGGACTTAAGCTGGCAGGTATGTGTCGGGTAACAACGTTAGCGAAAAAGGTAGAAGGTAAATCTTGTAGTACATTTTAAGCCGTACGAGTCTCTTGAGGTTGAAATTGAAAATCACTTCATTCGTTCAGAACGAGACCGGTGCGGCGGCGATGCCTTTTAGATTACCCGTGTGATTTACGAAGATAATTTTAGACACGTTTGGATTAAGTTTTGCGTAGGTATTAAAAGTCATAATAAGTTCATTCATAAATTACAAAAACAAACGCGCCTGCCGTATATGTGAATAAAAATCACCGGCGACCGTACTCATATTACATTTTAAGTAAAATTTATACATTAATTACACTGTGTTTCAATATTTCCCACCAAGCTTTTATGAGTACTTTTTTTTTCTTGTGTCACTGAAAAATATACAGTTAAATAACACTGGTCAACATGAAAATTTCCTTTTACTTGAAACTGCGTTACATCTTTAGTATTCGACCCCCTTAATCTAAATATAGAACTTAAAATTAATAGTTAGCTCTTATTATTAATTTATGCCATATTTAAAATAATACCGGGTAACTTGCGTCGTCAATACTTTATTTTGTGAGATTTTAAAAAAAAGTGAAAGTATCCGCCTAAATTTTGTTTTTACGCTTTCGTTTAATGTGTTTTATAATATTAACGTTTCATTTGCTTGTTAAAACGCAAAAAAATATAATATATTTATTATTTTCGACAAATTTCTGGTGCAAAAGCTACAATTTGCAAAAACTTCAGTTTTTTGGGTCTGCAAATGGGCTACACCAAGTACTAGTGCTTTTTGTGTGAGTGGAATAGTCGGGCTAGATCGTCACTTTTTTAACATAAGATTATATATATAAAAGATAAATACACAGACATAAGATAAATAGACATAATATAAATTCTGTGTCCTAGAGAAAAGAACGTTAAATATCCTCCTCAAGTCAATCCTCATAAAATCCTTCTCTCTCCGTTGGACCTCAAATTCGAGAGATTCTTAAGGATCAAAACTTTGATTCGATTTTACAGGGCATCGAAAAAGAGGAATGGGAATCTTTTAGAGCAGTAGTAGTTCATGTTTTTTTGGGCAAGCGGAGATTTGAAAATTACCACGAGCATGGGTTGCAATATGTCCCCAAAAATTCACTTTTTTCATTCTCATCTCGATTTTTTTCCTCCTAACTGCGGTGATATGAGTGACGAACATGGTGAATGATTTCACCAAGATATATTGACAATGGAAAAGAGATAAAACGGCCGATAGAATGCGTCAATGCCAGCGGACTACTGGTGGAGCTTGATTGAAGATTTTCGTAAAGATGATCATAAAAGACAAACGAAAAAAAAGAGAAATTCTTGAATAGTAAAGGTATCATGTAAAAAGTTTATCAAAAAGTAATGAACATATCTGTTTTTTTTTATAAATGATTTATATTCTATGGAATTTTACTCTTAAGTCATATTTTTCGATACCAGCAATATTTTAAAAATAAGAGCTAACTTTTAAATTTTATTTATATTTTCGTATTCAGTGACCCTAAATTAGTAAGATAACAAATAGTACAGGCAACGAAGCATTTTTTCCTGCATAATTTGCCAGGAGTTTTTTGTTTTCATGAAGAGGTGGCATATGACCCCACTAAGTTAAAAACCCAATATACTTACAAAAATGGCGTCCGCTAGAGCCGCCATTTTGGAAAACGCGTTTGAAGCCATATCTCCGGAACCGTCCACTTTAGGCCCATCATGCTAAGGACCTTTCTTGTAGATAATTAAATTCCCCATCTTTTTTGTTCAATATTTTTTTTTGTACCATTAACCGTTCGCGATTTACAATGTTATTAATATTCGTTTCATGCCTTTTTGCCGATCTTTGTTAATAATTGTTTAAACAAAAAATTGTTAATGACTAAACTTTTAAATCAATGAATTCTTAACAACTTTTCACCCATACTTTTTTTCTCTAAAATCAATATTTTAGAAGTTATCGCGCGTTGAATGGTGTACTACCGAATCAAGGTCAATGGAAACGAAGGATGCATAGCGTAATTATGAAATCCAATGATTTCTCCATGATTATCACGTAATTAATTAAATACTGATGGCATAAGGGAACAAAGCAATGAGGAAATAGTAAATGTTGTTAAAAATCCATGTAAAATTTATTGTAAATCGCGAACGGTTAATGGTACAAAAAAAATTATTGAACAAAAAAGATGGGAAATTTAATTATCTACAAGAAAGGTCCTTAGCATGATGGGCTTAAAGTGGACGGTTCCGGAGATATGGCTTCAAACGCGTTTTCCAAAATGGCGGCTCTAGCGGACGCCATTTTTGTAAGTATTTTGGGTTTTTAACTTAGTGGAGTCATATGCCACCTCTTCATGAAAAAAAAAACTCCTGGCAAATTATGCATTGCGGACAAGAGTAACCCGTTGCTTCGTTGCCTGTACTAAAAGCATTTATTCTAAAGGCAAACATAAAGTTAAATTTTGTAGACCAGTGTAATTAACCCTGCATATAAAAAAGTTTCTACAGTGTTGACGAATATGAACTATACTTATTATATCTTTATTCATTTGGATCCACTAAAGGTATTAAATTCATAGAATAGAAGGTTAACCAAGTTATAAATTTTTCTTCGATTTACATTACAGAATTTTCTCTGCGCGTAAAATATGTGTTAATATGCGGCGCAATTAAGTATTTAATTTGGGAGCCATCAACGCAATTTTCATCGTAATACCTGCGTCGATTTAAATAGGCTTTATACAGGTGTAGGTTG
Organism: Hyles vespertilio; assembly: GCA_009982885.2. Lineage (NCBI taxonomy): Eukaryota > Metazoa > Arthropoda > Insecta > Lepidoptera > Sphingidae > Hyles > Hyles vespertilio. The sequence goes on along the minus strand of CM042825.1, from coordinate 11,050,451 downwards.
AGCCTCAAGTTATAATGTTTCGTTTCCATCCGACCAAAAATAACCGCCGGCTATAAATGTAATAAATTATTCATCCGCCGGCCGAGACCAATCATGGATAAAATGCAGTGTAAATTATTGTTAGTGGAATTTTTCCCAATTTGAAAATTGATATTCACGTAGTTTTTGCAGATTTGCTATCTGAAACATTCAAAGACATATTGTTAATTGTTTTATCACTTAATCCTTAAATTTATATTCTTATTTAATGATGTAATAGATACTGGTTTTGTAATGAGCAACACTAGAGTTTTTTCCCGCTCATCTCTAGTGAAAACCGCTATCCGAACCGGGTGGTAGATAAAAAATTACTGAATCTAAACGATGTTGAACACTTTAATGTATTAAATAATTTATTTCCATTTACGACCTTACTATAAAATTTGTGATATTTTATTGTAAATTCACCACTATAAAGGTACTGAAAATCAAATTAAAGCTAGAGATACATTACGATACATGCCACTATTAAATTAAAGCTTTAGGATTTTCTCGGAGCCATTTGATAATTATTTATGCTAAAGTTTAACAGATGGCAAAACCAATGGTTGGTTTTCAAATTTAGTCTGTCTCAGCCCATATACGTCCCACTGCAGGGCATGGGCTTACTCTACAATCGTAAGTACGATTGAGAGTGGTTTGACTATATAGTCCACCACGCTGGCCTAGTGCGGGTTGGCGGACTTACATACCATTTTTTTATAAATCGCTATGGTATGCAGGTTTCCTCACGATGTTTTCCTTCACCGTTTTTGTGCGTGGTGATTGACTATCAATACACACATGACTCCGAAAAGTCACAGGTGTGCTCTGGGATTCGAACCCGTGACCACCGTGAACATGTTGGCAGCCTCGTCTAGTCCGTTTACCAACAGGCCACCACGCATTTAATTTTGGCACTAAGCCAAAAAATAAAGCCATACATTTTTTTTTATTTCTTTTTTTACTAATACTTCAATTCGATGGTTGTGATAATCTAAAGCATAAGTCTTTTAATATAGATCCTATATTTTATGTGGTGATAAATGAAATGTACCAATCAATTCCGGCATTGTATTAATTGACCGTGTTGTATTGGCAGGTTATCATTCGCTGTCAATTTATTTCATTTCACCTGTTTAATGTCGGCGCTATCGAAACATATTTCATTTAATTGAATAATCGGTATAATCACCGCGCCAATTTTGTAAAACGTTTTAGTTTAAATAGCTTTCGAAGTACGTACAGAATGTACTTTGTATTTGCATGTAAAATGTAGTTTTTAAAGCTGCCAATTACGATTGGAAAAAGTTTGAAATGTACTACAAGGATAAATTTTGTGAATACATTCTGGGTATTATTGAACGAATTTCCAATCTGTGTGAATTGTCTGACAAGATATTGAAAATAAAAAGTAAAATATTGAAGATACAATTCTAATAGTAAAAAAAAAAAACGTCAAGACTTTCGATTCAGTCCTCTATGGTACCAGGAAATCAATGAGTTTGATGGGATGCCATAAAAAATCAATAACCATAATTAAAGTCGGAACAAGCCATTCCCTCACTCCGTCACCGAACACGATGTACCAAAGCATAAATCTCTCCGCGCCATAATTCTCGCCACCGCGGAATTCTTTGCCGTTTCGGAATTAAAATCGTAATTTGTCGGATATTCGGCGGATACTGCGGATGTAACCGCGAGCGTGAAAAGTGGCCTTTGTCCGGCATTAGGTGGTATATTTAAATTTGATCAAATATGTGGTAATTTATGGATTGTCGGCTTTAGATTTAGTGCGGCCGTAGCCTGCGTGAATTATAGTCTTGATTGCAACAGTGGGGTGCAAATCCTAATATATGCAAAGGAGATTTACTGCTCTTGATGCACTACGAGGTGAATTTTGATAATAAATATTTTATTTTTGCTTTATCTTTCGTTTTAGGTAATCGTTAAATAATTTGTCTATTCGTAAGTTTTTTTGGTTGTGATTTCGTTATATTGCAAACATTGTTTTAAAAAGGGAATGCCCGATCATGGTATTCGTAAAAATATCATTGACCCCGATACCGATAATGCTTTAAATTAATTATAGTTATTTTATTGTTTATTCTTAATTGTTGTCCTGCTTTATCCCGGGCGACAGATTTTTATAAAATAAAGCAATAATCGTCACCCTATCGTTCTTAACTTCAAGTTAATTTCTCCAAGAACTATCAGCCTGGGTCGCAATTATGTTTATAATTATTGATAATATGGATTTTTCCTACAAAAAAGTAGGCTTCATTGAGGGACACAAATCTTCGCACCGATACTAAATAACATATTAGACAGGGCATTCTCCTTTAAATAACTTTTCATTATTATATTTCCATTTTGAATAAAAGTAGAATAAAAAAAAGGGAGCTAAAAATATACAGTTTAAAACTTAGAAAAGAAACAACGATATTCGATTCCTCTTATTATCTCAATATTTATTTTGCCAATCTTGATCGGTGTTAGTTTTCATAATTTGATTTAGATAACTTCAGGCATATTTTCAGAAGTTATTTTACATGACGTGAAATACTTTTTTCGTATTTCGTAGAAATTCTAAATTTGAAATAGTTGTTATTGGCCACTCTCTATTGGAAAGGCAATTGATAGGGCGCAATGTAATGCATTGTGGTCACTTCAAAGGGCAGCTATTTGGTAGAACCTAGTACCGCGTAATATCTGAACTCCACCCTTAGCTTCATATGAATATATATCTAAGGTACAAATCAGAGATATATTTGATCCATCTTATCACCTTCTCTCAAAATATCATAATGTATTTCACAACACACAAACCATATTAATTTAGTATTAAATATAAGATAAGAAAAATTATCACTTCGACAATTTAGCCGAGGGCGTTCTTTCCACAATCGGGGTTAATCCACATTTACATATTTATTGGGAGCGCTGGGGGCGGCGCCTAATCGATATTGCGCTGCCTTATTGTGACGAACAGGCTTTTCAAATTTCATATGAATGTGTTTAAAATGTTAATTGCTTTTTGACGAAGCTTGTGGTGATGCAAATAATGTTTTCAATGTTTAATTTTGAACGGTGTTTAATAATCACCGCAAAATATCCCTTTTACAGCAAACATTAATTTACAGTTTCAAAATTTGTTTTAAACTGAATTGCATGTTAATATTTTCAGAATTGTTGTGTTGGCGATCGGTTTCTTTTTCGTAAAACTTATAGAAGATGACGTCAAAGTACGATTGATGCGATCTATTTTTGTTAAAACCAAATTCGAAATTATTGATACTTGTTTATTATTAAACAAATAAAAAAATGCTGCTTACGATTTTGTACAACGTAGTTTTTATACAGGGTTTATCAAAACTGTTGCCGAAAATGAAACCGGGTGATTTTAGTGACTCCAGAAACAATGCAACTAATTTTTTTGCAGTAAAAGCGACGATTTTATTATTTTATTTTTTCCTATCGTCATATTTGGGTGGTACAAAGTTCTTTTCTAAAGTTCTTTCGAGCTTATCGCCATATGGAGCATAAATTCCACTTTTCCCGATCTAGGATTCGTATCAGAGACTTACCTATGTAACTGAACCGTAGTACAAGTACGCCACCGAGACAGTCAAAACAAAACACTTTACGCGCTCTTCGCCCTGTCCATATATTTGTAAATGCTAATTCTATTATATCGATACTTTTTTTTTAAACTAGCCTGGCATAGTGTCAACACTGCGCCTGATGGTAAACGTGAAAGCTGTCCAGGCAGAGTATCGAATGGCATCAGACGACAGTCCGAAGGCATTCAATACAATTATGTCGGCCTGCTGAGATACTGTTTGAATCACTACATAGTATAAAACAAAGTCGCTTTCTCTGTCCCTATGTCCCTTTGTATGCTTAAATCTTTAAAACTACGCAACGGATTTTGATGCGGTTTCTTTTAATGGATAGAGTGATTCAAGAGGAAGGTTTGCATGTACAATACGTACATATTATTGTACAGAAATCTATTTGTACCCGGGCGAAGCTGGGCCGGGCCGCTAATAATGAATAAAATAAGATCAAGTACCAGTATCGTATCGTAACACCTGTATACATGATTAGTACACGTGTATACCATCGTGGTCTGTGATGTATTTGCGCTATTAATAACACCAATGCGACAATTTGATTGCTTGCTTCTCAATCCGTAATGAGTGATTGGATTAATTTGGTGAATAGGTAATCTGTCTGATATAGTGATACGAAGTGTGCAATGGGTAAATTTCATAGTATTTGTTTGATGTATAAACGCTTGTTGTACTGTGTTGTAAATACGAGCCTAAACATATACATTGATGATAGCTTTCATGCGGTTTAGAAAAAAATCGGCAGGAAACTTGCATACTATATCGATTTTAAAGAATTTCCATGGTGTGTAAACTCCGCCAACCCTTAATGAAGGTAGGGCTCTCATATGTGAGAAGTCACCTGGTTAGGTACTACCGCAATGTATCTTTCTCCCGCCAACCGCACTAGGCCAGTGTAGTGGGTTATGTGGTCCTACCACTCTCGATTGTAGAGGAGGCCCGTACCCTACAGTTGGACGCATATGGGTTGATACAGAAGACAGACAGATAGCTGTTCGATTCGTGATAGACATCTATTACAGGGTATATCCAGACTGCGACTCAAAACGAAGCTAGGTGCTAATTTTAGTAATTTCATAGACGTTTATTATTAATTATTTCATTATCGTGTAAATAGTATAGTATTATCGTGTTTGGTTCGTAAATACATACGATTTTTCTAAAATAAGAATTATAATCCTTGTGTACCATTACGTCTTTACACATAAAAGGTACATAATTATTTTACGGAAAGTCTACGTATTATGTACCACCTATCCAAAATAATAGATTAAAAAATAATACAATAAAAAATTTACACTTTTTTTTTGGGAATATTATAATTTATTTGTGTCTGAAATCAATAAAACTACCATCTGACTCGTTTCAGTCGAAATGTAGATATAATTGGTACAATAGAAGATCAACGTAATAGAAAAAGTTCAACACCTATTAAAAGTTAAATATGAAATATTTTCACTAAAATCAAGTTCAACATTAATAAATACAATTAACAAAATAAAAATAAATTAGATTGAGAATATAATCAACGTTGAGAACTGTTTATTAGAAATCTGCTGACTCCGTCGCAATTTATAGCCATTACAATAAGCCATAATTTCTAAAATGACATAAACCACATTTTCCCAATACTGTTCAGTTACCCGAAGTATGGGGAGAAGGAAAAAAAATCTTTTGATTTATTGCAACAAATCTGAGTAACATTGTAAGCGGTTTTTTCTTTGACGGTCCGTGTTTCCGAGTTCGGTAGTTTTGATTGTGTTCAACAGAAAGTTTAAATGGTACTTGCCGTCATGGATTATAAAGTTTTGCCTCGCATAAAGGTACGTCATGGGAGAAATGAGTTCAATGTTTGTCAAACATTAAAAGATTGAAGAAATGCACTTTTGTAATGTATTCTTCAGAGTTTTATGTGATTTCTTGATTTTACGATTAGTTTAGGGTTCGTTCAGACCTATAAATTTATATTTTATCATAATATGCTACGGATTTTTAAAATTATTCTAAGTCTGCCTTTGAAATAATAGATGTTTATAGCTGTAGTCGTCGTAATTACACTGGCCTCCCGTATGGTATGAATCAATATAAGGATTTAGCACCCTACTCCAAACAATGCATATCACTTCAATATTAGTAAAAAAATACCTCCTTGTTCATTTGGATCTATTACTAACAACTTTGATACCTAAAAGACAATGCTATCATTACCATTAATTTCCACACGGAACAGACGCGTCGCCGCGGGCTCCAGTGCGCTTCGCTCGTACAGATTTAGCGTCGGTCTCGTTTGACGCGGTAATTACGCAGTAAATCTCGCCTGGACGGAATTAACTCGAAACACTCTTTAACAGCGTCCCACGGAAATGGTCATTGTGCTGCCAACTTGATATTTGAACTGTAAGTGCAGTGTAGGATGTTGAATGTCAATATCAGCTCAGAGCGCGGTGATACGGTCAATAAGATGCAGATGGCTTTCTGTACATGTCATTACTTCAGTAACGATATATTTGAAAGAGTAATATGGATAGAAACGTTTCATAAATGTTAGTAGTGGCTTCATGTTTCATATATTTTGTGAAATATTGCACCTAAAAACAATCAACTCATTACGACTGTATTAACCTATTGTGATCATGTTTAAAATTTATATTATTATTCATATTATATTTTATTTATACAGGGTATATCAAGACTGCTACCAAAAACGAAGCCGGGTGGTAGTTTAAGCGACTTCAGACACAATGCAACAGAAAATGTTTGCAAAAAAAAGCGACAATTTTTTTTTTTGTTATTTTTTTCCTATGGCCATATTTGGGTGGTAAATACATTTTTTCCTAAAATAATAGTATATACCCTTTTATTTATAAATACTCTAAGGTATAAAAGAGTTTAAATTATTATTTTAGCAAAAACTATGGATTTACCACCCAAAAATGACGATATTTAAAAAATCATAAAAAAAAATTGTCGCGTTTCTAGGCGAAATTTTTAATTGCATTGTGTTTGTAGCCACTAAAACTACCGCCCGGCTTCGTTTTCGGTAGCAGTCTTGAGATACCCGGTATATACTTAACAAGTAAAGTAATCTTTTCCCGATAGTTAATTTTATATGATGTAGTTTTACTCGTACATGTTCGTACTCTCTTAATATAAATTGTGCGCAGAATAGTTTTGAAAATATTATCCGATGTATATCTGATACCAAAAAGTAATATTTTCGCTCAATTCGTTCACACAAGAACTCGACACAAACGAGTGAGTGTAACGAGACCAGGGTTAAGAAATTTAAATTGCTCTGAATTCACAGACCTGAAATTACACGCTCTTTCCCAGTAATGGTCATGCCCCTTAATGTCGAGGAAAGAATTTGACCCAATTAAACCGTCATACGGAATAAGACGCCGATACGAATACAAACTTTTGCAAATGGCTTTTTGTATACTAAATTGATATAAAAGGCAAATATTATGTCTTTGGTGCAGTATAAAATTTTATATCGGCTTCAGGATTTCTAGATAAGGCTGTGTCAAAAAAGGCAAAGAAAGGCAATAAATAGAATAATCAATAACATATTTGATATTAATAATGCAATTGATAAAAAAAAACTATAAATAATTAACTAATCATTACACTACCAATGCTAAAAGCTACGAAATGAGATCTTAGCCAAATACTGGTGGTAGGTCTCTCATATGTGAAAGGCTGCCTGGGTGGGTACCACCGCAATGTCTATTTCTCCCGTCAAACAGCAGTTTAAATGCACTGTTGTGTTTCGGATTGAAGGACATTGTAGCCAGAGTAACTACTGGACATATTGAGACTTAACATCTTATGTCTCAGGATGGCGAGCGCAGTGGAATGCCAAGCATTGCTTTGTAACTCAAGGTGTTGTTTGGTTGTACTACTGTTCATGAGCGGTTGTATCGCTTACCATCAGGCGAACAGCTTGCTCGTCTCGCCATTCATTGCAATAAAAAAAAAAATAGTTTTATTATTATTAAAATCCCACTGCGCTCGCCATTCTGAGACATATGACGTTAAGTCTCAATATGTCCAGTAGTTACTCTGGCCACAATGTCCTTCAATCCGAAATACAACAGTGCATTTACACTGTTTCACGGGAGAAATAGACATTAAATAAACTGAATAAATAGTTATACTACATAATAAATTGCAATTCACAATCTAAGTTTTAAAGTTGGTGGTCCAGACAGAGTTTAAAACGTACAATTTGCTCCACGCGCTACCAAACACGTAAACAACAAACCCAGAGACATTCGAGCTGCCCATAAAACTGAACGTAAACTAGTACCGAAAAGATAATAGTAATTAACTGCCCGTCGCGCACACTCGCGCGTTATTCATAAAGCAATAATTTGTATTAAACAAATGGTTGTTGGTACTGGTGTAATTTATTCGGGGATTAAGAATGGACTGCTGATTTCGGAGCTGTTGTACGCAGATCTGTTTGAATTAGAAAGTTTATTGTTTATTTCCAGGTTTTTAGATTTCTGACTATTCATTTGGAAGCATGGTTCTTAAATAAACCTATTATGTTCTGTAATAAGCGCATATTTTTAAAACGATTTTGATATTTATTTCCGGGTTTTTGTATTTCTGACTATTCATTTGGAAGCATGGTTCTTAAATAAGCCTATTACATTCTGTAACAAGCGCTTTATTTTCAAAATATTTTTCGTATTGCGAAGCTCTGTGTTATTTCATTTTCGTTTTCAAAATGTTTTACTTGTAATTTTCCATGTAGCCACTTACGAGATGTCAATCTTTGTCTTTAAAAAGGAAGCAACCACATATTCATTGCTTAAGTTAGAAATGCATCTCAGGATCTTATTGGACACTACTTTAGGTGATATTATTGACAGCCTGTGAACGCTGCCTGTAAAACAAGAGACTACGCGCTTCAGAACATTTGCGTTAACCACAAGTTTTTGTTTCGGGTCTGGATTCTGTGACACCGAAAAGTCTCTCTAATTTTTTTGGCACCCATTACAAGAGACTTGTCTGAACACAGGGTAGGGACTTAATGTACGACTGCATGGTGTTGTTCATTATCGATTACTATAATTTTTCTCTGACTCCTATTTTAATGGGTTTTTTTTATTGTAATGAATGGCACGACGGGCTTGCCGTTCGCCCGATGGCAATCGATACAAGCGTAGCAAAATCAAATAACACCATTAAATTTAGCATGCCACTGTGCCATCCTGAGACATAACATTAATAAAAAAGTCTATTAAAAGTGTGTAGGTAAATAATTAACAAAGTTCATGATCATTATCATCTTATCTATACATCCTAACAAAAAACTTGCAGTATTTACACAAAAAGCCGTATCACATGACGTAGCGTAACTCATAACGTAATAATCTGTTAGAAATAACACCCGGGGTGAGTAGGTGCGCGCGCGAACAGATTTAAAGCGTCAATTAGAACGTTGCTGTGGGGGGCTAAATTTGTTCCGCTGCGGGGAATAAAAATAGATATTTTTGATGGATTAGAGACGACGCTACACTGGATGTGACTGGGCGTGGTATCACTGCAGCTGTGTTGGAATTGGAACAATAACTGTTGTCTGGGAAATGGGGCTATACATTATTCAATAAATACACAAAAATAGTCTGGGGGCACGGTAGTGCCCCCTCCAAGTCGAGCTAAAAAGCGGCACAGTTGTACCATCCTTTTCTTGAAGCAATTCAGACCATTTTCAACCCCCCATAACTTCGTTGTGGTTAAAGCAAGAAGCCTAAATTTTCAGTTACTAAGCAGGCATTGGGTAACCACGGTATATTTAAAATTTCATTCAATTTGAACCAGTAGTTTAAGAATTATAACTTGTCAAACTTTCGTAATTTTGTCACTCACTGACTGACTGACCGATCATCAAAAGTCTAAGGCACTTCTAGCAGACATAAAACCTTCACATTTAGAATATAATTAGTATTTAGTGTCTAAATTAAGGGAAAATTTTAACATTTCATAATTTCTGTCTAGTTTTCTAGATACACCAACTGCGTGAATAACTTTGTAATCCCATACTAAATGTATAGGATTACAAAGTTATACTCGTATTTGCAGTTAATGATTAGTTGTACACGTATATAATGGAATAATAGTTCTAGATAGGTATCTATATATATGAGGCATAACAGTAGGGGGGTTTAGAGAAGGAAAGGGTGTATTCAGCCCATGAAACTGTAAAACATTCCTCTAGAAAAACATGACGAAGATAAACTTGCAAATAAATAGACTAAATAGCTCGAAAATATCAATTACCATGTAAGAAAGAACACTAATAATAAAATCCGCTATCATCATCATCATCATATCAGCCACAGGAAGTCCACTGCTGAACATAGGCCTCCCCCAAGGATCTCCATAATGACCTGTTGGAAGCGGCCTGCATCCAGCGACTTCCTGCGACCTTAGTCAGATCGTCCGTCCACCTTGTAGGCGGGCGTCCGACATTTCGCTTGCCTGTACGTGGTCTCCACTCGAGAACCTTTCGGCACAGAATACTAAACTAACAGAAGTCAAGCTCCATAAAAAGCGCGCTAAACCAACGCACACATAGACAGCGTTCACCGACACAATATTTCAAACCAGTCGAAACCACTGCGAGCGCGAGTGTCACCCGCTTCGGACACGCAAGGATGGAGCAAATGAATAAAAGTTATTACTAAGTTATTATACTTGTATATAAATCACCATATTATAATAATTGAATATAAATTTCATTTGAAAAACGTATATTATACAAAAACAATAAAAAAATACTTAGAATAATGACATACACATTCTCAGCGATTTCATAAATAAAATTAAAATTTATTTATTGTATTATTGTGTTTTTTATATTTTATTTAAAAATTCATTCAAACTATACGAGTGCTATTAACACGATACATGTTTTCGCATAAGCCAGAGTTAACAACCCTTGCGCGAACGCCGAGCGTACTGTGCGTGTGGCAACAAAAGTGAAGTACATACACAAGCTTGACTTCTGTTAGTATTCTGTGCTTTCGGCCCCAACGGCCATCGGTTCTACGAGCTATGTGCCCGGCCCACTGCCACTTCAACTTGCCAATCCTATGGGCTATGTCGGTAACCTTGGTTCTCCTACGGATCTCCTCATTTCTGATTCGATCTCGTAGGGAAACTCCGAGCATAGCCCGCTCCATGGCTCGTTGAGTGACTTTGAGCCTTTTAATGAGGCCCACAGTGAGAGGCCACGTCTCGGTGCCGTATGTCATCACTGGTAACACACAACTATCGAAGACTTTCGATTTTAGGCACTGATGTATTTTGGACGAGAAGACGTCGCGAAGTTTCCCGAACGCTGCCCAACCGAGTTGGATTCGCCGATTGACCTCTCTCTCGAAGTTGGACCTGCCTAACCTGACCACTTGTCCTAAATAGACATATTCGTCTACAACTTCGAGAGTCGAGCCCCCAACTCCAATGGGGGTGGGCACAACATGGATATTCGACATGATCTTCGTTTTATCCATGTTCATTTTAAGACCCACCTGTTGGGAGACTCGATTAAGGTCTTCGAGCATAGTGCTAAGGTCTTCCAGCGATTCTTCCAAGACTACAATATCGTCGGCAAATCTAAGGTGAGTAATATACTCCGTTATATAATTTCCGTTGATGTTGATGCCGAATCCTTTCCACTGCAAGAGCTTGAAGGCATTTTCCAGCGTGGCAGTGAACAGTTTCGAAGATATGACATCTCCCTGTCTCACGCCTCTCTGTAGTAGAATAGCCTTCGTGCTCTGATCTTGTACTCGGACCGACATGGCGTTGTTGTATATACACTTCAACACTTCGATGTACCGATAGTCTATGTGGCACCGCTGAAGAGACTGTAGCACAGCCCAGGTCTCGATCGAATCAAAGGCTTTCTCATAGTCCACAAACGCTAAACAAAGCGGCAAGTTATACTCCTCGGTTTTTTGTATAACCTGCCGTAGCGTATGAATATGGCCTATGGTACTAAAGTCTTTTCGGAAACCGGCTTGTTCGGGAGGCTGGAAGTCATCAAACCTGCGTTCGAGACGATTTGTGATGACCCTCGAAAACAACTTATAGACATGGCTCAGGAGCGAGATGGGCCTGTAGTTCTTCAGCAAGGTGTTATCACCTTTTTTGAAGAACAGTACCACCACGCTCCTGCTCCATACCTCTGGCGTAAAGAATTTTTAATATTGATATGATAATAACTTACGTATCAACTTTATACAGAACATCCCTTAAGCAAGGACTAAATAAATTAATCGACTTGATATTACATAGATCTCACAACTTTTTACGGTAGAAAAACTGAGCTGCGAGACTTGGAATTTTTTTGCAGGATGTTTTGATGGGATGTATATTTGCTGAAGGTGAAGTATTCTATATTATTCTTCAGGTCTCAATTTGTCAATATCAATAATCAGGTCAACATGTTGTTCACAACGTAACATAAACACAAACACACTTATGTATTGATAGGAAGTTTGGACTTCATTATCAATATACATATGTACTTGTATGAAATTGTAAGGTTCATTAATTTCTATGAATAAGGAACTAGAGGAACTGCCAAACAACAATCTTGAGTTCTAACCTGAACTTTCCAACCGGTATTCAATGTCAATAGTTAGTAGTTTAACGTAGTAGTAAACATCTTCAATGGACCTACGTATACAAGAGTTATTCACAATAAATTAAGATAACTAATCTTTAATTTAGATTTTCAAAAATATTATTACAAAATGTATGCAGGGTATGTCAAGACTGCAACCGAAAACAAATCCGGTGGTTTTAGTGACTACAAGTACAAATACAATGCAACATTAAAAATACAAAAAAAGAGATATTTATTGTTATTTTTTTCCTGTTGCCGTATTTAGGTGATAAATACATAGTTGTTTTCTGAACTGACAGTGTACACCCTTTTATTTTTAAAAGCTATGGTACGCAAAGAATTAAATTATTATTTTAGCAAAAACTATGGATTTACCACCCAACTATGATGATATTTAAAAAATCGCAAATATGCGTTTCCTTGCGTAATTTTAGTTGCATTATGTTTGTTGTCACCAAAACTACCACCCGGCTTCGTTTTTCGAAGTAGTACGTAGTAAGTGTATCAAGAAATATACTCCGTTTAGTGAACGCCATATATCCACGAAAATGCAACTGCACACGGGCGTAGCTGAGTCAATACGCTAGTGTAACAATGAAATGTGTGTGAAAGAGGCTATGTTAAACTTAAATAACCAACAAACAAGTGAAACATTACCCAGAAGACACATTTAGTGCCACAACATCCATGTAAACTAACACAACGCAGCTGTCGAGATGTCTCTGCTTTGGTTTAAATTTTTACATGAACGTAAAGAGAAAAAACTAGAAACACATCGTAAAGAGCACTCCACACTCTTTATAGCCGGAGTGATGCGATGTCCTGATGGCCCTGACGTACTTAAAGCAGGTAAAGTTCCATAGTTTTATAACTTAAAAACCTTAGGGGCTCGTAGCTCAGTTTTGCTGGAAGTATACTTATGTTAGATAGTGGGGAACGTGGATGTAAAAACTGCTGTGGCGATTCAAATATTATTAATTGCGGGTTGAGCCAGTCTATATTCAGTTTCAGTAGATACATACTGTGATATTCCTGATCTAAAACCCGCAGGAAAATCAGGATTAATAATTCATTAAAAGATTGCAACTGACGTAAAAGCATTGTATTATAAAAACTGACATAAATGTCATTTATACCACACACATACATTCATATACTCACGCCCTTTTCCCAGAAGAGGTAGGCAGAGGTCCTAAAAAGACATCCACATTTCGCCTTGTGTGTTCCGTCCCACGATGTGATAGAGGGCGAGTCTATCGCCATATGGGGCACTTATTCCTGACTGTGAACTAATTATGAATAGATAAATGCAATATCACTTTGCACGACCTGGGATTCGAACCTGAGACCTCAGCTTGGTAATCGTACCGTAGAACAATTACGCTACCGAGGCAGTCAGTTTCAGTTTATATATCCACATGGCATCCATCCATACAATGCACGGTCCTCCTCTACGATCCAGAATATGATTGAGAGGGGTTAGGCCATATAGTCCACTACACTGGGATAGTGCGTGTTGGAGGAATTTACAAACAATGGAAGTATTTAAAAGTTGCCATGGCACGCAGGCTTCCTCATGATGTTTCCCTTCGCCGTTGTATTGATTGATACCCAGATAATAGTTTTCGTTCAAAAGTGATTATTGTAATCTGCACAGTATAACTTTCAAATACAAAGTTTTTTGTTCACGAGGTTCGCAGGTCTCCTACTGCATAAAAATCCTGTGTTGATCACCACCTGAACTTTGAAAGAAGTTTGTTGGTTTTAAAGTGGCTTGAACAGAATTGGAGCACATTGAAGACGTATAAGCTTGCCGGTACATAAAATGAATACAGAAATATTAGAACAAAGTTTACTACCCAAAGGTTTCTCACAATAAACCTCGCGTTACCAGTTTATTTCAACCACACTTACTACAAATTAGCAATTTCACCTTGCACAAAACTACTGACAAGTAATGGGCATATCCACACACTAGATAAAATTATGTTGTGTACGTTTTGGCAAAAAATACGTTATATTACAAAAAGTCAGAACCATACGAAACTGTTACAAACCTTTTGTATACGATGAATATAAACATATTCAAATACGTTATTTCATTTGTACTGGCATTGTATTAGAATGTGAATATTTTGAATGAAGCAAAAGTACATAATCTGAAAAGAAACGTATTTACTCACATTTGCTAACTCAATATTTATTTGAATAAGTCTTTGTTGAGTAATTTTATAGCACATTATTATTTTCCATTTAATTACGCCATCATACCGATGTCGATGTTTTGTGTAAGTGGTTTTACATTTAATATCAATGTATTAATTTCACGAACAGGATCTGAAAATAATTGAGTGTGTCTTGTTTTTTGGATAAAATTTTCGGTAAATGCAATTTTAAATATTCTAATCCAATAAAGGCGATTTCCATAAAGGAAGTACTTTGTATCAGTATCACTCCATTTAATTCCCACTGTAGGGAACGGTTCTCCTCTACAATTGAGAGTTTATTGAGAGGGGTAGGCCATATTGTCCACCATGCTTACTGTTTACTGGTGGTAGGTCTTTCATATGTGAGAGGCTGTCTGGGTACCACCGCAATGTCTATTTCTCCCGTCAAACAGCAGTTTAAATGCACTATTGTGTTTCGGATTGAAGCACATTGTAGCCAGAGTAACTACTGGACATATTGAGACTTAACATCTTATGTCTCAGGATGGCGAGCGCAGTGGAATGCCAAGCATTGCTTTGTTATCAAGGTGTTGTTTGGTTTTGCTACTGTTCATGAGCGGTCGCATCGCTTACCATCAGGCGAACGGCATGCTCGTCTCGCCATTCATTGCAATAAAAAAAAATGCTGGCCTAGTGCGGTTTAGCGTTCTTTACACACCATAAAAATTCTTACAAATATCAACATAATATTGACAGCTGCGTCTGGTCCAGTACCAACAGGCTACCCCGCATTTATTATAAAGTACTCAATAAACTAATAATCGTCATTTTAAATCTCAATTCTCGACACCAAGACGAATAAATCGACCCACTCCGCTCCACAATCAGTATTCCAACTTAAGTAACAATCGGACGTATTCAAGCACTAGTAACCGCGAACGATTACGTTAATTGGATCCGGAATTAGTCCGGTCCGAGATCGTCCTTTATAAAATGTGATTAAGAAACTTTATTCCAACTGAAACTTTGTGAAAGGACCTTGAATTTTAGATGTTCGATAAAGAATGGACTTCCATCTAATGCCATTCGATAGTCTGTGTGGACGGCATTTGAACTTACCATCAGGTGCAATGCAGGCATTATGACGGCCCAGATCAATTTTAGAAAAACGATGATACTTTGAAGTAAAATGTTATATACAATAAGAAGTATAAAAGCGTATAAAATTTATGGCCAATGCAGCGTTAAAGTTGTTCAGTGTACGACTGTTCATTAAAGTAGCAGGACGTCGATTATAAAGACCTTTTCCAAAATTACATCGGGGGTATTTGTAAAAATCCATATGAAAATTAATTCTTTGACCTAATTGTACAAAGCTTTAATATAACTTTCAAAATTCAATCGACAATGGAATTCACGAACATAACGCAAAACTTGATTGTAAGCTTGTTTTATTTAGAAAATTAAAACAGAAAATCGGAAAAACGTCATGAACATCAAGATTTATATAATATTCACGACAATAAACACGTAATAACCAACCACTACCCGTGATCAATTACTTAACGTTTCTATCTAGTAATCCAATAAATAATTCCAAATAACCCGCAATAAAGATCTCAGGAAAATTAATCCAGTCCACTCAAATCAGACCGAGGGTCGAAATGTCCCGTACTATGATTTATTCACCAAGCTTATACTGAACACTAAAATGATTGGGTAACCGGCGGCGATTATGATGATTGAATCTGGAATTAGTTCCGTGTAACACCACACGACCCTCAATAATACATGATTGGGGTCGTTAAAGCCCTTCGGCCGGTCGCCGGTGAAATGGCTATTTGTATACGTATAATTATCACAGAAGGGTTAATATGCTGCGGATTGTGGATTAAGGTAGAAGTTCGATGAAGTGTATTAAAGTGATTTGATGTCTTAATTAAAAAATTGTCTGTTTCGATGTAGACCATCGATCAGCAGCGGATTCAGCGTGCCTGAATAAGAAAAAGAACACAGGGTTGTTTTGCATGTATTGAAATTTATGTACTTGTTAAATAAATTTTGTTAATCAGTATACATAGTATAGTTTAGTCCCTGAAATAATGATTTCCCTGAGGTTACATTTAATAATAACGGGTTGGGTTAATCTGAGAGAGACAGATGTCAAAAATGTAATCCTTCCGCAAAGTTGTCGAAAATGAAGTTGATCATTTTATACCTGTAATTTATTAAAGAGTTGGGTTCGAATCCCAGGTCGAGTTGTCTACTTAGCGCATGCTCTTTGCCTCGAAAGAGTCAGAACCGTAAATTGATACTGGAATCCAGTACAGCACTACTAAGCACGAATTAGCAATTAGCAACAGGCTCTCCTCCTATTAAGTAGCACAGAAAATAAGCTCGCGATATGGTGTGCAGTGTGGGTGGGGTGTGGGTGGTTATGGATATAACATTTTATTTTTCCTTTTAAGTAGGTTGTGGAGGCGTAGCCGTAGCAGCAGTTAAATGTTGAACTCGAGCGCTCCGCTTACTTAACTCGGGCACAACAAAATGAATAATAAAATCGCAGCATGAAATAACGGGTGAACGCAATAGTGAAGGATGTTATTAAGAGTTTAGTAGACGATTTCATGACTAACGATATGTACAGTATGATATAACAAAGTAACAATCAAAACACTATAATATTAACAAAAGTTGTAACGCGCGCGACAGACGTCGGCGGCTTACTGGTCCATCCTCGCTGCGCAGGCTCATCTACGTCACAGCTAAGTCCGCTGTCCCAAGACGCATAAGCGGAGCGTTTTATGTAACACTAGTAGTGCGGTATAAGTCGCCACAAGATTATAGACTAGCGGTAGAACCGGCTTCGTCTGAGTGCAGATACACTTTTCAAAATGGCGGCCAAGTTTTCAATTCCAACTATCAATTTAGAATATCAAACAATCGGACCACGAAAATGAACAAATTTCCTCGTACTTGCTAGATTTTTCACTATTGCTTCCCTTCTTTAGGTTATAGCGTGGTGATATGTAGACTATAGCATTCCTTGAAAAATGACAAATCCAACACAATTATTTTTTCAATTCGCACCTGTAGTACTTGAGATAAGAGGTAACAAACACACAAACTCTTCAGCTTTGTAAATTATTATAATTATTTAGATTCAAAAGTTAAAACAATACTTAGTTCTGAAGTTCCATATTTAGTTAGTATTTGGTCAGGTACACCAGTAGTTGTAAAATAAATGTACAAACATTGCATTGCCGTCATCTGAACCTACCCAAAGTGAAGAGGACAAAACATTCAATAGCTTAAATAGAACCGTCCATGTTTTTTTTTATTGGCATAAATGTCTAGAAAGGCATGCCGTTCACCTGATGGTACGCGATCCGACCTCTCATGACCAAACACCTTGAATTACAAATCAATGCTTGCCAATCTACTGCGCTCGCCATTCTGAGACATAAGAAGAAGTTTCATTTTGTCCAGTAGTTAGTCTGGCTACAATGTCCTTCACACCGAAACACAACAGTGCCTTTATACTACTTGGCAAGAGAAATAGACATTGCAGTGGTACCTACCCTGGCTGCCTCTCACATATGAGACACCTACCACCATTTATTAATGATTAATGATTAGGCCGAAAATATATTTCTCATATATAACACAAGTAATAACACGTATGTCTGCCTAATAATGTTGATATAATGGGACAATAGTACGTGACGAGTTAAAACAATTGAATATGTTTCTATTTTAGAACGTGTATTGTTCCAATTGGGGCCGATTACTTTACTGAAAATATTATATAAAATTTCATGTCTGTGTTTGTTCTAAAATTCAGAATTATTGTATTAAACATGAATTTGGGAAAACTGAGATTTAATTTGACCAGTACTTGTAATAAAATCATGAATAATGTAAAAATGTATATAATTTACATACATACGTAGTCTTATATTTTTATCCCCGAATGTGTAGGCAAGGTACTACAAGTACCAACCACATTTTGCCGAGCAATTATCTGTCACCAGCCGCCGCTAATCCATGGCAATTCATACCATGAAACTATTTAACATGATACTTCCATAATCAGGCCATAGTATACAACATCATAGCGAGCGGTCACCTTAAATCTACAAAACTCCGTACAAATACTTTCACAAAAGAAAAACACCGTATAAAATCCTCCGAACCAATAATTCAAATGCACAACTGACCCGTATATATTATACAATACCCCAAAATTTATATTCCAGCTACTCAGAACTCCGTAATGTATAAAAACCCAACTAGACTTATGATAATAGGCTTGAAAAGCCTGCTAGGGAATAGGGATTTTCGGCTCACGATTTTGTAGGCGGGTCTCCTTTGCCTATGTAGCGCCCGCTTTGAATCAATAAGCGAGCTTTGTTTGTGTTAAGTTGAAAAACCGGGTCACTGTCTTATTAGTTTGTGGTTCTGTATTTTTGGAATTACTTATCTGGCCTATACTCGCACTTATTTATTTAGATTATTTTACTTTAACAATTGATTGAACAACATAAAAATGAAGACTTGACAACATAATAGGGGAAAAAATGTACAAGTGGCGGTGTCATTGCTCAAAGCTATTTCTGCCTGACAATCGTGGTATAAATAAACGAGCAAAAATGAAAATTGGGACAGCTTCAGGCGTACAAATATTAATTTAAAAATGTATTATTATATTTCATTATATATACATACATATAATAAGTTCTTGGCTCTAGACTAGATATGTAAATTTAGGTAATTTTTCTTACTTTTGTTAATCAAATTTTAGTGGCCATATAAACATTACTTTCTACAAAAAACCCTTGGGGGAAGCCTATGTTCAATACTACGTTTTGTTTGACTAAAAACTAATGATTATATTCATATCAATTTGTATCTAAGTAGCTTATCCAATTATTTCTTTGTCCATTGGTTTTTGATTTTAATCAACTACTTTCAATCCATACCACGATTTCAGCTCTATTCAAACTCACAAACCAATATAAATAATAAAAAAAGTTGCTCTTTTCCAATATTGCGTTTTAATAAGCCTTATAGTTCACTGAACCCTAATATCCATTCATTCGGGTATACGCGGTGAGACTGAATGCGAAATATGGGCCAGACGTGAACGCTGCAAGGTTTTCGACACGATGGAGTGTAAAAATTAAAAATATATATCAAGCTTTTGCTTTGAATAAAAAGTGCTACTTTTGCTGTAATAAATAACTAGTTGCCTGCGGTCTTTCTCGTTTCTGTTCCAGTAATTTATTAAGAAATATAGAATTTTATTATCTGTGAGCGGGAGAACTTGTTGTTTTGCTTTATTTCTGTTGGGTCGAAAAATTGAATTGTAATTTTAAAATGTATTTAAAGGACATCCTAGTAGCTTTATGCTAAATTTTTCTTACTCAAATCGTTATAGAAATGAATTGCAAATTGATTCAAGGAAACACATAAGCTATCTATTTTTGACATTATCACATTAGATACTTTTACTTAAAATATTTTCAAATTAAACTGCTCGCATGTCGACGTTTAATGTATAGTATTGGAGTATTTATACGTGATGGTAATTATTTTTACCTCCCAAGGAGACTTTAGTAATTGTCTCTAAACCAAATTATTCACTAATCCAAATTAATATTACGTGATTATTGCAAATTAACGTAACAACATTAGGAGTTATCCTAAAACAACACAATTTGTCGTGTACCGTTGAACGTCTTAATTAAACCCTAAATTGCGGATTCAAACACTCATGGGCCATTATCAAGGTTTGGTCAGTTAGACCCGTCCACTTATCATGCGAAACAAACTAGTTAAACTGAATCGTTTATTTAATTAGTGAATTGCGTGTGTCCCTTAATGTCACAAGAACACGTAGAGATAACATTGAATGGTCTGACCCTCAGGATAAGTCTTGTTTGCGTTCAAAATACTCTGGGTATAAATGATCCATCGGAGGGAATTTAGAAGAGGGTATGATGGGTCATGTGTTTTACCTACGTTCATATTATATTTTAGTATATTAGTGTTAGATTTCGATTGAGTTTCACTTAGAGGATATAATTTAAATTTAAGACTGGTACATCTGAAATCTGCTATTAAAAGACTTATACTCTTTTTTTTAAATTGGAACCAATATTTGATTATACTATTAGTGATTAGTACCGAAGCCTAAATGTAATTATGTACTATAAAACATATTTTGTCACTCAGTAAAATCATTCAATCTCCACATTTATTGTTTACGAAAATACAATTGCCTGGAAGCTAAGTCATGGCTGTAACATTTTCTCCTGACATAAACTAAAGTTTTACAGCTCGTGTTTCTGCAACTCGGCACTGCCATTAATCTATGAAGCATATCCACTATTTGCTCTCCTACTTCCTACAATACAAAATATTTTTTGACTCTGATTTACGAACAGTTTTATATGGTGGTGGCAACTATTAAAAGTGTAGTATATTCAATAATGAATTTACTATATTTACACATATATTGTGTTTCGCTGGATGCAGGCCGCTTCCAACAAGTCAATGTGGAGATCCTTGGGGGAGGGCTATTTTCAGCAGTGGACTTCCTGTGGCTGAGATGATGATGATGATGATGATATTATTGTGTATTCTTGATTGCAACGTATCGTCATTGTTGAAATTAAAAACATAATAAAAATGGACGGACGCATGAACGGCAACGGCAAAAAATAGAGGAAACAGATGGAAGGACTTAGGGGACACCTTTGCCCAGCAGTGGGACATTAAAAGTTCATTAAAAAATGGGTTTTCAACTATAACTTTTTTTGGTTCGATTTCGTAGATTTATAAAAATTCAAAGTGTTAATTCACTCAAACGTAATCGTAGACGTTACGTGTGACAACTGTCATCTAACCAACTGCACCACGAAGGCTGTCAGTGTATTATAATAATATATTAAAATTGAGGAAAACTGTCCTTTAATACCTCATACTAACACACAAATAACAAAGAATATTCTTGTTATTCTAGTCTAGCGAAATTGAACAGGCCTACATAGAGAAAATTATTTGAATAGGCCCCGGGGATTAGTGACTATTCAGAATTTATAAGGGACTAGTTCGACCGAGGACCCTAAAATTACTTTGTTTATTATTTAGTATTAAAGGAATATTTAGAGGTTATTTTGATGATTTGCATTTTGTTGTTAATGTTTATAAATGCTGATGGTATGAACCACGTTATAAATAGATATTACATGATTAGTGAGTTAGATTGATGTTCGCTCATTTGCCGGACCAATGCTATAAAAAAAATAACGTACCATTATTTATTTTTATTTATCTCCACATTGTACGGTTACATGAAAGACAAAAATAACACCGCATTACTGATCACTCGAATTGTCACTAAACAGGAAAATCTTATGAACACAATACTCTTTAAACGTATTTATGTATTTCCACAAAAAATACCAACTCAAAATCAGTTTATTTATAGTATTTATTTGCGAGAAAAACATTATTAATTCTATTACAATTGTGTGAATCAAATTAGTGCCGTTCATTGACGACGGAGCGAGGCGCGTGGTTAAAGAAAATTGCAGATGTACAACTTAGCACTTCAACTCGTAACTGCTCTCTTATTGACGACTAACTCGATTTGCGGGAGACATTGGACTTCTTTTTATATTCCCTCCGAGTTGTACTTTTATGGTGTCTTACAGGGTAATTGTGCCCGGGAGTATAATAAATTTAATGATATTTACGTGAGTTTGAAAGCAATTTTTGGTGAATTTTTACTCGCTATTTTAGTTGGAGAGCTATATTTCACTTTGTAAATCGTGGTGCTTGTGGTTTCCTACTTTCTTTTGAAGTATAGTTTAAAAAGGCCAAGCTTATAGTTAGATAGAATTATACGAGTACATACTTAATAGAATTATCTTCATCATAAATTTTACAGCAGGAAATTTAATGATGCATATCTGGGGGCACAGCAGTGCCCCCTCCAAGTCGAGCTAAAAGCGGCACTGTCGTACCATCCTTTTCTCGAAGCAATTCAGACCATTTTCAACCCCCCATAACTTCGTTGTGGTTAAAGCAAGAAGCCTGAATTTTTAGTTGCTAAGCAGGCATTGTGTAAACACAGTATATTTAAAATTGCATTCAATTTGAACCAGTAGTTTAAGAATTGTGACTTGTCAAACTTTCTTAATTTTGTCACTCACTGACTGACTGACCGATCATCAAAAGTCTATGGCACTTCTAGCAGACATAGAACCTTCAAATTTTTTTTTTTCTAATTAACCTATTTCATCCCACTTCTGGCCAAAGGTCTCCCCCATGTCTCTCCACAATTCACGCTCTGAGGAAAGTTCAGGCCACATGGGCTCGAAAGCATCCAGGTTGTCTCGCCAGCGTTTTTTAGGTCTGCCGCGGCGTCGTCGACCATCAGGTGTCCATTAGGATCACTATACTTACCCAGCGATCTGGATTCATTCAAGCCACATGGCCTGCCCAGTTCCATTTCACTAATGCTTACTTCTTACCCACATCTACTACGCCGGTTTTCAATCGAATTTCTGTGTATCGCACTCTGTCACCCAGCCTTATTCCCAGGATGCTACGCTCCATAGCTCTTTGGCAAACCTTGAGTCGGGACTTCTGTGATTCGGTCAAAGACCACGTCTGAGCTCCGTAAGTTAAAATAGGCAAGATACACATGTCGATGAGTTTCCGTTTTAAGGATATTGGAAGGTTGCCCTTCATATATGGTTTCATGGACCAGTAGCTCTTCCAGGCATTTTCAATCCGGCGATGGATTTCTAGATCTTGCCGCCCTTGGAAAGAGACTAGCTGGTCGAGATAAATGTATGATATTGTATGACCTCTCCATCTACTTGAATGTTGACTCTTGTTCTATTTGTCATGACTTTAGTCTTTGACCGATTCATCATTAGACCAACCCCAAGGCTCACCGTGTTGAGCTTTTCAAGCATTAGTTGGAGGTCATGCGCCGATGATGCGAACAGTACAATGTCATCGGCGAAGCGCAAGTTGGTAAGTTTCTTGCCGGCGATATCGATACCCATCGATGACCAAGGTAGCGATAGATGTTTAAATATTTCCTCCAATACACTTGTGAAAAGTTTAGGGGAAAGTGGGTCGCCCTGTTTTACTCCTCTCTGTATATGGAATGATGGACCTGATCGTTCAAGTTTAACGGTGGCTGTGCTGTGATTATAAACATGCTCAAGTATATCAATGTAGGTTTTATTTATTCCCTGTCTACGTAGCGCTTGGAATATGGCTGAGTGATATACGCTGTTGAAGGCCTTTGTATAATCTATGAAGGCGAGATAAAATGGCTTTTGATATTCCTGGTGTTTCTCTATGATTTGATTCAGAGTATGAAGATGGTCAGTGGTGGAAAAATTTGGGCGAAAACCAGCTTGCTCCGGAGGTTGGTGTAGATCAAGTGTGTTCTCTATCTGATTCTGTATTGTCTTTATGATTGCTTTATACAAGTATGATGTTAGGCTTATGGGTCTATAATTAGCGATATCGGTCTTGTCTCCTTTTTTATGCAAAAGGATTATGTTGGAGTGGCACATTTGAGGGGAAAGTTTCCCAGTTTTAAGAATATTATTGAATAAATTGGCTATGTGAGGAAGGAGCGTAGGTAATGCGATTCGTAAAACCTCAGTTGTGATGCCATCTTCTCCAGGACTCCTGTTGAATTTCATGTTGCATAGAGCTTTATGAACCTCGCAGCCAGTTATATAGGGAATAGTATCTGGATTTGGGCTTGAATAATCTGATGTAGGTTCTTTGGTAGTGTCAGAATAAAGTTTTTTATAAAATTTCGTGCATATTTCAATAAGTTTAGTGCGGTTATTATGTTTAATTTCTTCTTCATCTTTAAGACAGTTTATCCAACATCTTCCCTTCGATATCCCCTGTTTTGCTACCCGAAGTGATGTATGTTTCTTTAAAGCCCTTTCTACCAAGAAACAATTATGCTTGCGTAAATCATCCCTAATGCTACGTTTAACTTGTTTATTGATTTCGCGATACTCAACCGCATTTGGTGGTGTATCTAATCTTTTCTGTATAAGCTGAAGTGTTTTGGGTTTTAATTTAAGTTTATTATTTTTGTTCTTATCTTTGATCTTATTATTAGTTTTATGTATTCCATTTACTATATTTTCATATTGTTTATCAACGGTATCGGAAATGTCTTGTTCTAGAATAGAAAAATAGTTAGAGAGTTCAATGTTATATTTATCTGCATTATTGATAAGATAACTATTTGATGGATTTTTTCCTGGAAAACAAATTGGCGCAATGAATTTTGGAATTGAATTTTACCCTTGCACGAATAGGTCTATGATCGGAGTTAAATTTTATTCTATTTATTACACTAATATCTTTAATTATTTGTTTATCTGAACTAAGTATATAGTCTACTTCATTTTTTGTATGTCCGTCATGGTGAAATCCAGGTCCAACGTCTTTGTGGTTTTTTATTGAACATACTATTAGCTATGTAAATTTTTTGCCCAAAGGCAAAATGTATAAGACGGGTACCTCGCTCATTTCGGTTACCAAGACCGTAGGGTCCTAGTACAGTACTATTATCTGTTTGGTGTCCGGTTCCAGTCTTGGCATTAAAGTCACTGAGAACGATGTTCCAGGTGCTACGATTTTCGTCACATGCCTTATTGAGAAGATCGTAGAAGTCTTCTACTTCTTCATCGCTGTGAGAAGATGTTGGTGCGTAAGTTTGTATAACGGTCAATGTTTTGTGTTTAGTTAGTTGAAATTTTAATTTAACTATTCTCTCGGAATAACTGCAAAATTCAAGAATGTTATTTTTCCACTTCTTAGCTACCAGAAATCCAGTGCCATAGAGTCCTGCGGTTTGGCCAAAGTGAAAAAATATACTATCGTCTCTTTCTATAGTTTGTTCTCCCTGTCTTCTCACTAATTAGTGTTTAGTGTCTAAAGTAAGGGAAAATTTAAACATTTCATAATTTCTGTCTAGTTTTCTAGATACACCAACTGCATGAATAACTTTGTAATTCCATATAAATGATTACAAAGTTACATTTACAGTTAATGAATCATTGTACCCGTATATAATGGAATAATATTATAATTGTAGATAGGTATCTATATATATGAGACATAACAGGAGTGCGTTATAGAGAGGGAACGGGTGTATTCAGTCCATGAAACTGTACAACATTCCTCTAGAAAAACATGACGAAGAAAAACTTGCAAATAAATAGACTAAATAGCTCAACATTATCAATTACCATGGAAGAAAGAACACTAATAATCAAATCCGCTATATTTGTGATAAATTGATACTTACAAAATTAAGAAAAAACCATAAGACAGAGGCTTTAAGAAAAATTGTTTTATATATTCTAGAAGTAAAAAGTACCGAAAAGAAAAAAAAGTAGGACTCTACAAAAGACGTGAGATCCCATCAAAAATATCCTGTAAAAAAATTCCAAGTCTCGCTGCTCAGTTTTACTGCATTACAGCATTATGTATAAATTGTACGATACATTATGTTTTCATGCGATGGCCAAGTCGATCTATTTATTTACAAGGTAAAGAATTTTTAATATTGATATGATAATAACTTACGTAATAACTTTATACAGAAGGTCCCTTAAGCAAGGACTAAATAAATTAATCGACTTGGTATTATATGGATCTCACAACTTTTTGCGGCAGTAAAACTGGATAAGCCTCTTTCAAGGATCTCCTTAACAACCTGTACAGTACTTATTGGGCTATAATTCACAGTGTAAATTATATTTAGCAAATCACTCTTACAATAGCCTTTGTATAAGGTAGCGAGTTTAATACAAAGAAGGAAAGTTTAGACAGCTTTAACATTAATATAACAGGTACGTTTATTTTCAGAAGCTTGTCATTGTAATTGCATCAAAAAATTAAGCAATATCATCTTCAATTCCTTCTAAAAGGTATTTAATTTCCGCAACCAACCGTAAACCACGTAACATCTCCAACTCGTGTAGACATATCCCCGGATGCCATTCCGTGTCGGCTCCGTTCCCAAATAGCTGTCGGTTGTAAAACAGAACCGCAGGAAATCTATAGGCCCCTCTCAATTAGCCTGGCAATTGCACCGGTGCCTCTGAAACCATAGTGTTATCGTCGAACAAACATTTGTCGACGTTATCAGGGGTTGGTGGTGTTAATACACCTATTGTGCAAACCTGATTCCCCCCCGACAAATGGTGGATGTATTACTAAAATCGTACATTTTCCCTTGTTTATTTCCTAAATAGTAAATATTACAAAACACAATAGTTTATCATTTGACAGCTGATATTTAATAAATTTTGCAGAAATTATAGTATTTATTTAACGCGAAATTTCATCGATATTTGCCCTTACCGTGCATAATTGTGGAAAATATGCCCTAAGAACGTACGTAATGGGGCCACATTCTAGATTTCACTTGTCATATCTAATCTCCAGACGCCGTCTTCGGAGGGGTGTTGCGATCGTTAAGTGGAACGCGCGGTTTAAATAAAATAATTAAAATAAATTAAATGATACAAATCGAGCGTTCCACTTGACGATCGCAACACCCATCCGTAGACGACGTCTGCACACGTTACAACAAGCTAACATATCTCCCGTGGCGATTGCCCGGTGCCTCTGAAACTATAGATAGTGTTCAAATTCAACAAATATTTGTTGACGTTATCAGATAATGCTGACGTTGTTTACCACACCTATTATAGGAAATTTTGCACAAATACGTACAAACGCGTATATCCCGAGGGGGAAGATGTGCTGATAGAATCACCTATATTTGGCCGTGCTTATTTTCTAGTTGGTCCGACAAACAAACATACTTTGAAGGCCGAGAGGTGACCAAAGAGCTATTAGAATCGCCCATATTTTACTGAGGTTATTGTTGAATTTGCACTTACCAATACCTGGGATTTTAATATTTGTAAAATTTTATCTAGGTTTTTTTCTCATACAATGAGGTCTTGCCAAAGAAGAGGTCATAGAATTTTATTATTATTTCTTTATTATTAGTACTTAATAAAATAACATGTCATTTATATATTTATTTCATTATCATTTATCATTTTATTATTATTAGTTATTGGCCAATAGGCTGGGATTCTACTTCTCCTTATTAATTGATGGTTTTTTGGCGTGTCATTTATTTATTTTTGTTTATAATTCTTTATTGTACACAAAAAATACAAACGTACAAACGGCGGCCTTATCGCTAACGGCGATCTCTTCCAGACAACCTTTGGATGGATTGGAATGAATAGGAGAAGGAAAACCGAAGATAGTCATTAAAAAGGAAAGGAAGAAAATCATGTACAACTAAAAGCTATATAAATAGGCATTATATATATACAGGGTATATCAAGACTGCTACCGAAAACGAAGCCGGGTGGTAATTTTAGTGACTACAAATACAATGCAATAAAAATTTTCGCAAAGAAACGTGACAATTATTTTTTATGATTTTTTAAATACCGTCATTTTTGGGTGGTAAATCCATAGTTTTTGCTAAAATAATAATTTAAACTCTTTTATACCTTTGAGTATTTATAAATAAAAGGGCATACACTATTATTTTCGGAAAAAAATGTATTTACCACCTAAATTTGGCCATAGGAAAAAATAACAAAAAGAAATTGTCGCTTTTTTTTGCAACTTTTTCTGTTGCATTGTGTCTGAAGTCGCTTGAACTACCACCCGGCTTCGTTTTCGGTAGCAGTCTTGATATACCCTGTATATATACAGATACAAAATACATTTTTTTTTGTTATTTTTTTTCCTATGGCCATATTTGGGTGGTCATTTTGTTATAATAGTCCGAATATTGGCCATCATACTATGGTGAAAACCTATCATATTGAAATCCGTAAAGATAAATATATTCCGTCCCAGAGTCAACTCTTGATCTTACATACCATTATTGCAGTCATTTTATCGTGCCAACATAAATTAACGTGGTACAATTTTAGCTCATGTATTTAAAAAAATGACGCCACCAATTTAATGTTTTAGTATAATACCAGTTATTACGGCTAACATAATATAGTCCCTTGAGGACTAACATAATTGAATATTTTACAATTTATCAGCGCCCGTCTTCCCTAGAAACATTCTAACTTATTTCATTTACATAACATAAATTTAGTGTTATCTACTAATAAAAACTATCTAATAACATAACCAGGAAAGCTAATACTGAATTTTACACAGTAACGTTTTATACATAAACCATATTTGAATTCAACTGCTATGTATATTTGTGCAATAAAGTATCTAGGTAATTGCATATTTACTAGATCGTGTGTTTCTTACTAATACAAAGTAAGTAAAGTAATATACTCTGAAAATAGTAATGAAAGTGCATTACTATTTTCAGAGTATATTAAGCATACGATTTTCGCCAGGTCCAAAGCAATTCTTTTATTTTTCTGAATGTCGAGACTAGTACATCATTTGCCTGATGGTAAACGATAGCAAAACCAAACAACACTATGTATAATAAAACAATCCTTAAAATTATAAAAAATAAATAAATAACACCCAACAGTCACATACATAGTCCTGACCCCACACTAAGATCGAGTCTTGTGTCGTGGGTATCAGGAACTACGAGAGACTTTTCGGTCTCACAAACACCCAGACCCGAACAGAATTCCACTGCCTTCGCCATCAATGTCTTTCACCAATGTCTTTCAAAATCGGAATACAACAGTCTATTTACACTGCTGTTTGACGGGAAAAATAGACATAACAGTGGTACCGCAGGTGGGTTCTCGCATATAAGACACCTACGACAAATAAAATCCTTGATATAACATATATATTTGACGAATAAAACCGACAGGAACAAACATAACAATCGTCCCGTGCGCCGATAGAAACGTCATCCCGACATCCATCGTAAAGACACCCCTATCTATCGTG
The DNA here is from genome assembly GCA_009982885.2 of Hyles vespertilio. NCBI lineage: Eukaryota > Metazoa > Arthropoda > Insecta > Lepidoptera > Sphingidae > Hyles > Hyles vespertilio. The sequence continues at coordinate 11,020,980 of CM042825.1, read as the reverse complement.
TCGCGAAGTTAACAAAACTTCCAATACAAATAACTTATTGCTGTCGGCGAAAACAATAAATTCCTAGGCCCATTTGTCGATATGCTCATCGAATGCCCAAAAACGTATACGTAAGTACTGGAGATTAATCGAGCATGCGAAAAATGAAAGAGCGATGTTACCTTAGAAACGTGTCCCCATTTATTATGCCAGAGTTCCATTAATATGTCGGTGTGTATTGTGCTAGCCTTTGGCGCGCGTGTTATACGACATGCTCGGGATAAATAAACGTGCCTTTTGTATTGGCTAGGGAACGTATACAAATGATTGTAAGTATAACATCGTCCAAATATATGAACTATCGATTGTGTTTTGTTATTTGATAAAACTATTATAGCTAGAATGATAAAAAGGATTAAAACTGCAAATAGCTACATGTTCATAATTACGAATTAAAACACAAGGCAGTAAGTCTTTTCGCCATAAGGGCTGGGCTCGATTGATTCAAAATATGATGCTTTTGTTATTTTGACTGTTCATTTTCGCAATATTTCTTCTCTTATTGTCGTCTGTTTCCAGATTCTTAAACCTGATATAATGTATGTACACTTTTAACAAAACTTGCATTCTCTGAAACAACCAAAATATTTATCACTTCAAAAACAAAACAAATAATAAATACCGAAATTGCTCAAACAACCCCAACATTTTCCGTATTGTTGGTTCCTATTATAAATTGGGTGCTATATTTTCTGCTCCAGCGAGCCGTGTGTCTCGCCTACAAAATTCGCATTCCTTTCCACGCTGCGGTCGAGGGAACAAAGGTGGATATAAATTCATACTAATATTCTTTGCGTCCATCACTGCTCTACAGTGGGACACGGTCGAAGGCGCCTGCGTGGAACGAAACGTTTTCTTGTACGTATCTTTATTGCCGTGCAATGTTATTTTTTATTTGAATAAAATGACTATAACATTTATTTACGGGCCGTTTAAAGTATTTTCTAGGGCATTAGGGGAATGAAACAGTGATGTATTTATCACAAGTACTTTCTAGAGGGATATTACAAAAATGTTTTAAACAATTTTCATTTAACTTTTTTTGCGAAAAAAAGTTTATGTGATGGAATAAAAGACGATTTTTTTTCGACTGTAAATTTCTATTATTTTCTTGAATGAATAAAAATGGTCCCTAGCGATTGAGAAGTTGAGGCAAAAATATGGTATAAAGATATTCATGCTAGAACTTAGTATCTCTCGTTATTTGGCATAAATTAAGAAAATACAAATACTAGTAATATTATCATCAAACTGATAGTAAGAAATCTAATAGTATTTCGTCTTGATACTAAATAAAATAAAAAATGTTTTTACAAGAATGTAGCCCCTGGCATAATAAGGTATAACCCCAGATAGAATTGAGAAACTAATAATCATGAACTTGATAAACAAAAAATCTACCCACAAATACCGCAGCGTTCCGTAATACAATACAAAAACCTACAACCCTACTTCCCTATATCAAAAACATCTTACATAACTACGTCTTACCCACAATCTTTATTACGTTTTTGCTCAACGCGAAACCTTGAAGCTTGTACAAATAAACTGATAATAAACTCGCCGAGACTCGGGTCCGAAATAAAGAAATTAATTCGATCCTGTGTAAACTCGACTAATACAACTGTCTAGGTGTATTTGCTGACGATATTTAAGAAAATTGCTGTAGTAATGCCTGCTATGCAAGTAAACGAGCGTATAACAGAATTATTAGCAATGTTATACGTCCTAAGCCTACAGTGGGATTACGAATTAAGGGATGAATGTAATTCTCCTTAGCTTAGTGATTTCGTAAGATATTCTAACTAAGATCGTACAACTTAATATAATGTGACTATGTATGTAGTAAAGTACAGTATATTTTTCTACACACATTTTAAAGAAAAAATGATAATTGTATTCCCGGCCCCGAAAAGTTAAAATAGACAATAATGAAAATGGAACCAACAAATTGTTGAAACTCGAGCAAATTTACGAAACACGCAGCTTTTTCCCAGAAGGTATAGGCAAAGGTGCTAGCCGGATACACACTTTTCGCCTTGTATTTTCCATTCCGGTATGTGATAGGGGGAAAGCATTTGGCCATTTCAGGTACAAATTTCTGACTCCGGGCTGTTACTGGTAAGAAAAATCCAATAACACTTTGCGCGACCCTGGTTTCGTAGTACCACTGCGCATCGAGGCATTAACGATACTGCGTTAACATAAAAAGCAAATGATACTGCAAAAACCTAATTTCCTCTACGAAAACTAAGCAAAAAATACTATAGAAATTATTATACCACAGAAATTGAAAGTTCGATTTGTATTAATCAAAACTCCTTGATTGATGAGAATTACATCCGATTAGATAATTGTGAAAATCTTTATGGAATACAATGGCCCTAGTACTCCATTGCTTATATTAAGACCTGAATCACATCTATCAGCATTAATTTAAGTGTTCTTTAGAATATTTACTTTTGTTATAAACTGAAAATTCACCTGATACTGATGTTATCTCATATGTCAGAATCTTCCTGGATACGTATCACGTATTACCACAATATCTATTTCTCGCGCCAAACAGTAGTGTAAATGTACAGTTTAAAGCACAATGTAGCCTACTCTGGCTTCGAACCAACCAACTACTGGACATATTGAGACTCAGCATCGTATGTTTCAGGATGGCGTTTTTTCATGGTGTTTTTTGGTTTTGCTATGGTCCATGAATGGGCTTAAAGATTTCTACTAGGCATGCTCGTCTCACCATAACAAAAAAATCGTCCATTTACTGTTGGTGTTCATAAATCGTCGGCACGTGTAGCGCTCGAGAATTAGACAAACTAATTTAAATGTATGTAACCCGATCAAGGTGAGAACAGCTCCCTCACCTTTTGATATATTACAGTGAATATTGTACATATCTATGTATCATTACTTACACATTCTACCACCAAGAGTTGGGTGGTTTGGTCTCTGTCACTAGAATGAGCGTTTCCGTGACATAATATATCAAATAATATTATTTATGAATAGCATGTAAAGCGTGACTGCCTCGGTTGCGTAGTTGTAGGGTAGGGTTACAAAGCTGAGGTCTCGGGTTCGAATCCCGAGTTAGGCAAAGAGATATCGGACTTTTCTATTCATTATCAGGCCCTGAGTCAGGAATTTGTGCCCGATATGGCGATAGTCTCGCCACCTATTACATCGTGACACGGAATATACTAGGCGAAATATGAGTAGGTATACTGGCGCCTCTGCCTACCCCTTCTGGGAAAAAGGTGTGAGTTTATGTAGTCTATGTATGTATATAAAGTCCGCCAGCCCGCACTAGGCCAGCGTGGTGGACTATATGGAATAACTACTCTGAATCGTACTCTCGATTGTGGAGGAGGTCTGTGCCGTACATTGGGTAATATATGGGCTAATACAGATCAATAACATCATATTCAGGCACGGAAAGCCTCTCTTAAGGTTTCTCATACTAAATTTTTGAAAGTGATCAACATCTATGAATTGATCCATCCATCCATTTTGTTAATATGTAACACAATTCATTGTTAAGCTATGGGCGAACAATCTATATTATTACGCTGTACGGCAGACTGCGAGCCTCATCGATGTAATATTACGGGTAATCCAAAATATTTTTGTAGGTCTGCACTTCCACGCTTCAGCTGCTGAATTGTTGACATTCAATATAGTAACAACACTCAGGTACTTCACACGCGTGATAAATGGAGACATTTTACCTTGATAACATCAGTAATATACGGTTTTTTTTTTGGGAATGGTAATTTCAACAATTCCCAGTTGGTTACATCGAATTTTACCGCAACTTTACATTATCGTGACATATCGTCAGATGAATACTTATACTAGGCATTTTTGATATATGTTTTTTTTTATTAAACCAACACGTTTCTCATCACTTTAGGTGACGTTGTACAAAATTAAAAAAAATATATACCTAAGTGTTGTTTTTACAAAAGCGATTTTAGTTAGAACGACTCTTGGCCTACCCACTTACTTACATGTAGATACGAGTATTTCTACCGCTTATCAGAACTTCGGTTCGGCTCTGGAACATGTCGGAGTGGTAAAAAGACTATAACGGTTGATCAAAATCCTTGAAAACTATAATCGTGATTTATTGCATAACTATAAGGCAGTTTTTATTCAAACTTAGTTCAATGTTACCTGGTGTGGTTAGGAGCATGTAGATTGAATTTAATGCCATATAAAATCAATATCATTCAGTACGACTTTTTTAAGAAATCTAAATAATAGTAAAAACTAAATCTATTAGCATACATAAGAATACATATAAGTCAAATTAAACCCCTGTTTTTAAATAAAATAATTTGTCACTTGTTCATCAAAGCCACTATACGGCTTGCTTCATGACGTAGAACGTATCTAAAAGATTCCACTATATTTTTATTTTTAAATGTTGTAGAAAAGCTGAGGCAGGAAAGTTTTCGATTGGTGACTACGTATCAGAAACCGCCGCGTATCGAAAACGTGCGTAGTCTCGTTCTCTTACAAAATAGTGTCCGTTTAGCTTCAAATTTAACGAAATAGAGCCTACATTAAAATCTAAAAAATAACCAATTCTAAAGTACCTAAACTACTGCAAATATGTTGTATATATAAACCTTACGTATACAACATAATACGCTCCACAATTTTACTGTTCAATGCACCCTCAGCACAGTCTACAGTTGTAATTATATTAACAGCTACTTAAACACAACAATACTTCTCATACGTTTAAAAACAAACATACATTCGCGGTAAATTAACGCTACACTGAACTAAAAACGATGCGATCACCGCGCTACGGTTAATCCAGCCATTGTCTCGATTAAATTGTATGAGTCGAATTGCTGGTCGAAATTAGATTCTATTGTGAACGAAATACGATTTATATTGCATAGTTTTGGATATAGAGTGAAATACTGCTTTTTGTTGGATGTCGGTTGCATTCTTCGCACTGTATGCGGAAAACAAGCTACTAGAGATGGGAAATATTGGAAGAGAAAATTTACCAGTGATTCCAGCTAAAAGCATTTGAAGAATATATTTATGATATTTATTTCCAGGAAGATTAGGGCGTAAGATATGATAATATTGGAAAAATATAGTAATGTTCCGTGAAATAATCTGTGTGACTTAATCTCTTTTTTATGAAGCGACAAGTACTTTCAAGACACCGTTTATTTTTCAAAGGAATTGATTATTTCAAAATATTTGCAAAATAGTTTTTTTTTCGAGGAACTTCCGTTTAATTAGGAGTAGAGAAATTTTATTCCGCCTTTTATTTCATCATGGACCTTTGTAATGCCAGGGGACCAGCACAACAAGGTCGCTGCCTACTTGTGAATACTCTCTTTAAGCCTTGTTTGAAGGAGGTTTAAGGAACGAAGTTTTGTTTAAGCTAAATAGGACACCAGTCTATATTTTCATTTTGTTATAAATAAAATTATTTAGCCTAAACCGCGTCTACCAATCGAAAATAAACAATAATTTTCTCCTGTCATTCTTCCTCGCTTTCTATATCTTGTTTCAAAACACGAGTCTCCCGCGACCCTAAAGTATCATGGTTGTTCATGACTCGCAGTGATCTCTTACAATAAAGCGAACCGTTGAACATAGAAATAATTTAAAAAAAAACATTGCCGTCTCTATTAAACGTCACGTCTAAATGAACACTAATTCGACTGCTATGCTTTTCCATACAAAGCGCATTGTACCGGCGAATTCGCTTTACAAAGACTGGCATAGGCTTGTTTGTCGGCTCACGGGATTTCGCCGAGTTTTTGTTTGCGCGAGTAATTTCGGCTATTTAACGTTGTTTGGCCATTCCCGCTGTGTGTGTTTTGCAAAACATTATTTTAGCTTTTTTACAATATTCCGCTCACGTGCGTGCTTTATCTGAAATTTTTCAACATAATAATGACGGGATTTTTATTTAAAATTCTGGCTCATTGATCATCTGACAATATATGACATTACTGGTGGTAGGTCTCTCATATGTGAGAGGCTGCCTGGGTGGGTACCACCGCAATGTCTATTTCTCCCGTCAAACAGCAGTTTAAACGCACTGTTGTGTTTCGGGTTGAAGGACATTGTAGCCAGAGTAACTACTGGACATATTGAGACTTAACATCTTATGTCTCAGGATGGCGAGCGCAGTGGAATGCCAAGCATTGCTTTGTAAATCAAGGTGTTGTTTGGTTTTGCTACTGTTCATGAGCGGTCGTATCGCTTACGATCAGGCGAACGGCATGCTCGTCTCGCCATTAAAAGCAATAAAAAAAAAAAAAAAAAAAAACGTCCGCTGTTCACGTTATTTTTAAAAGGGTAACCGAAAATATGTTCATCACTTTTTTCGATCGGTTTACCATTTGTTTTTTTATTGACGAAGTGATATACACATTGAAAAACAAAACTATTATTTACGGATTTTATCGCGGATTTGGTTTAATTTTTGACTTCCCTACGTTTTTATTACTTTGCAGCTTTCGTGGTCTTGGGGCGCATGTCGTCAAAAACATAAAAATTATACCAAATCCGCGGTAAAATTCCTAAATAAACATTTTTTTAAAGTAACATTCGCGTAAATCTAAGAAAGCATGATTCGAAGATTAAAATATATATATATATATGTGTATATACGGCATGTATTATACTATTTTAGACAACATTTTATACTTAGGTAATAAAATTACTTTCACAGCAAATAAGCCACACCCGGTTTAGTTATTGATAGCCTAGCTGCAAGCCTAAACGACTGAAAATATGAATAGTGCAGTTTCGAGAGTAATCTTCTAATAGGTAGGGCTCATATATTTTATTTTCCACCATATCAATTGGATAATTAAATATTCGAATAAAGAACTAAACTTGTATAATTTTAAAAAACACATGCCGTACAGATTATGTAAATATAAATTACTTTAGTATCTTAACAAAAACATTATATCAGTGCTTTTTATTCGTGGAAAACATCAATCGGCATATCACAAGTATTTCAAAGCGATAAACTGCGTATAAATGTTCCATTTTAACAAATAAATCGAACAGAAGCCAACATTATGTAAAAACTGTACAGAAGCGCGGCTCCACATTCATGTCACGCAGGTGGATTAATTTAACCCAACATGGCGGCGATAGATTAGTTTTTAGATAAATTGGCGCCGTGAACAAAGGAGCTTTATAGACTGCTGAAATATAATACACGAATTTTTATTTGAAAGCCGCTTTTTGAATACTAAAATATGATATTTTCAATGATGCTCTTGGGTAATATTTATTTGTTTTTAAAGCAAATAAAAAGTCTTTTGAAACATCAGGCACGTTGTTAAATACAAAAAAAATAATTGGGATGAACTGAAACGAGTTTGATCTAAAGATGAGCAATTAGCACTAAATAAATTTTATAGGTAATTCTGGTTTTCTATGACATCAGAGAACGCATTAAAGAGACAATCCATGTAAAAGCTCTAACCCTGGTCAAAGGCTTTATAATTAAATCAATTGCCAGTGCAAGTATTAAGACTTAATATGTTGAGACGTCTAGTAAAATCGGCGTCACCACCAAATAACAAGCTTTAAACTGTGAACCAGATTTAATTAGGAAAGTTCCCAGACAGTCAAGAAAAAAGTTTATATTTGCATGCTCCTAACTTTATTCCGATGAAGCTGATCTCATGTGTGGGGTGGTTTTATCGAATGAGAATCATATTTACTTATTCATTGGATAGCTTTCGAGTATAACTGATACATATTGGGCCTTATTAATAAACTCGGATGAGCGAGGGTTTAAATTTTAGCCCAAAACGTCAAAATTGACTAATTTATTTTGACCGTTCTTTTTACTTTTAAAATCAGTGGATTGCTATAACAGGATTATCATGTTAGGCTGAAGAATATAGATTTGTATTAATTTAGTCATTACTATCTAGCTATTCATAATAATAGATTGCTTCTCTAGCCCAAAGTTAATTATTCACTCATCCGATCTATTAATAAGGTCTATTAATAAGGCCCTAAATGATTATTTTGGGCCATCGTTTTAATTGTGAGTGGCTGAGATTTATCAATTATCATTTTACATCTCAAAAGTTTAAATAATTGGTTTCCCAGCGATGTAGAGGTACCGAAGCTATAGAATTCAATTCAATCGGAATTTAATTAGGATATCTTCAATCCTGGTCATATGTATGTAGTTCTCAAATTTTGTATGAATAGATCTGGTTCAGACTACTGTTACAGACGAGCTGTTGAAATTGTAATTATAATAAGAAAATAATGAATAATACATTGAACCGTGATTGCGACTAGTTCAATGGATATCAATAAATACTTCTTTTATTCCTTAAATATGTACGTACCGCTGGTAAAATACTAGATAAAAAGAAAAACTTGCAGTTATAAAATACTGGGTATCTCAAGACTGCTACCGAAAACGAAGATGGGTGGTAGTTTTAGTGACTAAAAACACAATGCAACTAAAAATTTCGCAAAGAAACGCGACATTTGTTTTTTATGGTTTTTTAAATATCGTCATTTTTGGTTGGTAAATCCATAGTTTTTGCTAAAATAATAATTTAAACTCTTTTATACGTTAGATTTTTTATAAATAAAAGGGTATACACTATTATTTTAGGAAAAAAAAGTATTTACCATCCAAATATGGTCGTAGGAAAAAAATTACAAAAAAAAATTGTCGCTTTTTTTTGCAACTTTTTCTGATGGTTTGTGTCTGAAGTCGCTTAAACTACCACCGTGGCTTCGTTTTCGGTAGCAGTCTTGATATACCCTGTATGTGGCGTGCGTTGAAATTTTTATAAATTACCTGGGAATTACTACAGCACCTACACCCTACATACATACATACATACATACATAACCTAACGCCTTTTTCTCAGAAGGGGTAGGCAGAGGTGCACAGGGCACATTTCGCCTTGTATGTTCCGTCCCACGATGTGATAGGTGGCGAGCCTATCGCCATATCAGGCACAAATTCCTGACTCTGGGCTGATAATGAATAGAAAAATCCAATATCAACCCGGGATTCGAACCCGAGACCTCAGCTTTATAACCGTACTCTAGTACAACTACGCCACCAAGGCAGGCAGTGACACAAGATTATTTATGTAATAATTTATTTATAATTTAACTTTGTTCAGATGGAAGGATATCAGACAGAATTTTGTAATAGAGGCCTGTCGCCAAAACTTTAAATTATATTGTCAACAATTTTTCAATTGTAAATGTATTATATAATATTCCAGCGACTAAACCAGTTTTAACCTCAAAGGTTTGAAACCTCAAATTGATGAGCCACATTTTCAACAAATACACGTGAAACGTGCCAGTGATTATAAAAGATCGGAATCAGACGAATGTAGGTTACTGCTTACTGCGTGGCATAGATCTATGTGCCACGTAAAGTACATGACACAGATTTTCACGATGTTTGAATGCAAATTGTGTTACGAGTGAGTTAAAGAACAAAACAGGTATACTTCCTCTGACAGCAAATTGGCATAATTAATCTTTTGCTTGCTCTTATCCGATATTTACATTTCCAGCCATACCGAATTGATTAGATGAATTGGATTATTAACTGGTTATTCTTCGGAAGTAATTTCTTCAAACTAGCCTAATAGTTAGCAGATTTTATATGCCTATGAAATTCTTGCTAAGAACTCACCGGTATGGTGGACGGTTGGGGCAGCATTTTCATTAACAATTGCAGAACGCTATCATTAACTTCGAATATATACGTAGCTTTAAAAAATCTGTGGTGTTTACTTTTGCTTTACCACTTTGGCAGTTCAGCCCTTTCTGAACTAAGTTATCGCTCGGTTTAATATCAAAACAATTTCCACATTGATGACATGAGTCGCATCGCTGACGCGTACATGGCCGCACAAGCATGCACACCCGACGTGTACGTGTTCCTTTGATGAGTATCTCCCCATACATTAATTCCATTTCTTTGACATCTACTCTTAAGTAACATTCTTTTACTTCACCCCTCCCTCATTCGAATTTAAAACTTATTGCAGCTGACTAAAGATTACTTTTGGACACATCTGGTAAATTTTTCGGTAGGCATACTTCTACCCCTACCAACATCTCGATTCTGGCGTATTTCGTCAACGAAGTTGTTACTTCGTAACTACGTATGCGTCTGTTTTTGACAGCTCAGAACTTTTGTATTCCTTGACGTAGCCTTCCTGCTGTTTGAATAAACAATCTTGTTTCGGAAAAAGTATTGAAATATGTAAAGCATACAGTTCGCTTTTGTTTACGTTTAAACTGTTTCAAATAGAAACATTAAATGAAAGTTGACATTCTATATACAATTAATGTAAAAAATAACTGATTAGGTGATGTGAAATATGATGAAGGTGCTATCATAAATAATATTATATCAAGATAACTTGAAATGGTAGGTAATGTGATTAGTCCCTCCCGGGATCTGCTAATGACCAATTGGTGATCGAGTACAATAATATAAGACATAAAAGCCTTTTTTCCCTAAGGTAAAAATAAAGATGTAAATGATTGTTTTCCTAACTTGGTAGACATTCAGGCCAATTGATGTTGATAGGCAGTTAAACTCATACTAAAAATAATCAAAGTATCAGCGAATGTATTGAGCTTGAATTTCGTGTCCCGTTGATAAAGCCCGATAGCATCTCTAGGAAATATTCAATATGTTTATTTGTTAACTTGATTTAGTCATAAATGATCAAAACTTTCTCAAGTGTTCCTAATGTTGATGTTTATTTGAATATATCATTAAATTTATCTTCTTAGAGAACTTTGATTATTGAGACGAATACCGTGTTGGGTCAAGTGTAAAGTAATTGGGTAGACTGTGAGTTTAGGGGCGACATCTGGTGAGGAAACTTCTACTTGATTTAGTAAAGATATTCCTATAGTTGAATGGTCAAGAATCATGCACATCTTTATGAATGATAGTTTTATTTAACACAAAGCAACGTCTTGTTCTGTAATAAAATATATCTAAAAATATTTTCAGCGTTTTCCTAATTATTACATCCTATCAAAAATTATCCCCGATTAATTTTCTATGAGAAGTTAAACAACAAACAACAAAATTTAAATAGATATTAAAAAGTAAGCGAATATTTTTGATTGTACGAAAGTTAATTAACTCAATCTTTTTCATTGTGTTCAAAATGTAAACTTTGCGAAACTTGGATTTAACGAAAATTCCACGAGATTAGTTAATTCGGTTATTTTCATTTAAAACGTCCGTAAATCTGACTTCATTGTTACGGATACTTTGTGCTGGATCGTCAAATATTTTTAATACGGTGCTTAACTGAAAATTGATTGCGATGCCCGCTTTATGGCAATTCAATAGGTACGGCAATTTTTATTCCATCAGTAAATGATTAAATAAAGTTTAACTACGTATAATGAATTAATTAGTGATGAAATCTCACAGGTAAATATTGCATGTATAATACTTAATTACCACGTAATATTGCAGTTAAATATTTTGCCCTGCAGTGTTTATAATGGCTTATCATTATTTGTAATAATAATCCTCTATAATGTCTGACGCTCAGTAAAGAGTTGTCAAAATACGGGTGAAATACATTGTAACAATAAATTATAGTTTAAAAAACAAAAAAAAAACACTGTCTGTATCTGTATCAGCCCATATACGTCCCACTGCAGGGCACGGGCCTACTCTACAATCGAGAATACGATTGAGAGGGGTTAGGCCATATAGTCCACCACGCTGGCCTAGTGCGGGTTGGCGGACTTAGATACCATAGAAATTCTTATGAATCCCTATGGTATGCAGGTTTCCTCACGAAAAAAAAACACGCTGTCATAAAATATCCAACTAAAAGTAAAAATAATTATTGATAATGCGTTTAAGATTAGAAAATAGAGTAAAATACCTACATTTTATTGTTACCAAGTTTGGGGTGTTTCCAGCAATTACTTTTATCAAACATTTTTTTACTTTTTAGTTGGATCTTTTTTGAAACAGTGTTTAGGTTTTTAAACTGTAATTTAATTGTTTGCACTAAAAAACATCTTTAAAAAAAATAAGTTCCTGAATGGTCTGGATAAGGTTATGTCGTATTTTTTTTTTAATATTGTATAGTCATGGGTAAGAATGCAAAATTTTGAGTCAATCCGACGTTTTGAAGTGCTCGAAAAATTATATTTATTAATATGTACATACATACATACAGGTGAAATTAACTAAAGCATATTTAAAATATAAACTGAAATGTAAAGATGAGATAATGACAAATCAACAAAGAAAATTTTCGAAATTCATCTAAATTAGGTACTTCTAAAAAATAGACTTTCTCGAATAAAAAGAATATTGCTTGCGCATTAAAAAGTATTAAATCCTGAAGTTATTAAGGGTAAATAAATCGTAAAACGTCTATAAACTGAAAGAGGATTTTCAACAGAAAAAAGTAAATCCATTATTGAGTCATTCACGTCTTTTACTGCACGACTTTAGATTTGTGCTTTGAGAATAATGGGAATTTGCTATAAATGCTACCTTCTTAACTAAACGAGACTAGTAAATTAGGATTTTCAAATACCTACAAAAGTAAGACAATTAAATCAGCACTAGACTTTTTGTGGAGTGTGAAGTCTGGCAACACGCACTAGACCAGCATAGTCTGCGGCCTAAGCCATCTTAATCGAACTCTCTGTCTTAGTCGCTTTTTCAGTGGTGGGTGATTACGGGCTGTTTAAAATACGGTCGATTACGTGTATTTTCTTAGTTTCATCAACTCAAATGAGTATCGCGTATACTAGTCCATTTGTTACATTGGACAGATTTCGTTAATTTGAATCAGCCCGATCGAGTAACTTATCTGCCGGAATTAGTAATAGTTTTCACTTTTCATTAATAATTAGGTAAATTGATAGCCAATACCTAAGCACTATAACGGTAAGGAAGACATGATTACAACTTTACTGTTGTATTTCGTGCGGTGAGAGAGATTGACGGTTGCCCTATACCCCTTCCCTCTTCCTAGAATTTCTGCTTCCCGTTATCCTCTCGATTTAATAGGCCGGCAACACATCCATGATCAAAGTGTTATGAATATTCATGGGTGGTAATAATCACTAACCACCAGCTGAACTACAAGAAAAAAAATATTAGATCTTCAATTTATTTAAAAGTACTTTTACACCGATGTATTTGTTTCATTTTCATCATTATCATATACAATTAAAATTCATCTACTGCTATTGGATATGACCTGTTCTTTTTTACCCTGCTTCATTATGTGTAATTTCATGAAAACATAATGTTATATTTTGGTATGAAATCATCAAATTGTACTAAAACAAGAATATATGCAAATAAATACTTAGGTACTTGAATGTTATACGATATACGCTAATTTTAAAACTGTCGTAGGCTTTACTAAACCTTGAGTTATTATTATAATCTGCAAAAATTGTAACGAAATTTTATGTACCAAGTTGGTATTTTCTTGGCATAATTAAATTTTTCTTCATAACAGAGGGTGGGTCCTTAAATTATTCCTAAATTGCCTGGCTAGTCTCAATTACGCCGAAATTCTGCGACCCTAAGATTCATGATGAGGATATTATTAAAAAAAACTTGACATTAAAGAATTAAGTGTCGGACACGTATAATATGAAAACATAAGGTATGGATCGATGGTTTTAATTCTTGATGTATTTTACTGTGTAAGCTAAATCTTCTGGTGGTAAATCTCTGATAATAAGTAAGGTGGCGCCTGTGTAGATACCACTGCAATGTTTATTTCTCCCGCTGAACAGCACTGTAAATTCACTGTTGTATTTTGGTTTGATTGACATTGTAACCAGACTAACTACTGGACATATTGAGACTTAACATCTTATGTCTCAGAATGGTGAGCACAGTGAATGCCAATAATCGCTTCATCACTTAATTCATATTGTTATTTTGTTTGCTGCTGTCCATAACCGGTCGTTTTTTCGCCATTCATAGAAATAAAAAAAAGTGTGATGTAAATAAATTGAGTTAATTCAGTAGGTGATTCACTGAATCGGCCTAAAATAGAAGACAGATGTATTGATAACAATAGCAGTGTGAGAGTTCCAAAACCAATTTGTAATTGATATTACCCACCTTCATTGTTTTATCTAATAATATGGAAAAACAGTATAGAATTTAATTATGCATTCATGGTTGCATTACCTTAGGCTGAATTAATGTTACTACAATGCACGTCACTAACGCTCTGCGTTGAGCGTGACACAAGCATATGAACAGGACCTATTCATATTACCAGAATAAAACCTATCCAATGCAGTGCTTTGTTAGAAACTATCGGTCAGTATAGACTGCTACGTACATTAAGATTTTAATTTCCATACATTTAATAAAGGGATATTGTGATTTTTTTTTTCAAAAACGAGCGGTACAGTACTGCTATTTATGTTTTGTCTCTGTTAGTTCTGCGTATTCACATTATCTTCCCTCTCGTTCAACTCATTTCTAGTAGATTAAGGCGCATTGCGTAGTTACACACAGTAAGTGCGCAGTGCGCTTCGATTTTGTTTGGAATGTCCGCTCTATAATAATAATACCTTGATTGTTATATATACACTGTTACAGTACGTAATCATTCATATCTTACCACATAATTCAATTTTCTGTTTCCAAAATTGGCAGTAGGTTACTTGTTGAAAAAATCCATTAACTTAAGTCTTACCAACATCTAAGAAAGCACGTTCGGTGAGGATCAAGTGGCATGACTCATTGGACCGCGAACGCTGACTCGATGACATCGCCTCTCAAAGACCGGGCGACGTCAGTCGAAAGGCCACTTCAGTGCCTTAGCGGAACGCGGACGTGTCTTGACAAGGAAATTTTTTGAGGCTCCTACAAAAGGACGGTTATCGATCAAAGAGCTTTCCCAGAAGCAAAAATAGTCGTATTTTGTTTTAATGCGCGGAATTTCTTATCTTATGCCTTTGAGATTGTCGAGATACTCCTTGACTTTAATTTAAGAGGATCGATAGCTAACGCATTGTAGAGGCACGGTTTGAAGGTTTGACAGGTAAACAGACATGGTTAACTTGAATAGAATTTTAGTGGTAAGTATAAATAGTAAATACTCAGAATGATTTAGATTATTGAGTAGCGAGGGAAGATATTTTCATTGACTCTCCTTGGTAGATACAAGTATTGCGGCCTACTCAAAACAAATATACGCAAGGTGGGAACGCAACAAGCTACGTTGGCTTACTATGGCGGCTGTTACACTTTGTATACAATAATCACTGTCCGGATGGATCCAAATATCGAATCACCAGCAATATCAATATCCTATTGCGTTTGTGTTATTTCATATACAAAATCCATTTTGAAAGCCTCTGTAGAGGTAGGCTGTGAGACCGCAGTTTCCACCACCGCAACGATACAAATGTTATAGCGAACCAAATCTATTTGTTTCATTTAAGAGCGAAAAGTCGTAATTTCTGGTTCTAATAACACTAAACTTGTATCTTATTGTGGGATCTTAGAGTCTGAGAAAGGGGTGTTTTTTTATTACTATTAATGGCGAGACGAGCATGCTATTTACCTGATGGTAAGCGACAGGACTGCTCATGGACAGTAGAAAAACTAAACAACACCATGAACTACAACTTCGCTTGCCATCGTGAGACACTCACATTTTACGTTAAATCTCAATATTTCCCGTACTACCCTGGCTGTAATATCCTTCTGACCGGAACACAACACTGTTATAAGATATATTTAATTCCTTTCTTACTAATGTAATCAAGCGACACTAACATTACTAGCGGAAATTATATCATTTTGTTTCTATCTTCCCGACACTTATATTGTTATTAATCGAGGCTTCTCTTCCTTCATTAATGAGCCAAGACGCGACACGTGCATTGGAGTGTCGTTGACCGAGTTTACTTCCGGCTTCAACTAAATTAGAACATGCATTTGACGCAAGCATCCTTGAACTAGATTCTTCATTAATTCTGTCTTTAACTAGATTAGGACACATAATATCATTAAGGAACGTTGTTTTAGTAAGAATTACTTCTATGTGCAAACTTAGTTATGTCGGCACTTGTACACTTTATTAAATAGCCTTGATAAGACTGGGCAAGGCGTGTCTTGAATAAAGTGGCATTCAGGCTTAGTCCACCACACTGGACTAATCTGGGTTGGTTAACCTTACTACTGTCTCATATGAAATGCTTTTAATTTCACCCATTTATCGAGACTCACGATTAATACTATAGTAGGTTTGTGACGTCGTAACATTACATAAAATCATATAATTTTAAATTGTTTTTACAAATTGAGATAAACTAGTGAGTACCACTAAAAAATAAATTTTGAGATAAATTTTTCCAGCGGTAGCAAAAATCAAGGAAAAATAGGCAATTGCACCACAGCATAGAAGCCTCCATGTCTTGTATTTGAGCCTCAAATAACTTTTGACACTATGATAAATGCCGCGCTCCGCGGTCGTTTGAATAATGATCTTCCACCTCGACGTTCAGAAATAGCAAAACATTTTGAATTCGCGTCTAAGACTGAATGGAAATTTACTTATAGTGGATAATTTATCTTTACCTTTTCGTGAAATAATATTCTTTCTTATTGTTCAAGGTTGGGGTGATATTTTAAGTGTCAGGAAATTGATTTGTAGCCTGTTTCAAGAGTTTCGATGTGAATCTGTATGAAATATTAAGGCCTGAGACTTGGTATATGTTTATTTATACTGCGTTAATTTTATGTACCGTATGCTAGACTAATTTATCAAAAAAATAATTTATGGGTTACAATTATCATGATGAGTTGAACGGATCCTCCGGATCTATTCTAATTGCTCGCATAATACTTATTCAGTTGACATTTAATTATCAGCAATCTTACAATACAAAATTACTCATTAAGATATAGTAAAAAGCTATACTCCCCGTAGGTAATTCAAATGTATAATTTTCTTGTACTTACATAAATGTTACTGGACGCAACAATAACTTATTTTTCATTATTTTCAGGTACGATTAATTTCAAGTAGCTTTAGCGGTAAGTTTATTATATTAAATACTAATAGTATGGATATCCAACGGCACATATTTTCTTCCATTATATCCAACCAAGGAACTACGAAGGATGATTTTTTCAAGTGAACTAAAGTGGAGATTATTTTCGGACAGCCTCTGTGGTGCAGTCAGTTGAATACCCACGATACATCAATCTTAGCGTGGTGTCAGAACTACTATGTGATTGTTGGGTGTTATTTATTTACTTATTATTTCTGTATCGGCCTATATACGTCCCACTGCAGGGCACGGGCCTCCTCTACTATCGAGAGTACGATTGCGAGTGGTTAGGCCATATAGTCCACCACGCTGGCCTAGTGCGGGTTGGCGGACTAACATACCATAGAATTTGTATAAATCGCTATGGTATGCTGGTTTCCTCACGATGTTTTCCTTCACCGTTTTAGTGCGTGGTGATTGACTATCAATACACACATGACTCCGAAAAGTCAGAGGTGTGCCCTGGGGTTCGAACCCGCAACCACCGTGAACATGTTGGCAGTCGCGTCTAGTCCGTTTACCAACAAGCCACCACGCACTTCATTTACTTATTATTTATTTCAAACATAATATTTTACTGTGGGTGTTATTTTCAGTTCGTTTATTCTGTAAATGCATAATATTTTTTACTGACGGTGCATAAGTGCGTGGTGGCCTGTTGGTAAACGGACTAGACGCGACTGCCAACATGTTCACGGTGGTTGCAGGTTCGAATCCCAGGGCACACCTCTGACTTTTCGGAGTCATGTGTGTATTGATAGTCAATCACCACGCACTAAAACGGTGAAGGAAAACATCGTGAGGAAACCTGCATACCATAGCGATTTATAAAAATTCTATGGTATGTAAGTCCGCCAACCCGCACTAGGCCAGCGTGGTGGACTATATGACCTAACCACTCTCAATCGTACTTTCGATTGTAGAGGAGGCCCGTGCTCTGAAGTGGGACGCATATGGGCTGATACAGACATGGTGGACGGTGCATATGTACGCGTTAGAGAACATTACATTGCTGTGAAAGTAAAATTTAACTCGTTTAACCAACTTCAGTTTCAAATGAAAATAACTTGTAATGAAAAATATTAAATCACTGAAACACTATTTTTAGCTCTAACTTTTTGTTATTTTTGGCGACGAGGCTTCGGCATAACTGGAGTCTGTAAAATTAAGTTTTAATACATTTTCTGCATTTTTCTCGTTAATATCTAATAATACTATAAACTACCAGAAGTGGTTTTACATTATTTAATAAAATTAGGTATCCGCTTTGCACAAAGTCACGATCAATAATAATCCAAAGACATTCAAACTACTGTCACATGTGTTTCGTCTTCTCTTGAGAGGGTGCGTGCCAACGAGGTAACATCCACGGAGTTCACATATAACACGGCCTCTCCTGACACCCTGGCGTCCCGACAGGCTTAGTCGTCGTCGACCAAAGATGTAGAAATCAACCGAAGTAATGATCCAACGCCATCGGCAAGTTCCTTTTCTTGCAAAGACGTTGAAACCAGGCGTGGCAAAGGCCTAGTTGTTCAGTCAAACGTTGAGGATGGGCCAGCCCCATTGGAATCTATTTATTTAGATTCAAACACTCATCATCCACACCATGATTAGTCTCTGAAACCAAAGTCCAAATTACTTCAGAGCTCCATTGCTACATGTAACAAAGTAAATTTGTTAGAGATTGTCATAAAAGTCAAACCAGTCAGAAAGTCAAAGTCAAATAAGTTTATACAAGCTAAAACATTCAACATATAAAAGTCTAAACATATGCACATACACAGGTCCTCGGTATGGGCCCCTACCGAGGAAATACTTAAATCTACACTAGGGGTCAGGGTGCATTTAATCCCCCTAGCGACTCTCCGAACACGGAAAGCTTTCACACCGAGGGAAAAGGAGGCTGTACTCCCTCGATGACTCTCCGAACACGGAAAGCTTTCACGCCGAGGGAAAAGGAGGCTGTACTCCCTCGACGACTCTCCGAACACGGAAAGCTTTCACACCGAGGGAAAAGGAGGCTGTACTCCCTCGATGACTCTCCGAACACGGAAAGCTTTCACGCCGAGGGAAAAGGAGGCTGTACTCCCTCGACGACTCTCCGAACACGGAAAGCTTTCACACCGAGGGAAAAGGACACTGTACTCCCTCGATGACTCTTCGCGAAAAGCTTTTAAAAGGAACAAACCAAGGTACCAGCTTCAATCTAAGACAGGTACTTAAAGAGTGAACACACACCTTCAAAGAATATTGCACACGTCTCAGGGGTCCATTCACCTTTCCATGGAATCATATACTGAGCAGCCGCATAAGTAGACTTTCCATATGATCCAGCAAGTAACTTTAACTCATATCGGTGATTAGAGAGGGTTTTCACTACCCTATAGGGCCCCCGCATGCCAGAATCCAATTTACCCTGAGATTGAGCAAACTTGACAACAAACACCAGGTCACCCTTCTGGAATTCACGAGGAGGCTTCCGGCGCTCATTGACCATTATGTCTTGACGAGTCTGATTGTTTTTCAACCGTTCGGCCGTCCTTTGTCTGAGCATTTCCCGTTTTGCTTCCCGGTTGCCTTTGGTTAAATTCAATGCCACATCTCGCACCAACGTTCGGATTGCAGGCGTTGCGCTTTCATGGCCAATTAAAAGGTTAAGAGGAGAAGTCTGCGTAGTTTTCTGCTTTGTTAGGTTAAGAATGAGCTGTAAATGCCATAGTTCTTCAGCCCACTCAGCTTTTTGATGATTGACCGCAATACGAAGCATATTCAAGACCGTACGGATGTAACGTTCAACCTGTCCGTTTGCATGATGCATTTCAGGAGTTATGAAGTGAAGCTGTACACCAAGGACCTTCATCCATGAAGTGAAGCCCGTCGACTCAAACATGCGTCCCCTATCTGATACAACTAACTTAGGAGTACCAAACAACGATAACACAATTTTAAATACTCGTTTCAGTTCATTTAAATCTTGTCGACATATAGGTGTCAAAAGACAATATTTTGTGAACGCATCTACCACAAGCATGACAAACTTATAACCCTTGGACATAGGGAGAGGCCCGAGAACATCAACATGTAAGGTTTCAAAGGGAACTTCGGATTTTTCCCAGGATGTAATTGGCTGTAAAGGTGCTCGCGGTACACGCTTGTGGGCGACACATGTTAAACAATGAGAAGTATATTTAGTGACAAACTTTCTAAGACTAGGGAACCAAAAATGTCTTAAAATTAGATCCACTACCTTATCTGCGCCTACATGGCCATGCTCATCATGAAAGATGCGGAGGAGGCTCAAACGGTTACCTTTAGGTATAAAGCAAAGTAGCCTCGGGTCTTCACCCGTCGGCATATATCGGTAATATAATATGTCATTGTGTACTTCATACCTTGACGCATCCAATTGACCTTGTTCAAGCAATCGAATCATATTTTGAGTCTCCTCATCACCTGCTTGAGCAATTTGAGCCCAATTACGTGGGCGTTCGACATTGTTAACATTACATGGGTTTCTACTTAAATAGTCCACGTGCGGCATCATGGTGCCCTTTCGGTAAAGAATGGTGAAATTAAAATCTTGTAGATAAATCCACCATCTCGCCACACGCGGTAACAAGTCTTTCTTATTTTGGGTGGATTTTAAGGCATTACAATCCGTTACCACCAGAAACTGAATACCAATGAGATAGTGCCGGTGAGTGCCTGAAATGCTTTAATGCATTTACTACCGCAAGGGTTTCGAGTTCATAGGAATGGTATTTCGGTTCAGCACCTTTTGTGACCTGACTATAATAGGCCACAACACGCCGACTACCATCCCTATGAACCTGTTGTAGAACCGCACCATACCCAAGACTACTTGCATCCGTATGAACTTCCGTAGGTAAACTTGGATCGAATATCGCAAGTACGGGTGCACCAGTTAAAATTTTAATAATTTCTTGACGTACAGTTTCATGTTCCGCAGTCCAGTGAAACTGCACGTCCTTACAAGTCAGGCGCGCAATGCAAGCAGTTCTGGTGGAATACTCTGGGATGTATTTTCGAAAATACCCCGCCAACCCAAGAAACTGTCTAACCTGTTTAACATTCTGTGGTGCAATGGAATCTGAAAGAGCCTGAACCTTACCAGTAGCGGGTCGCACTTCACCGTTAGATATCACCCGCCCCAGGTATTCTACTTCTGTGCACAAAAAGAAACATTTGTTCAGATTTAACGAGAACCCAGCTTCCGTCAATGTTTGTAGTACTCCCCGCAAAGTTTGCAGTCCCTCTTCAACGGAAGAAGACAAGATCAAACAATCGTCGATGTATACCAGAACTTTCCCATCAGTGATGAATTTCTGCAAAGTTTTACTAATAATGCGCTGGTATACAATCGGCGCGTTTGCTAACCCAAATGGCATTTTTACGTACTCATAATGGGCCTCTGGCGTCACGAAGCCGGTGAGTGGTATGGATTCTTCATCAAGCTTTATTTGATGGAACCCAGTCGCCATGTCCAAAGTCGTAAAGTAGGTGCTTTTACCCAAACGGTCAATGTGGTCATCAATTAGGGGTAGCGGAAATCGATCTTTTACCGTTCGGGCATTTAACGCACGGAAATCGACACACATCCGGTCAGAGCCGTCCTTTTTCTTAACAAGCAACACTGGGCTTGCATAAGGCGACTCTGACTCACGAATGATACCCTTCGAAAGTAAATCTTGAATAATTCGACGTACCTTCAACTTTTCGTCATATGACATCTTGTACGGTCTATAATGAACTGGTGTATCGTCCTTTAGACGAATGCTCATGGTACCTGTTGTAACCGTGGAAGTGGCCGTACCTGAAATCATGTGTTCGGAGAACTCGTCCAAGATCCTATTGAGATCAACCAAATGAGGACCGCTTAAACTGGTTTTATACGAGCGTTGTCGGTTATCATGCACAGAAGAAACAGCACATTCAGGAGCCCGTATGATTCTCTGCAAGTCCTTGGTACGTACATATGTGACGCCCTCCCGATTCAGCACATCGGTGCCAATAATGACTGGAGCATTCATACACTCACTAGGGACAACCAAGAAGTCCACATCTAATGAAACGTCTTCCAGCTGAACCACGAGAGAGACGTAAAAATTAACATGCGTAATTAACTTACCTACGCCTTTTATTTGTCGACTGGTGGGTTTCTTGGTACAAGAAAGATGATTTACTACCACTGAAGAGATAAGCGACACCCCTATAGCACCACTATCTATAAGTATGTCAACTGGAATTCCATTGATGACACCAACAACGACGTCTTTTTGTTTTTGAGCTGAGTAACTTGAGCAAAAGTTGACTTTACCTGAATCCGCACGCTTCCTTACAAAGCAATCACGTATGTGATGGCCTTGTTTTTTGCAGTATGCACATGAGACGAATCGATCAATCTTAGCAGCGGTCGGTTTTAGGGCCGGCTCAGTTGCAGAACCAGTGGCAGCAAGTTTCGACTTCTTAGAACATTGCAACTGTTTGTGTCCCAACTTACCACATAAATAACATTTAACGCCTATTCCAATTCCCGGAGTCGGTCGGTTGGTAACTGTCGTTTTCTCGGTACCACTTTGCGCAATCGGATAGCGCATAGCACGAGCATCTGCATTTTCCGATTTTGAGAAGGTAGCCAAATAACCTACCAGGTCCCGCGGAGCTAAATTTGCGTTCATAGCCGCTGCTTTAACTTGGGGATCCGTAACACCCCGAAGCACAATATCGGTGATTAGGTCATCACTAAGGCCCTTAACAACCCACAACTGAAGTAATGATTTTCGTGCATATTCAGCATAAGTACGAAAACCATTAGAATTAGTGGACATTACCTCATACAAGATTGTTGCCCGATCTACCTTTTTGGTACATAAACATCTAAAGTCCTCTTTAAAGTTGGTCCATGAACGGTCGTTGGTAACCCACTCATCCAACCATGACCTTGCATCACCTTTCAAACACTTACCAACACGAGCGAGGCACTCGCGTTCATCCCACCGATTTGCAACCTTGGCCCGATCAACTTCCTCAAACCAGGAATCCACGTCATGTATATTAGGGTTAAAATTAGACACATAATAGCTATGTGTACTTACCGATTTCAATGATTGAATCGCTTCGACAATCTGTTCTGTTCCGCTCGGGTTGCGTGACTCAGTAGAGGCTAATCGACCTGATAAATGCGAATCATACGCTTGCGACTCTAAAGCCTGAAGACGCGACATTATAGTGTGCCAGGATTCATAACCACTAAACTCACGATTATCGTTTCGCCGATTACTATCACAGCGGTAATGGTTGTGGCCACGACTGCGCCCGTAGTCACAACTCCGGCTACGATCGCGACTGCTCTTGCGACTGCTATTATGATCTCGGCGCGTGTGACGTTCACCACGACGTTCATTGCGGCTTCGGCTACGGCTGCGACTACAAGTAAAGTGTCGTTTTCTTACCGGAGGGGTATACCCTCTACTTGAACTGCGCGAACGATGTCTCACCAAGCGTTCGCCGCGCGAGCGGCTGGTAGTAGAATAACACCGGTCACGAGATCGGGATCGACCCATTTTCTACTACAGCAATACAAAACAAGCTTACCAGAGATTATCAATCGCAACCTTGTGTTTCACGGACACTCAAACAAAATAAACCAACTGACTTTTGAAAATTTCAAAGTGGACGTAGTGAGCAATCCCACTTCTGATATAAACTACCAGAAGTGGTTTTACATTATTTAATAAAATTAGGTATCCGCTTTGCACAAAGTCACGATCAATAATAATCCAAAGACATTCAAACTACTGTCACATGTGTTTCGTCTTCTCTTGAGAGGGTGCGTGCCAACGAGGTAACATCCACGGAGTTCACATATAACAATACATTAATTTAATAAATCATCAAATGCCATTATGTCAGCACATAAAAGTATGTATAAAGTATTTTTATATATAACCTTTGACCCAATAACGCTACAGCCTGTGGCTTAATAAAACGTCTTCAGAGATTAACTTCTTGTCGTTGCCCACATAATGACACTCCACGCTGACGATACTGGAGAAAAGTTAGGGGGCGGCCATCTTGGCACGCAAATTTTCCTACGACTTTTCATTTTGTTACATTATTTCAAAATTAGAAAGACAAAGTGGTATACTTGTACGGAGTTTAAATTGTTACGGATAATTTGCTCAAGTAGCTGAAGTTACTTTTCTAAATATATGTCAAAGGTTTATAGCGTTGGATATTGGCCTAAGATAAAAATGAAAAATCTTTTTATATTTTATCTTTAATATACCTGTATGTTATTACTGAATATATAAACTAAATAAATAAGAGGATAAAAAGCAATGAATAATTAAAATTCAAGTTTTTGATTATTTGTAAACAATTTTGCTAAAATTTCTCCCGGTACTCTACCAATAAAGGCGAAATATTGTGTGTTTGTTTATTCTTCACACTTAAAAATAGACCAATTTTGATGAAATGGGGTATGGAGGTAGCTGACACCCTGCATTAACACACAGGCTACATAAATATAACAAAAAATGTAGCGTACCTGAGGAATGGGTAAGGAATGCAAATAATAAATATATTTAGTACTTTTTCAAACTCAGTATATAGGACTGCAGTCACATTTAATTTAATTATTGAACAGTTAGTATGCATAGTGAGAAAAAAGTGGACAGTAATTTAATTTCCAACTGCTCCCATTAATTTACCTTTCTGATTAATTTCGTTGCGGGTGGCCTGTTGGTAAACGGACTAGACGCGACTGTCAACATGTTCACGGTGGTCGCGGGTTCGAATCCCAGGGCACACCTCTGACTTTTCGAAGCCATGTGTGTATTGACAGTCAATCACCACGCACTAATACGGTGAAGGAAAACATCGTGAGGAAACCTGCATACCATAGCGATTTATAAAAATTTCTATGGTATGTAAGTCCGCCAACCCGCACTAGGCCAGCGTGGTGGACTATATGGCCTAACCACTCTCAATCGATTACGATTGTAGAGTAGGCCCGTGCCCTGCAGTGGGACGTATATGGGCTGATACAGACAGACAGATGAAGTTAGACATTTCCGGAGACTCGCCGAACTTCAACGCTCGGTGTCATTACATTGCGTGCCACTGTTGATCCAAGCTTACAGGAGTTACAGTGGTGGGTGTGAGGGCGGGACAGTCTCCATGTTAGTTTGTAAAATAATAGGTTTCCAGGACGCCCGTGCGAAGCTGGGTCGGTCCGCTAGTATGATCATGAATTCAAATACCTCATATACATTTTAAATATTACCCACAGAGAACCCTAGTGTTAAATATTAGAGCTCGTACAGACTCAAGAGAAACAGGTAAACTTGTTATCAACTTGTTATGGTTCTCTTATATCTAAGACTACTTAACCTAACTTGACATAAACCTCTTGGAACCTACATTTCTGACAGACTAAAACAGATCTTCAAGGTTCAACTAGCTTAACACCAAAACTTTGTTTATTTCCCTTTAATAATTCAAATCAAAATAAACCGAATTTAAATCCCATCTTAAGTAATGTCAAGTTGCAGGTGCTTCGAAGAAATTATAAATGTATATACTTATAAGTTTTTATTGTTAACCAATGTCAATTCGAACAGAATCTCGTTGCCAAAGTTAATATAATAACTGATATCAGTAAACTGTATCGATTTATTCTCCGGAACGAGTTAACTAGTGGTTGTTTGTGGAAATAATCTTGTATATTCTAATTAAATGCCAAGCATAGCTTTGTAATTCAAGGTGTTATTCTGGCTGAAGTTGCAGGAAGTCGCTAGATGCAGGCCGCTTCCAACAGGTCATTGTGGAGATCCTTGGGGGAGGCCTATGTCCAGCAGTGGACTTCCTGTGGCTGATATGGTGATGATGATGATTCGGTTTTGCTACTGTTCTTGAGCGGTCGTATCGCTTACCATCAGGAGAACGGCATACTCGTCTGCCCATTCATTGCAATAAAAAAAATCTGTAATAAGATTACGTGAGGTCATAGATTTCACGAGCCTTATTTTACTATTGATAACTGCTATAGCACTAAATACTAAAACACTACCACTCAATACGTTTAAGTTGGTAGTAAAAATAAATAAATTTTATACCCATGTGCTCGAACAAAACCTAAACACTCTATGACAATTCAAGAGGGACACAGGTGAGCTTAAGTAAGCGTAATATATAATATTATAAAGGTCACAAAAAATGGAACGTCGCCTTTGTCCTAAAATACTACTCAATACACCTCGTGTGTGGCTGTCAATCGGGAGCGATGACCCTTTATCAAAACAACATGATGGGTTGAATAACTTTCACTACATATTGATAAAAATACCACATGGAAAATTATATTTATCTCTTGAATCAAAATCAAACTCTTAATTTCAATCATGAATCAAGTTTATTGACTACAATAATATACAAATAAAAAATACAGTGAAGATGTTGATGACTAAGAAAGAACGGTCTATAAAGTCTATAGAATAACAAGACAGCAATTTATGAAAATGCTTCTTTACTTACTCACCCTGACCGTGAAGGTTGGTGTGAACTCTGCAAACAGCACTCAACTCAGATATTTGGAGCAATGCGCAATTGGCCAGATGCCAATTCATTATCTTTTCATTCATTGCCAGACACTTTTGTCTACTCTCGAGACTTTTTTAAATAATTTACCATTGTTAGCAACAAAGATAATTTTGCTTTATCGCATCACTCATCTTTATGGAAACTTGTACGTTCAAAGTTCATTTAAGAAGCGAACTTATTTCTAACGTCTTAATGGTTGAGATGTTAGACACATTTTTGAAAAAGTCTATTTGAACTCTCTCCTAGGAAAGTGTTAAGTTGAACAAGCGATTCAAATTTTCAGCTTTAAAATTGTTTGTTCAGCTTGAAGCAACGGTATAAAGTTCAATTCAGGAATTGCGTGAGCTTTGTGTTTTTACGTCGGGTATGGGAAAATTATAGAAATGTAAAACATAAGCAAAGTTTTATTTGCCAGTAAGTCTTTGGGTTACTCAATTTATCGTGCGATCAATTTTTTTGCTGCCTTAACAATCCTCTGTATAACACTCGTCACTAAGCCGTCCACAAAAATGATGGATCAATAGCAACAATATACTGACTAAGACATTTCATTGTACGTGAAAATCGCAAAATAATCGGACCCAGTGGGAACGCGGTCGATCGCCACAAGAGCATTGACGTCAGCTAACAAACCGGGGAGTCCGCTGAGGGGCCCTTCAAAATTTCACGTCAGATCGTTTCGAACGCACTTCAGTTTGACGAGAAGCCTATTTCAGACCTTCAGTTATGAGTCAGTTCTAATTTTGTAATGTTAAAAGTTTTTGTATTTTTTACTAATTTATCTTCAGCATGACTCTTCAGAATTCGCTTTGTAGCTCGATTAAGGAGTATATTGAAACAGGATATTGAAGGGTCAAAGTACAACGACCTATTTAATATTTTATTAACCTTCTCGGTCGTGAGTAAATTACACGTATAATCGTTTTAAATCTTTAACATCGTTGAACCTTCACTTAGTTTGATGCTAGTACAGTAAGCCTACAGAGCATATTATTTTACAATCATATGTGCAGATGTGCCTAGATAAACTCACATAATTTTAACGGCCCATTCAAACTCGGCTGTACACTGGCTAATCCCGGGATGCGACACATTTCTGTAGTTTGCTTTAGCGGGTTTTATACATTGTATGTGGAAGTCGTATTCCAAGCAGATAGGATATACACGAATGCGGTGCAAATTATTTTGTAAATCGAATTATAGTTAGATAATATACAAAATAATTCTGGTTATTTATTGACTTAGGACATTATGCGGTTAAAATAAATCGGTTTAATACATTAATTATCCCATGTAATTGTGCCGAATTAAATTTTCAACTAATATAAAACCTTTATATGTATAGATATTGCTTAGTTGGAGAGGACAGGAGAGCCAAGACAACAGTTGCAAGTGCGAGCCCAAGTAATATTATGTGCCTTCAGGTAAATAAACATCGTTTAATGAACCGGCTATTCGATATTAATAAAATATACATTTCGGAAAACCTTATTAAAGAAAATATTTATAAAAAAATAAAGGTACCTAAAATTTGAAACTAGTGGCAGACTAGGCTCATCCCACTCATTTATCTCGGGAATATGTAGGCTCGGCAAATTGTTGACGGTATCAACATCTGCCGGACTCTTCGAAATAAAATAAAATAAAAAGAAAAAAATCGGGTCCATCTAAACGAGATTTAATAAATAAATAAATAAATACATCCAACAGTCACATACATAGTCCTGACCCCACACTAAGATCGAGTCTTGTGTCGTGGGTATCAGGAACTACGAGAGACTTTTCGGTCTCACAAACACCCAGACCCGGAAGAAATATTTGTGGGCCGCACAAACATTTCTCTCGGTGCGGAGATCGAACCCGGAAGAGTTGAATGTGTCATCACATTTTTATATTTAACTTTCATGCATTTGCACTACCACAGTGGTGCAGTGTTACAGCAGTATGATTGCAGCCCAGAGTTCTCGGGCTCGAAACCCGGGTCGGACAAAGTTATATTGTTTTTTTTTTATCCATTATCAGTCCGGAGTCAGGAATTTGTGCCCCGTATGACTATCACACCATAGGAAGAAACTCACAAAGCGAAAAGTGGGTGTTGTGGTTGCTAACAGGAGAACCTCTGCCTACCCCTTTTGGATAAAAGACGTGAGTTTATGTATATATGTACTGTTACGTTTTTATCATTCAAGCAAAATGTCCATTCTACACAATTTTCAATACGTTAAAAGTCAATAGGGGACACGAAATCACACGGTGGGAGCTCCAACGTGATTTTTTTTACGCTTGCTAGTCAATAATCTGGCTTATCTGAGCTTTCGTGTTCTGCTCGACTTTGTGGAAAGATTGGACCAACATGTCATTAATGTGGATCAGTAGATTGTGTACCGACATAAATTGTGGTGAAATATTGAGTTTTTAATTTGCGCATGGAAATTTTTATTACTTTCGGCATGACTTCATATGGAGCGTATTTTAACAGATGAATAAGCAAATATGGTTAAGTGTTTCACTATATTGAGTTACGTTAATGTAGATGTTGTTTAAATATAAAAAAATATTAGATAAGATAAAAACGAGTGACATAGAACAAATCCACATCTATGAAGTCTACACTTCTCATTATTGGGCGTATCTCCTCTTGCATAGTTCCTTTTGCGGATATTTAAAAGAACTGAGCCATATCTTCGTTGCTGAATAATCATGTTAGCTAACGATGAAGATTCTTGTAATTATAATAATGAAACATAAAATGATTGTCAAGGCTAGAGAGATTTCAGCAGTCCACGGTACTGCTACAAAAACATTTTCAAATCCCTTATAATAATATTTTATTTAAATTTTATACGATACCAACAAAATTCCCGTAACTAATTTGCAAATAAATCACTGGTTTGAATTATTAAACAGATTGAGAGACTAGATCCGTCGTTGTTGTTAAGTCAAATATTCAAAACAAATAACGAGCATGATTCTCGGATTTTGCAATTTCCTTTCTCTGAAACAGTCATCAATTATGTATTTAATGATGATAGATTTGATTTCAGGACTGAGCCATTTCAGTTCCATTCGGAAATGTTTATATTCATTTTCTATGAATTTATTATTTACGGACAAATATGTCTTTAGTGCTGATCAATATTGATGTCGTTTTTGTATACGAAACCTTTTATGATAATTTTATTATTAGTTATTTCTGAGTATTGGATCAAAAATATTAAAAGGTTTTTCAGTTAAACTACTGGTGGTGGCAGTCCCTCATATGTGAGAGATCATCTGGGTAGGTACCACCGCAATGTCTATTTCTCCCGTGAAATAGCAGTGTAAATGCACTGCTGTGTTTCGGATTGAAGGACATTGTAGCCAGAGTAAGTACTGGACATATTGAGACTTACATCTTATGTCTCAGGATGGCGAGCGCACTGGAATTTTGCTACTGTTTATGAGCGGTAGTATCGATTACCATCAGGCCAACGGCTAGCTCGTCTCGCCATTCATTGAAATAAAAAAAAAACTCTCAAAAAGTTACTTTAATACATCCAGATCGCAAACATCCTCACCCAACGGATACCTGATGGTCGTCGAGGCGAGAATGCTTTCGATCTCATTTGTTCTGAAATTTATTTAGAGCGCGAATTGTGTAAAGGAAGAGGGGGCCTTTGTCCAGCAGTGGAACAGTGAGCGGCAGCCTAGTTTGTCTGAATCGAAGTGGAATACGATTGACAAAAACAGGTTTGCTTGTACCACTCCATATGAAGGATCACAAAGCAAGAATCCTTTGTGCGTAATTCTTATCTAATCCTTACTTTAAAAAGTCAGAAGCATCTATTCATATTTTACTACCATTCACTTTAACGGCAAAAGAAAATATTGTGAGATGCGCTAATGGTTTTCAAACTAAGGGGAAAATGTATGAAATAACAAATGGAGGCATAGATACTGACTAATGGAGCTTCAGTGTTTTTATTTGAAGTATCAAAATGTGACCTTCTATTCGTTTATTGAAGATAGTGATATTTAAGACAAGCTAGCAGATGTAGAAAAAAGAAAATTTCCGCCCATTTCTATACAGTACCAATACGTAAGGTATAAAGTCACCAGTCTATCTCACTTACACAAAAGGGCCGCAAAAGATCACCGCGTACATACACGTGTAAACATGTAATCTTCACGTGCTACAATATGGCTTGGCGGCACATCGTTGCGCAAACCGGATAAACAAAAGAGCAATGCGATCTCATAACACTCGCATAGCGTGTAATGGACGCATATTTTACCGGGTTAACCAGCTAGATCCTGTGGGATGGCGCCGGATTAGCTCCCTCCAAATATATCGTTGTTAGTTGCAATAATTTAAACGCAAACAAATCATATTGCGCTTTCCTTGTATTTGAATATGTCTGAAAATATTTGGTAATAGAAATTATCTTCTTTATTAATAAATCTTATAAGATCACCTTCGAGGTGGACTATAGGCCCTAACACCTCTATTAATTGTATTCTTGATTTTAGAGAATGCCGTATATTCGCTTATACAGATACATACAAGACGTAAATAATAAACAAAATCTCGATACAATTGGTCATAAAACTATTCCCACTTATGAATATAAGAGCACTTTCGTAAAAAGCGTATTAGGACTAGATCAAAATTCATGATAAAATTTAGAAACTTCTTAAACAGACACTTAAATTTCCATGAACGTCCGACGCAGATGACCTCTTCATAACCCAATAATAATAAACTTATCAATTTCTCTAACACATCTGAAATAAAAAAAAAAACATTATAATGTTAAGTGGCACGGCGCAAGTTCGTGTGATATGATATTACATTATTGGCCAAACGCCAGGGGAGTTGCGCGAGAGGTCCTTCGAGCCGGATCCGAATTGAATGGTCGCCGAAAGCGGTTATTAGATTAGTTGAAAGTTCACGTAGCTGCGTATGGATGGTTTACAATAATCATTATTTTATTTATTTCTTCATACGCACATAAAAGGGAAAAACATTCAAAGTAATTACAAATTAAAAAATAAGTGCAGATAGCGGCCTTATCGGTCAAGGTGATTTCTTACAGACGAAATTTGGATGGATTTAAGAAAAGGAAAAGGAGAGTCTTGAAAATAAAGGATGCAAGCTCCAATAAAATAATAATAGATTAACGAAATATATACAGAATATATAATTATAAACACCTCATATAAATACATATATAAATACTTCTGTAGACAAATAAACATACTATAAATTACGTTTAGGTTCAAATACAAAAATATATACTTTTTATACAAAAAGGAAGATTTTCATTATTTTACTATCCGAATTAAAGCCAATTCTATTAAAAATCGGGTTAGGGTACGTAGAACGAATACAAAGCTAAAGGTGATAATTAAACCTAAAATACTGACTTATCTATCTATTGCATTACAGGAATGTTGTCTTACTTTATTATAAATAATATTTCCACGCTCACATATTATTTTTCTGCCAACGCCATGTGTTTGCACTATCGATTCTGATCTGTATTCTCGAGCTATCTCTCGCCTGCAACTCCACCCGCC
The DNA here is from genome assembly GCA_009982885.2 of Hyles vespertilio. NCBI lineage: Eukaryota > Metazoa > Arthropoda > Insecta > Lepidoptera > Sphingidae > Hyles > Hyles vespertilio. Next base: position 10,988,634 of record CM042825.1, on the reverse strand, counting down.
AAGTTCCACAAGAATAGTTTCTAACGCTCTCAAAGTTTTCATTGTTCCACTTTCATGTGTCAACGACCACTAATACGCGAGATCATACAGCTGTCGTACTTTTAAAAATGTATTGTGTATCAGCCTATATACGTTCCACTGCAGGGCACGAGCTTCCTCTACAATCGAGAGTAGTTAGGCCATATAGATCACCACGCTATTGCGGGTTCGTTTAAAATGTTTATACAATATAAACTATTTATCAAACATGGTGTATTGTATTATAATTCTTGTAAATAATTTGCATATAATGTTGTTAACTTATTATAATATATATAAACGTGCAGACAAATATATTTAATTATGGCAAACATAATTCGACGCAGGAAAGCGATTTTGTCGTATCTCCAAAAATGCATATATGCGTCTTATACATTGTTTAATTCAGAAAAAAAATACCGCATTGAACTTCCCCGTGAAAATGTAAGGTTTTATTTTAAAATGTTACGACTAAAAAATGTTATTCCTAAGTCTTCTAGTTTAGAGGTCAATTTTTAAATATTATTTTTTAGTTCTGATGTAAAATTGTATTTTTCCAGTTACCACAAGTTTGCTTTCTGCCGTCTATATGTAGTGAAGTTTTTTTAAACTAAAATCATTAATTACAAAGCAATACCTGGTATTCCAATACAATCGCCATGCCAAGACAAAATATGTCAAGTATGTATTTAGATTTCTACAATAAATTTGTTATTACAGTGTATGTAAAATGAATTAAAGAAACATAATTTATATTTGTCAAACCCAAATTAATATTACCACGAATGTGACCGTGAATAAGCTCTAACTTTTGAACTAATGTATGAATACGATTTGCGCACAATCTTCGACATCCTATTCCCGAAAACGTAGCAAAGTCCTGAATGAGTCCTGAATCTATAGAACCATATATAGCAAGATATCACAAAGGCTTTGTCTAGACAAAAGGCTCTTTGAACGGAGATGTTTTCATTGAAATATATAAAGGGTATTGAATATTTTATTATCAGAACGGTAGCTAGTGACTTTGTTAGTCGAACTAAGACACCAACCAAAGCTAGAGCTTATAATTTAAAGTACCTGGTAGACTCTCCTCTTTGACCAAAACTACGTCTAGGTATTCTGCAAAATGGGCATTATTAATTCATAGACGTTGGTGAAGCTAATGGAAATAGAAAATATAAAACGTCAAATGAACCTTATATTATTTATGTTGAGCTACGTCTGACGTCTGAAATGATAGTGTGACGAAATAAAATAATCTACTTATATACATCTTGATGAAAAATATACGACGACTTTGACTGATAATGCGAATATCCAACTAGGGCTAAAATTCATGCATTCTTTGGTTAACTAGAAAAACATAAGCAAACATTGTTCTCAAGAAAGATTGTGCCTCATATTTAGGTAAAAGTGACGTTTTCATCCATGAATAATAAATCAGTAAGTGGTGCTCCTGAAAATCCGCTTTATGGATTGGCTTTTTATGGATTTACTAAAATTGCTCTTAGAAATGGCAAATAAATCTACATACACATGACATTCTCTGTAATAGAGTAGGTATATTGGTGAATATTTTTATATTACCAAAGCAATTTTTCATCAACCTTAGTTTTATTGTTAGATTCTGTATTTGGTTTTATATTGCTAACCGTAAACGCTTTAATGCTATCGAAAAATATTTTTTTTTCTAATTTCATTCACGATAAAGCGAATAGATTACTCGGTACTAACCCGAACGAGCCTAGGGTAGCAGTTACAACCGTATCGTGTTGCTTTGTGACAAACTATTTGCGCCGGTGTATAAAAGGACCGCTGTAAACGGGGAAAAAATCAACATTTTTGTTTTTGGTGGATCGTGTTTGATATCAGTTTGGGCATCTAAACTCTTAACCGAATATTTATTAGGTTTTGGAGTTTTTGAGAACATTTGGGCGGGCGATGTCTTTTTCTGACCTATTTTATCCCTAACGTAGTTAACACTTTGCCGCTTGACAAAGCTTTCGGGGAAGATAATACACAAATCTGTACTGAAAATTTTTAATCGACGTATCCACGAGGGGATTTTTCTTGGAATCTGGCGTTACGGTTTTATTCGTGTAATACATAATGGTGATAAGCATCCAAAAGACCCTAAATCGTATTACCTTATTAAATTATTACCCTCATTGGATAAAACCCTTGAATGGCTCATTGTCCCATGTCGGTTACCAAAGCGCCAAGTTTGGGCAGTCTAAAGTTCCACGGCCAAGTATACAATTCTACAGTGGGTAAATATTCTGTGGGTGCGGTTTTATCGGCTAGAAAAACAGTTGCCAACTTGGTTCACAACCTTGTTTTGGGAATTTTCTCATAATTCTTAATCATAATTAGTTCCTGGTTGACAATGCTACTGCTGGAATTAAGATCCAAGCTACCTCTTGGAAGGTATATTTTATATTATATTCTTGCTTTTCCATGGCTCAACCAAATTTAAATTTGTTCACCACTCATAATAAGCTGGAAATAAAATAGAGGTACAAATATATGTAAGAAAATAATAATATATTTCATATATATATATATTTATCATGATTTATATATCTATCATGTCTCAAGTACCCATATTATAAATTTCTTAAAAGAATATTTAGTTATTTATAAGTAACATTTGAGTACTCGTAAATACAACGAAATAAACAATGACTCCAGGAGTCTGGATAAAATTCAATATAACCATAAACGCCAGTAGCCCAACATTTCTTACCTATAGACATAATATATTTTCTTCTCTTCTCCCAACCACATGAAAGCCTTTCAAAGCACCTACCAATAGGTGGTCGGTATGTGCTTATGTGCGGCTCATGTCCGTTCTCTATATCCTATCTATTTTTACCAAGAGGTTAAAATAGCTACCATTAATATGTCGGTACAATTATATGCTTCATAAAACATAGACATATATATTTATCTTACCTAGCTACCTATATGAACCATATCTAAACTTCTATCTTTTTTAAACGAGACATGAAATTAATCGAAATATCTTATGAAATCTCTTGTTAAAATAGATTATAGAGAACGGCTGTCAGTGACCATCAAGTAAACGGGGTTTAAGGGAGTCACCACAATGCAACTACGGAGCACCTGACTAGACCCTGTCCCATGTGGTAAATGAAAGCATTCATTGTTGCATTAAGCTTGCTAAAAACCTGAAAGTTTGATCACGCAGAATGAATGTCATACGCAATAATGATGATGACCATCAAGAAATCCTTTTCCTCGTTGAACTCGTGTTATATGTGCTAGTGCAGTATTTACGTTACCGTACTTTTAAAATAAAATATATTCCACTCGTTTAATACTTCAAATAGCGTTTGTCAAAAACAGCCTACAGTTAACTCGGCCATCTCAAACGAACTCCACGGGCGAGTGCAGTGAATAAAATTGCAATATTGGTACGTGCGCGGCATGCCGAGTCCGCGGGATCGCGGCATCGGCTAAATTGGAAACTGGCGGCCGAACCCCGAGACCCACTTGCTTTGACTACCGCGAAATTAAGTGGAAACCTAAAAGTGCGCTGCGATGCTCTTTATTGGGAATCATATTCTGATTATGCCGGAATGCCTTTTACAGCTGGTAATTGAAATCGGAATTGCGTCTGTATATTTTTCCGCCATTGATCAGTAAGCTCTATTTGGGAGTTCGTGGATGTTGATAAACATGTCATCGTCTCAGAACGAATCAATTAACCTCTTTCAGATTTAGCTGTTGGATTATAAGAAAAATATGTTTAGGGAAATGAGTGCAAACATTCCGAAACCATCCCTAGTAAGAAGTTGGTTGTGAATCAAGAAGCTATGTTTGATCAACAAGTATTTGTCACAAGTTTTGATTGGGTCCAAGTTGATTGTATTCAAGAAGGTTCGTCTCAGTTTCTAATAATCTCTAATACTTATGATAGAACATTTGATAGACCGGCTACACATCTATGATCCAAGAGTTGTAGATGTTCATGGGCTTCAATAATCACTTGCCATCAGGTGAGCTGTATGCTTGTTTGCCGAAATTATGCAAGAAAAATATTCTGAATGACTTAAAGGCCAGTTAGTCGACGATACTTCAGGCATGAAACCAGTTTCCATTTTTTTAAAGTGCTTATTGCACAAAATTTAGTTCTATGAATGCTTACGTTACCAGCAAACTGAAATTCATTAAACCATTGCATTTTAAAGCGCTAATATTCCACGAGATAGGAAAATTGCGAGCAAAAGCACAGCTGTACCAAAAGCGTATGAACACAAATTAGCGAATCTTTGAATTCAAATCGGGATTAGGTCACCATAAACGAGTATAGAAGCGAAAAAAAATCTCACGTAACACCGCAATTCTATTCTATTCCAATAGAAAGTAAAAAGGCAGTAAACGTAAAACGAAATTGTGTGGAGCGGGTGTTTCGAAAAAAAGTGCCGTTGAAAAAAACGCACGAGCCAATTCTCTAGGCGTATTTGTCAAGCCAACTGCAGTTTGGTAACTCTACACCATCGCGTTTCGAGGTGCATAATTCACGTATGCAATGCACGCCCGCGGAAACTTCTGATGATAGTGTTGCGCGATGCCAAACTAAGCTATGACATCGACAAATATTTATTTTGTAAATTTTAGGTTCGCCAAACAGTGAACTCCTTACTTGATACCTTAGGCATTTTTATCTTTCATTACTGAAGGAAGATCCTTATAGCCTACCTTTAGGTGAACTGTTTGGTCCTCGGTATATCAAAATAATAATTTTACTCTCTGGCCAGATGGCGGGACAACTTGCAAGAATTAAAATAGGGCCAGCAACGTTTGGATGCATAATGCAGCAGATCGAGCACAGTGGCGTACCTTGGAAGACGCTTAAGTCCAGCAGTGGACTGCAACGTATTGCTGAAGATGATGATATTAGAGAGACAACATTTTAATAATAAAACGTTGGTAATTATGCTGACAAATAGGACAAACAGTTACCACATCTTTCCAAATTTTTCAAATGTCTACGTCTCTGCTACTATTATTTGTTGTTCTAACTAATACCCTAGTGTTTTCGGCATTTTAGTCAATTTCAAATTGAACAATCAGTAATCAAACACCCTAACACCAACCATCACTATTTCCGACTTATCTAACAAGAGCAATATGAAACCGTGTTTTTCAAATCCCACGGTCCATTTTTCTTTGCCACGTCCGGTGCTCTTTTTGCGCTCAAACGTTCAGCATGAATAGTACCATTCTAGCTGCAAATTGAGTTTTTCGGCTTTTTCAAAATATGCACTAGACCTCAATTGAAAGCCGCTCAGATGCTTGATTGTAACCGGGCATTTGAAAACTTTTTGTAGGATTATATACCTATATGAAAAGTTTTGTATGATTTTTTAGCAAGCCTTTGCCGAACAAACAACGGAAGATATTCTTTTGACCTATTTCACCTTTACAAAAATAGCCACACAATGTGTGAGTGATTCCATATTTGCTATTCTTTTATCTTTATTACGAAAAAACAAAAGTGATAAAAATATTGATTGTAAAATCAAAATAATCTTCATAAAAATGTGTTTATCACCAATATTGGTTTTCAAACGTTTAAAAGTAATCAAATGATCTTTCAAAATCAGAGCAACAAGTTACATATTTTTTCTGTACTACAAGTATTTATATCTATCTATTTTCACAAATATACTAAAAATTCTGACACTCGTCGATCCTACAGAAAAATCAGATCATGTGAAAAATATCTCATGAAATCATAATGTAATTTTATTTGCAAATTGGCAAATCAATCTTCTCAGTCATACTTTCGCTTTTAGAGGAATGCCGTGCCCTGCAGTGGGACGTATATGGGCTTAATCAGATACAGAAATGACGAGAAAGATCAATATCACTTTGTAGGAAAGTAATCACGTATAACAATAAATTTGTATTACTTTCATTCCTTGAAATATGTTATTACATTCGTTTCTAGTTTTGGGTACTTGTATCGCCCTATTTATTTCATAAAAGTGTTTTATTGAGAAATCTAGTACGTTAAACTTGGTATACATTTCCACATATTGCCTTGTAAATGTTTTTTTATATTTTTTGCGCTTATAGCGAATTATTGACATGTTCTTGGAGCTTCAGAGTGTTTTTATATAACTGTCTTACTAAGTAATAAATAATGTTCTACTGTCAAAAGCGCCAACTATTAAAATTGGTGCTTATTTCTGTAGATAGTGATTACATTATGTGCCATATTATATTATATAATGGAGTTCCATTTACCATTTCCATCCTTTGGGTTAAATTGACTTAAGTAGGTATTAGTAAATTATATTTAGCAACAGTCTCAACTAGAAAGCTGATCCAATAAAATCAATAAGTAGCTGAGTATCCATCTAAGTGACAGTTTTTTACAATTTCTCAGATAAGTAGATAGCCGGAGACTCACCATCTTTTACGCAACGGCTCTGTAACATATCTCTGGAATAGTAAATGGTCATGCTCGCAGGTAACAAATAATTTCATCATCATCATCATCATATCAGCCACAGGAAGTCCACTGCTGAACATAGGCCTCTCCCAATGATCTCCACAATGACCTGTTGGAAGCGGCCTGCATCCAGCGACTTCCTGCGACCTTAGTCAGATCGTCCGTCCACCTTGTAGGCGGGCGTCCAACACTTCGCTTGCCTGTACGTGGCCTCCACTCGAGAACCTTTCGGCCCCAACGGCCATCGGTTCTACGAGCTATGTGCCCGGCCCACTGCCACTTCAACTTGCCAATCCTATGGGCTATGTCGGTAACCTTGGTTCTCCTACGGATCTCCTCATTTCTGATTCGATCTCGTAGGGAAACACCGAGCATAGCCCGCTCCATGGCTCGTTGAGTGACTTTGAGCCTTTTAATGAGGCCCACAGTGAGAGGCCACGTCTCGGTGCCGTATGTCATCACTGGTAACACACAACTATCGAAGACTTTCGATTTTAGGCACTGAGGTATTTTGGACGGGAAGACGTCGCGAAGTTTCCCGAACGCTGCCCAACCGAGTTGGATTCGCCGATTGACCTCTCTCTCGAAGTTGGACCTGCCTAACCGGATCACTTGTCCTAAATCGATATATTCGTCTACAACTTCGAGAGTCGAGCCCCCAACTCCAATGGGGGTGGGCACAACATGGATATTCGACATGATCTTCGTTTTATCCATGTTCATTTTAAGACCCACCTGTTGGGAGACTCGATTAAGGTCTTCGAGCATAGTGCTAAGGTCTTCCAGCGATTCTGCCAAGACTACAATATCGTCGGCAAATCATCAACTCGCCGTTGATGTTGATGCCGAATCCTTTCCACTGCAAGAGCTTGAAGGCATTTTCCAGCGCGGAAGTGAATAGTTTCGGAGATATGACACCTCCCTGTCTCACGCCTCTCTGTAGTGGAATAGCCTTCGTGCTCTGATCCTGTACTCGGACCGACATGGTGGCGTTGTTGTATATACACCTCAACACTTCGATGTACCGATAGTCTATGTGGCACCGCTAAAGAGACTGTAGCACTGCCCAGGTCTCGATCGAATCAAAGGCTTTCTCATAGTCCACAAACGCTAAACAAAGCGGCAAGTTATACTCCTCGGTTTTTTGTATAACCTGCCGTAGCGTATGAATATGGTCTATGGTACTAAAGCCTTTTCGGAAACCGGCTTGTTCGGGAGGCCGGAAGTCATCAACCCTGCCTTCGAGACGATTTGTGATGACCCTTGAAAACAACTTATAGCCATGGCTCAGGAGCGAGATGGGCCTGTAGTTCTTCAGCAAAGTGTTATCACCTTTTTTGAAGAAGAGTACCACCACGCTCCTGCTCCATGCCTCCGGCGTTGAGCCCTCGAGGAGAACGGAATTGAAGAGCCTCTGAAGGACTTTCAGTACCGGAGTTCCGCCCGCTTTCAAAAGCTCTGAAGTGATTCCGTCCTCACCCGGCGCCTTGTTGTTTTTAAGTTGTTTGAGGGCCATCTCAATCTCAAACAGGCTGATGTCCGGGATATCATCGCTAAAGTGTCGGATTAACTCGGCTCTCGGGTCTTCGCCCGAGCTAACAGTAGGTTCGGCAACCGAGGTGTAAAGCTGTCCGTAGAACCTCTCGAACAAATAATTTAGCTTCCCAATAACAATATTTCTAGAAGAATATTGGAAATGATAGATTATAATTTCTCGTTAAACCAAGCAGCATATTTTATACCAGATACATAATGTACAGTCAGCGACATAAGTCGCTACACATTCACGAGATTTGGAATTGTCTTATCATCCAAAATAATAATTATTTTTAATATCGTATGGCACATCTCGGCATAGATGACTTTACTTGGTTATATTTTATGACTACAGAGTAGTACGTACAAATTTTAATTCATAAAAAGCTTATCAAAAAATGTGAAGTGTTCAACGACTTATGTCGCTGACTGTACATACATACATGCATACATACATACATACATAAACTCACGCCTTTTTCCCACAAGGGGTAGGCAGAGGTGCCAGGGCACCCGCCTTAAACATATACAAATACGCCAACCCGCACTAGGCCAGCGTGGTGGACTATATGGCCTAACCACTCTCAATCGTACTCTCGATTGTAGAGGAAGCCCGTGCCCTGCAGTGGGAATTATATGGGCTGATACAAAAATATACAAATACATAATACATTGTGCAAATTTCCCATCATATTTTTTATGACAAAAATGACTTCGAGTCCATGTAATCTACGCCATTCTTCACTACCATATCCCTATCGCAGTATATCACTACAATACTCAATCAGCGCTAACAGGACTAGTTGATTAGCCACGCAGGGCCATTAGCGAAATGTTTATGAAGCCAGCGGCCAGCACTTCCGTCAGCGGGGGCACTTCAAAGCGGTCGTACGTCATCGGTCGTCACGGCAACACTCGCCTTCTAACTCAACGAACCTATAAATGCAATGTTTGCAGACGAGCGTTTTGAGATATCGAAAATGTTTATGGAATGGTTGGGAGTTAAACAATCTAAGTAATACAACTTTAGAAGTCGACTGTAATGTTTGGAGATGTACGTTTGATATACAAGGCGATAAAACTATTGAGTAATTAACAAATACATTATTGGTTTTGTGATACTGATGATACTAAAACATGCTAATCTCGTAGTTTTTAACATTATAACTCATAAAACCTATTTATCTCTGCTCAGCTAAGGCTAAATAATTCAAAGTTCATACACAAAAGAGGCGACGTTGATAATGCAGAAAACCGCTTTAAATATTTTAAGTATATTCCACTATTTCTGACGCAGCGTAAAATGTTTCTCACCTAAATATCCCACGTAATAAATAAACATAAATTCTTAAAAACCCGTACAAAAACAGCTCAAACGTTACCACGAGCATAATTAACTCGGTCTGGTAAGTGATGGTTAAGCAAAAAACACCTGAACCGCATACGTCCCACACGTTTTAGCATATTAAATAATTCGTCGACACTACGGTAAGTACTGGACTTCATGCGACAAAACTAAGGCTAACTACGTTTATTGACCTTTATAAACTAGATGTTGTAGTTGCTTGGCTCGCTTTCAATTGTGTCCCTGGATAAATATAAATTTTGCTAGCAGACTTAGTGATTATAACAAGATTTTTTAGGTTATCGTCGCCTGTTTGCAATAACTTATGATGTAAATTAATTGTGTAAGCATAGCTTACAACTAATTATCGATAAACTAAATTATTCATATTGTAAGTACAATATGGTTAGAATAATGAAATTATTATTGTATAACAAAGATTTGACAACTAAGATATCATTTCTGTCAGTGGAGCTCTTGAATTTAGATGAAATATTAATATCAATAGAGACGGTCTGAAAATTATTTAATATTCTCGACTATTACACAATATGGGATTCTGTACTCGAAATTATAGCATAATATAGCGATTCAAAAATTGAAAGAACGTTTGATTGCTTCCTATGCTTTTATATAGGTTACATATAGCTCTGAAAGTCAGTCAATAAATATTATGCCACACCGATGCACATAAAATTAATTTCCAAAAAGAGCGTTTTTAAAACAGCTGCCCGCCCGCCCGTCTGCTTATGTACCCACATCACGCCTGTTTAAAGTTAACACGCTCTTTATAACCATCCTGCATGCGGTCAGCGAGCCTCGAAGGTAATTAGTTTCGTACACTTTTAGAATTTAATGTACGTAACGTCATCATCAGGGGATAACGGCTTCCTGCGCTAATTTACTGTCCAACGCTACTGATATATGCTCATTGCTTTATAGACTGTTTGGTGGTACAGACATGAATCTAAATAGATGGTGAAAGTACACATCAAGTGCTCAAAGCAAGCTTATTTTATTCACTTCAACGACATTCTAATTAGAAGGTCTCCGTTGTTAGGTGACTTACTTTATCGATGCGACAGTTTTTTTTAAATTAAAATGCACATATTTAGAGTGCTATTGAGGTATTTAATTAAATCCACAAGTTTCTAATCACTCCAGGTGAAATTGTATAAAATGTAGATTTTATTTTTGTGTAAAAATCGCGTTATTGTTGTCACGATTTCTGGTCACCCGTATAGATCCGAATTATTGACGTGAGTATATTTACCTCTCAGTTGAACTTCAGTTCGGCGCGGGAACTTACCTGCGCCGTAAAAACACTCGATCAAAATCTAAAGCTTTGAAAACTGAAATCTCTATTTTTGACAAACTTCCACGATTTTTTTTTCAATCGCATTACAACGTTACCTGGGTTGGTTAGGAATATGTGGTTTAAATTAAATACCGTGTGTCAATACGCTGTATGGTGGAATTTGAAATCAATTTCGCGCAAACATAGAATTTTATTGATAAACCACTATACTCGATACCAAAAAACTGTCTTGTTAATTTAGAAGGAACTTGCAGCATCTATTTAGAGTAATGCTGTTGTCTGTGTTTTGTTTGCTTTGAAATTCTATACCCTGGGTTTGATCCTATTATTGGATTAAATGTGCCAGCTTGGAGGTGGATATCTATGCGAGATTTGTGGAATTATGCTTTGACAATCTTACGCTGCAATTAAATGATACCACAAACTTCTCTTGTATATAAGCCTTTATGAACAATGCCGTCGTATTATGCAATTTGGAGTGTATTTCACAGAGCGTACCCAGTTCTCGGTAGTGGAAAATTTCAGTATATTCAAACATATTCTAGAATTTGTTTCTTTATTCATTTATTATTTTGGTATAGTGGAAAACCATCACATTGGTCTAATGCGGATTTGTAGATTTATTATATCTTTGATTGTTTTGGTGAATAATACTGAAACGTGAGAGTTTTTCGGAATTTTTTTCCTTCATCATTAAGTTGAGCCATGATTAAGTACAAAACTATCCATAAATAATAAAACGATAATTATCCAAACCCACGTGAACTGTAAATTAAAAAATGTGGTAGTTGCATGTAACTAAACCGCAATTTCACGTAACCCCTGAACAACATTCGGCACCATTAACCGGAAAAATACAAAATTCGCGTGGGAAATTCGATTAACGAGTTTTTCCATACAAATGGTCAACAAATTTCGCGGGAACCCGCGGCGGGCCGCATTGTCCGCGATAAGGTGAAGTTTATGTCAGCACTGCTGATCGTTGAGCATAAACCTTCAGCGGACCGCTTGATAGATGCGCTTTTTGTTATAAAATGTGCACAAGTTATTATGGATATAAAAAATAACTATTGCGTATTGCGTATTCGCTTTAATAATATGTTCAGCGATGAATTTTGCAATGATTACATAAAGGAATACTCATAATGTTCTTTTAGTTTTCAATTAAGAGTGAATGCAAAAGTATTCTTATCGATATCTTCTTTAACTATATAAACTTACGAGGAATTTTTGATATCAATTCTTGTGCCATAAGAAAATGAATCAGCTTTGGATGCCTAGATCTGTCAAAGTAAAAACGTCCTAATATTGTGAAATATTTTCACGTTGAAAACATAATTCATAATAATTATTCCAAAACGAACTCCCGAGATCTCTGACAAATCAAATTAAGTAATTAAATAGGAAACGTAAATCGAGTTACGTGCAAATTTTATTACAATAAAACGAAATCTTCTTCAATAAAACAAAACCCAAACTGCTTAAATTAACCACCCACCGTGACTGAATAATGAATCGGCCAGTATCTGAATTTCATGCCATGTAACTTAATGCGGCTTAAAGTTGTTGCGGCTGTGACCGCACGCACAACTTATTGGCTAATGTACGTTTGAATTTATTCAAACTGATTCTATGTACAAGTGCGTGGTGGCCTGTTGGAAGTGCGTGGTGGCCTGTTGGTAAACTGGCTGCCAACATGTTCACGGTGGTCGCGGGGTCGAATCATAGGACGCACCTCTGACTTTTCGGAGTCATGTGTGTATTGATAATCAATCACCACGCACTAAAATGGTGAAGGAAAACATCGTGAGGAAACCTGCATACCATGGCGAGTTATAAAAAATTCTATGGTATGTAAGCCCGCCAACCCGCACTAGGCCAGCGTGGTGGACTATATGGCCTAACCGCTCTCAATCGTGCTCTCGATTGTGGAGTAGGCCCGTGCCCTGCAGTGGGAAGTGTATGGGCAGATACAGACAGAATGTACATACCCATATTTTGTATTGATTTTGTTTACTTCAGGCAGTATATTCAGAAATTTATTGGTTCATCGGTTTGGAAAGAACACGTGAGTTGTTTATCTGTGATATCACTCATTTCTTTTATTTTAACGGACATTTGATTCTTTAGAATCTTCGATCAAATATATACTAGGTATAGGGTCCGGAACAAAATCACACGCCGAAAATGGCCGAGGTTGCTTATACTTATACATTTGAATTCCAAACTACATGTAGCAAAGTCTTAAATTATATCGTTTTATAAATTATAAGTCTTAAATTATAAGCAACTTCAGGTAAAAATAAACCTTATTCCTTTAATTTAGAATTTCTTTTGTTTTGGACCATACTAAATTCAAGTAAGACCACACGGTTATTTGTGCTTATATTATTGTTGTCGTTTTTTAGGCCGTTACTTATTATAATCTAGTGTATATTTGATCGACGTTTAGAATATTTTGACGACTAATATTAGTTGGCGGACTAGTGGCCAAGGTATAAATATAATAATAGTTTATCTCTATTAGTCTTCATAAATAAATCAAGAAACAAGATGTTTTTATAAAACCTGTTATTTCCGCAATAATTCATAAAGTCTTCAATCTCCTTCCTCATGGTAGGCAGTGGCTTTGCTGTACTCTTGACATTGTCAAAGTCTACGAGCGTCAGTGACCGTTTACCATAAGACTGCCTTTCAGCTCGTCTGCCCACGCAGGCAATAAAAAATAAGTGAAGTTTGAAATCATGTCTATTTTTAGGACGTTGAATCAAATGTACGCATCTTGAGATTATAAAAATGCATGACCATCTCAAAGCGCGTAGGATTTTTTCTTTGAAAGTGTATATTTTTTTATCACTCCACGATTTATTTTATGCTTAATTTCAGAATGCTTGAACTAATGTATGCCGTTGTATTAGTCGTAGATCATACTTTATAAATATTTATTTACTGCACTCCTAGAGCCTCCTCTACAAATACGAACCATATAATCCACCACATTTTCCTTCACCGTTATAGTCCGTGGTATATATCAATACATACCTAAATGACTTCGAAAAGTCAGAGGTATGCCCTAGGGTTTCAACCCGCGACCACCATGCACATCTAGTCAATTGTATCAACTGATCATCCACCTTTAAAAATATATTTTGAGTGGAAAATGATTATAAAATATACAGGGTATATCAAGACTGCTACCGAAAACGAAGCTGGGTGGTAGTTTAAGTGACTTCAGACACAATGCAACAGAAAAAGTTGCAAAAAAAAGCGACAATTTTTTTTGTTATTTTTTCCTATGGCCATATTTGGGTAGTAAATACATTTTTTTCCTAAAATAATAGTTTATACCCTTTTTTTTATTAATACTTTAAGGTATAAAAGAGTTTAAATTATTATTTTAGCAAAACTATTGATTTAACACCCAAAAATGACGATATTTAAAAAATCATAAAAAAATGATTGTCCCATTTCTTTGCGAAATTTTTAGTTGCATTGTGTTTGTAATCACTAAAACTACCACAGGGCTTCGTTTTCGGAAGCAGTCTTGAGATACCCAGTATATAACATTTTATTATGTATATAACATTTTATAATAATTAAAATCAAAATGTATATAACATTTTATAATCATTTTTAAATTCAGTAATATCATTGAATAATTACTTTTTCCACTTTTGACAGTGGCATAGTTTGATTTATTTTTGAAAAAATATTTGTATTCACCTTTTGTCCCTCTTTTTCATAGGAGATGCTAAAATTATGTTTTCCTCTTCGATATACAAATCAGCTTTTTCCCCATTAAAATATATCCACATTCCAAATAGGGATTGCTTTCCTTTAGGAATGTTTAGTAAATAAATTAATGTTTATGTTACCGGAAATGTATGTGATCCGTCATTGTATACAATTCCCAAAAAAAGTTTGTATTTAGAATCTTCGAATTATTATTTTACCCAATTCCTAAACACACCCTGAATTATATACATTTTAGGAAATTTATACGATTCCTTAATTTTATACATTTTCAGTAACATTTACACTCTCCCTGACGTAAAATAAGCTGTTTATATCTTTATATAGATCCGTTGGGACGGCTAGTAGCAGCGATAAGATCTGTCGTCTTCTCAGAATTTAATTGAGCCGAAAATTTCTAAGAACTCGCGATATTAACATAAGATTAGATGCTAATTATTTTAAAACTTTAAAGTCTTCAATTTGCGCTATTATAATTTTTGGAACAACATTTTTTTTTTCGGTGGTTTCAGCAAACGATTAAGGATACATTGGGAAACGACCAGTGCCGCCCGTGAAAATCCACAAGCTTGAAATATGATAGATGGGTCATCAAATCGGGAGGGGAGCGGGAAGGAAAAAGGATGGGAAGGAGGGAGGGGTATTGAGCATGCGGTAATGTCACTCAGCAAAACTGTCACTTCACGTCGACCTCCAGTGAGATAATGTCATGACTGTCAACAGCGTGGCTCTACCACCTCCATCATGTACGCGTTCCTCTTTAGGTAGCCCCACTTCGCCCGTTCTTTGGCATCCTCAATCAGGATACCACTGTCTTATATTTTTACGCTAATGCCACAACCCTAATGCCACTTTGGTGGTCCTTAAGACCTCGGTTTTTCCTATTTTAAGGCATGTTCACATTATGTTCCTGCTAGTTTAAGTAACATTAATGAAAGTTATCGGAAATATCAAGAATATTTTTGTCACAAATTTAATTTTTACTTTGAATTCGTTTGCTGCTATTCCTGTTATACAACCTTGCCAACTTGAAATTTAAGTTTTTTTGTTTCGTCCACTGAAACAAAGAAAATAAACGCAATATAAGGTTTCCAGGAAGTTTCACAACGGTACAGCAACCTCTTTGAAACAACCACAATAATGGACGTATAACTTTTTGAGTATGACGATAAAAGGCAAGGAGTGCATAATTTTAGGGCTTTTATGATGGCGTAATAGCCATTTCATTGACTTACTTTTTAGTTGATTTACCAAGTTTTTTATCGTAAAACGACAGTCACGACCCATTTTGTGATGTTTACTGAAGTTTAATATTCTATATATATTACAGGGTATATATTACAACCCACAATATATTATACATATATTATTGACCGTCTCGGTGGTGTAGTTGTACTAGGTACAGTACGTTTACAAAGCTGAGGTCTTAGGTGCTAATCCCGGGTCGCACAAAGTGATATCTGCGGGCATGGCAGTGCCCCCTCCAAGTCGAGCTAAAAAGCGGCACAGTCGTACCATCCTTTTCTCGAAGCAATTCAGGCCATTTTCAACCCTCTATAACTTCGTTGTGGTTAAAGCAAGAAGTCTGAATTTTCAATTACTAAGCAAGCTTTGTGTAAACACGGTATATTTAAAATTTCATTCAATTTGAACCAGTAGTTTAAATATTGTAACTAGTCAAACTTTCTTAATTTTGTGACTCACTGACTGACTGACCGATCATCAAAAGTCTAAGGCACTTCTAGCAGACATAGAACCTTCAAATTTAGAATATCATTAGTGTTTAGTGTCTTAAGTAAGGGAAAATTCAAACATTTCATAATTTGTGTCTAGTTTTCTAGATAGACCAACTGCGTGAAGAACTTTGTAATTCCATATAAATGTATAGGATTACAAAGTTACATTTGCAGTTAATGAATCATTGTAGCCGTATATAATGGAATAATAGTTATAGATAGGTATCTATATATATGAGGCATAACAGAAGGGGGTATAGAGAGGGAAAGGATGTATTCAGCCCATGAAACTATACAACATTCCTCTATAAAAACATGACGAAGAAAAACTTACAAATAAAAAGACTAAATAGCTCGAAAATATCAACTACCATGAAAGAAAGAACACTAATAATCAAATCTGCTATATTTGTGATAAATTGATTGATTACAAAAATAAGAGAAAAATCCATAAGACAGAGGCTCTAAGAAAAATCCATTAGTGATATTCTAGAAGTAAAAAGTACCGAAAAGGAAAAAGTAGGACTCTACAAAAAGACGTGAGATCCCATTAAAACACCAGTAAAAAAATCCAAGTCTCGCAGCTCAGGTTTTCTACCGCAAAAACTTGTGAGATGCATGTAATACCAAGTCGATTAATTTATTTAGTCCTTGCTTAAGGGACCTTCCTGTATAAAGTTATTACGTAAGTTATTATCGTATCCATATTAAAAATAAATAGATCGACTTGGCCAGCAGCATTATGTATAAATTGTACGATACATTATGTTTTCATGCGATGGCCAAGTCGATCCATTTATTTAACACGTGAAGAATTTTGTGTCGGAGGTGTGAGTTTATGAATGTATTATACCCACAACTCAATTTTGATTAAGCATAAATTGATGATAAGCCTAATTTTTTATTTCAATCTTGAGATGTTTTGTGATTGTAATGCAAGTTCTAATAACTTTGTACACCGAAACTATTGTTTTTGAGGAAAACAAATATTTTTTACGAGTCTCGGCGTTATGAAACCGCACATACTGACAACAACAAATTATGCCGACAACACCGGTATCCCATATCATAATAAAAATACCCACATATCTTAGTTTGGGATCGGCACTACGTATTAGTTATGTGTTTTCTTTTTTAAACAGACATTGCGGTGGTAGCTAACCAGGCGGCCTCACACATGTGAGAGACCTACCACCAGTAATGAATATTTGTTTATTCAGCTTAACCTGTCGCGCCAGTTCTTCAAAAGAAAAAGCTATTCTTTATCCCTAAATGTAACACCAAATGATAGAATCCTCCGAACTTACCGCGACCAAAACCAACATCAATTCAGCAAATCTGAGATTTCTAAATATAGTTTAATTCAGTTCGGTGAAACCGTTCGTCGACGAAGCGAGCTGAGAACCCACGTTACGAACTGATTGGAATAAAATTCTATTAGGAAACAGTTTTAATTTGTTTTCAACCGCACTCAGAATATTGACTTTGGCATCGGTCGAGGCGCGGAGAGCGGTAATATTTTTTAAAACTTCGTATTCAGTCTTTTCAACTTTGTAATTCAGTTAATTGGTTTAGGCAATTACAAGTTCTGCGAATCGTTTGGAAGAACAATGGATTTTGGACACGAGGTGGTTCAAGAATAATAATTTAATTTTCTTTGCTTCCGAGGTGTTTTATGGGTTGTTTAACTTTAGACGGACATAGTTTACTTAAGACTTTAGTTCTTTTCTTATCGTTATTACGAATATAAAAATAGAAATAATGTACCTTTCAGAAGAATTGTTGCAACAAGTAAATTAAATTTTCTACTTTGACTAATCGGTAACAGACTTAAGTGTAGGACCATTGGCTTTCACATCTTCTCTGGTCACATCAAGCTACCAGTCATTTTTTGACTAACCTCAGACTTGGCTTATAGTTTCCTTATGACGTGAGTAATCTAGGTCAAGCTATATTCCAGGAGCTTATCCAGCACAACACGAATACTAAGGCTGTCGCGAATTACTTTATGTGTGGTCCGGAGACAACGTTGCATACCCACCGCATCTACATCTCCGTAACGTGAGCCTCGTAGACATTTCAACTGATATATTGTATAAATACGTGTATTCATTGGCCAAATTAAATATTTATATAGGTAAAAAGAAACAGTACCTACTCAATTATAAATAAGGAAATTTCAAATATAGTTATATTGGTATAATGGTACAATTTATAATTTATCAGGCAGAATTGTAATAATTTATATGTGTATTTTATATAAAAGAAAAGAATTTTGAGGATTGAACCTCTAAAGCAGTAAAAAAAGAGGGTTGTAATTTAATTAAATATACACTAAACAAAATTAGTATTTAAAATTATTTATTTATTTATTTATTTATTTAACACTTTATTGTACACCATATACATAAAAAGACAAAACTAAATGAAATAAAATATATGCACAAGTGGCGGTCTTATTGCTTGAAGCAATCTCTGATTAAAACAAAATTAAAACCTTAATTACGAATAAAATTATATACAAACGTATATTTAAACGGAAATTACCGTCTTACCTATACTATTTACCAAATAAACACAGCTTTCAACGCAGCTCATAAATTCTATATAATGAAAAGTACACATTGCCCCATTAATAGACATCAAAGCGGTGCCTTTAATGATGATACAAATTTTATTGCATTCGTGTATTTATTGAACGCTGTTTGTTATTAGTTGTGAGTATAATAGCTACATATTGGACAGCCTCCGTGGCGCAGGCGGTAAGACACCGCCTGTGAAACGAGAGGCCGCGGGTTCGATCCCCGCACCGAGAGAAATGTTAGTGCGGCCCACAAATATTTCTCTCGGGTCTGGGTGTTTGTGAGACCGAAAAGTCTCTCGTAGTTCCTGATACCCACGACACAAGACTCGATCTTAGTGTGGGGTCAGGACTATGTTTGTGACTGTTGGGTGTTATTTATTTATTATTTATTATTTATATTGCTTAATTAGAGCGATCGCGAGAGTATCCAAACAGCGCTTCTAATAAGGTATAGTTGGATGCGAAAATTGGATATCCGTTAGATTTCTTTGTTCACTTTTGACGAGTAACAAAAAGGCTCTGGTAAATTGAACCCAACACGCGGTAGATTGGACTAGAAACAGATACGAAAATTGTCGTTTTTCTGTCAGGTGTTATTTGCCTTCATCAGTCCCATGTAACTACTTCGGTGGCGCAGTTGTGCAACGGTACGATTACATAGCTGAGGTTTTGTGTTCCCGGGTCGGGAAATGTGATATTGAATTTATCTATTCATTACCAGCGCGGAGTCAGGTATTTGTGCCTGATATGGCGATAAGCTCGATATCAAAGTGTAGGACGGAACATACATGGCGATATGTGGTTGTCCTGGTACCTCTGCCTACCCCTTCTGGGGAACAAGCGTGAGTTTATGTATTTATGCATTCATTTATAAATAATTTTTAGATGTACAAAATATATGTACCTACATTAAAATAAAGCCTATTTGATATAAATTTGAGTACGATGAATATAGTAAGTGTCTAAGTAGATGCGCTTGGTTAGTTTATAATGTGTCCAATAATAAATATTGTATGATATCGATGATGATATCACATTATTTAAATTTACTGAAAATATTACTATGAATTGTTTTATGACTCTAATTATGACTGTTTCGTCATGTGTACCAATCGCGTAATCTATTTTAATTATAACTATTTAAAAAAAGTTTCTAATTAGGTTTAATAATTTTTGGGATACTCCATAAAACAGCATACTTCAATTAAATGTTGAATACATCAATGTCTTCTTCTATCCTATTTTCCTTTCACACAAACAAAGATTTATTAAGAATCCATTAATGTATGCACAGTACACGAGACTAAGCCGTAACGTAACCGCGTGCCGTTTTGCGCTACCGCGCCTCGGCCAAACAAAGCCCTGAGGAGCGCTCGTCTTATCATTATAATACTTGTTTGAACGAGTTACCGTGTGTTAACAGCTTGCCGCGAAACGAGAATAGCTAAACTTAATTTTAGCGTGCAGCTAAATGGATGAGGGCAGGCTAAATTGGCTTCTAGTGTTTTGGTTGCGTCTTAAACGCTAGAAGATTTATGCGACTACAGTAAAGTTATTGGAGTAGAAATAAAAGAACGGAAGTGTTTTTGGCGTCAAAGAAATTGTAAAAAAAAGGTCCGCAACTTAGTTCTTCTATCGTAAAAAGTTGTGGGGCCATGTAATACTAAGTCAGTTAAATAATTCTGTTGGTACTTAAAGGACTGTGTCTTGTGAAGTGACTTGAGTTACTACGTGATTACCTAAACTAACAGCATCATATAGCGGCCATATCTATATTATGAAATTGATGTACGGAAAAAAATACAACCTCATATACATTTATCCTAGGAGAGAAGTATGGGCATAAGCAGGCGTCTAAGATATATTTTTTTTAATTTATTATTTTACCAGGGTTTTTGTCCACATGGACACACCAACCCTATTGTATCTAAACAATACTAGTTACATAGATAAATAATAATAAGTTATATATAAACATAAAACTAAATTGTAATAGCTAGCGCGCATAGTAGTTTAGCCATCTCGCTATTTGGGTGTTTGGTGGTTTTAAGTGTAGGTATTAGAATGAGCACTAACTTTCAGGAATTAACTATCGTATATTTTATAAATTAACACTTAATACATTCACAGACAGAGTAAAATTCTTTAATCTAATCTTTTTAACTAATATTACACAATACGGTACACAAAAATTCTTACTTTAATAAAACGACTCGCAGATGTTTTATGGTTAAAAATCTGCAGTCATATCTTAAAATGAAATGCGTGTTTAAATAATGTTCAAATTACAAATAATAAGCGTGTTATTTTATAAGCTAAATCTAAGTTGGCGTATTGCTACCGCCACAGGCGCGACAGGATAGACTGGATAAGACCAACATCTAACCTATTCAGTAGTAACCGTAAAAATACTTCTATCTCTTGATAAGAAGAAATAATTAGTTCGACCGGTCCTCACTATTAAGACTCGAAATCTGATGTCAAATGAATGACCCCGAAATAAAAAATAAATACTTAAAAAATAATCACTATGGTGGATACAATGCTTATAATATACCTACTGGCTAAACAATTTCTACACCACAAGAAACGATGCCAGGTTAATACAGTACCAATTTTAAATGCCGTATCTCCTTTGTTGTTCGATATACAAACACACAGGCTTCTGTACGTGACACAAGAGGTTCAAAGATCGGCAACTACCGCCGGGAGCAACGTTATCTTATCAAAATGATATTCGTATACTCAATACTTGTGTAGTATTGAGAGTATGACCGGACAGTGTGGCTTAGTCGAAATCAGGAATAAATATATTTTTAAAATGATTGTATTTATACTCTTCAATATAATATTTTAAAATTGAACTGTTTAAAATAGAGGTAAATATTCGAAGTTTGTAAAAGTAAGAAGAGATCTTTTGTTTTCCAGTTGTTTGACAGTAGACAGCTATCTTCCTTGATGTCTAGATGATGGGCCCAATCATTCATAATCAAATATCTCTTTTTTCATCCATAGGAAGTGTCCTGCCGAATATTATGCTCAACTGATTTTCGTAATGGACTGTTGAAAGTGCCTTACATCTGGCGACTAGATGTAACTTAGACTAGGTTTATCGTCCACGTTGTTGGTATATATCGTTTTAGTGGCACTTTTTAGTCCTATTGGCCTTCAGTTCTACGAGTTATAAGTACTGGTTACTACCGTTTCATACTAATTTCTTGAACTACGACACTAACTTTCATTCACACGAAATAAATTCGCAAATTTAAGTAGCGGAATTTAAGAATCATCAAGCAATTTTAACAACACGACTAACACATTGACATACCTGCTCAAGTCACTTCGACACGCAGACGCCCTTCGGACACATACGGTAAAGTTTAAGTACTGAACAATTACTTTCCTGCGACAAGACAGAGTAGGAGTGTTAAAGCGAAGTTCCAAGAACAAGTTTGTTGACGAAGTGTATTTTCTTTGTGAATTCTGAACGTAACTCCTCGTGTGTTAATTCTATGGAAATATTGAAGTTTAATATATCTCCTTGATACGATACGTTTGTGTCAAAGATGTTGAGTTATTTGTTGAGTTCGAAAATTGAACTTTCTATTTATGATAGGTATATGAGAAATTAGCGAACTCTATATCGATATACATATTAAATTATAAAGAATTTAGTTCGCACCGTGATTACATAGAGATTGTATTGCACTTACATGATTAGTGTAGTTTAGAAATTAATAGGATATTCAGGCTTATGAATGGATCTATTAATTGAATTCTAATTGTATGTTACCTACCCATTTATTGTCCAAATTTCATTAGACTACCGCTGAGTGATCAATATAATGAAATTGAATTATTTGTGCTTTTGCTGGATAAAATGTAGCCGTTTGGAATGTAGAATGTACTTTGTGATAAAATAAGGATCATATGATTTTCTGATGATTTTCAGTGTTTACTTCATGTAAGTATTTAATAAACCCACAGCTTAATGTAAAAAAGAACACAATTAACAAGTTTCTAGCACTCTTTGTTACAAAATGTTCGTGCTTCTTCAACCTACTTAGAAACTACTACATCACTCGAAATCTCAAGGAAAATTCTACTAGGCTCATAAAGTAGTCTGGAATGCTACACATAACATACTTCAGCATCAGGAAATTCGTCACAGATTTGGTTAGAGCTTTCTGTAAAGAGAAAACTTCGGCTGAGGCATTACGAAAGTGGTAGTACATCTTTTCCAAGGGGGAAGTTGGTAATTTTTCCTTTCCTTTTTGTTAACTGCCTGTATCAGGGTAAACGTATGGGTTAAGGAAAATGTTGTTTGTAACTCGATTTCCTGATCACTGTTTGCTTTGATTCATCGTTCGGGGTGTTTTTTCTGTCTTTTGATGATGCTAGATTTGTTTTCTTTATGTAGTTGTTTTATTTACATCATATTATGTTGAGAGTCAACATTTTTTAACTAAATATTGCTCGCGGATTCACTCGTTTCACCTTTGTATTTATCAATCAATTTGACTTATATATGGTCAGATATCGCTGATGTGTTTTTTATCACTTGGGTAGTACTTTTTCTTTTTTGTTTTATGCGTTAACGTATATATGTTATGGGCCAAGTGATTAATGCGTGCAGTATTCATAATGCCCGGGCAGTATGAATATTGCCGAGCCATATCGGGCCAAGTGATTTATTACAATTTAAACTCACCTATTTATCACATTGCCCGGGCATTATGAATATGGCTACATGATGATCGGGCAATGTGATAAATAGGTGATTTTTTACGTGGTGCGCTGCCGCATTGTCGCATCTGCGATAGACCCATAAATTAGAAAGGTTGAATTGATCTGCTTATGTTTAGTTGTTTTTTAACGTCTGAAACATTATCTTGAGAAGAAAATTAGTGTACCCACTTTATGAATCAGTTAGGTCAACTGTGCCCCAAAACCGACTCGGTACACCCCGACTTCACGTAGTCTTTTGGCTACCGACCCTAGAGTGTATATGAAAAGCTGGAGGCGCGGAGGGAAAACAGCCCCCGCCCGCTGTAACGAAGGATAGGCTGTTCGCCGGAGGCGACCAGCAAGCCGAAGCTACGGAGGTGAGCCTATCTTTTGTTACACAAGGGCGATGGGGCTGAACTTCCCGTAGCACCGGAGACGATGCAGAAGCTAATTTGTATTGACAACAAGTGTTTTAAGGGTTAGATTGCTATAATAGACATTTCTCAAGAATGGTGCGTTACCTTTTCATGTGAGTGGTACCATGGGAGGTGCGACACTCCCACGCCCCCTCCACTCCTCCCAACCCACCCCTCGTGTTGCCCTATTCTAAATTCTACCACTTCGACTCATTGTTTTGATTTTGATTCGCTTTACATCACTCTGCCCAATAGGCACTTGGCATTATTAATAATGCCCGGGCAATGTGATACATTGATTGGTTATAATCACATTGCCCGCTCTTATTGGAAATTATTCATATTGCCCGGGCAATATGAATAATGCCAGATTCATCACTTGGCCCATAACATATACAACATTTGACGATGAGCGGTTAAGTATTTAGAGCTAAGCAAACTCAAAACTTGGAAATCATGTTTTAAATATTTTTATCAATTTATATATCTATAGATATCCCATCTTAGCCTGTTTGTATAAGCGCATGATAATGCATTGGAAACCGGACAGACTATCGAGGTCGACACCTGGAATTCGATCACAGGCACGTACATTTCACTATCCGATCAAACCTGCATATTCGCATGATCGCTGGTTGGTTTCAATTGTTGAAATATCGCAAGGAAAATTGAATCCATACGGGCTTTCTACGGGATCTAAGGTCTAGCAATTCTTAGTTTGAGATAATTATCCAGCTGTAAAAAAAGTTTAATTACATAGTTTACGGAAGTTTAATATACTTCTCTTCAGTACTTTGTTGTGTCATAACTTGATGCATTTTGGTACCAGAGCAAGAACCATATAGAAATTGATAGATATGTAACCTGACAGTTTTAATTAGGTCAGTTTAACAATACTAAATTTTTCAAGATCGAAGGCACATTTTTTTTATTTCAATGAATGGCGAACGGAACATGCCGTTCGCCTGATGGTAAGCGATGCAACCGCTCATGAACAGTAGCAAAACCAAACAACACCGAATTACAAAGCAATGCTTGGCATTCCACGCTCGCCATCCTGAGACATGAAATGTTAAGTCTCAATACGTCCAGTAGTTACTCTGGCTACAATGTCCTTCAATCCGAAACACAACAGTGCATTGACGGGAGTAATAGACATTGCGGTGGTACCCTCCCAAGCAGCCTCTCACATATAAGAGACCTACCACCAGTAAACTAGTAAATTGTACAACCGTAGAATTATTTAACAAACATATTTTCTATTGGAGTCTGCCTCTCTGCTTTATCTCTTACGTCTCTTGTCTTAATATTAACCGATATTCAGCAAAGCCGGCTTCTGTAATATTTCTGTAATTCCAACATTGCGCTGCAAAACTATAACAATAGCGTTGCAGGTTTGTAGTTAATCCTTTAGAATCCACTAATCTGCTTGTGAATTTATTTCTAACATTTATATAGTTCGCGAATTTCCAAACCTAGAGCGGTATTGGTTTATCTAGAAACAATTAAGAGATTTCGTTTGTTCATTCCATTTTAGTGCAAGAATCAATGAACCGATTCAATCGGTGTTCTCGCCTTGGCTGAGAACATTATTTGAAAGCACTGTAAGAATATTTGCATTTTAATCCTACATTTACGGAATAGAAGTAGTTATCAATTATATGTAGGGGATCAACAATAAGTTATGTATAAAAACGCAATTTTAAGCATGTGCCAAAGATATAATTTATAAAATTACTAATTCTATACTCTAAATAAATATTTCAAATTATTGAGGGATTAATTATATAGAAACAATAGAGTTTATAATCGGCGATAACTGAATTTAAACAGCCTGACAAACTCAACTATTTATCCCACAATTTAATAATTATAATTTTTATATTTGACTACTACATTAAATGTGTAGTATCATTTGCATTAATATTGCACTTGACATATTATTTTATTCTTATCATTTATATCGAATAAGTATTACATTCTCTTAAACCGACGGCACTCAAATAAATGCAGTTGAAACCGAGTTCAAAGAAACCATTTGCAAGAACATTGGATTGTGAAGTAAAATGAGCTCTATCTGATTCAGCAATACCGCACAAAGATGTAGAGTTCTTAGAAATGAGAAACTCTACATTCAAGGAAACTTCATTAAGAGAAAGAGGACACTACCAAAGCACGTGCGATAGTTTACCAAACGGCTGACTAGAACACAATTCCGTGCAACTCCTGGTGTACACACGGACGGGTATTTTGTACCGGACCGTTGTTACAAAAAGCTATTGTAGACGAAATTAATTATAGATTAACTAAGTTGTACGGTTCATGACATTGATAGATAATATTTAGGGAATAAGATACATAAATATTTTTTTAATTCAACAGAAAACATATACGGTATAATTACCGTACACATTTTAGCTATTAGTAGCATATTCGTAACTATCCGTGATGCAACCATCTTACAAAATTATGGAAATCTCGTCATAGTTTATAAAGCAGACTTGCATAATTGTATCAACATACTTGTTTCTTTTGTTCGTGAGACTTTATCTAGTCAGCACTGTAATATCTTTGGAGTAAATTTTTCATTCTAGTCTAATAACAAACTTTTGATCGATTAACCTATTAAACACAACTACACTTGTATTTTATCGTACTTTTTTACTAATTAATTTTGAACCTGGCATGTAAATGCAAACTATTTTGGTCACATTATCATATGAGTGTTTTTTTTTATCCTAGCGTCAAAATAAGGGCGTTTAAAACAGAACCCCTGCTCGTATGTCCCAGTAACCGTGTTACCGCAGCATCGCCGTTACACAGTCAGGTGGTGCAATAATCCGGTTACCCCCCACTATCCCTGTATCCCGCACTACAGGATATCATAGCATGTGTTAATTAACTACGCTCACCAGGATGTAGATGAGGTGAATCTTTGGGTATATTAATTTTGAGTTTTTTTTTGCACTGTATTGTTTTCAATGCATGGCGAGACGAGCACGCCGTTCGCCTGATGGTAAGCTTTACGACTGCTCATGAAAAGTAGCCAAACAACACCTTCAATCACAAAGCAAATTGGCATTCCACTGCGCTCGCCATCCTGAGACATAAGATGTTAAGTCTCAATATGTCCACCTCCACTAGTTGGAGAGACACTACCAAAAGAAGATTATGCTATACTGTTTTGTACTAAAGTATTTACAATACGTAATAGAATAAATCTATTTTGCATATAGTGATTCTGAAGGCGAGTGTTTCAGTCAGAAAAAGTACTACCACAAAATGTAAATCTTTACGTTTATCTTATGTGAGTCCCTAGAATGGAAATTTGTGCCCGGGTTAACTTATATCGCTTTAATTCAAATAGGTATTGAGATTCTGTCACCTGACATACAATATAGTTTAACGAGCAAAGGGGTCATAAGTGCAAATCAATAACCACTACTAATGACTAACTGCAAGACCTAAAGGTCAGTAATCCCTTGTCTATTTTGATATTAAACAATGGAAATAGTGCAGATGAATTAGATATTATGAAACGAATGCTATTTGCAGTCATGTGGTTGCACAATTACACCTGGCTGTTTGAAATAGGATATGAATGGCAAAACACATGTTAGGCCAATATAGACCGTTTCGCTACATTCTGTATGGTTGTCCCTATCCAGCGAATTTCAAAATATACCAACAACAAAACACGAGTATTCATATAGTTCTGAACTAAACTGTACTGTATCAGCCCATGTACGTCCCAAGGCACGAGCCTCCTCTATAATCGAGAGTATAATTTCGACAGCCTCCGTGGCGCAGGCGGTTAGACACCGCCTGTGAAACGAGAGGCCGCGGGTTCGATCCCCGCACCGAGAGAAATGTTTGTGCGGCCCACAAATATATCTCTCGGGTCTGGGTGTTTGTGAGACCGAAAAGTCTCTCGTAGTTCCTGATACCCACGACACAAGACTCGATCTTAATGTGGGGTCAGGACTATGTATGTGACTGTTGGGTGTTATTTATTATTATTATTATTATTATTATTGAGAGTGGTTAGGCCATATAGCCCACCGCTTTAGCTTGTGCAGTTTGGCTAACGTAACTAAAAATAACATTTATTTATAAATAATATTCACACACAGGAAGCAAATAGAGTAAACACACCCGCAGTTTAGGAAACACTGCTTTATTATATTTGTATTAGCTTTGTTAGAAGTTGCATGCAACTTCATTCATTGGCGCTTTACACGCCTGCAAACTCTATTGAATGGTATTAATATAGGATCGTGGTATATTTCCATTCTTTTGCATTGCGACGGCAAGTTATTAAATTTCTATATGCGAGTCAGGTTTGTTTTACAATTGTTAGTGTAGAGAGTTTTATAGTAGGTATCTTAGAAAAATGAGCAGCGATTGTTGATACAAAGTGTGCAATGTATTAAATTTAAAATATGTTCTTTATAACGATTTTTCTGAGTTTTTCTAGTGGTAGGTATGTCATAATTATGCGTGAAATCGCCTGGGTAGGTACCACCGCAATGTATATTTCTCCTGCCAAACAGAAGCTTGAAGGATATTGGGGCCTGAGTAACTACTGAACCACATGACGTTTAAAATCTTATGTCTCACGACGGTGAGCGCAGTGGAATGCCAAAGATTGCTTTGTAGTTCATGGTATTGTTTGGTTTTGCTACTCTCTACGAGGGGCCGTATCGCTTACTACCAGGTTATATCTCCTATTGAATAAGTTCTGGATTCATTTTGTTTGCAAAACTAGCAATGTTCAAAAAAAATATGTCGGGAAAATATCTATATTTTATTAACTTATTCCCGCTATGTGACGATTAATTTCATGATAATTTCATTAAATAGACTAAGAAAATAGTTTATCCAATAAGAATTCCCAATGACTATACCGCGGATCCCATTGGTTAGACCTGTCATAGTATATGTGATTTCAATCAGCTTTGTCATATCCTATACTTTCGCAAAAAATACAACACTGACCGTTTGGTTAAATTCTTAAAAAGATATTGATGTTCCATTACAAGTTTATCGTGATTTATAAGCCTGACTGAAAGTGCCGGCTTTTAGTCTATTCAATACGGTCGGGTCGAACGTTTTCTGCCCTGTAAATAAGGTAACCACATCTGAAATTCGAACCGCTCCGACCTCCAACTTCAATGCGGGAAGCCGACGTTTAGATACATTTGATGTGCGATCACGGCTAACTTGACGTTAAGTATGCGGGAGCGTGGATACGTAGCTATACTTACCTTTATAGCTAATATATCTGAAGAGCAAGTGTTTATGAACTTAATACTTACTGTATTCTGGTTCGGTCGGTGGAGTCATGAATGTTACCTATTAAATTATGTCAAAGGAATGTAAGCGATATCGGATTCCACTTTGAAAATTCAGTTGTCTCATTTACCTGGTTGTAGGTCTCTCCTATATGAAAGGCCGCCAGAGTAGGCCATCTCAATAATTTTTTTTGCCGCCAAAGGTCGATGCAGACATCATCGGGGGAGGCCTATGTTCAGCAGTGGACTTCGTGTGATTGAAGAGGAGATTCATTAAATTCTTACCTCATTATCCATCCTTGAATACCGAAATCATTTCAACATATCTAATATTCACACCCCAAAATTAAATGAAACAGATTCAATTACATTAGCATTTAATCAAAAACCATAAAATCCCGTGGCCTGGCAATCTCCATAATTCGCTCACATGGTTAACAGACGTAAGTGGTTTGTCAGGCGGCGTCTAATTTAAAATTTAAATATCCATCATGTTTGCAATGGGAACCCTGAGTTCCGTGGCCGCGCATACGGACGCTTGATTGCTGAAATTTACACGTACGTGACGCATCGAGACGTCAGATGTAGGACAAGTTTGATAAACTGGTATAAATTATTGTTTATTTACTGTGATTCAGTTTAGTATATTCATGAGAAAACTGTACGAGAAGTGCTTGTCGAACGACTGATTGATACGATTGATATTTATAATAATCTATGTATTTGGGACTGGGGATTTGTTGAGCAGAGGCTTGTGATACGAGACACGTAATTTAGTCTTTTCTCGAGGCTATATTTGTAAAGCTTGCAGATATATTAATAAATAAATTAAATTAATTTTCTTCTCTATCACGTCCATATGATTTAATAACGTCACGCGTTCAGTCTTGCACATAATATTTACCGTCCGTGCATGAAGTCCTCGGAGTCATATATTACAGTTTCCATGGCATTAGAAGCAACTACACTAGGAAACAGAGCATCCATCATGCCACCGCAGCGGCTGACGCGGACATGCATCGCATTGCATACCCGTGTAATCACGTCATGAAATTAACGCCGAAACCGCACACAAAAGCGGCGATCGTGCCGCGTGACGTATTTAGCCGTCATTGTTGTATTTGCCGGGTTCTAGGCGCGGGAAATATTTTGATTTGCATTTTACGAGATTTGATTTTGCATTGTTAGAGTACAATTGCGTGTAAACATTTACATGTTTGTGTGGTCTAAATTTACATCTTTGTTTAGTGTTGAAACTATGTTCTAGTTTTGATCTTTTGTAAGGGGATCGCGATCATTGTCTTAAACTGCTCTCCGAGGCATGTTTCTTTTTCTATGAAATTGTTTTACTGCTTATTTTTGTTTCGACCCCATGTGATAACACAATGGTCTTGTCAGGTAGAGAAAAGCCTTTTCCTTTACCACATGTCCCAAAAAAATAACACAAATTTGACTAACAATAACACAGCATTCGCGAATAAGCTAAAGAAAAGGCACATAAAAACATAATTCCAACAATTGCGGAGTAAACGCTCGGTAGATTTCAACACAGTAATAATTTAAAGAGCAAACGCCAGCAGTTACGCTGCGGTTCATAAAAACGCGTACATTTTACGATATCGAATCGAAAACGTACCAAAGCAATAACAATGGCCCGAATCGGGAGCTGGAGTGTCCGACTGTGTAACAGATATGCTCATCTGAATTTCTGATCGATTTGCGTACAGTGCTGGCCAGTGCGATGTCTTTTTAATGGGTGACATTTGTTTCAGTTGCCTTGGGATTTGAGCGTATCAATGTGAATTTTGTGTTCGAAAAGAAATTGATGATGTTGAAAAATAAAACATGCTGGCGAATTTGATTTAACGCTGGTTCAAAGGAATAATTCAAAGGAAAGTGCGTGGTGGCCTGTTGGTAAACGGACTAGACGCGACTGCCAACATGTTCACGGTGGTCGCGGGTTCGAATCCCAGAGCACACCTCTGAGTATTCGGAGTCATGTGTGTATTGATAGTCAATCACCACGCACTAAAACGGTGAAGGAAAACATCGTGAGGAAACCTGCATACCATAGCGATTCATAAAAAAATTCTATGGTATGTAAGTCCGCCAACCCGCACTAGGCCAGCGTGGTGGACTATATGGCCTAACCACTCTCAATCGTACTGTCGATTGTAGAGGACGCCCGTGCCCTGCAGTGGGACGTATATGGGCTGATACAGAAAGGAATAATATTACTGAAAGACTAAAAATTGTAACAAACTTTTTAATCAAATTATTATATAATAAAATAATATAAAATTACGCTGCCTTCACAATTTTTAAATCGAAATTATGTCTTTGATTAAGCACAATGTTTATAATGTCCGAAGATATAGAAAAGAACACTGGCTGGTTCAGTTGAAAGTGTAACGCGCTTGGAGATAAATACCTTTAAAAAACACACCTTGATGTTCGGCAAATCTTGTCCACATAGTCATGATTATTATATACCCTACACTGATCACAATAATTACTTCCCTATTCTATTCAAACAAATCAATAACCATGACGCATCAGCACTCCATTTAAATACAGAAACAATCATCGCGACGTACGAAATTCGCAACTTCAAAGTGACACTCCTTTGATGTGTGGCAGATAAAATTTCATATGCAAAATGAAATAAGAGAGACGACAGCGTAACAAGAAGCGTACCGTGGCGTGTTTAATAAGCGTGCAAAAAGAGATGCCGGTTTGAAGTACCCGACGGGACGCCGCGGATGGCTCATCAAGCTAAGAGCTAAAACAAACCAGCGACATCTAGCGTCAGCGATCGACGATTTTGCGACCGCATCGATAAGGTACTAGCATGTAACAGAGATAGCTGTGTTTGATTTAACTACCGGCCGTAATCTATATCTTACCTATCTTTAACAAGGGGTTAAAATAGCTACCATGTCAGTACAATTATACGCTTCATTAAATAAAAATAGGAATACATCATTATCTAATTTCTAATAAATCTATAAATATATACATACACCATATCTATACTTCTCTATCTTTGTTAACTGAAACATAAATTGCATCGAAGTACGTAATGATATATCTTGTTAAAAATAGATAAAATTTAGAGAACGGCTTTAAAACGCGTGTTTTAGAGATTGTAATTATACTGTATGGTGTAATGATGACTAGCTGTGTTCGATTTTCAGAAATATAAATTTGACACAACTGATATATGCAAAATGAATCTTGAACTTGATGATAAACTTCCTACAACCGAGCAAAATGCTGGTCGCTGATATTAAAAGTCGCCCGTTTGCTTAAGCTCTAAAAGAATGAATAAGCGTTGGTGAAAATTTTCGGCCTTATTTCGCCATGCACCGTGACGCTGTGTTGGCGGGAATTGTGTAATTAATTGCTTCATAAAAATATTTTTCTACATTATAAAAGTTTGTATGGCTATAATGGACATTAAGTGAAATTTGGCTAGTGTTTTTTTTAAATCCAGCTATATTCAACACTGTAGGGAGCAAAATAATTTACAACATTGTTATTTTTGATATGCAAATCATCTAGATTGCTTAAAAATTGCAAAAACATTCGTATTATTTTTTAGGTCTTTCACCTAATTTTGTGATTTCATTGAGATCCACAAGACATAGTTAAACTTATATTGTTTCATAATTATTGCCGAATACAGGAATCTAAATATATCAGCACTGAAGTACTTGGAAACGTACTTATAAGAAACACGTGTACACGTCAAAATACATAAACTCTAACAGCCTTTTGAAATTAGGGGAAGTCATTAAATCCATCAGCTGTTTATTGAATTAGCGAAACCGGACGCCTCAGTCTTTTTTTCAAGCTTTTGTAACCCTCATCTTTTCGTGTTCAAATGATTTTAATTATATTTGCGACCGGTCTGGTGCCATGAACCTCTCTGGAAATTACAGTAAGTTGCTGTTTTTATTACCTGATGCTGTTTATGAGTAAAATATCTCTATTTAAATATATTTTATTATTATCATTGTTACTATTCATTAAAAATAATTCGATTCTAATTTAATTGTATTTTGTTATCTTTAATTTTTCAATTTAAAATAACTATATATTCATATAATCATATCCATTGATCTATTTTCCATAGAGGCATACAAAATTAAACATCCGATTTTTTGCACCGCGACTGTACGATCCCGGATGCAGGGAGGAAAGTTCGTGGTATAAATTTTGTGAACATCGTAAAAAATGGAACGGTAAACGCTGAAGAGTTTTAGAAGGGCTTTCACTTTTACAAAGTGTCCGTATTTATGCATGAGGAAGTTTCCGCGCTTAGTATTAATATACATTATATGGTAATATGTTTTGAAATTCGCATGTATCGTGAATACGGTATATTGAAGGGACGTTTACCAAAGATAGATATGAAAAGGAATAATAAACTGCATTATGATTGCGATTTTGCTTCTTTTCGCTGTAATAAGTGGTAATGCCGATTGTTGACAATCATCAGTCATCATCATCATCATGGGGTGTTACCACTGTCTCGCAGAAGGTCGACGTTTGAACTTCCCTTTACATCTAAGACTCTTCAGGTCTCATTAGCGTTTAGTGATGGATTAGGTGGGCGTTCTTTATAAGGCCAACCTGATTGTTAGACACAATATTTTTAATGCAAATATTATACATTTTTTGTTTGTTTGTTTATTACACTTTCACTTTTGAAGTGCTCAACTGATCATCATGAATTTTCACATACATGCTATGAGGGTTTCCAAAATGACATACATTAATTTTCATCTAAATAAAGTATTTTTCCGAGACATAGAGTAATACATGTGTACGTTTTGATTTCTCATTTATCCTACTATAATCCGACATTTAGTAGATTTAAAACTACGTAAACCACAAATTCTAGTACTATTTAAATAAACACATTAAAGCCCCAACAGTTTAACCTGTACGCGGTCGCCTCGCTAGCTATTCTCTTAGCTATTTACTACTTAGTAAATTGCTTGTCAACTCCACGTAATGGGCTAAAGACAGGACAAGATATTCTAGAGCCGGACTGTTGACGTGAGTTTACAAGTCTACCGGACCTTATCGGGTCCCTACTCCGAAAATCCGAAACCAAGTTCGAATCTTCGGACGACCGAAGTTTTTGACGATACGAATGTACAGTCAGCGACAGAAGTCGTTGAACACATTCAAACGCCAAAAGTCTTGCACACATGAAGCAACAGAAGTGGTTGAGAAGGGTCGGCCACAAAAATTCGTGAACACCTTAAGGTTACAAAAGTTTCTGAACAACAAAAGCAACAAAATTCCTGAACACGCAAATTGTACATGAGTCAGTATTTTTTTTGATATTTATGTATTGCGCACGCCCACCGTCTTCGATATGAACCAGTTAGCTGTTAACTATCTGGCGAATTTCCGTGACAACTCATAACAATATTCAATGTAGTTTCTCAAAATATTCCTAAAGCCACAACGCGTGTTTTATATCAATGGAGACAATTAAAAATATATAATAATTATTAGTCAGAACGGAATATACCTTTTCGAAAGTTTCTGAGCGACAAAATACCTGAACACATCAATGGAACATAAGTTACTGAACACCTATAAAAAGCAAGTTTGCCGCAGATGTGTTCAGCTACTTTTGTCGCTTTGTTATGAATTCATTGTAAAATGTTATTTCATCATTTATAATTTTTGCTTTTCTCTGCATTGACTTATTGTTTTCTGTTTTTGTGAAATAATATTTATTTATGAGAAGTTTTAAGCGTGTTTTATATCAGTGGCGTAAATAAATAATAATTATTATTAGATTAGACGAGAGAAGAGTTCTGGGATACTGTAAGGGACGTACTTGCTAAATGTCAACCGAACGAAAGAATCATAATGTTAGGAGATTTTAATGGCTGGGTGGGAGTACGCCGAGATGGGTATAAAAGGATTTTAGGGAAGTATGGAGACGATAAAGTGAATGAGAATGGAGAGAAACTATTAGAATTGTGTTTAGAACGGAATCTAATAGTAACGAACACAATATTTGACCACAAAAAGATACATATGTATACGTGGCAAAGACAATCAGATAGAAGTATGATAGACTTCATAATTGTTGATGAACGACTAGTCAGGAAAGTAGTAGACACCAGAGTATACCGTGGGATAAATGTCGACACTGACCATTTTCTTGTTGTTAGTAGAATAACAGGACTATTCAAGAGGTGGCGACACTATCCCCAGGTAAATACACCGGGCTTGGCAAGAATAAAAGTGGAGAGACTGGAAGAAAAGGATGTAAGAGTTAAGTATGAGAAAAAACTGAGTGAAAGGTTTACGAAACTGTTGGAGAGTGAGATCGAAGAGATAGAAGAAACTTGGACAGAGATGAAAAATGGCATTGTAGAAGTGGCAGAGGAAGTATGTGGTGTAAGTAAGAAAAGTAATGCTAAAAATCCAAGAAATGAATGGTGGGATGATGAGGTAAAACGTGTAGTAGGTGAAAAGCGTAAAGCTTGGATGGATTTCTTTTTTTTTTTTTTATTGCATTGAATGGCGAGACGAGCAAGCCGTTCGCCTGATGGTAAGCGATACGACCGCTCATGAACAGTAGCAATATTCCACTGCGCTCGCCATCCTGAGACATAAGATGTTAAGTCTCAATATGTCCAGTAGTTGCTCTGGCTACAATGTCCTTCAACCCGAAACACAACAGTGCATTTAAGCAGTGTTGTTTCACGGGAGAAATAGACATTGCGGTGGTACCTACCCAGATGGCCTCTCACATATGAGAGACCTACCACCAGTATCTTATCTGCAAAAGCGAGCAGTAGGTTACGAAATGTGAAAGGCAATGAGAACGTTGCAAGGATAGAATATAACAGGCTTAAAAAGGTTGTGAAAGAAGTCGTAAGAAGAAAGAAAGAGGAATATAAGGACAAGTATGATAGAAGATTATCTGCTAATTTTCGGTCCAATGTCAAACTATTTTGGCACACGGTCCGGAAAGCTAAAGGAAAGCGAGAGAATCCTTAGTAGGAATAATAAGAGATAGGAATGGCAATATCATAAAAGATCCAAATAAAATTTTGAAAGAATGGAAGAATTACTTTGAAAGTGTATTTCAGTGTAAAGAGGATTTTGAAGATTTCAATAGGATTTCCCACGAAGAGTTTGAAGAGTCTGAGAGCGAAAGTGATATTAGTATGGATATATGGATGGATGATGTATGTCATGCGATGAAGCATATGAAAGTAGGAAAGGCTGCAGGATATGATAGGATATCTGCTGAAATGCTGAAAGGAGGAGGAGATATAGTTTCCAATTTGCTGTGCCGTTTGTTTGATAAGTGCTGGCGGGACGGCCGAGTTCCAAAAGATTGGTGCAAGGCTGTTATTGTGCCACTTTATAAAGGAAAAGGGTCTCAGCATGAGTGTAAGAACTATCGGGGTATTAGCCTCCTCAGCGTAGTAGGTAAATTGTATGCAAGGATATTGATTGAAAGAGTGATGCGTGTAACTTATGATAAAATTTGGGACGTGCAAGCGGGATTTCGAAAGGGACGAGGATGCGTGGATCAAGTCTTTTCTTTACGGTGCATAGCAGAGAAGGCCTTAGAAAAGCATCAAAAGGTTTTGTGCGCCTTTATTGACCTAGAAAAGGCTTACGATCGAGTGGTGAGGGATGATTTATGGTCGACACTATCTACGTATGGGGTGGATGGCAATCTGACGCGGGCGCTGAAGTCGTTGTATACGGATTCATGTGCCTGTGTTAGATTAAATGGGAGCTGCACGGACTGGTTTAGCATCAAACGCGGTGTAAGACAGGGTTGTGTAGCGTCACCATGGCTATTCAACCTCTTCATGGATAGTTGTTTGACTGATTTGAAAGAATCTGATTGTGGTTTCAGGATGGGTAAGTCACTGTTTCAATGTCTTTTATACGCCGATGATCAGGTGCTTCTTGCATCATCGGTGTGTGATCTACAACGAATGGTGACTATAATGAATGATGCATTTAAAAGGCGAGGCATGAAGGTAAATGTAAAAAAGACGAAAGCTATGATTCTGGAGAGGGATGAATCGAGAACAGAATGCAAGGTCACAATAGAGAGTGAGGAAGTGGAGCAAGTAGATGAATTTGTGTATCTGGGCAGTTTGATTACTAGAGATGGAAAGTGTGAAAGAGATATTGAAAGAAGAGTAAAAATGGGAAACAGTATAAATGGCGCCTTGTACTTGATTACGGCAAATAAAAATATTTCACACCGTGCTCGATTAGCGATACACCAAGGAGTCTTGGTGCCAACACTTATGTATGGCAGTGAATCTTGGGTATGGCAGAGGAAGCACGAAAGTAGGATCAATGCTGTAGAGATGAGAGCATTGAGGAGTATGTGTGGGGTCAAACTGGTTGATAGAGTGAAAAATAGTGTGATTAGGGAGAAATGTGGTGTAAAAGAAGATGTAGTGATTAAGATTGAGAAAGGGATGCTTCGATGGTTTGGCCATATTGAAAGGATGGATGAAAGGAGACTGACGAAAGAGATTTATAATGCGAGAATGGATGGTGAAGTCGGTCGAGGACGTCCGAGGCGGTCCTATAAGAATCAAATAGGAGACCTTTTGAAGTAGGGAAAAATACGAAGTCCTCGAAACCGACGAGCATGTATGAAAAGATTAATGACAGTTGAAGAAGCGAAAGAGATATGTATGGACCGTAGTACTTGGCGCTCAATAGTCTCTGCCTACCCCAATGGGAAATAGGCGTGAGTTTATGTATAGATGTATGTATGTACATAATTATTAGATTCAGAAAGAAAATAGTGGCAACATTTTTGAACTTTTTAGATTCAATTGGGTTCAGAATACATATCTGAGAGACCCTTCGCTCCGATATTCTAAATTGATAGTCAAAATAGAATATTTTCGCCGCCATTTTTTACTTTTTAGTTATTGGTTTCAAAATCAATATCCACTGGGTTTTTTGCTCCTATATAAAAATTGTAAGATCAATGGAAAACGATACGTACGATTTAGACAATAATAGGACCACATAAAAACAAGAGTACATAAAAACTCAAGAAGCTTAATAATTTATCCTATAGGTAATATTAAATATTGATTATTTACATAAATTCAACACTTGCATTTTAATAAGAAAAATAATAGTAAATAAAATTAATTCAAATTTAACTTACAGTACTTACAAATTCAAGTAAAATTTGTATGCCGATACCACACACAAATTACATTGAAAAAAGTATTCGATATAAAGGGGCACAAATGTAAAAAACGACTTGCCAACAATCGTAAACGAAAAAGATAACTTCCGTATTTCCAAGACAAAAATTAAATTATTTAAACAAAAATCAAAGCTTTGAATGCGGCCCTGGCAGCAAGACTTGGTTTGTGAATTGACATGTGGGTATTTTACTGTGTTATTGTTCCAATATAAGCACATTGTAACTGTCTTACCCACATCATTAAATTATAGATTAGTACTGTCCGATACTAGCATAATTTTACCTCTACAATTATCATATCTCATGAAGTGAAATTTAGAAAAATCTTTTGAGATAAATTATTTTTAATCTTAACAATTTATTGATTTATATCTCGTGCCAATAACAGATGAACAAGACATTTAAACTTCTCATAAATAAATATTATTTCACAAAAACAGAAAACAATAAGTCAATGCAGAGGAAAGCAAAAAATATAAACCGTGAAATAAAATTTGAGACCAATTGCCCAATATCTAAAAAGTTCAAAATTGCGACCACTATTTTCATTCTGACTAATAAAATTACTGTTATTTATTATCTCCACTGATATACATGCTATGAATACATGCTAAAAACTTCTCATAAATAAATGTTATTACACAATAACACTGGTGGTAGGTCTCTCTTATGTAAGAGGCCATCTGGGTAGGTACCACAGCAATGTCTTTTTCTCCCTTTAAACAGCAGTGTAAATGCACTGTTATGTTACGGATTGAACGCTATTGTAGCCAGAGTAATTACTGGATATTTTGAGACATAACATCATAGGTCTCAGGATGGCGAGCGCAGTGGAATGTTAAGCATTGCTTTGTAATTCAAGGAGTTGTTTGGTTTTGCTGCTGTTTATGAGCGGTCGTATCGCTTACCATCAGGGGAACGGCATGCTCGTCTAGCTGTTCATTGCAATAAAACAAAAGAAGAATACAATAAGTAAATGCAGAGAAAAAATAACATTTTATAATGAATGCATAACAAAGGAACAAAAGTAACTGAACACATCTGCGGCAAACTTGCTTTTTATAGGTGTTCAGTAACTTATGTACCATTGATGTGTTCAGGTATTTTGTCGCTCAGAAACTTTTGAAAAAGTATTTTCCGTTCTAACTAATAATTATTATTTTTAATTGTCTCCATCGATATAAAACATAAATAAATAATAATAATAAATAATACCCAACAATCACATACATAGTCCGGACCCCACACTAAGATCGAGTCTTGTGTCATGGGTATCAGGAACTACGAGAGACTTTTCGGTCTCACAAACACCCAGACCCGGAAGAAATATTCGGTGTGTAATTTTGTTACTTTTGTTGTTCAGAAACTTTTGTACCCTTAAGGTGTTCATGAATTTTTGTTGCCGACCCTGCTCAACCACTTCTGTTGCTTCATGTGTGCAAGACTTTTGGCGTTTTGAATGTGTTCAACGACTTTTGTCGCTGACTGTACCTACTCTGTAAATGTTCCGATTCGTATAACGTACATCGTATCCATAAATCTATGGTAACAACCATAATTCAATAACGACCATAAGTCTATGTAGAAGCATTCTTATCGTCATAAACTTCAATCGTCCGAAGATTCGAACTTCGTTTCGGATTTTCAGAGTAGGGCCCTGGTAAGCATGGTCGAGGAACTGAGTATATTACTTTGAATGCAAGCGGTACTTAGAATTCTGAGGCATTTGATTTAAAGGTGTTTGGTACAGCTTCTACACAATCTTGTGGTATTGTTTGTTCTAAATGCATTAAAAATAAATACAACGTATGAAAAAAATATTATGAGTTAAAAAAATAGTTGATATTAGAGAAGCATATTGCAGTTGTATAAAATTTTGTTGTCAGCTTTTATAAGTCCCAGTTTTACCAAAATGGAACAGTAAAAAAAATTTTTTTATATAATCCAAAAAACTCTTCGGTGCGCCATCCAACATGTAACATTTTATATAATAACTTCTATTCTATCTTCGGAAAATGAAAATGCGGTCCATTCGACGTTTAGCCAATTACGGTTTTTTCAATTGAGAAATGACTTTATATTTAGAATATAAGGTCTGTTTTGCATTGTTTTGTCCATTGAACATTTGTTAACGGGACGGTGACGCGGACGGCCCACATCTGAAATTCAGATGGACTTTTTCATGGCCAGTTTTGGGCGAGAGCCAATGTTATGCCATCTAGTTTGCTTTCAGTTAATTTGTTGATGGTGATTTTTAAGGGTGTATTTCGAAATATGAAGTTTTGTTATTTAATATTATTTTTTAAGAATCAGCGCAGTGAGTGTGCGACGAAATGTATTGGAACATAATTTAAAAATATATATATATAAGACAACAAAGTTACATTGTTACATGAAAAATATTAAAAAAGCGCGAGATTATGCTGAGACTGTTTATTACAACAGATTACTTTTATGTCACACCTCATTCGCGTCTTGCACTTTATGTCATCATTCCACGTGTATTTTGACAGCCTCCGTGGCGCAGTCAGTTAGACGCTGCCTGTGAAACGAGAAGCCGCGGGTTCGATACCCGCACCGAGAGAAATATGCGGTCCACAAATATTTCTTTCAGGTCTGGGTGTTTGTGAGACTGAAAAGTCTATCGTAGTTCCTGGTACCCACGACACAAGACTCAATCTTATTATGAGGTCAGGATTATGTATGTGTCATATGACTGTTGGGTGTTATTTCACATCGGCTAAAGAATATAATAAATTATTAGAAAATCACAAATTACGCACATAAATAATTTAACCCACAAATGTCTCCTGCGACCAACTGCTGTTTT
Source organism: Hyles vespertilio (assembly GCA_009982885.2). Classification (NCBI taxonomy): domain Eukaryota; kingdom Metazoa; phylum Arthropoda; class Insecta; order Lepidoptera; family Sphingidae; genus Hyles; species Hyles vespertilio. The sequence continues at coordinate 10,947,333 of CM042825.1, read as the reverse complement.
CAATCACCAATAAAACCATACTCATCGAATTAGGCGACACTCGCCTGTTTTGTTTCCTGCTAGTGACGCGACGTACAATCAATCAAACGGTAATTTTATCGATGACCGTAAAGGTTACGACACTGGCTTTAGTAGGATATTTTTATCCCTCCAAAATTTAGTTTGTTTTGTTATATTTACATGACAGAGTGCACCTGATGGTAAATAATATATGAAACAAAGAGATTATTCACGCAGCTATCAACAAAAATATACTCGTAATACGCCAGCGTTATTAAACTACTAGTGTTACTTGTGACAGTTTTTCACCATCATCTGCAGTGATCTCTCTTCTTCCTTCAGTCAAAGGAAGTCCAGTGTTGAAATAGGGCTTCCCCATGGATCGCCACATAGATTTTTTGGAAAGGGCCTGCATCCAGGGACTTTCTTCAACCTTAACTAGGTCGTCCATGCACTTTGTGGATGGGCGTCCAATAATTCGCTTGCTTGCTTCGTTCGCTATCGGGTGTATGAGAATATACCGCCGACGACTTTTGGATCTCCTGATATACTTAAGCTTACAGACTCATATAGGCTCTACTGCTTTTAAGTGAATTAACTATTACTATACATACATACGTAAACTCAAGCCTTTTTCCTAGAAAGGTAGGCAGAGGTGCAACCTGGACATCCAAATTTCGCCTTGTATGATCCGCCTCACAATTTGATAGGGATCCTATCGCCATATCGGACACAAATTCCTGACTCCAGGCTGACAATTAATAAAAAAATCAAGTTACATAGTTTCAAATTATATTATTTTCAATTATAATTGATATTGATATTGATATTAATAATTATTATTTCATGATTTTGTATTCAGGATGTTTCAGTAATTTTCTATATTTATTTGTTGCAGGTAATGCAGTCTGACCTTTTTATTAGAAAAAGTAAGATTTTAGGATAATATAACGGGCTCAGAATTCAGGTAACATTGATTATTCTATTATTTTTACAGCACGTAGTCGTTTTGCCTTTTGATTTATTGTAAATCATTACGTGAGTAAAATAGGTATTTTATTTTTATTGTAATAAATGGCGAGAAGAGCATGCCGTTTTTTTTTTTTTTTTTTTTTTGCATTGAATGGCGAGACGAGCATGCCGTTCGTCTGATGATAAGCGATGCGACCGCTCATGAACAGTAGCAAAACCAAACAACACCTTGATTTGAAAGCAATGCTTGGCATTCCACTGCGCTCGCCATCCTGAGACACAAGATGTTAAGTCTCAATATGTCCAGTAGTTACTCTGGCTACAATGTCCTTCAATCCGAAACACAACAGTGCATTTAAGCAGTGTTGTTTCACGGGAGAAATAGACATTGCGGTGGTACCTACCCAGATGGCCTCTCACATATGAGAGACCTACCACCAGTATCTTATCTGCAAAAGCGAGCAGTAGGTTACGAAATGTGAAAGGCAATGAGAACGTTGCAAGGATAGAATATAACAGGCTTAAAAAGGTTGTGAAAGAAGTCGTAAGAAGAAAGAAAGAGGAATATAAGGACAAGTATGATAGAAGATTATCTGCTAATTTTCGGTCCAATGTCAAACTATTTTGGCACACGGTCCGGAAAGCTAAAGGAAAGCGAGAGAATCCTTAGTAGGAATAATAAGAGATAGGAATGGCAATATCATAAAAGATCCAAATAAAATTTTGAAAGAATGGAAGAATTACTTTGAAAGTGTATTTCAGTGTAAAGAGGATTTTGAAGATTTCAATAGGATTTCCCACGAAGAGTTTGAAGAGTCTGAGAGCGAAAGTGATATTAGTATGGATATATGGATGGATGATGTATGTCATGCGATGAAGCATATGAAAGTAGGAAAGGCTGCAGGATATGATAGGATATCTGCTGAAATGCTGAAAGGAGGAGGAGATATAGTTTCCAATTTGCTGTGCCGTTTGTTTGATAAGTGCTGGCGGGACGGCCGAGTTCCAAAAGATTGGTGCAAGGCTGTTATTGTGCCACTTTATAAAGGAAAAGGGTCTCAGCATGAGTGTAAGAACTATCGGGGTATTAGCCTCCTCAGCGTAGTAGGTAAATTGTATGCAAGGATATTGATTGAAAGAGTGATGCGTGTAACTTATGATAAAATTTGGGACGTGCAAGCGGGATTTCGAAAGGGACGAGGATGCGTGGATCAAGTCTTTTCTTTACGGTTTTCGAATTTAAACTGCTGTTTGACGGGAGAAATATACATTGCGGTGGTTGGGTGGGCACCCACCCAGGCAGCCTCTCACATATGAGAGACCTACCACCAGTAATGTATATGTTCGTTTGCCTGATGGTAAGCGATACGACCGCTTATGAACGGTGGTAATATCAAACAAGGCCTTGAATAGCAATGTTTGGCATTCCACTGCGCTCGCCATCTTGAGATATAAGATGTTATGTATGAAGACCAATTTCTCGCAGAATAAACACTAACTCCACATTGTGTTTTTAAGAAAAGTGAAATTTTAAAGCACGGAAATGCGCTTAAAGTAGTTCACGAGTTATATTTTTGTGGCGGAATTACTAACCGACTTTCCGGTTTGCTAATATTTTGCTGAAAGAAAAATCATATTTACTTTTTGTATTCGTTACCTAGGTTAGTCTGGGAACATAAAATTCCCACTTCTCCACTTGCCCACTTCATCTCATCTCTACATCATTCAAAGGTAGACTGGTAGATAATGCCTCTGGCAACTGTTTGCCAGTTTCCGCGTTGTATACAATTTATATGAAGTATAAAATGAGTAGGTAATTAAACTTTATCAAGAACAAAAAATACAAAACGCCTTTTTACCGATTCCTAAAAAACTTAATCAGTATGAAAAGTTTTCGCTTCTTTTGTTTATTCATCTAACGCAAAATTAAGCATTACAAAGAAACAACCTCGGCAGCTCAACACTTTCGCACCAAGTTTTCATTATGTTAAATAATTAAAAAATGCTATTTTTTTTTAATTTTCTACCGAGTTGTTGCTCTGTTGTGCAGTAATTGTTACCGAAACTTTGTTGCTCTTTGTTTATACTTTATGTTGGTTAATTTACCAGAGCTCTGTAAGGGAGAAACGGTACGGCAAGTTTGTGTGCATAAAGAATAAAAGAACGTACTCTGCTCTTTTAATAATCTCTGTCGTCTGTGAAATATTTATTAGCCGTCCTGTCCAGATGGACTGGACACATTTCAGATATTTTGTAACACACCAGTACATTTATTTAGTTTTTATTTGTGCACTGTATACTACTCTTTTTAATCTAAATAATGTTGCTTGCGTACGTAAGACTACAAGAATTTTTGGAACCGATTTAATAGTTTAGAGTTAACTGATATGAACAAATCTTTCCTCTTTTTCCTCTAGGATCTTCTTTATAAAGATGAGTTTTCTGGTGGTTATTAAGTAGCGCATCGTGGGGGATGGTTGGTTGCTTAGACAGCATAATTATTATTTTGTATATTCGCGCAGCCTAATTAGTTTGTAAAATACGTGTGAATGTTGGCGTTCATAATAAATTCAAAGGCCAGGTTAGAATTTAGAGAACATGTTCTACTCCTTTCACGACATGTTTGTCAAAACTTATATGTATTAGAAATCAAACTGATCATCAAGGCACAATCAAAGGAGCAACAATATTACAAACTTATCATACTGTTATTTCATATACTACGGACATTTCGACAACGCCTATGGCGGGTAAATACAATCCTTTGTTAAACTCCAATTTGCAAACTTTGCTAACGTTATTATAGAAACTACGGGCAAATGAAAAGAAATGCCAATACCATAGTCCTTAGTCGATCGCTGTTTAAGCTCGGATTAAAGTAAGATATTTGATAGGAGAACACAAAGGCTTTTGTGTTCTGAACTTTGTTCTGAAAATAAGTACGATATAGACTTCTTAAAATATATCTCTTTACGTTTCAAAATGTTCAGTGAAATGGCAAACTTAATTCTTGATACACTCAAGTACAGTGATGGTGGAACCGTTTAATTTCAATTAAATTATGTTACCAAAATAGGAGCATATGTAGGCTTTGAAATGTCAGGTTCTGGGTTCAATTTTAAGTTCGGTTAATATTTTTAATATACCTAAGTTTTTGTTTTGCACTTACTCATTTAATTAATCTAGACTGCAGTTTCCTTGCCTATAGAAGTAAGCTTAGAAGACTCAAATTAGGGCGATATTAATAACACTATTTCTTACGTATCAGAATCTAAGTTTAGGTGTAAGATTTTATCTATTTGTATGTATGACAAGGATCTGGCAAACTCATTATAAATTAATATAAATATGTCCTGCTTCTGAAAATGAAATCTTATATTACGTATCTTGGCCTCGCCTTCTACGACCTAATGCAGCGATGAAACTAATGAAACTAATGAATAGATTTCATTACACTAATGGACAGTCTACGAAATGAAGCCGTAGGTTTTCTGATACACCTAACCGACTTGATACAATTGCTAAATTCCAACAATAAGGTTATATCTTAGATACTGCAAATGTTCTAGGCGTACGTTGTCATACGGATCCGTTTCTACTTGTCGGATAAAGTATTTTTTACAATAGATAAAATCGTCCTTCCTGCAAACTTTGTGCGAGAGGGTAGGAAAGTCAGTGTCCACCAGTCTTCCAACTATTCGCGGGTCGGTGATAACCGCAGTGATCTCAATGGCTGTCAGATTCGACAAAAGTAACATGTTCTACAATTGGCTAGATGTTTTATAAAAAGTGCCACATTTATCAAACGGCGATTTTTTGTCAGCTCCGACAGGGGCTGATCCGTTAATACTGCTGCCTTGTCAGCGCGCCTAATATAAATCATATCAGATCTCTCGTATACGGTTAGTACGACATATTTTCATGTGGGCTTTACTAGACAGAATACTGTAATTGGGGGTGGATACATACTCAACAACCACAATATAAATACTGTTAGTAGTATAAGGGATTTAGGGGTTATTCAGAATAGCAAACTTCTATAAATTCTTTATTGCTCCTACGTACGAAGTCACCTCGAATACGCATCACAAGTTTGGAACCCGCAATACGGAATTTACAAATCTCGACTAGAGACCGTACAGAGAAAATTTTTGAGATACCTAGATTATAGAACACAGCAACAGTCACTTGATTACCTACATCGTTGTAACAAATATCACTTTTTACCACTTGAGCACAGACGTTATGTAAGCGATGTGTGTCTCTTAGTTAAATTGGCTAACGGCTCCATTGATAGTCCTGAACTATTACAACTAATATCTTTGCGCACACATCAAATTGGACTGAGACAGCGAGCTTTGTTGCGAGTGCCGATAACCAGTACAAAGTATAGGCGTAATGCATTTATGTTACGAAGTGCCACGAGTTTCAATGACATTCCACCTGAACTAAATATTGATCTGTTTTGCACTAACGTCAGCACAGTGAGGAGAAAGCTTAATAAAAAATATTATAAAGAGGATATTGATTCGACACAGTAATTTTGTTGACATATTTCTTTCTTTTTCTTGTTACGTTCGCCTGTTTATTTTGTCTGGTTAAGTAATAATACTGTTTGTGCATATTTGTTTTATATTTAAATATGGAGACTTGTCATTAGCAATAGTTGTTATTTATATTGTATATATCTATCATTGTTATTAGTCTGTATGTCTTCTTCAAAATTAATAAAATAAAAATAAATAATAAAATATTTATTATCTCAGCCACAGGAAGTCCACTGCTGAACATAGGCCGACCCTAGGATCATTCCTCTACATCCTCAACATTGACCTGTTGGACGCGGCCTACATCCAGCTACTTCCTGCAAACCAGGTCGTCCATCCACCGTGTAAGAGGGCGTCCGATACATCGTTTCTCTGACATATCCACATTAGTTTTATGTTAAAATGTTTGTAAACTTTGTGTCAAAAGTTGTGGAACGGATATCGAATTTACTTGCTATCTAACTGATAATCCCACGCAAAGCACTTTAAAATACACCGCGCTCACTTAATGAAATATAATCAGTTTAAAATGAATATAGGTTTCCCACATAAGCTTAGAAGTTGTCAGCCTTCGTTGCATGTGGGCGGTAGTGAAAATAGAGCCTTTTAATCCAGTTTTATTTTAGTTTGGAGAATAAAGTTTTTCTCCGACAGTACTGAATATTAATGCCTACGTAAATAGTATTGCTCTTACAATTCCCTCAATGTTTTTGATAGAAAAGTAGAAAGTTTTTGGTGATTTGTTTCTGGAGTATTGTAGGTTAATGTCCTGGACAAGGGGCTCAGAACATATCACAGTCATAGTAAGATAACATCACATTGTACCTACGTTCCACAAATAATATATTTGATTAGATTCGATTTAAAAAAATTACTACGTGGATAAAAAAGGCCATTTAAACAGCGGGATGCAGTAAGTAAAATAATTAAAAAAAAATTTGAAGACACAACATACCTTTGAATTTGATAGGTGTTAGGAGCAAATTTTGTGACAAAATTCACACTGGTGGTATGTCTGTCATATGTGAGAGGCCGCCTTGGTGGGTACTCCCTCAATGTTTATTTTTCTCAAATGAAATAATGGTGTACATACGCTGTTCTGTTTCGGTTTGAAGGATATTGTAGCCAGAGTAATTACTGGACATAATTATTGAGACATAATATCTTATGTGTGAGAATGACGAGCGCAGTGGAATACCAAGCATTGCTTTGTAATTGAAGGTGTGTGGTTTTGCTACTGTTTATGAGCAGTCGTGTCGCTTACCATCAATACAATAAAACTACATGCGTTTAAATGTCTTCCTCGAGCCTTACAGTGTCCTATTTTTAAGGCCAGTAATAAAGTTAAAATTCTCTAGAATAACGAAGGCGTTCATCAAACCCTTTAATTATGTAACTATTTAAATGGATAATTAAGACGTTATAGACGCATGTGAACACTCGAAATATAAAATAGTTATGGTGCTAGTCGATCACGGTGGCTAATTTAGTTTGTGGAAATATCTCACATCTAAACGTTCCAGAAGCTAAGAAACTCAGAGGAAGAGTGGAGTTGATTAGAGTGGTGTACATTGAGAAGGAGCACGATACACTAAATAGCTTTAACACAATATCACAGGTAAAACCGGGTAGTATAACCAAACAAAAAAAAAACAACATCAAAGCGACAAAGGGGAATGGAAACCTCTTTGTGACTCGTCAGCGTAAATATTCCAGCGGGATAAATATAATTCAGCTTAAAAACGGTTTTTTAGTATTCCCCCATTTTGATGCTAATTAGGTTTGCATTCTTAACCGTTCACCTCCTATGCACCTCGCTCTATTCAACATTTTCATTTGAAAATGTATTTTTTACTCGCTATACGTGCGCTCATTAAATTAAAAAGGGTTTTGGGTTCACAACGTGTTTTTTATAGTTTTATATGGTAGAAGTAGTAAAAGCTGTGATTTTATTGCAAGCTCATTGATTAGGATTTAGAATGCTTAAAGTAATAGCTTCAAGGCATAATTAAAGTAGTGCATTTATTTGAGAGCCCGCTGTAGAATTGCAGCTTGCTGATTCTATATCCACATCGAGACAAATATTTGTGTGACCCATAGATATTGGTTTCACGTCTGGGTGTTGTGAGACCAAAAAGTGTCTTTTAGTTTTAGACACGAACGTCATAAGACTTGAAATGGGTCTGTGGGTTCAGGACTATGTGACTATTGGATTTATTTGAACATAATTAAATTATTTTCATTCATTTCGTTCCTTTTGCTGTTGAGGTGACTGGATCCTGGGGATCTAAAGTCAAACTATTAATTAAAGACATTAGCCGCCGTCTTAGAGATCTAGGTAGGCACTATCGCTCTGGGTGATTCCTAACGCAGAGGATAGCCATCCAAAGAGGAAATTCTTTGAGTATTCTGGGCGCGTTTGTTCAAGCAACGATGTTGAACGGTTTTTGTTTTGATTAAAGGCTTTTTTTAAATTTTATTTTGTAACTTCCTTCTTAATTCACATAATTGCTTAAAAAGCTAAATTATCTGGCCCTATTAATTTGTATCAACCACTGGCTCCAATAAAGCCCCTTAACATAAAATTTTACTCTCAAAACGTAATCGCTACCCGTGTTTCAAACCGTGCTATCATAAAGCACAAGTCACTTTAATTTCGTTCACAGACTGAGCTACGAGCCCATCGTAATAATAAATGACTCGTAAATATTTTACACAACTCCATTACAAGCTGATGTACATTTGATCCAATTTTCGTCCGACGCATCTCGGGATATTCCCCTGGCGCCCTAAATGTTTGCAAAATGGCGAAAAGGAGTTTTACCACGAAAAATATGGCTATGAACCGCAGAAGAGCCCCAATCCGCACTGCGTATAGATTTTTCACGAAAATCAGGCTTTTGTGGATTATACTTTGTGTATGTTTTTGTGGGGCAGCTGGTTTTTTTTTTTGGTTGTATTTTGTGGCAATTTCAATTTTAAATCGGCTTTTTAATTTGCTAGAATTTTTCGTGGTGTCTATTGTGTTAACATAAATTTTAATAAACAATTATTTTTACGATTATTATTAGTTCATTCCTAATGAGCATTATTAATAGCAGTAAGCAATAGCGTGAAAGTCTTACAAGCTAACATTGTACTCCATCAATTCATAAACGTTCCACTATACTATAGGCCATATAGTCCACCGTGCTGGCCTAGTGCAGGTTAGTGGACTTTAAATACCATAGAAATCGCTATGGTATGCAGGTTTCCTCACGATTCCTTCATCGTTATAATGCATGGTGATTGACAATCAATACACACATGAATCCGAAAAGTCGGAGGCGTGCCCTTGGATTTGTGTATGTGACTGTTGGGTGTTATTTATTTATATTTATTTTATTTATTTTCAGTTCCTATTTTTTTGTTCCTATAAACGACACGACTAACATGTCATGTTCACCTGACGGTAAGCGATACGACCTCTAATAGATAATAGCAAAACCACAATGAATAATAAAGCATTATGTCTAGAAGATTCTAAGGCTACAATGTCCATCAACCGAAACACAACAGTACTTTACACTTCTGTTTGGCAGAAGAAATAGACATTTCGGTGATATCATAGGTATTAGCGCAGTAAAAAATGAATTTGCTGTAAGCAGGGTATTAATTTCCGAATGTATTTACTTTTAAAATAAATTCGAATTTTAAACCACGATAGCAAAGTTAACTATCTCATTAATTTCTCGTTAAAAGTTGCAAACATTGAATCGGTTATTAGCGGAAAGATATTCGAAAGCGAACAAAGTTGGTGAGGGCTTAAAATCTCTGCGGTGAATTTCTGACAGAAGTATCTAAGGTTGAACTTTGTTGGAGTACGAAGTGTAGTCTACAGAACATTATGTAGCGTATAACTTCCGCGGCATAATGGAGGAGCAGCATTGACTCTAAAGATCACGGTTTCTGTTCCCGAATTTGCCTTTAAGAAGAGAGTGTCTATAATATGTTAGTTTTACTTACATAAACTCACGCCTTTTCCCCAAAAGGGGAAGGGAGAGATAGTCCAGAACACCTTTTTACTTTGATGTGATAAAGGGCGAGTCTGTCGCCCTATCGGTCATATTCATGACTCCGGGCTTGATTTATGTAATTATTGAATAAAAAAGTCCCAGTTCAGAATCAGTTTTCACGACCCTTGATTCGAACCCGAGATCTAAGCTTTGCAACTATAAAGTAGTACATCTGCGTAACCGAGGAAAATAAAATATAAATATTTTAGACGTCTGAACGCGAATAAAAGACACACAAAAAGGCATAAATATTTAAACATGTAAACTACAAAAGGCAAAGATTAATGGTTTCTTAAACAGCTCCTAAAACACGAAGCAAGAAAATAATGTAAATTATATTCATACATAAACGTGGCAAAATGTGAATAAAAATAATTTTGTTACATAATATATTGTTTTAGAATAAAATAGTAATCATGAAGGTGGACAAATTTTTGTCTTTTAGAATACCGTAATTAATCATTTTATTAATATGTTTCGTTCAGTTTGTCATATTGCGAGGAGTTTGGGGTAATAATTTTCTTACCTTCCCATCCATTTTGTTTTCTATTTTTAAAACTCAGATAATTGACGAAAATTCCAGTACTTTGGTCGTGAGCATTCGTAAGTAGTGATAAAGAATTTCATCAGAGCAATCCGTTTCCACAATGTAATATAAAAGTGAAATATAAAAAATATTTCTATATATTTGCCAACCACTTCAATATATATTGTGAGTGCCTCTCATCTGCTTAGAAATCACTGTGATATATCAAATGGTATGGTTTTCTTGTGTATTAAATTCTAAGAATTGATATTTTGGTGATATTAAACTTAGGTAGGCGACGGCCTAGAACTGAAACGATTTGCAAAAATATCGATCGGTACCGCTTCTAAGGCGAGTATTGTTGAATATTCGAAGTTATATGAATGTGAATATATTAATTGTTAAGTTTCACTTTCTAAAACTTGAGTTAAAGGAAACACTGAAAAATATTTTGAATATAATAATTTACATGCTTAATTAAACCACTTACTATTACGTAAATTTATTTTTAAGAACGTCTATAATCTTATGGAGGCCACCTACAGGCTCAAAATAGCCTATTTCTAAAAAATATAAAATTGAATTTTTTTTTATTCATCAGGCCATTCGCAATCACAGTCAAAAAACTCATCACGTACATAGCGAGATTACAAATACATATTACTACACAGTTCATTCAACTTTCAGGATTTAAATTTCCAGTCACGAATCCAGGACAATAACCGAAAAGGCGTTAACTGGTAATACTGTAATGAACCCATGCGTCCAACTATGGCTGATACGTGCTACCCGTGAATAAAATTGCACTTCGACCTTCGTCCCTGATTTAAATATTTAACAGTTATACGGGCAACAATCACTAGTTTTGCTATTCTGTTTTTTCACTTAAAGGAGTAAACAGCAATACAGAGGTGACTTCACATAGTGTGGAAACCTGAGTACTATTACGATTTGTAAGAATCTCTATGGTATGTAAAGTCTGCCAACCGGCACTAGGCCAGCGTGGTGGACTATATCGCTTTACCACTCACAAACGTGCTCTCGATTGTAGAGGAGGCCCGAGTCCTGCAGTGGGACGTATATGTGCTGATACAAATACAGAAAAAGGTTTGTAGATAATTATACCAAGTCATAACCATACGGAAGCACAGCGCTGATATATCGGCACACGTTAAGAGCGTTTATACCCTGCACGCGCTTTTTGGCTTAAAAACAGGACTTTTCAAATGAGTTAATAGCCACCAATAAACAATTTCAAGGTAAAATAATTAGTACTTATTTTAGAAAAGGTTGTCATCTAGGGATTTTGGTGGAAAACATTATAGATTGATGGATAATTTGTGAGTACTATAAGGATTACTGAACACAAGTTTCGTTATTTAGGCTTTAAATGGCAATTTAGAAGCTTAAGATATCCGAAACCACTAAATATAAGATGAAAATAAAAATATTATCAGACTAATAAGACCTTTATAGAGAGATTTTGCTGAGAAAAATAATCATTTTGTGTTTAGTTCCTGAAAAATAAAAATTTAAACAATGCGAAATTATTCAGAAACTCTCGTCAAGAACATATTTTTTTTCACCAACTTATCGTACATATTTTTTATAGCAATTGCATATTACAATAGAAGAACATCTTATCAATAAATTACCATTTTTATATTTCAACAAAATTAGTTTTCATGTTTTCTACAAATATTTTAAAAATCACTATAAAACACGCTGTCCGACGTGGATCAAATCAGACCGCCGCAAGGCCTTCTAGAGGGAGGACGTATCGCTCGTCGCTCCGGCCTGGCTGCAGTCGATTATGCCGCGCGTAGTAAAAATAGCCACGCGCGGAATGCGATTACCACATCTTAGTACTTTGGTAGTAAAATATTTAATTATTTTTATTACCTACAATGATTTTGTAGTAAGTATAAATTATGTTTTAAGTAATATAATGGGATGTAATTCCGAGGCTAAATTATGTTATGTATTGTAATATAAAATTAAATATATTTCGTAATTGTAAGGGGTTGTAAGGCCCCTAACACTATTTATGTTTTCGAACACGAAATGATTAATAAAACATCCGTAGTGTATACTGATTGAACACTGATTTGAATGCAACTTAACAATGTAATAATAACGAAAATATGATTAGTATCCAAATTTGTATTATTCTTTGCTTGCACAGTAATATTTGTCTACTTATAATGCAAATAAAATATCTTTATGATATTATATTACAGTTACATTTCAATTGAATATTTGAAGCGCACGGATCAAAGTTGTTTGAGCCGATTGTATAGCGAGTCGACGCGGCAGCTCTACGCACACAGCTTTGGTCGCTTATGTGTGCGTGATATTAACGAAGAAATACCTATAGTTGACTTTGCGCGCAATGTGTATACGCTCTTAAGTTATACCGTTTTTCTGACGAGCATAAATTTTTGTAATATTTATTAATATTCCCCACTGTAGCTTTGTTTGGTACAAATAAAAGCTTGTGGCGGTTGCAATACGCCACCTTTGATTTAGCTTTTAAATTAACACGCTTATTATTTGTAATTTGAACATTATTTAAAAACGCATTTCATTTTATCATATGACTGCAGATGTTTAACCATAAAACATCTGCGAGTCGTAAAATGTATTAAAGTAAGAATTTTTACGTACCCTATTGTGTAATATTAGTTAAAAAGATGCTGTTCTAAATTATTGTTTCCTAATTGTAATGACCCGTTCATGCCGGGGCAATAAAATTGTATTAGTTAGGTTCTTTAGTGGCGGCAATTTTTTAGACAATAGTACACATGTTTTGGTAAACCTTTCGGTTTGGACAATAGCCCAGATATTTGGGCAGACCTTACTTTTTAGTTGAAAGGATAGCCATTATTTTATTGTTTAAATATATTTTCTTAAGATTTATCCCACCGATCCTCGTTCGGTTAGACCTATAAAAGGGTCGGTTTATTCGGAAAAGAAAGACAGTCTGCCATCTCTCGTCACGAGCACATCTCGCTCTGAGTTGCATAGTTATAATTTTACTCTGTCTCTGTTTGTATTAAGTGTTAATTTACAAAATTTACAATAGTTAGTTCCTGGAAGTGAGTGCTCATTCTAATACCTACACTTAAAACCACCAAAAGCTAATTTCCTACTTTTTTATTATTCACAATATAATATTTTATCTTCTTTTTTGACGACTTGAGGCTGGTAATCTTCTTTTTTTAATTTATATATTTATTTCTTCTTATTTTATTATTACGGGTAATAATAACCAAAAAGGCCTTTACTTGTAATAATGTAATGAACCCATGCGTCCGCGTCTTCGCTCCTGATACGTGCCGTCCATGAATAAATTGCACGTCGACCTTCGTCCCTGATTTAAATATTTAACGTTCGAAATAGGCCGTGAAGGGTGAACTTAACGGTTATACGGCCGACAATCACTTGTTTTGCTATTATGTTTTTTTCTCTTTTTGGTTAGCATTTGAAATAATGGGACGAAGGGGATGGTTCAGAATAATAACGAGTGTTTTTCAAAAGAAAGTAATCGAAGACGTTTAGTGAAAATTAATTTAAGAAATACACATTTAAAGAGGAAAATCTAAGGAACTATTTAATTAGTATCAACGCCCCGGGAGTAGCAGTGGAGTTTCTACATTCCGAATTAATTTAGATATTAGTTAATTGATGTGATATAGCACAGTAAGTGCAACAGCAAGTGATGGTGTGAAAAACTATATTTCAAAAGCCCTTGTAAGTGACGTGAAATTACGAGCGCAGGGCCCACAGTTCCTTTCGAGAATTTTATATGGAATTTAAAAATTTGAAGGTTGATCGGTTCCAGTCTTTTTTTATACAATGTTAGACATATGTTATATATGTTATATATATATGACGACGACTGGCCCTGGTAACACACAATATATGCACTTTGAGGACAGACGAGAAGATTGTCGAACTGGAAGAAGAATTGAGCGGGCTACACTGGGATATTATGGGGTTATCGGAAGTCCGAAGAATCGGGGAGGATACGATAACCCTGAAGTCTGGTAACCTGCTCTTCTACCGGGGGGACGACCAACAGTCCCGAGGAGGTGTCGGATTTCTCGTCCACAGGTCTATCATCAACAACATCGTATCCATCGCAAGTGTGCCGAGCAGGGTAGTATACCTTATACTCAGAATATCAAAAAGATATTCGTTGAAGGTCATACAGGTATACGCGCCGACCTCGACACACCCAGATGAAGAAGTAGAGGAGATGTATGAAGACATAAGTCGGGCCATACATACTTCCAAAAACCTACTTCAATGTTGTTATGGGGGACTCCAACGCAAAGTTGGGCAAGAGAAGCGATGCAGAGTTGAAAGTGGGGCAATTTGGACATGGGCAACGGAATCTCAGGGGTCAGAGGCTGGCCGACTTTCTGGAAAAAGAGGGACTCTTCGCGATGAACTCTTTTTTCCAGAAGCCGCCTCACAGGAAATGGACCTGGTTGAGTCCTGACGGTTCTACGAGAAATGAGATAGATTTCATCTTGACGACGAATAGACGGATGTTCAGTGATGTCTCTGTGATCAACAGGGTGAAAACCGGTAGTGATCACCGAATGGTTAGGGGCACATTGAATATCAACGTCCAATTAGAAAGGCACCGCTTGATGAAGTCTACGCTCCGACCTACTCGCTCCCATATCCAAAACCCCGAGAGCTTTCAACTCGAGTTAACAAATCGCTTTGATTGTCTAAAAGAAAACCTTGCAGTAGACGAGTTAAACAGCGGTTTGTTAGAAGCTATCCATACGGTGGGATCTAAGTATTTTAGCCCTCGCCGTAGAGATAGACCACAAAAACTCTAGATCCAGACTCTTGACCTCATGGCCGAACGTCGATCTTTGACACTGCAGTCTTCCGTTGACGCCGAAGCATATTGGCGGCTCAATAGACGAATCTGGAAGTCCTTGCGACACGATGTCCGTGCTCACAATACTGTGAGTATTAAGGAGACAATTGAGCGGAACGGAGGCTCCAAAGTGTTTGCAAGAGACTTGTCTATTGGGCAAAGCCAGTTGTCTAGGCTGAAAACGGATGATGGCCGCGTGGTATCGACTAGGGCAGAGGTATTAAGAGAGATCGAGAGGTTCTGCGGACAGCTTAACACCTCGGTTGCCGAACCTACTGTTAGCTCGGCCGAAGACCCGAGAGCCGAGTTAATCCGACACTTAAACGATGATATCCCGGACATCAGCCTGTTTGAGATTGAGATGGCCCTCAAACAACTTAAAAACAACAAGGCGCCGGGTGAGGACGGAATCACTTCAGAGCTTCTGAAAGCGGGCGGAACGCCGGTACTGAAAGTCCTTCAGAGGCTCTTCAATTCCGTTCTCCTCGAGGGCTCAACGCCGGAGGCATGGAGCAGGAGCGTGGTGGTACTGTTCTTCAAAAAAGGTGATAATACTTTGCTGAAGAACTACAGGCCCATCCCGCTCCTGAGCCATGTCTATAAGTTGTTTTCAAGGGTCATCACAAATCGTCTCGAAGGCAAGTTTGATGACTTCCAGCCTCCCGAACAAGCCGGTTTCCGAAAAGGCTTTAGTACTGTGGCGGTTGCGATACGCCAACTTAGATATAGCTTTTAAAGCGGTTGCAATACGCCATCTTATATTTAGCTTTTAAAATAACACGCTTATTAGTTGTAATTTGAACATTATTTAAACACGCATTTCATTTTAAAATATGACTGCAGATGTTTAACCATAAAACATCTGCGAGTCGTTTTATTTAAGTAAGAATTTTTGTGTACCTTATTGTATAATATTAGTTAAAAAGATCCTGTTCTAAATTATTGTTTCCTAATTGTAATGACCCGTTCATGCCGGGGCAATAAAACTGTATTATTATAGTTAAGTTCTTTAGTGGCGGCAATCCTTTGCAACAAATTTATGTTTTTTAGACAATAGTACACATGTTTTGTAAACCTTTCTGTTTGGACAATAGCCCAAATGTTTGGGCCGACCTTAATTTTTAGTTGAAAGGATAGACCCTATTGTATGGCTTAAATATATTTTCTGGAAGATTTATCCCCACCGATCCTCATTCGGGTAGTCCTATAAAAGGGTCGGTCTATTTGGATGAAAAGACAGTCTGCCATCTCTCGTCACGAGCACATCTCGCTCCGAGTCGCATAATTATAATTTTACTCTGTCTGTGAATGTATTAAGTGTTAATTTACAAAATATACAATAGTTAGTTCCTGGAAGTGAGTGCTTGTTCTAATACCTACACTTATAACCACCAAAGTGGTGACCCCGAATCAAAAGAGTGATTTGAGTGTAGTGTATTAAAGTTAAATTGTAGTACGCGAGTTTTCCGTGGAAGAGGACACTGTTTGTGAATAACATAGAAAGTGAGCAGTATAATGAACACCGGAAGTGTTAGCGAACAGTCTGCCCCGGAGATTGCGTCGTGTTCTCCACATATACCAGAGTGCAAATCGAATGATTTAGAAGTTTGGTTCGCCATAGTAGAAGCTGCGTTTGCTGCCGCCCGCATCAACTCGGAGAAATCAAAATACGCACTGATAATACAGAAGATACCAGCTGACATCATAGACACAATGCGTGATGTCATTTTAAGCCCGCCCGACGACGCTCCGTATACAACGTTCAAGGCGATTTTGATAAAGCGTTGTGGTACATCGGGAAGTCAGCGAACACGTCAGTTGCTGGAACGCGAGGAACTTGGAGATGATAAGCCGTCACAGTTTCTTCGACGTCGACGAAACCTAGCGGGTGAGAATATGTCGGAATCTACTGTCCGTACACTTTGGCAAGGCCGATAGCCAACGGTCTTACAGCCCATCCTAGCAACTGTTAAGGACCAACCATTGGAGAAAGCTGCGGAAGTTGCAGATGCAGCATTAGAATACTTGCCAATGCGTTCAGCTATTGCAGAGGCCGGAATTCGTCCTACTTCCACCAAACAAGAGGAGTCGGTATCGGAAGACATGAAAAAGATGTACGTCAGTTTAAAGGACGAGATTGCTTTACTACGTCGAGAAATCAACGATCCCACTTCACGTGCGCGAGTGCGAGATAGAAACAGATCACGATCTCGCTCACGTCCCAGAAGCCGCGGTCCACGGCCGTGTGATTTATGTTGGTATCACTGGCGGTTTGATACGAAGGCAACAAAATGTGTTCCACCATGCAGCAAGGCTACGGGAAACGCTCCGGGGAGTCGTTAATGACGGCAAACGACTCCTGCCCTAAGAAATCACGCCGTTTATTCGTCTGTGATCGAGCCAGCAAAATCCAATTCCTCGTGGACACCGGAGCTGACATCTGCGTGTTTCCTCGTCATCGTATCCAATGCCCGCATAAAAAGTCCAACTACGAACTTTCTGCGGCCAACGGGACAGTGATCGCTACATATGGAATTGCTAATTTAACGTTGGACCTTGGCCTAAGACGAGATTTTACTTGGAGGTTCATAATAGCCGATGTCTCCAAGCCAATCTTAGGTGCTGATTTTTTGGCATATTATGGACTCCTACCAGATCTGTAACGTAGACGTTTGATAGACTCCTCCACCCTGCTTACCTACAAAGCGGAGATAACAGAGTGTCAGGAACCAAGCATCAAGTCATTAATGGCTCATCACCATACCATGAGCTTCTGCAGGAGTTCCCAGATATTATTCGTCCAGATGGCGCACCTAAAACAGTAAGCCACAGCACAAAACACCACATCATTACGACTCCAGGCCCACCAGTTGCGCACAAACCCCGTCGTCTTGCTCCAGACAAGTTGGCTGCCGCTAAAAGAGAATTCGAGGCAATGTTGCGACTAGGATTGTGTCGGCCATCAAAAAGTCCATGGGCTTCTACACTACACATGGTTCCCAAGAAAGGAGATGAGTGGAGACCATGTGGAGACTATCGGGCACTCAATAATCGGACAGAACCCGATAAATACCCAGTACGACACATCCAGGACTTTGCACAAGGACTGCACGGGAAGAACATTTTCTCCACTCTTGACTTAGTAAGAGCATTCCATCAAATACCAGTCGCAGAGGAAGACATACCTAAGACAGCCATCATTACTCCATTCGGACTCTTCGAGTTTATGTACATGACTTTTGGATTACGTAACGCAGCCCAAAACTTCCAGCGCTTCATGGACGAAGTGCTACTGGGATTGGACTTTTGTTACGTGTACATTGATGATATTTTAATTGCATCATCATCACATGAAGAGCACCTCAAGCATTTGAAAATTGTTTTTAATCGTCTTAAGGAATATGGCGTCGTCATCAACCCCAGCAAGTGTTTCTTTGGTCAGAAAGAAGTTCGTTTCCTGGGATATATGGTAACTGCAACTGGTACTCGACCATTTCCAGACAGAGTTGTCGATATACAACGGTTTAAAAATACCAGACACAGTCAAAAAGCTACGTGGATTTCTCGGTATGATTAATTTCTACCGCAGGTTCATACCAGGTGCAGCCGCAACTCAAGCACCGCTTAACGACCTACTCCAGGGTAACCTTAAGGGAAATGCTCCTGTGCCCTGGACACCAGCTACTACAAAGGCTTTCGAGGCGTGCAAGGAGAGTCTCGCGGAGGCTACCTTGCTTACTCATCCTAAACCCGACGCACAGTTAGCATTAATGTGTGATGCATCGGACTACGCCGTTGGCGCAGCGCTGCAGCAGTTTGTGGATAATCATTGGCAACCGCTGGGCTTCTTCTCGAAGAAATTGAGCCCACCGAGCAGAAAATATACAATAGTTAGTTCCTGGAAGTAAGTGCTTATTCTAATACCTACACTTATAACCACCAAAGTACCATATACCATATTCATACGCTACGGCAGGTTATACAAAAAACCGAGGACTATAACTTGCCGCTTTGTTTAGCGTTTGTGGACTATGAGAAAGCCTTTGATTCGATCGAGACCTGGGCTGTGCTACAGTCCCTTCAGCGGTGCCACATAGACTATCGGTACATCAAAGTGTTGAGGTGTATATACAACAACGCCACCATGTCGGTCCGAGTACAGGATCAGAGCACAAAGGCTATTTCACTACAGAGAGGTGTGAGACAGGGAGATGTCATATCTCCGAAACTGTTCACTACCGCGCTGGAAAATGCCTTCAAGCTCTTGCAGTGGAAAGGATTCGGCATCAACATCAACGGCGAGTATATTACTCACCTTAGATTTGCCGACGATATTGTAGTCTTGGAAGAATCGCTGGAAGACCTTAGCACTATGCTCGAAGACCTTAATCGAGTTTCCCAACAGGTGGGTCTTAAAATGAACATGGATAAACGAAGATCATGTCGAATATCCATGTTGTGCCCACCCCCATTGGAGTTGGGGGCTCGACTCTCGAAGTTGTAGACGAATATATCTATTTAAGACAAGTGGTCCGGTTAGGCAGGTCCAACTTCGAGAGAGAGGTCAATCGGCGAATCCAACTCGGTTGGGCAGCGTTCGGGAAACTTCGCGACATCTTCTCGTCCAAAATACCTCAGTGCCTAAAATTGAAAGTCTTCGATAGTTGTGTGTTACCAGTGATGACATACGGCACCGAGACGTGGCCTCTCACTGTGGGCCTCATTAAAAGGCTCAAAGTCACTCAACGAGCCATGGAGCGGGCTACGCTCGGTGTTTCCCTACGAGATCGAATCAGAAATGAGGAGATCCGTAGGAGAACCAAGGTTACCGACATAGCCCATAGGATTGGCAAGTTGAAGTAGCAGTGGGTCGGGCACATAGCTCGTAGAACCGATGGCCGTTGGGGCCGAAAGGTTCTCGAGTGGAGGCCACGTACAGGCAAGTGAAGTGTCGGACGCCCGCCTACAAGGTGGACGGACGATCTGACTAAGGTCGCAGGAAGTCGCTGGATGCAGGCTGCATCCAACAGGTCATTGTGGAGATCATTGGGGGAGGCCTATGTTCAGCAGTGGACTTCCTGTGGCTGATATGATGATGATGAGACATATGTTAATATAAAGAGGAGGTAATCAATTCGACTGAATTATATTTTTTTATATGAATTTTAATGATTTATAATCAAAATCGTATGTGATTACTATTTATGTTATTTACACACTATAATATGTTATGATGTCATTATGTACGAGTAGACCCAAATACAAAAACAGATGAAGGATGATGACCAATTTAATTGTTTGTATTATTCTTAAACGATATACAATACAACGACACGAATAGATCGACGTAAAGAAAAAAAAAATTTTTGACCACAGTAACGATCTTAAATTTCTCCTGTCTCTATAGTTGTGTAATTAATATAATATCGTATATTACATACCCGTTTAAAACCCAAATCAATATGACACACAGTCTGTCAATTGCCGGAATTTCCAAGCAATTCTAAGGAGCGAACAAAATTTCGTCTCCTTAATCTTGACTATACATCATACGCTATTATACTCATTACGACTATAATGATAGTGGCCACTTTACTAAACACCCATAAAAATACTACACTTTCCAGGATTAACGTCTGTGAACACTCACAACTTTTGCTTCTACTGAGACAAAAAACATCCCAAATAATGCGCCATAATTTAACAACACCTTTATTTCACATAAAAGCATATCGTTGCCCATATACACTTGTACAAGTAATTACTTCAGCAGGTGTGAAAAACCTCTTATGTGCGCTGTTTAAACCGCCATACTCGTAAACGTCAACAAAAATACGCATTTATATTTAACGTTCAACAAAACACGGCAATAAAAGGCTTAACATTTTATGTTGGTCCATATGACTACAGATACAGAAAACAGATAATAGTTCTGCCAACTTATGGAACTATACAATGCTTAAGCAAAATTACTGGCATCTTTTATTAATTAGCGGATTTTTATTTATTTATTAATTTAACAGATAGTAAATATTAACAATGTGTCTCACAAAACCTATTGCTTGTTTTTTTCTGTAAGTATATAGGGGTGTTTACAGTCAGCGACAAAAATCGTAGATATTATATTGTAGCATATTCAAAACGCCAAATGAACACATCTACGGCATCTTACTTTTCAAATACAGTAACATATGTACGATTGGCGTGTTTAGGAATTTTGTTGCTTTTGTTGTTCAGAAACTTTTGTAACCTTAAGGTGTACATGAATTTTTATGGCCGACCCTGGTCAACCACTTCTGTTGGTGCAATGGAATCGTCCAATCCATCCAATAATTATCACCACTGTAAGTATCTCCGACCCAATACAATACTTCGAATGTGAATGAAGTAAGGAGAGATTTGTAGTACAACGGATTATTGGGTCTCCGGCAATCCTATCAAGCGAACACAACGCGACAGCAAAGCTGTTACGTCACGTCTGTTTTCTGCGAGACAACAGTTCGCGATCTAACAAGTTTCGCAATTCGTACTGAAGTCTATACCGACTTAAACAAGATTCTACTTTTTCCATATTTCTGTAGCTTTCGTACGTTTGAAAGATAGTTATCATTGGGCTTGTGCATTAAAAACATAAATAAAACAAGCACCTAACGACTATTGTCAATAAGCGCATATGGATAAAATGAAATGAGTAATATTATATTTAAAATTAAGGGTTCAATAGAAGCATGAATTAATCTGAAGGATTCATTAGCCAGTATTTTTTCCATGCACGGAATATTATATCTTTTAAGTTTATGTCAACGAACGTCAATCCATAAAGATTCACCTATTGCCTCATCTACAAGTCAACACATGCATCTGCAGACGTCGTCTTCGGATGGGTCTGGTGATCGTCAAGTGGAACGCACGGTTTAAATATAATAATAATAATTAAAATCTATTAAATGACATAAACCTTGCGTTCCACTTGATGATCGTAACACCCATCCGAAGACAACGTCTGCAGATGCATTTGTTAACGTGTAGTCGAGGTATATAACTTACACCCTGAGTAGGTGTTTTATGAGCGCAGGGCGTAGTTTCACACACAAACGACGCTGCTGCCTGAATATATTAGAATTTGGAAGTCATTCCCCGTAATTTGTTAAGATCCACGTCAGACCAATACCAGCTAGCAGTTCATATAACTTACCATGTATTTATTGAAAGTCCAGTTTTGTCATACTATTCATAGCGTTTACAAAGCGCTCGTTTATCCAAATTTCAATAACCAGGCCTAATGTGCACCCAGATCTTATCACAAAGATACGATTTAAATGCATCGTGAGAATTAAATTTTACTTCACTAAATATGGATACTCTTTAGGAATGATACCTATGCTAATAGCAATATGTTGCGAAAATGCGTCTCGAGCTGTGAAATGTAATAAAAATGTGAAATTATTAAATTAAATCACCGCACAAAATGTTGCGGCGGCGTAAACCGACGCGCCTAATTTTACATTAACGAGCGTCACATTAGTGGTTTTTTGTTTTATGCAAATTTTGCGCAATTCATTTGTTGTCACGGATTAAATTTTTATAGTTACCTCTGGTGTAAAAATGGCTTTGTTGCGGCAGTTTGCGGAATAATTTACAGGGACGTGCAATTGTTGATGTTGTATTTATTATTTATTTGTAAATACCGGGTATCTCAAGACTGCTACCGAAAACGAAGCCGGGTGGTAGTTTTAGTGGCTACAAACTCAATGCAATTAAAAATTTCGCATAGAAACGCGACAATTATTTTTTATGATTTTTTAAATATCGTCATTTTTGGGTGGTAAATCTATAGTTTTTGCTAAAATAATAATTTAAACTCTTTATACCTTGGAGTATTTATAAATAAAAGGGTATACACTATTATTTTAGGAAAAAAATTATTTACCACCCAAATATGGCCATAGGAAAAAAATAACAAAAAAATATTGTCGCTTTTTTTTGCAACTTTTTCTGTTGCATTGTCTGAAGTCGCTTAAACTACCACCCGGCTTCGTTTTCGGTAGCAGTCTTGATATACCCTGTATAAGGGAACCCAGGTAATGTCCCGTCCAGTCAAGTACCGTTATAAATACTGTAAGCGGGGATCAAAATAGCACGCAGAAAATTAATACCGAGCATCGAAGCTCGATAAGTCTCTTAGGGATTTTAGATTGCCTTTAAGAAGCAACTAAATTAGAGAGAAGGAATACTGGAGAGAAAACGGATAAGGAGTTCAACAATATTATGTTAACCCGACAATCCGCACTAGGCAAGCATGGTAGATATGCCCAATCGTACTCTCGACTGAAAAGGAGGCACGTGACCTATGTGAATATACATTACAGGAGCAGTAGCAAAACCAAACACCTTGAATTACAAAGCAATGCTTGGCATTCCACTGCGCTCGCCATCCTGAGACATAAGATGTTAAGTCTCAATATGTCCAGTAGTTACTCTGGCTACAATATCCTTCATACCTAAACACAACAGTGCATTTACACTGCTGTTTGACTGTGTTGTATATAGGCTGATAGGGTAATTAACCACTGAGGGTTGTAGGCTGTCGCTGAATGTAGGTCACTTTACTGGTGGTAGGTCTCTCATATGTGTCTCATATGGCTGCCTGGGTGGGTACCACCACATTGCCTATTTCTCCCGTCAAACAGCACTAGAAGCACTGTTTTGTTTCGGATTGAAGGACATTGTACCCAGAGCAACTACTGGACATATTGAGACTTAACATCTTATGTCACAGGATGGCCAGTGCAGTGGAACCCCAAGTATTGCTTTGTGATTCGAGGTGTTGTTTGGTTCTGCTACTATTTATGAGTTGTCGTATCGCTTACCATCAGGCGAACGGCATGCTCGTCTCGCCATTCATTGGAATAAAATAAAAAATAAACTTCTAGATTACAATGGAAATTCTTGGAAGAGAGAGGGTTTGTTATTCACATCGACATGAATTATCAAACCATATTGTTACGAGTAGGTATCTTCAATTTAGTACAGTATTTAAATCCATGTACACGGGTTATTAATTTTATTAAATGTTTTAGTTTTGTAAGAATCCAAGCGTTTTAGATGTGCTCAATTGTATAGTATGATTTAATAAACAATATTGCCTATAGATTTATGGTTAGATATAATTTCAAGAAATAACTTTATAACAGGAACATCCCAATTTACGACTAGAAAATCAAAGATATAAACTACTGTATCAGCCTATTTAAGTCACACAGTAGCAGCTCCTCAACAATCGATAGTACGATTGAGAGTGGTTAGACTATACATATATTCCACCACGGTGGCCTAGTGCGTGTTGGCGGACTTTACATATCATAGAAATTCTTACAAAACTATGTGGTATCCGGGTTTCCTCACGATGTTTTCCCTCAACTGGCCAACAGATCACCACGCCCTATATTAACTACATTATTAGTATAAAAGAAGATTAGCTGTAAAAGTAAATTCAACTACGCAATATTTGTAATTTAGGAAGATAATTAAATTCATAAATCTCTCTAATCCTCAAAATCAGTACTTACTTTATGAGCCGACGTACACGCTTCTAACAAACTTCTTAAGAACATTAGAGGGGAACCTCTGAAGAAGTTTAAAAACACAATTAAACTAAAACTTCGTTGGAAAGCTTATTATTGAATTTCAGAGTTAAAAGAAAAGAAGCCTGGGATCGAATTGCCCGATGTCGACTGTCTTAATATAGTTGGTAATTGGAATTTATGTGACGTGAGTATAATATATTGTATTTTATGATACAACTGATGTAAGTACACCCAACAGCTACATACATAGTCCTGACCCCACACTAAGATCAAATCTCGTGTTGTGAATATCACAACTATGAGAGATTTTTCGGTCCCACATATCACAGTTTGTCACATATCATGTTTTTTTTTTATCTTACGTGAAATACAGTAACCCTCAGTAGATCAATATTTAAGAGTAAAAAGTATACCACTGCTTAGCCATGGACATTTATAATATTATTGAAATTATAAATTATAGTTTGATTATATTATTTTATGTTAAGTCGACAATCCCAGTTTTAATGATCGGACAAATTAAACAGTCAAGTGACATCAAAAACCTCTGATAGTAGCATCGAGGGATAGTAGATAAAGTCTGAAATATATCTTATCTAACAACTCAAATAGGCCCCAACTTATCTAATAACTCGCAATTTTACATACGTATATACATAAACTCTTGTCACCAGAAGGGGTAATCAGAGGTGCAGGTCACCCACATTTCGCCTTGTATGTTCCGTCCTACGATGTGATAGGGTGACTCCGAGCTGATAAGTACTATAATAGAAAATACAATATCACTGTCCGACCCGGGATTCGAACCCTAGACGTCAGCTTTGTAACCGAACCGTAGCACAACTACGCCACCGAGACAGTCAATTTTCTTCGCACAATATATTATGGCATCCCAAACCTAGTAGTCGAAGTATAAATACCTATCTACCATATATAAAGGCATATACAGGGTATATCAAGACTGCTACCGAAAACGAAGCCGGGTGGTAGTTTAAGCGACTTCAGACACAATGCAACAGAAAATGTTGCAAAAAAAAAGCGACAATTTTTTTTTGTTATTTTTTTCCTATGGCCATATTTGGGTGGTAAATACATTTTTTCCTAAAATAATAGTATATACCCTTTTATTTATAAATACTCTAAGGTATAAAAGAGTTTAAATTATTATTGTAGCAAAAACTATGGATTTACCACCCAAAAATGACGATATTTAAAAAATCATAAAAAAAAAATTGTCGCGTTTCTAGGCGAAATTTTTAATTCCATTGTGTTTGTAGCCACTAAAACTACCACCCGGCTTCGTTTTCGGTAGCAGTCTTGAGATACCTGGTATAAAGGCGGATACTCACCGACAAAT
This sequence comes from Hyles vespertilio, assembly GCA_009982885.2. Taxonomy (NCBI): domain Eukaryota; kingdom Metazoa; phylum Arthropoda; class Insecta; order Lepidoptera; family Sphingidae; genus Hyles; species Hyles vespertilio. Next base: position 10,921,386 of record CM042825.1, on the reverse strand, counting down.
ATTACTTATAAAATTGTATTCGTAAAGCGGTGTGATAGAAACGTTGGCAGTAATATAATATTATCCGTCAAGGAGTAAGCTACAGCGTACTACTGGATTCCTTATAAAATTTTAATAATATACTCCCGCGCCTCACGCAACTACGTGTATAATTTACTGTGCTCCAAGTTATAAGCTACAGCGGTTATTTGTTCCATGTTTTATAAAGAGACTAATCTTCAAAAAACAAACTTGAAACTACCTCCGTCTTAATTTCTCGATTAAATAACATACTATAAGGCCCGGCACACAGGTAGCTATAATATATATTAATATGCGATAGTATATTCGTTGGTGACGTCATAGAAATATGTGTATATATACTATAGTTGCGTGTGCGCTCACTTGAATATTTTTGTAGAAAATATATCGTAATATGCCTTGCTATAATTTATATTAATATACTACTATCTCAAGACTGCTACCGAAATCGAAGCCGGGCGGTAGTTTTAGTAACTACAAACACAATGCAACTTAAAATTTCGCAAAGAAACGCGACAATTATTTTTTATGATTTTTTAAATATCGTCATTTTTGTGTGGTAAATCCATAGTTTTTGCTAAAATAATAATTTAAACTCTTTTATACCTTAGATTGATTATAAATAAAAGGGTATACACTATTATTTTAGGGAAAAATGTATTTACCACCCAAATATGGTCAAAGGAAAAAAATAACAACTTTATTTTTGCAACTTTCTGTTGCATTGTGTCTGAAGTCATTTAAACTACCACCCGGCTTCGTTTTCGGTTGCAGTCTTGATATACCCTGTATATTAAAGCTACGGGTGTGACGGGCTTAAACGTCACCAACTTACGTTTATAATATTAAAGTCATAAAAATTGTTTTACTATACTTTTTTAAATTATCTTTACCTTGTAGGGAGATACGGGTGATGCGTGTCAAAAACAAATTGAAACAATGCGGCTTCAAGATACTCAACAACATACCTAATATTTGATGAGAGTATAAGCAAAGGCCTTGCTAGGTAAATGCAGTATTTCGTTTTAAAGTGATTTCTTGCATGTCTCGAGTTACTTCTCTCGTCTTCAGTACTAAAAAATGTAACCTCTAAACTAGCTTAAATAAACAGTGGAAGTTGTTATAGAGTTTTATCACTTATAACACATAGAGTTTGGGTTTTGGACTATTGAGATTTATTCCTATCGAACAAACCTGCATCATAATTTCGAATCGCTGTCTCTTAAATGATTGTGGTGGGTCAAAAAGGCAACGATTTATTATGGATCCTTACCGCCACAAATCAAGCGCCGCTCACCGAATTTGTGTGAATTATTCCAAATGTATACAGTTTTTCTCAACCTCATTGTATTTTTGGCACACAATATTATCCATTTGCGAAAGACCAGATAACACGCACTAGTAGACGGGTATTACTGAACTTGGTAATTTTTAGCAGCGGTTTATAATTTTAAGTGCGCGATAGCCTAGTTGGGTATTGTAAGATAAACTGTATTTGGACTTTCATAAGTGTGTATTTCAAAATATATTTAGAGAAGCTTTGTGTCCGACAAATATAGCGTGAAGTAGCAATAGATTAGGTTGACAAAAAAATACTGAATGATAAGAAACACCCGTCACAATGCCTTAACTGCAAAGTATCGACATTATTTTATCTCGGGTCTGGGTGTTTGTGAGAATGTGGGGTCAGAACTACGTATGTGACTGTTGGGTGTATTTATTTTGTAAGTAGGTGTAACTTAGTCATCGAGAAATACGAAACAAAATCAACATCAGCCCGCCGTTATAAATAAAAAATATAAAATTGCAATTCCCACCCATAAACCCCAAGAAACTTATCCAGTGAAGTAATTTGATCGCGGATAATTCATTTAAGAGAGTTCCGATTCAATGAATGAAGTCGTCCTATTTGCAGATGGATTAACCGTCCTAAGTGTGGAGCCGGCAATGGATTATCGTGCTTCGCAGACGGCAGGAGCCGTTAGGATTAGCCGCAGACTTTAGGAAGCACGTTTCAAATCTTTTATTTCAAATCTGCGTTGAAGAAATGCTGAGTTGCGCTGTTAATTACTACGTCTTGATTTAATGCAGTTTCTATGTAATCATTATTGTAGAGGTGGAAATTGTGTAAGTTCATTGAAGATGGTATGTGTGTGAAATTCATGTTAGTGATTATGTGTACAAACGAACATAAGATAATATTGTACTAAAGGAATATTACAACGATTTAAAATTATGTCTGAATGTGATAACGCAGTACGATTTTTAGATTAAAGCGATGTTAAAGTATTTTGATACAATATGTTATGTCCGTACACAAAAAAAAAATTAAATGTTTTTGTCTACAAACGGAAATAAGATATTGTACCAAAGGACTTTTACAACGATTTAAAATTCTGTCTGAATGTGATAACACAGTGCGTGGTGGCCTGTTGGTAAACGAAGTGCGTGGTGGCTTGGTAAACGGACTAGACGCGACTGCCAACATGTTCACGGCGGTCGCGGGTTCGAATCCCAGGGCACACCTCTGACTTTTCGGAGGCATGTGTGTATTGATAGTCAATCACCACGCACTAAAACGGTGAAGGAAAACATCGTGAGGAAACCTGCATACCTAGCGATATATAAAAAAAAATCTATTGTATAAAAGTCCGCCAACCCGCACTAGGCCTGCGTGGTGGACTATATGGCCTAACCACTCTCAATCGTACTGTCGATTGTAGAGGAGGCCCGTGCCCTGCAGTGGGACCTATATGGGCTGCTACAGATACAGACAGTGATAACGCAAAACGATTTTTAGATTAAAGCGATGTAAAAGTATTTTGATACAAAATGTTATGTCCGTACACAAAAAAAAATAAACATGATATTAAATGTTTTTCATACATTTCTCATCCACTCCAATTGAATGCTGTAGCTTAAACCGCTTTATTAAACGAGGCAAAACCACTAAGAGTAATTATTTTAAGTAATTAAATATACACGTTGATAATCGCTCTCTGAATAATCAAATATATTAAAGTAATTCAATTAAACATTTAGCTTATTTGGCCAGATTCAACTCATTAAGAAGTAAACACTAACTCTCTAACATCGACGTCTATCTGTAGAAAGTAACAATAAAAGGGAGATAATTCAATTAAACCGTTTTATATGGTACTGTGAAAAGTTTTTCAATTGTGTAAAGCCATTTCTTATTGTCCGTTGAAGTTTTTATGTCCCTCATCTTTCTACCTGCGGATTGTCTGAAGAATTTTAAGTCAAAAGTAAAAGGACGAAAAATCTAGAATGATTTAAGTTTTGAATTGAAATTACTTTTGAGACTATGGTATATTATTAAAGTTGTTAGAAGCTAGTTTTTAGATTCGATGAAGCTACGAATTTTGCTGCGCACAATATTTAACTCGTGACTTCTTTGTAATATTAGTCTACGCATATAATGTAAAATGCTTATATAGAGGTAGAATACCAGTCAAATGATCAGACATTACGAAGAATGTGGTTGGTGGCCAATACCAGGCGGTCCATGCCACACAGGACCGAAGACGATGGGCACGAGGAAGTTCAAATGTGTTAAATACCTATTTATGGTGTAGTCTTTTAACTATACCACTAGTGACCAAACGTGTCATCTGCTATTGACGGCCTTTAGAGCATTTTCAAATGATCCCAGTTAAAAATCTTTTATGTCATAAATTATAGTATACCTAGCTATGTACCCACAGGCAAAGTACTTTCGGTGGTTTGTGTTGTAAATAGTAATTATGAAATATTTATGAATTCCATAACCTCTCGTTCACTGTTGCAACTCGTTGACAAATTATTTTCTCTTCAACAATGAGTATTACAAAGTATATTACCAAAAACTAAACTTATTCCTAATATTGTACAGAGTAAAAATTCAGTACAAAAAGATAGTTGTCATTCCAGAAAAAAAATTAAAACTGTTCTTATTAAAATTCTTATCAAAACGGTTAAGTTTATTTAATACAATAAATACATTGCTGTACATACATGCGATATTTCTGCATACAAAACATGTATTGTAACAAAAATTAAGCATTTAAAAAAGTTACCGAGATTAAAATTAACAATTATCATTCAGATTTCCAAGTCAGGCCGAATAAAAAACAAAGTGGAATTCTGCTACCGGTACGGATGATTGGGTTGCGAGACCAATTTCACGGATTTGCAGCAAACAATTTGATAAAAAACTCATAATAGAAAAAGGATACCAAACTTTTTTACATCCCGGTTTTTCCAAATATGGTAATATTTTATTTTGTGAAATATTTAGTTACATAAAATGTTTTTCGTGGATTCATTTTTTTATCATCTTTTGTAAGCACGGGTCGGCCGGCGATTACCTGGTACTAATTTGTTGCATACATTTTTACACTATGTGATTACATACATAAACTCACGACATTTTTCCAAACAGGGTAGGTCCGTCCCACCGTGATAGGGGAATATACACTAATTAATTGTTGACTGATGAAGTGTACATTTATTAGTGTAAACAATAACATCCATATTTATTAGTGTATAATTTTCAATATACAGGGTATATCAAGACTGCTACCGAAACGAAGCCGGGTGGTAGTTTAAGCGACTTCAAACACAATGCAACAGAAAAAGTTGCAAAAAATAGCGACAATTTTTTTTTTGTAATTTTTTTCTTATGACCATATTTGGGTGGTAAATACATTTTTTCCTAAAATAATAGTGTATACCCTTTTATTTATAAATAATCTAAGGTACAAAAGTGTTTAAATTATTATTTTAGCAAAAACTATGGATTTACCACCCAAAAATGAAGATATTTAAAAAATCATAAAAAATAATTGTCGCGTTTCTTTTCGAAATTTTTGGTTGCATTGTGTTTGTAGTCACTAAAACTACCACCCGGCTTCGTTTTCGGTAGCAGTCTTGAGATACCCGGTACTCTAATAAATATACTTTTATTCTTTGTGGAGTATTGAAAAAAATCCTGTTGTAATTTTTCCTTACAGTTATTTGAAAATATTTCAATCTTCTAAAAAGTTGTTACTTAAGAGCGTATACACCTTGCGCGCAAAGTCAACTATAGGTATTTCTTCGTTAATTTCACGCACACATAAGCGACCAAAGCTGTGTGCGTAGAGCTGCCGCGTCGGCTCGCTATACAATCGGCTCAAACAACTTTGATCCGTGCGCTTCAAATATTCAATTGAAATGTAACTGTAATATAATATCATAAAATATTTTAATTGCATTATAAGTAGACAAATATTACTGTGCAAGCAAAGAATAATACAAATTTAGATAGTAATCATACTTTTGTTATTATTACATTGTTAAGTTGCATTCAAATCAGTGTTCAATCAGTAGTACGGACGTTTTATTAATCATTTCGTGTTCGAACACATAAATAGTGTTAGGGGCCTTACAACCCCTTACAATTACGAAATATATTTAATTTTATATTACAATGCATAACATAATTTAGCCTCGGAATTACATCCCATTATATTACCTGAAACATAATTTATACTCACTACAAAATCATTGTAGGTAATAAAAATAATTAAATATTTTACTACCAAAGTACTAAGATGTGGTAATCGCAGTCCGTGCGTGGCTATTTTTACTACGTACGGCAAAAATCGACTGCAGCTAGGCCGGAGCGACGAGCGATACGTCCTCCCTCTAGAAGGTCTTGCGGCGGTCTGATTTGATCCACGTCGGACAGCGTGTTTTATAGTGGTTTTTAAAATATTTGTAGAAAACATGAAAACTAATTTTGTTGAAATATAAAAATGGTAATTTATTGATAAGATGTTCTTCTATTATAATATGCAACTGTTATAAAAAATTATGTACGATAAGTTGGTGAAAAAAAATATGTTCTTGACGAGTTTCTGAATAATTTCGCATTGTTTAAATTTTTATTTTTCAGGAACTAAACACAAAAAGATTATTTTTCTCAGCAAAATCCCTCCATAAGGGTCTTATAAGTCTGATAATATTTTTATTTTTATCTTATATTTAGTGGTTTCGGATATCTTAAGCTTCTAAATTGCCATTTAAAGCCTAAATGACGAAACTTGTGTTCAGTAATCCTTATAGTACTCACAAATTATCCATCAATCTATAATGTTTTCCACCAAAATCCCTAGACGACAACCTTTTCTAAAATTAGTAATAATTATTTTTCCTTTAATTTATTTATTGGTGGCTATTAACTCATTTGAAAAGTCCTGTTTTTAAGCCAAAAAGCGCGTGCAGGGTATAAACGCTCTTAATAGTGGGTAATTGTACTATACTTAGCATCCCTAAACAAAAAAAATACGATTTTTCGTCCCAGTGATACGGGCCTATATGTTGGCATAATTATACCAGCCTGGTATATATACTAATTGGACCTAAATCATGACACGCTTGCATGTGTCAATATGTATGTGACTGTTGAATATATTTATTTATTACTACCTGCCCGGCACGCATCGCCACAGTACTGACACTGTTAACAGGTAAACTCTAAAATATTCCCTGTTTTTGCTACTTTCATTGCTGCTCCGTTCTGTCGGTTATAGCGTGATGGGTATTATAGGTATAGGTATATAGTATGGTCCATATATTAGATAAATAGGCTATCCAACAACAATAAAACATTGTAATTCAATCCAGTACATCCTGAGATAAGCGCTTTTAAACAAACAAACTCTTCAGTCTTATATACAGGGTATATCAAGACTGCTACCGAAAACGAAGCCGGGTGGTAGTTTAAGCGACTTCAGACACAATGCAACAGAAAAAGTTGCAAAAAAAAGCGCCAATTTGTTTTTTGTTATTTTTTTCCTATGGCCATATTTGGGTGGTAAATACATTTTTTCCTAAAATAATAGTATATACCCTTTTATTTATAAATACTCTAAGGTATAAAAGAGTTTAAATTATTATTTTAGCAAAAACTATGGATTTACCACCCAAAAATGACGATATTTAAAAAATCATAAAAAAAAACTGTCGCGTTTCTAGGCGAAATTTTTAATTGCATTGTGTTTGTAGCCACTAAAACTACCACCCGGCTTCGTTTTCGGTAGCAGTCTTGAGATACCCGGTATAAGTTTTTAAAAATCTTCAACAATTTGATACAGTCCATCTTGTATCTTTTAATGTCTTAAAACGCTCTTATTGGCTCTAGACATTTATGTCAATATAAATATAGACTTAGCTCTTTTGTATAAACTGTTGAGTTTCCAAATAAATATAATAAAATTAGTACAGATTATGACGGGTTTTCCGTCATCATTTACGCTTCGGCAAGTTATACAAAAAACCGAGGAATATAACTTGCCGCTTTGTTTAGCGTTTGTGGACTATGAGAAAGCCTTTGATTCGATCGAGACTTGGGCTGTGCTACAGTCTCTTCAGCGGTGCCATATCGACTATCGGTACATCGAAGTGTTGAAGTGTATATACAACAACGCCACCATGTCGGTCCGAGTACAAGATCAGAGTACGAAGGCTATTCCACTACAAAGAGGCGTGAGACAGGGAGATGTCATATCTCCGAAACTGTTCACTGCCGCGCTGGAAAATGCCTTCAAGCTCTTGCAATGGAAAGGATTCGGCATCAACATCAACGGCGAGTATATCACTCACTTTCGGTTTGGCGACGATATTGTAGTCTTGGCAGAATAGCTGGAAGACCTTAGCACTATGCTCGAAGACCTCAATCGAGTCTCCCAACAGGTGGGTCTTAAAATGAACATTGACAAAACGAAGATCATGTCGAATGTCCATGTTGTGCCCACCCCCATCGGTGTTGGGGGCTCGACTCTTGGAGTTGTTGACGAATATGTCTATCTAGGACAAGTGGTCCGGTTAGGCAGGTCCAACTTCGAGAGAGAGGTCAATCGTCGAATCCAACTCGGTTGGGCAGCGTTCGGGAAACTACGCGACGTCTTCTCGTCCAAAATACATCAGTGCCTTAAATCGAAAGTCTTCGATAGTTGTGTGTTGCCAGTGATGACTTACGGCACCGAGACGTGGCCTCTCACTATGGGCCTTATTAGGAAGCTCAAAGTCACTCGACGAGCTATGGAGAGGGCTATGCTCGGGGTTTCCCTACGAGATCGAATCAGAAATGAGGAGATCCGTTGGAGAACTAAAATAACCGACATAGCCCACCGGATTAGCAAGTTGAAGTGGCAATGGGCAGGGCACATAGCGCGGAGATCTGATGACCGATGGGGTCGGAAAGTACTCGAATGGAGGCCACGTAGCGGAAAGCGCAGCGTAGGACGTCCACCCACAAGATGGTCCGACGACCTGGTAAAGGTCGCGGGACGTCGCTGGATGCAGGCTGCCTCCAACAGGTCTCTGTGGAAATCATTGGGGGAGGCCTATGTTCAGCAGTGGACTTCCTTTGGCTGATAGATGGATATCTAAGCGGCTTCAAATATCGTTCTTCTGTTTTAATGGTGCACAATAGTCAATCTACTTAAAAACACAACCACGTATCTCACAATTTAAAATTTCAAAATCAGAACTCGTGGCACTTTACAAATATAATAAACCGTACAGCGGTGCAAATCCCAGCGAAGTAAAACAAACAAGCTAACATTTTAATCGCGAGGCGCGATGCTTTCCGCCTCCTAATCGGTTTAATGACAAAGTCGCGTCTTATGTAAGCTACAGTGAACTTGCTTTTCTACGTTTGGATAAATCTTTCATATTATTTACACTGACTTAATTGTTTGAATGTTCTAGTACGACGATTTTTTATTTGTATTTTGGATATTTTTGTGAATTTAATCTGGTTAAGCATACTTCAGCTATGCTTGATGCGCACATTTCTGACAAATTGAATTTAAAAGAAAATAAAATTAGCATGTGAGATAGCTTTCTAATCAAAATTGTGGAGATTTTATTTAAACTTATAGGGCCTTATTAATAAACTCTGATGAGCGAGGGATTAAACTTGAGCCCAAAACTTTAAAATTGACTAATTTATTTTTAACATTCTTTTTACATTTAAAATCAGTGGATTGCCATAACAGTATTATCATGTTAGGCTGAAGAACATAGATTTTTATTAATATAGTCATTACTATCTAGCTATTCATAATAATAGATTGAATTCTCTAGCCCAATGCCTAAAGTTAATCCTTCGCTCATCCGAGTTTATTAATAAGGCCCCAAATGATTCAAAACGTAGAATATGATTAATAAAAGATAAATCTATCTAAATCTTTAGACGGTAAACTTTAATCTGACTTATAACTCACATAAACGTATATAACATGCAGATTGTAGACTCATGCATGTTGACTTATGTTTGCGGCGAAGTTCTTGGAACTCTAAAGTGGGAATGCTTCATTCGCGATTCTACATATTTATATTACATTAATATAATTAAAGTTCTCGGTTCTTATTGCTTCTTTTTTACCTCCTTCGGGCGGTACTACCATTCAATTTCATAAATTAATTTATTTCTACCTTTCAACCTAGATTATCATGCGAATTTTGCATAAATAATTTCATATCTTAAGGCTATCCCATTTATCTGTAAGTCGGAAATAATAGCGATAGTCGTCAAGTACAGAACCTATGCCTAGTTTTAAAAGCCTGTCGCCCGAATACTGGAACGCCATTCAAATAATAATTTGCTCTTAACAGCGCACGGCCCACTTAGCCAGTACATTTAAGCGGAATTAACGTAGTTAAGCGTAATTTATATTTGAGTTGCGTTCCAGTATTCGGGCGTAAGTCCTTTTACGCATTATGAGTTGAAAATATAGAAAGAAGAAAGTAGAAAATCAATGCTGTTAGATAAAGAAGTATACTCTAATCTAGATTATCACAGGTGTCCTTAATAGGCCAATTCTTTTAAAACCTCCAACTGCGCTCCTTTCGATCAATTAATCTCGAACTAATCTAGAACTCTGAAAGCGACATTTTATTCTAGAAAGTTGGTCATCTTAGTCGAAGCAACAGGGAGTCGGGTACTTAATCTGAAACAAATGTAGAAGAGATTCACATTTCAAAGAACATACATTGTAAGAGGATGCTGTAGTAATGTAAGACGAAGGAAACGCTTCTTAAGTATTCTCTTTCGATTTAGAGTATTGTTTTGTGTTCTACCGTGTTTTATAAATATAGATGTGAGTCTGCTTTGGTTTAGGGAAATCGAAAGATTATTGAGATTGAAGGCGAAAAATATATTGTTTCTATAGAGTTTTTTTTTAATTCTAATTATTGAGATGATTGGTTTTACGTAAATTTTGTTGCCTGTTTATAATTTACGTTAGATAGTTTAAGCGAATTCGTCCTTTGAAGGTTCTTCGCCCTCTATCAGTCTAACAGACTCCGTGGCACAGTTGGTTAGACGCAGGCTGTGAAACGTGAGGCCGCGGGTTCGATGCTGTAGACCAAGTTGTTTACATAATAATTAATTGGGTATTGTAGTGCTCCAAAGATGTCTAACATTCAGGCGTTACGATGGCAATCTGAAACAAATCAGAGATCCCCGCACCGAGATAAATATTTCTGTGGTCCACAGGAATTTGTTTTGGGTCTGGGTGTTTGACCGAAAATTCTCACGTAGTTCCTAATACCAACGACACCAGACTCTATGTAAGTGTGAGGTCAGCACTAAGTTTGTGACTGTTGGATGTATCTATTATTATTATTTACTATTCATATACTAGCCTCTCATTTTTTTCAATTTGATATTAGCCAGCTTATTAATGAACTCATATTTATTCTCACTAGAATAAATAATACTTGTGTATTAATGAATAATTGCTAACTTAAGTAAGATAAAATATTACGCACCTAAATCCCAGGAAAATTTATATTTTAAGGCAATGTCGAATCAAAAGTACAAACATAAGATCTTATTAAAAATGTATGAAGGTGCCGTGTATGTCTCAATACAAACGGCATTAAATATATTAACGCACGCCAATAATAGTTGCTAGGAAGAAACTACGTACTGGTAATACCGATCACTTGTTCTCGTTCAAACACACCTTTTAGCACGGATTTGAAGTTGGACGCATAGAGTGGCAGGTACTCGACACTCAACCCTTCTCAACCCTTCCATTAGCTGTCGATGTCAATATGAGACGCTGCGTTTTTACAATACCATTTATCTTGTTTATTTTCGTGTGACGTTTGGGTTTTACTAGATCCAAATACATGTAAAAATAAATTGTTATAATCATATCAACTTTGCAGTGAACCTAAGAACATCACCTCTTAAACGGAATTTTGACCACGCCAATTTTTTTGATGTCTTAGTAAATCTATGGCCATTGTGGTGTAATCAGGAAACATGTTTGCTTAAAATAACCGAGTTGGGTTAGATAAACGAAACTGAAATCAGTGCTATGTGACATCAAGAAATATACCGGGTATATCAAGACTGCTACCGAAAACGAAACCGGTGCTAGTTTTGGTGAATACAAACACAATACAACTTAAAATTTAGCTAAGAAACGCGACAATATTTTTTTATTATTTTTTAAATATAGTCGAGTTTGGGTGCTAATTCCGTAGATTTTGCTAAAATAATAATTTAAAGCTTTGCATCCCATAGCGTCTTTAAAAATAGAAGGGTGGACACTACTATTTAAGAAAAAACGATGTATTTACCATCCTAATACAACGATAGAAAAAAAATAACAAAAAAATATCGTCACAATTTTTTACACAAAATTTAGTTGCATTATGTCTGAAGTCACTAAAACTATCACCCGGCTTCGTTTTCGGTAGCAGTCTTGATATACCCTGTATGTCCAAGAATCAATGTCGACTTTGCCGGCTAATGATAAATATAAATCGAATTTCATCCAAAAAATCCCTCAATATTCCATCGAACAACCCTCACATATTCTACAACAACCAGGTGGAAATATAAAGTTTCGTGAAATAAACTAAGACAAGAATTTGTGCACATTCACCAGGAATAAAACCGAAGTCACAAACACCGTACTGAGCAGTGTAAAATAAAATCAAAATGCACCTGGCAATTTACAAGCGATCTCCAAGATATTACCGTGGATATGCGCAAGCCAAACGGGATAGTGTGAGGGCGAAAGTGGCGAAAACGAGCAGCGGGATAGGCAGGGGGCGGAAAGGGGGCGGAAAGGGGCGAACGGAGGCGAAGGGGATGGAGGCGTAAACAACCCCCGGCACCGTTGCCAATCTCCCGACAAATAACATTTTTAAAATTGCCAACTTTCGAAAATGGAGATGTGGCGCCTTCATGCGTTTAATGCTGATTTATTGGTCGATAAAAATGTGTGTTTAAACTTTCATTATCGTATGCTTATTCATAAGGAATAACTGCGAGTAAAAAATACCATGAAAAGATTTAAATAATCTTGATCCTACGTATTTTTCAACATAAATGATATTTAACCAACGCAGAGCTGCGAGGCAGCAATTCTGTAGCTTTTTACAGTGTTGGAGAACACTGAAGTCCTTTCTGATTCTTGTAAAATGTAACTTTACAAGTAGCTTCCTATTTTTTACTTAGACGTTAAGGCATAAGTATTTTGTACGATGAACTAAAACTTTTCTTATTTTTATATTCGATGATTTAAATAAATAAAATATTTATAGCTCAAAGGTAAATGAAAATAAATATTTTCTGAAAATACTGTGCTCTATAACAATACAGTAAGCGAAGTTTGTAGAATTCGGGGCTTAAATAGAAATTAAGCATTTCAAAACTGAACATTTTCAGCAGTAATCCAATTGTTTGCGCTTATGTGAGCTACCCAACTAAAAATTAGTTCGTAGTATGTTTTCATCTCGCTCAGCTAATAAACAACATAATACGTATGTTAGTTTTGTTCTTGATTGACCTTGAATTAATCAATTACACTGTTTGTAATTCTATTCAATGTCTATTTTCCCACCAAGCAGCAATGTAAATGCACTGTTGTGTTTCGGTTTGACGGATATTGTAACCAAACTCCAAAGTAACTACTGGACATATTTAGACTTAACATCTTATGGCTCACGATGGCGAGCGCAGTGGAGTGCCAAGCATACCTTTGTAATTCAAGGTGTTGTTTGGTTTTGTTACCATTCATATGTTCGTAGTCGTAACGCTTATAATCATGCATCAGGCGAACGGTATGCTAGTGTTGGCAATAATAGTAAATAAAAAATCTCTTAGTGTCCATTATTTATACAGATTCATACAGGTCTTTATGCCGGATCAAAATAAAAAAAAATGATATGTTTTTCTAATTATTGACTCAAACCATCACAATCGTAGACAGGTCTTCAGTCTTTATCATATTTTAGTTGGTTAGATATATTATAAGTATATTTATGCATTTTAATGATGTTATTCTATTTAGCCCACGTGTTTCTCCTCACCCCATGTGGTATTTTTATAAGATTTGTAAAATAAACCGAGATTAATTTGTATTAAAATAGTAATTTTAGTTGTCAAGACTACTGGAAACCCTGTTTACTCATATTTATGAGTATTTTTATCGCTTAGCAGAACTTCCCTTCGATTCTGGGATTTATCTGAGCTATAACAATATTCGTACCCATCCGGGTTGATCAAAAGCCTTGACAACTGTAACCGCAATTTTAGACAAAAAATCACGCAGTTTTTTTAAGCTAAGTGCAATAAATTAATTATGATTTCAATCTGGGGGCACGGCCGTGCCCCCTCCAAGTCGAGCTAAAAAGCGGCACGGTCGTACCATCCTTTTCTCGAAGCAATTCAGACCACTTTCTACACCCCTATAGCTTCGTTGTGGTAAAAGCAAGAAGCCTGAATTTTCAATTACTAATCAGGCATTGTGTAAACACGGTATATTTAAAATTTCATTCAATTTGAACCAGTAGTTTAAGAATTGTAACTTGTCAAACTTGCTTAATTTTGTCACTCACTGACTGACTGACTGACTGACCGATCATCAAAAATCTAAGGCACTTCTAACAGACACAGAACCTTAAAATTTAGAATATAATTAGTGTTTAGTGTCTTAATGAAGGGAAAACTTAAACATTTCATAATTTCTGTCTAGTTTTCTAGATACACCAACTGCGTGTATAACTTTGTAATCCCATATTAATGTATAGAATTACAAAGTTACATATTTTGCAGTTAATGAATCATTGTACCCGTATGTATATAATGGAATAACAGTTGTAGATAGGTATGTTATTTGTATTTTGCGGTAGAAAAACTGAGCCGCGAGACTTGGTATTTTTTACAGGATGTTTTTGATGGGATATAAACCTTTATACAAAGCAAATAGTATTTCTCTGATGGTAAAATTTAACTATTATATGAAATAATTATACTCCTTTCGCGGCCTAATTTTACACCACAAGCATCTTCAGCTTAAAACATAGGCTGACCTGTGAATCTGTTTAATAGTTCCATAAAAACGACCTGAACAAAATCCGAGCTGAATAAAAGTAAAAGACACTTTTCCTCAAGCATTTTTCCTAAAGATCAAGCACGGAGACGCAATCGTAGTAATAATAATAAAATATTATGAGGTTTTTTTGCATAGGCTTGCAATAAAGGCAAAGGAAGTCCTTTCCCGGGTGCGGATTTAAGCTTCGCGTCTAAACCGGCAGTATTGGATGTTGACGCACTTTGTCAAAAGAAAATATATTGATTATATTATGGTTTACAAAATATAGCTGTGGAGCGGTCGCATTCGGTGTTAGGGTCCTGATACTGCTGACGTTTGTAAAGTGTAAGTAAAGTGTGTAAGGTTTTAATAAATGTTTTTTATCGAATGTGTTGTTAATGGAATGCCTGCTGAAGTAAATACCATGCTTTTTCTTTTTTATTGCGGTGAACAGCGATGCGAGTATGCCATTCTTCTAATGGTAAGCGTTACGGCCGCTCATGGATAGTAGGAAAACCAAACAACATGAATTAAACAATGCTTGGCTTAACACAGTGCTCACCATCCTGAGACATAAGATGTTAAGTCTCATTATGTCCAGTTGGTAATCTGGCTACAATTTCCTTCAAACCGAAACACAACAGTCCATTAGAGAAATTGTTATTCCGGTGGTACCTACCCGGCTTCTCACATTTGAGAGACCTGCCACCAGTTACAGTTATACCAAACAAGCAATAGGTTGTATCTTCGAGCTAAGAGCATACGCTCCTAACCTTTAAGGTTATGCGTGAATTCGAAGATAGTTATCGATCACTAACGGCCGGTTTCTATAATCTATCTATCTTTAACATGAGATTTCTCTCGAAATTTCGATACATTTTTTGCTTCAGTAAAGAAAGACATAATGATATTTAGATCAGGTGCATATATTTATAAATATCTAGGCAAGATAATATTGTACGTCTATCTTTGTTTATTGAAGCATATAGTGGTATCGACATAGTAATGATATTCATTTTAACCTCTTGTTAAAGATAGATAGGATATAGAGAACGGCCGTTAGATGAGGTGAAACATCACGAAACGTGCGTACGTGAAAAGTCTCTCCAAGAATATCAAAGACATTTTAGATGTATAAATTCATTGTAGGACTGCGGTGGTCATATGGTATATCATATGCTGCGTATGTTTAAATCTTCACATCGAATCGAATATACAAAATAAAAATATACTTATACATAAAAATATTAAGTTTGAATGAATAAAAAAGCGAGACCTCAATCGCCAAAGGCTTTGATTTATTACTATTACTTGAAATGTACAGTCATACTTTAGTTTCTCATAAAAAAGTAACGTTTATTTGCCTCTTTTATATTCAAAATATTTTTCCATTATGTTTAATATTTGTGTTTCATTTCAAAGATGTAATGAAATGAAAATGTAAGTTAATATATGTTACAATAAAAACACGTTATTATGTGGTATAGTTATAAAGCAATATCACAGAGGGTATTTGAGATCCAAATAAAGTTGTATAGAGATGAAATTGTCTCCTCTTTTTATTTATCTACTCGGGGTTTTTATTACATTGAGGAAAGTAAGTTGTCAGAAATATATGACCGCGAACGTGTTCCATTACATTATTTTTAATTTCTGTTGTTAATGTTGGCCGTATGAGAATTACTCCAAAGATTTTCGTAACTATTTATTAGGAGAATAGAATAAGACTTTCTCTGGTCAGTGGCATAGCTCTTTTATAGTGCGGTTATAACACTGAGTTCTCGGGATCGAATCCCGGGTCGAATACTCGATTTTTCTATTCATTATCAGGCTGGAGTCTGGAATTTATGTCCGATATGGCGAAAGGCTCGCATCCAATCACATCATGAGACGTAAAACATAAGGCGATACTTGGGTGTCTTGGTTGCTGCCGGAGGGACCTCTTGCAAACTTTTAGAAAAAAGCATAAGTTTATGTATTCAATGTGTAGGTCTTTATCTACCAAATATCTTTCTGGTTGTCTATCAATCAAGGGTTTTGCTAGTAGTACGTGGGCTACACTCAAGAAATTTTAAGGCCCATCGATCATAAGTTCTCTGCATTTACTAAACTGAGAAGAGACAGTATCACTTCACTAATCCGCTATTTCTCTTTGTTTATCTACACTTAACCACTTTAATTTCAACAAGACCAAATAACGTTCGTGGTTAAATTATCTCTTTGACCAATATTGTACATGCAATCTTGTGACAGCGTCAGCGCCCGTGTCCCCTGATATCGCTTTTAGTGACGACAGGTTTAACGCATTTCTCGGGATAATGTAGTTTCCAACGCGATTTTAAATCTATAAAATAAACTATAGGCGCCTTTCATTTAGTCACCAAAGTTATGTAAATTGTTTCAATTAAGGCAAATTAAGTCAGAAAAGTTATTACAATAAAAAAGTATTGTGTACTACATGACTGTATGTGACTGTTGGGTGATATTTATTAATTACACACACATATTTATATAGAATGCTTGAATTCAAACCACAATATCAAGATTGTAAGCGAGTTTTAAGGCAGGTATTCACAATCACATCATACGTATCAGACGTATCGGATCAACAATATCAATAGCAATCGGATTTGCTTGGATTACCCTTCAGAGCATCAGCATCGGCATTACCAACGGATAGATTCGTATGATGCAGATAAGTGGACGCACTTATATGAATTTCTATACAAAGAATACTTCTGAATTCCTATACAAACGGATCGTCCGTTTGATGCGATTCGTCCGATACGTACGATGCGAATATATGGACGCGTGTCTTTAATTGGATATTTTGCGTGTTAGTTGTCATTTTGACGGATAATAATATATTTGCTTCGGAAGATATGATACGAGAATATCATGGAAGCACTACTCTCATCGGGAAACACTTTAATCATTGCTCACGAGTACAATATAAATAAAACAATAGCCATTTTTCCATCGCTGTGGTAAGAATTGATCTTATGTTTCCATCCTAAGATTTTGCTATGCATAATATTCTACAGTATATTCATTTCATTTTGTGCAAATTTAAATATTTTGCGTTAGTTGCGGTCCACAAACTTGCCTTTCATCTCTTTTTGTTAGTGAAATTTTCCTCATTCCATGTCAAAGTCAAGAAAATAGTCTAAGACTTTAAAGTATGCTTACATAATTAAAAAGGAAAACCAAAACATGCTCCGTTCAAATCTAGCACGATCATCAAAGATACTTTAAAAGCGCCTAAAACCATTTTTCACGTTTTTAATGATGTTCCCTTTTGCAAATTGAAGCCTTACCTTTAACAATCCTTTGTAGAAGAAAAGAGCAACTTTCCTGCTTTGAACTAAACATTTCATTCAGTCCCTCAGAACAATTTAAAACTTCAAAAATACTGTAGTTTTAAAGATCCTATCGCAGTCAGACAATCAACGGTTTGAAAAACAGTGTCAGGAGAAACAGTATGGTAAGGTAAGGTTTACAAACTGTTATGTTTGGATCATAAAATAACAATAATGTGTTCAGAAAAACAAAAAACAGTAAAATACATGAATAAGTAAAATATACTCGCTATTAGTAGGAACATTGATAGTGAATAATTAATTATGATCCAAATCGAATTTGTTTATCATTTTCAACCAATTTATTATATGCTCGATTTAAGCAGCTTAGTGCATTAATATTTGATATGTGGTTTATTAACCAAACACTATAATTTACTGTTTCAGCGTATATGTGGTCTAACATAATAGAAAATAATAATTTTCTATATGGATGTCGAATATAATGTAAAAATAGGTAACATATCAGGGTAGTCAAAAGTAGAGTCACCAACAGAGTTCCAGCTTACTATTTAACCCAGATAAGCCTACTGTCCTATATATAGGACAGTCAAAATAAAAAAATATATTGAACTAACCATTTAAATGGTTGATTTTATTTGTTGTTATTTGAAGTAAGGAGACTATTTTTTATTAAAAAAAAATAGAATATCAATGATATAAATACATTTCATAGAAATATTTCACTTCAAAGTACGCAATAAAAGTGTGCCCCAGACAAGGTGCACGAAAGGTAGGTATAAAAAACTGTATATTACAGTAAAGTTTTATATTTCACATTTTTCTTATTCTAGATAGCCTGTTCCTTATTTTCGAAAACTCGTTCCTCAATATAATACTTCGGAAAGTGGAAATAATTAGGGATAAAAAGTAGTGTCCTATATATAGGACGGTAGGATAATACGGGGTAACTTTATATTCCCACTATTACAGGCGCATGTCATAATTATCGCGTGGATGTTGAATACTTTTTTGACGATGGAAAAAATACTGAGAGGTAACTCAATATATATATGATCACTTTTGACTAACATTTATTGACACACTAATGTAGATTTTTGTATAAGGACTTTTGTAAGTGGTAGAGTTTTGCTGTAAGTCGTTAAAGCTACGAAACACATGTCCCCTCAGCCAAGGAGGCTCTACTAGCTCACAGATGAACTGTATAGCAGCATCTTCGCTGTTGCGTTTCATTCGTCGAGTGAGATTGTCCAAGAACCAACAGCTGGCAATGTGCTTGATTACCATATTGCCGGGTGTTGGTTATCGAACCGTGTAGGGCTGTCGTCATATACACTGGTGGAAAACTCGTCGATGACCCATGCAAGTGTATCGCATTCAGGGATCAGCTTGTGTATATCCGTTAGATACCCTGTTCGCGCTAACCTTACATCAAGTGCACTGGAACAGTTTGATAGGCCAGAGTAAAAAAACGACTCAGTGGTTGAGAATGTGACGCTGAATAACTAGCCAACAAACACAATAATTCCAGTAGCAGTTATCTTTGTTCAAAGACAACACGGTAGAGATCACATTAGTAATCGCAAAAACAAACCTACAAGTTAGGCAGCTTCTTGCGAGAAATAATATGGTCCAAAATAATAGGTTCTGAAGTCATTTTCAGTAGATGAGCTTGAAATTTAAAAATTTGATGTGGGTAGATTTGACTTTTTCTTTCACGACATTCATGTCCATGACTCATGTAGATATTTAGGACACTTTTAATCAGTAAATATACCTTTTATATTCAATTTGGTCAATATCAATACTAAACTATACTTGCTACCTATTATCCTACTGTCCTATATATAGGACGGTCATTTCCCGGAAAGCCTTATGGCAGATAATTTTTTTAACATTTTTTTTATTCGTCTTGAGGGTAATGAAATTAAAGAAAATTATTAGTTCTGATGATTTACAAAAAAACTTGTTTCAGGCTTATCTGGGTTAAAAAACCGACTAAAAAAATCCTACACTCTAAATGTTGTCATTAATCATTATTATCGGTAGTTCTCATTTTCACTAAAAAAGCCGCATTCCAATTAATACTCCAAACAAAAATGCCACTACTAATTACCAGCCGATATATTCAAATATTGCTAACAAACCCAACCAAAATGAACAAAAAACTGGTGATTATTATTAATCTATAAATGAAAATATTATAATAAGTTAATAAAATAAGATATAATCAAGCAAATTTTATTATCATGTAAAAATAAGCGTTCACATAACTCAAAACTGCCGTACTGTACCTCCGCATACAGCGGCGCTATTTGTGGAAAACAAAGTAAATCAGTGTCGACCACACTGATATGCTTCGAGGGAAGTTTGTGTATAAATCTTGGTGAAATTTTTGGCTCGCGGCTTAGCTTAGCGGTACGTTTGCGGTTCCCTTTTAAAAAACAGTAAAGCTGTCGTTGTTTATTATATTGTTATTGTATTTGTAGTGAGTTATTACGTGGCACGCGCTGCGCAGATTTCAGCTATGCATGAAGCATGGCTGTTTTACGAACTTAATGGAAAACTGGTATAGATTTTATCGTAATATAGCAGTACTTTGTATTCTGCTAACGAATATTTACGAAACTTTAAGGAAGCAGGTACAAATTCTGACTTTAAGGAATTTTTAATACAATGAAATACACATGAGAAATGTTTATTATCGAACATAGCCAATATATTATTCCGTACTAGTTAAATGTCAGTAATCATCGTGATTCTCAGGAAAAAAATATATGCCTCTGATATTACAATATTCAAATTAATCGGAGCTTTAATATCTGTGATGATATCTCCCAATTATTACATAAAAATTGCTAACAGAACTCAACAACACGTCCATCACACTATCCCTATAACCGCAGTTAAAAACTTAATAAGTCCATAATGACGTTCCAATAAATCGTACATATTCAAGAGACAACTCAATATAATTCTCAATTGGCAAATAAATCGGTGCACATACACAGTACAATTTCACGCCAGCCGCGCTAAACCGACAGATTTGTTCATATATTTGCCTCGTTAATTTCAACTTTAAGCAGTGTTAATTGTATTATTCCTGCTTATTAAATTCGCTTCATAATTCTCGGGCACGCGTTTGTTCACGGCGTTTTGTTCAAGGAGGAAAATATCTTTTGAGATTTGGGTTTCACGTTTGCCTTATATTTCCGGATAATTGAGGGCGTATTTTATCACCTTGAGAAATAAAAGATAGGAGTAATCTTTGTAAATGTTTTTATTGATTAATTTTGTAACTGTTAAATGAATTGTTTTTAGTGACGTTGAATTTTTTTTTTGTACTAATGAACACTAAATAAGATACCTAATACTTTTTCATAAAACCAACCAACCTGAACACTTTAACATCTTGCAACTTTATACAAAGGAGAAGCAGTTAGTCAGGCTGACGTGTTAGTGGCGATTATTTAGACTTATTAACCTAACAAAAGACATGGCCGAAAACCTACACTAACCATTAAAGGAATTATCTAATTTCCCATAATTAAATTAAAACCAATCACCAAAAAAACGTATAAACAGTCTATACCATGACACCTGTTTGTTTCTGTGTCAGCCCATAAACGTTCCACTGTAGGGCACGGACCTCCTCTACAATCGAAAAGTACGATTGAGAGTCGTTAGGTGGTATAGTCTACCACGCTGGCCTAATGCGGGTTGGCGGACTTTTACATACCCTAGAAATTCTTTTGAATGTGAATGGTGATGTTTTTCTTCACCGTTATAGTGCGTGGTGATTGACCACCAATTCACACATGACTCTGAAAAGGCAGAGGTATGCCGTGGGATTTAAACCCGCGACCACCGTGAACATGTCGGCAGCTGCGTCTGATCCGTAAGTAACATGCCACCAAGCACTTCAGTCAGGATAAGATTTGCTAAATTATGTTTTCGTCCAGGTAATACATTAGAAAATAAATAACACCCAACAGTCACATACATAGTCCTTACCCCACACTGAAATCGAGTCTTGTGTCGTAAGTATTAAGAACTACGAGAAACTTTTCGGAGAGACCCGAAAGAAATATTTGTGAGCCGCACAAACATTTATCTCGGTGCGGGGATCGAACACGCGACGTATCGTTTCACAGGTGACGTCTAACCGACTCCACTACGGAGGTTTTCGGCTTTAAATTAGTCTAAGATAGTCTAAAAACCATATATTTTGTACTTACTTTTATGAGCATGTAAACATTCCTGTTGTTCGATAGAACTATTCCATAATTGAACACGGCATTTCATAGAACTGAAATCGACTGTCAAGAGTAGGCCCACTGATCTAAACAAGCTCCGATCCGCTGTTACATCAACGCATCATTCCGAATAAACGAACTAATCGAGCCAACTAGTGTGCTCCGATGATTTATTATCCGTGCAAGTTAAGCTGGACGCAATCCCGCTAATTAAATTCTATTTGCACTCGCCGTACTGTACATTTACATATCGGACGTTTGGGTATTGTTGTGTCAATATTGACGTCGGGCTTATGGAGCATACTTATTTAAAAAACTGGCAATTTCAGGCCTTTTATTAAAGTGCGGATGGTTTTGTTTTGTTAATACGAATGAACGGTTCGCTGATATTTGGCAAGTGTTTCATTTGGATTTCGTTATGGAACGATTATTTGAGAAACATGAAAGCTCCAAATTTCTAGTCACTTCAAAATAGTTTGTTTCTAACAAGTTAATCTAGTTATAGTCCTATGATAGTAAAATTATTATCATTCCAAAATATGTACCAATTTGAGTACAGTACCAACTTATTGGTAAGACCAGTGGATGTTTTTGTCGCGCAAAAATCTGTCGTGAACTATTAGTTGAGTTTCTTTCGGTTGTTGCGACGACATGTCTAGGGTTGATCGCTGAACATATTCCATAAGCAGTATTCTCATCCATCAACTACATATTTCAGATTTATAAGAACATAATCATTTTAGATTTAATTTTATCCTCTGCAAAATGATTCCCTCAAGTATCGTTCTGGCTACTTTAGATTCCTATCTATCAATTATTTTCAGCGCTAACGCCTTGTTCTAAAACAAAATTGCGTATCTCGCCAAAAAGTTAACAAGTTGGTAATTTAGGAAAAAAATTATGATTGCAAAATCATTTTCCAAGTAAACAAGGCCATATTGTTACAGTAAAATATTTTAATAAACATAAATATGATATAATCTCCCTCCGAGACGTTCTCAAATGGATTTCCAGTTACGCGGAACGAGCGGAAATAACTGAAAATTGCGAAAAATTGTTCCCGATGTTTCACCTTGTTATATAAAGTATTTGTTCTAATTTTGTGCCGAAAACAGGATTGTAATCAAATTAAATTTAATTAATAATCTTTTGGAATATAATGTAACTGATTTGAAATAAAATTTGATACGGTATGTAAAGGATTTTGATTTAAATTCTAATTAGCAGTATTATAATATTATGTTAATTGGAATTGTGTTTATTCAATTATTAAAATATAATTGGAAAATAATATTAAATATATTATTTTCCAATTAATAGAAATATTAATAGAAATATATAATATATTAATACAAATATTCGAAATGAATTTGTTTCCATAAAGATCTCTAATCAATCTTCTATAGATCGTATTTTTTGGTTCAAGTTACTACTCATAAACATAAAACAAGCGTAGTCCAAACTACAAGATTAATAATTGTTAAATATATGTATTGATAAGAAACAAAATAAATCAGCAAGGGAAGCAGCAAATCAGAATAAATCTCTTAGAAAAAAAAAAAACAATACAAAGAATTACTGACAACACTAAAATATTTATCAAACGACGATTACGCAATCGCCGGAAGCTGTGTGTAACTAAAGCAAATATGGCGGGCGGAAGCGGGTCGTAAGTCACGCCACAATTCCCGGTCGACTTCCGGAGTGGGTTGATTCATGATGAAGACGAGATCGTGAGGACTCGATCTTTTCTTATCTGCTAAGTCTACTGTTTAAAGGATACGTGTCTTCAATGTTTCCAGGTAATTGCAGATTTTACTGTGATGTGATTTGTTTTATTTTCTTTCGATTTTTTGGGATGATGTTCATTTAGTTAGTGTGGTTGACTTTAACTCAGTAATCCTTACACCTCCTCTTATGTTTCTTCGAATATGTCAGGACTAGTAACACTCTGATTTTTTTGGTATGTTTCACTGCGATTGTTCGGTATGATATTTCATTTAGTTAGTGTGGTTGACTTAAACTCAGTAATCCTTACACCTCCTCTTATGTTTCTTCGAATATGTCAGGACTAGTAACACTCTTTAAAATCCTCAAGTTTATCAGATAAACATCAGATAGTTAGAATTTTCTGTTTGACGATATGACAACATTAAAAACATTCAAAGTGAAGTTTCCTGAGAATTGGAAATACTTTACAGAATTCTAGAACCCAAGTTTAATTTCAAAGATAAACAGCTAAACCGCTCGATATCAATTCCCAGTAGTCTTTGGCTTGAGTGACTGTTTGAATAATTATAGCTGCCAGCTCAACTTAATTTCATTCCCTGGAGATGATTGGATTATTTAACACTTCCCACAATTCACTGTTTTATGTAAAAATATTTAACGTTCAACAAAAAATAGGATTGAACCCCAACAACTTTACTGGAACCATAAAGTTGTACGTTTTATGTATTAGATTCTATTTAGTATGATAACCTTAAAGTTGTACATTCTACTCGTATATAAGACTCCATTGAGTATGATAATTGCTGAAAGGAAACTTTTTGAAACTCATCTATCAAAAACTCTTTAAAAAGATTCATCTTGAAATCAAACGTAAACTTCTACCGTGCAAAAAACTTCAGAAGCATCGCACTCGTTAATTAAGAGAGTAGTGTACCGATCCACCAGCTCGGCCAGTTTGTTGCTTAATATAGCCCTGACCAAGCGAAGAACTTCTCCTTCACAAAAACGCTAAGAAACTTTCTAGAGCCGCGGGCAAAAATAAGTATACTC
Source organism: Hyles vespertilio (assembly GCA_009982885.2). Classification (NCBI taxonomy): domain Eukaryota; kingdom Metazoa; phylum Arthropoda; class Insecta; order Lepidoptera; family Sphingidae; genus Hyles; species Hyles vespertilio. Next base: position 10,896,618 of record CM042825.1, on the reverse strand, counting down.
CATAAAACATCACAGGCGGTAAGTCTTCAAACGTTTTCACAGCTCAGCGGAATATTTCAACGGAACGCGCAGACCCGCTTTAATAACTTTTTGATAATGATATAGGGCTGTTTTTTCCATCCCCCATTTTATATACGCTGAAAGTTTAACCGAATTTACTGCCACTTTGCGTGATAATATTCTTTTTCGCCAATGCAAATGGTTTATTGGCGAGATATGACGAGAAATTTTTTTTGGTGTTCAGTGTGTTTGAATTTCTTGAGGGAATATATTATAGTGCCTATAAGAATACAGAAATAACTCATTACAAATAGCAGGCTTCAAATATAATATTAACGTTGATCACTAGTGTTCATTGTATGTGCGGTACGTTTACTCTCAAGACCCTCATGTATTTCCCCTTCCAATACTATTATTACAAATAGGTAATTCATTAAAAGTATCAACTTACAGCCTGCTGTGCAAAGAGCTCATAAAGACTCGGACCCTAATACGTGAGAAAATCAATAAGGTCTGTGCACATACCTAGAACATGTCAATAATAAAACTACAAGAACAATCAACATCAAGATGCAAATGATGTTCTTTAAAATTAAATGTTTTATTTTATTTTATTGTAATGACTGGCGTGATGAGCATACCATTCAGGTGACAGAGCTATAGAACCGATCATGGATGGTAGAAAAACCAAACAACATCATGAATTACAAAGCAATACGCGACATTCCACTGCGGTCGCCATCCTGAGACATACAATTTTAAGTCTCAATGTGTACACTATAGTTACTATGGCTACAATGTTCTTCAAATCGATATACAACAGTGCATATTACATGCGGTGGGAGAACCATTTCTCCCAGACCTACCCAGGTGATATATCACCAGTAAACAAAGTTTATTCGTCAAATTACTTTTAAAATTACCTCTACAACTCATACTACTAGTATTCAGATCTTTGTCATTGTGAAATTTGCGACACAGTGTATTTGAGAATTGAAATTAGGTACATTAAATTAGTCTTTACTGTGATTAGTATTTGCAGCTGGAATTCCAGTTGTTGGGTCTGTGATTACGGGTAATACAATAGCATTACAGGGAAGCTTCAGTATTCATGTATGTATATTTAAACTCAATTTGCATTAGCCTGTATTCGTCTACTGCTGGTCTTCTACAGATTACGTCATAAACCTTTTCTCAAGATCTCAATACTCAGTCTCATACTTACTCATGGTTGAGTTTGGTGAGAACAATATCAGAGTTCTATCACTAGGCAATTTTTATGTTACCTTATTATTTGTTGGCCATTAATATAATTATGATGTTGCCATTATAGGTTTTACCATGGAATTATTCCATAGCTTAGTGTTATATATATCTAGTGGCTCCCTTTTCGCATAATCCATTGATAACATAATATGAATAATCTAAAGCATATCCCCCAAAAGCAACACAATGTATCTCAAATCCCTGTTGACACTCACAAGGGTAAACAACTAACTACAATCACTGAGAATGTTTTTATACGACGCAAACACACTTTGACTTGTTCCTTGTTCCTCCCTTTTTTCCTCCACAAACCGTTTACATAAGACTGATTTATGGCTTATAATACGCACTAGAACAAGCCAAGTTTTGCCCGTCCAATGTGACTCCCATTTACATACATTTGGCATCTGAAATATTGCAGTATTTCGCTGTGTGTAATTATGTGTGTAACTTTATGTAGGATAGTGAGCGTAAGTGGAAAAAAATACGGCAATGTGTTCCGGGTAGAGGATTTTAGGGCCCCGCACCTTTATGGTTCATAACATTGTTCTCAAGATGTATATTTGTAGAACCTTTTAAGATGACAACTAACATGTTGAAGACAGACCGCGTGTTCTGTTCTTCGTATAAGCCTTGACGTCTTTAGTGTATATTTAAGTAGTTATTGAACACGCCGATCTAAATATTATGTAAATGACTAAACATTTTTACCATTACTAGTGATAAGACTGTACTACAATTTCAATCAGGTGCAGTGTAGAATCAAACTCGTAAAAAGTGGTAATAAAATATCAACTAAATCTGGCAATCAAAGACATGCGCATTGTTACATCAATGTTTAAAAGTTTTGTGTAATGTCGAATGATAAGTAATTATTGTTTTGTACTTGCATTAATTTATCGAATTATAATTATTACCCCACGTAACGAATATTCCCCAATCAATATTTTTATATTGACTTATTGATTGTTCGTCCACAATTATGATCCATGTTATTTAGTAGGCATTTCCAAAAGTAACCCTTCCTGTTACTTGGTTACCTTGAAGTTTTTGTACCCAAACCATTATTGAATAAGCAATAAACAAAAATATTCAATACAAACAGCCGGCCCAACGTAAACAACACGTCATTAAATCGAAAATGTCACGAAAAAAGTTGATCTTTTCATATTAGTTTTCGCCATAAAGTCGAACTGGTGCGGAATGTTACAACGCGACCGGCAAAATTATCTTCTTAAATAGCCAAGGGAAAATATGCTCTAAAACACCGATACAAAGTCTTTCGTGCCGAAAATGTGACGGTGGTAAAGCGATTTTATCATATACGCCCGAATGACCTGTCGCTGCCGAAAGCATAAATTTTTTCTCACTTCTACGTGTTTTTGAGTTGTTGTCTGTTGTACTTTATTTTCATTGTTTTTTCGTTTATAAAGTTAAATATTAAAGCACAGTGTACGTTTTTTGTGGAAATATGGTCTGGAATGCGGTCGTTCGTTGTCTGATTATTCATGAGAGACTGTAAAAATATGAATAAAAATATTTTGACTTTGGACTGGATTTTATATGACTGTCATATTTTATGAAACTCCTGCAGTAAGTTTTAATTAAAGTACGAGATACTAATTTTTATAAGTTGAGAAACTGGATTGCGTAGTGGAATAGAATAATGCTGTAAAATCATAACCCACGAATTATATATCTGCACTTAAAATAATTATTTCAGTGCTAATAAAATATTTCAATCAGGTCGTGTTGTTAGATTGAAGCGATCTCTATCGATTTTGATGCAACGACATAAAACACGATATGTGTAATTGTATCGTAATTTGGACTGAATATTATTAATTAAAAATTTAAATAAAGTACCTATAGTAAAAAGTATTTACTGTGTTCTTTTTTTCCTACGTTCCTACATAACTTTCACTGACATTCTATTCTAACATTTATGATATAAAAATCTTTTAATCTAGATTTTATTGCTGAGGATAAACATAAAAAGAAGAAATTGATCTTTAAGCCCTATCAATCTTTACTTCGTAGTTTCAGATTAATCATAAATCCAACTCTCCATTTACGAGGCAGTTAGTAACATAAACAGTATAGTAACAGTAAATGCACATAAATTGTTATATTAATAGTGAAATTGCGCATTAAAAGTTATTTATGCATGTCTTGACTCAGCATAAATGGACAGGCTCATCCAACACGATATCACAGCCTTACAGAAGATCGACGGGAAGCGGCAGCTTAGCTGTCACGTTTCATTTGGTGAGTGGAATTTCTTTCCGTCTTCTCATTCTTTATTCCTCGCATTCCCCTTCCGATTTGATAGACTGGCAACTATTCCATGAGCCAAAGGTTGTGGATATTAATGGGCGGCAGTGATAAATTAGCATCAAGTGACTTGTTTGCTTGTTTGCCCAACCTAATATACAGGGTATATCAAGACTGCTACCGAAAACGAAGCCGGGTGGTAGTTTAAGCGACTTCAGACACAATGCAACAGAAAAAGTTGCAAAAAATAGCGACAATTTTTTTTTTTTAATTTTTTTCTTATGACCATATTTGGGTGATAAATACATTTTTTCCTAAAATAATGGTGTATACCCTTTTATTTATAAATAATCTAAGGTATAAAAGTGTTTAAATTATTATTTTAGGCAAAACTATGGATTTACCACCCAAAAATGAAGATATTTAAAAAATCATAAAAAATCATTGTCGCGTTTCTTTTCGAAATTTTTGATTGCATTGTGTTTGTAGTCACTAAAACTACCACCCGGCTTCGTTTTCGGTAGCAGTCTTGAGATACCCGGTATAAAAAAGCAGATTTATAATAATAAGTTCATCAACTTCATTATTTTCTCAGCCACAGGAAGCCCACTGCTGAATGACCTCCCCCAAAGATCGACCTGTAATATAATATTCACTCAAAAGTTATATTTCTAGAGTACCAACTAATGTTACGGGCAATTAATAACGTACCATCAGGTGACGTTTTTTCTACGTTTTCCTATCCTAATTGTCCAAAAAACCTTAGTCATACTTACGATCTTTTATTACAAACAAACTCTTTATTAGTACTAAAGCCATACATATGTACATACGAATTTATTAAACCAACACAAACATGGGCAAAACAGGTCATCAACAAACCGTTAAGTCTGTGTATACACGAAGGAATTATTCAGTTCCGTCAATTGTGTGATCAATCTAAACTAGTTAAATTAATTTCATGAGAGCACGCCAAGGGCCCGCTAAATCACTGCTGTGCCTACGGGGACAAGTTTAATTAAGTCTAAGAAAGTTATTAGCTCGATGCGGCATCATCGATCCGTGACCTTGAAGGAAGGACTCGTGTAACGCTATTAAACGAGCAATGTATTTTTAATCAAGTATCAATCTTGAAATTCTAATAAGACTAATTATTTTTGAAAAGATAATAGAGGGAAAGTTTTAACAAATTTTTGAGCGAGTTATCGAAGACAGCTTTAATTTATTACAACTTCATATCGGCTCATTATGGGTATTCGATTTGATTCATTTTTTTTCAAAAACGACCAGAACAACATGTATGGCAGTAAATCAAAATTTTAATCCAGACTCGGTTATTTTATTATCATTATCATGAGAATTGTGGTATTGCATTGTATTTGCAGTGAGAAGTGAAATAGGGTTACGAAAGCACCAATTTTTCATTTATTCTTACGTCTCCGTAAGAACGTAGCCGTGTAAAACAGTAAAAAGTAAACGAGTTACAGTAAGTTAACGTTACGAATTTGACATTACATGTTCAATCACCATGTATAAGGTTACAATACAGGATGTTTCATTATCCGTAACGAGCGCAGTATAATAATGTGGTCGAACTAACGTTATGTCGGTAGCGGCAGGTACATGGTCAGTGGAAACATATGGGTCTGTGATCCGCGCATGAGCGTCGCGGTTTTTACTGTTCTTGTTTGTTGAAAAACAACAATGAATAAATAGAGGTACAAATATACATATAGATTTTCGCCGTAATCATAATGCCTATGAGTTTAATATTTAAAGGCTTTCTATGATTATGTGTCGTAAATCTATTAGAAATAAATCATTTCATAATAGCAAAACCTAATACTGCACACATAAAATTATTCTATGTATGTAGTATCTAAAATAATCAGACACCATATAATCAATTTATTTTTTAGGGTGTGACTATATGTTTTATGCGATTAAAATGAACAATAATGGTTTCTAAATTACGCGAATGTTACAAATTGAGGTAAAATTATTTTCTTGTTTACAAAAAAAAGTAGCTTTATTTCAATAAAAGAAAGAATCCCAAAGATTCAACTGAGCTTTTTAGGTCCAATTTACAACAAAATAACGAAACTAAAAATTCGATTACCGGTAATTTTAAGGATTGCAGTAAATAAATCTCGTTCTATACAGACTAGAAACAGCAAGGCTTAACTTGATTAAAGAGAACGAGCAAGGAATACGATACAATCGAATCGACAACGTTAGTTTAGCCTCTTTCTGGCTCTAAAACAATGAAACAAATTGCAAACCACTGTACTGTTGTCGTCGAATGTTTCACTCGAAGAAAGTATTACGCTTAAACTTATCGGTCAGCGGTTGTGGAGACAATAGCAATAAATCATTGCATTTCCTTGTGTGTTTATTTCGAAACATTAAACACATACTTGGTTTAATTTTATTTATCGTTATGGTATCATAAGCTATCAAATAACTTGAAGACTACTTATTTCATAATACCTGTTTCTTCGTATTGCGGGCTTTGTATCCCAGTTGATTTTAAATTCAACGGAGTGACTTTAAAATATAAACATACAGATTATAACTAGAAATAGCAAATTATAACTAATCTGCTTTCTTATTCCTGAAGAAACATTAAATCATTCAGCTTTTCCTCCTAATTTACAATAATTCTTACACAAAATTGAAACAACGCAATAAGCAGCAGGCACGTCCAAAATGCGTACCCGTATGTCGCGCCCACCTGACCACTGAAGGCATTTAACATTTGCCTTTCCCCAAAGAATGGACTTAGCCCTTACGTTCCCGCTAGGTTTTAATTACGTACTTAACTGAGGCTTAATGTACTCCAGTTATAAGTCGGAGTATACCGGGGAAAGTTTGAATGCTCCAACTTCGCTACGGCGTTGACAGATGAGCGTTCTTTTTGAAATACTAGGATAATAGGGGTTGGCAGGTGGTCAGCTAATACTCTTTCGTCTGGAACACTCGAATTAACATTTTTAAATTAATTCTTAAAGGGCTTAGTTTGGGCGTGGTTTTGTAAGCTGTGTATTTTTTTTTTTGAGTGAATGTTTGAATGAAAAAAGTTGGGAACTTTCAGTTGTTGCTTTTGTTGTATTAATATTTGGATGTAGTGGAATATAAATATGGTGGAATAAAATAATTTCTATCAATCTGTTAATAGTTAATACTAAACTCATCGCTCAGTAAATGCTCCAAGCCACTTAAATACGTTAGTTCTTGACCTAATTTTATTAAATAAATGTGCAATGTTAGCACGTATAAATAGATATAAAAATATTTGATAAGAATTTCACATCTGCTGTTTCATAAGCACTAATTGAACTATCGCAAAATGAGGCATTTAAAATAATTTTCTACATAATTAAATTTCTCTGTCATTCCTAAGTTATAAAGTAAGTGCACGGGTACGAAACCAATGCAACGATAACTTTTAACCATCAACTAAAAATTTTACCGCAATACCTGCATAAACTTCGAAACAATTCAACCGTTACAAGCTCACAAAAGGCCAACAATCGCAAACAATAAAGTGGAGGTTGCAATTTTTTAAATTGCACAATTCATCTACAATGTCCAAGTATTATCCGGAGCTCGGCGACGTAAAAAAAGCGGGCACCGTCGTCGCCCGTCTATTTCAAGAGATGTGGCTTCCGGTGCGAATCAAGAGATTATTTTCGGTTTATTTTTCTACCGCCCCCCCCCCCCCCCCCCCTCCAGCGAACGACTGATCTTTGGACGTCTGATTGCTATTGAAGTTTTGGTTGTTGATTGAATACGTCGTATTAATGAGGCATTAACACATTGTGTGTAGCATTGAATTATACTACGGTTTTGTTTTCAAAACATCCACATCCATTAAATAAAACTATTATTCACGGATGTTATCGTGGATTTTTATTGATTTGAAGCTGTAAAGTAATCGAAACGTCGAGAAGTAAAAAAATGTAAACAATAAACAGATACAGATACATACCTAATAGTTTTATTTCAATGTGTAACATTCGCGTAAATGTAAGAAACCATTCATTGTTTTCATGGCTGCACTGAATTTTGATTTCTTTAAATTCTACAAAATTGTATGGTGCCAATAACAATTGTTTGAGTAAACTGTCCACGAATCTGGACTTGAATATCTCTAAAATAAATATTTATATCGCAACTTGCCATCTACTTACTCACAAGACGTACTGCGACTACTACGACTACATATATTATGCTATATGTGTACTTACACCATGTGTATATTTCTATTATACCGGGTATCTCAAGACTGCTACCGAAAACGAAGCCGGGTGGTAGTTTTAGTGGCTACAAACACAATGCAACTAAAATTTTCGCATAGAAACGTGACAATTATTTTTTATGATTTTTTAAATTTCGTCATTTTTGGGTGGTAAGTCCATAGTTTTTGCTAAAATAATAATTTAAACTCTCTTATATCTTAGAGTATTTATAAATTAAAGGGTATACACTATTATTTTAGGAAAAAAATTATTTACCACCAAAATATGGCAAAAGGAAAAAAAATTCAAAAAAAAAATTGTCTCTTATTTTTGCAACTTTTTCTGTTGCATTGTGTCTGAAGTCGCTTAAACTACCACCCGGCTTCGTTTTCGGTAGCAGTCTTGATATACCCTGTATATATTATTTACATAGCGATTTTTAATCTACATAGTTTGTATTCATTATCCTCAATTTTTATTTAATTCTAGAAAATTTGAAATTTAATTTCGAAATGGAAAGTATTTCACCCGGTAGTTAATGTATAGACAATGATATATCAAGCTATAATTTATCTACTGATGGCTTTTACAGCTTCACCCAACCCGTCAGTAAGCGTCCAGCGTTCGCCCTTACTACCTAGCAGAATATTTGGCCACGTTGGACTTGGGCTGCTTCGAAAAACACTTGTATCTGGAGTTGATTACACTAAATTACAAAGATTTAGTTCATAAAATAAAAAGTATTTTTTCCTGATTAAGGTGCACTGAGTTTAACAAAAATATTAAGAAATACCCACATGTCACGTTTGTAAAATAAAGGTTTATGAAGAATGGGTTAACTATGGAACACATTAGTAGCAGAAACATCAAATATTTTTTTTGTATTCTAGTGTTATTTGATAACATCAATGAAATGGATGAAGTGAAAGTAATATTAAATTAAGACCGACTGATTTAAGTGGCAAAGTTATTGGGTCCCTATGTTATTGGTATCCCTATATTAATTAGGTGTTACGGTTATTTACCCATTCACATAGATTTTCAACCTGTAAAAAAGTACAAAATTGCCGCTTAAAATTTTCTAACACGTAGTTGTCTACAAAACTATATGCAGGAAGTGACAATACTATATTTAAGATATTTTATGTGTAAAACTTATTCCTATATACAGCCTCCTTAATGCACCATAAATACAAAAGTAAAAAAAAAAAACACCCCACTTTATACGAGCTTAAACGAAGAAAAATCAGAACTGTTGTGAATTCCGAGGCAGGAGTTAAGCCAAGCGAAGAAATAATTCCAACCCCACCTTTCAAGAATGAAAATACTTTTTATCAAGCCGTTATAGCTCTCGGTAAAGACATAAAAGTGTCATTAAGTAAGGAAAAAGCGTCCGTGAAACATGTTGGCGACAATGAGCGCGAATGATTAAACTTGCTCGTTTTGTGAACGAGTAATGGCTTCCTTGTAAATGTGAGTAACGTGAATGTAAAAAGTATTTTCAGCTTGAATACATTTACGGGAATATATTTATTTTATCACGATATAATTTTATTTTTCACAGAAGCTTAGAAGCTTTCAGTTGAAAACACTATGTAATTTTAATTTATTAATCTATAGGACCGTTTATTTAACCTTTGAATATGAGCACGCGTCCTCCACTAAATTTTTTAATAAATAAAACCTCGAGAGATATTTAAAATCCATATTATACAATTTGTCACAGGAAGCATGAAAATTTTTGATTGACAAAATGAAAACTGCAGCTGAACAAATATTAACTTTAAAAATAAACATACTACAGTAAACTCACTCAGTCACTTCCACAATGATGGCATAATTTTTGCTTAGCGTCAAACAACGAGTCCTAATGTGTTTTGTGAGTTCAGAGCACTTTTGTTACTTCACTGGCTACTGTCAAGGGATTTCACTTGTTATAAATCATGCACACCTTGTCTGTCCATAGATTTACTCTAAAATAAAACAATTAAATAATTCATCGAGTGTGGAATGGAACTAAATGTACGTCTAACATATTCGTAACCGTTAATGTACTCTTAAAATAGTCCCAGTATTGTTATGTTCTCGTAATGTATGGTATTTTGGTTTAAGGAAGTTTACATTCGTTTTATTGTATAGAAGTAAAAGTACTTATATCTTTATATTATTAGGTCGATTTCTTTTGAAAAAATGTGTTAGTAGTTAGATCGGGAGGGCTCCGTAGTAATTTAAATAATAAATGGGGTAATATATTTACACGTCTCTGTCTTCCGTTTTATCCTGCACCCTTCGTACGTCCATCCGTACAAGAGACTGATAGCTTGGCTTATTAGTGTAGTGATTTGAGTTTAATTACCAACCTGCTTGACTTCAGACCTTTCGGTAGTAGCTCTTTTAGTACACCCAGCAAACTTATTTCTATTGGTAGACGTCGCATACACATTTGCGGGCTTTAAATACCATATAAAATCTTTAAAATCGAAATGGTATGCAGTTTTCCTCACGACGTTCTCTATACCATTATAGTGACAAATAAGTATTTTCATAAAATATTTAATAAATGCGGAACATAAAATTTCACCATATCAGCACACGGTAAGTTCAAGAAACTGCGTCGATTAACCCACCGCAGCGTACCGATCTAAAATAACTATAAACTTCATATAGCCTCGTCTTACCGCACGCGTCTGATTGATTTCACTTATTAGTAAGCCACCAACGCACTTGGAATGATCCATTAAAGCGAGATAAAACATGGCAACCCTATTTATACGTTTATCTCGGCCAACATTTGTATCGAGTTTTATTAAAAAATATATATAAATACGTAACGGACGCAGAGAACAGAAGCACGTTCTATATTTGTAACTACACTCCGTTCACAACAACTCATAATATTTAGAAATCGTGGCGCGCGCGCACGCGTGGCTCGGGTGTGGATCGATGAAACCGATCAGTGAGATGCTGTACCGGACGTGAGTGTTGTGAGATGTTCTCTAACTTCAAGCTGCCTGTGTTGAAGGCTAAAGGGGTGAAGGAGGAGCCCCTGTACTGCTACAGAAGCGTTAAGACGAAGCCGCCCAAAACTCCGACTCTGAACCGAGTGAAGCGACATCAAAGGCGTAAGTTTTATATTTGAGTACGCGAATAAACACGGCTTAACGAAGTGCTGTTGCTTATAGCAAACGGAATTAGATGTTTCAGCTGTTAGTCGGAATGCTTTGCAGGCATACGTGAGAGTACCTGCACGAACCGCATCTTAATTTGCGAGTGTATGCTAGCAGCGGTTGCTTGATTATGTCAACAAGAAACAGTTTCTGAATGTTGATTAAACTTTGTTTTTGATGTGTCATCTCTTAGTGAAATAAAGTTATTAAATTATGCTAATGCGCTAGTGGTAAACGACGACGGATGTGTTCGTGAATTTGTATGTTAATATTCTCGTCTCATTTAATTTAACATGATCTAGCTATCTATACATATAAATAAAATTGAAGTGTCTGTTTTAAAAGTGAAAATAAAAAGAAATGTCATAACATAAAAAACATGTCAAAACATATCGTTATATACACGATACCTGTGCCGAAAATGATATTTAAAAAAATGTTGTCTGTCTGTCTGTCTGTTTGTTCCGGCTAATCTCTGAAATGGCTGGACCGATTTTGACTTGACTTTTTTTGTCAGGTAGCTGATATAACAAGGCGTAACTTAGGGTACATTTATTTTAGAAAAAAATCTCTTAGTTTAGAAAAATAAAGTAATGATGCAATGCCCGCGCGCAGCTCACGCGCTTGCCACTGGGCCGTCACGTCGGGCGCCTCCCACCAACGAATCAGTATCACATTTACAAAATATTGTATATAAAGAATTTTTTTCAATAAAGTTAATACAAAAAACTGAAAATAAATGTGTAACGGGAGTTTACCGCCGCTCGCTAAGAGATGGCGCCACCGTAGAATTAGATCGCGGTATGGTTTCGTTACAAAGGTTGATAATTATATTATTTTTTTTAATTTATATAAAATTACAATTATATAAAAAAATTATTATATAAAAAAACCAAATTATTATTACAATTATATAAAAAAAAATATTTATTACAATTATATAAAAAAAAAACAAAAGAAAAAACTAAATAAACTAATTAACTTTTTGTTAAATTCCACGCAGACGAAGTCGCGGGCACAGCTAGTTTTAAAATATACTTTTAGAAAGCCTCGTGTCGTTACCATCTGATGGACTTAATAAAAAACAAATTAGAAGGAACTCTTCGTAGAAATAACGAACATTATAATACGAAGCGGCCAAAATGTAGACTAGGCCAATTTAAGAGAGATTTTCATTCGATTATAATAATTTATAATTGACGATACGCAACAAACATTCGCATCTAATCTATTTCATCTTATATTTTTTTCTCATTCATTCATTGTCTATGCGTGGGCTGTTAAATGTGATCAAATACGCATAGGTGACTCATGCAAGCAATGTACTCCTTGCGATTGTTAGTAGGAAAAACTCCACATACACATGCATAAACTCAGGCGTTATTCCCAGAAGAGGTAAGCAGATGTGCTACCAGGGCACCCAAGTTCTGCGTTATGTTTTCTGTCCCACGATGTGATAGGACGCGACCCTATTGCCATATCGGGAAATAAATTCTGATTCCGGACTGATAAATGAATTGAAAATTGCAACATCACTTTGCCCAACCTGGAATTCAAAACCGTATGTCAAACCTGGGATTCAAAACTGTAGTAAAAGTTTGGAGTCTGGAAATCTACCTGGAAAGATGATACCATGCAGAAGGCTGAACGTAAATCCCCAAGCGAAATTGTGCACAGAAAACAGGCATTAAAAAATCCAGGTGAAACTCAACATAGAAAATCACAAAATGAGGAAATGAGAGTATAAAAATGAATCATAACCCGGAAGTTTGAAAACTCTGCCGCCCACAGCGTGACGAAGCATAATGATAATAAAATCACGTGCCAAGTTACAAAATTCGACAGCTGCGGCTGATAGCTTCCCGTTATCTTTTATTATTCAAAAAATATTTTTGATACCTTCCCTTTTTATAATAAAAACATATTGTACACTTATTTTATATTTATTTGACACTGTCCCACTTTCTACTTTAGCTGGCAGGAAGCCGGGGTTTTATTGTTAATTAGTTCAAATATGTTATAAGGACGTTAAATTAATGCTGCTGGTGATATAAAAAGCGACGGATAATGGAGTAGGGAGTGGAATAGAATGACATGTAGGTGGTCTCGAAATCGCCTTAGATTTTTCGGTGACATGAGTGTATTCAGAAATAACTGAAGTAGTAGTAGTCGTCGATGATGCTCAGAAGGGGATAGTTTAATAATACGGCATGGCATGTCCCTCAATTCTCAGTAAAGAATTCTACAAGTCTAATCTTCAAAAACATACCTTGCAATATACCAGGAAATTTTGATTGATCATTGATCAGCGTTCCACTGCAGATGTCCTAAATCGTCCGAATTGTAAGCCATCGAAGCCGGTCTCTTGTCTCATCATTCACATTTACTTAATTGGACTATTTATATAAATTCCAACTTGTGAACAAAGACTAGTGATTGCCAACATTGAGCCCAGCCGTTGTAACCGCATCACAATTCCCCAGAAAGTCCATAAATAACGGGCAAAAAGTTAAACTCTCAGTTACAGCCGTCGTCTTTGAACCATTTTCTGGTTAACTGATAGTTATATTTAGCTTTAATTTATAAACATTTACCGTTTATTGGGGCAACGCGTACTTTTGATGTTGGAACTTTTAAAGTTTACCTTTCATTTTATACGGAATTGGTAAGGTGAGGAATAATATTTGGTTTAATTTTAATATCCATTATAATAATAGATCAGCTCATTTACTTCAATAGAAATGAAAAACTGTTTTTCTTTAAGGAAAATAGCGCAAGGAGACTTGCTTATATCATAAATATCTTAATAAGATTAACTATGGTTAGTAAAGTCCACCAACCCGCACTAGGGCGTCGTGGTTGTCTAACGTCTCTCAATCTAAGTCTTGCCTAAGAGGAGTTGGTGATAGTCTGGTGCAGAACTTTTCTATATCCCACTGCATGACATGAGCCTCCTCTACAGAGATAACGATTGAGAGGGTTTAGGCTATATAGTCCACCACGCTGGCCTAGAGCGGGTTGGCGGAGTTTACACTCGTATATCATAGAAATTCTCACAAATCGCTATGGCATGAACGTTTTTCTACGATGTTATCCTTTGAACCATCCATAAACGTCCACTTTGAAGCGTATCTCCCGTATTCAGTCTTTTTCTTCACTGATCTTCATTAGATATTAGAGAAGTGAAAAGTGGTAAATATATAATTGATTCAAATCCCAATCAACCTAGCAAGGTCCCCAAACTTATATACTATAAAAGAAATTCGTTTTTGTGCCGCACCGTCAGGCTGTGGAATTGTTTGCCGGCGCACGTGTTCCCTCCTTCCTACAATCCTGGGTCCTTCCGCCGCGGTGTGAAGAGGCACCTTAGCAGGCTGGCATAATTGTTTCCATTGGCATGGGACTGCCGTCCGATGCCAATGGATACTCTGCCTGGGCGGCATTGGCACTTTCCATCAGGTGCAATGCCGCCACTATGCCAGGCCAGTATAAAAAAATTAAAAAAAAACAAACCTGCAAGGCCCACAGTGCAGTGCGTCAACTTTCCTCTCATTCAAGGGGCTGAGATATATTTAGGACGTTGCGTAAAATAGCTTGGCCCTAATTACACTCCCATTGGCCCCGAGCAAACGACATGGCAGGAAGCTCCGAATGGGCCGGACGCTTTTCTTGGCAGACAAGGTTGTATGGTTGATGATTGGTCACGTGACGTTTTGTAGCCTAGTAATAGACGCAGGCTGTGAAACGAAAGGCCAATCGTTCAACCCCTATACCGAGATGGTTTGAGTGATACACAAGTATTTGTTTCGGGTCTGGGTGTATTTACTTCATAACTATGTGGGCGCATGTTTAGATACGCGCCAAACGATACGTTGTATAACACCAAAACAAAAAATACATATGAGTGGATTACTCAACATGTGAATCAAGAACTCTCCATGAATAGTGTATCCTCACTGCCACAATATCAATGACGTGACCGATAATAATCAACGCGGACCATAAAAGCCCGTAACACCTCATGCGTTTTTAAATAAATGAAAAAATAAATAAAACAGAACAAAGGATGGCTAGTCTTATTGCATCTTTGACAAACCATTATTAAATAGAAAATGAATTTTTCAAAGTGACATTATCAACTAATCACATCACTCATGCGTCTATTACATCCAAAGGCGTAGTATATAAACATAGCTCGAAAAGCGGAACTTAACAGAAGCGTCAACCCGTGAAAGACCACGGGCGGGTCCAAAATACCAGTGTCGGACCGTTCCGGTGACCCGGCACTAACGCGCGATTCGCCGCGTGCTCTGAAACCCGAATCATCTTGCAGGTCCGTTCATAGTGGTGTGCATTGGCTGTTCAGTTTTTGAATTAATTTTAGATAATTAAGTTCGACGATGAATTAGATGTACTTATATTAACAATAAATTGATGGAAATTATCAATAATCCATGTAATTTTCTAATTGTGAATATAACTTATTTATACGTGATTTTTTTTATTTTTTCTTTAATGTTCTCATTTTTGTCTACTGTAACTGTTCTTATAATCTATCCAATTTGTTTCTATAGATATTCAACATTCCATTTAGGATGGAAATCCTGGCAAAAGCTAGAAAATAACTTATAACACAAGATTTTTTTTTTATATTGTTCACATTTAATATTTAGCTTCAATTAAATGAAACGCATAAAACGAAGCACTAAGCCCTAACTAAAGTCAGCCTGTGAAATAAATCCGATTGCTATGTACCAACTTTTCACATACAGATATTGTCAACGATTTTCTATGTTGAAGGCCAGTCCGAACGGACCTTAAAATTGTAACCAATTTCGCGCGAGACGGCCGGCCGTTTCTTCGGATCGTCACCTCTCAGTGACAACAGATGGCCGTTCCCGGCGGCTGCTATTTACGCATGTTTTTAATTCACATTTTCCCGCTTGGCCGGGTGATATGGAAAGTGGATTCGTTGGCAGCCGGTGAGAACATTAGCTTTACTTCGGATCTTTTCATTCCACTAAATATTTTCGGTTATAATGTGCCGAATGCGATCCGAACCGTTGTTTTGACTTAATGGCTTTATCTACTTTTTTTGGGTTATTATAACTGTTTTTAATTATTTTTATTATTTTATTTTTGAACCTATAATGATTATGGAAAGAGATTTATTATATTTCATAATGATGATTGTTTTTTTTTAGAGTGATTAGATTGTACATTTAGAATTAGAAATTGTTTGATGAGAACTTTGCAATTGTACTTCGTAGCTCTACTTCATCATAAGACCTAAGGTAACTTTCAACTTATTACTTTGGTAACTAAACATAACCTAAAAGCCAAACCTGTATTTACATTAGCAAATCTAACTTTGCTGAAATATCATAACCACGTGCTATTATTCCCAAACACCGCTTCACAATCAATGCAAAATCAAACCCATGAAGATATTGTCCGTAATCTTACAAAAGCCATACCTACAAATCCACAAAACATAAACAATATATATACGCAAAACAACAAAACATACGTAACGTGTTTTAATTTAATTACACAGAGTAGTTTCCAGCTAAGGATACAATAACTCATCTTAGCAGAGCTCGTAAAAAATGACCTCGGGACATTCAGACCGGGGATGCATCCCTCATTACCATAATCCCAATTACTTTACATTGCGAATGCTCTCCGTAATTCATACGGTCGTTGACTTTTAACAAGGACTAGATCTTTGCGAGAATTAAAGTCGGTACTTTCGACCCAGCTTGTATTTTAAGTAGGACGGTCGCGTTTCTAGAGTTGATTAGTGAACGTTTAGTTTTGTAGTATTCGCTGGGAGTATTAAGTGATTGATTGATTAATAAAATATGTATTGTAATATTGGAGTGAGAACGGAAGTATTATTTAGAAACTTTTATTCTTCAATACTTCAAGGAATTACCGACCTAATTTTGGGAATTGTTTAGTAATATTTGCGATGAATAAATTATTATCTATTCAGTTTGGCCATTGAGTTTAGCATCAAGCAATGGAAGATAAAAATAAGTCCTTCAGATTAAACGATTATTCAATTTCGAAAACGTTTCGTTAGTAAGAATTAATTGGTTCTGTAACAAAACTGTTATTCTCATGATTTCTGTATAACTCGCAACCATCGAAAGTAACTCACTAACTGTTAATATCATTGAATCCGCTGATAACTGAAATACCTGGAATCGTTAACGAGTTTCCTAGATAAATAATGATTGTTAGAAACATCGAAATGAACCGTAATAATATTGTTGTTTCCTTAATTAAAACTACAAAAATACACAGCATAATATTTCATCATACTCTCTATGTTTTTTGCACACTTGTATAGCTAGAAACCGCTTTTCGTGTGTATTTTTGGAAAGAATTATGGCCGAATACAGCGACAAATGGAGACTACAATGACCTTTTTTAGACCTTTTATGTGACACCCCCTGATTGTATTACGAGCGCTGAAAATTGTGGCTTTTACAGAATAACTAACAATATAGAGCATGAAATAAATATGAGTGGGTTTTTTTTTTACCAAAATGTATTACTTTTTTCTAACAAAAGCTTTGCTGCTTGGTGTGATGTTGGAATATTTATTATAATTAAATGGGCTTATATCAAAGAATATTAAGTATTTTTTTATGATTTTAGAAAACTCAGTCTTAGAAATAGCAGACAGTGAAAATCATAAAGATGTTGAATAATATAAAACTAAAGAGGAATTAGGTCGAGCAACTGTAGCATCGACAAATTAACAAGAACAGGGAATAAAAATATTTGAATAGTTATATATAGTTTGTATTTATAGGCAATCACCACGCACTATAACGGTGAAGGAAAACATCGTGAGAAAACCTCCATAAAATATCGACCCGCTGTAGACCAACGTGGAGGACTATTTTGCGTAACCATTTATATCGTACTCTAGATTGTAGAGGAGGCTAGTACCCTGCAGTGGGTTGGGACTGATTCAATCCTGTACAGCTATTAATATAATACTTTATAAGTAATTTACGACTAATAAATTAATTATTAATAGTTACTTCTGTATCAGCCCATATACATCCCACTGCATGGCACAGGCCTCCTCCACAATCGAGAATACGATTGGGAGTGGTCAGGCCATATTGTCCACCACGCTGGCCTAGTGCGGGTTGGTGTACTTTACATACAATAGACATACATACAAATTGCTTAGATATGCAAATTACCTCACGGTGTTTTCCTTCACCGTTATAGAGCGTGGTTATTAACTATCAATCCACACATGACCCCGAAAAGTTGGAAAAGTTTCGAACCTGCGACCACCGTGAACATGTTGGGAGCCGCGTCTGATCTTACCAACAGGCTACCACGTACTTTACAATATCAATGTGCAATAATTAATAACCTTTAAAGTGTCACTTCAACAAATGCTACTAGTTGCAATCAATCAATGTAACAACAAACTTGAGTTTCAAGCATTGCGCAAATCTGAATAAACATTGCTAAAAAACTAAACCGGTGAGACGGAATGTTTTATATTGACGCTCCTGAGAGGCCTATATTGTGTTAGTTTGGGCTTACTAGGTTATTGGGTTAAAATCGGTATTTTGTATAGTTTGATAACAATAGAGAACTCGGCCCTGGGGATAAAAATTAGATTCAGCTTCGTTCAATATTGTTCAAATTGAGAATTGAATGAATGTTTGACAAAGGCCTAACTTTTTAATTTCTTGAAAAGATGATTTTATGTTTCAAGTAATGGATATAAATAGATTTAAATAATACCTTGAAAATGGAAATACTGAAAGTTTTATTGATGAAAAATATAAAGGGCAAGAACGATAAGTATTCCATCTACTTTAGGAATTGTATAAAACATCTAAATTACGTAATCTAGACTAATATTAGGTATTATGTATAAAACTGAAGAGTTTGTTTGTTTGATTCCTCTAATCTCAGGATCTACTTGTTCGAATTAAAAAAATATTGTTGTGTTGGATACGTCTTTATCGAGGAATGTTATAAGCTATATATCATCACGTTATAGCCTGTAGGAGGGAACCAGTAGTGAAAAATCTAGCCAATACGAGCAAGCGCGGATCCACAGTAGTGGGTACGATGGGCATGCCCACAACCCTAACGGACGTATGATGTCACACTTCCATTTATTGAGATCGATAGACTGATAATATTATATAAAATGCATGAATATCATCATGATAAAATCGTAGAGTTAAATCTTTATTGCGTACAACGATCATGAGCAAGATGAGCATGGGTTGCCATGCCCACAACCTTTTTCGAAGGCTGGATCCGTCCTTGAATACGAGGATATTTTATTCGATTTTTCGTGGTCCGATTGGTCGATATTCTAAATTGATAGTCGTAATGCAACATTGTGGGCGCCATTTTGAAAAGTGTATCTATACCCTGGTTTGAGCCGGGCCGTACCGCTGGTATTCAATAAAAATATGAATAATAATGAAGAATCATAGTAACTTCGCTTGCTTTGTTAGAGGCAGTCCTTTTTGGGACCACGCCAAAATTTTGGAAAGCCAGTTAGCCGGTACGTAAGCCTGATTCTATCGCCTATATAACGCGTCCCACATCAGCAACGCTCATTTAGATATCCTAAACGCTGCTTTTGGCAGTACTTTTATCATTAGCACTTAGGTAAACATTGATTACGTCGGAATAAGCCGGTGGAATATTCAAATTGGCTTAGATAGAAGCCACTGTACACCCGTCACAATGGGCCACTTAACTACGTGTTTCAGGTTCATCTTCATTGTACCATATAATCCCGGATATAATCTGTATCAGCCCATATACGTTCCAATATATGGAATAAACCTCCTTTATAATCGAAAGTACGATTTAGAAGGGTTAGGCGATATAGTCCACCACGCCCGCCTAGTGTGAGTTGACGGAATTTACATACCAATGTATTTTTTTATCACATCACTATGATATGTCGGTTACCTACAATGTTTCACTTCTCCATAACCTTCACCTTCTATGCAGTCAGGCCGACATAATTGTATCGACGGGCAAGGAGTGCCCGGAGGAAAAAATAAAAACAGCAAAAGGAATCAAAACTATGACAACCAAGCTAAATATTAAAATGTAACCTAACACATAGGTATCTGGTGAAATTGCTACATTTTATTTCGATTCGAAAATTTACCTCATGCATGTTTTACGTTGCGAAATGCAACATCAGGATTAGCTTATATTTTCATTTGAATCCCCGCCACTCGTCGAGGCGACTGTAGTAGATTATTCATTTGATTATAGGAACAGCCGTAAAGGAATTCTATTTTGGATTCAGCAGCACTTAATTTCGCTTTGTATCCGAAGCTTTACGGGTGTAAAGTAGATTATCCATATGGGAGAATTCCCCGCTACCTGACTATCTAAAGATGTCACGAGTTCGGGAAATAGAAAATCTTCAGTAGTATGTCGATTTTATAGATTGAGCAGCTTTTTAAAGTAATAATATTTACTTTACATAGTTATATAGCTCCTAAGCTGATAGTTATATACTGTAATGATTGTGACAATTTCTACTCTAAGACTATATGGCCTAAACCCTCTTAATCGTACTTTCGATTGCAGAGAACGTCCATGCCCTGTAGTTGGTCGAATATGGGATGATTTAGATACAGCCAGATCTCTACTTATACCAAAACATGCACAACAGCTATGAAAATTGTATCGTCACCTTTATCGTTGACATCTCAACTATTTTATGTTAACTACGAATTATCTAAAATGCGTCAAAAATTTGTTTGTGTTTATAAATCCTTGGCTAGACTATAGATTGTCTTCAGTATTATAGCACATAGTTTAATTTGAAATGAGTTAATTTTTTTCATAACTTTACGGTATTTGCTGTCCATCTCTTCTCCAATTAGGTACACACTACACAGACAAGACGAAATTGAATAAATAAACTCTTAATGCAAGTAGAACGGAGTAGCCTAGATTGTAAGTTTATATCCAAACGCAGGAACAGCTTCCATCGCTCTCATTGTTTACGTACGCTTCAGTCTGTCAAATAAATTTCCCAAATACTGGCACATCCAAAACATTAGTTCCAAAGAAAACTCTAGTTAATTACTGATTCGAGTGAGGAGTGTAAATATTTTCGTAAGGCTATGTAAATATTTTTATCTTAGAATCGACATGCCTTGTAAATTACAACGTTACCAGATAAATTGGAAATGGAAGAAAGTGGTCCTTTAGCTATAGTTGAATATATAGATTAAGCGAAGCCAGTTTGCTGCCAAGCTATTACTTCATTAACTTTGGTGTCACCACTTTTTAAGGGCAGACTAACATAAACACACTGGTGTCAAATTACTGTTACAATATATCCTGTGATTGGTAAATTCTAAGAAGCTTTATAAGCGTTAGACGATAAAAAAAAAACGAGTCGGTATTATCGATATTTAAGTTCATCTTGCGAATCCTAAACACCTCATGTTTTATAATCAATGTTTAGATACAAGATGCGTATGATATGACATGATAATCCAAGTTTTATCTAAACTAGGCATCTTTTGTTACATTCCAAGTTTGTCTTCCAACTATTACACTCAACATCCCTAAAAACTAAAATCGTACAGCGAATAATTCTAAAATTCAATCACAATCAGCCGTGCCGTCACCCGGGTAATTGACAAGCATCCCGTGGCTTGTCACCTGTCACAGTCGTTGGATTTTAGGACAATTAATCCTCGCGACTGTACCGCGTGCACTCGACTCGTTCATTGACTTTTACAAAACGGCTTGGCACCTCTTGAATAATCGAGTTATTCCCCATGATTTGGGGTTTCATTAAGTATTTGTACTGTTGACTGAACTTGACTAAGAAAAGGGGTTTTTGAATTTCAATCTCTCTACAAAAATAATAGGTCGGAGAGCGCAGTAATTTGCTAACAACCATCGTTTTTTTTTTCGGATTTTCGTTCCTGTTGTTATACTATTAAGAGAAGTGGCGACTCTCGATTTGTCACTTCAGTGTACGCCACTGTAATCTTGGCTCACACAAGTTGCAGTTGTAGGTCGTGACTCGTGGGTGTGTCTACAGTTAATTTCCTCGCCAAAAAATCTACCATAAGAGACAGAATCATTAGTCACAATCTTACTGTCGAGAATAAAAGCGATGTATTTGAAGAAGGCACATTGAGGGGTTTTGTGCTCTACGACTAGTATTTATAGAGGTCAAGGTACCCTAGCAAGCGTCTTTTGTAACACACGGCCGTGTAAATTACTAAGATTTGTCTAACCTCGGTAATAAATTATATAATTCTCGCGCATGAATCGTTAGCCTAACACTTTCCGTCTTATGGGAAATGAAACACAAGAACACCTATTAAAACTTGCCTCATAATTATGATTTATAATTGGAAAAGCCCATCAAACATTCGGTAATTTAGTATTGTATTAGATAATACCAGCGTAAGTCGTGTAATTAACAACTTGTTTCGTAATTGTTGCGATAATTATTGTTATAATTTGTGCTTTGAGCGTTCCTTAATTTGATTTATTGTGGAATACAAAAGGGTAACTGAGCCAAAGCTATTTATCGATATAATAGCTTTGAGTGTTCTGTATGTACACATGTTACATCATGTTGTAGACTAGCAACCCGGCTCAGCTTCGCTCGGGGGCTCAAAATATATTATATTTCACAACAATATAGATATATATTTTACACACAAACTTTCCTCTAAAATTACCCTTTTTAAAAAAAAAAAACACCTGAAAATTCGTTGCATAGTTTTAAATATCTAAAAATACATAGGGACAGACAGCCAGCGTAGGATTATTTCTCGGTTACTTATATGTTTTACAACATTAAAGAAAAGTGTTCTAAAAACAACACAATTTTATGAAAAACAATATCTTTCTGTTAACAGCCCTTCATAGATTCTATTTTTTTCTATGTTCTTGTGTAATATCGCCATCTCCTTTCAAATAAATAACTTGTTAAAAATAGTACACCGTACTAATATTTCATGTGAATCGCCAAATTATCGTAAAACCAAGCCTGATAGCAAACTTGAAAATTTGCATTTTGCATCTAGACACAGGATATGAATGAATGAATGCCTAACGTCTCAACTGTCGCCTACAAGGATTGTACACGGACTGCCATACATATTTCAAATAGTCATCTCCCTCCAATTTTCTTAGAAACCATTTCAATTAATTTATACAAAGGTTATATTAAAAATAGAACATGCTATAAACAAGGGTATATACTCTATGCTCCGATACAACGTTAGAATATTCGAAGGTTCGACGTATATGACGATACAAATGTAGCTACAGTACCAAATGTTCGAACCCTCTATCATACGTCGTTACGATAGAATAATATCGGAGTGAATGATAAGTATCATAGGGAATAAATAGCATTCGATTTTTAGAAGTTGAAAACGTATCACTTATACCTCGAACGTTCGAGCATTCGAACTTATAGGGTAATATTCATATAGGGTAACCCCCAAGAGTTTTGCCATCTTATATATAGGTCGCTTAACACTGGCAGTATTATTCTCAGCAAGCAGAATCATTTTCCAAAAACAAAACAAAAAGACGTCTCATTTCTTGTAATCATATTAATAATATATGAAATACAGCAATTTTTTTTTGTTTCAAGTACAAGAGCGCATAAGGTTTAAGCCTGTATCCGATTTTGCCTTGTTTTTTTTTTTCAGCAAATGATGGTTATGCCACCCCAGTGAATGCTTTTTTTATTCCCTGCAAGTATACTATGTGCTTTGCAGCCACTTTGCGATATCAGTATAAAAAGTTCCAACGCTTTGTTCTTACACCACCACAATTTCAGTTGTCTGATCCAAAAATACGACTAGGTTTACACTCATCCGTACAATAATGTCGGATCATGACCTCTGATCCCGACTCTGATAGAAATCACCCATTTTTCATTCCATTGTTGCTACAGCGGTGATAAGTGGCGAGACTAATGTCATGTAGGACATAGGATTAGCATTGCTAGGTATTATTTATGCATTGGTTTATTTAGTAAAAGAAGAATCTAGGATGTTTGGTCCGATAAAAACATGATAAAGAAGGGAATTTTAAACAAAAATGAGGTCCTTCAAAAGAGTGATAGCAATGGCGAAATCGGATCACATTGGCAGAATTGGCGAGAGATTGGTTCGTCTTCCTTCGGGAACGCGTGCATTTTGGTCACTCGCCAAAGCTGCCATGGGGAATTTTTGTAGCCCTTCCTTTCCACCTCTTCGTAGGGGGGATGCATCGTTGGCCCATGGCGCAAGAGAGAAAGCCGATCTCCTAGGCTCTCTTTTTGCGTCTAACTCCTTTCTGGATGACGGGGGAAGCGAACCGCCGACTATCCCGCGGTGCAACACCAAAATGCCGGAAATTCGGTTTTCGCAACGGCTAGTGCGTAAAGCGCTGTTCTCCCTTGACATCCATAAATCGAGTGGACCCGATGGTATTCCTCCTATTGTTTTGAAGAGGTGTGCTCCTGAGTTGGCTCCGATCTTAACGCGTCTTTTTCGGCACTCCTACTTCTTAGGCGTAGTCCCGGCTTCGTGGAAGACAGCATTAGTGCATCCGATACCTAAAAAAGGCGAGCGCTCGAATCCTTCCAACTACAGGCCCATAGCCATTACCTCCTTGCTCTCGAAGACAATGGAATCCATTGTCAACAGCCAACTCCTTGGGTACCTTGAGGATCATCAGCTATTAAGTGACCGTCAATACGGTTTCCGTAGGGGCCGCTCGGCTGGTGATCTTCTCGTGTACCTAACACATAGATGGTCGAAGGCAATCGAGAGTAGGGGGGAGGCGCTGGCCGTTAGTCTGGATGTAGCGAAGGCCTTTGATAGGGTCTGGCACAGAGCGCTTCTGTCGAAGCTTCCTTCCTACGGGCTTCCCGAGAAGTTGTGCAAATGGCTAGCTAGCTTTCTAGCGGACCGGAGCATCAAGGTCGCTGTCGACGGTGCATGCTCAGATCTCAAGTCCGTGAACGCTGGTGTCCCACAAGGCTGTGTGCTATCTCCCACGCTATTTCTTCTGCATATTAATGATATGCTGCAAATTAGCGGCATACATTGCTATGCGGATGACAGCACGGGTGATGCCTTGTATACCGGCCGAGCTAATATTTCTCGGGAAAACGTCAATGAGTGCCGAAACAAACTTGTGTCTGAAGTCGAGTCCTTACTATCCAGAGTCTCGGATTGGGGCCGACATAACTTGGTTGAATTTAACGCCTCAAAAACACAAGTTTGCGCATTTACCGCAAAAAAAATCGCCTTTCGTCGTATCACCTCAATTTCAAGACACTCCTCTAAACGCCACAGCCAGCATCGGAATTCTTGGTGTCGAGATATCGAGTGACGTCCAGTTCCGCGGTCACCTTGAAAGTAAGGCCAAATTGGCCTCAAAGAAGCTTGGTGTGCTCAACAGATCGAGGCGATATTTCACGTCGGGTCAACGTATGCAACTTTATAAGGCGCAAGTTCGGCCCCACGTGGAATACTGCTCCCATCTTTGGGCAGGGGCACCCCAGTACCAGCTTCTTCCTTTCGACCGCATTCAACGTCGGGCTGCTCGAATCATTGACGATCAGGTTCTCTCCGACCGGCTTGATCCTTTGGCTTTGCGTAGAGATGTAGCTTCGCTCTGCATTCTCTATCGCATGTACCACGGGGAGTGTTCTCAAGAATTGTTCGGACTTATCCCTGCTGCAGAGTTCCGCCACCGTACAACACGACAAACCTCCAAATACCACCCACATCACCTTGGAGGTTGGAAATCTACTACAGTACGTTTTTCCCGGCACTTTCTCCCACGTACTACAAATCTGTGGAACCTGTTGCCAGCGGCATCATTCCCGGACAGATACGACCTGGCGACCTTCAAAAAACGAGCGTATTCCCACCTCAAAGGCCGGCAACGCATCTCCATGCCCTTTGGTGTTGCAGATGTCCATGGGCGGCGGTGTTCACTTACCATCAGGTGAACCGCATGCTCGGTTGCCCCCTATAATATAAAAAAAAAAAAAAAGAAAACAAGCTACAAATCTTGGTCTCTTTGAATTTAAAATATAAGAATTAATTAACAAACATAGCAAGTTAAATAGAAACCTCTGAAGCTGAATGATGCATCATTACAGAGTGTTACTTTTCACTCGATATGTTTTTTTAACTGCAGGGTTTTTCCTATATCAATCACTGTTTAATTGAGATAGAGTCACAGAAAAATATATTTTAATCATCGGCCAATGACCAACAATTGGTGTAAATATCGGGCCTCCGAATGGGGTGAATTGAACCTAGTTCAATTTAACCCTTCCAAGACACAAGTTTGCGTGTTCACTGCGAAGAAGGACCCCTTTGTCATGGCGCCGCAATTCCAAGGAGTTACTCTCCAAGGATTCGAGAGTATTGGAATCCTTGGCATCGAAATATCAAGCAAGGTCGAGTTTAGGAGTCATTTGGAGTCCTCCAAATGACTCATGATGACAAAAGCCGAACTGGCGAGCAAGAAGTTGGGAATCCTGAACAGAGCCAAGCGGTACTTTACGTCGGGTCATAGATTGACAGTTTACAAAGTGCAAATCCGACCCCACGTGGAGTACTGCTCTCACCTCTGGGCAGGTGCCCCAAAATACCAGCTCGACCCACTTGACTCCTTGCAGCAACGAGCTTGCCAAATAGTCAATGATCCCGATCTCACGGACAAATTGGAACCGTAAGGACTGCGGAGAGACTTGGGATCTCTCTGTGTGTTCTATCGTTTGTTCCATGGGGAGTGCTCCGAAGAGTTATTTGAGGTGGTACCACCGTCGCCTATGTACCATCGCACCACACGTTTCCGCAGTAGAGTTCATTCCCACCACCTGGAGGCGTACCACTTCCGAACGGTAAGTTTCCAGTGTTCTTTTCTACCACGTACGTGCAAGCTCTGGAATGAACTCCCTGCATCGGTGTTTCCTCAGCGCTATGACCTGTCCTTCTTCAAACAAGGTTTAAGGAGAGTACTCTCCTCGAGGTAGGCAGCGACATTGTTGTGCTGGTCCCCTGGCACTACAGAGGTCCATGAGCAGCGGTAGCCGCTTATCATCAGGCGGGCCGCTAGCTCGCCTGCCTACAAGGCAATAAATAAAAAAAAATATTATAATAATAATATTTCATTTAGAAAGTATGGACTATGGAGTGGACTGTAAGTGTATTTAAATGAAAACCCTTAGATAGACTGTCGGTTGTCACGTTGTTCTCCGCACTTCCAATCTTTTTATTATTAAATGTTCCACAAAGTAGACATTTCACCCAATGTTTTTGATTGTACGAAGACAGTTTTTCCCCCAGTTCATTCGACGCAGACGAGACGAGTCAAGCGTTGAAGAAATTAAATAAAACGTAATTGAGTTTCGTCGTTTACTGTACCGCGGCGGCGCGTTCAAAATGCTATTATAGTTGGTAACCAAGCAAACGCTTTTATTTCGCGTTTCACTAATATTATTTAGTTTGGACTAATATTTTATAGACTATTGAATTGCTGATAATGTCACTTCGATCTTAACTAAAAACCATTCATATTTTGATGATCGATTGGCACAGTCACCATTTTTTATCTTGACAAGACGTAACATAATATATTTCGTCTCTGAAGCTTCGTGGACAAAAAATGTGTAAATGTCTTACTAAGATTTTTCATCACCATACGAATCAATACACAAAATAATATAATCTATATTAATTAAAAACATATACACGATTTCAAAAGAAAACACCAGCTAGCTTTGCATAATCAGTCAACCGGCTCCCTGCCGTACGTTACCGAATTTTAATCACGAGGCCTATTATATCCAGTGGTACCCTTATCACCGAGGCTAAGCCGCACCTTTTGCACCGCAAATGGAAATATTTATGGAGCCCAATGTCGTGAAGGTTGACACTCGGCGAATTCATTGTTAAGGCTTGTAATTTAAGGGCAAGATTATTAGGTTAGAATCAAAGTACAAGTATTTGGGTGCAGTTTGGATTATTAATTGCTATTTGTTTTTCGTGTTGTAAAGTTGTGGGTAGTTAGTGTTTCCAGGTTTTTAAAGTTTGTGTTAGTAGTTTGTGATTTAAATGATAGATAGCGATACAAAACATATTATTTTGATAGGATTTCATTTGATTTCATTTGCGGGTAGATATCGATTATAAATAATCGGTTATTGCGATGATACAATGTTTCACAAAGTTAAAAAACTTTAATTCGCGCAAAACGATGCGATTATTTAACTATATCCACACAATAAACATATTCGGATTAAACTGCCTCAAAGAACCTTTTAATACATCAAAGGGCATCATTTAACGTAGCGTGAAATATGATAATCGTCGGTCAATATTTTATTTGCAAAAACACACCAATCGCTACATTTAATCTACATAACTCGTCTGATATCGATACTATCGATGCAACAATCGTTAAACGTATCGACGTTCTGATTGATTTACAATGTCCAGTTCATCGGAAACGTATTCATACAAATTCACATACTAATTACGGCTAATTATTTTCAGAAATGTTTACATTATCGAGTGATCTCGTTATGAAGAGTTGAAAATATGAAAACTGCTATCATTAAATATCCCTTTATTAAACAAATAAATTACTGTATTAATTAAATAATTGTTGCTAGTGGTTCAATATTATTATTGGAACTGGATTTCCAGAATATCCGGCGGCGTAATACATTCCAACAATATAATAATTTTTAAAGCGGTTGTATTTTCTAACAGCTGGTTTTAATACTAGCTAATTGGTTCTTTTCACTTGGTTTAAAACTACCTGCACGTCCACTGTCAATGTCAAATTTCAAATTTTTAAAATATACCCTATTTCTATTTACATTAGGCTGACAAATTTAATTTGACAAACGTCAACTGTCAAAATCGGAGGTCGGGACCTGCAAGTAGATAATTTCTATGCAATAAAAAACAAATACACTGCAGGATTTCTTGGCTATGTTTGATTCTTTATTACTAAATAATTTATTGCATGTATTATAAAGAGGATTTCATAATTTTACCGACTATTTATTGATTTAATTTATTAGCAAATCAATATTTAATTATTTATATACGGTATTGCACCAGCCTATTATTCGTCCTATTGCAGGACACGAACCTCTTGTACAATTAAGAGTGTGATTGAGAGAGGCCATAATAATTATATTCCACAAAATATTAAGTTACTTTATAAAAAGTAAATTTATATGGCAGTAAATTATGTCGTTATAATTTTGAATGATATAGAGCTGACAGTCGTAACCCACAATTACGACTGTCAGCTCTATTAGAAAAATGTTTGTTGACTATCTCTTAAAACTTCGCTACTGTCATCAAATTTCTACCTTTATGCTGTTTCCATACTTGTGTTCGCAGTAATGTATCTGGTAAATAATTACTCTTGAGTTGATTTAATTTTCATACTCATATGTTTTAATTTATATAATGCCATATCATTTGCAGCTCATTTTCTGACGAAGTTATTAACATAAAATTATAATTAATATTTATCGTTCATCACACCACGTTGTGATGCAAACAGAGAAGCTATTACAAAAATAAAATACAATATTAAAAGTGAAAGGAAATGTTGTTGTTGATGGGAATTTTTTTTTTTTGCTAAAAAATCAACATGCATGATGCAATCTTGATTTAATCCGTCAGTTTTCATGAAGAATTTTCACAGCAATCATCGCAGAATTTGATCGTTTATTCCCTTTTAAATTTAAAATTTACTTAGTCATAAGACATAGTTTTGTTGTAGTTTGTTTGTTTAAAGTTGTGTTTTGCCAATTTGTATTAATTTAAAATCTGTCCTGTACCAACTTTTAAGCAAATATATTACTTTAAAATGTATTCTTGTTATACAATTTTGAGTGTAAAATAAAGCCATCCGACTATCTGCATCTAAGTAGCACACAATCGCTTCTTTCAAAGACAGTATGAAACTTGTAGCATGTGAGCCGGAAGGCCGTTCCATTAATGGTGCGGGATATTCGTATGCACCGCCAGAAGCTTCGCCTTAACGTTTTCTATTTAGACGTATTTATTTGTGGTTGCGGAGGCTGCCAGCTGTGTCGGCAATGCCCTGTCCGGTGTCCGACTGCCGACAACTTTGCTGAATTTACTGTCGCCAATCTTGTCGGATTGAAATTACGGGCGGCAGCGACTATTCGTGAGAAGTCTATCTTATCACAGTTTTATTTCTTCAAACACGATTGATGTATATCAAATTAATATTACTTTTCGAATAAGCTCTTGAATCTCTGGTGTCGTTGGTTTGAAAGTTATTCCTGTCATTAAAACTATTCATATCATGTATTAACTATTCATTTCAGATACTTCGCTACTTCATATTCAATAGTCGTATACTATGTAACCCTATCCTAAAATCAAATTTATAGATAACATGAATATGTTACTTTTGCGTATTATTCGTATAAAAATCCCTAAAATTCAAATCATCTGTAAGTCCCACAGCGTCGGTTGATTCAAAATTTTTAAGTTTAATCGCAAATAGCTTATATTTTGAGCCACATGGGATAAAGAGCAATTTTCTTAGGATTATGATGTTAAATTCATTCCAAGGGATAATATTGGCGCCGGACAATTTTGGGCCGTGACACTGGATTTGTTTAGCGTTTGTGGACTATGAGAAAGCCTTTGATTCGATCGAGACCTGGGCTGTGCTACAGTCTCTTCAGCGGTGCCACATAGACTATCGGTACATCGAAGTGTTGAGGTGTATATACAACAACGCCACCATGTCGGTCCGAGTACAGGATCAGAGCACGAAGGCTATTCCACTACAGAGAGGCGTGAGACAGGGAGATGTCATATCTCCGAAACTGTTCACTGCCGCGCTGGAAAATGCCATCAAGCTCTTGCAGTGGAAAGGATTCGGTATCAACATCAACGGCGAGTATATTACTCACCTTCGATTTGCCGACGATATAGTAGTCTTGGCAGAATCGCTGGAAGACCTTAGCACTATGCTCGAAGACCTTAATCGAGTCTCCCAACAGGTGGGTCTTAAAATGAACACGGACAAAACGAAGATCATGTCGAATGTCCATGTTGTGCCCACCCCCATCAGTGTTGGGGGCTCGACTCTCGAAGTTGTAGACGAATATATCTATTTAGGACAAGTGGTCCGGTTAGGCAGGTCCATCTTCGAGAGAGAGGTCAATCCGCGATTCCAACTCGGTTGGGCAGTTCGGGAAACTTCGCGACGTCTTCTCGTCCAAAATACCTCAGTGCCTAAAATCGAAAGTCTTCGATAGTTGTGTGTTACCAGTGGTGACATACGGCACCGAGACGTGGCCTTTCACTGTGGGCCTCATTAAAAGGCTCAAAGTCACTCAACGAGCCATGGAGCGGGCTATGCTCGGTGTTTCCCTACGAGATCGAATCAGAAATGAGGAGATCCGTAGGAGAACCAAGGTTAGCGACATAGCCCATAGGATTGGCAAGTTGAAGTGGCAGTGGGCCGGGCACATAGCTCGTAGAACCGATGGCCGTTGGGGCCGAAAGGTTCTCGAGTGGAGGCCACGTACAGGCAAGCGAAATGTCGGACGCCCGCCTACAAGGTGGACGGACGATCTGACTAAGGTCGCAGGAAGTCGCTGGATGCAGGCCGCTTCCAACAGGTAATTGTGGAGATCCTTGGGGGAGGCCTATGTTCAGCAGTGTACTTCCTGTGGCTGATATGATGATGATGATGACGATGACACGTGATTTGGGAAAACTTATGAGGTATTTTAAGTTTGTTATATATGTATCCGAATTCGTAATTAGAAACGGAAAAACATAAAGAAATGGATGCTTAGTCTGTGATTATAAAGATAATCAACTTATAATCGCAAAATCATGTTCCACTGACCCTAAAATATGTATGAAAAAGATAGATAAACCTTAACTTATAAGTTTAAATTTAAATTCCCTTAAAACTCTGAGTCTCAAGTGACTGGTCATTGGATTTCCAAATGCCTTCAGATCAATTAATCCTATACCATTATAGACATCTCAAAACCTTCAGTAATCAACTAATAGTTCGCCCAAGACATTATCAAAAAAATTATCTGGATCTCTTGGCCGCCCTACTCGTTAAGGGTGCTTTAGACATCCCGTAGGAGGCGATTAAACGGATCAATAGGACTTCTAATGACATCTTTTATCGGGTGCCAACGGTTCGGCTTCTATTGTATCAATTCTTGTAGAATTTGAACGTGATTACAGGATAATCGATTATTGACGAATAAAGAAGATTGTTACTGTAGATAACGGTGTAGGGAAGAACCGACTTTTTTGGACCTGAATGTCACCATAAGAAATTGAATACGTACTATATTTGGAGACACTGGAAGTAGTTATTATAATAACATTCATTCAAAACGGTGGTCAATTCAGCATATTTCTGTATCTGTATCAATCAATATATATCCTACTGCAGGGCACGGGCCTCTTTTCCAATCGATATTACAATTGAGAGTGGTTACGTCGTATAGTCCACCACGGTGGCCAAGTGCGGGTTGGCGGACTTACAGTTGGTTGCAGTTGGTCAGTTTATTTACATCTTAAGAAATATCTAAATCAAATATTTCGCAAAGTGAAATTGAAAAAGTAAAGTTATTAAAATATGTATGCCTATTTCCCTCACCAAACAGCAACGTAATTGCACTGTTGTGTTACGGTTCTAAGAATATTTTAGCCAGAATAACTATTGAACATATTGAAACTTAATATCTTCTGTCTCCGGATGGCGAGTGCAGTGGAATAGCAACCTTTGCTTTGTATATCAAGGTGTTGCATGGTTTTGCTACTTTTCATGTACATACTGTGTCTCGTCTCGCCATTCATTCCACTATATATATATATATATATATATACTATATTCATATACTATATATATGATTAAAGTACTATGACAGAACAAGGGCTTTCCATTTATATAATTTTCTTTCGTTTCGATGTACTCGTATTATTAAAACATAAATATTTTTGCAGTAAAACTCTTGTGGAATATTTCATAGGACATAAGATTTAGTCATAAACGGTTCATTAAACGTACTAGGTATGTGACTAGACCGCAGACCAGCAGCTCGTTTCAAATCAAATTTATGAAAATGCAGACCATTTCTGCGATCGATTTTATCGTTTACGCTATATTTATTGTTGAATGTTATTGAAGCACCAACTACATACAACTTTGTTACAAACAATTGAAATAGATTGCATGTTAAAGTGTGTAATTGTTTTGGCCCGGCACAGAATAACAGATAAGGTAAAATTATTTTCCTAAGACACTGCATTCTAAAGGAGTTTCAATCCCATCCTATGCTCCATCACGCTACCGTAGTAGATTCTGAAATGATTCGGAATGGACGAAAAAGATGAACCAAATACGATGGCAAACACTTGATAGCTTGCAACGACAGAAATAAGAGTAGAAGACAATTTTGGGCCTACAAAACGCTTTTATCTGAGATGAAGCATTTTAATGACATTCTTCCGACCTTCGCAGTATCAAAACCAATCACGTCGGTAGAAGAAAAAAACAAGAAAATCGTTGCACAACAATAAACCGGTCATTGTACGTATTTACGAGAGCCATTCGTCGACCGAATGGATGATCGTAAAGTATTTACTATCCGCGAAATAAAACATTATATCGGCTAATGTCCACAAAGAGTTATGGCGGATTTATTCATTTCTTTGAATACTTTCACGATGTTATAGATATGTACATGGAGGCCATTAAAGCTCCGTTTATTACACAATATGGCCGTTTGATGGTTTCTGTCCCTTTTTAAGAATTTTGGGATGTCTTAAAAGACGTTGAATAGCGTGAAACATAAGAGTTGATCATAAATGTGTACAAATATGGAAATAAGCAATTAACTATTAGTTATTTCATATATTGGTTTTTCAAAACTCTTTAAACGATAAACTTCTAAAGCAGAATTAGCAAAATTTTAATTTAGATTGTCTTCTTCAGTTCAAAATCTGTGGATCTTAATTGATTATTACAGTGGCTAATATAGTTGTTTAAAACTGATATTAACATATTCGTTTAGAATGAGAAGCAGGTAATTGAATATGCATGAACTTTGTAACTATGCCTAGAATTATGGTTAATTTCATGTACTTTTCCAATAAGTACTTTGGATATAGATATTGGTCTTAAATAGTATCCAACAAGGCGTCTTCAATTCTATATAATTAATCTTCGAGTATATGAACCTTAAACAACATATTACGCAACACAAGCGATCGCATTTGCCTAATTACAATTTGTATTAGGCGAAATCAATCGGATTCCAATTTGTACCAGAATACAGTGTCAAACGCAATGTTGAGGGTATTAATTATCTGACTAATTGCCTGTGTAAACTGTGGAGGACACTTATATATATTTGTAGAGGTACTCGTATGTTCGCGTGATAATTACTTACAGTGGTTCTCTATAATCTACTCTTTAACAAGATATTTCATTAAATATTTCGATGCGTTTTATGTTTCAGTTCACAAAGATAGAGAGGTATGGATTTCGTGGAAATATTTATATATTTGTAAGATATATATATGTCTATCTCTGTTTAATGAAGCGTAGAATTGTATTGACATAGTAAAGGCAACTATTTTAACCTCTTTTTAAAGATAGTTATTTTTTTTGGCATTGCACCTAATGGAAAGTGCCAATGCCGCCCAGGCAGAGTATCCATTGGCATCGGACGGCAGTCCCATGCCAATGGAAACAATTATGCTGGCCTGCTAAGGTGCCTCTTCACACCGCGGCGGAAGGACCCAGGATTGTAGGAAGGAGGGAACACGTGCGCCGGCAAACAATTCCACAGCCTGACGGTGCGGCACAAAAACGAATTTGAGAACCGTTTGGTTCGCGCCTGGATGGTGTGGACCGTCAAGCTATGGCTTCGCAAGCCAGCACGCGTGGTTCTGGTTAGGAATGGAGAGGAGTGGAGCAAGTTGAACAATTCTTCAGAGCACTCACCGTGATACAGGCGGTAGAACACGCTTAGAGAGGCGACATCTCTCCGGAGTTGTAGCGACTCCAAGTTGCTCGTAACGTCTGCATCATTCACAATGCGGATGATAGATAGGTTATAGACAACGGCCGTTAGTGGCTCAATAAAAAATACTAAGCATTTGATTTGTTTAAATATTAGTCATGTAAAGCCCTTAAAGGAAATAAGTGGAAAGCGAGAAGAAAGGTCTTTGCTTTGCAGTAGGACATTATGGAAAAATATGGTTATTCCTTTCATCACAATATTATACTAATGATATTATTAAAATATAAAGGTTTTGAAAAGTTTGCATTGTAAATAAATAAATAGATACACCCAACAGTCACATACATAGTCCTGACCCCACATAAAGACCGAGTCTTGTGTCGTGGGTATCAGGAACTACGAGAGACTTTTCCGTCTCACAAACACCCAGACCCGGAAGAAATATTTATGGGCCGCACAAACAATTCTCTCGGTACGGGGATCGAACCCGCAGCTTCTTTCATTCGCATCATAATTAAATATTTCTTTATAAATTTAACGGAAAACTACTTTGTAGTAGCAGCACTTCGTCACATATCTATCCAGTTTAGTTAAACTAAGAAAGGGCTGGATCGATAAGCATTAAGTTCATAGTAATAATGGCATTACAGAAAATTGAAGCGCCGTTACAAATCCGATGGGAAGACATGTTCGACGAATAAGATTACAATTATTACAACAAGGCTCTAATATTTTTAACCGACTTCAAAAAAAGGAGGAGGTTCTCAATTCGACTGTATGTTGCTTTTTTTATGTTTGTTACCTCGTTTCTCTGTACTGTGAGAACCGATTCCGACCATTTTTTCTTTGATTGAAAGCTGATGTCATTTGGTCCCATAAAAATATGGTGAAAATCTGAGCAATATCTTCGGACCTGGAGAGGGGAACTCCTTAAAATTAAGTAGGATTCCAATGGTTCTTTTTGCATTAGGTTCATTATAAAAGTTAATTTACAGTACGAGAGGAAAAAAGGGGTGGGGATGAAGGGGGGTAGGTGATAAAATTAAAATACACGTAAATTCTAATATCTTCGGCAGCTTTTAACCAATTTTAGTGATTTCTTTTTCATTGGAAAAAAATGTATTGACAGGTTGATCTCAGGAACACAACATGGAGATCTGATGATCATTTTCTGACCTGGAGTGTAGAACTCTTCAAACTTTAGTAGGATTCCAATGGTTCTTTTTGCATTGGTTTCAGTATAAAAGCTAAGCTACAGTGGTAGAGGGAAAAGGGGGTAGGGGCAAAGGGAGGGGGGGGAAATAATAAACATATGAATACTCCAATATCTTTGGCAGCTATTAGCCGATTTTAGCGATTTCATTATCATCGGAAAGAACATATTCCATGTGGGGACCAAATCTTCTTCATTTTGATTCCTATCAACACTAAAAAGATAAAAATAACCAAAAATTTTAATAAAAAAATAAAAACCGACTTCAAAACAAAAACCACTAAAAACTGTTTTATAGACTTTCTACATAATACTTTATATTGGAACACGAATTTGTTTGTTCTAGGTAAACATTTCATATTATGTTGTATATATTTTGAGAATTACGCACACACTAATAAATAATTCAATATATTTCATAAGAACTAGTTTTCGTACTTCTTATACTAGATTGAACCAACAGTACGTATCCTAGAGGATATTCATGTTTACTACATTGTTACAGCACGTGCTTTCCCTACATTAGAAATAAGCCAAAACAATTGATTTGAAATATCGTCTGTTGTAAATTGAAATCAACACTATGTAAAACTAATCAGACTGCTCGTGAATCAAACAAAATCGTTTGCAATTTGTGTCAACCTATATACAAATTTGCTGCAATGTATTTTCAGATATTTTGGTTTCTAAGTACACAGGACACATATTTTAATGAAACACAATTGCGGTAAATAAAAGTAGTTTGACCTAATACGATTAGTGCTATTTTTTTTTTTAAATTTTTTTTTTTAGAATTTTGTAAACTTATATTGCGTATTTGTACAACTATGATTTTTCTATTGCTTCGCGTGCGTTCATATTAGGTTAGATAGCATAAGTAATGACCCAGGAAACATTAATGTAAAGGAAAGTTATTTTCATATACTGCGCTAATAGTATTTTTCCTGGATGAAACGTAACCTATGTAATTTTTACCCACTGTCAATGCACATGGCGAGTTGTTCAAAATGTACAAACCAGGAAACTTTCGTTTGCATTTTTATAAGTATATTGACGAATATAGTTCTAGGTAAGTAATTTTAATTAAATATCGATAACAATAGGAAATATATAAATCACGAGAACTTATTGTGATCTTTCAGCACACACCGTACTAGTTCTTTCGATCTTCACTACTCTCATTCATTATTTTCCTATTCATTATCAGTTCGGAGTCAAGAATTTGTGCCCGATATATCGATAGGCAGTCACATATTGGGCCGGAACATACATGGCGAAATGTTGACGTCTTGGTAGCACCTCTGCCTATCCCTTCTGGGAAAAAGGCGTCAGTTAATGTATGTGTGTAATTCCTTTTCTAAGAGTCTGTTTACGTATAGACGTTATATACATAAATGTGGGACGTTGGCACGAAATGAATTCAAAATATCATCATCATCATCATATCAGCCACAGGAAGTCCACTGCTGAACATAGGCCTCCCCCAAGGATCTCCACAATGACCTGTTGGAAGCGGCCTGCATCCAGCGACTTCCTGCGACCTTAGTCAGATCGTCCGTCCACCTTGTAGGCGGGCGTCCGACATTTCGCTTGCCTGTACGTGGCCTCCACTCGAGAACCTTTCGGCCCCAACGGCCATCGGTTCTACGAGCTATGTGCCCGGCCCACTGCCACTTCAACTTGCCAATCCTATGGGCTATGTCGGTAACCTTGGTTCTCCTACGGATCTCCTCATTTCTGATTCGATCTCGTAGGGAAACTCCGAGCATAGCCCGCTCCATGGCTCGTTGAGTGACTTTGAGCCTTTTAATGAGGCCCACAGTGAGAGGCCACGTCTCGGTGCCGTATGTCATCACTGGTAACACACAACTATCGAAGACTTTCGATTTTAGGCACTGAGGTATTTTGGACGAGAAGACGTCGCGAAGTTTTCCGAACGTTGCCCAACCGAGTTGGATTCGACGATTGACCTCTCTCTCGAAGTTGGACCTGCCTAACCAGACCAATTAATAATAAATGAATTCAAAATATACAACTTAATAATTATTTATTTGATCTTTACTTCCACATATAATCGACTTCACGGACTTCACACACACGCCATCTTGTTCTGTCCCTGAAGTCTGTCAATTTTTGACATTTCGTTTCATTCCTTCTCAGTCGCACATGTATCCCTGCTATTCATCTTAGCAATGTTCCATTCCTATATATATCAATATATATCAATTACATTGTCTATCATGGCCTGCTAGATCTATCACTAACAGCCATAGACGTAGGAGCACTGATTCATCAGTAATCATGTTAATGGAAGCAGCCAGCTCGTCTGCGGGCAGGGGCGCGGCGATCGTGTTTGGCTCATTTACAATTACGCAGCGCCGGCCAGACAACAGGTGACTCACAGCGGTCACGCTACGGCTGACTCACTTTACACCTTTGTGTACATATGTACATACCTAGCAACTGGGTACTAAAATAAGTCATAATTATTGTTTCATTTTAAATTTTTACTAGTAGCCGCGTGCACAACACCCCACACTAAGATTAAATCTTGTATCATGAGTATCGAAAACTACTAGAATTTTTCGGTGCAAAAAAAACAGTCAGATCTGGAACAAAGACTCGGGGATTTGGGGTGGAAATATTCGGCTTGATGCGGGGGTCAATCCGCAACTGCTTATTTTAGCCGGCTTTTACCCAAGTGCGCCACATTTAGATAGAGGACCCGCCAACGCAAGATAACTAACTATCTCAGACCGATCAACACAATATACCAGCTGGTTGTATTAGAATATAATACATGGCGTTCCATAGCGACGCAAAATGAAGAGGAAGTTATAAAATCCCGCTTCAGATATGCGATTATACAAAAATCTTTGAATGCAGTTTAAATTGGTTCCAAAATACCTATTTCAAATAATTGATCCGGTCTCAATTTCGAACCCCAGGTCGATATATATTGGATTTTTCTATTCCTTTTTCCCGGAGTCAGGATTTTGTGCCGGATACGCTCGCGCCCTATCACACTGTGAAGATGCGAAGTATCATATCTACTACATCCATGTGGCATAGTTGTAGATAAGATGAACCCGAAAAGAAACACAATGTAGGTCATATCAGGTCCTTAACCATTGCATGTGTTGGTCGTTTTCCGAGCGAATATGGATATCTTACTACTAACGCTTCTTGAATTAAACCCATTCGATATTATGAGCAATCTAGGTCGTGATAAGTTCGACTCTCTTCAGTATTTTATAGGCCAAGATAGTGCTGTGTTGCCGCTGTGAAGATGTTCTGTGACATTTTTATAATGCGGCATATGATTGATGACTGCGTCTTTTTATATCGTTTTTAAGAGGAGATTTAGTCTAGAGCGCATACTATTATTGTGTCTAAAGTTGTACGAGTATTATTAAGTACTCTAAAGCCATTGTTCATTGAAAGTGACAGAAGAAAACATCAGAGAATACGATGCGTTACAATAAATTTCATTAAAATTTACTTTTAAATTGAAATAAGGTTACAATTTATTATT
The DNA here is from genome assembly GCA_009982885.2 of Hyles vespertilio. Taxonomy (NCBI): domain Eukaryota; kingdom Metazoa; phylum Arthropoda; class Insecta; order Lepidoptera; family Sphingidae; genus Hyles; species Hyles vespertilio. The sequence goes on along the minus strand of CM042825.1, from coordinate 10,856,813 downwards.
GAAGTAAAATGCAGAAAACACAATTCTCTAATACTTTTAAGCAGATTTATGTTATACAATTTTACATGGGGAAATATATGTAAAACCTAAATCATATGAACAATATACCTACAATTTTGTAATAATTTCCAGCCCCTACAGTGCAGTGATTTAAAAATATTGGAAAGTTTTCATTCCAAAAGACACAAATATTCGTAAATTGCAATAGCTGTAAATTACAGTTGAGATCAAGTTTTGAAAGAGAGTCGAAAATTTAAACCTGCAAAGAATTTGTTTCAATCACGAAAAAAGCGATAGCCGTAGTTTTAATCAGTGTTCTATGCCTTTGCAATACAGACAATAAAGATTCTTATTGTGGCATCTTTGTAGCAAGGTCTCCAATATCTTTTCTATACGGCGGGATTACATCGTCGACAAAGTTATTTCCGATAGATAATATTTTTTCAATATTGTGGCAGGAATTCGTTCATTTTATATGAACGATTTTAACTTCAATCCAACAGCTTGGTCCAATATGGTTTATTAGACAAGTGAATTTTGATGTTTGTTTGCTTCGGTGGCGCAATTTTACTTGAGTACGATTACACGTGAGTTCTCGGGTTCGAATCCTGGGTCGGGCAAAGTGATATTGTTTTTTTTTATTATCTGCCCGATGTCAGAAATTTGCTTACGCCTTTCGTCATATCAGGCCCAACAATATTTTGGGGGCAAAACCTAACACACATAGTGGGACGAAACACACAAGGCCAAACGTGGGTGTCTTGGTAGCACCTCAGGGACAAAGGCGTGAGTTTGTGTATGTATGAATGATCCAAGGTGGTTTAGCAGAGTGAATATTTCTAGAGTAATTGCAAGTCTCCAGTCAAAATTTCAAGCAATAGATGTGCTTTTTAAAATGGTCATATGACTCGTAATTTTGAAGAGGCAACCAAAAGAAATTACAAAATGTGGTTCACGCAAACATTTCTCTCGGTGCGGCAATCGAACCCGTGGCCTCTCGTTTCACAGCCAGTGTCTAACCAACTGCGCCATGAATGCTGTCAAAACTCGTAGTATCGTTGCATCACCCTGAGGCAATAGACGTTTAATTTCTAAATTCTCAATAAATTTATTATTTATCCAAAACATTAGTCATAGCAGTATTCGAATAGTATTCATTCATTACTTTTCATTAAAACGCGAGGTATAACAGCCTAAAAGATACACAAAACCCTGCTGCACCTCTATCGCGGTACTCTATCGTTGACATGCAATCCATCACTAAATTACATAATAAAACCAGGCTGAGTTGAAGCGAACAACAAGCTACCGTCAAAAACAAATGTCGAACGAACAAGGGAAATCATTTTTTAATGTGAATTATTCAGTGAGCTCTTTTGAAAATTGTCTTAAATGAGAATGGCGAAAAAACTTTTGGACCAAAGGGAGAATTGTGATTCTGGCCCGTGCTCCACTTATCCGAATTCGTTTCGTGTGAAAAATATTGAAATGCAGTGAGGTTGGTAGACTAAAATATATCTATCAACAGGTGTCGAGTCATGAGCGGTAGCGATGTAAACAAGCGATGCCGTGTTTTATATAATAAGTCTGTTTTGAAACACTTTGAAACTATTATCTCATTCATAGGAGACTAAAATAGTTTCTTTTTTTTATTGCAATGAATGACGGGACGAGCAAGCCGTTCGTCTGATGGTAAGCGATACGATCGCTCATAAACAGTAGCAACATTCCACTGCGCTCGTCATCCTGAGACATAAGATGTTAAGTCTTAATATGTCCAGTAGTTACTCTGGCTACAATGTTCTTCAATCCGAAACACAACAGTGCATTTACGCTGTGTTGTTATCGGGAGAAATAGACATTGCGGTGGTACCTACCCAGATGGCCTCTCACAGTGTATGCGAATATTAATTTGAAAGTTTTACTACAGTAGCAGACTCACCTGATAAGTGACGTCATGCGTGTGATTGATTAATTAGCAATTTTAGTATTTCCTTTCCCTACATAGGAAGATGCCAAAGGGAAACAATGCTCTGGGGGATTCACATGAATAATAAGGAAAGCTTACGGATCTGACTATTTCCTAACGACCTGAATCCGGATTTGTTTTGAATATTCGTACTCTGAAACATACATTTATTAATCTTTATAGAATTCAGATTTTTGTTGCACATCTTAGGATAGTCGTATCCATCACCAAGCATCCATGGTAAAACATGGTAAAGAAGATGTCACAGATGGATATCACACTTACCTCATATTTAGGGCTTAGGCTGTTTATATGAAGTTGTTTATGTCAAACCAGTGAATGCTTAAATAGGACTACAGCGCCATTGTATATTGGTCACTCTGTCAATACTGGTCGTAGTTATAGCATATGTAAGTGGCTTCCTAACTAGGTACCATCCAATGTCTATTTTTCCGCCAAACAGCAGAGTAAATACACTACTATGCTACAGTCTAAAGAACATTACAGCCAGAGTTACTATTGGACATATTGAGACTTAATATCTTATGTATCACGATGGTGAGCGAAGTGGAATGCCAAGGATTGCTTTATAATTCATGATGTTGTTTGGTTTGCTAGTGCCCATGACCGGCCGTATTTCTTCCTACCAGGCGAATGTCGGTAAATGGTCGGAAATGGTATGGTCGTCTCGTCGTTCAGTGATTTTTTTTAAAAATGAAATTCTACTTCTAAAACACTCGCTGATCGCTTCCGTCTTATCCCACCATCTTCAAATGGGTTTACTGGTTGAGCTTCTGAATTAAAGATAGCACACGTAGTCCACCCGGCTGACTGTTGAGATGATTCAGTACACCGACCTGACTCACCCAACAAGCGACTACGACCTACTCTTTAGGATTTCACATGTCAACTGAACAATCGTATGCATCGTTATAGGTAAATGTGTCATCGTATTTTTCTTTTGAGTCTATTGCTACAAATGATTCCGGGAATTATTGGTTTGTCATTTCGGTGGCAGTTTTTGTTGGCCGTTTTTAGTATTTTCTTGTAGAATTTGATTATTTAATCTTTACAGTTCACTAATAAGAACAGAATATGAGACAGACATCAATTAAAATAAAAGTTAACAAATAAATTGAAAAAAAAAAGCTTTATCGCTCCAAGGGATCTCTACCAATCCTCAGTGAGATACACAAAAAGGAAAATTAAACAGCAGTGGTATTTTTTCTGTTTGCTTTTATTCCACACGTTATAATATTTAATAAACACCACAGAATTAACTGGCTTGTATTTTACATATAGGCTCGCTCCCCATATGTTGTTCTTCACCGACATTTCTCAGTCTGATACCATTATATTGTTTAGCTAAATAAAAAAAAAACACAATAATTGTTTGCCGAGAATCTCATAATACACCACGTTTAAAACAGCAGCACCTTATTAAAAAAACACCAAACCGACTCATTATAAAATCCAAGATACTCCAACAGACACGTCTCAACGTGCCAAACAAAGTGAGAAATGCAAAGGAATCCCCATTGAATGACGATCAAGCTAAGAGCGCGGCAGCCATATCTTTAATTCAAAAGGAGATCTCGACGAGGTCGCTCTTTATCCTGAGCCTAAGTGATCGGTTCACATTGTGGAGTGCAGTTTAAAAACTCTTTGATGTTGCTCTTGCTGTTCAGAGACAGTTCCATTGTATTAAATTTTAAAGTGACTTGAAAGATTGCCATTATATCCTAGAAAATAAACTCTGGTAATAAAGAAGGATTTCTTACAATATCAATGCTCATCTTTGGTATTGCTTTCTGTTAGAGTAATGGTGAAGTAGGTAACAGATTGTGTATAGTTTAGTGTATCAATATCTTACTTTGTTGGTCGAAATTTCCTATATAATATGTCGGGCAATGAAATAAAATTATACTATAATTATTACAAAATATTATTACGTGAAGGGCTTAGAAACAAAGACCTCTTTTAACGGAATTGTTGAAACTGTATCCAAAAAGATAATATTTATATTAAACTATTTATTAAATTACTCTGTTATTTATAAAATCCACTTAAAAATGCCTCAAAAAACGTCAATATCTTGATTTGGCTCAATAGCTGCAATGATTTTAAAACGCAAGTAATTTCGATTCGGATGTACAAAGTATTGAGCAACTGGAATGCAAAGAGCACAGTAAAAATATTTCTACTTTTCGGACTGCTAGTGGAATGCCTTTGTTTAAAAGTTTCACATGTTCAAGGTAGGCAATTTCAATTCGTTTGTAACATGTGTTTCTTTAATGCATTCTTTGGAGTCTAGATTCAAAAAATACAGACGGAATACAAAATGGATTTCACGTAAAATGTTTCATAATTTAAGCACGATATATTTTTCAAGCCATAACTATGTTCATTATGTTTGTTAGTCCGTCATTGTAATTTTTTTTTTTACAATGGCCTGGCATTTTGGCGGCATTTATTTAATCCTTTAAGAAGACTTTTTTTTTGTTTGCTTGGAGTCAGGAATTTGTATCTAATATGGCGATAGGTTTGGCCAGTATCACCTTGTGGTATGGAAAATAAGCCGAAACCTCGGTGTCCTGGTTGCACCTCTGCCTACTCTTCATGGGAAAAAGCGTCTATTTATGTATGTTTGTATGTATAAGATTGTAGAACAAAAAAATTAAGCGTATTATATTACCCGACAAGGAAATCTAATTTATGGCCTTCCTATAGGTATAATTCCGCACAATCTGTCAATATTCCAGCGAGCTGAATTTAAAGTATTAAGCTTACTTAGAAACCTATAATTATATCTCAATGGCTTCACTTAAATATTTCCACAATTCCAATTTATATTATAAGACTTTTGACAACTAAGTATTAAGTTATCGAGTATTTATTTATTCATAGTATCCAACACTGCCGTACAAATGCGTCTAGACGCTGTCTATCACCAGTTGTAATTATCGTCTTATGGGGCAACGAACTAGGAATACCAATTATCTTGTTCTTATCTGTAAGGAATAATAAAAGGGCGCTGAATAATCCGTAATTATCTTGATCAGCTTTATTGTGTCTTTCTTCAGTGTATTTACATTTTGTTGGCATATTGTCATTAGATGGTAGATAGTACGCAAAGATTTAGGTATCAGCGTATTATCAAAATCGCCACGCATCAGTTCATGTTTCGAATTGACAGAGATCGAGGCGATAATCTACTAGGAATTCGGAGATAAATCTCCTACACTGTACACATAATGTTACTGAGTGACAAACACAAAGCATTACCTTGCAATGCCCAGTAGTAATCAATCCTAAATGTTTCTCGTATTTATGAGATAACGTAGTTTTATATGCATATTATGTAATTATTCATTCACGATCTTCAGACTTTGCATCCATGGTATATTTAGGGAAGAAGCAAAGTACTACTCTGTAAAGAAAGTACCGGGAAAATATCAATAATACACAAAATATTAGTTATTCATCCAAATTTATTTTATCACCTTCAAAGTATGTCCCTTAGAAACATTGACTTATATTCTACCGATAGACGAGGCGCGTCATAGAAACTATTTGTCCCGTATTTGTCAAAAGCTCAGTAGCGACATCTAGTACGTTTACTTGAATATTACAAATTATGATCAAAGATTATTAGACAGACAAGACAGTTCATTTCAATAATAGCTTTGCCTAAGATACTGCCTAAGTATAAATACCGTCATAGCAATAATGTATTCGTAAAGTTTTTTTTTTTATTTACGTGAATTATTAATGGAAATTATATAAATGAAATTAAATACTCTTACAAGTGTACAAGTCTGTCAGGCAATCAATCAGTGTACAATCAGTCTGACATTAATTATAATAACATTTATGAATTTTTAATAAGCTGATAAGCTTTTTCGAGACTAATAGACAAAAGGAATGGTACACGAGAAGTTTTCAAAAATGACTACCGCATTTGGAATATCTGAAATCTTCGTGTCGAAAATGAATTGAACAAATATAGGTATGTTCTCATGGTAACCACTTATATCCGTTCCAATAATTCTGGACAAATATTATAGAGATCGTTTTTTCGTAACCGACGCGGAAAAATATAAAATAATTTTAAATGATATTAGTCTTCAATAACAATGGGTTCGAATAGTCCATTAAGTAATTCATATTAAGAATTATGGTCTAAATACTATCCACTGTTTCAAAACATACATACAACACACATATTTTGTGTTATTATTTAACAACATATGATTAAAATAAAATACTTAAATCAATTTGCAACTACATTCTTCCTACATATTTGTATTTGTATTGTATTCGAATAGTTTATGCCTATTTGGTCCACTGATATGAATGTCACTTGAATAATCTATATCTTATATAGTTCGTCTCTCTCACTCGACGGGCCATTTTTATGTGCGGAAAGGAGATATACGATTAAGGAGCTCACCTTGTATTTTAACGAGCTCTAAAATATATTTAATCCATTAATAAATAAAAGATCTGTATTATCGGCATTATTCTGCAATATTATATCACTTACGTTGTATTCTTTAATTATATTGTAACTTCAGAAAATTTCGCTGTCGGTTTGACGGGGAAAAGTCAAAATAAATTACTTATAAATATAAACAAAGAGGCGTACTATTGCGCGGCCGTCACGCGGCAGACTGATTCGTGTGCGGTGCATGCACCGCACTTGGGTGGGACACGTTTGTTACAAGGAACGTCTTATCTAGTGTAACATTGATATCGATGCTTAGAAACGATATACTTACGCCAACGAATAATTCAATTAACAAAATATTTTTTAAAAACTTTCTTCTGGAATGAAGTTCAGTTCTCGTGGCGAATTCTCCATTATGTCATCTATCGAATGAAAACGTGTGCCACGAAGTGGTTATTTGGGTTTAGGAAAGAATAAGAAGTTGGCTGAAGCCGTATCAGGTGAATAAAGTGGTTGTTCGATGGTATTTGTTGAGTTTTTGGTCAAAAATTCGTTCATAATGATGGCCTTTTGTGAAGGCGCAATATCGTGATGCAAAATCAAAGAGCTTTCTTTCCACAAATCTGTCTTTTTTCGTCGAATTTCTCAGTCCTAAACGCCATATAAGGCTCAAATAGTTTTCTCTATCTCTCTCAAACTTGAATGAGGATTTTCAGTCACTATTACCTTCACTATTGCGATGTTAACTTCAGTGGCAGATGTTGATGGCCTACCAAAGCGTGGCAAATCTTCCATCACATCTCGACCGTTTTCAAATGCTCTGCGCCACTCATAAGCGCGTGTTTTTGATTTTGGTTCACCATAAGCCAATTTTAAGACAAATTCTTTGTTCGATGTTTTTGTCCATTATGAAATTCGCAATATATTTAATGTTATCATCAGATACAATTGAAATTTCGCGGAAAAATGAAAAACAGTTGTGCTAATCTAACAACAACAAAAGAAAACGAAAAAAAAACTTTGGAACCGTAAACAAAACACCTATTTCCGATATTTTCTTGACAGAATGTAACTCGCATTTATATGAAATTTAACAAAGTCACTTCTCGTTTTACATTAAGATACAAATTCAATAGTAAAACTTATATTTTAGATTGAATTATTCACCTTAACTTTTAGGATTCACGGAAAACGCATAATGTTCAAGATATTATATGGGAAAAATATAAAATAAGCAATAAAACTTATTTAGCCCGCACTCATCAACTTTGTCATCAACATGTAAAAAAATACCTAAATAAACAAAAAATGCAAATGTATTTTTCACACACACGCATTCCAACGATAACACAGCGGCATACACAATTAAGCGAACAACACTTAAACCCACCAATTGCGGTGCACAGATCGACACAATTGTCGCCGTGCGGATTTATCAATAAGCATAATTAAGGGCCTGCAGTATACGCGCGTACTGGAGCGGAATATTCAAATATCTGTTGCACTCAATTTACATGTGAAACGGCACTCATGTGCTGTAATCATGGACTTGTGTCTGTCCGTTTGCGCCTTGTTTCGGTCCTTTCATCTCGTGCTTAGTAGTTCTCGTCTAACATTCACATTACGTTTTACTTGTAACTCAATGTGATTATTTTGCTTTGCCTTTATAGAATGCAAATGTGTTTTGTATAATTGTGTATGGTGTTTTGGAGTTGTAATTTACTCGCTGAAAACTTGCGTATAAAAAAATTACTGTCTATGCGATCAGTCTATATCGCACAATTACAGTTACAATTTTATTGGAGTCATCTAAATATATTAATAAGGATACTAATACGCCATTAAAATCAATATCATCTCTAAAATGTATGAAATGTCCTTGAAAACGTGATAGAATACTGAAAGAATAAATATCTGCTCCATAAAGTATTCATATCTGCCACATATTTCTCATCTCTGTACTCGAAATGGCTATAAAATCACGTAGTCAAACTGAATTGCAATATACACCGTCTGACAAAATTCACTAAATTCATTTTAAGCGATTCCGAATCGAATATCGACAAATATTTCATAAATTTCGAACGAACCGTAACATATCAATTTGTCTGGTTTAAACGATCGTATGCAGAGATTATTTTGGATTATGGCTTACTAATACGCGGATATTGGTTATTAACCGGTGAAAGCGTTAAATCGTCGCTCATTAACCTGCCTTATTATTAACGGTTTCGGAAACAGAACACGTAAATTGCATTGTCGTTTAGTAGCTGCAATTTATTACAGTTGCGAATCTATCCTAATATATAAATAATAAAGTTGAAGAGTTTGTTTGCTTGTGATCTCTAATCTTAGGAACTACTAGTTCGAATTGAAAAAATATTTTTGTGTTGGATAAGTCATTTGTCGAGAAATGCTAGAGGCTATATATAATTACGCTATGACCTATAGGAAGGGTAGAAGTGAAAATTCTAGCATATACGAGGAAATTTTCTTCGTGTATAGTAGTCCGATTGGTCTCAAAATCGATATCTGAGAGATCCTTTGCTCCAATATTTTAAATTAATTCAACATTTTGGCCACTATTTTGAAAAATGTATCGGCATCCGGGCGGATCTGGGCCGGGCCGCTAGTACTGAATACAGTGTATTATTAATGAAAATATTCAACTTTGCCGGTTAATATTTATCAGTCTATCCATTATCCACAGATTCATTCTGGATCTTTCAGTAAACCTAAATTATGCATTAAAATTCAACTACGCAGAATTATATCAAATTAAAATCAGATTCAAGCCGGGGAAAATTCCGCCTAATATATATGCCACGAAGGCATAACTCTTTCATCCGAACGGAATTCGACGTCACCGTCAACCCGTCTACCGACTAAACCCGCTATAAATATGTAAACTAAGCCAGGTTTAGCATATTTAACGTTGATACAGAGCTAACTGCCGGATACGACATCAGCATGCCAGCTCGTTTCACCGTGGAACATGCAGTTTGCGGTGCCCGGGACCGATCGACCGCTGTTTGAAACGACTCCGACCGTTCAGCACTTTATGCGAATGGTATTTGTTATGTTGCACATGTATTGGATTCAGCACAAATTGAGTAGCTCTTGGTACAGATGGATTCCGTCCAAGATCGCCCGTCGAATTTTGTTCTCGTTTTCAAAATGGTGATGCGGTGCATCGTATTCGATTTAAATAATAACAAGGATTTTTTGTAGTAGAAGTCTTCCTTTCATGCTGGGTTCTGGCCGACAACAGCGTAGCTCTACCACTTATTAAAGTAAATTATCTGCGACATAATCGTATTATGTCTGCCTCGTAAAAACCGGATATGTATAGTGTGAAGACGAAACACTTCTTCTTCTTCGATACACTCCTGGCGGAGCGGTCGTGTCCGCTATGTTGTTATTACTATTACCTTTTTTCTTTTCTGTACTCAACTCTGTCAGCTTGATAAAATAATACCCACGGGCCTTGGCCAAGTGTGCACTATTAATTATTGGCTCTCAATAAATTCCTACCTTTTATATTAGTCTGTCCGTTGTTGTCAGTTTGTAAAAATTCACATTATATCCTGCAAGTGTTTAAGATGTCAGCCTTTTGTAAATTAAAGTATAATCGTATGTTTGATGGGAGATTTAAAATGTTTAGTTACAATTGCTTATACAATGTTGTTACTCGCCAAATGATCTCTTTCCATCTGTCTCTGTTAGATAACAGTCGGGTGCATTCGTTTACGAAGAAACACGAAATTCGAAAATTGATTTTTAATATCACAGGTTTTCAACCATCGTGTGCTACGGTACCTAAGTGGATGCAAATATTGTACCACCAACTTTTGGGCAAAATGCAACAGCATAAATGGTACCCAATGTGCGTTTACAGTAAGAGAGTGATAATAGTGCAATATCTGGTCAAGCTGGCCCATGGCGATCCACTCACAACAATGATAATACTATTATATGATATGATATATTTTACTGAGTACTCCACCAAATTTGAATTTTGAATAAAGCAGCAAAAATCAAGATGAATATTAAAATACTTCTGTATTTTTAAATACCCTTTTCACAAAATTTGAATATTGTTGTGCTTTATATTTCAAGACACTCTTCAACGTGAAATCTCGGAATAATTGAAGTTAAACAATTAAATTTTTGCTTGAAATTAACATGAGCCGAAATTCTTAGAATGTACAAACGATAAAATATGGATTTATCATATTTGAGTTATGTTATTACCACTTTGATTTTTAACTTGATTGTAAATATCTTTCTATTGTAATACAACATGAATAATTTCTCAGTGTAGAATTAAAGATAATATGGGTCTGGATGTTTGTGAGACTGAGAAGTTTCTCGTAGATTCTATTCTAAAACAAAACATAATTGATCTTAATGTGGGTTCAGGACTATGTATGTGACTGTTGGATGTATTTATTTAAACTAATATTATGAAGAAGTAAGCATTCATAGTATGTTTACATTGAATAGGCTAAATAACAACTAGACCGATTTGAAAAATTCTTTCTCTATAAATATGCTCCGTTATTTGAGATGAACATAGACGATAGAATATTCAGGAAGTGATGCTTCAATGAACTAAGCTCCTGCCGTAGCGATGAGGCAACATTGAGACTGGTAATAACATCCTATGAATATTGCCATTTTATATGTGAACAACGAATGCATTTTCCAACATTTTAAACCAATTTCGGAACCTGATAATTGTCATGACCATATTTTATCTTATGGTTGCTATCGGCGCCAAATATGCACAATAATTCAAATTTTCTTGGCTCTCAATTTTGTTTGTCTTGCGTTATCTTAAGCGTTTGGCTTTTATTGCTAAGGTCGCGGTCGTAAAATTATAATATAGATTAATACTACCGATATATTGTCAGCGCGACAGCCGTAAAAACTTTAGAGGCGAACTACTACTTGTAACACTTCAATTGGTTTTACTTCGTTCCAATAACTACATATTACTTTATGTTTCCTGTTCAAATCTCCATCTCTTCTTGTATGGATGAATTTCGAGTGTTATTCTTAATAACATAAATACACTTTATTTTCACATGAAAATGAATTAGGACATTAACACCATATTTACACAATAGATACCTTCTTCAGAAAATGCCACATCACGATCTAAATATCAATATTTTCACCAAAAAGTTAATGAAACAATATTCCGTAAAATTCTGTCATCAAATAAAATGTCACGATTTCGGTGTAATGAACTGCTGTCGTGAAACCCTCTCCACGGTGTCAATTCATGTCATATTAATTTCCGTCACCCAATTTGTATAACTTAATGAATAATACCACATAATTGCTCCGTGTTATTACAAAGAATATGATCGTAAGCCCTTCATTGCAACATCACTTTGCACAAGACCAATAAAATATGATTAACGTTCCCTTTACACAAGTGGCGTGAATATTTATTAAATTCAAGTTTGTAAAGACGCATGCCGTCACACCCTCATCAAGGGACTTTTGACTCCCTCCGATATCAAATTTTACAGTAATATTTCAGTTTAATGTTACCGAACATTATACTATGCTCTCTAGATAATAGATTATCCTTCTATTCAAATACTTGAATTTTCTTGACACTTTTCGATGATACTTATTGAATGAACCTTTGCCGAAGTTTTAAATGGAGTTTAAGCCCGGATAATGTTGGGCAATTTTCAGGGTTAAGTAGAGGGTATTTAGCATGAAAATATTTAGTTAATTGCCGTTTTAAAAATATCGGCTTTGTTCGTTCAAAGTTGAGAAATAAGTAGTAAATTTGATCCGGAAATTAATTAAAAATTATTTCAGCTCAACCTTATGTTGCCGAATCGGTATTTTTTCGTGTTAATGTTTAATTCTAAGCATTCTACTATAAATACCTAATAAATCAAGCGGGAACAAGGTTTTTAAAATCAAATGAACAATTTGGTTTATAGGGTTGAATCCAAAGTTTGATAATAAATAATAAATCATCAAAACTGGTTGTAAAATGACCGAGATATTAATATTTTTAATAGTGCGATGAGGACACACGTTTTCTCTTTCGCACGCATGCACCTTATAGCAGATAACGTCACGTCGTGCATGTTGTATCCTTTTCCATTACTCTTAGCACAAACTTTTATATACAGTAGAATTCACATACAACGACTTCGCTTATAACGACTAACTGGTTTTAACGACGATAATGTTTATTCAAGTTAGGTTTCATATATAGGTAGTGAGAAAATGTAACCGTTTAGTGCGAATCCGGTTTAAGCGACCAACCGCTTATACTTTATAGCGACCAATAATTATGATAATACGTCTGGTTAAAACGACGCGCAATATTTTTTACACACTCTATGCACTAATACCTCGGCGCCCAAAATTCACCCCGCCCCGCACGCTTCACCTTATTAGCGCGTGAATACATAGTTATGGTCACTTGTTAAGAGCGTATACACCTTGCGCGCAAAGTCAACTATAGGTATTTCTTCGTTAATTTCACGCACACATAAGCGACCAAAGCTGTGTGCGTAGAGCTGCCGCGTCGGCTCGCTATACAATCGGCTCAAACAACTTTGATCCGTGCGCTTCAAATATTCAATTGAAATGTAACTGTAATATAATATCATAAAAATATTTTATTTGCATTATAAGTAGACAAATATTACTGTGCAAGCAAAGAATAATACAAATTTAGATACTAATCATATTTTCGTTATTATTACATTGTTAAGTTGCATTCAAATCAGTGTTCAATCAGTAGACACTACGGACGTTTTATTAATCATTTCGTGTTCGAACACATAAATAGTGTTAGGGGCCTTACAACCCCTTACAATTACGAAATATATTTAATTTTATATTACAATACATAACATAATTTAGCCTCGGAATTACATCCTATTATATTACCTGAAACATAATTTATACTCACTACAAAATCATTGTAGGTAATAAAAATAATTAAATATTTGACTACCAAAGTACTAACATGTGGTAATCGCATTCCGCGCGTGGCTATTTTTACTATGCGCGGCATATTCGACTGCAGCCAGGCCGGAGCGACGAGCGATACGTCCCTTTAGAAGGCCTTGCGGCGGTCTGATTTGATACACGTCGGACAGCGTGTTTTATAGTGGTTTTTAAAATATTTGTAGAAAACATGAAAACTAATTTTGTTGAAATATAAAAATGGTAATTTATTGATAAGATGTTCTTCTATTGTAATATGCAATTGCTATAAAAAATGATGTACGATAAGTTGGTGAAAAAAAATATGTTCTTGACGAGTGTTTCTGAATAATTTCGCATTGTTTAAATTTTTATTTTTCAGGAACTAAACACAAAAAGATTATTTTTCTCAACAAAATCCCTCCATAAGGGTCTTATTAGTCTGCTAATATTTTTATTTTCATCTTATATTTAGTGGTTTCGGATATCTTAAGCTTTTAAATTGCCATTTAAAGCCTAAATAACGAAACTTGTGTTCAGTAATTTGTGAGTCTTATAGTACTCATCCATCAATCTATAATGTTTTCCACCAAAATCCCTAGATGACAACCTTTTCTAAAATTTGTACTAATTATTTTACCTTGAAATTGTTTATTGGTGGCTATTAACTCATTTGAAAAGTCCTGTTTTTAAGCCAAAAAGCGCGTGCAGGGTATAAACGCTCTTAAGACAAATTCTTAAAGCTCGACAAAATAGTTCTGTGAAGCGAAAGTAGTTTACAATTGGAGAAAAAGGGCATTGTTATGCAATTGGAATGCGTAAGAACCATTAAAATAAAGCATATGTGATTATTTCCTACAAAATAGTTTTATTTATCTAAATAGGAAAATCAAAATTTCGAAATTATAAAACATAAATATTTATTCGTAAATTAAGTACATATCTACTTAAGAAATAATCCGTCCGGTTAGTACGACATAGTATCGCCGGTCCCTTGAAGGTCGTTATATCCGGATTCTGCTGTATTTGTAACTTGCTCATTACGATACGGATTTTAAAAAATATTCAGTATTATGCATAATTGAACTTTTCGATATAAACAATAATAAAAATTATAGACACTAGCCTAATCTCATCGTGTAAATCAAAGATATATGAAAATCGTTTTTACTTGTCACAATTTTAGCACATAAATTATACAATAGCATTAGTAATACTTTAACTAAAAACATTAGTGATAAAGGTACAATCGCGTGCAGAATTTAAACAGTAAACAAACGCGATTTACATTGTTATTTCGGTAGAAAATAGATACATCACTGTTTGAGTACACCGCAGCACACAAATCATTGGCTTATCTATTAATCGTTACTTTGTATTACAAATTCAGGTTGGAAAATTTATTGCAGAACTCGCGAAGCGCATACAAATACAATAACAAAGCGTTGAGCACGTATATACTTAAATCAAAATTACTAAGGAACTGGTATTAATAGATTTTATTAGGTCTATAGATGAGATAAGAACTATAAATTTTTATGTTTAAGGCTTTCCGAGAAGCGTTTTGCATCCCTATTGAGGACCTTTATGGGGATTAGTTAATTCTGTTTACGAAGATAAATAAGCTTGTACTTATATCAATATTTTACTTGTAATAGTTTTATGACTCCATCCATTCATCAGCCAAAGGAAGTCCACTGCTGAACCGCTTACCGTACGTGGCCATAGTTCGAGAACTTTGTGGCCTCATCAGCCATGGTTCTCCGCGTTATTGGCCCCGCCCATTGCCACTTCTACTCACAAATCCGCTGGGCTATGTTGGTTACTTCAGTTCTCCTTCGGATCCCCTCATTCCTGATTCGATCTTGCGAGGAAACAGAAGGGGATTTATGACTTAGCTATGATATAGTTTAATTCTTGCCATTACGCTGCACTAGGAATGTGTATTTTTTTTATTAATTACAAAAGCTAACGTTTTAGTAAAAGCCTAATTCAAATTATCTGAAATACGATAAATGGCTTCTTGCCCTGACTCCACAAGAATTAGTTATTATTTTCTAACATTCCACACAAGTATTCATACATTTAAGGTTTTTCACTCGATAATTTCTTAGCATAGTTATTGGATAACGTTGTATACGCCTTAAGTATAAAAATAAACTATTTTCAACTATATTTAAAACTATGAAACAATCATTACGTAACAAAACAGTGAGTGGTAAAAAAATCATGACAGAAACTTGGCAACTCGTATATGGCTGAAAATCAAGATAACATTTGAAAGTTACTCTACATTTCACTAGAATGAAAAGTTCTAGCAAAAATAAATATTATATTGTGTGTGTTTTTTATCAAAATGAGATTTGGAATAACTGAAAGTTTTTAGGAGTCCTGATGATAAAAATATAAATCAGGCTTTGTCAGTACACTAGCGGTCCAGCCCAGCTCCACCCGGGGGCAAATACACTTTTCTACCTACCAATTTAGAATATCAGAGTAAAGGATCTCTCAATTATCGATTGTAAGACCAATCGGACTACGAAAAACGAATAAAATTTCCTCGTATTTGCTAAATTTTTCACTACTGCTTCTCTCCTATAGGTCATAGCGTGATGATATAGCATTCCTCGATAAATGACCTATCAAACACAAAGTTTTTGAGATTAGAAGTAACAAAAAAACAAACTCTTCAGCTTTATAAATTAGTATAGATTTATTATAATTGTCTGTCGTCTGGGACGTTCTGAAACGACGCGTGAGATCAGTACAACCGCAGACCATCAGAGAGCTGAAGAATGTGATTACCGCGGAGTGGGAACGTATTCTGCAAGCAAGTATCCGGGATATCCTCGCTAGCATACCCAGACGAATTCAAGCTGTGATTTCAGCTAGAGGGGGTCACACTCGATACTAAACATTTATCTGCTTTTACTTTATTAAAGAAAAAACAATCAAAAATCTTTGTTAACTTTTACTTCACGAGCATATGCACTCCTAGCGAGCATACACTACTAGTGAATTTTAGCATTAAAACCCATAAATTTTATCAAAATTTTATGATAATACTGACGAAAACGATTATTTGCTTATTAATTTACAATATTGTGAAAGTAAAAGTACCTATAATTATCAAACAAAACAAAAGTAACATTTGAAATGGTTCATTGCTTAGGTGCCCGTTTTTTTTGCAAATGAGTTTATTTGAAATCTGATAATGGAGTAATGCAGTAGATTCACGTTAATTAATTTACAGCCTTAATTAGCAATCATATTTACTTATAGATGTACAGCGTAATTACTGAAATTACGGAGAAATATTATTATATCCCTATACTTCACATTCGACTGACTGCCTCGGTGGCGTAGATGTACTACGGTACTGCAAAGCTAAGGTCTCGGGTTCGAATCCCGGTTCGGGCAAAGTGAAATTGTATTTTCCTAATTATCAGTCAGGAGTCAGGAATTTGTGCCCGATATGGCGATAGCTTGCCCGATAACACATCGTGGGACGGAATATACAAGGCGAAACGTGGATGTCATAGTAGCAGCTCTGCCTATACGTACCTTGGGTATCCTTCCTGGGAAAAAAGGCGTGAGTTTTTGAATGTATGTACTTTACATTCGAAAGAATTCATAATAATAAACGGTTCATTTTATTTTAAATTATTATGTATGTAATAAAATGTTTATGATTTCTGAACTAACGTTTCATAATATTCGACAAACTTAACAGATTTACTTGGACTTCCCTAACGAACTTTATAAAACTTTACATGAGCTCACATTACTTAAACATTCCACCTATAAAATGTTTAAGATCCCTAGCCAAACGTGTCATCGATCATTAAACTAATATAAATCATGGATGCAAAACTTACTGGTATACGAAGCTTATCATAACACGACATTAACTCGAGAGATATCGATAATAATTTCTACGTTACCGTGACAGGGTTTACCAACTTTATCTACTGGTTTATAGTGATTGTTGTCACGTAGGTAGTAAATAGACGTATGAATTGCCTTACTGTTCACTTAATGTGTTGTTTATATTGTCGTAGATATTGAACTGAATGTTGAATTAACCGGTGGTCGATAACTCAAATGATCGTCCATTGCAATACAATGATTAAATACGATGTATAGATTACGCAGTTTGTAGAATAGTTTAATTAAAGCCCTCTGGAAAACTGCATATTTTAAAACTGGAATTGGCTACGAAAAACTAAACAATGGAAAAAGGCAATGCCAACATTTTTTTTACATCAAATATTTGTTCTATTTTAGTTAGTATTTAGATTTTGGATTTCCCGTCTATTTATGTATTCCGTGATGCAATAAAAATAACCTACAACTTCTATAAACAGAGACAAATAGAGAACGTCACTTTACAATACAGAATCGAGTAGTTTATAATATTTTGACGTCCGAATGAGATGTTGTCATTAAACTAATATGAAGTTTTTCTCTGTTCACATTTTTTTTATTGCAATGAATGACGAGGCGAGCATGCCGTACTCCTGATGGTAAGCGGTACAACCGCTAATGAACATTGGCAAAACCAATCAACGCCTTGAGCAATGCTTGGCATTCCACTGCGCTCGCCATCCTGAGACATAAGAAATTAAATCTCAATATGTCCAGTAGTAACTCTGGCTACAATGAGCTTCAATGTGAAACACAACAGTGCATTTACATTGCTGTTTGACGGGATAAAAAGGTATTGTGGTGGTATCTACCCAGGCGGCCTCAAACATATGAGAGACCTACCATCAGTACACTTTTATTACCTTGGACATGTTAATACTATAAGATTAGGAATATATGTAAATGTTTGTTCAATTTAGGAAAACACATCTCAAAAAATGCAGTTAATACATATTTTTTAAACATTGTTTGTACTTCGAAATTCCGCCACAAGTCAATAGAAAATAGATGAATTATACTTTTGATATTATGCTCTAAGTTCTAAGTTTACTACGTTAACAGATAAGACATAAACCAATATACGTTACTTTAACCCGGCGATCGCACAGTTGGGTCTATAGTACCCACGCCTTTTGAAAATGCACGCATTTCTATAAAATATTTTTGCGACGTTGCTACACTTCTCATTAGCTGGAGCTAATGGTCTTCTCTTCCTTTCAAATATCGCCTTACAGTGGTATCGTGTATACAGCGGTGGATAGACGCGGATAAACACAAGAAAGGTAAATAAGACCCAACTATACACCTGGTGTCGTAATTTCGCGCCGTCTTTTTTTAAATGTATTATTGTCTTATTGTATTGTTTTCAGAACCTTTGTAATTATGGATCGCGAAAAACTCGAACAGAAGCGAATTTTAGCTATTATGCAAGAATCCGACTCCGAATATGAAAATTCTACATCAGAAAATGAAGAGGAAGATCATCTGAGTGTTCGCAACCAGGAAAGTGACACCGATCAAGATGTATCTGACACGGACAGTGACGATGTGCCCCTTGTTGAACTATGCCATCAGCTACATTCTTCAACGTCTGAAATACAGCACAGTTTTGATACTTATTTGACTACCACCACCTCTGAAAGTCAGATATTAACATCTTATTTTTTTGGAATAGACGGGACCAAGTGGCAGCATAGGCCTACCCGCCAAAATGTCCGAACTAGGGCGGAAAATATCATAACACAAGTGCCAGGTGTTCAACCAGTAGCTCAAAATGTCTGGAATAAACGCATACATAATACATAAGAAGAACAACAATACCACGACAAAGCGTAGCAAAAGCGGCGCAAAAGGGTAAGAGATTTTTAGGAGAACCTGATGAGGAACTACCTGTGAAGATATCTAATGCAAAAAGAAGGTGTCAGGATTGTCCTGCCAAAAAACACAGGAAATCTAGAAATACTTGTCGGTGCTGTAAAAAATACATCTGCATTGAGCATGCTGTGTTGTACTGCAAGGATTGCGCAGATGAAAGAGAAACTATGACTGAATAATTATAAGACTATTATAGAAAATAGTTGTTATTCCTGCTATAAATTTCATGGTTATACTTACTATTACGTTAAAATTGTGAAAAAAGTTTGTTTTCTATTTTTTTTTTTTAGTTTAAGACAGAGGTTACCTATTTTGTTAAAATTTTTTCATACTTTTATAAAAATGTCATTAAAAACTTATATCTCGTACCAGGTTGTTTTTGTTTATCCAAAAAGTCATAAACAATAGGTTTTTCATCCAATTATTATGATATGTCAGTAAATTTATTTTAATTATTGATGTTATGGCGTTTTTTTATACGGGTCCATTAGACCCAACCCTACTACCGTTGTGACATATTTCCACTGTGCTGACGCCGGGTTAATATGCTTTAAAGTGTATAGCTTGACCGTAAATTTAACTTTGTGATATTAACGGTTTGATCCGCCTGATCATAAAGGATACGAAAACTATCAAGTTAGAAGCGACTGAATCAAAGTATTATAATATATCCTAACTAATAACTATCTGGACCAATCTTAGTATGTACCAGTTTATTGAGAGAACTTTTAACACGTTAAACGCCGAGCAAAAAATGGCAGTTAGTCATTTGGGCCACGGGGGTCACCGGTGACCAATTACATGTTTCCTTAAGAAAATATCACGAAAAATTGTTTTAGTCAAATTAAATATGCAAATTTAGTAATTTTTTATTGTTTTGTGTTGATATTAACTTTAGCGAAAAATGATGGAATTGATGATTTCCACTTGGCCCGAACGGGTTTGCTTGAATCGCCCACCGGTGGGCCGCGTGGCGTTCAACGTGTTAAATATACTAATTCTAATTCGTTTTATGTAGCTCTTTAATACAAAAATATTTTCACATATCTAAAAATGGGATCTGTCACCTCTATTTAAACGAGTTGTCTTATGTTTTACTCTGTATTACTATTGATGTATGTAATTTTCAATAAATAATTTATAAATAAATGGACTTGGTAATTGCATCAAATTCAGATATTATATACATACAGGGTATATCAAGACTGCTACCGAAAACGAAGCCGGGTGGTAGTTTAAGCGACTTCGGACACAATGCAACAGAAAAAGTTGCAAAAAAAGCGACAAATTTTTTTGTGTTATTTTTTTCCTATGACCATATTTGGGTGGTAAATACATTTTTTCCTAAAATAATAGTGTATACCCTTTTATTTATAAATAATTTAAGGTATAAAAGTGTTTAAATTATTATTTTAGCAAAAACTATGGATTTACCACCCAAAAAAGACGATATTTAAAAAATCATAAAAAATAATTGTCGCGTTTCTTTCCGAAATTTTTGGTTGCATTGTGTTTGTAGTCACTAAAACTACCACCCGGCTTCGTTTTCGGTAGCAGTCTTGAGATACCCGGTATTATTGTCATGAGATGGTTACCTATACCTTGCCACAATCGCTGGTCGACGTAAATATGCTTATTCCAATCAGCCTAACTGAGCGAACGCATCGCTTCTACAGCTTTGACGATCTGCAACAAGGTTTACTTCAGAAGTGAATAAATGATGCTATTAAATAAACTGCAAGCTAAAATGCACGCTAAATGAAAAGCGAAATGAAATCACAGATGGCTTAACCGCATAAACAACAAAAGATGGCGCCACGAGCGAAATCAATTTATATACGTCTACAAACGCTTTATACCCCCCTGAATGACCGCTCAGAGGAAGTGCCATTTTGTATTAACGATCCATTCCGATACTTTTATGAACAACTCACGCTTTATGGTATTGTTAACGCCTTCGCTCGTATATTTTGAAATACCTTAGTTGGCAACACTATTTATTATTATGACAATCATGAGTATTCCTTAAAATTTTTATTGTTAGGGATGGTCGCTGGGTATGGTCTTCTTATTGAGAGCCATTGAAACTCTGTCCACCACGCTATTATAGTGCTACTTAGTAGATTTGCATTATTATGTTTTTGTAAAGAATTCTCAACTAGCTCTGATGTTTTACTTCATTGTTAATTCATTCATGTTATTTTTAAATACACTAGTTATATAGTAATTTTCTAAATAAAACTATTGTCAAATGTTTTCTGGTTTTCATTGACTTTGTTGATATGAATAAAATTCATACACATACGCCACCCCTTCTTTGGACATTTTAGCAAAACACACATAAAATAAAGAAGTTATATTGAATTTCTACATCGTCAAGCTGAATGAGATGTGACATTTAGAAAATGACCGTACAAATGTTTTCATAGCGAACACAAAACGATCATATTTATGTGACGCATTAAAACCACTCCCAAATTAGAATTTAATTCAGCACTGTAACAATCCATTTAGGGATCATGTTTCGAGTACCGATCATTTGATGAGTAAATGCCAAACGTGTCTACTGTTAGTATGCGACCTCGTTTGTCCAACCGATCAATTTGACAGTAATACTTAATTGATTGATTTGGTTTCTGCTGCATTGACACCAACATCAATAGAGGCGAATAGCCATCGAATAACATAGTTTTTTTGCATTGATTCAACTCTCTGCTTTTGTCTTTTACAATGCTCATTCAATGTTTCCGATTGTTAGATAAAAAGTATTGTATTCGCATAGGTGTGTAAAAATATTTGTAAAAAAAATACT
Source organism: Hyles vespertilio (assembly GCA_009982885.2). Lineage (NCBI taxonomy): Eukaryota > Metazoa > Arthropoda > Insecta > Lepidoptera > Sphingidae > Hyles > Hyles vespertilio. The sequence continues at coordinate 10,834,805 of CM042825.1, read as the reverse complement.
TAACTGAAAAGCAATGAGAAATTTATCATAAAATAATAAATGAAATTATTAAACAACTCTCGAAACAAAAGACATTCAATCAAAAAGTAGGAATAAGGAAGTTTCCTGAAATAGTTTTTTTTTTTGTTTAGGTACACTAGTTGAAAGTCAGATTTAAACCAAACACAAAGCTATCAACTTGAAGAAACTACCAAAAATTATTTTGTATTATTTATTTTTATGTATGTATATTTATATGTATAAATATGTATATACTGGGTATCTCAAGACTGCTACCGAAAATGAAGCCGGGTGGTAGTTTTAGTGACTACAAACACAATGCAACGAAAAATTTCGCAAAGAAACGCGACAATTATTTTTTATGATTTTTTAAATATCGTCATTTTTGGGTGGTAAATCCATAGTTTTTGCTAAAATAATAATTTAAACTCTTTTATACCTTTGATTATTTATAAATAAAAGGGTATACACTATTATTTGAAGAAAAAATGTATTTACCACCCGAATATGGTCACAGGAAAAAAATCACAAAAAAAAATGTCGCTTTTTTTTGGAACTTTTTCTGTTGCATTGTGTCTGAAGTCGCTTAAACTACCACCCGGCTTCATTTTCGGTAGCAGTCTTGATATACCCTGTATATGTATATATACGGATATATATATGTGTATTAGTAGTTATGTTTAATTAGTATTATTTAGCTTTAAGTAATTCTTTATTTGTTACACTGCCCTCTCTCCCTCTCCTTCATTTAAATCCATCCCATGGTTGTCTGTAAGATATTGCTGTTGAGCGATAAGACCGCCATTTGTACTCTTTGTTATTATTATTTCTGTTTAGCTATGTTGTTGTTAAGTTTGTGTACAATAAAGATTTAAATAAATAAATAAATAAAAATTGTTGTACTACATACATATTAACATTCTCCCATATTTTGTCATCAGGTCGATCGGAACCCGGCATCGTACCATCGATAGTGGGCTTCGCGAAAGACTCGGTGGCCCACGAGTCCGACCGGCTGGCCCCGGGAGACAGGATCTGCAGCGTCAATGGAATATCAACAGCAAGACTCACCAATGATGAAGTGCTTCGACTCCTTGACAACGTGGAAGAAAGGGCGTCACTGGAAGTGGAGTATTATATGCCTAACTATGGTGAGATTTTATTATTTAAAAAAATACAAGCTTACGTATGCTGGCAGTTATGAGATGTTTCTTATCCGAAATAATATTATAGATTTCAATTTTTTAAAGGATTTCAATTTAATAATCATATCAACGTGACTTTAAAATGTCACCCTGTCTTTTTGGGATAGTCTTTTAAAGTGCTGCTTATTTATTAGTCAAAAAATTTAATAACCAAAGCTTGAAAAAGGCAACAAGCCTTTGATATCCAAGCGATCCTAAGCCACCTTTAAATCTAATCATAGAATAGAAAATACTTATCAAGGTATATTTTTCTATACAGCATCCCAAAACTCCCTGTACATCACAACCAAGCTAGCCGAGGTTCCCGTGGAGAAGGTCAATGGCTCCTTAGGCGTGACTATCAGAGGAGGGCTCCCAGAGAACTCAGCGCCGAGTGCTGATTTAGTCCTCAACAGTAGATCTCTTGATGCCCTCCCTTTAGTAGTCACGCATGTAAGGCCTGGTGGCGCGGCTTACAACACTTCGAGGATCAAACCTGGTGATAGACTTCTGAAGGTTGATCATGTGAGTAAATGCTTTGTTACATACTTGTTTTTTTTTTTTTTGCTACAATTACAACAATGACTATCAAATTAGAAGACTAATTGCAAAAATCTTCCTTTCGTAGTTATGTGTGTTTGACAGAAAACCATAAATCTTAGTGGTTTCTCGATGGTATGATCTCTAACTAATTATTTATGCATGTTAAATAAAGAAGAAAAAAAAGTTGTAGCATTAGAAAACAAATGACGAAATAATTTTCTAAGTATGTAGTTATCGTCATAGCAACACACTAAACTAAAAGACCTTACATTTTATTGCTTCAGACAAAGGTAATGATTAAAATTGGATAGCGAATCAGAACTTACACTCCGCACCGTTTTTTCTCGCCTGCCCAATAAAATATGTACGACTCCAGTAGTCTTAATGTCAGTAATAAAATAATTAAAAATAATCATCAGTATCCCTAAGCCAAACTAGATTGTGTCATTCCAAGCTAAAACAACAACCACGTCTTATTTTATAATTAATCCCCTTTCATATAACCTCAATAGAAATTTTAAACTAAATTATTTTTGTCCACAGATATCCCTGACAAACAAAACCCTATCAGAAGTACATCAAATACTTCAAAATTGCCCCCAAGTCACCAGCCTAACGATTGAGTATGACGTTTCTATCATGGAATCAGTGAAGCTGGCGACAGGCCCTCTCCTCATTGAGATCGAAAGGCCATGCAACGAAGACCTTGGGCTGTTCCTCTCCAATCAGAGGATACCTGATGACGTGTACAGTTCAGGATCTGATACATACCAGCGAGTTGGCGGGTGTAATGCTATTTTTATTGATAGCATACTGCCGGCTAGTATAAGCGACAGGTAAGTAGATTTTATTTAAATCATAATATTATATAAATCCGTTTTTGAAGTAATTCACTAATCCAATGAGGAAATGGTTGGTATTATATACATAGGAATTGTGCAGTACGTCCCCTTCGAGGGTTTCGGGGAATCAAATGACAGTAGTACTGCTTTCCAAAATGTGGACTGTATTTTGCTGGTTCGTAATTACAGGAATACTTCGACGAGTGCGTGCCATCCAGACAACAGACCTTCACGAACGCAGGACCCGTGTTGTGGTTACAATACCTGGGCGTGAGCCCTTTGATTGTGGTCTATCCAAGCGACCCGTAAACACGGTGTCGATCCTTGGTGAAGTCCGAAACGAGTTCGGACGCCGTGACGTTACAATGTCGGGTCCACCCTTAATAAAAAATATCCTTATGTACAATAATTTCGAAATCTATGTACAGAGCTAACAATTTACAATAGACAATTATCATGTGAGGGCGTTGGGCTCTTCAATTATGCATCATGTTTCACTTATTTTGATGGAATCATTTTTAAATTCATCCCAAATTTGGTAGCAAACAACATACATAATGATAAAATCGTAGTTACCCACTTTTTAATGTCACATTTTTATTTACCCATTTGTAAGCCTGCATAATTGCATCTTCTTCATGGAATGACATTTACCATCGGCGCATTACATTTAGTTCCCAAAAAAAAAAGGAAAAATTGCTGGTTAAGCTCGAAACAGAGAAGATACGACATAACAAAGAAAGCTTTGCTTCTTTTTACACGCTTTATATTAGCTTTACTTGTATGTTTGTTTGTATGTTTGTAACCGACGCCTTAAGACGCGATTTTGACCCACTTTAAACGGACAGATTTCATTCAAATTTTGCACACCTGTCAAAGACCGATGACAATACAATAATTCGATTAAAATATATGATTATCCTGATTAGATTCGCCAGGATTCATTATTCTTATAATTGATGACCATTGCTACTGACCACTAGATGGCGTATAGATGAACATAATTTGCTACTAACAGATGGCGTGATAACGTCAATAATGAATGTTTGCACTATTCATCGCTAGATGGCGTTAACATTGTATTCTTCAAGTGTCAAATGTTACTACTGACCAACAGATGGCGTTATGTTTTTACACGCTTTATATTAGCTTCACTTGTATGTTTGTTTGTATGTTTGTAACCGACTCCTTAAGACGCGATTTTGACCCACTTTAAACGGACAGATTTCATTCAAATTTTGCACACCTGTCAAAGACCGATGACAATACAATAATTTAAAAAAAAAGATTTTTTGAAAAAAAAATGGATATTTTGCACGCCGCTAACTTCCTCTGGAAATACAGCCGTAGATGGATGTTTTTAGTCAAAACAATTAAATAATAGTAAAAAAAAACTAAAATACACGCTTTAATAAGATATACAACTAAAAAAGTAAAAATAATTGATACTGAATTTAAGATAAGAAAATGGAGTAAAATACATATATTTTATTGTTACAAAACTTGTATTTTTACTTTACTTAGTTGTATATCTTATTAAAGCGTGTATTTTAGTTTTTTTTAACTATTATTTAATTCTGTGTAAGTGTTCTATAGAAAGAACGTATCTACTATAACAACTTTACTAAATTACATCAGCATATCCATAACAAAGTTACCGTCTCTGGTGAACCGAAGCGAACTTAAATTTTATATTGCATTTGTTTTATTTAACATCGTATAAACTAGACATCTTATTTTATTACACAGCAGGTGTTGGATTTAAGAAATAAAAATATATTCGAAAATATAAATAAGTACTTGTCACATCTCATATGTAAGCGCACTCCACACTAAATCCGCCGTCGCGTCGCGTCGCACCGACTTTTACCGGCCACTTTTTATCGGTGGGCTAAATGTCTACGGCTAAATGGCAAATTGACTCATCATTGGTCGGTAAACATTGTAGGCAACGTGTTAACGGCTATACATCAGTTTTTTTTTATGACGTAGAATGTCGCCTTGCAACTGAGCTGAGCACTTGTGTCGTTGACAACATGCCGGTGGGCATCATGTGCGGGCGCTTGTTGCCGGCATGTTTTTTTTTATACGCACCGGCAGGCTGTGTCGCTGTATCTTTGATGTGTAGTGCGCCTTACGAACTGTTGATAATAATTGAAGAAAATATTGCGTCTGGTACTTCTAAACATAATAAAGGATATTGAACATAAATATAAGATCATTTGTAACATAACGAGTGCTGCTACATTGGACGAAATTCGATACACAAACATGTGGAATATTGGTGAGTGTTTAGTCCAAATATCAGACATATTTAGTATATAGTATTATCCCATATAGGAATGCTCGGGATTTCAAAACCTATGTAAATATGTAAGCCCACATTTTACTTTTAGAAATGTCTAATAATTTGCGACGCGTACTGAGTTGCGGAATAGTTTTGTTGGGAAAGTTATTTAAACAGACGACAAGCTTACTTCTTTTGTATCCTAATTAGACGTATATATGCTATAGATTTCGTGTTAAAAAAAGATTAGTATCATCATAACACTTTTTTACAGTTACTTAGGTACCTATCCGAAATATTTACCACGTTTATAACTGATAAGTGATGAGGTTAAATCAGGTCAGGTCAGGGATGCTCCTATCTAGTGGTCATGGCCTGTCCTAGTATAGGTGCTACGAGTACGCGGCCTCGGCCCCCGAGCTACTGCAGTCACCTTAACTTCCCGTCCGTGACTGCAGTATCCACTCCCTCAGGCCATAATCTCCTTTCCTATAACATCCTCCACCCACAAATCCTATTTCCTTTCCCCGGTTAATGGCGGGCAGCAGCGTCATTAACGCCAGTCCCCTACTGCGCTCGCCAACCCGCCTGCCAAGCGTGGCGAGTAACGGCAAATACCCCCACAATGGCGACACAAATAGAGACCAGGCCCCCAGTCCCCGGCAGCCCCACTATTCCTGGCTATGGTAGCAGTCATGGTTACGGTGGGGCAGGGGGTGCTAAGAATCCCCGGGTTGGCCCCGGCTACCACCCCCGACGACGACTGGCCCTGGTAACACACAACGTACGCACATTGAGGACAGACGAGAAGATTGTCGAACTGGAAGAAGAATTGAGCAGGTTACACTGGGACATTTTGGGGTTATCGGAAGTCCGAAGAATCGGGGAGGATACGATAACCCTGAAGTCTGGTAACCTGCTCTTCTACCGGGGGGACGACCAACAGTCCCGAGGAGGTGTCGGATTTCTCGTCCACAAGTCTCTCATCAACAACATCGTATCCATCGAAAGTGTGTCGAGCAGGGTAGTATACCTTATACTCAGAATATCTAAAAGATATTCGTTGAAGGTCATACAGGTATACGCGCCGACCTCGACACACCTAGATGAAGAAGTAGAGGAAATGTATGAGGACATAAGTCGGGCCATACATACTTCCAAAACCTACTTCAATGTTGTTATGGGAGACTTCAACGCAAAGTTGGGCAAGGGAAGCGATGCAGAGTTGAAAGTGGGGCAATTTGGACATGGGCAACGGAACCCCAGGGGTCAGAGGCTGGCCGACTTTCTGGAGAAAGAGGGACTCTTTGCGATGAACTCTTTTTTCCAGAAGCCGCCTCACAGGAAATGGACCTGGCTGAGTCCTGACGGTTCCACGAGAAACGAGATAGATTTCATCTTGACGACGAATAGACGGATATTCAGAGATGTCTCTGTGATCAACAGGGTGAAAACCGGCAGTGATCACCGAATGGTTAGGGGCACACTGAATATCAATGTCCAATCGGAAAGGCGTCGCTTAATGAAATCTACGCTCCGACCTACTCGCGCCCATATCCTAAACCCCGAGAGCTTTCAACTCGAGCTGACAAATCGCTTTGATTGTCTAGGAGAAAACCTTGCAGTGGACGAGCTAAACAGCGGTTTGGTAGAAGCTGTCCATATGGTGGGATCTAAGTATTTTAGATCTCGCCGTAGAGATAGACCACAAAAACTCTCGATCCACACTCTTGACCTCATGGCCGAACGTCGATCTTTAGTGCTGCAGTCTTCCGTTGACGCCGAAGCATATCGGCGGCTCAATAGACAGATCTGGAAGTCCTTGCGACACGATGTCCGTGCTCACAATACTGTGAGCATTAAGGAGACAATCGAGCGGAACGGAGGCTCCAAAGTGTTTGCAAGAGACTTGTCTATTGGGCAAAGCCAGTTGTCTAGGCTGAAGACGGAAGACGGCCGCGTAGTATCGACGAGGGCAGAGGTATTAAGGGAGATCGAGAGGTTCTACGGACAGCTTTACACCTCGGTTGCCAAACCTGCTGTTAGCTCGGCCAAAGACCCGAGAGCCGAGTTGATCCGACACTTTAGCGATGATATCCCGGACATCAGCCTGTGTGAGATTGAGATGGCCCTGAAGCAACTTAAAAACAACAAGGCGCCGGGCGAGGACGGAATAACTTCAGAGCTTCTGAAAGCGGGCGGAACGCCGATACTGAAAGTCCTTCAGAGGCTCTTCAATTCCGTTATCCTCGAGGGCTCAACGCCAGAGGCATGGAGCAGGAGCATGGTGGTACTGTTCTTCAAAAAAGGTGATAACACTTTGCTGAAGAATTACAGGCCCATCTCGCTCCTGAGCCATGTCTATAAGTTGTTTTCGAGGGTCATCACAAATCGTCTCGAACGCAGGTTTGATGACTTCCAGCCTCCCGAACAAGCCGGTTTCCGAAAAGGCTTTAGTACCATAGACCACATCCATACGCTTCGGCAAGTTATACAAAAAACCGAGGAATATAACTTGCCGCTTTGTTTAGCGTTTGTGGACTATGAGAAAGCCTTTGATTCGATCGAGACTTGGGCTGTGCTACAGTCTCTCCAGCGGTGCCATATAGACTATCGGTACATCGAAGTGTTGAAGTGTATATACAACAACGCCACCATGTCGGTCCGAGTACAAGATCAGAGTACGAAGGCTATTCCACTACAGAGAGGCGTGAGACAGGGAGATGTCATATCTCCGAAACTGTTCACTGCCGCGCTGGAAAACGCCTTCAAGCTCTTGCGATGGAAAGGATTCGGCATCAACATCAACGGCGAGTATATCACTCACCTTCGGTTTGCCGACGATATTGTAGTCTTGGCAGAATCGCTGGAAGACCTTAGCACTATGCTCGAAGACCTCAATCGAGTCTCCCAACAGGTGGGTCTTAAAATGAACATGGACAAAACGAAGATCATGTCGAATGTCCATGTTGTGCCCACCCCCATCGGTGTTGGGGGCTCGACTCTTGAAGTTGTTGACGAATATGTCTATTTAGGACAAGTTGTCCGGTTAGGCAGGTCCAACTTCGAGAGAGAGGTCAATCGTCGAATCCAACTCGGTTGGGCAGCGTTCGGGAAACTACGCGACGTCTTCTCGTCAAAAATACCTCAGTGCCTTAAATCGAAAGTCTTCGATAGTTGTGTGTTGCCAGTGATGACTTACGGCACCGAGACGTGGCCTCTCACTATGGGCCTTATTAGGAAGCTCAAAGTCACTCAACGAGCTATGGAGAGGGCTATGCTCGGGGTTTCCCTACGAGATCGAATCAGAAATGAGGAGATCCGTAGGAGAACTAAAATAACCGACATAGCCCACCGGATTAGCAAGTTGAAGTGGCAATGGGCAGGGCACATAGCGCGGAGATCTGATGACCGATGGGGTCGGAAAGTGCTCGAATGGAGGCCGCGTATCGGAAAGCGCAGCGTAGGACGTCCACCCACACGATGGTCCGACGACCTGGTAAAGGTCGCGGGACGTCGCTGGATGCAGGCTGCCTCCAACAGGTCTCTGTGGAAATCATTGGGGGAGGCCTATGTTCAGCAGTGGACTTCCTTTGGCTGATGGATGGATGGATGGATGGATGAGGTTAAATATATTAAATTATATAATTTAGTTTATGATTACTAATTGCAACATCTATTAATATTTATGAGTAAAGCCTTGCTGATATATTGATATTATTGTGACAAACATAAAATATTACAATTATAGTACAAACACCCAGACATAATTTCAACTGTTTATGTAAGCTTGAACTAATGAGGCACCATTATTATACCTAGGTCGATATTGAGCGTCCATATTAAATATGTTTTAGTAGAGGCGTAATATTAAATTAATTTGAAAATATATTTGCTAATTAACTAGTTCTGACTAAATAGTAAATAACGTGTTTGACTTTTATAAAGTGGCCTCAGAATAAAACTCCGTCAGCAGGTTTAGGGAATACCTAGTAGGTTTACTGATAGACCTTAAACGGGTGTTCAAACCTAGATCTATCTGGGGAGCAACTTTGTTTCCCAGTAAATAGGACGAGGAACAGTCCTGCGTCGGGCGATTATAGGGAACAAATCGGGGCACTTCTTGTTTTGAGATATCTAGTGTTGCCCAAGATTTGCGAGATGTCCGCTGAAGTTTTAGGGTGCTAGTATAGGATTTGTTAGGGAGACGACTTGGCTGCATTATACTCAGCGTGCCGGGCTGAAAAGCCAGTGACACTAACATATCCCTTTCGGCCTCCTCCAGCGTACTAATAAGGGAACTTGACAGTTTTCCTCTTGACACAAAAAAGGACGTATTGTTTTTTTTATTTTTTAATTGCATGCTTAATTTACTTCAGTGCATGTGCCTACAGGATAGTGAAATATGGTTTAAAAGTCTACCTGTCAAAACAATTGGACATGCCTGGTTGAAATCAGATATATGGAGGCTTATTTTGAAGTCGTCCTATCTAGATAGCTATGACGGAGCACTATGATCATTATTCAAAATATCTTATTGAGAGACTTTCCTACACACCCACCACTGCAACCTCCTTTACACAGGAAAATTGTAAATTGACATGGAGCTCGGGAGCTCGGTGAGTTTCTTAGGGACACTAGTCTATCTTACCCCGCATCGAAATTAAGCAGAACAAAATCGGAAAATTTAAACAAATAACACTCCACTTCTTTCCACGGATGACAAAATATTGAGTTGAGTGGTAGTATCCTCCCATATAAAGACATACAACTAGAGAAGAGAGATTTTAAGCATCACAGGATAAACAAATTCATGGGTCCTACAATGTGAGCCGCTAAATTTGGGTCCTATATGGGTATAACATAAGCGCCGGAAAGCACGTAAATTCTTTCTGAATTCCATGAGGTCCATATAGTCTATAGAATATCTTATTTTCAATACATCATATTAATATTATTCCCGTAAACTGTAAAGTATGATATTAGTTAGTGATTTCCAATTTGCATAAAATCCATCAAAGTAATCTGGCATTTTGACACGTCTTTAAGGAGTAAAATGCGCATCTCTTTAACCACTTAACACAAAGAACAAAGTACATCAAAAAATGAAATTTCCAATTAGTTTTTACATTAACTACTTATCTGATAAAAAATATTTTGTGGCAACTTTTTTCCATTAGAAAATAGATGAAGTAGTTTCAATGTTTTTAAAGTAGCTAGTATTTTCAATGCAAATGTTCACAGTATTGAAAGGGGCTTTTAAAACTATTCAACTTGGTTTTTTTTTAGTTTATCTCGCTCATAAATAAATACGGTATATTTATAAAAGTATTTTATAGTTTCTTATACCCACGACACAATACTATTTGATCTTAATATGGGGTCAGGACTATGTATGTGACAAGTGAGCTTTTATTTTGGTATGAATGACGAGCCTAACGTATTATTCGCCTGATGGTAAGCGATAATACCACTCGTAGACAGTAGTAATGCTCGGCATTCCACTGCGCTCGCCTCCATGAGACATAAGATGTTAAGTCTCAATATCTAGTAGTTATGGTGTATTTATTACAGTTACAAAATAGTCCAAGCAACCTGGTTATGTATTACAATGCCTTAGTCATTTGTACGTTCATTGTTCTGTTTTTAATAAACCTGCGACCCGTCGTTAAGTACAGTTCCCCACAGTGTTGCGACTGTTTTTAATTTCTCTGTACTTACAGTGTGCGTACACTGTAATTACTGCTTTCATTAGTGCTCTAACGCAATTACTAAACACAGAAGCGAACTTAGGAGCTGTTTGTGGAAGGCATGTGGAACCTAAATTATGATATGCTATCTGAAATGAATAATGATACAGTTGGAAGCAGATGGGATAGCGTATATGGAAATATAGTTTTTAATCTGAGAGAATAAAGGGTCTTAATAGTAATTATTATTAGTATTTTTGAAAACATAGTTTTATATCTCACGGTGTACGACTGAATTGTTTAAGTTAGAGGTGATTCTTTCTATAGCTTATTAATCTTTGGTCAACAAATATTGTTGATCTAAGTTATCGTCGTTTATTTTTGAATGAAAATACCTGTTTATTTGAGAGCTCTCCACCACGATTTTGATGATATTTTAATGGCACTGAGTTCCTTTTATTCAAAAAAATTATTTTCAGGCAAGCATAAGCATAATAAAAATATGATACATGTTCAAAAAGGGTAGCGAAAGCAAAAAAAACTTACAGTAAAATCAAAATATTTCATCTTACAACTACGCTTTTTTGGACGATATCCAATAACCAAAACATATATGTCGCGATATAACATGTAACTTCTATTTAATTTCCTTTCGCGGTGTGATTGAATAGCCTTAACAAATCAACCCGACAATCGCACATAATACAGTAAGTAATACTGTAGTAGACTTGGGCAAACTCATATAATTTATCAACAAATCAAGCGCAATAATATAATAAAGATTACTACAAAAGCCCGAGCAAACTCAATACATCCCTGATTGCAGCTTAATTCCCTCTTGCTCCGTACTTAAAAACTAGCCCCCCTCCCCCAGGTTTATTATTAAAAACAAATTGAGCATTTTCTTTCTGAGACAAGCGTGCCTATTCATTACAAAGTTCGCAGCGGGTGCTCTGTTTCTTTTCCGCCTCAATTTGTAGTGAATTCCGTTCATTGCTTCATTAAGGCTATCATGTTATTTTATTTTATTGTCATTTGTTAGTGAATATGTCTTTATGTAATGGCTAGGATTGTGGTTTTTGTGGGGATTTTGTGCAGCTTCTTTTACATTATACTATAATTTGTATAAGGTAATGAATTGTCTGATGACCATCATGATTATCAAGGTCTATGCATAAAACCATTAATAAAAGTAAGTATAATCATTTACCTTTGAGCGTAGAAAGAGAGTATTGTAAAGAGGATTGTTGGGGCTTTGGGAGTATTATCGATCAAACAATAAGTGACCGCAAACGAGACATTGATCAAGCCATCTCAATCATACTATTTTTAAACATTTGATAAAAATCACTTTCTACCATTCTTTTGAAGGGGAAAAGATGCAGCAGATTGATTTGACAATCATTTTTAAGAAAATTATCTGCATCGTCCATCCTCTGCAACGTGGAAAACAGCAATTTTCTTTTCATATATTAGAAAACATAAACAGTGTCTGTATCTGTATCAGCCCATATACGTCCCAATGCAGGGCACGGTCCTCCTCTACCATCGAGAATACGATTGAGTGGTTAGGCCATATAGTCCACCAAGCTGTAAAAAAAAACAACAACATAAACAGTAAACACACCTTTTCGTAATATTTTAAGTTTTTTACAAAATGAAACTAAAACATTGAGACTAATTGAGGTGCTAGTCTCGCAAAGGCTACAGTTGTGTTTTCAGAACTTTCTCATATTAAGAAAATGTAATCTAATTATGATATAAGTACATCATCCATTAATTAACCGTCGCTGAGTTTTTAAAGTAATAGCACATGTTTTTATAACAGTGACGTCTTTCATTCTTTTTTAATAAATTTCTCGTTCAAAATAAGAAGACAGTTAAAATTATAGACATTATTTTCACATATTGAGCTTGGCAAAAAAGAGTCTGTCTTTAATGAGGGCACTATGATCGATTTAATATTAATGTGGCAACCCGATACACTACAACGGAAATTGTTTAGATACTAGTTATTTTTATTTAGTGTTCTTAACAGGCTCTTTGTTTATTATAAATAAAACAGAAGCCGCATAAAAATGTATAATACCTACGTATAAAATTATTGAACTAACATAATGACATTTGTAATGTTGTTACTATAATTATTTTTCTTTAATGCCCATTGCCATCACATCGTACTCTTTTTTGCCAAGTTATACACATGTATAAAGACATAAAGTCTTGAAATCTATTCATATCTTAAGAACACAGCAAATAATTACTTCAACACCCCAATCTTCAAAGAAAAATAGCTGTTAATTTTTACTACATCTGATAATCCGAAACAGACCCATTTCTAGCCTCCCTAATTGGAAGCAATCCCCTCTTACAACTGTATTTGGACGCCTGTTAAGGGTATTATGGGCGTCCACGTCATATGAGCTCTTTAATTCGGCAACCCTCAAACGACGGCCAATGCATCCAGTGACACCAGCACACCTAACACAATTTAACAATGATTAAAACCAATTTTTATATTACAGATGTGGTGCCTTGCATCCTGGAGACCAGCTATTAGCATTCGACGACCACGTGATCGAAGGTAACAACTACACAGCTGAAGAGGTCATGTGCTACCTTGAAAACTGCGAAGGTGGTTTCACGAGGTTGCATGTGGCACCGAGACATGTGCTGGCTCATGGCGGAAGGTATACACGAGGTAAGGATAAAGATTTAATCAATAATAAATAAATACACCCAACAGTCACATACATATACATATATACTCATACATATACATATACACATATATATACAGTCTTGACCCCACATTAAGATCAATTAAGTCCTGTGTCTTGGGTATCAAAAACTAGGAGAGACATTTCGGTCTCATAAACACACAGACCCGAGATAAATACTTGTTGGCTACACAAACATGTGTGTCGGTGCGAGGATCGAAACCCACGGCCTCATGTTTCACAGGCGACGTCTAACCCAACTGCATCATGGAGGCTGTCGTATTATTAAATTGTATCTATATATTAGACTATTCCCACTGTTGGGAAATGACGTCTACGATTTATAGGAGGTATATTTTAATACTAAAGTGGTATGTTGCGGGTTTGTGGGCATAATATTATATTATCATAGTAATTGTTAGAGATAGGTCTGTGTTACGCGGTTTCCTTATGATGTTTTCTTTTATATTAATGAACAGTGAGTTTTACGAATACGCAAGAATAATATACTTCCAACAAATATTTTTATGTTCGGCTATAATTCGTGATAACAATTTTACTTTTATTTAAATTATCTCTGAAATGTATACATTTTTTATTACTTTAAACGTATTCCCTATAAAAACATGCAAATTAAATGCACCACATTAAATCCAGTGTCCATAGAAATTCCGACGCAGTGAGCCAGAAAAGCGAATTCGGTGCAAGTTCGTACACGACGTAATTAATGGCCGGACGCTAGGCACTCGCAAAATGTTCACGAAAATATTCACTGTTTCCTTGTAAATGGATCAAGAAACAATTAAAAGCTAATAAACTGATGGAAATGTAATTTGTTTTTTTTTTTTGGATTTGATTCGTTTTGCCATTAGTTGCAAATGAAAAATTACTAGTTGAACATTCTCAGCCGGCTATGAAATAACAAGGTTTAATTGTATACAATATGATTGTTTCGAGTCTGGGTGCAGTGGGGACACAATGCATGCAAAATCAAGGAACAGTGCCCTTTTTCTAATTACTTACAAAACGAATCTTATTCCTTACTCATATACATATTATGTATGTATGAATGATCTTTCCAAGCCCGCAGTCGATGCTGGGCCTGTATTACAGGCGCATTAGGTAAAATACAGAATCCGCAGCGTGCCGAACTGGGCGGCCAGTGACACGAATATACCCGACCTTCTCCGGGGTATCGAAAGGGGATTTTGACAGCTTTCCTCTTTACACAAAACAGAAAAGGTTTTGACAGTGAAATAAGTGAGATCTATTCTTCATATATTGTGACTGAAATAGATAATGAAATATTTATAATAATAAATAAAACCCAACAGTCACACACAAGTGCGTGGTGGCCTGTTGGTAAACGGACTAGACGCGACTGCCAACATGTTCACGGTGGTCGCGGGTTCGAATCCCAGGACACACCTCTGACTTTTCGGAGTCATATGTGTATCGATAGTCAATCACAACGCACTAAAACGGTGAAGGAAAACATCGTGAGAAAACCTGCACACCATAGCGATTTATAAAAATTTCTATGGTATATAAGTCCGCCAACCCGCACTAGGCCAGCGTGGTGGATTATATAGCCTAACCACTCTCAATCGTACTCTCGATTGTAGAGGAGGCCCGTGCCCTGCAGTGGGACGTATATGGGCTGATACAAATATAGTAGCATACATAATATTTTCGAAAGGAATTGTAAATTTAAATATCTTCCACTGTAATTATCTCTTAGAATCCTTCCCTTCTTATAACAAATTTGATAGAGCTATAGATTCCTATTTAATCACGAGCGTAAACATTAGAACATAATTATTAAGTAACTCCCTACGGCCTCAGGTGAAGTTGCTTTGAATACAAGCATATCTCAAAAGTCAACTAGCAGAGACTTCTAGTGGGCCAAGGCATGCGCTGAGACGAACTTTCATTAAGAGCTTTTATACCTTCGGCGCGGTTTTTTGCATAAAGACAGGACTTTTCAAACGAGTTAATAGCCACCAATAAACAATTTAAAGGAAAAAAATAGTAATAATTTTAGAAAAGGTTGTCATCTAGGGATTTTGGTGGAGAATATTATAGATTGATAGATCATTTGTAAATACTGTAAGAATTACTGAACACAGGTTTCGTTATTTAGGCTTCGAATGGCAATTCAGAAGCTTAAGATATCCGAAATCACTAAATATAAGATGAAAATAAAAATATTATCAGACTAATAAGACCCTTATGGAGGAATTTTGCTGAGAAAAATAATCTTTTTGTGTTTAGTTCCTGAAAAATAAAAAATTAAACAATGCGAAATTATTCAGAAACTCTCGTCAAGAACATTTTTTTTTTTCACCAACTTATCGTACATAATTTTATATAGTAATTGCACACTATAATTGAAGAACACCTTATCAATAAAATATAATTTTTACATTTCAACAAAATTAGTTTTAATGTTTTCTACAAATATTTCAATAACCACTATAAAACACGCTGTCCGACGTGCCTGAAATCAGACCGCCGCAAGGCTTTCTAGAGGGAGGACGTATCGCTCGTCGCTCCTGCCTGGCTGCAGTCGATTTTTGCCGTGCGTCGTAAAAATAGCCACGCGCGGACTGCGATTGCCACATCTTAGTACTTTGGTAGTAAAACATATATTTTTTATTACCTACAATGATTTTGTAGTGAGTATAAATTATGTTTCAGATAATATAATGGGATGTAATTCCGAGGCTAAATTATATTATGTATTGTAATATAAAATTAAATATATTTCGTAATTGCAAGGGGTTGTAAGTCCCCTAACTCTTTTCATGTGTTCAAACACGAAATGATTAATAAACGTCCGTAGTGTCTACTGATTGAACACTGATTTGAATGCAACTTAACAATGTAATAATAAAGAAAATATGATTAGTATCTGAATTTGTATTGTTCATTGCTTGCACAGTAATATTTGTCTACTTATAATGCAAATAAAATATTTTTATGATATAATATTACCAATATATAAATCATAAGTTTCATTTCAATTGAATATTAGAATTTTGAAGCGCACGGATCAAAGTTGGTTGAGCTGACTATAGCGAACCGACGCGGCAGCTCTACGCACACAGCTTTGGTCGCTTATGTGTGCGTGAAATTAACGAAGAAATACCTATAGTTGACTTTGCGCGCAAGGTGTAAACGCTCTTAATTTCACATTAATCATATAATTTAGTTCATATCCTTACTTCACATTTACGGAGAGATTCGAAAATTTATAAAATAAATAGTAATAAAACATAAAAGTATATTTTCCTTCGTCTAAGGTATTTTGACTTTTGCTTTAGTCCAGGTGTGGAAAGTTTTTGACTAGATTAATTCAATAAAAAAGAATCTGCATTATAATATCACACAGCTGGCTAATGATCTGCTCTAAAATCTAGTTTCATCGACTTAGGGAATATATGCGACCTTTTATTTTCATAATTGTCTAAGACAATACAATAACATAAATTGTTATATGACATGAAAGTTATCCCGACATTTTTTCGGAGACTGCCTTAACGTTTGTACCCATATTTGGTACCAATCCTACGATGATTGAGCCAATTGCCACTGTATATTGTAGACATGCCCGGCCTAAATCATTTTTATCAGTCACTAAATTTTAATTAAACCCTGAACTTGTTAGGAACGGCGTCAACTGGTAATTTGAAGTATTTTCAAACTTTTCACTTTCCCAACTTGCGTGTAGTAAATTATCGCTCAACTTAATAGGAAATAAAACTTCGCAAGGAAATGTTTCAAATACGTGAGTTTTTAAACTAAAAATAGTTTGTTACATATTTGTATTCATACATATATACATACATAAACACAAGCCTTTTTCCTAGAAGGGGTAGACAGAGGATTTTTATGCGACGATGTAATAGGGGGAGAGCATATCGTCATATCAGGCCCAAATTCCTGACACCGGGCTAATAATGAATACAAAAATCCAATATCACTATGGCCGACCCGGGATTCGAAACCAAGACCACAGTTTTGCAATCATACCATAGTACAACTGCGCTACCGAGGCAGTCATTTCTAAATTTAAATAACATTTTGGGGCCAAGTTACAACAGTGTAGTACTTATAACCAAATTTAATTCCAATAGCATTTCGCTCTCAATTTACGCCAACCTTAAAAAGACCTAAGATACATGAATATCCTAAGTTACCTCATCTAACTCAAAAGGCTTAAGTTCTGATCTCGCCGCGTAATTCACGTCTGGCTCAAGTGAAATTAAACTAGCTTCATTTTGAGTTTTCGGACTTTATATCGATATAACATATGAGGCTTAAGGGCTTCTGTACTGTTTTGGATTTCCCTTTATCATTCCGTTTCACAATAGGATTAGATTTCATATGCGGGCTAGATTTTTGGATCATTTTAAACTGGTCGTAACTCAGATGGAAAGACGATCTTACATCAATAACAATTGTGGTATAAATACTTTAAAGCACATCTATCTATACATATAATTTTACAACTTATGGATGTTTGTACAAGCAACATATTTGAGAAAAAATACTATGAGCGGACAGTATGAACGTATATTAAAACAATGATTATAAGATTTATTTTCAATTTTTCTGTGCAGTTCCGCACTAATCTCAAAAACGGCTTAAAGAATGTGGTATGAATGTAGCTGACAGACAGGCTTTATGTCCCGAAAATGTTGTGCTCCCGTGGGATAGTTCAAATATATCTGTTACTTTTTTAAATTCAAAGAATGAGATGGGGTAGGAGAAGCCAGGAATACATGCCTTAATTCATAGGATAGAATGACACAAGGGCGACATGTATCTAAACGAGACAGGGGAAGCAGTACAGAGAGTCACATTGAGTTTAAATATAAATAAAACAGTATCTGCACTGCCCCTTAGCCAAGCTCTTTTTACAATCGTTAACGCCTTGACGTAAGCGATGATGTTTGTTGTACGTTGTACAATGCCATTGGCCAACTCCCATACAAATGCTATCCAAGATGAAATTTTATTAGCGCAAACGAAACCTCATCGCTTATGTCACGGCGTTAACGATTGTATGAAGAGAATAGATTTGAAGCGCGTGTAACTTGGCTAAGGGAGCTGGTAAGAAATAAAAATGTAGCATGTAATCAAACAAGACAATTGACGGTTCGTTTTTTTTTTGTAATCATATAGTGCTACATACAGTAAAGACACCTACAAAAGAAAAAATACATAGGCTGCTAAAATTATTCATCTACCTTTCATTTTTTGCCGCAGTCAGTTTATCGAGGCCTCTGATATTTTAAATTAAATCAAATACAAAGGTTGGCTGGTAGATTTTACCTCTGGCATAAATTCTACACTATACAATATATATCAAGTTTAAATAAAATAAATACCTTTTTGAAATTCAATGTCTGTACATCAGATTATTTTGTACCGGGCAGCATATTTTTGTTTAAAGCTATTTTATATAACTAATTAAAATATACTGTAATTCTTCAGATGCCATTTATTTAATTAAATTTGAGCCTTTGTGGAGTTTTACGGAAAGAAATATTCGAAAAAGTAAAAACTAAGAGTTCATACATACATACATATATACATAAGCTCACGCATTTCTCGTTGAAGGGTAAGCAGAGGTGCTTCCAGGACACCGATATTTCGCTGTGAATTTTCGGTCTCATAATGTAATGACGAGGCGGCGAGCCTATCGCCAAATCGAGTAAAAATTCCTAACTTCGGGGCGATAATTAATAGAAAAATCCAATATAATTTTGCCCGACGCGGGATTCGAACCGGAGACCTCAGCTTTTTAATCGTACTTGTAGTAAAACGCCACTAAGGCAGTAAGTAAAAACTATGCATCGAAAATAATTTTATTACCCTTTTGAGAGGATGTAAATGATGAAATTTGTTAGTCATTAGTTTTGATGCCGCAGTTTGTTGAGACGTCGGATAAGAAACAAGAGATCAGGAATTTGATATCCGCATAAATACTTTTCATATATTTTTTTGGGACTGGGTATCAAAAGATCGAAACAGTTCTACAATTTCTGATATCCTAGACACTACTGATTAGAACCAATAAAGTGGACTGAGATTCACTCATATAACACCTAAAACCCATGTCCAGTAACGAGACGAATATGTCTCGATATAAAGAAAAAATCACATTTTAAACTAAAAACAATTATTTTTCCGTCCTATATATGTTCCAGAAAACTCAATATCGGGCATGTCGACGTTGAACACGAAGAAACATCGACAAAGAAACTACAGACAAAGTTCCATGCCGAAACTTGGCTTATCCGACGACCACGGTAAGGGATAAATCCAATAACTGCTATTGTTACTACGTTCAGGGATGCCATGGAGCTTTATTCGCTATTACATGGGCCATACCTGGCCTACACTTGCTGGCATTTATTTCGTGTCAGAATAATACCTGTTTTTTAATGCCATGAATAGCGAGACCAGCTTGCCATTCGCTTGATGGTATGCGATACGACCGCTCATGGACAGTGGCTAAACTAAACACCTTGAATTACAAAGCAATGCTTGGCATTCCACTTGGCTCGCCATCCTGAGATATACGATGTTAAGTCTCAATATGTCCAGTAGTTTGTCTAGCTGTAATTTCCTTCAAACCGGACCACAACAGAGCTGTTTACACTACTGTTTGGCGGGAAAAATAGACATTGCGGTGGTACCCACCTAGGCGGCCTCTCACATATTATGACTAAAAGTTTACCTTAGGGATTATGTTTTACCATTAATAAATAGGGAATGAATTCACTGCCACGGATTTCATAGAGTGCTGTAACAATCCTTTAAGCGGATTTTGTTAAAATTTTACATTTTTTATCTTCTCTATCGTCACGGGACAATATAAATTAACGTTTAAATTTAATAGTTATTAAATAAGGTTGGTTAAATTCTAACAGTTACTGAGCGGATGACTAATACCTCAGTCCGCCCTGTGATCACGAAAGCTGTAAAATAATGAAAACGTCAAGGAAAATATATAGGAAATAATAGTTTTATTTAAATGTGCAACAATCACGTCAATCTAAGGAATTCGCAATCACGTCGATCTAAGAAATTCACTATAGATCTGGTCCAAAGGTAAAATCCTCGAACTACAGTTGCCCATCTATAGTTGAGAATAAAAAACATGCTGAGTTAATATAAAAATATAACAGTTGAAGAAGAAAACCTTTGTCTGTAAACTTTTTTTAGATCTCATAAAACTATTGCCACTCAGCACATTGTACTCTCACTATACTTTCATACAACTTTGAAAATATCTTACCCAATCTTCAGCTATTTTCATTATCATTACTTCTGGCTAAATTAATTTTGTTTTCACAAGTCTTTCCTTTAACACACAGTCAGAAGACAAAACGTCACTTGACGTTTTTTGGGGATACATTTTATACCTGAAATTGAAATTTGCGCAAGAATTTAATTTAAGCATTTTCATACACGCAAAGAATTTAGCGAATTAAAACTTATATTCTGGTAAAGAATTACAAATTGAAATAACTTTAACAAATTAGTGTTTAAAACTTTACGACATGAAATGCAAAATATTTGATAAAGTATGTCGTCAAATGTGCGTACATAACTTGGAATATAATCCGGCATTGAGAACAAAATGTTGAGTATAAAATTGAGATAGAAAATATTTGCACATTGGCTTTAATCTGAAATGAAATTTGTCCAGTACACATGGCCACGAGTGTAAGCTGAAGTAGGTCAATCCAGTTCCGTAACTGCCACTTCAGCTACACTTTCTTGTGGACACTCGAAAATAAACTTTTATTTTACTTGGGCCGATCGTATAATAAATCTTGTAATTAAAGTACAGTAAAACTGTCTTGTGTAATTAAGGTCATCAGCGTTAATTTTGTTCTTTAAATAGGCGAATTTCTGGAATCAGTACTTCGAAACAATATAAACATTGTAACACTAAAATACAGCCCATTATTGATAATTTATTTGCTTGTAATTTAAATTTGTGAAGAGCATTACAAAAGGGGAAAACACAGTTCAGTAATTAAATGAAACTATCACTTTATTTTCGATAGCGCATTAATTATCCAACCTGAAAATGACCTAATGATAATAAATGAACTGACAAAACTTCACACAAACAACAGTCTTCACAAAGCAAAATCAAACGGGAAAGACAAAGAGACGAACGCATGCGATGTAATTAACACGTAGTGAAAAACTCTGACGTGGACAACGGAGGCTGTTTGCTTAGGATCCCCTTGCTCGTTAGTCGAGATCAGAGCAAACATGTTAGTACAAAACATTAAGCTAAACATATGAACTAGTTGATTGGATGTTTTGAAAGGACATGGTGTGTGAGAAATGCAAATGCGGGCGGAAGCTTTTGGCAGACGTACCAGGGGGTGAGAGTTTTATGTAAATTTTATGAATTTTCTGAATTAATTACATTTGTCGTTCTTTGAAGTTTTCCATTCATTTAATAGAACATTATATTTTTAGCTTTAGTTTTCCAAATGTTTTTTTTTTTTACTTTTATAATAAAATACTATGATTATCCTACAATAATATATTCAAACGAAGTCTACGTATACTTACGACAGAACTTCTCACATAGACAACTTCATCTAATCGTAAATTGTATCCCGCAGAGAATCAGCAGAACTACATGAGTATGGGTGTGTGTCGGACGGAATCACTGAACATTCAACTGGAAGTGCCTCCAGGCCAGAGCAGCGGGCTTGCCATACACGAAGAGAACGCGATATTGGTGATTTCACATGTGGCAGCTCAATCGCCAGCATATCGGTATGATTACTATAAACTTTGTTCTTTATCGTTCTTTGTGTCTTAGATTGTTATTGAAGCATCGGGTTCAAAGTCGAATGTCTTTTTGTGAGAGAGATTTTAGGAAGCTCAGTTTTATTTCTCCTCCCGCCTTTTTCCTTTTTATTTTAGAGGATTTGAGAGGATAAGATTAGTGTATAAAATGTTAATAGGAAATGATAATAACTAATAGGCATGTGAGGCTTTATTAGTCAGAAATATATAAAGTAAATAATAATGTTGTTATAGCATTATTATTTAACCCCATGATGGATTTCTGAATTAACGAATTACAAATTAAAGAGACTTCACCACACTGTAAACCAATACTGTGTTTAATAAAACATGTGATGTTATACGTCAAACACAAGCCTGTTTACACTATTGAAAAGCCTGGCTTAGTAATTATTAAAATTACCGGATGGAGCGTTGACTGTATTATTAATAACAAATGTATTACAGATCCGGCTGCTTACAAATTCGAGACAGAGTGATGTCAATCAACGGGCACGAAAATTTAACTATGGATGTTGCTAATGAGATACTACAAAGGAGGAACGATTCGCATAATCCCAAGTATCTTACTTTGAACGTGGAATTCAGCATGCCTAATACTATAGAAGCTTCGAGCGGAGTATTTAATGTTAAACTCGCTAAGACGACTGCGGGGCTCGGAGTTACTATCACAGGTAAATTAAATTGTCTCTCATGTAAATTAAACCATATATGTTTTATGACACATTCTACCTTTCAGTTATACAAATTAAAGTATCATAAATAGATAGAAGGAACACTATACAATTGATATTGAAAATAACAAGGTTCTAAATTTATTAAATCTCAGACAAATTGTATAATTTAAAAAAACCTCACGTTATGTATTGCATTTTCTTCAACTATGTTTTTCTCGACTAAATTTATTGTGCTTTCACTGTAAATTAAATAACAATATAAAAACGACTAATGTATATTTCATGGCGGATTAAGTTCCGTCCTATACATGAACACAATTTATATTCTTTTAGGGTGTAAGCAGAAACTGTTAAGCAACGAAGAGCCGATGGTGATATCAGATATCAAACCGGGTTCGGTAGCCCATCGCAGCGGGGCGCTGGCACCTGGAGACCAGCTCTTAGCGATTAATGGACAACCACTACATAATCTTTCCCTGGTATGTTAATTAATCACATATAATCGTTATAACATCAGTATTTTAGGTCTCGTTTTAGAAGACCTGTGGATTTTTCATAATTTTGATTAATTCGAGTACATAATATATAAGATTGGAAAATAAAGTTGGTAAAATAAGGATCATAATATTTGACGCTTTTATTATATCAAATATATACTAGTACTTTTATCCAAATTGTTTAACCTATACGAATAAACTTTTATTCTCGTGTCAATTTTAAGTGTCCTATTGATTTGAATCTATACTTTTTTTCATACCTTAGGATACAGCATTCAACATCCTTCAAAACTCACCAGAAGACATAATAACGTTGAAAATCCGTAAAAGAGACCTTACCGAAGATTGGACCAACCTTCACAAACATAACGCTAAACTTACTCTCCAGAGCTTTAGTAACATAGAAACCAAGGCTGTGGTCCACAGTGGTGAAGACTCAGGCCATCACACAGAAAGTCCGAATAACAGCGCCAAAGAAAGCGAAAGAAGCCATGGAAGTCACGAAAACACTGCTGTCTTCGCAATAGAATTGATCAAGCAAGAAAATGGTCCTTTAGGATTGACTATAGCTGGCAGTGAGGATGTTAACCAACCAATTCTTCTGAGTGGTTTGGTTGAAGGTAGGACTGATAGAGCAACAACTTCTTAAGTATTCTGATTTTTCGTAAATATGAATGGAACATTAAAGTCCCTTAAAATTCCAGGTGGAGTAGCAGAAAAATGCGGCAAATTGGCCATAGGCGATGAATTGTTAAGCATTAACGGTGAAAGTGTCCTAAACAAACCTTTATCCGAAGCAATAAAGTTATTACAGCAGAGCGGCCAACGAGTCCATTTGCAACTTTGTAGAAAAGTCACAGGTACGTGTTCGGAATATAAATTGAAGATAATTGAAAGCCAAGTCGCATTATAGAATTTACTTCGAAATATTTCGTTTTCATTTTGTTTTTTAAAGTCGACAACAAGCAAATAATCAATAGCGAACTGTACTGAATTAGTTTCGTTTCAAGAGCAGCTAATATATTGAACTTTTTACTGTAATCTACGTTTACAACAAAAATGTAATAGATCTGGATATTTTATAATATGGTTATTTTTTTAGGTTCACTAGAAAGTGCAGAATCCAGTGCAAGAGATTCAAGTCATTCGACATCTAGTCCAGGCTTATCTAACGACAGTGCCGTAGAATCCTGGGACCAAAACACACCAGTTCGAACAAGCGCTAATTGTGGTGAGGGACTGTTCCTTAGATGTCATGAGACGTACTACAACCAGTTTTATATTTACCAATAATAAAGTTTACTTTATAGGTAACTCAGAAGTGATAGAATATGCCGTGCCAGATAAAACTCGAATGATGGACAAAACACCATATTCACCGACAGATGAAGACAAACTGATGGCATCCTTCAACTCCGCGGCTCCGTACAGCGTCAATGATTTGCCATTGCCAAATTACTCGTTAAACAACTCGCTCAAAACCTTCCATTATGAAAACACGTGCATTATTCCCGACAATACTTTAAAGAACAAACAGAATATAACGAGAGAGGACGATGTGCAACAAATCGAAATTCTAACTTCTAATATGAAAGACTGTCAGTTACACAATATGGAAAAGTCTTCGTGCAAATGTGATTACGTACAGATGGGCCCGTACGGTATAGTTTCTCCGAAGAGTAGAAGACCAAACTGGGACAGCGATTATTTAAATAATGGCATTTACACTGTTACGACGCCACAAAAGTCGCCGTTAAAACCTGGAGTGCCGGGAACCAGTTTTCAATTTTCGACGAGTCCTATATACGAGAATGATATTCCCGGTAAGCTGGTTAATACATAATTAGCAGTAAAACACGTCTGCTTTTATATTTAATCATGAATTCATTATCGTCTAAAAGCGGAAATGGGCGGCCTTGGTTTTGAGTTATATTCTAAATTGACACACACGCAACACGCACACTCTCAATTTTGAATGGCACTAATTATTTCCTACATTATTTATGTACACTTTATAGTAATTAGATATTATGTTTATAGTAAAAAAATCTATATAACAGCATTAATAATACACCCACCAGTCATGCACAGTCCCGTCCCCACAATAAAATCAATTAAATACTCAACACATCATATTCAACTATTCTGTGAATTAAATCTTTCGTCGTGGGTATCAGAAGCTACGAGAGACTTTTCGGTCTCACCAAAATTTCTCTCGATGCGGGGATAGAACCCGTGGCCTCTCGTTTCACAGCAGGCGTCTGACAAACAGCGCCACGGAGGCTATCAAATTATAGTATAGGAAACTTTAAATTTGGCCAGTCATAACATGTTTATTTATAATTATATTATTTCTAATAGAAGTAAACATAAAGCAATTATAAAATTATGATCCGAATGTTTTCTAAAACATAATATATTTTTTAATAATTGGTTTACAATGAAGAATATTTAATTTTGTGTTGTATTATATATCCCATTAAGCCATTTTATATTTACTCAAATACTAAGAGAAAATTGCAAACAGGGAAAGCAAAATTACTACATAATAAGCGTGATCATTCCTTTTCATGAATAAAAGCTGCTTAATTGCTGTTGATTGTCCATCTTTCTCAACCATCGTGAATACTAAATTCATCTTTGTTCATAGGTCTCTACAGCTCAGACACCATGTCGCCTGCTCGAGGGTCTGTCCACCACGTCATTCTATACAAAGACGCCATTTACGATGACTACGGCTTCTCAGTATCCGATGGGCTGTATGAACGAGGAGTCTACATCAACAGGATTAGGAAGGGAGGTCCTGCTGACATAGTTGGACTTTTGAGGCCGTATGATAGAATTTTACAGGTGAGATTCAATTCAATTCAGATTATTATTACGCCTTAATTATGATTTATTTTATAATATTTTTAATTTATTGTAATGTATGATGAGACGAGCATGCCCTTCGCCCAGTGGTAAACGATACGAGCGCTTATAGATAATAGTAATGCTTGGCATTCCACTACCCTCGCCATCCTGGGACATAAGATGTTAAGTCTCAATATTTCCAGTTGTTAATCCGTCTACAATGTCCATCAAACTGAAACATAAGATTGCATTTACACTGCTGTTTGGCGGTAGAAAAAAAACTACCAGTAATGACTTGTGGTAATATTGAAATTACCTGTTAAATAAAAATTGAAAAGTAATGTTAATATAGTAATGCCGTTAATGATGATGGAACCGAGGGAACATGCCATGAATAACAAACCAATTGTAGCAGAAGTTAATATTAATATCGCGAATTAAGTCAGCCAACCCGCCTATATCACTACTAATCTAGCTATAAATATTCGCATTCGCGTTTAATTACTTACCCCTAGCATGTAATAGATAAAGCGACGGCACAATACAAACGAGTTGAACAGCTAACAGCTATAGTTAATAACGAGTTGACAATTACTTTAATTAAAATGAACAATGCACTTACGTAATAGAAGGAGTGTCGCTACAAGGTGCGTCCGTACAATAATTTACTTTCCAACCAGGTCAATGGAACTAGGACAGTGGACTACGACTGCTGTCTCACGGTGCCACTAATCGCGGCAGCTGGCGATCGTCTCGAGATTGTTGTGCAGAGACTTGTCACGTCCAGGGTGAGCTGATTATTGTTTTCTATAGACACATTTTTATTTGGTTTGGATAATTATATTTTTATGGATGGATGGTAACTGTCGATCATTCTACACTGCTTTCATAAACAGTTGAAATTATGTCTGTGTGTTTGTACTATACTGAAAATATTGTACCTATCAATAACATCAATAAATCAGCAAATATTTATTCATAAATGTTATTAGATGTTGCAATTAGTCATTAATTTAAACTATTTCAGGGTTTATTCAGTCTGCGACCGAGAACGAAACTGGGTGGTTGCTTAAGTGACTACAGAGACAATGCAACTAAAAATGATTGTGTTTGGGTGGTACATCCATAGTTTTTGCGAAAATAATTATTTAAATCCTTGCGTACCATATCGTTTAAAAATAAAAGGGTGTACATCATTATTTTAAAACAACCATTTATTTTCCACCTAAATACACAATGGGAAAAAGACACATTTTTAATTGCATTGTATTTGAAGTTATTAAAACTACCTGCTGGCTTCTTTTTCGGTTTTATATACACTGCCTACAGGCAAAGTGAAATAATTTAGAGATCAGTAGAAGTATAAAAGTTACCTATATAGGCTATTGAATTGACAAGATTAAGAGTGATAGGTGGCATGGCACAAAGTATTGCCTATTGACCAAAAATAGCGTTGGATATCACGTGGTAGATTGCCGACCCACTAAAGGTGTAGGAAGTGCTTCCAATAGTCTCGGGTCCTGTAAAGTGCTATAGAATTTTTATAATAACTATCAGCTGGAGTCAGGAATTTATGCCCGATATGTTAATAGGCTCGCCCCCTATCACATTGTTAGACAAACACACAAAGGTGAAACCTGAGTGTCCTAGTAACACCTCTGCTTACCCCTTTTGTGAGAAAGACGTGAGTTTACGTATGTATGATAATAGGGACTACGTGCTGTTGATGACAAATGCGATGCGTCTAGATAACACTGATTTGAATTACATAGTTACAAAAGATGATTAATTTTCGTTGGTGGTTGTAATTATGCCTGATTAGGAAATCTATGTGGGCTGCAGGTGTGCGGGCTATCATGATGGATTTCAGGTTGTATACAGTGATGGCTGTCTATGCAGATACAATCCTACAACGTGTAATTCTTACCACAAGCGAACCATTTTTGTATGAAAAGGCATTATAAATTAGTGGAAAATGTGGTCTAAGTATAAAAATATGTTAGTTTTGATTATGCGATTAAAATTTCATATTATGCCGGGGATTTAAACATCGTATATAAAACTCCCTTTTTAAAATAATATTTTGTAGTATAATCCGCTTCCGACCTCGAAACTTGGGTTATCAATATTAACTCTGCTTTTCCACCGCAACTAAAACACGAGCGCAAAAAACCTTAATCAACTCTTTTAATCTCCACGCGAGCTGAAAGTAAATAAAGAAAAATACAGCAACATTATTAACGTTTTCGCGCGACAGAAAAAAAAACGTGTCAAGTAGCAAAATATCCGCTCATATGGGGAACACTTCAAACATTATACATGTAAAATATTTCCCGGAACCCAATAAGAGGCGGTCGTGGCAGTCACTTCAAATTTCTCACTTGTCACCTCCCCGCTGTAAATTGATTCGTTTCTTTTGACAAAGAAAATTATATTAAGCGATGTTCTCTTTTCAGCTTTGTGCTTCGCGGAAACATGAAAAGTTGCGAAAGAAATGTTAATGTTTTCCTTTTGAAAAAAACTGCGGCTCTCGACAAAGGGCATTCGAGAATTCTCTAAGGAGTCGTTTAAAATTAGTACATGATGTTTGTTTTTAAAAGGTGGTTGTAATGGTTTGAACATTGCATGATAAGAAGAGATTTATGCCTTACTTTAGGATTATTTCAACTCTCTCAGAATATAATGATATCCTTTAAAGAGTGTTTACGGTCAAATAAATTAAACTAAAAACTAATTTTACAACAATTACGTAAATACTAAATAGTAGAATTTGTTTTTATTTTTCAAAATGGGTTTTAAAATAACATAACAAAAATATTCTTGAAGTATCGTAATTGATTCTTGGCGTGATTTTCATACACATAAGTATATTCATTTCTTTTGTTTTTACCACATAATGTTAACGAAATCTTTGTAAAATTTGATTAGTAATTATGCATTTTTATACTGCACGGAACTGTTCTCCCACAGAGAGTCGTTTTTTTTTACATACATTTCTACATATATAAACTCACACCTAATTCCCAGAAAGGCTAGGCAGAAGTGCAACCAGGACACCCACATTTCACCTTTTTCTGTACTCAACAAACCCACAGCCCTTAAAACTAATATAATAGAACTGGTGTGCTTATCTTACGGCCATTAATGGATTTACATTGTAAAAATATAATTAACTGTTTACTTGTTTCAGGACCTGAAGAACCAAAGACTGGAGGACAGCTCGAGCCCCAGCGACAGTAGCATAGTGACAAAGACAATTTAGTGCATAACACGCCTCTAGTGAACTCACACCAAAGACAAAAGTGCTTAGTGTTTAAATTTTAATCTAGATTCTAGGTTAGAAGGGTTTCTTATGAAACTTAGGTTTGCTACGAGCACAGCTACGAGAGATGTACATTTGTTGGTCGGTTGGCTTTTAGAAGTTTGATGGGATCGTTTAATGTTAGATACGATGATTCGTATACGTAACAATAGATGGCGCTGTATTATTGATTTAGTTCCCTGTGAGGATTATAGATGACGGTAATCAAATAATGCTTTCAATTCAAATATACTTATATGGTTTTTTATAAAAGCCTTTTTATGTATAGTACTTAAAATAATATATGTAAGTTTTTATTAAAACTGTCTCGTTTTAATATTTAGCTAAGTATTTTACATTAAACGAATCCCTTATAACGAGGTATGGTGCAAAATTTATTATGTACGATTAATCAAAAATGTAAAATTAATTTAAATGTAACTTTATAATTAATAATTTTGACATAAAAAAAACTCATCAAAATCACCAAACATGCAACCAAAACTTGGATACAAATAGAATAATAAAGTTATTTTAATTTTAAACACGGCTTTTAATAATTTTATGAATGAAACGATTACCTTTTCTTTGAGTCTTATTTTAGGTATCGGCAGATAGTGACGTCACTATGCCAGGTAAATTAATGACATTAGATAAAATATATTTAAACTAATGGTTAGTTCAATACAAGGATTTAACTCACTACTGATAGACACGTAACAACTAAGACCATTGATTTGGAAAAAAAAAATAGAAATTACAAGCAAATAAGAAATCTTAGACATATAGGCGTACCAAAACCAAAAAGTTCAAAAACATAGGATTTAATTACTCAAAACACCTTTGATTTTATACCCAGCAATAGAACAGTGCCACAAAAATACAGGATTTTCCTTTTCCCAGTTCTAAATCTCAATAATAATGTATTTTAATACACTTTAAAATAATATAACGCCTCCGAATAATTTCGTTTCATATTTATTTATATAAACAACACAAAGGTAGCACTTGTACTATGCATAATACATTTATAAATTTCGGTATATGATACAATTTTGCATGTTATAAATTGCGATAGGACACAATGCAATCAAAAGATCTTATTGTCATCAATCACCTATTATAAATTCTTATAATAAATAAATGTTGATTCGTATATACGAGTATTGCAAAAGATAATATTGTTATAGGATCAATTTCATTTCCTTTAAAATAAATATCTAAAACAAACACGAAACGGTAAACATTTGATTCAACATTTGAATGTTAGTAACTGAACGAAAAAAATAACATTTATTAATGTTTTGAATTTCAACCAAGGCATGTTTAATTAACTGACGCCCAAATACTGGAATGCAACGTAAATATAAATGGCGCTTAACTACGTTAATCCCGATTAAATGTACTAGCTAAGTGGGCCGTGCGGTGTTAAGAGCAACTTATTATTTGAATGGCATTCCAGTATTCGGGCGTGAGTTCGCTAAATAATCAATTGTTACGCGAATAAAACTGTTGTTTATTAACGAAATAATACTTTAGATTCGTGTTTATTCATGTATTTATTTTTAGTACACGTGTCTGCCTATTCACGCTAGGATTTACGTTATTAATTTATAAACTGATAGCATCACGATACTTGGGTGGTTACTCTATGGTTCGGACGGCGTATACCACACATTGTTGGATTTGTCTATGGTACGTCGCAACCATAGACTAAATTCTGAAAAAAATGATAAGTATAATAGAGAATAGTATTAATTTTTAGAAGTGGAAACATATCTTATTCCAGACGTCGAACATCCGAACATTCTAAGTTCGTATCGTTTTTATGGAGTAACCCCTTAGCTTAACTAGACAACTTTTGCTACAAGAATATTCGTATTGGCCACAATATTGAACATGTACACAATATTGGAAACCCTTTGATAGTGCCTACGCAACAGTGTCGCATTTTGGGTTCAGCCCATGTATAATTTCATATTCGTATTTCGTATTAAATGTGATATAATCATTTTGACTGACGAGAGACAACCATCCATCGTTAGTGGGTCTTTTAGACTGCATTGCTTACCACCAGATACTTTGTAGGACCGTTGTGGTGCCGGTATAAAACAAAACAAAATCATGGTTGCGCTGACAAGCCAAAAATACGATTATGCCAAAGAATAACTTGACAACTGCTTTGTGATAAATCTTGACTAGTATAAGACATAGAATACACTTCGTTTACTATCAGATCCAGATACCGGTTACTTAGTCTTGGTAGTTTAAAAAACTTCATGGCAAATGAGCCTACTGAGCCAGGATGATAATGATACACAAATAGTTTCTTAGATTCACGCCAATGTTACACATTAAAACAAAACTATAATTCACGGATTTTATCGCGAATTTAGTTTAATTATTATATAATGTTTTTTGTTTTTTTTTTTTTTTTATTGCAATAAATGACGAGACGAGCAAGCCGTTCGCCTGATGGTAAGCGATACGACCGCTCATAAACAGTAGCAATATTCCACTGCGCTCGCCATCCTGAGACATAAGATGTTAAGTCTCAATATGTCCAGTAGTTACTCTGGCTACAATGTCCTTCAATCCGAAACACAACAGTGCTTTTACGCAGTGTTGTTTCACGGTAGAAATAGACATTGCGGTGGTACCTACCCAGATGGCCTCTCACATATGAGAGACCTACCACCAGTAAAAGTAGTTTAATTATTATATATATTTTTTGTTGACTTTCCGATCTTTCTATTACTTGACAGATTTTGTAGTCACGAAGCGGAGTTAAAAAATATAAAATTTAACTGAACCCGCGATAAAATACTTAAACGAACAATTTGTGACTGCTTCTTACTTGAAGAACAGATGTAGACTTAACAACCTTGAATGGACATTAATAAATGCACGATCCCGCTTGAGATATTGGAAATCCATAGGCGTTGAGCACTTGCTGACAGTTGACCTAATAACAGTTTCCAAGCCCTGTTACGTCCATGCATTTGCAACAAAGCATGTTCATCGGATTCCTTCCTATTTTACAAAGGCTAATAGAAAATGCAGTCTTAATTCTATGAACAAACAATGTTTTCTTTTTTTTATGTCGTGATAGTGCAATATAAGAAAATAAATCCAAAGAATAAATCAAATCACGACTCCGTACCAAAGAGTTCTACGTAAGTTAGAAAATTATATTTATTTGAATGTTAGGTAATTAAATATACCATAACTGAAACAGAAATTGAGATTAGTGACTTCTCCTCTATACTAATGTACAGTACACTTAGTATTATCAATAAAAATATTAGATCATTATGACAACGAGAAGTCAATAAATCTATTGTGCCTACAGCACAAACAGCGTAAATTTGTTCCATAGATATTTGTCTGAGCGCAAATTACCTTATCTAGCGTACTTTTCATACAAATCATTATTGACCAGTCAATGCTGACGTTACAAATAAGTTTGTCAGAGAATGTTTGTGCTTGAAACACAATGAATATTCGTAATGTATGTATTGTTACTAGACATTGATGCCATGGGCGTGGATACTATTATCCTAATAATATATTATAAATTATAATACTAAAGAATTGTGTTTTACTTAGTTTTAAAAGATAATGTCACGATAAATAGACGCAAAATCAAATACTCTTATCTCTTATTAAATATTGTGTATCTAATAATATTACGTTAAATAAATAAATGTATATAAAATAATTAAAATATATATGTTTGTGTAGTTATACTTTAATGTTGTTCGAACCAGACTGATAGCGTTTTTAATATAGTCATTTAGAAACATCTTGTAAAATAACGTTAAAATAACGTTTCTAGTGAACTTGTAATATTTAGTCATTTTCCCCCGAAATAGAAGACGGGCCACTTTAATTATTATTTTAATTAATACGAGACTGGCAAATGAGCGAGGAGTTCACTTGGTGATAAAAGACACAGTCGCCCATGGACGCCCACACAAAACATACAAAAAATATTATGAGCGCCAGTATTTGTTGGGTTTTTATACAAAATAATTAGATCTATTTTTAAACTGTATATAATTAATAACATCTACGAATCATATCTTTTTTTCTAAAATAACGCTCATTAGTTTGAATAGTTGAGTGTCTGTATTGAATCTTATGTATCGTTTTTCGTTTTCGTGTGAATTCTTCCATACTATGTCACATTTTGAAAATATTTATTTTCACAGATACAAACATGAATCTAATAGAATTTAACGAAACTAAATAAATAAAGTGGCCCTGGTTATAAGTGGTTTTAATTCCCCCAAAAAGTGAGGTTTGATTATAATTAATAATAATAATGCATATTATTTACGATTTTGTAATCTATATAGGAATTAGAAGAAAATTGTTGTAGATAGAACAATATGTAGACATAATTAAATACTTATTTCACTAAATTAATGTAACTATACACTAGAAAATTTCTTAAAGATTTAAATAATATCATCGATATGGAAAGGAATAGATCGCTTGTTCACCCGAATTTAAAATAGTGTTTTTGTATGAGCTTTACGAATTTAATAAGTAAATGGAGGAATTATTGTGAAATTGCTTCTAAGTATTCATTTATTTCGGTAGTGTTTGTTTACGCGAAAAAAATACGTGTATTATTCAATTAATTAATTAAACCTTGACGAAATCATTCTTGGAATAATTTAATTCATTTATTAGCTCTGTGCTCTTTGTAAAGGCGGTGTTGTAGATAATTTGCAAAATTTGTTTTTTATATAAATTGCCAAGCACTTTATTATGTCTCAAAAAGTAGATTTTCATATACTACTATACAACATTATGCCGTTATTAATTGAAAATGGGCGATGCTTTATACTTTAATTCAATATCTACACATTAAAACTTATATTAATTTGTGGAGATTATATTTTCTTATTATACAATGTAATATTCCAAGTCATAATTCTAAAACAACGAATTCATACATTCTAATAATATTTAAAAGATGTAATGTAGATGACAAATCATTATAAGATTTAAGCAATCAGAAATAATAGCGTGAATCTGTTGTACTTCGTCAATAGATGCTCCGGAGCTCCATTTACCGTCAGGAACACCGAAAAACAGTTGTTACGCGATCAAGCAAAGAAAGATTATAATCATGATAACCATTCGTTTAAAATTTGGACCAACTACTACTGCATTTTTCATTTCCGCCCACAGTACTTTTGCGGATACTGCATAACATTACGTAATTGATTATATACTGCATTAAAAGATTCTACCAGATCAAAGCAATACTAAGATTTATTAGACGTATTGAAGCAACATCACATTTATATATGTACATTCTAATTGTGATCAAGTAGAAGAACTTAATAAAAACACAAAATGAAAAAGTTTTTTCTTGAATGTTAAGCATATAGATCCTTTTTCAAATGACTGGTTTTGCAAATTTTCACAACGAAGACAGCATTCAGAGGTATAAATAAATAAAAGAGAACGAATATTCTAGAAGTTATTCAAAGAAGTAAGAGTTCACAGTTCGCTTATTACACTTGTAAATACACACTTTTATTCACATTAGTTATTCCGTTTAGCGTTTATATGTAGCCGACCTTACATGTAGATAAATAATTTTTCACATTTTATTTTTGTACCCTTAGTTATAAGATAATTTATACGTTTATTATTATTGTCAATTAATCATTAAATTGGGGTAAATAGAGGACAGCCTAGCTATCACATCCGATTTAATAAAATGATAATGCGTGTTTCCATTGTTTTATTTCTATCTACAACAAAAATTGGTATAATGAAAAAGGGTTGGTAGTGAGTTAAGCAAAAATATTTTCTTAAAATAATTTAAAAGGTAATTATTGTTATTATTAGGTACCTAATACACTACTACAAGTTAGTTAAGTAACACACTACAAGTTATTACTGGTAAACTACAAATCATGAACGCTATAACTGGCTCGATAAAGTTAACACTACCTTACAACATACCAACCTCTAAGCCTTTTTTCCAGTAGGGATAAGCATAGGTTCTCCTGGTAGTCACTAGGTCTACCAGGCTTGTTTTGCCCTTTGCCCGACCCCTGATTTGAACCCAGGACCTCAGCTTTGCAATCATACCTTACTTTTTATTATGAAATCAGTATGCAAGTGCATGTGTTCGTATATGTATGCGTGCGTATGTAAATTACTTAGTGGCCTGTTGGTAAACGGACCAGACGCGTCTACCAATATGTTCACGGTGGTCATGAGTTCAGATCCCAGGGCACACCTCTGACTTTTCAGAGATTTTTGTGTATTGATAATCAGTCACCACGCACTATAACGGTGAAGGAAAACATCGTGAGAAAACCTGCATACCATTGCGATTTCTATGGTATTTAAAGTCCGCCAATCCGCATTAGGCCAGCGTGGAGGACTATATGGCCAAACCACTCTCAATCGTATTGTCGATTGTAAAGGAGGCCCGTGCCTTGCAGTGGGACGTATGTGGGCTGATACAGTATTCAACATCCATCAATTAGACTAACGTAGACATCTCACATAGCCAGAGCTGTAGATTCGGTTTTCATTCACTATAAAGTGTTCAAAATACACCTGATGGTAAGTCAAATTCAATTATTATCTACCGTAGTGTCTATTAAATTATTCCGACCCGCCCGATACCGAATATGCACAGGCTAAATTCATAACGCAATACACCATTGCGTGCTACAGTTGGTACATATCAACTCAATACAATAAACTGTTCTATGGTAGTCGATATCTTAGCCGATATTAATATACTAAAATCTAGAAGCAGGTATTATGTAACAAAATACTGATATGGTTAATGAGTCAGACATTTACTGGTGGTAGGTCTTTTATATGTGAGAGGCCACCTGGGTAGGCTCCACCGTAATGTCTATTTCTCCCACCAAACAGCAATATAAATTCACTGTTGTGTTTCGGTATAAAGGATATTGTAGCCAGAATATCTAACTACTGAGCATATTGACACTTAACATCTTATGTCTCAGGGTGGTGAGCGCAGTGGAATGCCAAGCATTGCTTTGTAATTCAAGGTGTTCAGGCGAACAGCATGCTCGTCTCGCAATTCATTGCAATAAACAAAACAAAGAGCCACGTTGTAAATCCTATAGAATGGTAAACAATACTGGCTTTATACATAGACAGTTTTAAATAATTTTTAGGATATCGATGTTTCCTCCTTTTTTTAACGAATTTTGAACTCAGTTTGAGCGAAGAAGATAAAATATTTGATAACTTTAATAGGTTTTAGAACTATATAAGAATAAAGCCGTAAGACGCAGTTGTTAAAAGCGACCAAAAATAAAACAATATAAATCTGTACAAAACGTGAACAAGCATTATTTTCGTATTTCTTTTGCCGTACCTAAAGCTCCATTAATACATTAGGATTCAATTTAACAGCCAATTTCTCCGCTTAGTTTAACACATCCCCTAAAAGGTAGTCGATAAATTGCTACCGATCACGGAATGCAAATTCGGCGCACCCTGATAATAAAATTTTATACGGAAATTCGCTGTCCATTGCGTGACTTGGGGAGGGAAAATGGGAGTGACTAATAGGAAAACACGTAATGCACTTTTTATCGCATGCATCAGCCATGAAAGGGTTATTAATTTAATGCATAATGAATGGTTTGCACTGTCATGCGAGCTAACGGGTTGGGTGCTTTTAGCACGAACATGTAGCATAATGTACTCTTGGCCTCATATTTGGAATGCGTTGAATGTTGGTTTGATGCATAAATATTTGCATAAGGGTAGGGTTTATGTGACCAAAAAGTTGTTTGTAGTTTTTTACGTATATTGAAATGAAAGTTGTGTTAAAAATATAGAAAGAAAAAAGAAGAAAAAATACATTTATAGTAATTTATATCCATATAATGTATCCTTTTTATGTTTATGTATATTATTATTATCGTTATAGTATTTTTATTATAATCTATTTCTACACCTGCTGCCCCTCATTTATTCACCACCTTAAGGTAGATTGTCAGAGAATGCCTCAGATATTAAGTATATAAGAATACTCTCAGTACATGAAGCTACATATAAATAAATAAATACAAAATAACACTTTCAATAAATATTCCTTCAGTAATTTACACTAGTCGATCTGCATGGAAATACTTATGAAGTAAAGATTCATTAAGGAAAATACACTATAAGGATTCGAGTTGAAAAAGTTGTTTTGAACTTATGAAGTGTTCGTTCCTCAACTCGTGTAATGAACACGTGTCGGGTACACTCCAGTCATAGTGATGTCTGTTTTAAAAATAATATTAAAAAAACTTAGATTGCTGCTGAAAATATTCCATATAAGAATTTTTAATTGAATATCACACATACACAATCTTACGCCTTTTTCACAGAAGGGGTAGGCAGAGGTACCACTACATTTGAGGTTATAAGTTCCGCCTCACAATGTGATAGAAAGCGAGCCTATTACAATATCGGACTGATAATTAATTAAAAATCCAATATCTCTTTTCCCGACCCGGGATTCAAACCCGAGACCTCAGCTTTGTAATCGTACTATAGTACAACTAGGGTACGCCACGACAAAAAAGGTTTAAGATTGTAACCACTAATTTAAGTTTGGTTAAATTTAACAAAAGTTGTAGATCTCTATCTAGTAGTAGTTTAGCTTTTTCGTACCTGGTTTCAGGATCCATTTTTCCCCCTGCGTCTATCTAATCTTTTAAACCAGACTTCATGATATGATATCGATATTATAGAATAAGTTTAATTCAGATCTCCGATTAATATTCTAAATGATAAAGATTCGTTTAAATACTTTGTCGCTACTTAAGCAACGCAAAAGTACTTTTGAAATAAATAAAACAAAACTAAACAAAAATTGTCATAATTTAGCAATCTGTTACTTAAATCCGCTAAGCTATTATGGGAAAGATACAACATTTCAATTACATTCCAAGTTGCCACCTGAGTTAGGCAAAGTCGAGCACCATCTGTAAGTCGATCGTAATGAAATTCAGCCCGGTCTCCCGGCCGATCCCGCGTCACAACTTGTTACCGACATGTCACTCGGGGAAGTGAAATGTAAACTTTGATCGTCGATAACCACTATATGGTAATTTCGCCTTCTAAGCTTTGTGGCACCTAAGCACAGATTATTGGATTTGCCTAATGGTATTATGCGGAAAGCGGTGGCTTAACATTATCAATACAAAGTTATACGGTCATTGCATATGGTAGGTCTCTCATAATTATGTGAGAGACCTACCACCAGTAACCATACCAGTACCATTGTTTCAAAGTGAGTCTCACACAGTCTCATATTAACATTAATAAATAATAAATAACACCCAACAGTCACATACATAGTCCTGATCCACACTAACATCGAGTCTTATGTCGTGGGTATCAGGAACCACGAGAAACTTTTCGGTCTCACCAACACCCAGACCAGAAATAAATATTTGTGGGCCGCACAAACATTTCTCTCGGTGCGGGGATCAAACCCGCGGTCTTTTGTTTCACAGGTAGCGTAACCGACTGCGCCACGGAGGCTGTCATATGTGTGGTAGGTCTACCACCAGTAACAATACCACTACCAATTTTTCAAAGTTGATCTCACACAGTCTCATATTAACATTAATTAATTCTAACTTTGCCATTTTATTCAGGGTTACTGTTATAGCAATGTGGATTAATATGTAAAATATTAATTAACTTTATTAAAGTAATTTTAATAAACGTAATTATATTCATAGATAAATATCATCCAATTAGTATTATTTATTAGCTTAATAAGTTAACTAGGCGGATGGGTATTATTTTAAATGTTTAAATTATTTAAATTGAATAGATAATACTTTTATTTTATTTATTTATTTAATCTTTATTGTACACTGATTTATTATAAATACATAAGGGATACTCTAAAATACAAAAGTACAAAAGGCGGTCTTATCGCTCTGAGCGATCTCTGCCAGACAACCTTTTATTTAAAAAGGAAGAATATTTTTTAATTTTATAACATGATAATTATGTTGTGATAGTTTGTTGTAAATTCTTAGTCACATAATTAATGATCATCAGTTTTCTGTATCTGTATCAGCCCATATTAGTATATATCACTGCAGGGTACTGGCCTCCTCTACAATCTAGAGTATGATTGACAAGTTCTAGGCCATAAATCATCTGGCCAGTCTAGAGCGGGTTGAATCATGAGCTTTAATAGGTTTGTTTAATATCCATGTATGTCGTTAGCCATCGTTAGCCATAAGAGTAAATGAAGAATCAATATAAATAGGTTAAATACGGCTTTTTTAGTAGCTAATTAGGCTAAAACGTACTGTATCAGCCCATATATGGCCCGCTGCAAAGCACGAACCTCCTGTACAATCGAGAGTACAATTGAGAGTTGTTAGGTTATACAGTCCACCACGCCGGCCTAGTGCGGGTTGGCGGACTTTATGTACCATTGAAATGCATAGATATACACGTTTCCTCACGATGTTCTAATTCACTTCTGCAGTGCATGGTGGTCGACTAAATACAAAAACGACTAGGAAAAGTCAGAGGTGTGCCCTGGGATTCGAACCCGCGACTAACGTGAACATGCTGGCAGCTGGGTCTGGTCCGTTTACCAACAGGTCACCAAGCACTTATTTTGCAACTTACCCTCGTGTAATACACATCCCACACTACACAAACATCACTAGCGTTCATTAAAACAAGCAATATTCCTGACACGTCTCTCAAAAACTGGCTTCTGTTTCATTGACGCAATAATCCTAGACTCTATCGTCGCGGCCTACGGCACATGTTGGTGTACCATGCGCTAGGTCTCAGCATGCAAATTTATATTGGTATCTGCCACGCCGCGGGCTGCACAAAATTTCCATTTTCCACTCGATTTACCACAAATTAATGCCTCAAATCCGTCGACGCCTCCGCAATTTATAGTTGGATTTGCATCTAACCAGTTTTTACCGGTCGAATGATGCCGGAGATTTATTTAATCACTATTTAGTTGTTCTTATGCGGTTTAACTTTCCCACACTCTTTTTAGTTTTAGCTTGTCGTCGAAAATTTGCAACTTTCAGCTACTTTTAAGCTGAAAACGACCTTTAAAATTTGCAAGAATGCTTTATGTGATCTTTTTAAGAATAAAAGTAACTTAGTATGCAGAGGTTAATCTACTGAAAGAACGTTGTATAAGCAAAATTTCAGAGTAAATTTACGACTGTTCATTTACAGCAACAACTATTTACCAGAACTACGAGAAAAGTTTTTAAATTATATTAAATTAATATTGTCGATCTCTTAATATAGCTTCACCATTTTGTATCAACTTCGCAATCCTTGTGACTAACTTAGCGACCCACATTTTCAGTCTAGAACTATATTATAAGGTTTCGTTAACTTTCATACACGGTAACTATAGTTAAGAGAAGTTTCCGTGTCAAACGCAGGTAACTAACTCATTTAACTATAAACATGCTCGCGAGACGTTCCAAAGATAATATCAACCAAGCGGAAGAAGATAAGTCAAGTAAGATTTACTTTAAGCCTCGCGTTAAAGCAGTTAGATTGTTTACCGGCGAAAATGAGGTATTCATGATGTAT
Source organism: Hyles vespertilio (assembly GCA_009982885.2). Classification (NCBI taxonomy): domain Eukaryota; kingdom Metazoa; phylum Arthropoda; class Insecta; order Lepidoptera; family Sphingidae; genus Hyles; species Hyles vespertilio. The sequence goes on along the minus strand of CM042825.1, from coordinate 10,793,727 downwards.
AACACCTAGATCGGCCTTTAAAAATATCATTTTTTATCGTAAGCATGTAGCACAATGTGCCTCATGCCTGATATGTAAAATTTATGTAGACTATCCATAAATTTCATTAATTAATTCGTTCATTTGGTTTAATTTTACATTTTTAAATTTCCCGACGTTTCTATTAGTATGCAACTTCTGTGGCCACGGGACAATCCGCCCCGCCTCAGAAGTAGTTTTATTAAAACTGTATACAGGGTATACCAAGACTTCTATAGAAAACGAAGCTGGGAGGTAGTTTTAGTGACTTCAGATACCATTCAACTAAAATCGTCAATCTTCGAATAAGGGTGACAAATACATAAATAGTTTTATCTGAAATAATAGTGTGCATCCTTTATTTTTATTGACGTATACAACCCAAGGGCTCAAATTAAAGTAAAAAAAATCAGTAACTCATTTTCGGTAGCAGTCTTGATATCCCTGCATAATGTTTCACTTACAAGATTGCCAGTCACATCCAGTGCGCCTATCTCTTTACATAAGTAAGAGGCTTACTTGGAAAGCGTAAGTTGGAGCAAATAATTATGGCAGGAAAAGGTGGGTTGAAAGGGAAACTCGGTTAATGAACTACTTACCTAAATAATGTGCTATACCGCCAGTGATTTATGATCACCAGTGAAAAACCCTTTGCTTTTGCCGTGAGTTTTAAGTAGGTCTATACTTGATACTACGATCTATGACTTGAAGTAAAGGAATTTTGCTGTCATTTTCGATCGCCTTTTGTGAATTAATATGAAAGTTTATTAGACTTGTTTATATCAATACGTTAAAGCAACTGTACTACATTTATAATTAAATTTGTTTGTAATTAAATTGCTTTCTTTAAATAATATCGATCAACTATATATTACGGAATTCTTATAATAAATACACATTGTATTTTCTGTCTTTCATATTTGTTTGTATATTCATTAAGTTATTTTATATATTTTAATAAATATACCACGATCTTTGTTTTTTTCTCATATAATCTCTGCATCCGTCTAGGTTTGACTTGTAGATAATGCATTAAGGCAGGCATTAAGTCCACCTTACGCAACTTGTATAAATTGTAAGTTAATAAATAAATTGACTATTTCAACCCCAAGTACCCTAAGTTGATTGGATAATGTTTTGCAACACTAATTTGAACCAGTTCCTAGCATCAAACATGGAATGATTTCCAAACAAACAAACAAAAAAAGTAAAATCCGCCCAGTTGTCCAATCCAATTTGTCGCTGATCTCTCATACATGCGGCGGAGCACTACGTTTTAATTTGGCAGGATTATACATCGGGATGTAATATAAAACCGAAATCCGTCACAAATTATCTCCGTCCCTGTCTTTAGAAGAAAATTAAACCGCGCTTTTGGAACGTGGTAATTTAATTAAAATTCCATTCGATTGAATTGAACTACCTAATCCGGTACGTCTGTACTACTGGGCCTGATTTGGACTAGTAGCACGGGAGTAAATTGTATATTTTGCTACAGTGAGTTTATAGCCTAGATGTTTTAATTTGGTTTAAGAATTTAATAAGTGTATTTGGTGTATGCCGTTAAATTAAAACAAATAAGTTAATAACTTGATTCATCTAGTACTAACAGATACTAATACTTTTTGATTATTTAATCTTATCTAGTTACTTATTTAACAAATCCTGTAAATGGTCCAAACGGAAAACATGTTACATACTTTTTAACTTAGCTTTTTTTTATTTTTATATTGTTTAAGGGATAATCCTTTAAATAGGCCACCTTATATGATAATTCTAATTATTTGTTTTTGGTATTCCATGTTACAGGCTTTGCCTTGTTTGGATACCTCTATATAATACTAGTTTTTTCATGTCATGTTATTTAAATAGGGTTTTCTGTATCTATACAGATACTACACAGAGTACAATACTACACACACAGACTACTACTACTACAGATAGAATACTAATGTTTCATGTCATGTTATTTAAATAGAGGTTTTCTGTATCTATACGATACTACACAGATACAATACTACACACACAGACTACTACTACTACAGATAGAATACTAATTGTTTCATGTCATGTTTATTTAAATAGAGGTTTTCTGTATCTATACAGATACTACACATACAATACTACACACACAGACTACTACTACTACAGATAGAATACTAATTGTTTCATGTCATGTGTATTTAATGAGGTTTTCCTTTTTCTGTACTATACAGATACTACACAGATACAATACTACACACACAGACTACTATACTACGATAGAATACTAAATGTTTCATGTCATGTTATTTAAATAGAGGTTTTTCTTATCTAGACATATACTACAACAGATACAATACTACACAACAGACTACTACTTACTACAGATATAATACTAATTAGTTTTCATGTCTGTTTATTTAAATAGAGGTTTTCTGTATCATACAGATACTACAGATAGAATACTAATTGTTTCATGTCATGTTATTTAAATAAAGATTTTATTATTGTATTATTATCTACTTTTGTCGTATAGAGAATTTCTTTGATAATTCTGAAAGAAATATAGTGACGTATTGTAAACTCATTACTTAATCTCATGGTGTTATACACGATTGTTGAACAAAAACGATGAATTTAAAATAATTTTGAATTTTGTGCACAAAATTATACTCTATCTTAATTCAACACCTCTACAGTTTTTCTCATACATGGCATAAGTAAATACATCGTTGTCCCCGGTGCCCCGACCAAATCCACACCTGTAGCTACTGAAGCGTAACCGCTACGCCTCTCGGGAGAAAATTAATCGCGCATCCAACAGGCCCCCGGCGAATTAATTCTTAATCCGGCCCAAATGAGTCCCGATCGGCCCACGGCAATGGCTCGTTTGCTCATCGGCCCAATACCGGGTAAAGGTATAAATTTATTGATATTGCGCGGTGACGATTGGTACTGAACAGAACTTGTAGTGAATGTTTTTATGTTGTTTTTACTGTAATGAATGGCGAGACGAGCATGCCGTTCACCTGATGGTAAGCGATACGACCGCTTGTGAACAGTGGCAAAACCAAACGACACCTTGAATTACAAAGCAATGCTTGACACTCCACTGCGCTCGCTATCCTGAAACATCAAATGATAAGTTATCTCCAATAGTTACTCTGGCTACATATCCTTTTTTTGCTTTTTTATAGTATTCGGTAAATGCTGCCCATTCTAGTTACAAAGATTGATAGAAACGCAGTTTGTTAAGACGGCAATTGTTAACACGCAGGTCGCAAGTTCGAATCCCACATCAAATTTTATTTGGGCATACTAAAAATATAATTGAGTCTGTGAGACCAAAAAACTAAAGAAAACGACAAAAAAATCGTATTGTATGGTGTGGACTATATTGTATACAAAATTTTGGGTGTATTTAAAACTAGTCATATGGAAATTAGGATATTATGTACAATTAAAAAATATATATTTTATCCCCTGGACCGTCGGACGAACCACACTGCGGTTCGTCGGACTTCAAGCAATAAAGCAAGCTAACGTCATTGAAATAGGGGCTATTTTAAATAAAGACTCCAATATGGCGCTTACGACAGGAAAGGGGATATAATCGCGTACAAAAATCAAGTTAAATAACAAGTGTCTAAACTGCCTTGTGATTGACAACCCATAAGCCAACTACACAATAAAGCCACCGACAAATATATAACAAACGTAAAAGTAAATAACAAAATGTTTTGGTTATTTCCATATCATTACACATTCCAGGAACACTGACAGTGGTATCAAAATTGGTTAGATGAGGAGGCGTCCTAAGGCTTCCCACAAATAAATTCCTGGTATTCACAAACGAGCTTCCAAGACTTCTCATAACACAGACCTTATTTTTTTTTCTTTTTAGAAAGTAAGAAAGATAGAAATATTTATTTATTGCTAGCACAATAACAAAATAAATTACAAAAAATAAAAACCAAAAGAATACAAAAACAAAAAACGAACTACACTAAAAACAGAATTATTATATAATAATTTTTGTATAATTCCACTCATCTTGTTTCATTAAATATCAAACTCAGACATCAAACACTTATCGCCTTTCCTTTCTTCCTTTCTTTTCCCATTTTTTTGCAAGACAACAGTTTTCTGCTTTTTACATTTGTGCGACCACAAAAGTCTTCAGTGCTTATGGCAAGTGGTATTCCTATAAAGAAATCAGATCGTTTGTTAGAATTTTATCCGATATTTCAATCGTCAGATGACAGACAGAAGTGACAGAGCCACGCTGTTATCAGTCCTGATTAAGCACCAATGCAATGGAAAGGTTCGTCCAGGCCGGTACCATTGTCTTTGAGGATACTGACGTAAAGCGACAGCTTTGTCCTCGCGTTTCGTTCGGTGAGTGAGACAGTAGAATGCCCAATATCCTCTTCCTATCATTTATCCTTCCCACTGCCCCTCCTTATGTAATAGGCCGGCCACTCACCCATGATCCAAGCGCTATATTTTGGTTTGCTTGTTTGCCAGACATTTGCTATATAGAACAAAAGCCTATGGACGCCACACGTTCGTCATTTTATAAAAGCTGAAAGTTTGTCAAAGCATGGCTCTGACATAGGCATCATCAACCGGCTCTTATAATAAACCAATCTCCGATATGAACTCCGTATGTTCAGATGTTCAACGTCTACATATAAGATAAAGTTTTCCACTTCTAGAAATCTTTTATTTAAATCTTATCATTCATTCCGAATTTAATGTATGGTCACGACGTACTATAAAGGATTACAACATTTTACAAAGTATTTAGGCATATCCGAACAATTTTAAGTACGATGTTCGAACACTCGTGGTCATGTTGAGTATAGAGTAAACCCCTGAATAGTAGCATCACTTCTTAGAATATTGCTCGTTATTCCCCTCGCGTCTATTATATTTTTTTTTATAAATCTACGCACATCCTCGTATTCAATTCACTTAACAGATCGAAAACACTCTCGCCCGAGATTTTCCGGAAAACCAATGACAACATGTGCCGAGCCTATAAATTTTAATAATGGTATCGTTTTAGCCGTTATGGGAATGGGCTCTTTGTTATTAAACATCCAATTTCTTAACGCTTTACATATGTGTAAGTGGAGAGCCTTTATAAAAGAATTTAGCCTGAAGTTTTCAAAATATATCTACACTAATATTATATACAGCTGAAGAATTTGTTTGTTTGTGTTGTTGTTATCTCCAATCTCAGGAATAATTGATTCGAATTTTAAAAAAATATTTTTTGTTGGATAGATCATTTATCAAGGAATGCTATAGATTATATATGTATGTATATATCATCACGCTATGACGCTATTATAAGATGGAAGCAATAGTGAAAAATCTAGCAAAAACGACGAAATATTATTTTATTCGTGGTCCCGATTGGTGGATATTCTAAACTGATAGTCGGAATTGAACATTGTGGTCGCCATTTTGAAAAGTGTATCTGCACCCGGGCAGTGCCAGACTAGATTACTATATATAAAAATAAATGCACTCGACATTTTTATAAGTTCCATAAGTCTTATGTCATATGTAGTTATCTGAAACTACGGGATGTTTTGTCTTATTACACCCGCACTCAAGACAAATGTTTTCAAATCATAAAAACATATTTTTTTTCGATGTAAGGCAGGTATATTTAGCTTCTCAGGCATCTTTTTAATTGAGTGACGATGTGTTCTAATATATTTGGCAACATTATATTAACGCGTCTCGGATTTCTAATATACTATTTATAGATGTTGATTACTTTTTATAAACTAAGCCAAACAAAAATACCCTTTTAAAAACTCCGCTATATTTGCAATGGATATTTTTAACTTATATAACATGAATGAAATGAACAAATAGGCAAGCCATTAGCAAAGCACTACAGCTAAGGAAGGGGTCCAGGCAAAAAACACTCGTGTCCGTCGAACCGGCCAACCCGATGTATCCCGATAATCTCCTGGGAGCGTCTGGACGGTCGGATAAACCCGGTTTTAATATATAAATGTTGTTATTGAGCAACATTTCTATGGAATTTCTATTTACGATATTGAATGTGTGCCGTATAGTCGAGAAAACACACGGTTGGAGGTTTGGTCAAAGTAATTTTTTGATAAAATTAAATACAGGATTTTTCGGCAGAAATAAAGAATGCAATTTAAAAGATGCAAGGAAACAAAGACAGTTGATACAAATCGATTGCTACCAGCACTATCTACAATAGATAAAATGTTAACTATTATAAATACACACTATCTACTGCTTTGGAGTGATTTTTGTCAAATTATTGGTATTAAAATGACGGATTTTTGTTAATGAACCCAGTTTATATAAATTCCTCAATGACTGTCACTTCAAATGCTCGGTCTTAGAAATACACCCAACAGTCACATATACAGTCATAACCTCACACTAAGCTCGAGTCTTATGTCGTGGGTATCAGGATAATTTTTAGTCCCACAAACACCCAGACCTAAAGGCTGTCTTAATAAAGTTTCAACATATTATTCTCTAAAGCAATTACAACCACTGGCTAACCCTAACGACTTCCTAAGAATGCATTTTCTTTAGACGCATTTGCCATGGAGTAACAAACATCCTGCTACGATATGATATGTCAACGTTAACTTAATTTTTCCATTTACCGCTCCGGGTTAAATCTATTTTGCCCTGTAGCACGAGGGTGCCAGAATTCCGCCATGGTATCCTCTGCCCGTCGTAAGAGGCGACCTAAAGGGGTCATCGCAATGGCTGGGCACAAGGCGGGTCGGTGCGCCCTCGCGTTTAATGACTCCAAGACGTACGATAGAGCCTCGTCTCTGTCATGGATGCCCATAACACCTTAAACGGGCATCCAAAAGTAGGTGTAATTTGGGGCCATCTGGGTCCCACACAATAATGGTACGACCAGCAATGCTTTTGTGCGGGGCAGTTACGCAGACGTAAATCGGGGCACCCTTCACCCTAGGATGTCCGGTGCCGCCCACAACACGTGTGACGGTCTCAAAAAAAGAAATTATTTAAATCTATTAGAGATCTTTGACTTAAGTGATCTACATCCCAAAGTCGCCGGCCCATCGGCCTTCACTTATTGCAAGTCGGGAAACGGGAAAAGAGCAAAGATCCTGCGTTGTTGAAATGTCATGTCGGCGGGCAAAACTTGCAGAGGCTTGTCGCCGGCATGATTATTTTCTTATAGGCGGCCAGGTTGTACCGGCGCGGCATGCTATGTCACCGGCCCGCGAAGCTTTGGCGTGTAGTGCACTATATTGCTAGCGGCATGGCCCTTCTTTGGTTGAGTTTTTTTTTAAATCAAATTAACCAATGCCTTAATCTAGACCTTATGCATCGAATTCATTCCAAACCGATTTCCGTTGAAACTTCAAAAATTATTAAACATCAATATTTCGGTCTCACCTAAAAATATCATATACTTATTTTTTTGGCTTCAAAAAATCATCACAATATTATTAATTACTGTTCGGTTGTAATATAAAGCCGTATGTTTTTTTAGTATTGTACGTTTAGTATTAAGTGCTTTTCGAAGTGCTTCTGATTTTAATTTCTTTAAAAAGGGAATAGTTTGCCAGTAATGAGTATCGTTTTACGTTGCATTAGCAGTATTAATGTTTGGTCCAAGGCAAAGCTTGTTACGCTTATGCCCCATAATATATTCGGAGAGAGTTTCTCGCTGCAAGAATCGTGTGCCATCTAATATCGTGTTCTGACAAAAAAAAATACCTTTAAGGTTATCTTACCTTCGACGTGACCTACTCTCCCCATGTAAATGGGCCTTAAAGGATAAAAATATTTAATTATCTCAATCTGCAGTAGTTGAAATTGTTAGAAAATTTAAAACTCTGGAATAATAGCAATAATTTTATTTAATCCCATATCTTTATTGCAATAGTAAAGTAAGTAAATAGTAAAAAGCGTGTTTGAGAGATTCTTTAAAACTGACGATAAATTAGGCTCTCAGTTTTCAGTACGAAATAAAATAGCCTTGATATAGCAAAAAGTACAAAAACTAAATCTTAATAAGAAACGTCGGAACCAAACCGAAAATCAGAAGATTCAAACAAAATGATGAAAACAAAACACAATCAAATAACAATAAAACATTCAATAACAGTCTGCTTAATGTTAAAATCAAAGCTGTTGTAATTAGAATGGGCAGGTATGACGCGGAATGATATCAAAAAGGAAATTTAATAAATATCAACAGAGTGACGGATTTGAGCTCTCTTACAGTAATTAACGACCTTGCTGTGACGGCGTGTCAGAAACCGTGTTCATTAATTTCCTGTTTAATGAACATATTTTTAATAATGTTTGCCAAATATACACTTGATTTCTAGTAAAGGAAATTTATTTTATTAATTTTGGTATGGATTAAATTTTATTTAATGAACATTTTTAAGGACTTTTCAATTGTTGTGTATATCAAGAGTGCTACCAAAAACGAAGCCGAGTGGTAGTTTAAGTGACTACAAACACAATGTAACTAAAAATTTCGGAAAGAAACTCTACATTTTTTTTTATTTTATTTCTTTGAAATATCCTCGAGTTTGGGTGGTAAATCCATAGGTTTTGCTAAAATAATAATTTAAAGCCTTGTGTACTATAGCTTGTTTAAAAATAAAAGGGTATACACTGTAAACGATGTATTTACCACCCTAGCAGGACGATAGAAAAAAAATATCAATAAAAAATCGTCGCAATTTTTTGCACAAAATTTAGTTGCATTGTGTCTGAAATCACTAAAACTACCACCCATCGTCGTTTTCGGTAGCAGTCTTGATATACCCAGTATAGCCTAACCACTCTCAATCATATTCTCGATTGTAGAGTAGGCCCGTGCCCTGCAATGAAACGTACATGTGTTGATAAAGAAAGGTTTTAGTAGAAGTATCAAAGTACCTATATCATAATATCTTGTAACACAGCTGATAACTTATATTACAAACGCAAAAAAATATTAAATCTGCTGAAAATATACAATAATTGGTTTTAATTTATTTGCTAAGCTCGTCAAAAAGCGTTCCGGCCATGACAAATAAACAGTATCCGTTCGATAAACATGGGCCCGATAAAATCCCAAATCTTGGCAATTTCAATAATCCTGAAGCGGAAGTAATGAACGGAATAAAATAAATTCGACACTTACAGGCATTTGGCGATCCAAATGCTGGCCCGAGGTACTGGGCGTCGTTCACACCGCACTGCTATTACAAAATATGTAGGTATCTCTTAAATACAATATTAACAAAAATTTCAAACTTTGCCTCGTATTGAGTAACATGGTACATTTGAAAGAAAATCAAGTGGCTTTTTTATAAAAAGTGTACGATTTATTTTCTTATAATGTTGTTTAAAAAAAATAGCAAACCAGTGATTCTGTAATTTATTATTTTTTGGTCCAGTAGCAGCAAAGGGGCTAGTACAGACTAATAGCAAAGATACTATATTCGATTCCTGGTTCTCTGCATAAACGCATTAAAGTAAATTTAATAGATTTACAACAGGAATATATTCGATTTAGAAAAGAAGACGTATTAAAGATTTTGAAGTCAGCAAAGACGTAGAAATCATTTTAAGGAGATATAGTTGGATGCTGGCTGCTGTGAATAGGTTAATTAAAGTCAGTTTCGTAGAAGGCCTAAGTTTATCAACAGGCCTCCTGTGGCTAATTAGACAGCCTGATAATGAAAGATAAAATACTAGGAAAAAAAGACTTGTGTTTACGGTTAATTCGCGGCGTGGTGACCTGTTAGTAGTAGACCGGACGCGATTGTTAACATTATATCCACGATGGTCGAGGGTTCAAATCCCTCTGTATTTTCGAAGTCATTTTTGCATTGATTGTAGTCTATATAAACTATAAAGGCCCGGAAAACTACGCGAGGACACCGTGCATGCCATAAGAATCTAAAAAAAAAATAATATGTAAATGTCCGCCAGCCCACACCAGGCCAGCGTAGTGGAATATATTTCCTTACGCCTTCCCATAATACTCTTGATTGTAGAGTAGGCCCGTCCCCTGCAGTTAGACTATATGGGTTGATACAGATACGACTATTTTTGCTCGTCTCTGTGTGATACACGGCCTACGCGTAAAACGCCAGTGTTTACGTAATGGAAACCGGTGCCCACCCAGTTGATTCCAAATTAATCTCGATCTGTGATAAAACTGCCTTTATCGCGCCCTGATCGTTGCGTCCAGTTAGAAGAAATTCAACTGCCATTTATTTTAATATTCCTTAACCAAGTTTCGAGGCGCTGTGTTACGCTTTCTAATCAGTTAGATGGGTTTTCGATTGTTTGAAATTCTAGGACGAATGTTTTTTTGTAAATGTTTCCAATACTGAATTATCGAACCATGGGTTTTGGACGGATTAGATGGGATACAGTTTAAAAATCGATTCTATGTTTCTATTATTTTATTTTTTAACCGACTTCAAATAAAGGAGGAGGTTCTCAATTCGACTGTATGTTGTTTTTTTTTATGTTTGTTACCTCGTTTCTCTGTACTGTATGAACCGATTTCGATCATTCTTTCTTTGATTGAAAGCTGGTGCTTGTCGTTTGGTCCCATTAAAATTTAGTGAAGATCTGATGAATATCTTCGGACCTGGAGAGGGGAACTCCTTAAAATTAAGGAGAATTGCAATGGTTCTTTTTGCATTACGTTCAGTAGAAAAGTTAAGTTACAGTGAGAGAAGGATAAAGGGGTGGGGGTGAAGGCACCCCCCTAAAATTAAAATACACGTAAATTCTAATATCTTCGGCAGCTTTTAACCAATTTTAGTGTTTTCTTTTTTATTAGAAAAAACGTATTGACAGGTTGATCCCAGGAATACAACATGAAGATCTGATGATTATGTTCGGACCTGGAGAGTAGAACTCTTCAAAATTTAGTAGGATTCCAATGGTTCTTTTTGCATTAGGTTTATTATAAAAGTTAAGCTACAGTGAGGGAGGGAAAAAGGGGTAGGGGTGAGGAGGGGTGGGCGTAAAATTAAAATACACGTAAATACTAATATCTTCAGCAGTTTATAACCGATTTTAGTGATTTCTTTTTCATTGGAAAGAACGTATTAACAGGTTGATCCCAGGAACACAACATTAAGATCTGATTATCATCTTCGGACCTGGAGAGGAGAACTCCTCAAAATTAAATAGGATTTCAACGGTTCTTTTTGCATTGGGTTCAGTATAAAAGCTAAGCTACAGTGGTTGAAGGAAAAAGGGGTAGGGGGAAGGGAGGGGGGGGGGGAGAAAAAATAATAAACATGTGAATACTCCAATATCTTTGGCAGCTTTTAGCCAATTTTAGCGAGTTCATTGTCATCAGAAAGAACATATTCCTTGTGGGGACCAGATCTTCTTCATTTAAATGCCTATCAACACTAAAAAGATAAAAATAACTAAAATTTTTAATAAAAGAAATAAAAACCGTGTCAAAACAAAAATCCACTAAAAACCAAAAAATAATAAAATAACTAATCAATGCAAAGCAAAAAAAATAATATTATAAATATTTAATAATAAAAATAACATATAGATATTTAAATTAATATAAGGCATAGGTCCTACGTGTTTGGTACTTGGCGGCTCGCCTTCAATATGTTACGCATATATTTTGATTTGTTGGCTAGTCAAGTCATTAAGCAAATTAATCAACATGCACGAGTTCCATGAAATAAATATTTTTTTTTTGCTTTGCAGTGGTTAGTTATTATTTTATTATTTTTTGGTTTTTAGTGGATTTTTGTTTTGAAGCCGGTTTTTATTTTTTTTATTATTAGATTGTGTAGTACTGTCTGGAAAATAATGACGTCTGGCAAGCGGGTAGTCGCATAAATACAAACACTTATATCAATCATATTAACAAAAATATAATGTTGAAGTCCTATTTTTGTGACAAAATGTAGCCTATACAATAACAGTTGTTTTTATTTACTAAGACATTTAAGACAATGATTTTCATATTCTACTCTTAGAATATAGGTACGAGCGAGGGTCTGCTCAACAAAAATGTACATTATCTTTTATGTAAGAATGACTCCGAGAATTTCTTTTTACGATAAAAGTAGCCTTTTGTCCTCAGCACAATGGTTTTCACCTAGACCTTATGCTATCTAGTATTAGCACACATCGCAAAATAAGATACATAAGGGGATGAGTACAACACAAACGATAATCTAATAATGGAATATAGTATAGCATAGTACCTAGGTACCCTAGGTCTTATCAACTAAGCTGAGCTCCGCGGGAGAAGTTTAGTGCTGATGAACGATAAAAATAAAGATTGTAGCACTAAACACTACTTGCACTGGAATGTCCACGATACAGAAAAAAATGACTAGTAACCATACTCCACGCATCGGAACTACAAAAAAAAAAACTCTGAAGTCAATTTTTTTTTTTTGTCACGAAGGCAAACAACAAAGTACCCTCACAGAATTATATTTGCGATACTAAATAAAAGTACGAAATTGTGCTCTGAACTGTTTCTATAAAGTATTTGTTTTAGGTTATTATTTTTTAAATTTATAATGAAGTGATAAATAAGCAAAATTGCACATTGCCTGAAATTATGACACTAAAATTCATATTTTTTACTTAGCTATTGACATGATAATTTCTATACAAAATATGCCACTCTCAAAGCTGCTTATATCGATCTGTTAGAAGCAGGTCAAGCCTTAAATCTTCCTATGACCTGTAAAACGTCATCTATTGATTTTTTTACAGCCAATGCAGACGAAGAAACTGACAGTCCATCTGATGTATACGCTGACCATAAGTACTTTACTGTATGTTTCAGCAAACTGCTTAGCTTGTTCAAACCACTATTTACCAGAGATGGATTCCTTTATAATGTCATAATACGCCATAACACTATGACTATTCCACTGGTGGCAGGTCTCTCATATCTGAGCGGCCGCCTGGGTAGGTACCGCCGCAATGTATATTCCTTCTGCCATAAAGTTGGGTAAACAGTGCATTTACAAGTATTCCGTTTTAAAGGACATTGTAGCCAGAGTAACTACTGGACATATAGAGACTTAACATCTTATGTCTCAGGAAGGCGAACGTAGTGGAATGCCAGGCATTACTTTGTGATTCGTGGTGTTGTTTGGTATTGTTACTGTCCATGAGCGGTCGTATCGCTTTCCATCAGGCGAATGGCAAACACATTTCGCCATTAGTATCCATTAAACAATCAAAATACAGCGCAAGAAGTACATTTCAGAATCCAGTTTATGAGAGAAAGTCTAACCCAACATCGCTTACACAAAATGAAAAATACCACGCATATAAATTTCCTCTTGTACAATTTATTTACGTCGACCCCGTTATCAGAGCGGCAATTACAAGATATTCATTAACAGAAATAGCATCGTTATTTGGAACGGGAGACTGTGATTTTTTCGCGGGGTGAGATGTTAATTAAACACCCTTTATCTGGACGTTTTGGGGTACTGTAGTTCCGTAGTCTAAGCAAGTATAATAAGTGTTTATTTTAAGTATTAACCGGAATTTCGATAAATGAGTGTTGTATTTATTCATATTAAAGGTATAGTTTTGGCCTTTAATATTAATTATTAATAAATTTTTTTTTATTATCAATAATTTAATAGTATAGACCAACCCGCACTAGGCCAGCGTGGTGGACTATATGGCCTAACCACTCTCAATCGGTAGTCGATTGTAGAGGAGGCCCGTGCCCTGCAGTGGGACGTATATGGGCTGATACAGAATAGTATAGATAATAAAGTGCGTGGTGGCCTGTTGGTAAACTAGACTAGACGCGGCTGCCAACATGTTCACGGTGGTCGCAGGTTCGAATCCCAGGGCACACCTCTGACTTTTCGGAGTCATGTGTGTATTGATAGTCAATCACCACGCACTAAAACGGTGAAGGAAAACATCGTGAGGAAACCTGCATACCATAGCGATTTCAAAAAAAAACTATGGTATGTAAGTCTGCCAATCCGCACTGGGCCAGCGTGGTGGACTATATGGCCTAACCACTCTCAATCGTACTTACGATTGTAGAGTAGGCCCGTGCCCTGCAGTGGGACGTATATGGGCTGATACAGAGATAGATAATAAAATTATTAATGATTTTAATACCCTCACTGTCACCCTCACAAATCACTGTTCTTATAGGTTCTTGTATACTATACTGGTAAAATAAAGTAACTGTAATACACCAAATAAAACTGGAAAGTGTAAGAGTATATACCATAGCAACCATAAGTACATAGTCCACCACAACGTCCACAACAATAAATAAATAACATCTAACATTCACGTACATAGTCCTGACCCCACACTAATATCGAGTCTTGTGTCATAGGTATCAGGAACTACGAGAGACTACGTCAGGCTCTCAAAACTCAGACAACGGGTATGTTACATAATACAAAGTAATTAACATAGGACTTTGTTTTACAAAAGAACCCTTACCTGTTCGATAAGGTTTCAAGCTTCACCCTCTCGTTGAAAGTATGTTAAGTTGTTTGTTTCCTTTTTAATTAAAACGTTTTTAAGGGTTTTATATTTTTATCTCGCACAAAAAGCGTTCGGAATAATTACAATCATACCTTTTCTCGTTTAATTGCGTTCAGTAGTACTTTGGGTTATTGAAGACCTTTTTTGTTTTGTAGATTAAATTAGATGAGTACAACTCCATCTTTTGAAAAATTGTTGACACTATTTAATCATTTTTTGTGTACGAATTGTTTGAATTGTCCATGCCAATGGGCCGTATTTTATAAAGGGTAAATTATAATTTTTGGTTAAACTTTTATTAGATTTCAAAATTAAGACTGCCTCGTTTGCTTAGTTGCAATACGGTATAACTGTACTGCCGAGGTCTGGGGTTCGTAATGATTCTTAATAGCACAGGTATACTTACGCCTTCTAGGATTTGGGAAAAGACATAAGTTTATGTACATATGTATGTTAAAATTATAACAAATCCAACCCGCATGCTTTAATAGAAAACTGTAACTATATGATTGTACTCTGACTAACACACAACCAGCGGCGTTTTCTAATAAATTATTGATTAAATACGAAAAAAAAAACAAATATTCAATATTTTTAACAACTATAAAATAACCACAGAAAACCAAAGCCAATTAATCCAACACAAAAAACTTATTAGAAAAAAACACATACACGCCAATAAAAAAGTCCGTAAACAAAAACGCAAGCAAACGAACACTTTCCTAATTCGTAACACCTTCATTTGGTCACGCGCGGCGCGAGTCCGTAGTGGTGACGTCACGCTCAACCGCCCCTTCATTACCGACGCCCGTGTGCGCGCATAATGTAGCTGAAAAATGTACGGAACCGAGGAACTGTTATTACGCTATCGCGGAAAGCTTTTACTCAAAGTAACATCGCCTGTATGCGTTTTTTTAGTGACTGTCTTTTTTTATGTGAATGGTGTAATGAGATAAACGGTTACTGTGCGAGCGGTTTTGGATATAATAATATGGGGGTAAATGTATCAGCATTATTGCTTCCCTTGTAATGGTTCTCGATAAGTCTTTGTTGAGGCCTTCTTCTTAATTTTACTTCGCAAATTACGGTACAAAACATTTGGATGTAAACGATTATTACACAAAACCTTAAATTAGTATTTTGTAAAATATTTTTGCTTTTTTATCACAATGAGCAAATATCAAGCAATAATCGCTTAAGGCGATCTCTTTCAGCTAGCCTAATATTTTTGAAGCGATAAAAGAAATAATATTAATTTATTGTTTTCTTGTAATTAAAGTATATCCCATCAAAAACATCCTGTAAAAAAAAACAAGTCTCGCTGCTCAGTTTTTCTACTGCAAAAAATTAGGATCCAAGTAATACCAAGTTGATTAATTTATTTAGTCCTTGCTTAAGGGACTTTCTGTATAAAGTTATTACGTAAGTTATTATCATATCGATATTAAAAATTCTTTACGTTGTAAATAAATAGATCGACTTGGCCATCGCATGACAACATAATATATCGTACAATTTATACATAATGCTGCTGGATGGTACGTCTGTGCCGCTTTTTAGCTCGACTTGGAGGGGGCACTGCCCATGCCCCCAGATAATTAGCCCAGACCGGTTTGACCCACCTGCAATTATATTTTAGCTTAAATCCTGCCCATCCCCTTCACTCTCATTAATTTAGTTAATATAAATCTCTCTTGATTCCATTTAAAAAAGACAACGAGGAAACCACGATAATCCTAGACCATACTTTTTCCGCAATAAGATATTTAAGGTACAATTACCTACAAATTACATATACCGGGTATCTCAAGACTGCTACCGAAAACGAAGCCGAGTGGTAGTTTAAGTCACTACAAACACAATGCAACTAAAAATTTCGCAAAGAAACGCGACAGTTATTTTATATGATTTTTTAAATATCGTCATTTTTGCGTGGTAAATCCATAGTTTTTGCTTAAGTAATAATTTAAACTCTTTCATACCTTAGATTATTTATAAATAAAAGGGTATACACTATTATTTTAGGGAAAAACGCATTTACCACCCAAATATAGTCATTGGAAAAAAATTACAAAAAAAAATTGTCGCTTTTTTTCGCAACTTTTTCTGTTGCATTGTGTCTGAAGTCGCTTAAACTACCACCCGGCTTCGTTTTCGGTAGCAGTCTTGATATACCCTGTATGTACATCACAATATGTAAAATAATATTCGTATAACTCAGAATTAATATATTCTCCAGCGAAAATGTAACAAATTAATTGATGCGCTCGATGAATGTTTTATCTGTAGTTAGCACAATCCGTAAGTAAATAAACAAGGCGTGAAGCCAGGATGTGGCGGGTAAGTGCTCCGCCCCGGGGCAATGTTAATGACTAAGTTGGTACACCGGGTGCGCACCACTTTGCACTGAAATATAAAAACTACGCTTTACATCTAAAATATGGAACTTATTTGAATAATTTGTTTGATGCAGTTTTGTGCTCAAGCGCGTAACAGTGTTTTTAGCAGGTTTTTTTTTAAACATAAACTTGATGGTGGTAGGTCTTAACCGCCTGAATAGCGATCATTGATTATGAATCATCATAAAGCCAACTCACGGGGTGAATACTCTATTTTTACTGTACTGCATTCACTATTCGATGCATGGTAATGATTATGAAGTGCCAATATAAAAAAAATTGTTATTCTGTGTGTGATTGCTATTAGTGATATTAGTGATTATTGATATTAGTGATTCTAATACATCGACGATTACTTGCTCTATAGTCAGAAAGAAAGAAAACGATTTCATTTATCACAAACAAAGCAAAAACAAAAATTACACGTGAAATTAATCTAACAATAAGAAATTTAATCTAAGAAACCATTACGTGAAATTAAATTAGATTGTAACAAAACTTCTAACTATGATATAAAAATAATACACAAATTATAATGAATAAGAGCAACAAAAATGTTTATTTATAAATGTATATTTATGTGTACAACTACCCTAAAAGAAAAACAGAAGAAAAGTAGGCAGTAACATGTCATGAAGTGGCTTAAATTAACTTCTTAGATGATTTGAAATCGAAGTCATAGCAACATATATTATTTGTCTTAATTAGTTGATAATACGACCAATTAATTCAGGTAAGCACTTTGCGAGATAATGAATAGGCAAACTGTGTAATAATGTTTACCCCAGTAAAGCGATACGTCAGATTACTTAGATATGTTAATACGATTAATAACGTTCTGCTATTGAGTTATTGTAAGCTTAGCAATTATAAGATTTGAACACGGCATGTGTATGAAATAAAAGGGCAACCGGTGGAAGAAAAACAATACCAGGGCGCAGAATGTAATGTATAAGATGATGAAAAAAGATTATCCAAAAATAAGGAAATTATCAGCAAGAGCTTTTTTTCCCGGTATTCAATAATTCTTAACTCAACATTCACTTAGAGAAACTAAGTAAATACTATAAACATTATAAGCACTTTTTTTTTCTAGAAATTTCCAAATGACCAAATCCACAATGGGATCGACCCAGCCGAGTGTCACGAAACATAGTATCCTCAGGGCGATTGTAGCCATTAATGTAATATTCCGGATGAATTCATGCTCGCTCCACTTCCCACAGATCAATGGAAACGTACGCTATGGAGTATGGACAGAGTAAACAAATTTCTTACATTGTTGAATGCCTGTAATGATAGAAGGGTGTTGGTGAGTAACTTTGTAACTGTACATTTGTTTCTGTACCCCCTCATATTAATATGGTTAGCCGGTATGTATATGCATATTGCAGAACATAATATTTGACTGCAATTTTTCTTATCTTCGGCCAATTCATCAACTAACTCCCAAATTGGATTTAACCTGGGCATCCCTTTCTTTCCCATCCCTGGGCAAAGACTTCATACTATACTTCATCATAATTATACGAATACGAATATAAGATCACTTTATTAGATGATACTAAACGGATTTCAAGTTCCATTGCCGTATCAACAACAAACTGAAACCTAAACCTCAATAACGCCAGTAGTATCACCAAAGATAATTTACATCATTGACAATAACATATGTAAATACAAGTAAGGTTGTCCTACAGATTGTACAGTCAACCACATCGGTGACCACCGCAATCAGCGTCGTAACAAGCTAATTGCAGGCTGGGCCAAGGTAAATTGTGCGTGATTTGCGCTGCCGACTGTACCCGTGGGATCTGCGTAAACCAGCATTACAATACTCTTGGGGACGGATTGTTTGGAGGCAAGGTTGGTTAGATCGGTAATGTCTTATTTATTTGTGTTCGTGGATTAGAGTAATATTATTGAGAAGAATCTTCAACGGTAGAATTTCTGAAACTGAACATTATGATCATGATGATGCTGATCATGTATGATAGCCTTGATCCTTTATGGGCTAATATGTTCAATAAAACCAGAAGGCTTGGGTACGATTGCCGCACAGATTAGTTAGGTCTAGTCTGAGTATTAAACAAGGAGTCTTATAATATTTGAAATGTTTTGTAATGCAGATTATAGAATTACGTGGATGGCTCTTAAATGCACTACATACCAATGCCACCAACCCGCCGCTAACACGGACAACTTTGTCGGCGACATGCCACTGGACCGACATGACATGAGCAACATTTTTGTGAAGTTCTTATTTATGGCAACACGTGTGAGCGCTTGTTGCCGAGTGCCGACGTGATCATTGTTATACTGGCCCGGCATAATGATGCACTGCACATGATGGTAAGCGCAAATGCCGTCCAGGCAGAGTATCGAATGGCATCAACGGTAGTCCCATACCTTTTGATAGAATAATGCTGGCCTGCTAAGATGCCGCTTTACACTACAGCAGACCCAGGCATATAGGAACATAGGAAGGAGGGAATAATCAATTTTCTTCCATAGGGTTGTGTCAGCGGGTTCTGCTCTCTCTGTCTTCAACTGTTCTGTGATCGGAAGCATTACTGTCACTTTGTACCGAAGAATAAAAAAATAAGTTAAATCGAAACTACACAACCATTAAGTTCAAAACGATGCTCTTCACATTCAAATGGTGCTGGCAACTGGCAACTGATAAGGAAGACGTGCAATAAGACTAGATGTCGAGATATGTAAGCGTATCTCGACATTCGCTACCAAACGTGGCGTAATTTTACTTGCACAATCGATACATTAACTGTTAGATAACCACTCGTAGTAAAATGTGGCTCATACCGCACAATCGAAGTCAAACGCACCGCGCAGTCTGACTCATCTATTGAACTGGACAATTCAAATCTACGCGTGCAGTTTCATACATCTGGGTAGCGGGATGGACTTTTATTCGGGTTATGCTAATGATCGATTTTTAGACGACTGATGATGTATGTGATGAAGAGTTTATCTACTTCCCCTTCATTGTGGTACTGTTTAAAATAGTGATATACCCAATGTTTCTATAATATTTTCCTAGTTTAGGAACATTCAACGTTCTACGAGCTTTCAAAAAGCCACATCTTTAATTTGCTGAGCAATTGGAACGCATGTGAGTCGTTGCTCCCATTTTGTATTACTAATTTGTATGTCCATGACATGGTAACATTAGATTGAGTATAGTTTTAACACAAATTATCAAGTAAAAAAGCAATTGTCGAATAATTTTATCGTACTAATACACATCCATTAACTTCTGTATGTACAAGATCCGATTAAACCCCACCATACTTTTTTTTAAAGCACATCGCAATACCATTAGCAAGCCCATTAAAAAACATTGAACACAAAACCGCTAAACAAAAAGCTAAGTGCTTAATACTTTTCAAGCGTAATGGCTGGTAAAGCAAGTAATTGTTTTTAAACTAGTTAAGTCGGCGAGCGCCGGTGGCGTATAATTCCGTGACAATTGAAGCTCACGTGTCGGACGCAACTATCTTAATTGACCATTGTCCCCTAATTTGTACGTGTCGCCACAGTCTCGCTGGAGCAGCAGACTAGGCAGGTACGCACTCTGCTTCCCCCTACGGATTTTTCTTTCATAGATCCTACGAAAGTCTCCGTGACGCAGTTGGTTAAACGCCACCTGTCAAACGAGAGGCCGCGGGTTAGATCTCCGCACCGGGAGAAATGTTTGTCCGGCCCACAAGTATTTTTTTCGGGTCTGGGTTTGTGACACCGAAAAGTGTCTCGTCGTATACCCATGACACAAGACTCGATCTCAGTGTGAGGACTATATATGTGACTATTGGGTGTTATTAATTTATTTATTTACGAAGAAGTAGATCATCTGCTATCATATATCAGAAAGCAGCTTAGCTCAGAAAGATACTTTTGCTTCGCTAGCGTTGCTAACGGAGTTTCTTGCGCTGTTTTTTCTTCACAGCTACAACACGTCCCGAAGCGGTTGTAGCATTAACGATTCAAAAGATATTTTAAAAAACTATTTTAATAAAGAATATGTTGATTTTGCAGCCGCTATTTAGGAAAGTGAAGAAACTGGTACCCCAGGTGTATTAACCTATTTCGTACAGTAGTGTAAGTTAGGTATAGTTTGAATCAACCATTTTTCTAATCCTAAATGACCTTGGGGGAGGTCTATTTTCAGCAGTGAACTTCCTGTGACTGAGGAAATAGATAAGTGCCGACGCGTGATAATATATTCGTATCAGATACATAATAGTGCAAAAATCGACTCAATCAAAATTAATGGGTCTACTTTAGACAGAATGGTAGAGATTTGTAGACATTTTAATGTAAGTGAAGCAAACAACAGATAGACAAAGAAAACAAAAAAAATAGAAATACAAACTAGAAATCATTTTACCTTCCTCATGCAGTACCCGATCTACATCGAATCTGTCCCTAACTGAATACAAGATTTTCTTAATTCCAACCCTGCCTTGTGATTACCAAAAACAAAATTATATTTGCAGCCTAACCACACAATTTTCGACCTTATTTAAATAATAATAAAGTTGAAATGTTTTTTACCAATATCGTTACCGTTAGCTTAGGACTAAACACAGACACTAAGCTTAGAATATGTGGTTCTTATACTGAGGACAGTAATAGTACTGGTGTATTAAATTATTGAACTTAAAAACGATTAGAAAGTGCAAATTGTTTCTTGGGAAGCTTAGTGTTTCTAATTTTCTTTGCGGTCGTCTGAACCTTTGTAAAAATAATTTACACTTCATAATGTAGTAGTCAGATCTTCTGGGCATGTAGGAACTATTTAACAGCGACTTAAACTTTCTGATAATAGATTGGTCGTTACTGGTATATTGATTCAGTTTCTGGAACCATTATCCAACTACCATAACTCCCAATAATATTTCGTAAAGATTTCCTTTATCCAGTAATCATATCTCATAGGATTGTATAATACTAACGTCGGTATGGTTAATTAATTACTCGTCAATTAATATTTACCTGTCAATCTCACCAATCCCTTTTTATCGGTGGCATTATCGTTAATAAATAACTTCATAACACGCAACAGTCACACACATAGTCCTGACCCCACACTAAGTTCGAGTCTTGTGACGCGGGTATCAGGAACTACGAGAGAATTTTCGGCCTCACAAACACCCAGACCCGAAAGAAATATTTGTGGGCCGCACTAACATTTCTCTCGGTGTGGGGATCGAACCCGCGGCCTCTTATTTCACTGGCAGCGTCTAATCGACTGCACCACGGAAGCTGTCAAAAAATAGGTGATTGTTAAGACTTTCCCGACCACATTCCCACCACTGCAACTCCTGTCGGCCAGAATCAACAATGGCACGCAAATAATTAACACCGAGCTGCGAAGCACGGCGATTCTCTTAGCAACAACAGCTTGTCTTTAACCCGCATCGAAATTGATCAGAAAGAATAATCAAATAGAAGTAGTTGAAAACACCTAATTATTCCCCACCTTCCTCAGCTAAGCGCATGCTAGTTATGAGAAATTTCTCAGTCTATCCTAACACCAAATTTATTATACTCACTGTCTTCTACCAGATAAAAAAAACTGTCGCATTCACTACACTTAAGTTAACCATTAATTCCTCAAATGTAAGCTCCTAGAACAATTCCCGTTCCAAATTGTTCGAAGGCCATTTAAGATTATAGCGTGTGTGATTGTGCTCCCTTTGTCCATCGGGATTAATCTTGGTTTCGTGTTCTTTGTTTCTACGGTAAACAGTTTCCTTCCATTGTTCTTATATAAATTACATGTGTGTAACTGTTGCGTGATTCCTTGAACGTACTTTTTGTATGATTTTTTGCTTGATGGAGCATTGGACGGGAAACAAGATGGAAGGCTATGTCATGGTGGCTGGTCACCCCATTGCATCGCTTCAATGTACTATAACAAGGCATTTTCGCACGAGGGATTAAGAATAATTAAAGATAAGTTGAGACCAATGATCGTAATGATTGTGGATAATGCTATCGGTAATCAGATTAACCGAATGCAATGATCTAACAGAGTTATTAATTACATAATTATATTTTAATATAACATTGGTACTATTCCAGTCAAATCGGCTCATGCTTTCATGAATAAATAAACAAATAAAGTCAACATTTTGATGAAACAAGTATACAATAGATATGTATATTTCTTCGTTTTTACCTACGCTATATACTAGAACACGCTATTCGTGTGTAATGCCTAAAATATGTAAACAATAATTTCCGTATTACACGTTGTAATTTTTTAAAGATAAAACCAGATTTGATATCACCCAAAACACCGTTGTGCACTCACATCAACCAAACCACGACACTTTCCCGTGGCCCTAATCCCATAGACGCTGCGGCGAAGCCTTGCTTATTTACTTGCCACTATCTTTAATATTAAAGAAAACTTAATTTTCCTTTCAAGCCACGAACAAATTTGGCGGGAAAGCCGCCCACGATCCCGGGGCAATATTTAGGCTTAAGTAGGACTTTATTTTGCTGAAAAACAACCAGGCGTTCCTGTTAAAATCGCTCTTTTATCTTGCGTGGAAAAAATCTGTGTTTTGGTAAGCATAGCTTTTGCTTCGAAAATTTCAAGGAAAACAATTTGTTGAATTTTCTTTTATCTTTTTTAGGGTTAGGGTAATGGTTGTATGCTTTTATATTAGTTTTTTAACTATGACGTGGATTTCTTCGAAACACTGATAATAACTAACATACCATCATACCACGCTGACTAAATGCAGGCTGCAATGTTTTACCATAAGTTAGAACAAAATTTATTACTGCAATAATATATGTTAAAGTTTCATAAAAAACCATCGAAAATCAAATGACGACAAATTCCAAAGCCCATTTATAAAAATAACACCTTTTTTACGGCATGTGTCGCTAAATGACTGAAAATGTTCATCTGATGGGAATTTGATGGTGGCAGAACATTCCGAATGTAAGATTGATGCCATGACATATTATTATTACCTTGAGAGGGTAAGAAAAGTATTTGCTTTACGGTTCCGTACATTTTTCTTGTAAACTTAAAACTTTAATATACCTACGTAATAGTAACTACTCAATTATGCTAGCATAATCAAATCCTTCATACAAAAGTTAAACCCCGAACTCGGCATATATGGATTATTATGATAGGCTTGCTACTATCGAACATGATTTCTAGTAATATTCGTACCCAGGTAGATAAAATTATTCTAGCAAAGACAAAACTATTCGAGGTCATACTACAAGATGATGAAGATGGTTCTATTTAAGCTAGTGAAGTAACTCATACTGAAATCATCTTAATAGGAATACAAAAACTGCAATAGAAACCAACCTCTCAAGTTGTGCAGCTTACCGATCTCTAGGAGGGAATAATAAAAAAAACCATTACTCATCTTCGTCAAGACGGGCTGATATAAAAGGCAAGGATCTGATTGTGGCAGCGCCCTATTAATCTTTTTTCTCCCGGTACACCTGGAACGATGCGAGATGAAACTACAGAAAATCATAGTTATTTGGTTAGATGCAATTCATTAGTATGAAACCTTTTAGCTTCATAGTAAAAAAAAACAAAAGATAACTCACAAAAAAGGCGGTTAATTTATAAAGATAAATCATTATACACGAAAAGTTTATTATTCATTAAAAATGTTTGTTATTACATATACAGGGTATCTCAAGACTGCTACCGAAAACGAAGCCGGGTGGTAGTTTTAGTGGCTACTAACACAATGCAATTAAAAATTTCGCATAGAAACGCGACAATTATTTTTTATGATTTTTTAAATATTGTCATTTTGGGGTGGTAAATCCATAGCTTTTGCTAAAATAATAATTTAAACTCTTTTATACCTTAGATTATTTATAAATAAAAGGGTATACACTATTATTTTAGGAAAAAATGTATTTACCACGCAAATATAGCCATAGGAAAAAAATAACAAAAAAAAATTGTCGCTTTTTTTTGAAACTTTTTCTGTTGCATTGTGTCTGAAGTCGCTTAAACTACCACCCTGCTTCGTTTTCGGTAGCAGTCTTGATATACCCTGTATATACAATTGCAAATAAAGCGCCAGCAAAAATACCTTACATACAGCTTCAAGATACTCACTGAGAAGGACAAGCGTTTCTGTGTTTATCCGAATGAAATCACTTTTGTGAAACCCTGTTGAGCGGCAGAAGATAACCATCTCACCTCGGTGAATACACATCAGGTGCATTGTATCTTAGTGATATCGGTGTTAAAATAAAGAAAATAGATATCTTGATAGTGATTATTGCTGCACTCTCTACAAAACGTAAAAATAGTGTGCAACTGAAATAAATCTTGAGAGTCAAGACGTCTAGTTCGTAAGGCAAAGCAACGAAACAAAAGAACAACAAACTACGATTACAAAACCTGAAATGAGGATCTTTAAAATTTTCCAACTTCGAATGTACGAAGTACAGATAAATGGACACTTAGAATGAACCAAAGAGTGCTGCAACAGGACGGAAAATTTAGAATAAGTAAATCAATGCAATTTTAATTGGAATACCAATTGATTAAAATTATACTGGGTATCTCAAGACTGCTACCGAAAACGAAGCCGGGTGGTAGTTTTAGTGACTACAAACACAATGCAACTAAAAATTTCGCAAAGAAATGCAACAATTATTTTTTATGATTTTTTAAATATCGTCATTTTTGGGTGGTAAATCCTGTAATTTTGCTAAAATAATAGTTTAAACTTTTTTATACCTTAGATTATTTATACATAGAAGGGTATACACTATTATTTTAGGAAAAAATGTATTTACCACCCACATAAGGTCATAGGAAAAAAATTACCAAAAAAAAATTGTCGCTTTTTTTTGCAACTTTTTCTGTTGCATTGTGCTTGAAGTCGCTTAAACTACCACCCGGCTTCGTTTTCGGTAGCACTCTTGATATACCCTGTATATATATAAGAAGTATCTTAGCCCTTTCTAATATATAAAATTTAATTTCGACGAAGTTAATATCACGAGTAGTAGTATGAATTACCGACCGTATATCGACGTGTCGTGACGCGAGAAATAGAACGTTGTATTCTAAAACAAAGGTATGTAGTTTAAAAATGAGGTTTGAAACGACGTTTTCTGTTCTATATGATGACATCAATGCAGTTTCGTTTTCATCAATTTCTTATTTTTATGGTTATTTTTTCTTTTATCCTGTTGTAAAGCAACGTAGAACTAAAATATAGAGTCATTTGGCTAAAAGTAATTTACGCTGAAAATGGGAATACGTTTCGATGGTAGATAAATATTATTATTACATCGTAAAGCGCGCTACTGAAGCCTTCGTCGAATTTTATTGTTTTAATCTTGCACCATTTTTTAATAATCGTATGTTGCGCAAATTTACTATCCATAGTATGCATAGCAAATACTATAAATGCAGCTATTGGGCCAGGGTATTGGTGCTATAAATTGTAAAAACAACTTTAATATTTTGTCGATTTTTAGGAATTGAGTTTCATTACAATATTATTATATTTAAAGGCTTGTCACAAAGAACGTCGCAATTGCTTCGTGTTTTAGGTCTGGTCAAATAATTGAAAGAGATTATTACGTACTATTAAATGCTAAGCCACAAATGATAGCTAAATGCCTTCTTTTATTGCTTAAGTCTTGCAAACAGATCATCTGGTGGTAAGTGGTCAATGCCACCCATGAACAACCATACCGCTTTGATCGTGGATGTGTTGCCAACCCATCAAATTGGGAGGGGAGCGGGAAAGATTATTTATTAATTAGAAGAGTTAAGAGATATTAGGCTTCAGGAAATCTAAGTGACCCGACGAAACGCGACAGCTAAGGTGCCGCTTCACGTCGATCACTTATGAGACAGCGGTGCCGACCAGAACGAACCTGCCCATTCATACTGAGTTATAACTGACAACAGCTTGGCTCCACTTGGCAAAATGTGAGTGTTAAATAATTTAAATTAAATTCCATAATTAGCTTTACCCTCCTCTCCGCTGATTCCAAACGGTTGAATACACGCCCTTTAGCAAACACAAGGCAATAAAACAAGGTACATATTTTGGAACAACATCAACACATTAATACGATAAACGGACGGGCATTACAGGTCGCGCTGTTTATCTGTTTTACAATATTGGAAACTGTGTACGGCTGAATGAAATCATTTTAATTGCGCACAAATATTTAAGTGTGCCGGAACAATGAGCAACCGACGGCCATTTCAAAATTAGTATTGGCACTTCACAAATTGATGGTTTAGGCCTGTGGGATGCAATTGTGGCACAAACAGACATTAGTGCAACGGTGAATGATATATTGAATCAATTGAATCACAGTTATTAATTTACATAATAAATTAAAAAATACTTTATAGAATAAATCCCCCACGAAACCTGAGATTTGTATATGCTAAGCTGACCGCTTCTCTCGCTCCACCTTTTAGAGGTCGTAAGAATATCGCATAGTATCAGCTTACCCTTGGACGAGGTGATTATCGCTCAGATTAACTAAAAATAAAGAAAATGCTGTAAAAAACTAGTGATTATTTACACAGTCAACATTTCTAAAAGGTAAATACCCTACCTTTTGTTTAGTCTGTCAAGTTACCGTCGCGTAGCACACAGCGCTACGCGTCTTCGCCACATGGCCTCATCTTCGGCATCCTCGATTGAAATAGTCCCATAATATTTCCTTGCGACATCAATCCAACGCATCGTTAAACATTCCCACTATTTATAAAACTTGACAAATTAATAATAAATAATGCAGCTTATGACGAGCGAGCCATTTCATAATTAAAACCGGAATCCTTTTCACAGTCAAAATGTAATTCTTGATTAAGTTCACAATAAATTCATATTGATGATTTTAACCCGGACTCGCTCAAATTAAAATAATCAGATAAGTTGCGGTTTCCGGATTATTGGCTATTAAAACAAATTGAACTGGCATACGCGCGAACCGATCGGCCTTTCGTTATATTAACCTTGTTTTCGAGTGTAAAACTTTAAATTTTATCTTTTCGCTCATACATATTTCGGGATAATTATCAGTGAACGATTTCTGAAATGGAATTAAGTATTCCGATTCAACGTTTATCATTTCAATGTGTGCAATAAAGATAATGAGGTAGTTTTTATATTTTAATGTGGGGTTAAATTATACGCTTCGTTGGAAGACTCATTAAATATTTCTAGTATAAATATTTATCTCTCAAAGTAATCAACACATACAATATTTATTACTACATATCTGTCGCTATTAGTAATACAAACTAATCCAATCGAAGTAAACCAACATAAATACCATTTCAGTATATTTTGCAATACTAAACCCACGAACGTTGAACAACCTGAAAACAACCCCGATGAAAAACCACCACCCGCATTACACTACAATTTTGACTCCACTCGAAACTTCAATACCCAAATGAAACAAGTTAAAATTTCATTTCCTCCGCCACATTTGTTCAACATAATCATTTAGTGGAACCGGTTAGAACCGGTTCGCAGTTGTCCAACTACCCTGCCGTCTCCGGAGATTGTATTTGACAAGACCCCCGGGTGAAGTCAAATTTGTGTACAGCACCGGCGCGCTTCCTAGTAGAATCTTCGAAGCTCAAGTTCGGAGTGTTGACGTAATTAGTTTAGTAATGACTAAAATCAACTAATCACAGATCGGAAGGTTGATGCGGTTACTCGGTTGGCCTTTGGTAAGATAACTTTGCTGGTGTTTAGGATTATAAACGAAGAAATAATTGTATAATTACTTAGTACTAATGCCTTTTTTTCTACCTGTCCAACAAAGAGAATTTTAGTGCAAGTTGCACAATTATTTTTCTTTAAAATATCTATAGCTATTCTATTAGTTATTCCATTGTTTAATGCATAATATTTTTTTGAATCGAATAACTCATAATATACATATGATACCACGTCATAGGTCTTGGTTTACAGCCCAAGCGTCCCACAATAAGATCAAGAACTAATGAGACGACATATATCCCAATCAGTATAAAACGCTAAACTTATATCCTTTGTTCGAAGTAATTACTTCTTTGAAACCAGTGTGCCATTATTCTTTTGTTATCATTTCCCAATAAAGTTCATACATCCGCAGAAAATAAATATCGACTTAGCGGCAAAAGTTAAGAAACCATTTGACGGCGCAAGCGTACGAGATTAAAGTCTTAGTCGAATGGAACTTTCGTACAATCTTTAATAAAGATTAGTTTGGTAGTAAACGGTTAGTAGATGCTGAATCATTCATTATTTTCGACAACTCTTAATCTGCATGTCCTAGTTCACACTATTATTGCACAACGATTTGTTTAATGTAATAAATCTTCTCAAGTTTCACTACTATGGTAATATATTTCACTATCATAAGATGGGTCATCCACTAAACATGTATCTGTATCAGTCTATATACGTCCCACTGCAGGGCACGGGCCTCCTCTACAATCGATAGTTCGATTGAGAGTGGTTAGGCCATATAGTCCACCACCCTGGCCTAGTGCGGGTTGGCGGACTTACATACCATAGCATTTTTTATAAATCGCTGTGATATGTAGGTTTCCTCACGATGTTTTCCTTCACCGTTTTAGTGCGTGGTGATTGACTATCAATACACATTTGACTCCGAAAAGTCAGAGGTGTGCCCTGGGATTCAAACCCGCGACCACCGTGAACATGTTGGCAGTCGCGTCTAGTCCGTTTACCAACAGGCCACGTTGCACTTACATGCATGCACCATGCACATACATGACTCATTTCGAAAATTTTGGGTGTGTGCTCTAGGTTTGAACCATCTTCTCTCTCTCATCACCTTCATTTTTGCAGTCTTTTCTTATAATAAAATTATGTCTTGCTTCTTCTCGATTAATCATATTAGCGTGTTCAAATCCCTCGACGAACATTAAACTAATATCAATACTTAAGTAAACACCCACTTCTTACTTTTGCTTAACTATTGCCGGGATTTATTTTCCCCATCTGATAGATTGTTCTCATTTCCAATATACATACCATAATATACAATATTTATACGAGCATATAAATCACACCTAGTACCCAGTAGTTCACAGTTGGCAGAGGTCGTACCAAGACAACTACGATTCGCCCTATGTGTTCCGTCCCGCGAAGTGATGTGAGGGGCGAACCCATTGCCGTATCGGGTACAAATCGAACTATTTGACTAAATAATGAACAGAGAAATTCAATATCACTTTATCAACCCAACTACGCCACCAAGACTGTCTGATAGAATGCTGCTCATTACCAATAGACTATCAAATATGGACATTAGCTGATATTCTAAACACTGACGACAATATTTAACGATTAGTAATTTGGTCTCATCGAACTGAATTAAATTTTTTCAACAAAGCCTATGAGTGGTAATGATCAATTTCACAATATAAATGCATTCGTAACAATAGCCTGGCTGGATCATTTTATCCTTTTGAATGTATTGAGTGAATCGTATTTCCGAACCAATTTACAATTATTGATGGAGCAGATGGTATGAGGAAAAATATTAATATAAATGAAAATCCTACGACTCTGAAAAGTTTAATGATTGATTCGGGTGGAAGACCATTGACAACAAAATTATGGCGATGCTAATGTTAATCGAAGTGGATATAAAGGATCAATAATTATTACCAATTGGGTGTCTTTACATACACACATACATACATAAACTCACGCGTTTTTCCCAGAAGGAGTAGGCAGAGGTGCAAATAGGACACCCACACTTCGCCTTGTATGTTCCATCCCACGATTTGATAAGGGGCGAGCCTATCGCAATATCGGACACAAATTCCTGACTCCAGGCTGATAATAAATAGAAAAATCCAAAATCACTGCCCGGTACCTTAGTACAACTGAGCAACCGAGACGAGCATGCCGTTCGCCTGGTATGGTAGGCGATATGACCACTCATAAAGAGTAGTAAAACCAAACACGTTGTATTGCAAAGCAATGCTTGGCATTCCACTGCACTCGCCATCCTGAGACATAAGATGTTAAGTCTCAATATGTCCAGTAGTTACTCTGGCTACAATTTCCTTCAAACCAGAACACAGTACATTTAAACTGCTGTTTGGCGAGAGAAATATGTAGACATTGCGGTGGTACCAACTCAGACGGCCCCTCACATATGAGAGACATACTATCAATAAAATATATTTTAAATGGAACTAAATGTTAGATGTAGGTGATATTCAAGATGAGACATCATATCCATATTTAAGTGTAAACACGTGAAGATTCTAAAGTAATTTTAATTTCAACAACTTCATAACAGCGTGGTGTACTATTATGGCCCAACCCAATCTACTGGAAAAACAGTGTTAGAACTTCTTTGTAAACGCATAGGGTTTACTATTTACACACGTAAACACACGAACATATCACTATCCATCACGGTGGCTTCCGTTCCGCATATAAATTATTTTTGTTTTAAAATGAATAATCGCGTTATGAGTCAACATCGGCTATTTGATATTCCCTTTGTGGTTTTAAACACATCGTATAATAATCCTATAATACGTATGTCTAGGTTTTATAACGAAATATCAATCGCCATTAATGAAATTAGTATCTTCTCAATGAAATTTGGTGCATTTAAACGAGTTTTATATCAGCGTTTCTTTTCTTTTCGTCATTTATAGTGTTGAATTAATTTATATTAAGTATTTATAATTTTAAGTTGTAGTCTCTAATTAATGTGTATATGTTTTTGTGTATTGTCTACTGTTTTATTTGTCTAATCAATACATTATAATGTTATGCTTGCATATAAAATACGTTATGCTGTGTAATGTGTCAAATTTTTCATTACTCTTGGTCTAAGTTATTATATGCGTAATGTAGTTGGTATGATTATTAAATAAAATAAAAATAAAATAAAAATGTGTGTAGAACAGATAAAAAATGGAATACTATGGTATTGTGAATTGAAATTAATATAATACTATTTTTGGCCTGTAGTATAATAATATATACATAGATTTATTGTTTTTACTAGCTGTCGGGCCCGGCTTCGCCCGGGTGCAGATAGTTTTTGAGTCCAATCCACATCAAGAACATATTATTTCGCGTGTCTACTAACTATATTTCCCGCGTGCCGTCGACTATATTTCCCTTCCGTAGGAGAGGACATCCCGTGCCAACAATTTGAATTTGAAAGAGTAGAAAATATGTATATTTGGTTTCCTGACTCATCCCACGGGAACACTACATTTTTCGGGATAAAAAGTAGCCTATGTGTTAATCCAGGGTGTCAGCTATCACTATACCAAATTTTATCAAAATCTGTTGAGCCGTTTTTTCATGAAAGAGTAACAAACATCCATACATACATACAAACTTTCACCTTTATAATATTAGTAAGGATATTTATTCTCGCTTATAGAAAAGTACCCTATTGTAGATATATTAACGTTTCCACATTAAAATACTCAAAATGGGTAGACGTATAGTGTTTATATTTTTTTAGTACTTTACACCGAGGTTTCTGTTTTTATACCTTATGTTAACTTATGGGAAGGTCCAATGGTTAATTAATGTCTAAAATCGTAAAACTCACTTACATAATTTAAATGAGTGTCCTTAAGTAACAAGACCCATAAACCGGCCAACTTCAACCTTGAGACCTTTGAAAAATAATTTGAAGCCAATCAAAAATACACAAAAATGTAACACGCTTCCTAAGCATTAATTAAACGCACTTTAACAAGCTCCGAAACACTTAAGCAACTCGTAACACTTTTAAGAGACATTTACAGCCGCCCTGTGAAAAACTTTGCCCGTATTTCTGAATGATAATATCAAACCGTCAACAGTCGTTAGCGCGAGTAATTCGGTCCCACGACGCGACGGCAGAAACAAATCACAATTATAAAGCGAAAGTTCATTGCAATGATTTATTATGACGGATACTGTTAATTCAGAGATGTGTCTTTAAACAAAGCGGTGGAATTTGGAATTCTCTTTTCTGAATTTGAAATTCAAATTCTTTCGGAATACTGGTTTTGTTTACGATCCGCAAATGATAGAGTAATCAGAAAATACGGAAGCCTGGTAAACATTTGGTTATGTTCTTATTGTTTCATTTATTGAAACTGTTATCTGTTTTATTAAGTCATTGTTGAAAACTAAGGATACATCTCTTCAGTACATTTGTAGTTTCAAAAAGATGACCGTGAAAATTGCGATAACCTAAATATTAAATCAGCTTAATTTAATAGATTTCATTTAAAGGGTGAAAAAACTACTATATTATTATTATTATTAAACTGTCTGTCATAATACAAGCAAGCATTTTCAAAATCGTTGCGAGCGGCAATTAATTTCAGTAACCACAGAATCAGTAACCCACTACTAGATATGCACTGGAGCGCGCGCACCACTTACGTCGGAACAAGTTCTCGTCAAAACAAAATAAGGGCCACCACTATTTCTCGACATTAATTCATTTTAATCAGGATTCAAGGTTAAAAATAGTCTACATATAACAAAACAAATTATTATTTATTAAATAAAATCATTTTAAATTAAATTTAACTAAAAACTAATTATATTTGTAAGATTTTATATTTAATCCTATTTTTTTGAAATTTATGCATAATATTAATATTAAAAGTTTTAACTAATGGGTAAATAACAAGCAGTTTTTTTTACATTCTAATATCGGGTATGTCCCCCTCTTTTTGAAACGCATTCTTGGAGTCTTGAAGGCATGCTCTCCACAAGATTTTTGATGCAAGCATCAGAGATTTTTCCCAACATCTTTTTAATAAGTTTATTAGCTGCTGCTGACTATACACATCTTCTTGAGCTGCTCTAACCCTACGATTAAATTGATCCCAAAGCTGTTCAATTGGATTCAGGTCAGGACTGTTGGCAGGCTACTCCCAAACCTGAATATTGGCTTCGTCTAGGACCGCCAAAGTTGCTCAAGCTATGTGCGGTTGAGCATTGTCCTGGATCAAGATGAAACCTTCAGAGACTGATTGTGAAAATGGAATGATATGATGAGGTCTGACTAATCGATCGATGTAACTTTGCGCTGACACAGTACCCTCGTTAAGAAAAATAAGGTTAGTTTTACCTTGTAAGCTAATATCGCCCCAGACCATAACATTGGGTCCACCAAATCTATCATTTTCGTGAATACAAACATCAGAAAAACATTGTCCACTTCTTCTCCATACACATCCACGTCAATCATCACTAAAAAACTTCACTTAAACTCATCCGTGAAGAGCACGTTACGCCATTGGTTTATACCCCATTCCATATGTTTACGTGCAAATCTTAAACGGTTTGCACGATGACCTTGGGTCAGTTCAGCCCAGACTGCTGGTCTTCTTGCATATTGGTGGTCTTCGTACAAACCAATTCTTATTGTTTGGTCGCTGACAAGGGTACCCGCAGTTCGGTGTAAACGATTTTGTAGAGCGCGAGCTGTAATATTCTGCTCCCGACGTGAACAAAGTCGCACATAACGGTCTTCTTAGGCACTGGTAGTACAAACTTTTCCTGAGCTACGACGCCGTGATACACTACCCGTCTCTTGATATCAGTTCCAAAGGATTTGAACAGCTCTACGTGAATATCCTAGCTGTAAAGCCATGGAACGCTGAGAATTACCAGCTGCGATCATCGTTACGGCTCTAGGAGCAGTATTAGAGACCATATGGCAGTGAATTCATGGCATTTTACAGAAAAACAAACGAACTATACGAAAACCTATCAAAAACAACCGCAGCAGTCAGTAGACTGAGGCTACACTGATCTAACGTCAAGCTCCAAAATTTTGTGAAGCTAACCACTTAAGAACGTATTGTTCAAAAAGCGCTTAAACTGCACACTTGACAACAAAATCGGCTATACCTGACCGTCGTTGCTAACTCAAGCACTTAAGATCATAAAAACTCTCATTCGAAAACACGGGGTGCCAAAAATCAGTCTCCAAATGCAAAAAAATAAGTGCCCCTTATTTTGTTTTGACGAGTATATTATGAACATCACATATCAAACAAGGAACCTTGTTTACTCTGTCCCGCTGCCCAACAGTGTATCTACCTTCCAAATGAATTTCTGTTCACATTTCCTGCCTGAAAGAACATATAAAAAATCACTCTGTCGTTCACCAACCACAACAATACTAGAAAGATTATTCAATTGATAAAAACCACATATTGAGGAAAAACTAACCGACACAATAATGAGATTGATGAGATCGGGACGCGGAAAATGAGACCGTATGAAGTTTTATGTATCATATTTTTATCTCAATGTTATTTAAGAAATCTATGAAGCAAACTCCAGCATATTTTGGATTGGTATTATTGGATTTTGTTGAAAGATTGATTTTTTTTTATATAGGTAGACGAACGAACGATCAGACTAAGGTCGCAGGAAGTCGCTGGATGCAGGCCGCTTCCAACTGGTCATTGTGGAGATCATTGGGGGAGGCCTATGTTCAGCAGTGGACTTCCTGTGGCTGATATGATGATGATGATGATGATATAGGTAGGATTTTACAAAGCTACTCTAATATATATATTTTTTTATAGGAATGAATGGCGAGACACACATGCCATTCAACTGGTGGTAAGCGATGCGACCGCTCATGGACAGTGCCAAAACCAAAAATCTTGAATTACAAAGCCATGCTGGGCATCCCACTACGCTCGCCATCCTGAGACATAAGATGTTAGGTCTCAATATGTTCAGTAGTTACTCTGGCTACAATGTCCTTTACACCGAAACATAATTGTGCATTTACACTGCTGTTTTGGCTCTCATATAATATATGAGAGACCTACCACTAATAGAATAACTATTAATAAATGATTAATTCAACGTTAGATCTTATTTGATTGTCACTAAGACCGAGATTTGCTTCGTAGGTATCAGAAACTATGAGAGTTCTATCAGCATAACAAACCCGGACCCAAAAAAATAATTGATGGACCAACCAAATATTTGTCTTAGTGCGGTGATCGAACCCGCGGCCTTTCGTTTCATGGTCAGCGTCTAACCAACTGGGCCACCGAGGCTGTCATAATATCAGAAAACATTGCTTAACTTATGTTTATTGTGGTAGAATAATTTTCAATAAATATTTCTAATAATATTTATTGAAAATTATTATATATATATTCGTATTACTACTTTTTACCGGTGGTAGGACCTCATATGTGAGAGCCCGCTTGAGTAGGTCTCATCGCAATGCCTATTTCTTTCGCCTAACAGCAGTAGAAATACACTATTGCGTTCCAGTTTGGAGGACATTTTATCCAGAGTAACAACTTGACATATTGAGACCTCAATATGTGAAGTCATATCTCAGGATGGCGAACGCAGTGGCATGCCAAGCATTAGTATTCAATCCATGGTTTTTTTTTTGTTTTCCTACTGAATATGAGCGGCTTAAATGAAACACAAAACAGAACATAAAAATACAATATTATTACAAAAAGAAAAAAAAACAAATTTTACAATGCCAAATGTAAATCACTCCTAAAAGCCCATTCGTTAAAATAATTTATCTATAGCACAAACAAACTGAATTAACGTCCGTACAAGTTGAAAGTAGGAAAATATTTAAATGAACTCCGGTAATTATGCGGAAAGTTGGTCTTCTCGCTCGTTTTGATAAAAGCGGAGGTGCGGACTGACGGACTGTATGGATCTCTTTGTTGCCGCTGTAATCGTTTACTGTCCCTTTATAACTTCGGGGATTATTGTACTTAAACTGTAGCCCACAGGTAAGGGGTAAGTGTAAATATATCCATAGGTATTGATGTTTGAACCGGTCGACTCAAGTATCGATAGAAATTGAGAATTGCTTGGTTATTGAAGATATGCATAAATGAAATATTTTGGTATCTTAAGGGTTCATAAAAGAGTAATAGAAGCCGTCACAAAAAATACAAAGCAAAAAAAGTTTTCAAAAAAGATCTGGATGTAGACAGCTTTGGTAATAACCCTAATAAAACCAGAAAAAGAATAGCTAACTTACTGATATTAGAAGAATGAAAAGACATTGTTTTCCACAAATCCCATATATAGCATAATATCCAAATCAATAAACATAAATCATCCACACAAAATAGCCCTAAATTAATAAACACAAGCAATTTTCTGATTAATTCCAATATAGAGGAAACTTACAAAGATTTATCCAACTTCAGTCTTCGCGTTGAAGCGTAGTTCTATTGCTCTCAGATCTCCAAAGAATTCGTAACACGTAGGAGAGGTCCTTAAATGGAAGATATTTGGCATGATTCCGGCGCTCAACCGACGAACTTGCTGAGTACGTGGTTGTATTAAACGCCGAGTTAAACAACGCATTATCGCTTAATGGCTAATCTTTTGTTTTGGCAGAAGCTGCTGGCAGTTCTGAAATTTTGGAATTAAAAGTATTGGATGCTTCCACAGAAAGATTATATTAGATTATATTAGATATTGCTTTGGGTGCTCCTATGGCTTAGCTATGGTTGAATGAATATATTAAAAGTTTTTTGAGTATTGTGGTATAATATTGATACTAACGTTAAAAATTCTTTAAATTTGTAAAACTTCTTGAATTCTATCCAAAGCATATAAGTGGCTTTCGTTAAATGTATGACATTTTCTAGAAGCTTAAAAACGCAATTATTTATAGAGATAACAAATTACGTTTCATTCGATTACTGTAATAACCGAGCAAATTACTTCTTGCAACATTTTATTCAGCGATGTGTAGGGTTGCTCAATGACCGCATCATAGGCGAAAAAAATAATTGAATATTCCACATGATCAGCTGCTCCGGAGGACTTGTGCCGTGCGCACAATTATTATTGTAGCCAAATATGGATGTCTCAAGTAGCATAATTTGTTTTTGTATTACATACATCAATTAGTCACTCTGGAACTGTGCAAATATACACACATATTATTCGTGTTGGTTGTTGTCATTTGTGAATACCCGATCTAATAAAACTTGGACGCCCTAACACCCTAACTGGCACAGACTGTTACAATACTTTAGAAGCTCGTCATAAATATTTACATTTATCGTCTTACTAAAAACAATAACAAAAGCATCCAACTAACCCTCCATCTAACCACGGGTACAAAAAGCCACAAAGCCCTAAAAATAAAAGCCTAACCCATTAAACGTCCTCAACAGTTACCGAGCGCTCGTAGAAATTTCCAGCGCAGGGTACAATCGACCACATATACCATGGACCACTGAAACTTTTTCCCCGTTAGCCGGACAGTAACTAGTTGCCGAAACTCGTGCTAATGGCGTCGACGAACGGAACCCGTTCAATTTGTTACGTGTTCCTGCTTATATGCGGTGTTCTGGTTGAGGACAGAATATTTGATCGGGTTTAAAATTTCAATTTAAGTGGCCTAATTATTAGTCATGTGAAAAATAATAATTACTTATAACAGATAAGACGTGGTGATTGCTTCTATTGGTTTTTAATTCTATTGATCGTCATATAAGATTTTTTCGTAGTGAAGTCTCCGAGTGGACTAGTTTATTGAGTACCTATTTAGTTTGTCGTCCACGTAATAGGGGGCGGTATATTTAATAATATAACAGAATGAGTTATGTATAACGTGGAATGGTAAGAATAAAAAAACCAGACACGTTTCCAAATTTCTCTTTGCGCAGATAGGAAATAGTTTACGCAAAAATAACTAATGTTTCAACTACCAAATGTCCAATCAAGTAATTGGTATAGTATAAAATAAAAATGTATTCGTATATAAAAATATTTTAGCAAATTGATGTTATGTATTCTCTTTTTTATGGTGGTTATATAGTATTTTTTACATATATTTTATGTTTTTTTTTTGTGTATATACTATTTTTTGTTTCTTGCTTTGCTTTAATTTTAATTTGGATTTAGCTGTATTTTAATTTAAAGTTGTTATTATTGTTCCTTGTTTTTAGCTGTAGTAGGTAGTTGATTTCCAATGTCACTTGCGTGTCACAATTTTTTATCCTGTATCTGTAACTAAAAAATAAATTTTCTTAATATTTTCTCTCTTAGATAATAACTATAATTATTTGCGTATAATAATTTAGTCCATCCAAGTTTGTGTGAAATTTGGAGACGTGGTTGCAATTCTGCGCTACAGCGTATCATTTGCATGAGCTATCTGATTAAACCGGTTTAGTTAACTAAACATAAACGCTTATGTATGAACGCATTAGTTTCGAGTCGCATGCATTATCTTCCACGTGACACATGCAGAATTTATTGGATTGGTAGAAAATCGGTCGAATAAATAATATTCAAAACCAAAGGCGGACTGACGATATTTGATGATTTAAATAACACTCTGTCTTATTTTATACCACTTACAGCCGCACTTAAAAACGTTTAATGAAAATAAAATTATTACTTAGTGTCAATTTTTCGAACAAATTTTACTATGGAATATTACTAAGCAGTAATATTCGAATATCTTGCGGCAGCAGTCAGACAAGTTTAATTACAATTAAATTATTCCATAGTAAAATTTGTTCGAAAAATTGACACTAAGTAATAATTTTATTTTCATTAAACGTTTTTAAGTGCGGCTGTAAGTGGTATAAAATAAGACAGATTGTTATTTAAATCAAATACAACTATTGTACAACCAGAACTTTTCAAAAATGTGACCGATTTCGCATCAGATTCATCTTCAGTGGCAGATGCATGCTCTTTGTTATGTAAATCGAAGTCTTTTCCACACCAGCTGTGACATCTAAAATAGAACATTGATACTCATAATAACACAAAGGGAAATATTCAAAAAGCATCGCATTTTTCTCGGTAATTGAAGCACGGGGTAAAGTAACACATCTTTTTCCGACCATTTGAGTCGGTATTGCCCGGAGCGGCCTCCGAGGTACCGATGCAACGGAGTTTAAATTCCCCCTGATTTATGTTGTCCTGGCTTCTCCCTCGGGTCTCTGATTCCTAACGTACAATTAGGGGATCGTATATTCGTATACAGAAGTTCGTTTATAGACCGCGGAAATGTGTTTGTTTTTGTACATGTTCAATAGAGCAGACTTGAATTAATTGGAGAAAGACAATATGACGATAATTAGCTTTAATCCATATGTAACCTCATGTATTAAACTCAATGGCCATTTATAATTATGTGATTTAATTCTATTACCAAGTTAATTAGCCCTGATCTTATAGTAAGATTTAAACCAGTGAGTGTCAAAACCTATAAAGTATTGAGCGCCCTATAGGAGCATTGAAACTCGAAGCAAATATTTACAGCAGCTTCTCGTTGTTTAAATAATGTCTCACCACTGCATTACGAAGACTTATCATTTTAATATCGATATAATTTTGGTCACAATACTTAAGGCATAGATTCCTATAAAATCGTGTCTATTACAAAATAGTCTTCTGAGTTTTTCTTCAACACGTTGTCTACATAATGGTGTATTGCTAAATGCCAGCGCTTTCTCCGCTTTTGTAGAAAGAAAAACAGGTGCGTCTTGTTCACAGTTGAAATGAAACTTTCATTGCAAAATGTCAGCAGCTGTATTCTTTTTATACCTAGTAGAAGAGAAATAGCTTCATCTGGTAACATGATGA
Organism: Hyles vespertilio; assembly: GCA_009982885.2. Lineage (NCBI taxonomy): Eukaryota > Metazoa > Arthropoda > Insecta > Lepidoptera > Sphingidae > Hyles > Hyles vespertilio. The sequence goes on along the minus strand of CM042825.1, from coordinate 10,753,106 downwards.
ATCTTATTTTAGGGTTCAGTTGTTTAGGATTTAATACATCAGCAGCAGACCTGTACTCAGCTTCAAAGCTATTTGAATTTAAGGGGTTAGGGGTAGTCAGGATTTTCAAAAAATCAATTTTCTGTTTTTTGCATTTCGTTAAGTGTAATCCATCCATCCATCCATCAGCCAAAGGAAGTCCACTGCTGAACATAGGCCTCCCCCAATGATTTCCACAGAGACCTGTTGGAGGCAGCCTGCATCCAGCGACGTCCCGCGACCTTTACCAGGTCGTCGGACCATCTTGTGGGTGGACGTCCTACGCTGCGCTTTCCGCTACGTGGCCTCCATTCGAGCACTTTCCGACCCCATCGGTCATCAGATCTCCGCGCTATGTGCCCTGCCCATTGCCACTTCAACTTGCTAATCCAGTGGGCTATGTCGGTTATTTTAGTTCTCCTACGGATCTCCTCATTTCTGATTCGATCTCGTAGGGAAACCCCGAGCATAGCCCTCTCCATAGCTCGTTGAGTGACTTTGAGCTTCCTAATAAGGCCCATAGTGAGAGGCCACGTCTCGGTGCCGTAAGTCATCACTGGCAACACACAACTATCGAAGACTTTCGATTTAAGGCACTGAGGTATTTTGGACGAGAAGACGTCGCGTAGTTTCCCGAACGCTGCCCAACCGAGTTGGATTCGACGATTGACCTCTCTCTCGAAGTTGGACCTGCCTAACCGGACCACTTGTCCTAAATAGACATATTCGTCAACAACTTCAAGAGTCGAGCCCCCAACACCGATGGGGGTGGGCACAACATGAACATTCGACATGATCTTCGTTTTGTCCATGTTCATTTAATTTGTTTGGGGGTTAACGTCACTCGCGTCCGTAGGCTTTGACTCTAGATTCCCTACACGTGACCCCTGGGTAGTGCCAAATGAGTGACATAGTGGTGGTAGGACTTATGTGTCCGCCCGGGTAGCGACCACCGTCCACGAGGCGTAAAGACCGCCATAGTGATCTCCGTAAGGGGATCGTGTTCCGGGATCAGCCAGTGGTTTTCCGGTTTCTTCGAGGATCTTAGGTCCGGGCATGAGGTTGTACCGTGTGGGTATTTTCGGTCCTCTGTCGAAGGGAGGAGAGTTGATCCGCCGGCCAGGGAGACCCGTAGAAACGGTTGTCCGCTGGCCGCCCGCGGTATAGTACAGGGGCCCAATCGGGGCTAACCACCTCGAGAGGCTGCCTCACCATGCCGCGCATAATCTTGGGTGGGTACGTCGTGCCGGTTGGTGACCGGAAGTGGGGTCCCGGCGGCCCATCCCGGGAGGGTACGGGGGCCCTTCCGTCCGGCGGATCAATTCGCTTCCTGCCGACCCTTTCGTGCCGGTGCCCATTCGGCCTTCTTAGTGCCCGAACCTAAGATCCTCGTTGCCTCTTCACCAATCCCATCCTTTCTACCATGACAGTGCAACTAAACAGAGCAGGTCCTTTAGCGGTGCTTAACCCCACCACCGCGTTCACTATGGAGTTCACTAACATCCATGGACTCCATACGAACCTCAATGCCGTCCACCACCATCTTGAGACGGCCCGGCCTGCTTTGCTCTTCCTAACGGAGACGCAGATTCGTTGTGCGACCGATAATTCTTACCTGTTGTATCCCGGTTATTCGCTTGAAGTAAACTTCAAGCCTAAAGCCGGGGTATGCTTGTATGTTCGGTCGGACATCTGCTGTCGCCGTTTGCACTGCATGGAGGACCCCTCCTTCTCCGCTCTGTGGGTGCACGTGGATCTAGGTTCCCTGAGCCGCATCTACGTGTGCCTTTACAGGTCTCACAACGGGGACGATGAGACGACTCGGCTGTTCAGGTATCTTAGCCAGGCGGCTGATGACGCGCAGGCGCAGTTCCCGTCGGCCGAAATGGTGGTCTTGGGGGATTTTAATGCTCATCACGAACTGTGGCTGGGCTCCTCCAAGACTGATCATGCTGGCAGAGCTGCCCATGCATTCGCTCTGACTTATGACTTGACACAACTGGTGAACCAGCCCACCAGGATCCCGGATGTGGCGAGTCATGCGCCTTCTTTGCTGGACCTTCTGCTGACGAGTCACCCAGCCGGGTATCATGTGACCGTTAGTGCGCCTCTGGGCACTTCCGATCACTGCCTGGTTGGGTCGTCAGTACCGATCGCATCACCTCCACGTCCCGTGCAGGTTAGGCGAAGGGTCTGGCATTACTCGTCGGCAGATTGGGATGGTATGCGGGAATATTTTGCATCCGTCTCTTGGAGGCAGCGCTGCTTTGAGGGTAAAGATCCCTCAGCGAGTGCCAACGCTATTGCTGACGAGATCAGACTTGGAATGGAATATTACATTCCTTCCTCTGAGATCGCCAGTAATGGCCGTGGACGCTCCTGGTTCAATCGTGCATGCGCCGATGCTGTCGGTGACAAACAGGCGGCGTATCGTGCTTGGATCAGGGGTCGCGCCATGAAGGATCCCAATATCAGTTCCCTCAAAGAAGCCTATAACCGTGCCTCCAAGGCCTGCAAGAAGGCCTATGTTAGGGCGGATGCCCAGCGCGTTAGCAGGATTGGGCGTGCGTTGGCCGATCACCCAACTAGCAATCGTGCTTATTGGAGGTTAGCCAGGGCCGTCCAATCTAACTTCTGCCGTCCAGCGTTGCCGCCGCTGAGGTACCCAGAAGGGTCGCTGGCCCACAAGCCGCAAGAGAAGGCTGCCTTGCTGGCAAATCTCTTTGCGGCTAATTCCCGCCTCGAAGACCGTGGTTCCCAGTCGCTGCCTACACTGCCTGATTGCGGTTTCTCAATGGCAGATATTCGCATCAGGCAGTGTGATGTGCGGCGTGAGTTACGGTCTCTCGATGTGCGGAAAGCCAGTGGTCCGGATGGGATACCAGCGGTGGTTTTAAGGGCTTGTGCAGCCGAGTTGTCTCCAGCACTGACTCGCCTCTACCGAGCGTCCTACCGCACAGGTGTTGTGCCGGAATCTTGGAGGGAGGCCAATGTGCAACCGATCCCCAAAAAGGGTGATCGATCGGACCCTACCAATTACCGCCCTATCGCTATCACCTCGTTGATGTGTAAGGTCATGGAGCGGATCATAAACGCTCAATTGGTCCGCTACCTGGAGGATCACTCGTTGATCAGTGACCGACAATACGGATTCCGCCATAATCGATCGACGGGTGATCTTCTAGCGTTTGTCCAGCATCGCTGGGGTGAGGCGATAGACCGGCGTGGCGAGGCTCTTGCTGTGAGCCTCGAAATTGCCAAGGCGTTTGATAGGGTCTGGCACCGTGGTCCATTATATTATATTCATATTTCTGTCCAAGCTTCCGGCATACGGTCTACCCGGCAACCTGTGTTCGTGGATTTCCGGCTTTCTGCATGGGCGTAGAATACGTGTAGTCGTAGACGGACACGCTTCGGCGCTCATGTCGGTAAATGCCGGAGTTCCTCAGGGCTCGGTGCTGTCGCCCACCTTGTTTATTCTGCATATCAATGACTTGTTGTCGCTTGGCAACATTCATTGCTATGCAGATGACAGCACGGTTCATGGGCGATACCACTGCGGGCCTCCAGGTTGCCGTGTCGAAACTGTGAAGGGACGCGAAGATCTTGTCATTGAGCTCAACCGGATCTTGGATCTCATTTCTACATGGGGTTCCAGGAATATGGTTGAGTTCAATGCCAAGAAAACCCAGGTGTGTGCGTTCACGTGCAAAAAATCCCCGTTCTCTCCCCTCTCCATTCTTCAGGGTACTCCCCTCTCAGTGCGGAATGACCTGTGTATCCTTGGTGTGGATATCCGCTGTGATCTCAATCCAAGGAATCACATCGAGGGCGTAATATCTGCCACATCACGCAGGGTTGGAGTCCTGAACAGGGTGCGTCGGTTTTTCACGCCCGGTCAGCTTTGCCGCTTATATAAAGCGCAGGTCAGGCCGGGTATGAAGTACTGCTCGCACCTTTGGGATGGATCCGCCCAGTACCTGCTCGATGCCTTGGATGGATTGCAGCGGCGGGCCATCCGCATTGTGAATGATGCAGACGTTACGAGCAACTTGGAGTCGCTACAACTCCGGAGAGATGTCGCCTCTCTAAGCGTGTTCTACCGCCTGTATCACGGTTAGTGCTCTGAGGAATTGTTCAACTTGCTCCCCTCCTCTCCATTCCTAAGCAGAACCACGCGTGCTGGCTTGCGAAGCCATAGCTTGACGGTCCACACCATCCCGGCGCGAACCAAACGGTTCTCAAATTCGTTTCTGTGCCGCACCGTCAGGCTGTGGAATTGTTTGCCGGCGCACGTGTTCCCTCCTTCCTACAATCCTGGGTCCTTCCGCCGTGGTGTAAAGAGGCACCTAAGCAGGCCGGCATAATTGTTTCCATTGGCATGGGACTGCCGTCCGATGCCAATGGATACTCTGCCTGGGCGGCATTGGCACTTTCCATCAGGTGCAATGCCGCCACTATGCCAGGCCATTATAAAAAAAAAATGAGACCCACCTGTTGGGAGACTCGATTGAGGTCTTCGAGCATAGTGCTAAGGTCTTCCAGCGATTCTGCCAAGACTACAATATCGTCGGCAAACCGAAGGTGAGTGATATACTCGCCGTTGATGTTGATGCCGAATCCTTTCCATTGCAAGAGCTTGATGGCATTTTCCAGCGCGGCAGTGAACAGTTTCGGAGATATGACATCTCCCTGTCTCACGCCTCTTTGTAGTGGAATAGCCTTCGTACTCTGATCTTGTACTCGGACCGACATGGTGGCGTTGTTGTATATACACTTCAACACTTCGATGTACCGATAGTCGATATGGCACCGCTGGAGAGACTGTAGCACAGCCCAAGTCTCGATCGAATCAAAGGCTTTCTCATAGTCCACAAACGCTAAAGAAAGCGGCAAGTTATATTCCTCGGTTTTTTGTATAACTTGCCGAAGCGTATGGATGTGGTCTATGGTACTAAAGCCTTTTCGGAAACCGGCTTGTTCGGGAGGCTGGAAGTCATCAAACCTGCGTTCGAGACGATTTGTGATGACTCTCGAAAACAACTTATAGACATGGCTCAGGAGCGAGATGGGCCTGTAATTCTTCAGCAAAGTGTTATCGCCTTTTTTGAAAAACAGTACCACCACGCTCCTGCTCCATGCCTCTGGCGTTGAGCCCTCGAGGAGAACGGAATTGAAGAGCCTCTGAAGGACTTCCAGTACCGGCGTTCCGCCCGCTTTCAGAAGCTCTGAAGTTATTCCGTCCTCGCCCGGCGCCTTGTTGTTTTTAGGTTGCTTCAGGGCCATCTCAATCTCACACAGGCTGATGTCCGGGATATCATCGCTAAAGTGTCGGATCAACTCGGCTCTCGGGTCTTCGGCCGAACTAACAGCAGGTTTGGCAACCGAGGCGTAAAGCTGTCCGTAGAACCTCTCGATCTCCCTTAATACCTCTGCCCTCGTCGATACCACGCGGCCGTCTTCCGTCTTCAGCCTAGACAACTGGCTTTGCCCAATAGACAAGTCTCTTGCAAACACTTTGGAGCCTCCGTTTCGCTCAATTGTCTCCTTAATGGTCACAGTATTGTGAGCACGGACATCGTGTCGCAAGGACTTCCAGATTTGTCTATTGAAATGAAATGAAATGTATTTATTGATCACGTAGGCAATTAAGGAGCTCTTATGACAAGTCAATACACATAGAACTTAATCTCTATTTACAATATATTTCCTATGCTTATTATTACTTATTTTAATTTCTTGCTTTTATCAATTTATTTATTAATTTTATTTATTTTTAAATTAATTTTATTTTTATTTATAATTTATGATTAGTTTTTTTAATTTATTTAGTTTTTATTCATATTTTATTTAAAGTATTAGTTTTTACTTTATAGTAATTTATTTGTCAAAGAAATACATTATTTACGTTAGTCAAATTAAATTATATTATTTGTGGACCATAAATATTACAACGGTGCGTAGCGGTTTATAGTTACCACCGGATCCAACGCGGCCCTTCCTGAGAAGACCCGGCGAAACAAACTCAGTGGGCTTACACTACCACTGGAACTACGCGACGCGACCCAGTCCTGAGTATATCCAGCGACTAAGACTCAGTGGGCTTGTTTTGGGTCCAACTTAAGACAACGACCATAAGTATTTCCGATACGTCCCGTATGTTTAGGCTTACTGCCGGATCCAACGCGGCCCTGACTGAGAAGACCCGGCGAACAAACTCAGCGGGCTTTACTTTACCACTGGATACTACGCGGCGCGACCCATTTCTGAGTAGATCCAGCGAGTCAAACTCAGTGGGCTTGGTTTTGGTCAATTTACTAAAATAAGTATTTGTGACTTGTCTTACAAGGATTTGCCATATTAATTATTATTTTTATATGATTTTTTCGATCGGTCGTCATATAATTTAATTGATTTATTTGATTGTATATAGCTTAATTTTTGAGTTCACAATTTTAGATATTTTTAATTATTTAAATTAGGTGGTGTAATAAGCGAATAGTTCAGGGCCCCAGGAGGTCGCAATGTGCAAGAGAACACCTAATCCCAGGCTTTTTTATCCTCAATATATTCCTTAATATTATAATAACCCCTAGTCATAAGTTTGTTTTTAATATGGACCCTAAATAGTTTGTCCGGTAGCTGCGTTATCCTATTGGGAAGTTTATTATAAAATTTAATACAACTACCCAAGAAAGATTTTTTTGACTTTTCTAGTCTAAACGAGGGTATTGCTAGTTTATTTTTATTCCGCGTATTAATGGTGTGGGTGTCACTGACCTTATAAAACTTATTAATATTTTTACGAACGTGCATTATATTCTGAAAGATGTATTCAGATGACACGGTTAGTATATTGCTTTCTTTAAAAACAGATCGCAAAGAATCGCGGCTTCCTAGATTATAAATAGCACGGACTGCTCTTTTTTGTAAGATGAATATCGATTCGATATCAGCCGCTGATCCCCATAAAATAATGCCGTATGACATTATACTATGAAAATAAGCAAAATATACCAATCTAGCCGTTGCAACGTCAGTTAGTTGTCTTATTTTTCGGACCGCGAACGCTGCGCTGCTAAGTTTAGCTGATAATCTCTCAATTTGTGGACCCCATTGTAATTTTTTATCTAGAGTGATCCCTAAAAAAATTGTGGAATTAGCTAAATTTAGAATTTCTGAATTTAATTCGATACGCGTGTTTACGCTTGCCACGTTCGGTAAAGCAAAACGGACGCATTTAGTCTTACTAGCATTTAATAGTAGATTATTAGCAGAAAACCAATCCGAAATTAAATTAAGAATATTGTTAGGTGTATCTAGATTATCGTCTTTCCGATTAACTTTAAATATTATAGAGGTGTCGTCAGCGAATAAAACTATGTCTGACCACTTCTGAACCATGCAAGGAAGATCATTTATGTAGACTAAGAATAAAAAGGGGCCCAGAATGGAGCCCTGCGGAACCCCAATTTTAACTTTTGATCCTACCGAAGTGAGCCCGTCCAAAGAAACCTTTTGTTCACGACCCGACAAGTAAGACATTACGAGATCAAGTGACGTATCACTGATTCCGTAGTACCTTAGCTTCATAATAAGTGTTTGGTGGTCAACACAGTCGAAAGCCTTGGAGAGATCACAAAAAACTCCTAGAGCATCTTGAGATGCCTCCCAGGCTTCTAAAACCGACGTGATTAGTGATATTGAGCCGCCGATATGCTTCGGCGTCAACGGAAGACTGCAGCGCTAAAGATCGACGTTCGGCCATGAGGTCAAGAGGGTGGATCGAGAGTTTTTGTGGTCTATCTCTACGGCGAGGTCTAAAATACTTAGATCCCACCGTATGGACAGCTTCTACCAAACCGCTGTTTAGCTCGTCCACTGCAAGGTTTTCTCCTAGACAATCAAAGCGATTTGTCAGCTCGAGTTGAAAGCTCTCGGGGTTTTGGATATGGGTGCGAGTAGGTCGGAGCGTAGATTTCATCAAGCGACGCCTTTCCGATTGGAAATTGATATTCAAATTTTTAAGTGTAATATCTTTAAAATATTCTCTGAAAATTTAAAGTTTATCCGATAATTACTTTTCGAGTTAAATATACAAACTACATTGGTGATAGTGATACGAAAACCTACGGTACCTTGCCATATTATTAGACCCAAACAAAAATTATTAGATTTTCTCACTTTAAAGGACAATAGCGCCGTTATATAGGCGTAACATGTGTTATTTTTTGAAATCCCTTTATTCTGACAAAATTTAGTTAAATATATCAATGCTTGCAACACATTAAAAAATAAATAAACATCATTAAAGGCTCGCGAGTGAATTTAGTGACTCACAACCTAAAAATGTGTTGAAATTAAAAAGGGTTGTTTTTACAAATAACAGTAAGTTTGTGATGGAATTTTAGTTTCATTATGCTAGAATATTATTATTTATTAATATATTTGTTGTTTTTTGTAATCATATAGCATTGTATAGTGAGAAAATGACCGAAAATACGATGTTTTTAAATATTTTAGATGGAAAAAATTCGTTATCTTTCGGCCAAGACAGTTGGGCAAGTACGAGGGCTTTTAAAGACTACTGAATTATCCTAATACTAAATTACTAAAGCGACAGGCATCTCTAGAAGTTCGGTGAAGAATATTTAAAAAAAAGTAATCTCTGGATAACTTTTCGCCAAAACGAAAAGGTTGCGCGTGGACGGAAACGTATTAGGACTTTAAGAAAAGACAGAAAAATCCGAGATATTTGTATCCAAAATAGAAAATTACTGGTCCGTTTATTAACGAAGAACATTAGGGATGACAAAATATTCATTTCTCAGGGAACTGTGCAGCGGCGTCTTGCTGAAAATAAATTGAATGCGCGTAAACCTGCGCGGAAACCAAAGTTGACTCCGACCATGATAAAGAAACGACATGATTGAGCCCGTAAATATAAGAACTTAATCATAGATGATTGGGAAAAGGTAATAAAACATGTTTCACTATGAGAAGTCAATATAATCAATCAACGAACTACATTTAAAAAAAAAATGATCATAACAGGTTTGTTTCTCCGACGAGTCCGTCTTTCAAGTTTCGATAGAAAAATTTTGTCTATTACTTTTCTTGTAAGCTAGTAAGCTTACAGGAAAAGTAATAGACAAATTAACTATGTAGTGTGAAACTTTATATGCGTTTTTCTCAAACCTATGTTTTTTGACAACTGTAACTCGAAAACCGCTCAGTAGATTTTAATGTAATTTATACAGCTTTTAAAATACATAATAAACTCAGGCTTAATCACAGGTTTTTCTTTTTTTTTTATTTCGATTTTTTAAGACCAATTAACTCCTGATATTTTCCCGATAAAGTAGAAAAAAAATTCCTGAGGCTGCCATTTTATTAATTAAAAAAAAAACAATAAGCTTCGATCAGGCCCAGGATTATCTATTTATAAAACTATTTTTTCTCATCCGATTAATTTTAGATGAATCTCCAAGGACTTATGATAGTCACCGCAAGGACCTTTTTTTGGAACTGGGTCAACACAAACAGCTATAACTTTGGAAATTATGATTCTTTTTTTTTAGGGTTCGTGACTTCAAGTTAAAACATTGTGTAATAATGCCATATTATTAGTTTTATAAAATAACATGATTGAATAGCAAAAAAAAATACTGAATATTCTCATTTTCTCGGGTCTCTGACTACCCCTAACCCCTTAAACGTTTCCACGGGTTAAAACTTGTATTTTTACATGCTTTTCATTATATTCTAAATTATCACCCTTGCATTTTCAACCAGGACTTATCAAATCACCAAGCAGCATTAATTTACCATTCTCTCCAATGCTGAAAGCGTCACTGCATTTCATTTTCTTCATCATTTAAATTTCAGTGCAACCTTTTCATTACTAGTATGAATTCTGTTATCATTCAAAACGTCTCTATTGTATTCAGGGAGCGTATCCAAATCGCTTCCCAGCACCGGTTCATACATCACGGGACCAGCCCAGCGGAAACATCAGTCGCCCTTTATATTCCGAACATCCCATTATAAAGTTAAGTGGTAAAAGTTAGTCACCGTACTTATTTGTGCATTCGGCACGTGCGCACAAACAGGCCGCGGAAGAGATTAATTCGCGAATAGTTGGTGACAACACCGCCCCGGCCAGGACGTGATCGTAATTCATTATTTGTGATTTGTTTATTAGCGACTTCGAGGGTTTTGATTTTTCGAACGAAGTATTGGCGGGGGTAATAGAAACGCTATTTATAATCTCTTTACTTGCATTAGAGAATGCATTTGAGACTGCTTATTGGACTTTGAGCTATCCTATATAACATTATTGTGAGTGCGGGCATGCGTTTAGATATTTGGATAATATATGATATGAATAAGTTCGGATGGGTGTGCATTAAACCTTGAAACTTTTTATGGTTATTTGATGATGGCTCAAGAATTCTGAAAAAATAAATTACATATTGGGAATAAAAATCACCGCGATTAGAGTTATTATATTGTTATAATAACTACCCAAAACACGCCGCAATTTAATATGGATTTTCCAAATAATTTATCAAAATAGATCACAGTAGAAAAATCTTCATTATGTGTACTTATCTCGTAATATAGTAGGTACACAGTAGCAAAGCGAAGTAATTACAATTATTTGTATATATCACGAATCAAAAATTCACTTCAATATGTAAAAATGCAAGCGAAACTAGTCTTTAGTATTCAATACAATCAGTTAAAGCGATGCAGGTATATGTACAGCTTCATTATGCTAAAAGTGTAACAGTAATGCTAACGACTCGGGGACGGGCTGTGCTCAAAGATAACTGCTCTATGGCAGATTTTGCTATTGACGCCACGAAAAACGCGGTTATGCATTCATGTATGAATGGGAGGATTATCTTGTGTACTTTGAAACATCTAAAAGGATAATTTTATTAAGTTTTTCAAGTTATTACAATTTACAGTGACTTCTGTCAAGGCGTAAATCGGAGCTGGCCCTAAAATACCCTTCACTCGTGATCTCACAAGGTTAGTTATTTCGGAAAAATGTAACTATCATGGGGTTGGCATATATCCTTAACCACATAAGCTCTCAAAAGGAACTTGGGTTTAAACTAATATTTTTAAATTTATAGGAGTGCATTCGAACTCTCTCTGTATTTAATATAAAATATAGGTATGAGTGAGCTTAGTAAAAATCATTCAAGCTACTAAAATATCGAGTAAGATAAGTTTGGAAATCAAAAGGAAGAGCTGTTATGTAATCTAGGTGTGTTTGCAATTACTTTGCCCTTTATTGAGCACTGCATGTGTGTCCAGCATCAGCAGTTACTTAAAATATTGGTTTTGGCATTTAAGGAGAAAAACAGATATACGAAAGAGACCATTGTTAATATGAAAATATTATTGCTACAAAGTTATATAGCCCTAATTTTTAAAGTCATCCAAAAAATCACGGCAATTGTCATCATTATCATCATAAACCCGTTGCATTTCACTTCTGGAGATAGGCCTCCCAAGTCGTCCCGCCATCTGGTCAGAGGGCGTTTCACGCTACCTACCAGTATAATGACCCCTAATACGCGTACTATCTCCAGTTCTGGGGAGACATTTGTACACATTCATGTAGATCGTTTTGGTAGTAAATATTCGCTGTGCTCTATTGGCATTGCACAGTCAATTTTTCACTATTTAATATGAACAAAAAAGCCGGTAATTTTTTAGCGCTGTGAATAATTGAATTTTATGAAAACGCACGCTTTATGGCCGCACAATATCGCAATCTCTTTATTAGAGTTCCGTTAAATTTTCAAATGGCAGGGCTTTATTTAACGCGCGGATATCCCTCAACAGTGATATTTTGCATAATTAAAGTCACAGCTACTTACCGCAATACGTTCTGTTTTCATTGTTTATTGTAGAATCAATAGATACCGTACCTGTAACTTGTTTAGTAAATTCATATTAGATTTGTGCTTTACTAGGCGTTGTAGTAAATATTTAATTTTCTGGAGCATTGGTGCAAAAATATTAAACCAATATACTAAGCAATTTTCTGGAAGGAATGCAGTACCTACCTAATCCGTATTGCAGGTCTTAAACATATCTATGCCCGTTCTGCCGATGCTCGCTTTAAACGAATGAATGATTAAGTTACGTATAGTCATTGATGGGTTTATTTATAATATATTCGTTTATTCTTCTACCATAGAGTTAGGTTAGTAACTTTATAATAATAATAATAATAACTCTTTATTATAACACCATATACAAAGGAAAAACAAAAGAAAAAAAAAGAAAACAATAGTTATAGAAACATAACGTTGGTGATATAACTGGCGGTCTTATCGCTTTAAGCGATCTCTTCCAGACAACCGGTTGGTAAAGGAAAGATCCAATGGTTATGGACGGTGCTTATTATTAACAATAAACTTACATGCAATATAAATATATAAATACCGATATAAAACGAATAAATGCAAGATATGATACACTTAAATACAATATAATAAATATACATACATATATACATAACAATAATAGTGAATGGTGATAAATCTATTGCGAAAGGTAGAAAGCTTTCACCCTTGATTTAAATATTTCCAGCGAGGACGATCGCTTAATTGTAAGAGGCAAAGCGTTCCACAGCCCCACTGCCTCAATAGTAAAGGAACGGTCATAAAATGACGTCCTATGTGCTGGAAACTGCAACATCAGATTCTCTGATGACCTAAGAGAATGTGAATTAGCAGTATGTAGGAAATTAAAACGTTCCTGAAGGTAGCGCGGAGAAGAGGGATTAAACAGAACACTGTAGAGAAGAGACAGGATATGAGCATTTCGGCGACGACGTATAGGGAGCCACTTGAGCCTGTTACGATATTCAGAAACATGGTCATATTTGCGCAAACCAAATATAAACCTGATACAAAAATTTTGAAGGCGCTCAAGCTTATTTAGCTGGGCCTCAGTAAGATCGAGATAGCTGGTATCGGCATAGTCGAGAATAGGGAGCAAGAGAGCTTGTGCAGGCGCAATCTTAGTGGTAGTCGGAAGAAAATTACGCAATCTACGCAACGAACCAGCAGAGGCAAACAATTTACGACTAACTGCCATTATTTGAGGGCCCCAAGTTAAACTGCGATCGAAAATAACACCAAGGTTTTTCACAGTATCGCTAAACGGGACCACAACCCCTTCTAGCAGCACGTGAGGCAGAAGAGACCAGTCGATCTTACAGATAGTTCTTGGGCTTCCTACAATAATGGCTTGTGTTTTTGTTGGGTTCAATTTAAGGCCATATGCTTTACTCCACTCGGATATTGCATGAAGGTCGCTATTCATTAGACGAATAGAGTCATTCAGCTGATCGAGCGGAGATTGACGATAAAGTTGAAGGTCGTCTGCATAAAGGTGGTAGGACTTTATATGACAGCATGTAGGAATACTAGCCGGTATTCTATTATCAAATGTCAAATTACTCAAAAAACTTAATTAAAACTAGGACAAACAAAAAATATCAGAAAATAAGACAGCTAATCCTATCTTAAACTGCTTCTTATTTTCAAAATTTATACATGCAATATTTTTACTAAGCAATACCATGAAATCTTCCAATACGCTCTGTAAAGAATACTCCACATTGGCAGAAATATTGAATAGCAACACGAGTATACTTATTTACGTATACCGACTTATCAGTTATTCATTGAATTCCAATGCAGTTCTCGACGAAGGAAAGCCAACCGTTAAATAAAACGAGTATTCGTACTAGTAGATCGTGGTTTGATACGGGATCTCAAGAGGTAATATTACAATCCAGATCAAATATTCTTGGTTCTTGTGTTGTCTTTTAAGATTCTGTGGCCAAAGGGTGAGGAGACTCTATTGAACACTAAATAGTTTTTTGATTTTTCACTTTGAACAAGTCTGAAAGGTACTAATATCATTAAAAAAAAGGAACTTGAATTTCTTTTGCACGTTGTGATTACAATTTTCCATGTTTTAAATGAGTTTGAATTGTAAAGAAGAAGAAAAAAGTAAAAGGATTTTGCAAGATTACCCGATTAAAAAAGCCAGATTAAATAAATAAATGTTCTTCCTATGGGCACCACCACATCAAACGTTTTAGTTAAACAGCAAAAATCTTTCCAAAGAATAAGGAAAGAATTTAAAATTCAGACAAGCTACGCTATCCTAACTCTCGTATAAATAAAAGGTGTCGCTCTGAAAAGACGTAAAACACCCAACACGTGTTTGCCTACATAAACTTCTTCAGCTGAATATTTTTCAAACGTCTGGTGCGACATTCGGACGCTATTTCAACAACTTTACAAGATCTGAGCAATTTGTATACGTCATTTGTGAGATGTATTTTTCTATATTTTGTGCATAAAAGATTAATAGTCTTGCCACGGAGTGGTTCGAAGCTTTAGTACAGGGAACGTCTTTCTATTGTGAATATTTCTTTAGAATTTGTTTTGTTTTTCTTTGTGATTCATCGTCATATTATCCTTGTCTACTAATGGATATAGGTTTCTGAAAATAAACAACACCGGTCAGGATTATTGGAATCTAAAGTTTTTTTGTGGGTATGGTATTATTATTATTTTTTATTTATTTATTCAAACCCTTCGTAAAAAATTGATTCAATGAGATTTACCGTTTCATATAAAACTAACTTTTAATCTGTCTTTCCTGCATACCCATATCCCCCTAATACCCATTCCATCCTTTTTCCTTCCCGCTCTACTTCCAATTCAATAGACTGGCAACACTACATAATCCAAGCCTTATAGGTGTTCACGGGCCCAATAATAGCTTACCATCAGGTGACCTGTTTACTAGGCAAAAAAATCTTCTTTCGATTCGGCTTCTTATATTAATAACTGGTTTTGGGTAAATCATCACTCCAGCTAGCCTCGACATCCTACTCTATATTTGTTAAGCTATACTTTATCCACGCTCGCATCCTTAGAAGGCGTTTACTTAAATAGTTGTCCGTTCTACGTGTCATACAAAATATTTGTTGAAAATGTTTATATTACTACTACTATTCATTAAATTAATACCACATGGAAATATAACCATTTACGCAGTTTCGTCCAATTTAGCAAAATTCATTTGTGGTTCAATATAATGGACAGTATTGCATAATGTGTGTGACTAACGTATGTAGAGCGTTATTAATTATCAATAAATATTATGATGATGGTGTAATTAGCTGCACATTGAAACTGTGTCTAAAATAGTTGTAGCTAAAATTAATAGTCAGAAATTTTGCTTTAAAGTTCTCTAATAAAGAACTGTCTATAAGGTCTCTTATATCTCCGTGCATTATGACCGTCACGGCAACAATTATATTAATATCTAGAAACCAAGTTTCACAATCTATCCATTTCTTGTATTCTTTTCGGTTAGTATTTTCAACAAGTTCGACGTCAAAGGCGGAGTAGTAATATTCCAATAATTACCTCGAATATTTATACTTTAATAAAGGTGGACAGATAGAGGTGCCTCGTGTCACTGGTTTCCAGCCGCTTCCAACAGGTAATTGTAATTCTCTAGGGCCTATGTTCAACAGTTTGTTTCCTTTGGCATTGATGATTCAAAAATATAAAGTCTTTATTCTTCAACCGGGTAGTGGCAGAATAACAGTTTTTGCTCTATGAGCAAACTTATACTGAGTCATCACATCACACACACATAATGTATAAATTATTCGAAAAAAAATAATTAACCTTAAAATAGAACTATTATTCGATAAGACTGCCGAAAAACAAGTTTTAGGATACTTAAATAACATAATAACAAATATTGTAAATATTATTTATTTATTTTTTTCTTCACTGCACAAAAAAGGATAATCATTTAAATATATTACAAATGAAAAAAAAAAAGACGGGTTGCACTCCGGGAGTGCCGGCAGAAGTGAAAACTTGATTATTAACGTTGAGCATGTTTGATATTTTGGAATGGTTAGAGAATAATTTTGCACCTATTGCTTTATCAGTATAAAAGTACTATCATTTATGTGGTAGAATACAATATTCATTTATTGCGCTATCGTACACAAACATGACAATTTATATTACATTAAAAATTTAACACTTTAAAACTATTACAATTATTTTACATTAAAAAGTTTATCTCTCCGAAAAATCAACTTTCATCCATAATTTCAACGACTTTTTCACCATCATCATTACCAGAACTATCATCGCCAATTTCTAAAACTGATACGATAGGTTTATGGTAGCTGAAGTAAGAAACGAACAGTTTTGATTCGAACCTATTTAAATGTCTAATAAAGACCGCATCAATAGTAGTTTTGTATTTCGTTGTGCTAAGATTGCGATCATTCGACATAGTTAAACCAAATTCATTATTTAAAAATTCAATTAATAGTTGATTTTTATCGTCTGCGAAGTTTATGTTGAAATCTCCACTCAAAATCATTGGCAATTCATCAAAGCTTTATAAACTGACAGCTGTCTACTCTCCATCCGTCCTACGCTTTTTCGATCAGGTCATGTGTCCTGACGCGAGTTTAAGATTTTATACCCATTACAGAAAAAGTGCTCAACGCCGCTAAAGAAGTTTTCACTTCAAAAAGTACAGGTGGCGGTCTTATCGCTCTAGGCAATTTCTTACAGACAACCTTTGGATGGATAGAAAAAAATAAAAAGATGAGAGGGTAGTCAAGAAAATAAAGGATACAAGCTCCAATAAAATAAAAATAGACGAATTATTTATATTATGTATGTACACAATATATGATACATAATTATATACATACATCTAATATATATATAATCTAATAAATCTAATGCAAGGAATTATACTTTTCATTTTGGCTGTTCAGAGAGAATGCAGTTAGTGTATGAGCCGGTCTCATTTTAACAGGTAGTGCATTCCACAGTCGAACAGCTTGAACTGTAAACGACTGATCCATGAACTTCGTGATATACATTGGCATTCTCAATTTCAGGTTCTCCGACGACCTCAAGGACTTCGAATGTGTCTCATGGAGAAATAGAAAACGTTCTTTAAGATATGAAGGAGTGAGAGGATTAAACAAGATATTGTAAAGAAAATGAAGAATATGAGCATTCCGACGAAGTCGTATGGGTAACCACTTGAGCTTAGCACGAAACTCGGAAACATAATCATATTTGCGTAGACCAAATATAAATCTAATACAGAAATTTTGAAGACGCTCAAGTTTATTCAGTTGGTCCTCGGTAAGATCAAGATAGCTGACATCGGCATAATCAAGGATGGGGAGTAGGAGAGTTTGTGCAAGCTAAATCTTCGTTGTAATGGGAAGAAAATTGTGTAACCTTCGCAAAGACCCAGCGGAGGCAAAAACCTTACGGCTAAGTTCCCGAAGGTGTGGACCCCAGGTGAAAGACTTGTTCATATAAAGGCCAAGGTTCTTAACCGTGTCACTGTATGGTACAATGACACCATCACAGTAAACAGGCGGCAGCTTGTCCCAAGCAAGTTTTGATATCATCCTGGGGCTGCCGACAACAATGACTTGGGTTTTGGAAGGATTTACTTTCAGTCTATAGGCATTACTCCAGCGACAAATATGTTGGATGTCGTTGTTGATTGATCTTATTGCGTCGACCATCTTGTCCAACGGTGCCCGAGTATAAATTTGCAGATTGTCGTCATATAGGTGGTAGGATGAGCGAAGATTAATAGTAATGGAATTAATAAAGACAGCGAAAAGTAAAGGAGATAGTACGCCGCCCTGAGGTACGCCAGCAGAAACAGAGCACCAAGAAAAAAAGCTTTCTTCAAAAGTGATGCATTGTTGGCGAGCATACAGGTAACTACGAAACCAATCAACTGCCGTTGGAGATATGTTGAGAGAAGCCATTACGCCAAGTAATAAATCGTAATCGACGGTATTGAAGGCATTGCTGATGTCCAGCAATGCTAAGACAGTCAGCTTGCCCACCTCCATGCCCGACCTGATGCCATCCGTAATGAGTCAGTGTGGTCATCGTAAATAGATATCAAGTACTATTATTATTGAATTGACTTGTTATTAGACCTATTTTCGCTTACATAACTCAATTTCATTTCATTTCATATCAGATATGATTAAGATTTCGAATTTCTTTACACATCCACAGTCAGCAAATGTACATGTATAAATCCAAAAGCTACAATACTTTTGCAGTGGCATAATAAAAATACAACTTCAGAAATTTGCCGTCCTGTCTATAACATGAAGGCATTTATCGAATCGAGAAAAATACAAGATGTTAGCCAGCTCTGTATACTGTACCATCTATGTTAACTGTTTGTACATATTAGTTGCAGCGTATTTATTTTAGCCAGCTAATAAAGTCCAACTCGATTTAAAATTAACTTAATCAGATTCAATTGAATCTGTACCGTGTATCGCTCGATAATCAAGTTGGCCAACTAAAATATTCAAAGTGCAAACGCTAAGGCGGACTGTAAATATAGTTTAAAAATCACCTCGAAGCCAGGTGAAATGAATAATTCAGGCAACGCAGCGAGATCGCGCCAGCTCTTGCTTCAATATTAAATCTTTGACATCGATGCGCTGAAAACATAGCGGTTATGTTTAGGAATGATTTTAAAACGGTATTACTGTTAATTGTTGTGAGCTGCTATAACGGTAGATACATTTAGGTGATCTGTGGTTACGAATTAGTTTGTGGCCAAACAAATCGCTGTTACAAATCGAAATGCCAGTCGTTGTGACTTTTATTGTTGTGTTAAATTATACAAATGCTTTTAAACATTTCGTGTAAACTTTCTGCTGTTTAAACTTACCGGGACGTAATATGAGTCCATAATTACTTAATTATTATTTTCTTGTTAGCCTCTCTGATAAAACAACAAGTATCTTAAATTTCAATAGTAAATAACCATAATACACGACACTTAGACTAAAGAACCGAAAATATATAACGGAGTTATAGTTAATGCAATTATTATAGCAACATTGTTTCATTCTTTGTTGGTTCAGAAATTTTATTTAAATTACAAGTTTCATATGTTATTGAATAGTATAGTGCATAGTGCATTTATAATATTTTGCTCAGTGCTACGGAATATTCTCACAACAGTGAAACTATTTCACTTGAACCGACTAAACAATGCCAAGTGCTGCTCTCGAACGTTCCTCAGAATAAGCCCGTTAACAATACAATCGTCTTTCCCCGTCTGCTCTAAGCCCTCGATATCAACCTCTTTGCAAGAGCTCTCGCAAACTGACTCAAAATCACATTATTTACTCCTGAATTATACACCCATATGATATATGAAAATTGAAAATGGCGAGAGCTCAAATGGCTCGACTGACGCCAACCAGCCGCCGCGCCGTTTGTTTTTTGTTTTTGTGATGTACTACACCGCCTGTTCCAACTGGTTTTGCATTTCGATATAGTGCTGAAAAAGTGGAGGATTGATTTCAGGTTGTGTTGATTTTTAGTTTTGTTTTTTGCACCATTTGATTGTAACTTTTGCATGAATTGTAGATGTGTAGTTGTGTGCCTACCTGTGAATTTCTTCAGATTCTAGAAGGTTTGGTTATGGCTTGTAACGTGAATAAGGTCAGAGTAGTGATTTATAACTTTGGCCAATTCCCACAAGAGTTGACGTTAGGTGGAAGGCTGATTGTAGGATTATACGCCAACGTAATGTCAGTGCACAAATGTATCCAAAAATATTAGATGATGAAATATTACATAATAGCATTATTTTCAAAGAAATATATAACGAAAACAATACAATGAAATATAATACTAAAACATCGTATTATCGGTTTGTTTCTCAAAATTGAGCAAACATTTCCAGCTGGTCCCATTTGATTTTTCTTATTCCCTCCGTATAATGAGTTAGACAGATTGTATTTCGCCAGTTGTACTGTAAATAAACATTCTGCTACAAATATTAAGGGTTGTCACACACTTATTATCATAAGTGTGTGACTTGCTGGATTTGTGTTCTTGTATTCTTGTATATATTCCTTTCAGTCCACATTGATATATAAATTCCACGTTACTATGCACAAGGTCCGTGGAAGATTATATGAATAGTCGTGAACTTTCGTCTGATGACTATTGATTTAATGAAATCTTCTATACTGGGTATCTCAAGACTGCTACCGAAAACGAAGCCGGGTGGTAGTTTTAGTGACTACAAACACAATGCAATTAAAAATTTCGCAGAGAAACGCGACAATTATTTTTTATGATTTTTTAAATATCGTCATTTTTGGGTGGTAAATCTAGAGTATTTGCTTAAATAATAATTTAAACTCTTTTATACCTTAGAGTATTTATAAATAAAAGGGTATACACTATTATTTTAGGAAAAAATATTTACCACCCAAATATGGCCATAGGAAAAAAAATAACAAAAAAAAATTGTCGCTTTTTTTGCAACTTTTTCTGTTGCATTGTGTCTGAAGTCGCTTAAACTGCCACCCGGCTTCGTTTTCGGTAGCAGTCTTGATATACCCTGTATATTCTTAATTATGAATTTGGAGCCCACCTGTCGGGTTTTTTCTTCAGACAGTAACTCGGCAAATGATAATAGAAATATATTACAGTGCTAGGTTTAAATCATCAAAATTATTAACTTCAAACCCATCACATAACATCGCAACTTTATTCCAAAATTAAATCATACCTGCTGTATCAAGTTCTCTGTTGATGTCATAAGTTTGTTTCACATTTCATTTTTTATACTTTGTTTGAGAGGACCAAAGCATCCATATAAATATACGTACATTTCACGTTTAAGACTGATCCCTAACCTTTTTTTTTTTTTTTTTTCTCGCGGGGAAAATCCCTTTACGGACCATCCCACCCCCGAAGGGGCGAGGGTGTGTCGGACTCACCGGCGCCTTCCGAGCCCAGCGAGATGTTGTGCCGCTCGTGGATGTGGACGGGCGGCCGCTGGGTCGGGTCCCTACCACAATACGCGCCGAAATACCGACTAAAAACCCCGCGTCGGCCACCATCGGTGCACTACAGAGACGGCCCCGGGCGTTGAGCTACCGTTGAGCGGACGCGCCAGGACCGCCTCTTTGTGCACCGCCGCTTAGCGACGCGGCATGAGACGCTTATAGCGTCACGTCTCGGGGGCCGCCAAGGTAGGGACGGCGGCCCCGCGTGGCCTCTGCGGCGCCGGGTTAGTTGTTGTCCCGGCGCCTCCTACGTCTCCTGTGGCGACGAGCGGGATCGGTTCGCTCCCGATCCCGCTCAGCGCTCTCCTTCTGCGACATGACACGTTCGCAGAAGGAGAGCATGGCTCGCCACGAACTCCGGCTGCCGACCATGGCGGCGACCACGGCCGGCAGCGAAAGGTCACTTCCCACGACCGCGACGAGAGCGCTGCGCTCCTCGTCCCAGGCTGGGCACTCCTCCAGCGTGTGCTGGGCCGTGTCCTCACGGCAGTTGCCACAGTGGTGGCACACGGCGGACTCCTCCGCTCCGGCTATGCGACACAGGTACGCACCGAAGCAGCCGTGCCCGGTGAGCACCTGCGTCAGCCGGTATGTCGGCGCACCGTGGCGCCTGTCCAGCCACTGTTCGAGGACAGGTCGCACTGCCGCGACGGTCCTCGTACCAGCACTAGGGTTCTCCAGCCTGGAACGCCACTCCTCCACAGCGGACCTGCGGAGGGAGGCCAACATGGCCTCGACCTCTCGGGGGACCAACCTCTGCCCACGCCCGGACGCCTCCTCTCGCCGGAAGAAAGACGAGAGGGTCTTGGCGTCCAGCACCCAGGGCAGAGTTCCCGCCAATACGCAGGCCGCCTCGTGTGAGACCATGCGGTAGCCCCTGATTATCCGCTGCGCCACCATGCGCTGCGGACGATGCAGCAGGCGGACGCAACGATCGCCCAGGGACTCGGCCCAAACGGGACACCCGTAGAGGGCCATGGACCGCACGACTCCAGCATACAGGTTTCGGCAAGGGATGCCAGGACCATCAGTGTTGGGCAGCAGGCGCCCCAGTGCGCCCGCCGCCCTCACCAGCTTCGGCGACAACTCCGCAAAATGCGCGCGGAAATCCCATCGACTGTCGAGGACGAGACCGAGGTATTTCATCCTCGAGTCGACGGGAATCCGCACGCTCTCCACTGTGATGTGGGCCCCAGGCGGAGGCCCACACCGAGGACCGTGGAAACACACGGCCTCGGTCTTGTTGAGGGCCACCGTGAGGCCCAGTCGCCGAATCCTGCCCACCACCAGTCCAGTACCGAACGAGGCGAGCAGGGCGGACCTCTGGAACGTCCTGGCTGTCGCTGTCACCAACGTGTCATCTGCATAGCAGACGACAGCGACGCCCCGAAGGTTGGTACCACGCAACACCCAGTCGTAGCCGATGTTCCACAGGAGCGGCCCAAGAACCGAGCCCTGTGGAACACCGCACGATACTTCCCTACGGTGCCACCCGTCGGCGAACGGATACACAACGTACCTGTCAGAAAGGTACGAGTGCACCAAACGCCGAAGGTAGGGCGGCACCTCGTGGTACCGCAGTGCTTCTTCGATGCAGGCCCAGGGCATGGTGTTGAACGCGTTGGCGATGTCGAGAGACACATCCACCACGACTCTACCCCGGGACACCGCACGCTCCGCTTGTGCCTTCACCCGCAGAATCGCGTGGACCGTCGACCGGCCCCGCGGGAACCCGAACTGGCAGTCCGCCAGATCCGGGCCCGTTCCCTCCAAATGCTCGGCGAGGCGCGCGTGGACTACGCGCTCGAAGAGCTTGCACACCTCGTCGAGCAACACGATCGGCCGGTAGGCCGAGGGCGAATCTGCGGGTCGCCCCTCCTTGCGGAGCAGGACAAGCTTGCCCGTCTTCCACCGCGACGGGAAGATGCCCTGCTCAAGGCACGCGGAGAAAAGGCCGCGGAGCCTCGTACCCAGCGACTCGACGGCCAGCACCCAGACACGACCGGGTACCCCGTCGAGCCCCGGGGCCGAGTTCTTGCTCCGCAGCCGAAGCACTGCCGCCTCTAGCTCTTGCGGCGAAACCTCCGGGATATCCCTTACCGAAACCAACGACGATGGCACCGGTGGACGTGGCGCCATCGGTGGAGGAGTGAACTCCTCGGTGGCCGGAAACAAGGCCGCGACGACGTCCTCCAAAAGTTCGGTCCGGAGACTCTGTGTCAGAGGGGGCGCCCATGGGCGGAATTTCCGCATCGCCACACGGTACGGACGCCCCCATGGATCTCTGTCCAGAGACCTCCGGAACTCCTCGTTCGCCGCGGCCTTCGCTTGCGCGATGGCCACCCGCAGCGCTCTCTTCGCCTCTCTGTGGAGGTCGAGAAGAAGCCGCCCCTGCTCATCGTCGCCGGGTCTACGGGTCCGACGACGACGGTGCCTGGCGAGTCGGCGGCGCGCGACCTGGCAAGCCGCGCGCAGCTCAGTGAGCTCGGCCGACCACCAGTACACCTGGCGCTTCGCTGGGAGGCGGGTGACCCGGGGCATGGCCGCGTCGCAGACTCGCGACATCGCCTCCCCGAACCATTCCGCCTCTTCCTCGACCCGCACCGGCCCGTCCGGCACGGGGAGCCACGCCTGAACAATGGCAGCCTCCCTCGCGGCCTCCACATCGAGGCGCTTCGCGGCCCAACGTCGGCCGCCCGTGAATCGGGCAGTCGGACCACCACCGGACTGGTGGGTGGAGACCTGGGAGGATGAGACGCTGAACCGAATGTAGAGATGATCGGACAGCGTCTCCTCCTCAACCAAAACCCTCCAGTCCCGAACACGGCGGGCAAGGGCCGGGGTGGCGAACGTGACGTCCACCACCGAACCGCCATTGTGCCGCACGCACGTGTTCTCCGACCCCCGATTCAGGACGACCAACCTGATGGAGATCGCCCATTCCTCCAGGGCCTCGCCCCGCGCGTCGGTCACCGACGAACCCCAAGCCAAGGATTTGGCGTTGAAGTCACCGGCTACAAGCACGGGGCGAGGCTGGCTGTCAAGCTGTACCAGGGCCCCCAGGCGCGCGAGGAAACTCTCGAATTCCGCCTGGGACCTGTTGGGAGAGAAATAGACTCCCACTATCCACACCCCTCCCACCAGGACCGCCACGCATCCCGCACCCTTCGCTACTTTTTCGAAGGGCGGAGAGCCGGCGGCGCCCTGGGTGAAGACGGCCACCGAGCCATCAAGGTCCCCTGCCCAGTCGTCGCGTGCAGGGACAGAGTATGGCTCAGCGACCACAGCCACGTGAATCAACCACTGCGCCAGGGACTGTTCGAGCATGCGCTGTGCTCCTTGGCAGTGGTTGATGTTCGCCTGGAGGAAATTTAAGTCCATCTATGTATGGGCGATCTCCATCGCCTCAGGGCGGGACGGTTGCGGCCGCCCACACCGCGTTGAGAACGGTGCGGGACCGAGGAGGCAGCGCAGGCCTTGCCGCCCACCCGGTGGTCCGCGGGTTTCCCGGCATCTGCGCAGATTGCGCAGTGTGGGTCCGCGGAGCACTCCCAGGCCTTGTGGCCCGGTCGACCGCAGCGGTAGCAGAGCCCGCTGCGGTCGCACTCGCCGGTGCATTGTACGCGCACGTGCCCCTTATAGAGGCAACGGAAGCAGCGTAGGGGCCGGGCCTCAAGCAGCCGCACTGCCGCTGCCACCCAACCCACAAGGACGCGTCCCGCCTTCACCACCTTCTCCGCTGCCTTCGCCGGACAGCGGAGCCACACCGCGCCCAGGCCCGAGGGCTCGTCGCGAATCTCCCCGACTTTGACGTCGTCGGGGGAGCACTCGCCGAGACGGGCGATGGTCGTTGCGACTGCCTCGGGGGTGGCCGATGCGTCCAGCCCCGAGACCCGCAGTTCCGCAGTCTTCACGGGCCGGGAGACACGTACGTCCTCCCCCGACCCGCGAAGTACCTCCCTCACTTTGGCGATGAGGGAGTCGGCCCTCGCCTCCGACTCAGGCCCGGGCACCTCGAAGAGGTAAGCCCCGGTGGCTATCCGTCGCGATTTCAGCCCGGCTGTAATGCCGAGGCTGGCCAGGTCCACTTTCGTTTGGACCTCACGCAGGACCTGTGCGTATGTGATTCCTCGCTTCAACGCCTCCGGCGTTACCGTGAGAGTCACGGCGGCTTTACGTGGGAGGCGGAGCTCTGCGTGGGGTCTGGGCCGGCTGTTGAGCCACCCGGGACTTCTTCTTGCCCCTCTTTGCCACCACAGTCCACGGGGTCTCCGTGGATGCGGTGGGTTGAAGGGGCGGGTGTGGCGTTTGCGGCCGGGGCGGGGCGCGCTTCCGATTACCTCGCTTGCGCCCGCGAGGCTCCCGAGAGGCGACTGGCGGCGGAGCCGTCAAAGGCGCGGTTGGCCGGGCAGCTGGAGCGGGGCCGCGAGCTGCCGCAGGGGCAGCAGGTGCGGAGCGGCCAACGGTTGGAGGGGCAGCTTGCACCTTCCCCGCTTCTAGGGCCGGCCACGACGCGGCCGGGATCCCCGCGACGGCTGGCTGCGGCTTCAGGGCTGCCTTGGCCCTAGCCCGGTCGGCTGCCAGCGGAGGGCGGAGAATCGGCTCCGGATGCAGCCGCATGGCGATCGCCTCGAGTTTTGCGTCGACCTTCGCCATGTGCACCTCGAGCAGCGCCTTCACGGCTTCCGCCTCCAAACCGCCGGATGCCGATTCAGTCGCTGATCGCTGCTGCGTCCGGACTGTTGCCATCAGGTCCTGGATCATTTTCCCCTGTGTTGTGAGGGCCGCCTCCAGCGCCGTGACCTTTTTGCGGAGTTCGGCCTTCTCCGCCTCGACCCTGAAGAGCTCCGCTGATGGTGGCTCCTGGGCTATTTCCAGCAGCTCCGACACGCTGTCTTTGATCTCCTTTACGTACGTGCCCTTAAGATTTTTGGCCGTACGTGCAACATGTCGGAGCCGCTCTGCCATCTTTATCAAGGCCTCGTTATGGGTGGCTGGGGGAGGATCCTTTGGTGCCGGTTTCAGAGGATTCGCCTCCTTGGCCCTCCGAAGATCAACCTCTTCCGCTTCTACCATTTCGGCCTCGGTGATGCTTTCCGCATCCAAGACAGCCTCGAGCTCGCTTTGCACCTTGGCAACAGCGTCATCTGTCGTGCCCGCGCTCCTAGGAGCCGCAGGGCGCCGCTTCAGTTTTTTGGTGGCAGTGCGGGAGTCTGTCTCTACCGCACTACTACCATCACTAGCTCTGGGCCGCTTCTCCACTGGACGGAAGCCTCGGCGTTTTGCTCGACTTCTCTTTGGTTGCGAAGAGTCGCTGCACGCCCCGGACTCCGAGTCGAAGTCACGGGGTGGCGCGGTCCTCTCCGCAGGAGGTCCCATGGACGAGGATGGCCGACTGGTCGCCGGAGAGATGTCCGACTCTGGCAGCCTATCCACCACTACGGAACATGGTTGGGGTTTTGAAAAAGAACTATCCATTTTGTTCCCACGAGTATGGGGGAAAAGAAGGTCCGCCCAGGCAGTGCCCCCTGTACCTGGGTAAGCCTAGCGTAACCCGCCAGAGACTGAACTGCCCATCAGCCATGCATCCCCTCGCGGTGCGCCGCCGCTTGGGATTCGGGGTACTTTTTATAGAGGCATCCTCCCTCGCGGTGCGGGCGGTTAAGCCAAGACCCTCGGTCCGGCAGGAGTGCGAGACATGACCACAAACCTCACAACCGGATTACGATTTGCGACGGCGACCGTGGGAGGGACACTCCCACAGCCCGCCCGGCGGCGGGGTAAGCGCACACCGGGCCCGCCGAAACCTCCGGGACAGAACCGGAGGGCGACCCAAATGGAGAGTCTCGCCTGCAACGACAGATGGAGGCGGCCGCCACAAAAGACAGCGACCGCCAAACCCCCTGCCCTCCCCGTCGGATATTCGCCGTCGGCCATAGTAGTTGCAGAACTGCAACTACGATGACCCACGTTGCCCAGAGTGCACCACGTGGAGGTTCCCGACATCGCACCCCACCCCCTGATCCCTAACCTAACCTAACCTAACCAGAACCACGCGTGCTGGCTTGCGAAGCCTTGACGGTCCACACCATCCCGGCGCGAACCAAACGGTTCTCGGATTCGTTTTTGTGCCGCACCGTCAGGCTGTGGAATTGTTTGCCGTCTCACGTGTTCCCTCCTTCCTACAATCCTGGGTCCTTCCGCCGTGGTGTGAAGAGGCACCTTAGCAGGCCGGCATAATTGTTTCCATTGGCATGGGACTGCCGTCCGATGCCAATGGATACTCTGCCTGGGCGGCATTGGCACTTACCATCAGGTGTAATGCCGCTACAATGCCAGGCCTTTACAAAAAAAAAAACAAAAAAAACCTATTTACTCCTCCTATACCTTCAGAAACACGCAAGGAATCTGAACAATGCAGCCTTAACAAAAATAATACCTTTGTAATAAGATTAAACAACAATTATAGTTCCGACTTTACACTGAACGTTATTCTATTATAAAGTAAACAGCCACATTTAGTTGTGTTTTGATCACGATACACCCCAACATTGTTATAAATGTACGCCTGGTACATTTGCTGTTTAGCTTCCAATTTAATTATTATTGAATAGGTCACTGTAACGCGGTGTTTAGTCACATGTTAGTTCATGCGGTAACATAGAACGAACACATTCAACTGTTTTGGCACTGTAATTATTCGCGTGGAGAATTGGGTAACAATTTTTGATGTCACTGACAAATATTTACTTTATAGTTTAACTAATATCAGGTATTTTACATTTTAAGAACGCGTTCAAGATTTTTATTTTGTTCTTACCTTATTTCAATCTCTTGATTTAAGTTTGAGTATCACAAATGCTCAATCAAGTTTTCCTTGTCCTGTCCTCCTATAAGGTGGGCGGCCTAGGTATGGTTACAGGAAGTTTTTGACATCAGGACGCTTACAAAAGGTCACTATCGTTGGAAATACAGGCATATTTACATTATTACAAATAAACATCTGTACTTGAACAGATAATGCAACACGATTACTACGACGACAATGGATTCCTGTGACCCACTTAATCAGAATCATAATACGTATAATGCACAATGACGTCAAACTCATCGACTGTCCTTTGTTCCAGGTCAATTTGATCGGTGGTTTGAGCATACATAAGTAGTTCACAGTGTTGAAGATAGGACTGCTGTATTGATGACATACCACGTTTAAATAAAACACTTTTGTATGTTATTTATTTATTTACTTTTTTTATTTATATTCTTTATTGTACACTAAGTAAACTTAATAATAGAACAAAATTACGTATCGCTCGAGGCAATTTCTTACCGAATATGGAAAAAAAGAGAGTTACTTTAATTAAGTGAATTCTTTATTTCAATCACCTAAGAGCCAACATTATAACTTGAAATTAGTTTAAATATAGCTTTTACCTATGGCATCAGCCTTGTCGTTAGGATATATTTTGTTGTAAGTTAAGTTTTCTCGGTTATGGGAGAATGTCCTTAATCATAAAGTTTCCAAAGATACAAACAACATCACAAAGTCCAGCATTTATAATATTATTAGCTTTATCACACATGCCTTAATTTAATGATTGTAATGAAATAAAAAATATATTATTTAGCATTAAGGACTATTAGGTGAGGCAGGTCAGGAACCACACATTACAGAATATTATCAAGCAGAGTTAATGCTTCATCGGGCATGTTTTAAATCCCCACCGGGCGGCTACCTAACACATTGAAAATTTCACCCTCCAAAATTCGCGTTGTTAGGGTCCATCGAACCGCAAAATTTCGATGCCGCGTGTGGTTAGGTAGCGTTTATATTTTATGATTCGGGATTTGCTTGTAGTCTTTTACATGTGTACTTGGGTCTACTGAAATATATAAGTTCGCGCAAATGTGGTTTCACAACTTTTAGGGTCTCTGAGACCTTTATATTGAATCACTCTGTGATGGAGTATGGTCATAACGGTTTTGTATGAGTAGTTTTATCGTGGGTATCATAATTTGTAAGAAACTTTTTTAACCTGTACCAAGTATAAGTTGATAATAAAATCATTTGTGTCAATTTAAAGTAATCTGCAACATCGTAAATGTAACCCTAAACATTACCAATGCTTCCACAGAGATTTTTGTCCCAAATGGACACAAAATTATAGAGCAAGATTAGAGCAATAACACTTGATATCAAAGGAACACTGAAATGAAGAACGGATGAACAAAGGTAGCGATAAAAGAGTTATTCAAAATTTTAATGAAATGAATAAAAAATCAGTGTGTGAACGTACTAATGAGCAAACAATGAAGTGAAAGAACAAATGTATATGGGGAGAAGTGAATAAACTATTTGATGAGTGCAGCTTTTTTGTACGTGAAAGGTTAATTATGCTTGTAAAGCAAATATGGAATGGATGTTTGATGTAGACTACTCAAAGCAAAAAAGCGACGTTAATATAGCAGCCGCTTTAATTCAATTAAATATTGTTTTCATGTAAAGGATTTTTGCAAACAGAATGTATATATTAATTTAATTCCACTTCATCAAACGCATAAAATTCACGAAACTATTTAGAGCAATAGCTATTTTATAACGCAAGTACAATTCTTCTATAACATACATAACCTAGTTGCACTAATGTCACCTCAATATGAATCAAAAATTGAGCAAAAGATTCCATCCTAAACCACGTTCAAGATTACACCCAAGACAATTCCGAATTGATTCTGTTCCGATTCGAAGTGAATTGACTTCAATTCGAATCAGTAAGACAGTGAGATACAGAGCTGCAGTGATTCCGGTAAGTGGAGCAACAAACACTGAGCACGGGTCGGAAGCTGAATTAATAAAATCCACAGAAACGCGGCGCGGACGTGATGCTGATGAATAGAATGATATTATGGCTTGCTCTCTTCACTCAATGTTGGGCTTTGAAACTAGCGGCAAACGTTTTGGTAAAACCCTTAAAATAGCCCAATAAAGTGATCAGTTGTAGACAATTACATAGACAATTATCATTGATGAATTCACAAGTGGGTAATATGAGATTTTAATACATTTGGAATTTATAACCCGGAATTAATAAAGAACAAGATCGTTATTTTGCCAGTTTTAATTAATTTATTTTTTTATTTAAAAACTAAAGATAGTCACCCTTCAGTACATAGGGAGTAAAATCAGACGGCTGTAAAAATTACGCCATCTATTAGATGTTTTTGTAACTACGTGTAAAGAAAAATACAAAATAAAAATCAAAAAATTTAACAGACTTCAAAATTGTAATAACAAGAGAAATCTAAAACTAATCTTTTAACCAATCTTAAATACCTAAATAAAATATTTTTTTGTGGTCGAACCATCATATCGAGAGAGAACCCAACACTCTCACGCACGACCAAAACGCTACATCAAAGCTATCGCTACACGTCAATCTCTTACAAGTCAGTGGCACCGCCCGGGACGAGCCTTCGTATTCATCACTGCTGAGTCATCACTGTCAACAGGGTAGTCCACCACATTTAACACAGGTATACCACTATTTTCCTGGCCCCTTTCAACATGAAGCCAGGTGAGCTAGTGAGATATCTCGGCAGCACTTCCGCGCCTCGCCCACATTGTGCCGCCGTCGTATTTCACAGTTCACTCGCAAGCATTACGACTGCTTATAATTAGATAGAGACGTTTGCCTAACGCAGACAAAGCTCGAGTTTCTGCTAATTAGGATCAAGTTTGAACGAAAAATTGTTTTGCTGCAGATTGTAGGTGTAAGTGTTTCTGTTAAGGATTTTATAGAATTAGACGTTTTTACATCTGATTATTCATGAAGTTATTGGTTGCTCATTTCAAAAAATAAATCTGAAATAGTATTGTTTTCTTTTTTTTTTGTGTGTGTTTTCTTAATTGTAAGAACATTCACGTCACTGACTTAAAAACTTTCATATCAATAATTTGTGGATAAGGTTGTGGGTAGTATGTAACTCTAAATATTTTGTTTGTATAATAATAAGACTGTGAAATGTACTACTGTTTGTTATCCTGAATAAATAAAAAAAAGTTCATGAACTTCAAAAGAAAGAAGACGTTAATTAAGAAATTTCCTAGAACTTTGAAGTAACTGTTTTTATTAAAAGGTTTTACGTTTTCAAGAATTAAAATGATATTTGAATTCATGTGAAAGATTTATTAATTTAAGTAATATTAGAATTAACGCAAATGTGTAACTTAGTAAGCCTGTTATTTATTTGTATAGATCGTCTTCCTACTTTGAGCGTCTGAATGCGTTGTTGTCATGCTGTTGTAAAATATTAGAAACAGTTTTTCGTTCTTCACAATTTATTACATTGGATATGACTGCCACCGAAAACGAAGCTGGGTGGTAGTTTTAGTGAATACAAACACAATGAAACTAAAAATTTCGCAAAGAAACGCGACATTTTTTTTTATTATTTTATAAATATCGTCGAGTTTGGGTGGTAAATCCATAGTTTTTGTTAAAATAATAATTTAAAGCCTTACGTACCATAGTGTCTCTAAAAATAATAGGGTGTACAATATTATTTAAGAAAAACTATGTATTTACCACCCTAATAAGATGATAGAAAAAAAAACGACAAAAATAATTCGTCACCATTTTATGCTCAAAATTTAGTTGCATTGTGTCTGAAGTCACTTAAACTACCACCCAGCTTCGTTTTCGGTAGCACTCTTGATATACCCTGTATGTATTTAAAATTTAATTTCTAGTTCCACATTTTGCCACACGCCTATAGAACTTAGATGAAGTATAATATCACTATTATAAGTGTGACAGTAACTAGAACCGAAGTGAACATTAGCTAGGGTATATTTCAGTATGCCAAGATCGCACGAAACAATAGTTACTAAATATCTTAACAAATTGTTTGCAAAATTAATGTTTCTCTATTAGTATAATTCATTAAAATAATATAAGCGTTTTGGTGTTTCTCTACACAAACGCATTCAGATCACGTTTTATATAAATATCTCCAAATTCCCACGGAGGTGACAATTTACCGAAATTTTCTTCGTGCCGAATTAATTCATTCCGTGTACAGAATTGTTACACGATAAGGGAATGCGATTAAATTATAACGTTTTACTGAGTTATATTTTAAAATTTAATTTAAATTTTAACTGTTTTTGTGTAAATTTGTATTTAAACTTTCTTTGTAACCTTTTTATTCACTGTAGATAGTATCACTTTCGTTTTCAACCATACATGCCATGATGTCAACGATAGTGAATACGCTAGGAAAGGAATACCTTTGTAGTCATGAAAAAACTTGAGAGGTGTCAGCGGACACCCGGATGGAACGAAGTTCCTTTCGATTAATGAGTGAAGGAATTGTAATAAAATTTTATTTCTCAAGTTATAAAAATACTATTTTTATTATTTCTCTTTATTTCTATAATATTCTTTTTTACATTTTTACACAACATATATATATATATATTTATATAAAAAAAAAACAATATGTCGTATAAAAATATAAAAAAGTAATGACCCTTCGGTGGCGGGGCTCAAGACCCAAGCCAGGCGGTTAGGGATCCAAAGTGAGGAACCTCCTCACTATGCGTGCCGTGTCCAACAACACCGCCTTTTGGATCTGACTCTTGACCCAACGACCAATTGAGAGCCTCTGAAGATGTTGGTCGAAGCTCTTTGGCATCAGTCCATGTGCAGAAACAACAATCGGGACAATAACTGTTGAGTCCACATCCCACATATCGGTAACCTCGTGTGCCAAATCTAAATATTTAGACATTTTGTCTTTTTCAGCTTTGACAAGGTTATCGTCATGCGGGATGGTGACGTCAACAAGTATAGCCCGGCGCGCCAATCGATCTATTATCACAATATCAGGCTTATTGGCTAGAATAGTCCTGTCTGTGATAATAGAACGATCCCAGTATAGCGTTGCATGACCATTTTCAAGAACTGGTTGTGGAACGTACTGGTAATATGGCATTTCAAGAGTCACAAGTCCATATCGAAGTGCAATTTGCTGATGTATGATCTTGGCTACTAGGTTATGCCTATGCAAATACTCGCCGTTAGCAAGATACGAACAACCGGAGATAACATACCTGATTGACTCGCCCGGACGGTGGCATGCCCGACAAATGTCGATGTATTTCCTATAGTTGTTCGTCTTAATAACTTCGTCCATAATTGCAAAGACAAAACCCTCAGTTTCCCCAAAGAGGTTACCGAAACGTAGCCAAGATACAGACGCAGGTCGGTCTACATCAGGTCCATGGAGGGCCCGATAGAACCGACCATGCAGCTCTTTGCTCTTCCATACTTCCTCGCGATCTTTCGTGCTCATCACCAGTGGTTTCCGCCAGTTCTCATTCGCCAAAGAGAGCGGGGTAAGTCCTTTATCTATCTTAACTACAACCCTATGCATATCCACGTCACTGTGAAGGAAATAATCCCTGAGATTGCACACCTCGCGATTATGCAAGTCCTTAGCATTAAGGATGCCTCAGCCCCCACATCTCCGCGGGATGTACAATCTCATCACTGACGAACGTGGATGATGCATACGATGTGCAGTCAGTAGAGTCCGGACTTTACGATCCAGGGCGTCCAATTCGGTCTGAGTCCATCTGAGTATGCCAAAAGAGTACATAAGCACAGGCATAACCCAACCGTTGAAGGCTCGAATCTTGTTTCCACCTGACAAAAGACTGTTGAGAACTTTTGCCAGGCGGCCAAAGAAACGCTCCTTCACCGATTGTTTTACGTCTGCACTCAAAATACCCAGTGCCTCTGGCATACCCAGATATTTGTAAATTTCTGTCTCGGAAAGGGATCTAAGTCTTACAGCATCAGAGACTTGTACGCCATCAGAGACTGCAACTTTCCCCCGCTTTACATGGATAATCGCACATTTATCTACACCAAACTCCATATTGATTGAGTTGCTAAATTTTTCAGTTATTTTTAACAACTCAATCAATTCTGTTTGTTTTGATGTAAATAACTTGAGATCATCCATGTAATGCAAGTGAGAAATAGGCTCAGTCCCTCTCCGAAGACGGTAGCCTAACCCCGATTTCACCAACAGAGTGCTAAGAGGATTCAGGGCCATGCAAAACCACAGTGGACTCAGACTGTCACCCTGGAATATACCCCGCTTGATTCTTATTGGCTCGTCACAATCAGGAGAAACCATACCACCTGGATATCTAAGGACAATGGTCCACTGTTCTATACAAGACCCAAGAAAGCTGCATAAGTTTGTATCAATTTTGTACAAACTTAACACCCTCATGAGCCAAGTATGGGGCACCGAATCAAATGCCTTTTTATAATCAATCCAGGCAGCTGATAAATTTCTACGATTTTGACGAGCCTGTTGGCAAATGGTCATGTCTATGAGAAGGAGTTCTTTAGTACCACGCGACCCACTCTTGCATCCAGTTTGGCCTGGAAAAAGAATATTATTTGAGGTGAGGTGGTTTGCTATTTTAGCCCTTAATATGGATGTAAAAAGTTTATATGTGGTAGGGAGGCATGTAATAGGTCTATAATTTTTTGGGTCCGTGGTACTACCAGATTTATAGAGGAGGTGAGTAACACCGGTAGTCATAAATGTTGGAAGCGATCCTCCATCAAGCGCATCCTGGAATTGTGCTGCCAACCGAGCATGCGAACATGGAAGCCATTTCAACCAGAAATTGTGCAAACCATCCGGACCAGGAGACTTCCAGTTTTGTGTCGGACGGATTGCAACCAGGACATCCTCTGGACTAATTGAAATAGCTTCCATAATTGGTATAGACTCACAAGCTCGCTCAACAACACCAAACCAGTCGGCTTCAGTGTGGGAGATAGATGACGACCAGATATTTGTCCAATAATTACGCATGTCATGAACACTAGGCAGCCGCCCATCTACCACACATTGTGGAGAACGCTCCCAACATCTATACACCCTCTTTTGGTCACTTTGGAAAGTACGATTCTGCTGGAATCGATCCCACCGCTTCCTATAGCGACGAATGCGGTTCGCCCACGCATGTACTTTTTGTTTGTAATAGTCTATGCGTTCTGTGACCCAAAGCCCATAATCCCGGGGACTTATATTAGTCCCAGAGAAGGCCTGGGCCACAAAACGCATGACCCTTTGCCTATTGTTTCCGTTTCGGAAAGCAATAAGCTTGCCGATGAGAGTTCGGGCCCTGTTAATACGGTCCTTGATCCTACGCTGCCATGCAGGCACAGTCGCAACATCTCGAGAGGTAGTAACATTATTAATTGGAAATTTTACATTAGCCACCCGACATGCTGCGACGGCCGCGCAGTAAAGGATCGAATGCGTATCAGCAAGGTCCCGACTGGCCTCCATATAGGTAGAAACAATGGAGTCCAATGCTGCCATCAGCGCTAAGATTCGTCTATGCGTAGGCAAACGCGGCACGCGCGGTCTACAGGACGCTGGTATGGATTTATATTCCAAAATCGCACTCTCCAAAGTCCTTCTCAAACGCTGTTGATCCTGGGGACTTACAGTGTTGTCTAGATTGTCCACCAGCTCAATGTCAGCAGCAGGAATGGATGGTGTTTCTGCAGCTCGCTGGGTGATAGGCGTGATAACATCTAGAGCAACACATGCTTCAGTACGCAGCCGCTCAAGTGCTTCATCATCCAACAACTTACGTCGTTGGATAAACCGCACTTGATCCGATAGTCGCTGGGATGACACATTGATCGTTGGTTCCAGAACCTGAAACATAGACAGCATCTGAGCACGGTATGCAGTGAGGTTAGTTCCTCCCTTTGTCGCCCCAAAGTAGGCCCGCATGACATTTTCATTCATTTGATGAGTCCATCTCATGCGGCGCACTACTCCACCGGTAGCGGGGACCGTAGGCGGGACACTCGGCCCCGTGGGTCCCAAGCCCACCGCTGGAGGGGGTCGTCCTCTTCGCCGCGCAGGTCTTGGTGGCGGCGGGGACGACTGCAGCTCGTCGCCGACATAGATTTAGATTCGACATCTATTTTTATTATTATTAACAAATATAATGTAATATAAACTTAATCAGTAGGCTCAATTGTAGTAATAATTGGTAGATATACATAGTCAAATCTAGGGTTGATGATTGACAGCAGAGTAACAAACTAAAATTGTAAATAATAAAAGTTATAAAAATAATACCTTTCATTATTAACAAATATAATGTTATATAAACTTAATCAGTAAGCTAAATTTTAGTAATAATTGGCAAAGATACATAGTCAAATGAAGGGTTGATGATTGACAGCAGGATAACAAACTAAAATTGTAAATAATAATAAATTTATTAAGGAGGATTGAAAATCAATGTATTACGGTTTTATTATGTAATTTTAATTAAATGTCACCACCAAAAGAATCATTTGGGTATCACCATCAAATGTACTCTGTGATCACCATCATTATGTTTTCTTTTTCACATATTTATGCAATTTATGTTTCTTTTGTACCAATTTGATTTATGACATTTGAAATTTAAAGAAATTAAAAACGATTGTCAAATGTGTCGTGCCAACTTTTCGTGAGAATTTTTTCCGTCTAGCCCCCTTTCACACCGCGCGATAAGGAACTTCGTTCCAATATGAATAAGTCGTATCGGAAAAATCCCCTTCGAATCGCCTGATGTGGATTTTGTCTTTCTGCAATAACAAACGGTACATATGTATGAGCCCATATAATATGTGCAAGGCACGGGCTTCTTCTACAATCAAGAGTACGATTTAGAGGGTGTAAGCCGTAATAGTAGTCCACCACGCTGTGCACATAGTGCGTGTTGGCGAACTTTACATATCATAGCAATTGTTTTACATATCGCTATATTTTCCGTGTTTCCCCACGATGTTTATAGAGCGTGTTGATTGACTATCAATACACATACATATGACTCCAAAAATTCAGTGGAGGTATCCTGGGATTCGAACCCGCGACTACTGTGACCGCGATCCATGTTGAGCATGTTCTCAGCTGCCTCTGGTCCGTTACCAATAGGCCACCACGCACTTTCCATACATACACCTTGCGAAATACCTCAGAGTCAAAATGTTATGGCTTAGCAAAAAAAAAAATTAAATTCGCCTAAACCCCTCAAACACAAAAATGATTTGACTGCCTATCAACAATTACATATTTAATATGGAGCCGTTCATGGAGTGGGGACTGTTCATACAATATAGTGGTCACAGAGGACTTTCGATACAATAAAACAATCCCGGGAGCCGCTTGCGAGTGGGGCCTTTGGGAAATCACTAATAAACGCTCTACGCGTTATGTATCACAGTTGAGGTAAGGGTGGCGGTTGAACTGCGACTGACCGCGACTTTCTAGGATTATTTTGTACCTGACCAGGTGGTCAGTAGACTAAGAACATAATTAAACAGCAACTTCTATGACTGTACTTTTTTGTGATATAGAACAAGTAAATTATACGTAATTCCCTTATTGGTAAATGAGTCCAGTTTCTCAACAGTACTCGTAACCGGAATAGTCATAGTTACATTGATACCTCCTGATATTGTTAGCGGCAAACAGTAGTCCAACACATTCTTATTTCCGTCTATCGGAAACGCAGAATTATGGCAATTTATTCCTTTAAGTTAAAAAGGATTATGCTTAACAAATACACAATCCGCAATCGCATACCTTACTAAATTATTACGATATATTAAGCTTGCATAAAAACGAGCCCATGCCTCAACTCAAATACATTGAAAGGCAATTTAGACACAACAGCTCGTGAACGCCGAGCCTAAAATATTTACAAAATACGTTTGTTCTCTAACATTTGGGGAACGTTGAATATTGTATTACGAAGGTATCCACGCTCTTTGGCACGTAAACTTATTTACGAAACATTGCAATATGTATATTCCATCAGCTCTTATTTTTACAACAAACGAAATATTAACATACATGATGAGGTAACGTATGATAGTATATCAGAATATATTTTTAATGCAAATTTATATTTATTTAACAAAGAGTTGTTTGAGTACAAAGGCCGCAATTTGTGCTTTGAATATAAAATTATTTATAATGCTGTTTTGAAACAATATGTTTTTAAAGCGAGATAATATTTCTCATCAGTTGAATATTTACATTGTCCACCAATTACCATTAAAATATGGTGATAACATCATGCCTATATGAGTACTAGTGCCAATTTTTAGTATAAGAATTTACACAGTTTTATAGAAATAAGAATATATTTATATAGGTACTTAGAGTCTATAAGGAGATTCATTTGAAATTGCTGACGCCAATCTATTAAGCTAAGGGCTGACCTAATAAAGGTCTCTTGAAGCCACTGACTGCTTTTTTATGCAAATATTTTGCAAGTACGTTAATATTTTATTGCATACACTGCTTTAATGGAAATGAAAAATATAGTTGTTTCGCTTATAAATATGATTCAATCTAAGATGTTGCTTCTATTCAGACGATTTTTTTTTTAAATTACACGCTATTTTAAATCAATTATTTGCCCATACTGCTATCAGTTTTAAAATAATCCATACCTAAATTGAATACGTAAAATGATTGTTAATCTTTTTAATTTCGTATAACTTTAAAATGTGTGCGTCGAATGTTGAAATTTTTCTGAACTCTGTAACTTTTAAAATACGTTGATTGTATATTTATGATTGAGTATCATTATAGTT
The DNA here is from genome assembly GCA_009982885.2 of Hyles vespertilio. NCBI lineage: Eukaryota > Metazoa > Arthropoda > Insecta > Lepidoptera > Sphingidae > Hyles > Hyles vespertilio. Next base: position 10,714,397 of record CM042825.1, on the reverse strand, counting down.
AATAATAAGATCTCAAAGATAATCGTCGAATTTCAATTGAGACACCAAAACGATTCCATTAATCTGATATCACGATCAAAAGACAGCCAAAATGTATTCACGAAATCATTATTAAAATTCTCTTGAATAATTGAGGGGAAATCTCAAATCAAATATATTAGAGGGTTAACACAAAATGCGGAAGTAATTAACCCTCTGTTTAACGGCAAACAAACAGAACATTAGCATGTAATGAAAACGGGATCAATTGGATCTAGTAGGCACTTTTGACTAAGATAAATAGTGATTTGTAGGAATAACTCCATAGGGAACTATAGCGTATACTCTAGCGTATAAGAGCTAATGCAAAACTAGACTGCTTACCTAATTTATTTTAGAAACGGCGTTTATTTATTTGTATGGATTGGTACAAATCTAAAGCAGCTATATTTATTTCAGAATTACGAGCATCTGCAAATTTAATGGACGTAGAAATAATAAGTATTTGTTTGTTTTTTTTTTTCATATTGTAGAACCTCCCCAATTAAACTTCGAACACCGTTTCAGAATTATATTTATAACAAATACTATAAATTATATATTTATAACATCTTAATCCTTTTCCTTCATCCGTGCAAATCCATCTGTCAAAAGCCCCCCGCGCTCTCTTTTTGTTTTCACAGCTATTTATATTTTTATAAGTGGCTAATCTCCAATGCAAGATACAGCATGAAAGAGGGAAATAGTATTCAGGATCCAGTTATCTGTGTATAAAACCGAAATTTATTTATTTGCACCGAATGGTAATTAATGTAAAGTGGCGATTAAATATTTATTTTATCTTAGAAGATAAGAAGAGCATCTGCTTGAGTTAAAGGAGCCTATTATACAGGGTATCTCAAGACTGCTACCGAAAACGAAGCCGGATGGTAGTTTTAGTGACTTCAGACACATTGCGACATTTGATTTTTTTTTTTGTTATTTTTTTCCTATTGTCGTATTTGGATGGTAGGTTCATTTTTTTTCGTAAAATAATAGTGTATACCCTTTTACTTATAAGGATTCTAAGGTATAAAAGAGTTTAAATTATTATTTTAGCAAAAACTATTTTTTAGTTCAAAAAAGACTTGTTTGCGGACGAACACGTGTTGCCGACGACGGACCCTTTTAAGTGGAGTTTCGATGTTTTTTCACTTTATCCGGGTTTTGTTCAGGCGTATTTGAAATAAAAGCTCAGGTAATAACTGCGTGAAGGGTGTGCGTTAGAGTTTCGTAAGAACGAAGTTTGTTGGAAATTTTATTTTTAAATATATATTTCTGTTTGCTTTTAAATTATAATTTTAATAAACATGTCATAAGTAACAATTTTTAATTTATCAATAGTTTTAGTGTAAATAAATTATTAGTAATAATTTGACATTCTTGAGGCTCAACAAACAAAAAAATACGCAACAAAACTCAATTAAGCTGTTGCCTACGCCATATTCCATCCACGTACGTGTCTGTTGGTTTTATTTATTTATTTGTTTATTTTCATCCTCACTAATATCATCACTAGAGATGAAACGGATATCCGGTAACTATTCGGTATCCGGCCTATCCGGCCTATTTTCACTATCCGGCCGGATACCGGATAGTAGCGCACTATCCGACCGAATACTGAATAATAAAATAAATAAATATGTACATAATATATCACTAGATGTTGAATTCTTTATGTTCTAAACTCGTCTATATCGCGATTTTCCGTGGGAATACAAATTTTTCTTTATGCCTATATCCTTTCTCGTTATCTAACCTATTTCTATATCAAATTTCATCAAAACCGGTTCAGTAGTTTAGGCGTAAAGGGTAGCAGGCTGACAAGAGTTACTTTCGAATTTATAATATTAGTAGGTAATGGATTATTTTACACAAAGCAAAAATGAAAAAAAAAAACAACAAAAACAACAATAGGTTATAGACGGACATCGTTTATTAAATTAAAATAATGACAGAAATTGGTTGTTAAAAAGTTAATTAATGAAAATTAACTTAGTGTTAGTACTTAGTACTCAAAATTAACTAGCGACAATGAATCAAATTGTAACGCTATAAGCGGCCGGATATCCGGTAGCCGGATATCCGGCGCTCCGGCCTCGTAGCTAGCCGAATATCCGGTATCCGGCCAAATCACTATCCGTTTCATCCCTAATCATCACCAACCACAAGAAGTTCACTGCTGACTAGCCAAAGACCCAGCTTACAGATTTGAAAGCGACCTGTTGAGACGACATGCTTTCAGCAACATTTTACCCCCTATATTATTAATACTTTCAAAGATATTTTCAAAGTCAGCATAATAGCTTAGATATTTTTTTCATAATATCTTTATTGATATGAACCCACATCCGAAGTAAATTCGATATACCGGGATTTTACCAAGTCGAAATACGAAGATTATTATTACTATTGCAAAACCTTATCTGCCTTTTCCATTAGTATAGGAACTCTCACATACCTACCTACCCGTGCAGTAAATTTCTCAGTAACTTTTGATGTTTATACTAATTAATTATTTTATAATGTGCCAGCCCCTAAACACGGTTGAGGACGGGTCTTTTATATTTGAGGACGGCTTAGAGCTTTGTCTAAGACGCTGGCCTAGTAAGGGTTGATGAACTTAAGACACGTTTTAAAATCTTGTAAAAAAAGCTTAGAAAACAATTGATAATTTACATAGACTACATAACTATATATTAGCTCAAAATGTTATCATCATAGAAAATTTGTATTTGGAACAAACTATAATTGAGTTGATAGTTCATTTTACACAAAACTAGCGTATCACTCTTGTCGAATTAAACGCCTTTAAATCAATATAAATCAATAATTCCTATGGTATGTAAGTCCGCCAACCCGCATTAGGCCAGCGTGGTGGACTATATGGCCTAACCACTCTCAATCGTATTCTCGATTGTAGAGTAGGCCCGTGCCCTGCAGTGGGACGTATATGGGCTGATACAGAAGAAGACAGAAATCAATATAAATAGTAATAACACAAAAGTGTACATATTGTGTAACATCTTTCACATTTTCAAATTTACGAAAATTGCCACACCCGTAAACTCTGGAACTAAATAAAACTTCTTAGAGATCATTAGGTAAACTCCACAAAACTACCGTAAACAAAATCTGCTGTAATATAAAAGCTTTTGAACTACACGAATTAATCCGTTGATGGTACAGTCAGCAACATAAGTCACTGAACATATACGAGATTTCGAACGGTCTTATCACCCAAAGTAATAATTATTTTGATATTTTTAACAGCACTTCTCAACAAATATGATTTTAATTGATTATATTTTACGACCACAGTGTAGTAAGTAGTAATTTTAATTCATAAAAGGGTTATAAAAAATGTGAAGTGTGTAGCAATTTATGTTGCTGACTGTACGGGGAGTGGGATTTAATTTTCGAAATATTTAGTCTAGTAATGAAATTCAGTTTCATATCAAAATATTTCCAATCATAGAAATCGGAGGAACGTTGGTGATTGCCCAAGGGATATCGATTGCCTAAACTAAGAAAATACGCTGTTTTGTAGCTTAAAACTGTTTCTTCTTGTAGTGTTTTCGTTTGTTTACTGTTTTTCTTTTTTTTTGCGGGAAGTATTCCCGAGGGTTGGAATATATTTTATAGCTGCATACAAATGGTTATTCTCATTATATTTTTAAAATATCACATAATAAGAAATATCATATATATTTCTTATTTAAATAATAATATAACTTTCAATAATAATTTATATTTTCCAACATATTACACAAATCTTCAAATTAATATAATTTTTATTCAAACGTTAATATTCGTTAATATTTATTCAAACTTTCCATGTAGGTTTTTTATATTTTCCAACATATTACAAAAATCCTCACGTCAAAATGTCTTCAAAAATTAATTTCGTTTCTCCTTTCTCTCCCCTTACGTAACAGAAAGTTGTGCAAAACAAGGGGCGCGTCACCGGCACTTTGAATCCCAGCCACTTGTAAACAAGTTGGGAATAAAGTCGACGTATCTAACTCTAACTAACTGATTCCCAAAGTCACTCGGATCTCATTGACAACTAGCTGTGCCCGCGACTTCGTCCGCGCGGAATGTAACAAAAAATTTATTTTTCTAAAATAAAAGATATTTTCTAAAATAAATGTCTAAGCCTAAGTTACTCCTTGTTATATCAGCTACCTGACAAAAAAGTCCCGTCAAAATCGGTCGAGCCATTTCAGAGATTAGCCGGAACAAACAGACAGACAGATAGACAAAAAAAAATTAAAGATCATTTTCGGCACAGGTATCGTGTATATAACGATATGTGGTAGGATTTTTTTTTTATTTTCACTTTGAAACAAACACTTCCATTTTTATTTATACAGGGTATATCAAGACTGCTACCGAAAACGAAGCTGGGTGGTAGTTTAAGCGACTTCAGACACAATGCAACAGAAAAAGTTGCAAAAAAAAGCGTCAATTTTTTTTTGTTATTTTTTTCCTATGGCCATATTTGGGTGGTAAATACATTTTTTCCTAAAATAATAGTGTATGACTTTTATTTATAAATACTCTAAGGTATAAAAGAGTTTAAATTATTATTTTAGCAAAAACTATGGATTTACCACCCAAAAATGACGATATTTAAAAAATCATAAAAAAAAATTGTCGCGTTTCTAGGCGAAATTTTTAATTGCATTGTGTTTGTAGCCACTAAAACTACCACCCGGCTTCGTTTTCGGTAGCAGTCTTGAGATACCCGGTATGTATGTATAGATGACGGGTGGCGCAAGTTACACGATGTATTCAGTATGTATTAAAGTAGAATTACATACATACATACATAAACTCACGCCTTTTTCCCAGGAGTGGTAGGCAGAGGTGGCAGGGCACCCACATTTCGCCTTGTATGTTCCGTCCCACGATGTGATAGGTGGCGAGCCTATCGCCATATCGGGCAAAAATTCCTCTGACCCTGGGCTGATAATGAATAGAAAAACCCAATACCACTTTATCCAACCCAGGATTCGAACCCGAGACCTCAGCTTTGTAAACGTACCGTCGTACATCTACGCCACCGAGGCAGTTAGTAGAATTATATAGACATATGTCAATACTGACTGGTATCACTGACACACACAGAACTGCTTACTTATAACTGCTTAAGTATAGTGTCAGGTATACTAGAAAATATAAAAGATATTACAGTCATAGGGTAGTCAGATTCTAAACAAAAACTTGATTTGTATCAGCCCATGTACATACGTCTCACTACAGGACACGGACCTCCTTTATACTCCAAAATGTTATGATAAAGAGCGGTTACCCATATAGTCCACCATGCTAGCCTAGTGCGAGTTGGGAGACCTAGCATACCAAACAAAATTTTAATTCCATAAAATTATGTCATTTAACACAGAGTGGGGGTTGAAAATTTTATAAGCAGAGGTTTAAATCTTATAAACAAAATATGAATTATTCAATCAATAATCTTCAAAAATCGCTTAGTACTTGATTTGGACCACAATTCATCATGTTCCACTTGTAACTTTCTCTGAATGTCAATGCAGAGTGATAACTTCAAACTTCAAATGTCAATAACACTGGAATAGTTTGAACTATTTAAAAAATACATTATGAACTAATTAGATAACACCTGATCTATTCATAATCATTATAGCCTTAACCTACTGGAATTATGTCGGTGAACATAGGTCGCCAAAGATTTGCTCAGTGACCTATTGGAATCGATGGCTGGGTGCATCCCAGCTATACTCCATCGGTTTAGTTACTTAACTAAATGTAAACAAACCATAAAAAAGGTTATTTAACATTGCCATTTCTCATTTCTAAATTAATTGAAGACAAAAAAATGTATACGTAAATGTAAAACTACATTGCATATTCAAATTTATTATAACGATTATAATTATGAATGTGTGAGCTTGGAAACAATTAAATTATGTAAGATCATAATCATATCTAATTTAAGTTATCAAATTTCACATAATGCAATCTGTCTATAAAAAAGACCCAAACAGTCAGGCATATAAAACATTTTCATAAGTTAGAAGAAATATTATGCTACAAAATCTAGAAGTACGACTTTATCGTAATGCGACCATTTAAATGAATGATAATGCGTTAGGTCGGATAACTACTAAGCATCATCATATGTTATCTATGGCAGCCAAATATTTACTGTTTTCGTGAAGTGGTGAAGTGTTCGGAAGTGTTCATCGTTGTTCTTTACACTGTTTTAGTTATTATTTGTTATAAGCTGCAGTTAATAATTAACTATTATTGTTAACAATTACTGTTGTTAATACTTGTTACTTGGTTAACTAAGAAAATATTCGTAAATTGGACATTGCAATAAAATGTTGAACAACCATGCGTCACGTGTTCTGGTTTGTTTACATTTAGTTAAGTACCTAAACCAATGGAGTATAGTTATTAAAAATCTCTACGAGATCGATTCTTTTTATTTATTCACTCATTCTTTAATAGGCAATAAAGGTATTCTAAAAAATATCCAAATTTGACGAAACTAGAACATAAACTATCCATCAACTTCTTCCATTCTAGAGAGGCACATCTATTATCTTCAACAGATTATTTATTATTCAATTCACCCAAAAGACGCTAGAGCCTAGGTTTACAAAAGTAATAACTGTAGCTCTTTCGAATTCAACCTTCCATCTGTAGTCTGTACAATACGCCCATTTACTTTGAAAGTCAAAAGTAAAATGAGTTATGCTCACACTTCCATTGCCTTAGCTTCAGCGCCTGCTGTAATTCGATAGGCAATGTATAAACCGAAGCGACGTTGTGTGTATTTTTAACGCGAGTAGCTGTACGCGAGTTTTCACACTTTTATTAACTTTACCATACATTTTCTTGTGAAGACAGGAAAAGGGAAGCGTTTTGCAGTAGCGCATATGGAATGTAAATAATATTATGTGTCTTGCATTATTATTTATACCTATATTAAAAATTTGTTATCACTCATGGATTAATAATAATATTAATAACAGAAAATATTAACGACATATTTTTGACAAGAAAAGTTCTGTTAAAGGCAGCAATTAAAAAAAGTCTTATTTCTTCAAACTGAATATCGATATCAAATATACAAAATGATATAAAGAAATAAGATAACATTATGATTAATCTTCATCCTTGATTATGCTGGTGTCAGCTATCTCGTTCTCACCAAACACCAATTTTATAATCTTAGCGTCTTCACATTTCCGTATTTAATTTATATTTGGTCTACGCAAAATTTCTAGTTTAATGTTCTCCCCCATATCTCGAAGAATTTTTTACGCTCCATGTGACTCATTCATAGTCCTTGAGAATAATCTGTAATTGAAAATTCCAGTGCACGCTGGAAAAACAAACTGAAATAGATGTTTGACTATGTTGTTGAAAGCACTACCAGTTATGGTAAAATGGGCTCAAACACCAAGAGCAATAAAGAAAAATAGTCAATCCTTATATCTTCCTCTTTCTCTCTATCTCACTTTCTTAACATTAAATAAGCAATGTTAACATGTACTTATTCCATTTTGATCGCGTGCTTACAAAGAGGCGCTACGATAATGATTGCACCCGGGCGCTACATGGGCTAGAGACCTCTCCGATGATTATTTTTCTAAGTGAACTACTAGTCGTAAAATTGAATCCTAAATCACATAACACATTAATTGCCACTCATAATTGATTACAGAACCAAACAAAACCTAATTCAGTGCACTTTTTACAAGCTTAAACTCAAAAAACAAACCAGACCCTAACATAAATAAATACGCAATTTATCATGGCCGCATTTGTATGTATTTCCAAAACGATCATCCGAAACCACTAAATTATTTAATACACGTGCTTCAACCACGACCTTTACAACCAATAATTTAACAATAATTGCTTTCCCATACCCCCAAAGGGGCCTATTTAAAAGAAATTCCTTCGTTTCACTAACACAATCCCATGTTATTTATAGTTATCGCCTAAGCACCTAATCGGAGCATAGTTGAGGATTTTCGGGGACTATTCTACAGACCTCTTTATGGGCTCACCGCTGTACTAAATTTTCTACACAAGATCTTTTAATGTTTACTCTGTAAATTAATTGGTTTGGCGGTGGGAGTAAAACATGAAATAATAGGTATTTATAGCGTTGCTAATATTTTCTCGCCAGGCGCTTCGAATGAAATATTTTTTTAGTTTTACGTTTTGCGCGCAATGTGTTTGGATTGTTTAAGAGATACGATGTGAGATTGCTTTGAACACAGTTGTAATGGTTAACTTGAATATAAATTATTGCACATTCTGCATAATATAAAATATTAATATTAATTTAAGATGTTATTATTTTTTTTATTATTATTATTTATTTAAAATAGGTATCAATAACATTACAGATGCATAACATAAGGCAAACAAAATCACTGATATGTATGCCAATTAAAGACGTTCACATAATTCATAAAATTTAACAATACAGTACCCCAAGCAGGAACATTTTAAGTATCGTATAATAATAGTATCGTGACAACGATTACTATACTATTACTACAACGATACTATACGTCAAAAATTATTCGTGCTACCACTTTTCATACATTGGTATAGTAAAACTATCCACTCACACGTCCACGTCACTGTCACTTATTTTGATAGAAAACTTCCGATTCCCGCGTTTTCAATATTCATAAACATAAAGCATTATATCCTAGTACCTATTCTAGCTACAGGGAAATAAAAAATACCTTTAAGTATCTAAAACTATGCAGAATTATTAGATGTGACAATTATTTTACAAATATAATTCAAATGTGTTGTAAACAAATAATAAAAATTCTATACAGATCGAATTTCAATGGTTTTTCATTTTCAAATCATGTTTTCACCCATTAAATCATATTACATACCAATAAAACCCATTTGTAAATAAAGTATATACTATAAGCTTTCTTTTGATATCCATATTTTAGTACTTAAAGTTATTCTTATGTTATAAAAAACCAAAAAAATATACCCATAATCACATAACCAATTTTTGTTACGTTTGCGTTTTGCCATTATTGCTTAGTGACTCCCGAGTTCCGGGTTACGATTTAATGTTGCCAAGTAAGAACGAGATGTAAGAAAATAACACCTGGATGATCGATGAACTTTGATCGGTATTTTTTTTTTTTGTTTAATTATGTGTTTTAGAAATCATATTTAAATACAAATTACATACTGGTGAAATGATGAAATATGATTTTATAGACTATGTATGTAAGGGGCGTGCGCTCCTTGTAGGCAGAAATGCAGTGCTTTACTTGCCAAACACAGATATTTTAATAAAACATTCGTACGTTTTAGATGACTTTAATTAATAGTAAATAAAAGAATAAACAAAATATCATAATATAAAAACGCCTAATATTTTATAAATAGCACGTATTTGCAAGCACACTAACATTATGTTTGCCAGGCATTTAATGACAACGGCGCTGCAAAATAATGTATCCACAGAACAAGTAGTACTACAGACGGCCGACTCGCTTAACCCCTAGACTAGGGATGAGATATACTTGCAAAATCAAGTACCAGGGCTTCTAAGTACGAGTACGTAAAAATACTAGGGTTCAAAACCAGGGTCTAAAATATTGTAAAAGTATTTTGTAAGTATGAGTCGGCAACCCTTCGCGTCCCAGCCGCGGCGCAGCGTCTATAAAATACTTGCATAGGAATTCAATTCGTATTTCATAACAAATAAGGAGCAAAAATGCATAAATAAAAACAATACTTTGTAAATATTTTCTATTCATGAATACGGTTGTGATTCTTATTTATACTAAGTTAAGGATAGTTTTTCTATGGAAGTATTTTTATGTATAGTGTTCCAAGTTCCTCGCGCATCGACGTAGCGGTGCCTAAATTTGAAAATACTTGCATAGGAATTCAACCCGTATTTGAAGGCACATAAAGAGCAAAATAGTATGAATAAAAAAATACTTTGAAGTTTAAAGTATGTGTTATTGACAGATACGATTGTGGTTCTTATTAATATTCCATTATGAATCGTTTTCCTATGCAAGTATTTTCATGTGTAGTTTCCAGATCTCTCCGCGCATCGACGTACTTTCATACTTATAAGTATTTTCTGCTCGTACCAGGGCGCTGTAATTCGAAGTGAATACCTGGTTTTAAAACCTGGTATCGTAAATACGTCTCATCTTTACCCTAGACTGTCGTTTGTCATGACTGTAGACGGTTAGACAGTCGGAAACGCCAGGCGCGGCTTCAAGCAAAAAGTAGCCTACTGTCATTGAAATAGGGTTCATTTTAGTGTGGTATAAAAAAAATTAGCAAAATACTGCAATTGATGTAACTTTTTTCAAATTCAGATATTAGTATTTGTGTAGATTAGAAATAAAACCCTTCAAATGATATAAACAACTATTTATTTCATTTCATTTATACATTCAAAAGTATTCGTCGAAATATACAAATGTGTTTCTTACAAATATGACATTTTAAGTTGAAATAAAGTACACTTTTGCCTTACGTAGCTACAATTTTACCAAGGTTCCCAACTGGGCGTACCTGAATGGGAGGTACCAAAGATACGAAAAAATGTAAAGCCTCTTATATTGGATTATATGGTGTTTGTGAGACCGAAAAGTCTCACGTAGTTCCTGATACCCACGACACAAGACTCGATCTTAGTGTGGGGTCAGGACTATGTAGGTGACTGTTGGGTGTTATTTATTTATTGATTTATTTATATTTACATAAGCATGTGTACTATGTTATAAGTAATAGAAATCTTTCATAAAAAATAAAATTAGATATTATTAAAATTCTGACATTTGGTACATTGACTTTACACATTATTCATTTAAATATTTATATGAAACTAATATGAAGGGGTAGTAAATAAACACAAAAAACTAAATCGAACAAACATGAATTTAGATAATAATAAACATTTTCAATTGAATTAATTAGGATGCAACAACAATACATCTTATATATAAAAATGAATCGCAAAATGTGTTGGTAACCGCATAATTCAACAACGCCTGGACCAATTTGGCTGATTTTGGTCTTGAAATATTCGTGGAAGTCCTGGGAAGGTTTTAGGGGTGAGAAAAATAGGAAAATTTCTTAGGAAGATACTAAAAACCTTTTTTTTTGGGTATCGTTCAAGTGTGATGCGTCCAGCCAATATAGGATGATCTTTGTTTATTTGACGGGAGACGTAAAAGACGGTCCAGCTTCAACTACCATCCAACGTAAAATGATCTATCTTTCCATTGTCTTTCATTGACGGCTGACGAAATAGAACAAAATTCAAAAAATGTGTACATCGTGTATATAATATTATCTAGATACGGCGTCTTGCGCATAATTTTGTTAAATGTAAATTAAAACGATGTCCATATCTACCAAAATCGCCCATTGTTTTTTGAGATTATTGCAACAGTTTTAAACAAGGTATACTCTATCGAAGCGTTTTGCCGGAGTACACCAAAATATATCTAATTATAATTTTTCGTTTTCATAAACGACATTGTTTTTTGAATTGATACTTTTAGATGCGCTGGGGGACATATTTAAATTTCGCATTAGTATTGTTTACACACTCAAGAATAAAAAAAATATTGGTATGTTGATGCCGTATCTAGACATTATAATGAAACGATATGCAGTTTTATATTTTTAAATATTTGTTCTATTACTTACGTCACCTGGTGAGGCAGTATGAAGGTTTTATTAATTTGTATATGGTAACGTACTAGACGCGACTGCCAACAAGTTAACGATGGTCACGGGTTCAAATCCCAGGGCACACCTCTGACTTTTCGGATTAATTTCTACGTGAAATAAAATCCGCCAACCCGCACTAAGCCAGCAGGGTGGACTATAAGATCTTCTTCTATAATATAAAAATGAATCGCAAAATGTGTTGGTAAGCGCATAACTCAACAACGCCTGGACCAATTTGGCCAATTATTTTTTTAAATGGTTATTATTACTTTATTACTAACAAAAAGTAATGGCGTGCAATATTATTAGGAAAAACAGCATTTTGGTGCTGAAACAAGGGACGGAATATTGGATGGACAATAAAAAACGCTAAAGTTTTTAATCTCAAAATTTCATAAGGCTATCTGTATATGTACATATATATGGAGAGACGGGATATAATAGAGTGGAAGGTACGGGAGAGGGCTGGAATAGCTACCAGATTTGATAGGACGAAATGTAAATGCACGTTATAAGACGGGATGGATAATAAAAGAGAAAGGACGGGACGGATCGGGAAGAGACTGAACAGACGGATGAGACGGGATTGAGCCAGACAGTATATGTCAAGTTTAGGTATAGAAGAGTTTAATACGAAAAATAACATGTATTTGGTGTGGAGTGGAATCAAAAAATATATGCACCCAGGCGAAGCTGGGTCGGGCCGCTAGTGTATTTATAAAATTACGAAGTGTCTACTGTTTGTGATTGTTACATTCATAGAAATCATACAAATATTTGGAGAGAATATTTACATTTTTGATTATTGAATTGATGAGTAATGATTTCTTATAAGTTACGAGCATTATTTTCCAAATATTCAATTGTTTCCTTGACGTCACTTACACTGCACGTTTAATACACGTATTCACTGCACATTAATCACTGCACAAAGCAATCCTTTATGGTCATTATATTTGCAAATTCACTAAAAGAAAATACAAGTAAATCTATCAACATGCTATCGACGCATTTGTTGCAAACAACTTGGCGGCCCGGGGCGCAGACAGGCGCTGTTACACAATTAACGCTGGGTACCTCTATATTTATCGGTAGATTGCGCTGTTACACAATTAATGCTGGGCATGCATAGAATGGCTTAACACATCATTATTCGCCAATAGATGTCAGGAAGTCATATTTTCAGTTTGTATTTCAGTTTTTTTTGCAACATTTTTTAAACATTAATCCTAATTATTAATATTCCTATTTCCTAATTAATATCCTAATTAATATATTAACATACCTAATATTGTTAGGGTTCGATTCCCGCACCGAAACAAATATCTGTGTGAAGTAGAGGTATTTGTTTCTAGTCTGGCTATTAGTGAGACCGAAAAGTCTGTTGTAGTTCCTGATACTCACGACACAAGACTAGTTCTTGTGTGGGGTCGAGACTATAAATGTGACTGTTGGGTGTATTTATTTATTTATTTTATTACATTTTTGGATATTTAGGAGACTGTCCCGCCCTCACACCCGGCACTGCAACTCTTGTAAGCCAGGATCAACAGTGGCACGCAATGTCTTTAACCCGCAACGAAATGAATCAGAAAGTTAAATTAATAGGAGGAGTTGGAAATAAATAATGTCCACTTCCCTCCGTGCAAAGCGGGTGACAAAACATTGAACTAAAGAGGTAAATGACCTCCCAAAAAGACTTTTACAGCCGGAGAAGCCAGCTGTAAAGCACCACGGAATTCATTATTACATTTAAATGGGACATATTGTGTGAGCTGTTATACTTGATTCCAGTAATAGTTATGGCAAAAACGCCGGAAAGCACGGTAATTCATTCTAGTCTATTTTTGGATATTTGATTACAATATATGACATCATATTTTCAATAAACAATGATGTGTCGGATTTGATAATGGCAGCTTTTCAATAACTTTCGCCAGCCCCCAAACCATTTAAAATCCACTAGAAGCAATGTTTCCCAACCAGGACCAAACTACCAGATTTTGTGGAAAATCCACTAAGTTGGCCACACTGGTGAAAAAAAGCTTGAAAGATGGCCGCCCATGTAAGTTCTTGTCCAGACGATATTTGATACAGATGTTAAGCGGTTTAAAACAGCGCGGGGGCCAATAAATAAGTTACTATCTACGTGTAATAACATGAATGGAATATAAATGACTTAGTCCTATCAAATGTTAACATTGTTATACCTAGTTTTTTAATGTATTTATTGATTTTGCATTAATGAAATTTTAGCGATCGAGACATGCAAAGCTGTTATCCGTTTTTATAGTGTTTGGTTTAGAAACCAAATTATAGTTTATGGTAGATTTTTAAGAAAATATCCTTAATTACGACGAGATTTGTATAGGTAAAGGTACTGGTAGGTATAGCGTAATCCATTACAATCAAAAATTGTAATAATGAAATGAAAAAATGAAAAAATGAAAAATATTTATTTCAATACCAAGTTATACACATAGTGAAACAGTATTTGGAGACTCCTTTTAAGCATATAATATACTTGTGTTAGGAGACTCCGATTCCTCCTTAAAATTATATAATATGTGTACGAATGCATAAATTATAGAATACAATGCTTTCGATTTTCCTTAAATATAGGTATTAATTAGTGACATTACATTCCTTTTTTTTTATGATAGTTAAGTAGGTACATTTATTTAAAATATCTATTTATAGCAATGTGTGTGTGTGTGTGTGTGTGTGTGTGTGTGTGTGTGTGTGTGTGCGTGTGTGTGTGTGTGTGTGCGCGTGTGTGTATGCGTGTGTGTACATATCTATGATTTTCTTGTTACATTATATTTTTTATAAGGTTTTCAATGTCATTGTATGTTTTAGTATTTAGCCATTTAATTAATGATGTTTGCAAATTTTTATTACTCATATAGTAAATGTTTAAATGTTTATTTATAAGATTATACAAAACGGCAGATTGTCTATTAAATTGCCTTTTAGCAAAGACTGATTTTACTTTCTCAACGGGAGCGACATCATTTTTCCTTCGTTTATTTATAATGCGAGCGTCATATTTTAGAGTCTTGTGCACTTTGCATATTGATTGCAGAATATATAATTTTCTTACAGTGAGAAGGCCACAGAGTGAATATAATTCTTCAGTTGGGTACCTATATGGTTTGAAGTACATAACTTTCAAAAGTAAACGCTGCGTTCTTTCTAGCTCTAGAAATTTAGTTTTGGTTGCCCCACCCCACACTGGTAAACAGTACGTTAGAACTGACTGAGCTATGGACACATATAATTGTTTTATTAGATTTTTTGAAGTTATATGTCGCAAGGTCTTAAAAGTCCACATAAGTTTTCTAATTCTATTCATTAGTAAGTCTATGTGTTCGTGCCAAGTCAGCCGTTGATCAAGTACTATTCCTAAATATTTCGTGTTTGTGACTTTGGTAATGGTGGCACAAAGACAATTTGTATTTAAATAGTTATTGCACTTATGAATTTTGATTTCAAAATTACCGCTTGGCTGGGTCACATTATATTTGGTAAAAGTCATATAATTTGTTTTCGATATATTTAGTGTTAGTAGATTTTCTTTCAACCAGCGAGAAATCCTTATTAGACCCATTTCTGTAGATTTTCGTACATCATCCCATGTATCACCAGTGAAGACGATAGCGGTATCATCCGCATATGAATAAATTTGACCTTTAATATCTCCCATATCACAGAGAGTATTTATATAAATTAAAAACAACGTGGGGCCCAGAACACTTCCTTGTGGCACACCATAGGAGACATTTAATTCTTCGCTGATGTAACTATCAATTTTAACTTGCTGTTTGCGTCCTTGAAGATAATCTTTAAAGAGTTCCAATGGCACGCCACGTATACCTATATGTTCAAGTCTTTGGACAAGAATTGGGATTGAAACGGTATCAAAGGCTTTTTTCAAATCCAGGAATACAGTGAGACATTTTTTATTGTTATCTACTTCTCTAATAATATAAGAAGTTAATGAGGTGACAGCGTCCTCTGTAGATAGCCCATGTCTAAAACCAAATTGTGATTTAGAGAGTAAGTCATATTTGTTTAAAAAGGAAATGAGTCGTGTATTTATTAGTTTTTCAATAATTTTCGATATAGCAGGTAAAACAGAAATAGGCCTATAGTTGCAGACATCACTTTTATCTCCACTCTTATACACTGGTGTAATAATTGCTTGTTTAAGAGCCTTTGGGAAGATACCCTGTCTGAAGCACAAGTTTGCTAAGTGTGTAATGACAGGAATAACATAATTGTGTGCGAGTTTTAACAGTTTAGTTGTTATTTTATCCCAACCAGCAGCGCTCTCAGATTTAAGATGCATTAGAGTAACATATACTTCTTTGCAATCAGTTTCATTAAGTACAAACGAAGAAATATGAGATGTAACCGTGCCATTTATAATGTAATTATGTGGTCCCGAATGTATGTTTTCTGCTAAAGATTTTCCTATATTGGCAAAATATTTATTTACTCGATTTATAGAGTCCCGTGGTGATGGTTCGATATCCAATAACGCCAAACAATGAGTAGCACTTTTATTTTTACGATACGTAATACTATTTATGATGTTCCATAGTCGTTTAGGATTTTTTCGGGCTTTCGATAATTCTTCTCTGTCATGTGTCCGTTTTAGCTTCTTAATTAGTTTGTTGCAATAATTCCGGTATCTTCTATAAGTAATCTTTAAGATTTCGTTATGCGGCTCATCTCGTAGCCTTCTTTGCATATTATTTCTATTTCGAATACAGCGTAAAATACCTGCGGTCATCCAAGGCTTAATAAGGCGAAATTTGCTTGGCACCAAAGTTGTAACGGTGTTCTGCATAATGCAATCCGCAATACTCTGTATAAGTGAAATAGACATGAGATTAGCGTCACTACATATTAAAAGATCGGAAAGATTTTTATTCTTAATATCATGAAGTAAGTTATTAAAGTCAGTTTTGGAAGTAATTTTAGATATTTTGTTTGTATTTATTACTTTAGATAATTTAAGAATGATCATGTAATGGTCTGTTATGGTAGTAGTGAGAACAGTGACGGAAGGAGTTATATTGTTTACTTTTAGGATTATGTGATCGAGACAATTTTCATCTCGGGTAGGGAGCAAGTGACCTGGAAGCAAGCCATGTAATGCCAGCATATTAAGATATCCCAGTCTGTTTGTGCGTTCATATGTTGTTTCATTACTTTTGGGTATAATATTTATATTAATATCACCAGTTATTATAATATTGCTAGATGATTTAATAGTTTCCAAGTGATTATTTAAAGAGTCGATAAAGTCTGTAGCGTTTTTGTTTGAGGGCGAACGGTAAATACCTAAAATGATGAAGTTTAATATGGAGACTTGCAGACACGAGGCATGGACCAATTTTATTTCCTGAACACTTGCTTTATGTACGTCTTTTACGTAAATGGTAACCCCATCGCAGCGATTAATATGATTGGTTGTATAATGTGCCAGATAGTTATTTATCAAAGGTATAGGTTTATTAGGGTTAATTCCACATTCACTAAGAATCATCAGATCGACGCAAAAGTTAAAATTACTAAGACAGATTTGCAAATCATCTATGTTTTTGTAAATACTTCGTATATTTTGTGTGATTATCATAAAATCATCACTTTGAGTAATTATTTCTTTACTAAGATCGTTTAAATGACACATCCTAGACTTTGCCACTTGCAGTTGATCTATACTCAGTATATTTTTAAGAGAACTATCCATTTGTGTGTATCCAATTAGATGAATATTTTATCCACAGAGGTGTCATGTACAGTAACATATTTTGAGGAAAATTACGATAATGTAGACGAAGTTTATGAATTTTTAATAATTGAGTATGTGCGTAAATTATATGTGTAGGTGCTATTGTTTGTGTAGAGTGTGTGTGTAAAAGCTCTGTATTGTTAAAAAGTATCAGTAGTTTAATGTAAAGATCAGATTTCTTAAAGTTACAATTCCAAACGCAACAAAAGTAAATCTTATTTTTTATGTAGAAAGTTCGAGCGTTAATACTCGTATGACTGGATAGTCATGCTTCCTGTTGCATGCGATGTACTTGCGATTCATTTATTATAACGATTACCGGCGAATTCTCGTCCCTTCTTACACAAATACGACCAAACGACGTCCAGCAAAACTTGTATTTCTTAGATTTTGTAAGATCCCTTGCCAGGAAGAAAAGCCGAGCACCTTTGGCAGTCAATTGCTCCGACACGAAGACAGGCGTTTCTTCATTAGCCGTGAATCCCAAATGTTTTGCCTGGAGTTTATGTTTGTTTTTTATATTAAACATTTTACACTTTTGCATAATGTCCCTCTTCAACAAAGTAGAACTTAATTCAACAATAACAGATGTATTTTTGCTTTGTTCGTTTTTATCGATTCTCGTACGTAATCTATAGATGTCCTTTATATCAGACTTATTCATGCCGCAATTTATTTGTTTAGAAAGCGATAAAACCATTCCGATCAGTTCTTCTTGTGACTCATTTGCTTTTATTGGTACGTTCTTTATCTCAATGTTTGATTTTCGTGTTTGTCTTTGCATATCTTCAACTTTTTCCTCTAAAAGAGTGATGTATTCTCTATCCTTTTTAGCTTGAGTCTCTAAATGGCCTATTTTTTTCTTGAATTCCTCATTTTGGCTTAATAAAATTGCGATAGTTTTATCTATATTGTGGTTGGATTCTTGAATCTCTTTTATATTAAAGGATATTACTTCTAGTTCTTTCTGTTGTGTTGTCATAAAGGCTCCAATCATGTCCCTTATGTCCTCCTTAAAGTTACTTAACTCAGATGATACGTCTTCCTCTTTTCCTCTTTTAAATCTCTTTACAGAATAGTTTGGAGGCGTATTTTCCATAAGGTCATTCAAATTGGAATCAGAAAAAGATTTATCCCCGACATTTAGAGCAATTTGAGGTGTTGTGATCGGCTTCTTAATGGGTGGGCTGCGCTTGAGAGGCATGATGCTCTGCTTCAATTTATTTATTAATTATTAATATTCATATGTAAGTCACCACAACAGTTGTTATGATTGAGCTATCTGTTTGATAATTTCGAAGGGCGCGTCACAATCTATGATAGCCCCACAGCAAAACGGCCCGCCCGTCACGCAGCAGACACCCGGTTCGAAACCAGCACAAAAAATATTATATTTTCTTACTTGCAATTTCACCACGTCAATCCCAGACGTTCCTCAGGCAAAGACAGCTATCTCTCTCAGGCCCCTCCCAGTAGGCGTAGACCACCCGTACAAACTCCACAAGAGTAAGCAGGAACCGAAAAACAGCAGCGTCCACCAATGAGCAGCAAGAAAAGCAACCAACACAAAACAGCACCAGAAGAGCAATGCACACGTCCGCTCGGGTCGACGGCGAGTGGAGGAATGTAATAGTATTTAAAAATTACGAATAAGGGTAGGTAAGTGGTGGTTGAAAATTAAAACAAAATAAAAATAACCAATTATTATTATATCAATCAATGAATAAATATTTAGGAATAAATACTGACAATTTCAAATCTATAAACTAATAATTACAGATTTGTACGATTTATTTAGTTTTTTTTTTATTTGGCCCGGCATAGTAGCCCGGCACAGTGCCTCTGCCTCTGCCTCGGCTTCTGCCTCTGCCCCTGCCCGGGCCTCGGTCTCCCCCATTTGCGTACTGCCCGCTCAATGTAAAGTTCAAGTTAACTCTTAGCACTAGTGATGGTTTTTTATTTGTTTAATTGACACAAACTATGCATGCACTCTATCACTGAAATAAAAAAATAAAACACTCACGAGCATTCTTGCTTTTCCATTGATGACCTAAAATTGAAAATGTATTTTATTATTTTTCTTTTTTATTTCAATAAATTTGTCCAATTGTAATACTAGTTTTGTATCAGAATAACTACGTTAGTAAAGCCGGGTACAATTTATAAGATGCGGCTGATGAACGCAGCTGAAGATATTTAGAAAATTGAAGATTCTGCCGCGCCGCGTCCAAGAGACCCTGAATATTGTACCACTCTTCAGCCGCGTCCGGCAGTCTTATAATTTGTTTTTGGCTTAACAGTAGATCATTTCAATGTTCGGATTATTCGCAGTCGCGCATCTATACTTTATCGTAATGTACGTAACGGTTTGCGGTCCCTGATGGCGGCTTCCATTCCGTATATAAATATTTTTTTAATAGCCTAGATTATGTCCCACTGCTGGGTAAAGGCTTCCCCATTATCATTCCATTTGACCCTGTCCTCGGCGAGCTTTTGTGATTTTGGCTCGAATGTATCCAACTCAAAAAACAAAGTTAACGACACGTGAGGGAAAAACCATTTTGTCAAGGCCAGAGATTCTCGCCGAGATCGAGGACTTTTATGGCCGTTTATACGCTACACATGTTCCTCGACCTGAGCGTGAAGACTCAGATTCTAGAGCCACCCTGACACGCCATTATTCTGACGAGCTGCCAGACATCGACCAAGGTGAAATCGTGTTGGCTTTGAAGCAACTTAAGAATGGAAAAGCCCCCGGAGAAGACGGAGTTACCTCAGAACTCCTAAAGGCAGGAGGAGCCCTTATTATACAGGAGCTACAAAGCCTGTTTAACACCGTTCTTCGCTGTGGGAGAACTCCAAAGGCGTGGAACAGGAGTTTGGTTGTTCTCTTTTTTAAGAAGGGTGATAAAACCCTTCTTAAGAATTATAGACCCATCTCACTCCTGAGCCACGTCTATAAGTTGTTCTCAAGGGTCATCACGAATCGCCTTGCAAGAAGACTCGATGAGTTTCAGCCTCCGGAACAGGCCGGGTTTCGAGGAGGATATGGTACCATAGACCACATCGACACAGTAAGGCAGATTATACAGAAGTTGGAGGAGTATAATCGGCCCCTGTGTCTTGCATTTGTGGACTATGAGAAGGCCTTTGACTCCGTTGAAACCTGGGCTGTTTGGGAGTCCTTACAGCGTGCTGAGATGTCTATATGAATCGGCCACTATGTATGTCCAATTACAAAACCAGCAATTTAAGACCATCCAGTTGCGCAGAGGGGTGAGACAGGGGGATGTTATTTCCCCGAAACTGTTCACAAACGCACTGGAGGATATGTTCAAGACGCTGGACTGGAACGGTATGGGCATCAACATAAACGGCGAGCACATCTCACACCTACGTTTCGCAGACGATATAGTCTTATTGGCGGAATCGCTGGAGGAGCTGCAACAGATGCTGGACGGCCTGGCTTCAGCCTCACAGCGCATAAGTCTTCAAATGAACTTGGATAAAACCAAGGTTATGATCAACCAACACCTTGATCCAAGACCTGTCGCTGTATGTGGCCACCAGCTCGAAGTTGTTTCCGAATATAACTACCTTGGACAGATCCTTCAACTAGGTCACCCCTACCACAATGCCTGAAAACTAAAGTTTTCAACCAGTGCGTCCTACCTGTTATGACCTACGGTGCTGAGACTTGGACACTCACAGCACGACTGGTCCGCCAGCTCAGTGTCACTCAGCGAGCTATGGAGCGTGCTATGCTTGGAGTCTCTCTGAAGGATAGGATCCGTAACGATCTTATCCGACAGAGAACCAAAGTAGTAGACATAGCACATAGGATTAGCAAGCTGAAGTGGCAGTGGGCTGGCCACATTTGTCGAAGAACCGACAACCGCTGGAGCAGACGTGTTCTTGAGTGGAGACCGCGTCTTGGCAAGCGTAGTGTAGGACGCCCACCGGCTAGGTGGAGTGACGATTTGCGAAAGGTCGCTGGCAGATGCTGGATGCGACAAGCCGAAGACAGGGTAAAATTATCAGGGTATGGCGCAATTTGGAGGAGGCCTATGTCCAGCAGTGGACAACAGTTTAGGCTGATGATGATGATGATGATGATGTATCCAACTCGTCTTTCCACGGTTTGGATGCATATTTGGAGAGGAAATATTGAAATATTTAAACTGAATTAATAAATTAATTCTTTGATATTGAAAATTTAAATCACCATATAATTGGCTTCATCATACTTAATTTATAACAATCACATCCAACATCAAACATACCACACATTCTAGTTTGAACAAAAACTTTGTAACGCAAACTCAGATCTTACAAAAAATGGCGTGCGACTTTCTACGGAATACTGGAAATCAATTAAAATATTGAATTGTTTTGATATATTTTCAATTATCAAATGGCACCTATTTATTCTTTATGATATGTTTTCTCTCTCTAACACTTTATTTATCATTTTTTCATAGAATTAACACCGAAATATTTAATGAAAACCGACAAACAACGACCGTGATTTACTTTCGTGTCTAAAAAACTTCGAATCACGCGTCGAATATGGCTTATTTTTAGATAATTGATAATTATTAATGTAAAGGTATCTTTTAATAAACTATATAACAACAATAAGAGAGTTAAAAATCAATATTTACATTTTTAAAAAATCCTGCGCACCACTCGTCGTTGTTCTTAAACAACACACGAGTTTGCCTGTATTTTTTTTTAAATATGCCTTTTGCTAATGTCTTTTTGGCCAATGTTACATTAAAGGTACTTTATTCAAGCATTATATATATTTTTTTCATAACGCTTTTTATAATATATTTTGAATTTAGGACGCTTTTTCATTACTAGTGTATTTTCCTATCAAAATGACAGCTTACGTCAAAATTGGAGGTCGGGACGTTTGAGTGGCTATCGCTAGACTATACGATTACCATACTATAGTGTCGTAAACGTTTCCCGCTGCCATAATTTAGTTCCAAATACGCTCACAATGGCGCTGTTCAAATTCCCATACAAAATTTTACTATTACGATTACTATACTATAGAGCCAAATGTTCCTGCTTGGGGCACAGATGTATGCAACGATATAAAAATTAGATAATCTGAACACAAAACATTCCCACCTGAGAGCAATGAAATTAAACAATAGTCGATGCCAAATTCACGATCGTAACAATGGCACCTGTTTATAACCATCCCTAAAGAGTTGTGATTGCTGCTACATACTTCTTGCGTAACAATCACTCCTAACAATTATTGTCAAAGTAATTTCGCTCTTAAATCAGAACTAATAAAGTCCACAAGAAGTGTAAATTAGAGTTGGTATCGGAATAAGTAACGAGGCCTCATTCGAGTCACGTGTCGCCTCGCGACAAGGGAAATAATGGAGGGGTGAAGTGGGGGATGTAATGACCGGGCCTTTAAGACTGCGATATACCCTCGGGAACTTCGATCTTACTGTTGAGTGGCACTTGATCAAGTTTTTCACGCGTTAGTAGTGAATCGAAGAGTCCGTGATAATTGGAACTGCATGATATACCTACCGAAATAAGTGTTATATTTTTTTCTGAATCTAGAGCAGTACCTTACACAAGCATGAATATTTCCTTTTATGCATACCAGTTTGTTAACATACTGCATCAGTCCGTTTACGTCCTTCTGCAAGGCACGGGCCTCCTCTACAATCAAGAGTACGATTCAGAGTGGTTAGGCCATATAGTCAACGTTACAATACTTAGTTACTAACGTATTATTATTATTAATACTGTTAGATTCGGCTGCTGCTAATTACTATATAGATAATAGTTCCTATTGTGGTGGAAAGGCTTTTATCAGGCACGGCTTAAAATTTTCATCATTTTCTACAATGTAGTAAAAAAACATAATTTATCAGTCTCCTTGTAAAGGAGTAAGAAATAATTGTAGAAGCTGATTGCCTAATTCATCACTACAGACCAATGACGTCAATAAGTTCTCGAGTAAAGTATCAAGCATGACAATGAAAAGTACATGAAAAATGTTGGTGATGTAAGTTGCTTAGCTTGCAACCTATCGCTATGAAAATCTTTGAACGAAAACCTATTTCCAGTGATGAATTTATATGTAAATGACGATAATATAATCGTGTTTGTATCGGAGTCAGCCACAGTTTACATACATAAACTCACGCCTATTTTCCAGAAGTTATGCAGAGGTACCAGGATACCCAAGTTTCGTGTTATATGTTCCGTCCCCCGATGTGATAGGAGGCGAGCCGATCGCTATATCGGGCATAAATTCCTGACTCCGTTCTGATAATGAATAAAAAGAAAGCAATATCACTGTCAGACCCCGGATACATAAGTATGACATCCAGGATTCGAGCTCAAGTTATCAGAGTTGTAACTGTAACGTATTACAATTTACAACTACGCCACCGAGGTAGTCCAAAAAATCTCACCTTATAAAATTAAATACAACGTGAGCGATAAAAACGAAGTGTGAAACTACCTAAATACAGGGCCGTAATAGGGGTCCGCTTACCTTGAATTCATTTAACCTGGGACGAAACCCTTCTGTAGCCGACCGTTTTCACTTATCCGTTGCGTTGATCTAAATAAATTCACTTAAAGCGGAAAATTTCGGATGCTTGACCTCCTGTGAAGAAGGTGATGCAAGATATACCGGGTATCTCAAGACTGCTACCGAAAACGAAGCCGGGTGGTAGTTTTAGTGACTACAAACACAATGCAACTAAAAATTACGCAAAGAAACGCGACAATAATTTTTTATGATTTTTTTTTTCTTTTTTTTTATACTGGCCTCATAGTGGCGGCATTGCACCTGATGGAAAGTGCCAATGCCGCCCAGGCAGAGTATCCATTGGCATCGCACGGCAGTCCCGTGCCAATGGAAACAATTATGCCGGCCTGCTAAGGTGCCTCTTCACACCGCGGCGGAAGGACCCAGGATTGTAGGAAGGAGGGAACACGTGCGCCGGCAAACAATTCCACAGCCTGACGGTGCGGCACAAAAACAAATTTGAGAACCGTTTGGTTCGCGCCGGGATGGTGTGGACCATCAAGCTATGGCTTCGCAAGCCAGCACGCGTGGTTCTGGTTAGGATATAGGATAGGATAGATTTTTTAAATATCGTCACTTTTGGCTGGTAAATCCATAGTTTTTGCTAAAATAATAATTTAAACTCTTTTATACCCTAGATTATTTATAAATAAAAGGGTATACACAATTATTCTAGGAAAAAATGCATTTGCAGTAGAAAATATATATATATATTTATATTCTACTGCAATAAATGATGAGACGAGAATGCCGTTCGACTGATGGTAAGCAATAACTTACCATCAGTCAGAGGGCCCACGTACGTTTTTATTTTTTTAATTTCATTGACAAAGGACGGTTTTCTCGTCTGCCAATGACTAAGCTTTTAGGGATGGAAGAGTCGATTTTTATGTACTCTTTATCTCATCTCTATATAAACAAATAAATAACATATTTTTTAAAAGAAATCAATCCTAGTTGGCGCTTATTATAAACAGTTCTAACCCCCAAATACTGCATAGCTACTCAGCCACCGGACTCATTTGATATGACGTTATTTTGAGGTTCCGTTAAATTTCGAAACGAAATACTGGATAATTAAAATTAGAGCTCTGGCAAATATTCTTATTTCAAACTACAGATCATTTTATGTAAATTGAAAAAATATATTCATAAAATTGAATTCTTTATAGAAAACTAATATTGTAGTTGAACATTGTTCCAGTATATACTGAATAGCTACAATCAGTACAAATCATTGTATAATTAATTATATTACATTATATATTTAGCCCTACAACTATTTAGAGAGCTTGGTTATATGGGGTACAGTGGGCTGGAGAAGAGCCAATTACCTGCCAAATGTTTTGATTCCAACAAGCATATATATAAATTATTGTGTAGAAATCATTTAGAGTGTGCCTTTATACTGTGCATAATATATTATATGATTAATATTATATTATGTACAGTATAAAGGGACACTCTAAATGATTACTACACAATATAAAATATGCTAGGCATTTTAGAAGCACATTTAGTTAATATAGGATAAGAAAACATATATTTGTGTACATGTAAAAGCTTAATAGTTATGTATACATTATTATAAGTAGAAATTACCTGGAGATTTGATCCTTATATGTGTGAAATTTATAACTTCAATCACTCCTGCGATCGCATAGAAATAATTCGCAATATGGCATTGTTGTTGCTAGTTGGGAATTTTCATGCCACGATTTTGTAGTTTAACCAACTCTGCTGCAACTTTGTGTTGTACAGTCGGCTGTTCCACGTGAAATACATCTTCAATAATCTTCTTGTAACTGCCTGTCGTAGAATATCATAAAGCAAGTAACAGTTAGTCGCAAGTTTTTATCAATCGACTTCGATTTGTAGTGGGTTCTATTTTGTCTCCAGCAAGGAATACAGATGCAGAATGGATGCAGAACAGTTTCTTTCTTCAGGCGGAACCTCACTTTGTTTGAATGTTTTCTTCTTTGTATTTGTCAAAAGCATTGAGTTTTTTCTTGATTGACTCGCCTTGATGAAGCTATATCGTCATCAGACAGCGATGAAACCGACGCGAGAGTCGTTTTAGTAAATTTTATGTAGAATTGAAAAAGTTAAGAGTGGTCGCAGGCGGAATTAAGACGACGGCTGCTTAAAACTAGAAATTCGTAAAAATTTGACTGTTTGACAGCTGTCAAACTCTTAAGTTGCTTTCGAGAATACGAATCGAATGAATAATGCCCCGTTAAATATTTAATTCTTAAGTGGTTTAATCGTAGTTATATTTAACTGGAATCAATTTAACAGGGCATTAGAGCTATTAACCGGAGTTAAAAGTTAATTGGCTTTCCAGTATTTGGGCATAAGTCTGTGATAACCTGTGGTACTATCACATTCGAGTTTGCAACGGTTTTATTATCAAAATCAATGATTCAATCAATATTAAATCACACATCAATTAATTATATAATACTATGATTGATTAAATTCTGTACGCAAACATAGATTACACATTGAGAATAAATTTACTGTGGAAAAATGTTTAGCAACAATGCCGTGTACACATATTAGAAATACTTATGTATAAAATGTGTGAATTCCAAAGTAGGCAAGATCGTGTTTCGAGCACACGTCTTGATATTACTACTAACAGTGTCAGTTTAAAAGAAAACAAAAAGAGACTACCTGAAGACAAATAACAAGATAACCTTTTTTCCTATTATAATTCCTAAAACAGAGCGTGTACTTTGAAATTTTAACATCAATAACTTAATATTTGATTGTATAAAAAATTACTCGGTTATCTTCAGTTCAGTACCTATTTGTTCCCATACTTCTTACTTTAAGTGAGCATATTTTTATTCTTTATATTTAACATTATAAATAATTTCTCTTTTACGCACATACTCTAATCGTTTTACTTCCATTTTTTAAAGGAATGCACAGACGAACTTTTGGCTAATTACTGATAATTAAATAAATAAATACACCCTACAGTCACATACATAGTCCTGACCCCACATTAAGATCAATTAAGTGTTGTGTCGTGGGTATCGGGAACTACGAGAGACTTTTCGGTCTCACAAACACCCAGACCCGAGAGAAATACTTGTGGGCCTCACAAACATTTCTCTCGGCGGCGCGGCGCGGGGATCGAACCCGCGGTCCCTCGTTTCACAGGCGGCGTCTAACCAAATGCGCCACGGAAGCTGTCAATAACGTCCAATCTAGTATTTACAAACAACTGGTCAAAGAACTGCGGCGTTTATTTCTATTAAGTCAAGTTAGATTCCCAGCAACACCTCATGTAAATAATTAAAAATGTCCAAATTGTATTCAACAATTTTAATTTGTATGCAAATTGAATGAAGAAAATTATACCTTGTATGTTTTATAAATTCTAATTTAATTGTAAGTTTTAAGAAATGTTCTATTAGTTTGGCTTAAAAAGCGGATAGCCATATTTACAAAACCTATTTTTGTGTAAACTCAAGGTTGTCCACGATCGCAAATCGCCCAAAAGCGCTGTGGTGCACGGAGAAATTATTATTTTTTTCTCTTTTCAAATTTCATTACATTGAATATTATTATCATTACTACTATTGGACTACTAGTATAAATGTACATTGTATAAATTATGAAAGAATATTTTTAATGAAAGCGTTGAAGATATTTTTTACTTTCATTTGTAGTTCCTAATTTCACCACTTGTCAATTTATGTTAGATGCGCTGTATGTCTCAGACGTTTTTGTTTTTGAAGGTCATGCCCTCGAATTTCGACCGACAGTGTGCACACAACAAAAGAATCCATTGTTCAGATAGCTGTAAGACGCGTTGCTCTAGTATTTATGGCCGCTTCTTTACTCTATGCGTAAGACGAAAAACTACAATGTGTTTTGAGCTTAAAGAAAAAAGCAGGGATACCAGGTCATATATTTTCCCATAAATATTTTAACTAAATAAATAAATAGACGCAACATTTAAATTCATAGTCCTGACCCTACAAATGATAATCTTGTGTCGTGGGTATCAGAAACTACGAGAGACTTTTTAGTCTCACTAACACCCCGATTTGAAAAAAATATCAAGTCACTCAAATATTTGTCTCTTCTTGAGCTGGTATCGAAACCGCGGCCTCACTTTTACATCTGGCGTCTAACCAGCTGCGATGAATGATGCGGATGAAGGGCGTCAGTATTAAACAACGTGACGTTTTGCAATATTTTCACAAAGGTTAGAAAGCAAAAATAGAATGTTGGCCTTGTATAATTATTATTAATACTTATATCATTTACGTAACTCGAATAATACACAGCTAGTAATAATAATATATACATAGAAATAAAACCTGCCGAGTGTTCTATAAATTATAGAAGATCAGAGAATTCATAGTAACGTAACTACTAAGGATAGAATAACATCCTACTTTATTTTATTTATTTATTTTAAGAAAGCTTACAAACAAGTGTTTACAATATACTTAATATTTCCATAAATCAAGTTTTAATAACAAGTTTCTACAAACGAATCGTAAATAACAAAGGTACAGAAAACCTATTGATATAGACCTAAACATTTCTCAAATGTAAAAAAATGGAGAAAAATATACCTACATATTTTTTTCTTTTCTATTTCTTAATTAAAATAAAATGATATAGCAAAGTATCGAATGTGTAATAATACAGCGCTTGTATATTTTTTTAATCATCTGGCTTTTTTTCCTGGAATATAGATTTTTCAAAAATACATTTATGCACTTTTTGTTTTCATCCATATCAGGCTCATGTGTCCTTTCAGCACTCTTTGTTATTCCCCACAGTTTAGGATTCGGTCATCTGTAAAAATTAAATCTAATTAATTAAAGAATAAAATATATGTACCTAATTAATATGTGCAGAACAAAATATAAATTGAAATAACGTAAGGTAACGTGACGCCTCGGGTCAAGGCGTGTGTGGATTGAGTATTTATTGCATTGCCTTTAAGTTTTGGCACTCAAAGTCTGTAAGTTGTAAACATAAAATCTTTGTTTTTGTTGATGAACACGTCTGTTTGTATCTAAAATAAAATAAATAAAAAATAAAGAAGTATTAAGCTTGGTGGATTGGGTGCACTTTTGTAATTTTTTCGAATACAGACTTCAAATTTGAAAAATACAACTTAACTGACTTCGAAACTACATTTTATAATTTATAGATTATGCATGTTGTAGCTTCACTTAATACACAGGAGGACAATTTATGAAGACAGGCTGCCGGGAGACTGATTATAGAAGAGGTTTCATTCATTTTCGTCTCAAGTATGAATACTCTGGATTTTTATTATTTAGATTAAATAAATTATAGTTTACCTTTATTTCGAGTGGCGGGAGAGAAAACGGTTTTAAGAAAGTTATAATATGCTTAGTCTTCTGAATGCAATTTTTGAACGAGTGTGTTTACCCAGCTGTCTAATTTTTCGTCACATCCTATTAATTTGATCCACAAAACACGCGAAGGTATACCTTTTGAAAAGCTGAAATAAAATGAATGATGGTTTAATTTACCATAAAACCAGGAAATGCAAATTGTTATAAGCTGGTATCCCGAAACATAATATAATCCAACTAATTGAAAATCATGTACAAAATGGCGTCCTCTTCGAGTAGTATACAGATTGTCATAATAAACAAAGTCAAGATAATTTGGTCGGATAATACTTTTAAAATACGGATTTTTATGCAAATATAATCCTATTTTTCAATGTATTCTATGAAATACTAATTGCAGATGTTAGTAATAATGAACGTCTATATTTATTTTTACCAATATACTAAATAAAATGCACTTACCAGTGAGAGGTTATATTTTCATATTATCGTTTAGATCGGCTATCACAGCCAATAATAAAGCAGCACACCATACCTTTTGTCTTATAATTAGTTTCAACACTCTTTTACATACATTTTTGACCGCAAATATTCGTAAAATACTCAGTAATTCAAGTTTATAACAAACCGCACGTCTTATTTGTTTGGGTACACTCAGTGTTCCCCTACAAAATTATGTGAAACTATGACAAGGACCGCAAATTGTGTTTTGTCACTTTCATTTTTTAAGGTTTATGCATAAGTCTAAGTGAGATGGACTATATATGTCAAATGCATGTCAAGTCTATTGATACTACGTCTATGAGGAGGCATAATTTTTAACACGCTGTTATTAACTTCGCCTATATATATGTAGGTCAGGGGTGCTCCTATCTAGTGGTCATGGCTTGTCCTAGAATAGGTGCTACGAGTACGCGACCTCGGCCCCCCGAGCTACTGCAGTCACTACAAACATTCCCTTCCATGACTGCAGTATCCACTCCTACAGGCCATACTCTCCTTTCCCATTATATCCTCTACTCACAAACCCTATTTCCTTTCCCCCGCTGATGATGGGCAGCAGCGTCGTCAGCGCGAGTCCCCTCCTGCGCTCGCCAACCCGCCTGCCAAGCGTGGCGAGTATTGGCAAATCCCCTCAATGGCGACACAAAAATTGACCAGGCCCCCAGTCCCCGGCAGCCGCACTATTCCTGGCGATGGTAGCAGCCATGGTTACGGTGGGGCAGGGGGTGCTAAGAATCCCCGGGTTGGCCCCGGCTACCACCCCCGACGACGACTGGCCCTGGTAACACACAACATACGCACTTTGAGGACAGACGAGAAGATTGTCGAACTGGAAGAAGAATTGAGCGGGTTACACTGGGATATTCTGGGGTTATCGGAAGTCCGAAGAATCGGGGAGGATACGATAACCCTGAAGTCTGGTAACCTGCTCTTCTACCGGGGGGACGACCAACAGTCCCGAGGAGGTGTCGGATTTCTCGTCCACAGGTCTCTCATCAACAACATCGTATCCATCGAAAGTGTGTCGAGCAGGGTAGTATACCTTATACTCAGAATATCCAAAAGATATTCGTTGAAGGTCATACAGGTATACGCGCCGACCTCGACACACCCAGATGAAGAAGTAGAGGAGATGTATGAGGACATTAGTCGGGCCATACATACTTCCAAAACCTACTTCAATGTTGTTATGGGGGACTTCAACGCAAAGTTGGGCAAGAGAAGCGATGCAGAGTTGAAAGTGGGGCAATTTGGACATGGGCAACGGAACCTCAGGGGTCAGAGGCTGGCCGACTTTCTGGAAAAAGAGGGACTCTTCGCGATGAACTCTTTTTTCCAGAAGCCGCCTCACAGGAAATGGACCTGGTTGAGTCCTGACGGATCTACGAGAAATGAGATAGATTTCATCTTGACGACGAATAGACGGATGTTCAGTGATGTCTCTGTGATCAACAGGGTGAAAACCGGTAGTGATCACCGAATGGTTAGGGGCACATTGAATATCAACGTCCAATTAGAAAGGCGCCGCTTGATGAAGTCTACGCTCCGACCTACTCGCGCCCATATCCAAAACCCCGAGAGCTTTCAACTCGAGTTGACAAATCGCTTTGATTGTCTAAAAGAAAACCTTGCAGTGGACGAGTTAAACAGCGGTTTGGTAGAAGCTGTCCATACGGTGGGATCTAAGTATTTTAGACCTCGCCGTAGAGATAGACCACAAAAACTCTCGATCCACACTCTTGACCTCATGGCCGAACGTCGATCTTTGACGCTGCAGTCTTCCGTTGACGCCGAAGCATATCGGCGGCTCAATAGACGGATCTGGAAGTCCTTGCGACACGATGTCCGTGCTCACAATACTGTGAACATTAAGGAGACAATTGAGCGGAACGGAGGCTCCAAAGTGTTTGCAAGAGACTTGTCTATTGGGCAAAGCCAGTTGTCTAGGCTAAAGACGGAAGACGGCCGCGTGGTATCGACGAGGGCAGAGGTATTAAGGGAGATCGAGAGGTTCTACGGACAGCTTTACACCTCGGTTGCCAAACCTACTGTTAGCTCGGCCGAAGACCCGAGAGCCGAGTTAATCCGACACTTTAGCGATGATATCCCGGACATCAGCCTGTTTGAGATTGAGATGGCCCTCAAACAACTTAAAAACAACAAGGCGCCGGGTGAGGACGGAATCACTTCAGAGCTTCTGAAAGCGGGCGGAACGCCGGTACTGAAAGTCCTTCAGAGGCTCTTCAATTCCGTTCTCCTCGAGGGCTCAACGCCGGAGGCATGGAGCAGGAGCTTGGTGGTACTGTTCTTCAAAAAAGGTGATAACACTTTGCTGAAGAACTACAGGCCCATCTCGCTCCTGAGCCATGTCTATAAGTTGTTTTCAAGGGTCATCACAAATCGTCTCGAACGCAGGTTTGATGACTTCCAGCCTCCCGAACAAGCCGGTTTCCGAAAAGGCTTTAGTACCATAGACCATATTCATACGCTACGGCAGGTTATACAAAAAACCGAGGAGTATAACTTGCCGCTTTGTTTAGCGTTTGCGGACTATGAGAAAGCCTTTGATTCGATCGAGACCTGGGCTGTGCTACAGTCTCTTCAGCGGTGCCACATAGACTATCGGTACATCGAAGTGTTGAAGTGTATATACAACAACGCCACCATGTCGGTCCGAGTACAGGATCAGAGCACGAAGGCTATTCCACTACAGAGAGGCGTGAGACAGGGAGATGTCATATCTCCGAAACTGTTCACTGCCGCGCTGGAAAATGCCTTCAAGCTCTTGCAGTGGAAAGGATTCGGCATCAACATCAACGGCGAGTATATTACTCACCTTCGATTTGCCGACGATATTGTAGTCTTGGCAGAATCGCTGGAAGACCTTAGCACTATGCTCGAAGACCTTAATCGAGTTTCCCAACAGGTGGGTCTTAAAATGAACATGGATAAAACGAAGATCATGTCGAATATCCATGTTGTGCCCACCCCCATTGGAGTCGGGGGCTCGACTCTCGAAGTTGTAGACGAATATGTCTATTTAGGACAAGTGGTCCGGTTAGGCAGGTCCAACTTCGAGAGAGAGGTTAATCGGCGAATCCAACTCGGTTGGGCAGCGTTCGGGAAACTTCGCGACGTCTTCTCGTCCAAAATACCTCAGTGCCTAAAATCGAAAGTCTTCGATAGTTGTGTGTTACCAGTGATGACATACGGCACCGAGACGTGGCCTCTCACTGTGGGCCTCATTAAAAGGCTCAAAGTCACTCAACGAGCCATGGAGCGGGCTATGCTCGGTGTTTCCCTACGAGATCGAATCAGAAATGAGGAGATCCGTAGGAGAACCAAGGTTACCGACATAGCCCATAGGATTGGCAAGTTGAAGTGGCAGTGGGCCGGGCACATAGCTCGTAGAACCGATGGCCGTTGGGGCCGAAAGGTTCTCGAGTGGAGGCCACGTACAGGCAAGCGAAGTGTTGGACGCCCGCCTACAAGGTGGACGGACGATCTCACTAAGGTCGCAGGAAGTCGCTGGATGCAGGCCGCTTCCAACAGGTCATTGTGGAGATCATTGGGGGAGGCCTATGTTCAGCAGTGGACTTCCTGTGGCTGATATGATGATGATGATGATGATATATATGTATGTATGTATGTAAGAGAAACTGTGAAGTCGATTTTTGAACACTTCAAAACGTCGTCGGTTTGACTTGAAATTTTGAATACTTATCCACACACTTATCCAGACCGATGACGACGCAATAATTTTAATATTATATTCACAGACCAATTAGAAAATTATATTACATTATATTATAATCCAGAAAAATAAAAATAAAAATACATTTTTTTTTCTTTAAATTTAATTTTGGTAATTTGCGCACAGCTGTCTTGCTTTGATAACCACTCAAACGTCCCAATGATAAAAGAATTATAAAGGATCACGCATAAAAGTAGCTATATTTGTCAAGTTATAGTTATGTTAAGAATATCGACGCGGAATGTACATTTATGTATCTGTCTCATTTACACAAAGCTGACTTGTCCCTTAATGAAAGAGACAAATAATAATTCCTTTGTTTCGAATATGGCAATATTTTGTTCACTAACCACACTGGGACCGCCCATAGACCAAAATGACGCCATTTTAGTTATGCTTTCGAAACCACAGACTATTAAACCAAAAACTGCATGAAATGTCAAACTGTGGCGTTATCTGTCAATCGGAGTAAACAAATCTGCACAGTCAAAGAATTTCGGATTATTCATTGGTTAATCTCGTTTGTTAAGTTTGTTTAGTTTGCTTATTAGTTTAGTTGTTAAGTTTTTAAAATGCCTCAGTGTTGTGTTAAAGGATTCGAGTCGAGTTCAAGCAAAAAGGACCCTAACATTTCTTTTCATAGGTTAGTAACTGTTTTTACGAAATACTAACAAATATGTGCTAAATTTACATTTTGGGTTTATTTTTATCATTTATAAATGTATTTGGATCTTGTTGATTAAGTTTTAGACTCTTCTAGGCGTTATTTATACAAGTAGTGTAAATAACAACCTCATTGTTTGTTTACACACAAGTTTAGAGATGAGTGGATTCGATACGAAATTATTCATATCGATATTATCATTTTTAAATATTTTGATCTTTATTTTTCAAAAAAAGAAAAAAATAGTTTATACCGGGTATATCAAGACTGCTACCGAAAACGAAGCCGGGTGATAGTTTAAGCGACTTCAGACACAATCCAACAGAAAAACTTGCAAAAAAAAGCGACATTTTTTTTTTGTTATTTTTTTCCTATGGCCATATTTGGGTGGTAAATACATTTTTTCCTAAAATAATAGTGTATATCCTTTTATTTATAAATACTCTAAGGTATAAAAGAGTTTAAATTATTATTTTAGCAAAAACTATGAATTTACCACCCAAAATTGACGATATTTAAAAAATCATAAAAAATAATTGTCGCGTTTCTATGCGAAATTTTTAATTGCATTGTGTTTGTAGCCACTAAAACTACCACCCGGCTTCGTTTTCGGTAGCAGTCTTGAGATACCCTGTATTTAAATATATATTCAGACCGACAAACAAAGTGAAATTAAAAATATTTTTTAGATTCCCTATAAACATACAAACCAGGACAAAATGGATACAAAAAATTGGAAGCTATTGGAACCCTGCAATAAATACATTTATTTGTTCATTACATTTTGAAAAAGAAAACAGCTTTCCAACAATATTCCCGGTAAGTGAAATTGTAGTAATTATGATATTTTACCTAATAATCCTATTAATAATACAACTGTTAATCAATAACAAAGATGACATGCAAGATAATTTGGACAATTGGTAGTCTATTGTCTAATGTTCTGGAGAACCTTTTAATGAACAGAAATAGTTTTATATTTTATTATTAATTATTATAATTGTTTATCTTAACCAACACTTTCATATTCATTGATTGAATTCTAAGTGAGACATAATGATTTTCCTCAGTCAAATAATAGCAATAAAAATCTACCTATGTTATTTTATTTTATTTGGTATGTATTAAATATCCTGATAGGTATTTTTGATTTTAGCAAAGAATGGTGCAACGTAATAATGAACGAAATGTATTAGATGCAACTGGGTGTTTGTCTCGACAGGTATAACCTTGTAACGGTTGTAACATGTAAATTAGTATTAGTTGGTCATATGTTTACATTATGGCGACTAAAAAAGTAACGATAATTGTAAAGTATAAGTATATTTTTAGGAATATCAAGAAATAATTACCTCCAACCGTCACATACATAGTCTGACCCCACACTAAGATCAAAATGTTTAATACTATTGTTCATATTACTATTGTTTATGTAGCAGTTGCATTTTTATTAGTTTTGTTATTTATCATAATATTTATATTTATACATACATAAACTCACGCCTTTTTCCCAGAATGGGTAGGCAGAGGTGCAACCAGGACACCCACATTTCAGCCTCCGTGGCGCAGGCGGTAAGACGCCGTTTGTGAATCGAGAGGCCGCGGGTTCGATCCCCGCACCGAGAGAAATGTTTGTGCGGCCCACAAATATTTCTCTCGGGTCTGTGTGTTTGTGAGACCGAAAAGTCTCTCGTAGTTCCTGATACCCACGACACAAGACTCGATCTTAATGTGGGGTCAGGACTATGTATGTGACTGTTGGGTGTTATTTATTTATTTATTTATTTCGCCTTGTATGTTCCGTCCTACGATGTTGTGGGTGGCGAGCCTATCGCAATATTGGGCACAAATTCCTGACTGTGCTGATAATGAATAGAAAAATCCGATATCACTTTGCGCGACCCGGGATTCGAACTCGAGACCTCAGCTTTGTAACCGTACCATAATACAACTACGCCACTGAGGCAGTCAATATTTATACATAAATTAAAATCTATAGTCCACATTATTCACCGCTTGTATGTTTATGTATGTATGTACCTTATGTTTTTTTTTGTTTGATTGAATTATTCGAAAAATATTTTTGTTCTAGTGCTGATTTCCTGCCTTCGTTCGCGATGTCCGCTACAATTCCTTTATTCAAAATCAAAATCAAAATATTCTTTATAGTTTAAGTTCATTTCATTTGGCGATCTAGTGTTGTTACATAGTTTATTAAGTCTTTTAATTATTTTTATTTTTTTTTCGAGTTTCATATTTTTTTATATAAAGCAGCTGTTAAATAAATAATTGTCGAAAGAGACTGACTTCTGTTATACAGGGCTTCCTAGTTCAGGAGTCAGGGTGTTATTATGTTGTAAACATGTTGTAATGAAATAAAGATTAATTATTATTATTATTATTTATTCAAATAGTCTTTCAAAAGATCTTTTGGATTGTTCATTTCTGCTACCACTGCTTCGGAACGTGTTGTAGCTGTGAAGAAGAAGTGGCGCAAGAAACTTCGTCAGCAACACGAACTGTCTTCTTTTTTCTTTTTTTTATATCGTCATTTAAAATTACAATAGTTCATGTCACAGAACACAATAATGTCAGTTTATTTAGTTAATTGTGTTTATTTAGTTAATTGTTTAATTTCTATTTTTACATTTTAATTGTTAATTTTGTGTAGATATTTTATTTCTATTTATATATTTAAGTTGTTAGTTTAGTGTACATATTTTCATTGTTGTTTGCTAAATGTCTGTTTTTTTTTTAGATTTTAGTTATAATTTGGCAAAAGAAATATTGACATGGTGAAAATTGGTGCTTAAGGAAAAAAGTGTGGTATATTCGAAGTCGCAACCGAATTCTAGCTATTAATAAAGTTGTATTTTATCTCACGTGTGTATTATTTGACAAATCCAATCCAATCATCAGGTAAAACTTACCCATCAAATAAATCATAGCATGAAAAAAATATCAAAACATTGACCTATTATTATCAGATTTAATTTTTAAAGACTTGACTGTCAAGTCCTAAAATCCCCTGTTTATACTCAATTGACATGTAAAGCAAAAATTAAAAATGTTATATTAATGTTAGTCGTATGCCACTGTTGATGATCGATATCGATAAAAAAATTTGGTACTAGCGTATCACTATTTTTAGGGGCGGAGCCGCCGCCATGTTTGTGAATCAAAGTGGTACGCGTCACGTGACCTTATGTTTCATCCCCTCTATTCTTTAATCATTGAAACGTCCCGACCCCCAATTTTGACGTAAGCTGTCATTTTTATAGGAAAATACACTAGTAATGAAAAAGCGTCCTAAATTCAAAATATATTATAAAAAGCGTTATGAAAAAAATAGATATAATGCTTGAATAAAGTACCTTTAATGTAGCATTGGCCAAAAAGACATTAGCAATAGGCATATTTAAAAAAAAAACAGGCAAACTCGTGTGTTGTTTGAGAACAACGACGAGTGATGCGCAGGATTTTTTAAAAATGTAAATATTGATTTTTAACTCTCTTATTGTTGTTATATAGTTTATTAAAAGATACCTTTACATTAATAATTATCAATTATCTAAAAATAAGCCATATTCGACGCGTGATTCGAAGTTTTTTAGACACGAAAGTAAATCACGGTCGTTGTTTGTCGGTTTTCATTAAATATTTCTGTGTTAATTCTATGAAAAAATGATAAATAAAGTGTTAGAGAGAGAAAACATATCATAAAGAATAAATAGGTGCCATTTGATAATTGAAAATATATCAAAACAATTCAATATTTTAATTGATTTCCAGTATTCCGTAGAAAGTCGCGCGCCATTTTTTGTAAGATCAGAGTTTGCGTTCCAAAGTTTTTGTTCAAACTAGAATGTGTGGTATGTTTGATGTTGGATGTGATTGTTATAAATTAAGTATGATGAAGCCAACTATATGGTGATTAAAATTTTCAATATCAAAGAATTAATTTATTAATTCAGTTTAAATATTTCAATATTTCCTCTCCAAATATGCATCCAAACCGTGGAAAGACGAGTTGGATACATTCGAGCCAAAATCACAAGAGCTCGCCGAGGACAGAATCAAATGGAATGATAAAGGGGAAGCCTTTGCCCAGCAGTGGGACACAATCTAGGCTATTAAAAATATATATATATACGGAATGGAAGCCGCCATCAGGGACCGCAAACCGTTACATACATTATGATAAAGTATAAATGCGCGACTGCGAATAATCCGAACATTGAAATGATCTACTATTAAGCCAAAAACAAATTATAAGACTGCCGGACGCGGCTGAAGAGTGGTACAATATTCAGGGTCTCTTGGACGCGGCGCGGCAGAATCTTCAATTTTCTAAATATCTTCAGCTGCGTTCATCAGCCGCATCTTATAAATTGTACCCAGCTTTACTAACGTAGTTATTCTGATACAAAACTAGTATTACAATTGGACAAATTTATTGAAATAAAAAAGAAAAATAATAAAATACATTTTCACTTTTAGGTCATCAATGGAAAAGCAAGAATGCTCGTGAGTGTTTTATTTTTTTATTTCAGTGATAGAGTGCATGCATAGTTTGTGTCAATTAAGCAAATAAAAAACCATCACTAGTGCTAAGAGTTAACTTGAACTTTACATTGAGCGGGCAGTGCGGAAATGGGGGAGACCTAGGCCCGGGCAGAGGCAGAGGCAGAAGCCGAGGCAGAGGCAGAGGCACTGTGCCGGGCTACTATGCCGGGCCAAATAAAAAAAAACTAAATAAATCGTACAAATCTGTAATTATTAGTTTATAGATTTGAAATTGTCAGTATTTATTCCTAAATATTTATTCATTGATTGATATAATAATAATTGGTTATTTTTATTTTGTTTTAATTTTCAACCACCACTTACCTACCCTTATTCGTAATTTTTAAATACTATTACAATTTTTGATTGTAATGGATTACGCTATACCTACCAGTACCTTTACCTATACAAATCTCGTCGTAATTAAGGATATTTTCTTAAAAATCTACCATAAACTATAATTTGGTTTCTAAACCAAACACTATAAAAAAGGATAACGGCTTTGCATGTCTCGATCGCAAAAATTTCATTAATGCAAAATCAATAAATACATTAAAAAACTAGGTTAGGCAATGTTAACATTTGATAGGACTAAGTCATTTATATTCCATTCATGTTATTACACGTAGATAGTAACTTATTTATTGGCCCCCGCGCTGTTTTAAACCGGTTAACATCTGTATCAAATATCGTCTGGATAAGAACTTACATGGGCGGCCATCTTTCAAGCTTTTTTTCACCAGTGTAGCCAACTTAGTGGATTTTCCACAAAATCTGGTAGTTTGGTTCTGGTTGGGAAACATTGCTTTTAGTGGATTTTAAATGGTTTGGGGGCAGGCGAAAATTATTGAAAAGCTGCCATTATCAAATCCGACACATCATTGTTTATTGAAAATATGATGTCATATATTGTAATCAAATATCCAAAAATAGACTAGGACGAATTTCCGTGCTTTCCGGCGTTTTTGCCATACCTATTACTGGAATCAAGTATAACAGCTCACACAATAGGTCCCATTTAAATTTAATAATGAATTCCGTGGTGCTTTACAGGCTTTTTGGCTTCTCCGGCTGTAAAAGTCTTTTTTACAGCCGGAGAAGCCGGTCATTTACCTCTTTAGTTCAATGTTTTGTCACCCGCTTTGCACGGAGGGAAGTGGACATTATTTATTTCCAACTCCTCCTATTAATTTAACTTTCTGATTCATTTCGTTGCGGGTTAAAGACAAGTTAGATATTCCCGGAGACTCGCCGGGCTTCAATGCTTGGTGTCATTACATTGCGTGCCACTGTTGATCCTGGCTTACAGGAGTTGCAGTGCCAGGTGTGAGGGCGGGAAAGTCTCCTAAATATCCAAAAATGTGATAAAAGAAATAAATAAATAACACCCAACAGTCAATAATAATAACATAGTCCTGACCCCACACTAAGATCGAGTCTTGTGTCGTGGGTATCAGGAACTACGAGAGACTTTTCGGTCTCACAAACACCATATAATCCAATATAAGAGGCTTTACATTTTTTCGTATCTTTGGTACCTCCCATTCAGGTACGCCCAGTTGGGAACCTTGGTAAAATTGTATTCAACTTAAGATGTCATATTTGTAATAAACACATTTGTATATTTCGACGAATACTTTTGAATGTATAAATGAAATGAAATAAATAGTTGTTTATATCATTTGAAGGGTTTTATTTCTAATCTACACAAATACTAATATCTGAATTTGAAAAAAGTTACATCAATTGCATTATTTTGCTAATTTTTTTTATATCACTCTAAAATGAACCCTATTTCAATGACAGTAGGTTACTTTTTGCTTGAAGCCGCGCCTGGCGTTTCCGACTGTCTAACCGTCTACAGTCATGACAAACGACAGTCTAGGGTAAAGATGAGACGTATTTACGATACCAGGTTTTAAAACCAGGTATTCACTTCGAATTACGGCGCCCTGGTACGAGCAGAAAATACTTTTAAGTATGAAAGTACGTCGATGCGCGGAGAGATCTGGAAACTACACATGAAAATACTTGCATAGGAAAACGATTCATAATAGAATATTAATAAGAACCACAATCGTATCTGTCAATAACACATACTTTAAACTTCAAAGTATTTTTTATTCATACTATTTTGCTCTTTATGTGCCTTCAAATACGGGTTGAATTCCTATGCAAGTATTTTCAAATTTAGGCGCCGCTATACGTCGGTGCGCGAGGAACTTGGAACACTATACATAAAAATACTTCCATAGAAAAACTATCCTTAACTTATTATAAATAAGAATCACAATCGTATTCGTGAATAGAAAATACTTACAAAATATTTTTTTATTTATGCGTTTTTGCTCCTTATTTGTTATGAAATACGAATTGAATTCCTATACAAGTATTTTATAGACGCTGCGCCGCGGCTGGGACGCGAAGGGTTGCCGACTCATACTTACAAAATACTTTTTCAATATTTTAGACCCTGGTTTTGAACCCTAGTATTTTTACGTACTCGTACTTAGAAGCCCTGGTACTTGATTTTGCAAGTATATCTCATCCCTAGTCTAGGGGTTAAGCGAGTCGGCCGTCTGTAGTACTACTTGTTCTGTGGATACATTATTTTGCAGCGCCGTTGTCATTAAATGCCTGGCAAACATAATGTTAGTGTGCTTGCAAATACGTGCTATTTATAAAATATTAGGCGTTTTTATATTATGATATTTTGTTTATTCTTTTATTTACTATTAATTAAAGTCATCTAAAACGTACGAATGTTTTATTAAAATATCTGTGTTTGGCAAGTAAAGCACTGCATTTCTGCCTACAAGGAGCGCACGCCCCTTACATACATAGTCTATAAAATCATATTTCATCATTTCACCAGTATGTAATTTGTATTTAAATATGATTTCTAAAACACATAATTAAACAAAAAAAAAAATACCGATCAAAGTTCATCGATCATCCAGGTGTTATTTTCTTACATCTCGTTCTTACTTGGCAACATTAAATCGTAACCCGGAACTCGGGAGTCACTAAGCAATAATGGCAAAACGCAAACGTAACAAAAATTGGTTATGTGATTATGGGTATATTTTTTTGGTTTTTTATAACATAAGAATAACTTTAAGTACTAAAATATGGATATCAAAAGAAAGCTTATAGTATATACTTTATTTACAATTTTTTTTTTTAATTACAAATTTTTGGATTTTATTGGTATGTAACATGATTTAATTGGTGAAAACATGATTTGAAAATGAAAAACCATTGAAATTCGATCTGTATAGAATTTTTATTATTTGTTTACAACACATTTGAATTATATTTATAAAATAATTGTCACATCTAATAATTCTGCATAGTTTTAGATACTTAAAGGTATTTTTTATTTCCCTGTAGCTAGAATAGGTACTAGGATATAATGCTTTATGTTTATGAATATTGAAAACGCGGGAATCGGAAGATTTCTGTCAAAATAAGTGACAGTGACGTAGACGTGTGAGTGGATAAGACAGCCGTAGATAGATGTTTTTAGAGAAAAAAAAAGTTTAAAAAACATGGTTTCATAAGAGATTCAACTAAAAAGTATGAAAGCTTGTTTTTTTTTAGTTTTTTAAACTATAATTTATTATACCCATTTATACTACTTCATAGAATTGTCAGTGGAAATCAACATAGACAACAACATATATACCGGGTATCTCAAGACTGCTACCGAAAACGAAGCCGGGTGGTAGTTTTAGTGACTACAAACACAATGCAACTAAAAATTTCGCAAAGAAAGGCGACAATAATTTTTTATGATTTTTTAAATATCGTCATTTTTGGGTGGTAAATCCATAGTTTTTGCTAAAATAATAATTTAAACACTTTTATACCTTAGATTATTTATAAATAAAAGGGTATACACTATTATTTTAGGAAAAAAAGTAATTTACCACCCAAATATGGTCATAGGAAAAAAATAACAAAAAAAAATTATCGCTTTTTTTTTGCAACTTTTTCTGTTGCATTGTGTCTGAAGTCGCTTTAACTACCATCCGGCTTCGTTTTCGGTAGCAGTCTTGATATACGCTGTATATGTAAATACGAAAGTAAACAAAGTGGCGCCATCTGTACGAGATCGACTAAACTTATACACAACTCGCTTTGCTGAAACGAGAACCTTAAAATGAGTAACACTTCAACGTAACTGCTTCCTAAAATTATATACAGAATGCGCTCTGTTACAAATTTATTAAAAAACTAGCGGTCGGGCCCGACACCGCCCGTGTGCATACACGTTTTAAAATGGCGGTCAAAATGTTTAATTCTGACTATCAGTTTAGAATATCGATCAATCGGACCACGAAAACGAACAAAATTTCCTCGTTTTTGCTAGAAATATCACTACTGTTTTCCCCCTATAGGTCATAGCGTGATGATATGTGCTTATAGCCTTCCTCGATAAATGGACTACCTAACACTGAAAGAATCATTCAAATCGGACCAGTAGTACCAGAGATTAGCGCGTTCAAACAAACAAACAAACAAACAAACTCTGCAGTTTTATAATGTTACATATATTTATTAAAAAATATAACAAAATATCCCATTAGTCGCACACATCGTTGTGATCTCGGAGTGAGATAATATTTTAAAAGTTTAGTTTTTTTAACAAATTGCAATACATAATGAACCACACACTATAAAAATAAAAATAAAATATGTTTACTAAAATACCTTAAAGCAGTTGTTAATGAGACTTAAAGGTTATCCCATCAAAAACATGCTGTAAAAAAATCCAAGTCTCGCAGCTCAGGTTTTCTACCGCAAAAAGTTGTGAGATGCATGTAATACGACATCATGACCATCACATGAAAACATAATGTATCGTACAATTTATACATAATGCTGCTGGCCAAGTCGATCTTTTTATTTAAAACGTAAAT
This sequence comes from Hyles vespertilio, assembly GCA_009982885.2. NCBI lineage: Eukaryota > Metazoa > Arthropoda > Insecta > Lepidoptera > Sphingidae > Hyles > Hyles vespertilio. The sequence goes on along the minus strand of CM042825.1, from coordinate 10,670,463 downwards.
AATTTTTAATATTGATATGATACTAACTTACGTAATAACTTTATACAGAAGGTCCCTTAAGCAAGGACTAAATAAATTAATCGACTTGGTATTACATGCATCTCACAACTTTTTGCGGTAGAAAACCTGAGCTGCAAGACTTAGAATTTTTGAACAGCATGTTTTTGATGGGTTATCACGTCTTTTTGTAGAGTTCTACTTTTTTCCTTTTCGGTACTTTTTACTTCTAGAATATCACTAACGATTTCTTAATTCTTAAAGCCTCTGTCTTATGGCTTTTTCTTATTTTTGTAGGTATCAATTTATCACAAACATAGCGGATTTGATTATTAATGTAATTATATAAAGATGAATGATGATTCATGGTAATTGGTATTTTCGACCTATTTAGTCTATTTATTTGCAAGTTTTTATTCGTCATGTTTTTCTAGAGGAATGTTGGACAGTTTCATGGGCTGAATTTTCCCTCTCTATATCCCCTTCTGTATCAGTCCATATACGTCGCACTGCAGGGCACGGGCCTCCTCTACAACCGACAGTACGATTGAGAGTGGTTAGGCCATATAGTCCACCACGCTGGCCTAGTGCGGGTTGGCATACTTACATACCATAGAAGTTTTATAAATATGGTTTTATATATTCCATTATTCCATCATATAAGGGTACATTGATTCATTAACTGCAAATGTAACTTTGTAATCCTATACATTTATATGGGATTACAATGTTATTCATGCAGTTGGAGTATCTAGAAATCTAGACAGAAATTATGAAACTTTTAAATTTTCTCTTACTTTAGATACTAAACACTAATTATATTCTAAATTTGAAGGTTCTATGTCTGCTAGAAGTGCCTTAGACTTTTGATGATCGGTCAGTCAGTCAGTGAGTGACAAAATTAAGAAAGTTTGACATGTTACAATTCTTAAACTACTGGTTCAAAATGAATGAAATTTTGAATATACCGTGTTTCCACAATGCCTGCTTAGTAACTAAAAATTCAGGCTTCTTGCTTTAACCACAAAGAAGTTATAGAGGGTAGAAAATGGTCTGAATTGCTTCGAGAAAAGGATGTTACGACAGTGCCACTTTTTAGCTCGACTTGGAGGGGGCACTGCCGTGCCCCCAGATTCTCCAATTCAATTGACAGTCAAAAATATAGACTATCTCTCTTATTCATACGGATTGCAGTTTTTAAATGCTGTTAATACTCGTATGAGCTGACTTAAAATAGTAATATAAAGATCAAAAATCACGAATCAGATTATTAACTTAAAATGGCCCATATTCTGAGTCCAGACTCCAGACCACAGTGCTGCTAAGTGAATGAAATTACTTATTTCTGTGAAGTGACGATATTAGTTAAAATATATAGAAAAAAACCATTATGAATAGCAAAATTTAATTAACGTTTTATTTTCTCCATTATCTATACTAATATTATAAAGCTGAAGAGTTTGTTTGTTTGAACGCGCTAATCTCTGGAACTACTGGTCCGATTTGAATGATTCTTTCAGTGTTGGGTAGTCCATTTATCGAGAAAGGCTATAGGCTATATATCATCACGCTATGGCCTATAGGAGGAAAGCAGTAGTGATATTTCTAGCAAATACGAGTAAATTTTGTTCGTTTTTCGTGGTCCGATTGGTCGATATTCTGAACTGATAGTCAGAATTAAACATTTTGACCGCCATTTTAAAACGTGTATGCACCCGGGCAGAGCCGGGCCCGACCGCTAGTTTAACTAATATACGTTTATGTGGTTGATTAGCGGTTTTTTATATGAATAAGGAGGAAAGCCATTACGTAAGTACATATTACACTTGTTAGCACTTTATTGTATGCGTTATATTGTCATCTTTTATTACATTGATATTTTTGAAGTTATACTTCTTTTGAGAAGTTTGTATATAAATATATAACGTGAATTGTGATTTTTTTCTAGTTTGACTTTGTATATGGGTATTTTCATCGTAAAATGACTCGGAAAGAAGATCTCGTCATAATACTTCTTGTCACCTTTTTTAATATATAATTTAAAAAAATTAAAGCGTCTTCAAAATTGTAATAGAGAGATTTAAAACTAATCTTACTTACTGCGCTGTTGTACCGCATAATTCATAGCGTTGTGTTATATAGCTTATAGTCACCCAGCTGGCATCGACCTCATTTAGGTGTTATAGACTTTTACAATTTGTTTTATTAGGCTAAAAATATATGGGACCATTGTCCTTTGCTATTTTAAAACGTTATTGAGTATTAAACATGTTTATGAAAACCAGTTGTCATTAATATAAACTGTTTATTACAATAAAACCAGGCCCGGATCCAGGGAGGGACCAAGACGGGGTCTGTACCCTATAAAATTAGGAAAGTACTGGATCCAGAAGAGCTCTCCGAGGAAGAAGCGAAGAAACCTGAAGACACTCGAAGCCAAAAGAAACCGGAAGAAGCCTGGGAAAAACCTTGAAGAGAGGCCCGAAGTACGAAGCGATCCAGACTGCGACATTGCTTGCCGGCGTCACTACGATCGTGTACTCCAGGGCTACCATAGGGCGGGGCGTGGTCGATTCCGCATATATTTTATATCGTGTGTTTCATTACGTTGCCCGTCCTATACAAACCGCACCTTTCGGAGCGACATTCCTAGGGACTAGACGTCAAATAGAGTGCCCGAACACGCACCAGGGGGTGCATACGCTTGGCTCCGGCGCCCGAGTTAACGACTCGGATTCTCGCCCAGCGAAGTCGCGACGGAACGTTGGTGCCCGTCTCCAGGTTTCCGACCTCCGCACGCCTACAGCTAGTCCTTCGAGCCGGATTGTTCGCCGCACTCAAGATGCCAGTCACTAGAAGCACAAAGGGCGCTCCATCAAGCCTTCCAGCAGCGACGACCGCGACGACCCCGACGACCGGCGCGACCACGGCGCCCCGAGTTGAAGGCACGTCGGGATCTACGGTCACCACGACGTGGTCACGCGGGACCACAATTACTGCTACAACCGCGACCGAAACTCCTCGCGCATCCGGACAACATGAAGACGTACCGGCTGCGACGGTTCGAAGTGGACGCTCGACGCGGTCAAGCAACAAGAGGAAGGAGCTGGAAGCGAGGGCAGAAGTTGCGCGCCTCGAGCATGAGGCGGCGCAAGCAGCGGCAGCGGCCGCTCGAGCGCGACTCGAATTACTAAGAGTCGAAGAAGACGACGACGACTCGTCTACGGGTACAGGTGAGGATCCAGTCAAAGAAGACGCCGTGTCGAAGTGGGTGCAAGCCACGACAACGGCGCCCGTGAAGGTATATGAGGTCTAAGCTGTCACCGAAGAGGTCAAGCCCAGCGACCCACCGAAGAGCGACGCATGCGGTTTGGCAGAAGCAATAATGAAGGCCATCAACGCAGCTCCGCGGGCCGGGACGTCAGCTCCGGCGTTCCTGCATGAACTACCGCCGTTCGACGGTACATCGGGAGAATGGATCGCCTTCAACACAGCCAACAACGACAGTTCAGTCGGCCACAGAACATAGCCCGACTGCGGAAGGCCATCAGGGGGATGGCCAGAGATGCAATGAAGAGCGTCCTGTACTCCGACTGTACACCAGAGGAAGTCATGGAAGCCTTGCGCCGCAGATTCGGGAGACCAGACGCCTTGGTCTTAGGCGAGTTGGAAAAATTGAAGAGCTTGCCAAGAATCAATGAAAACGCGCGCGACGTGTGTGTCTTCGCGAGTCAAGTGAACAACACCGTCGCAGCGATCCGGGGCTTGAAGAAGCCACAGTATCTCCATTCGCCGGAGATTATGAAGAGCATAGTGGACAAGATGCCTGCGGTCATTCGGTACTGATGGTACGACTTCGCCGCGGACAAAGAAGAGGAGGCGCCGGAACTCATCTCGATGATGAAGTTCTTGAACAGGGAGGCCGACGGATGCAGTCCGTATGCAGTACAGGAGGTGGTCCGACCACGGGCTCCTGCGCGACAAGCCGCGCACGCAGCCATGGATCACCATGAAGAAAGGCCAGTGAAGATGACCTGCTCACACTGCAACGGCGATCACCGGATGCTGGACTGCCAAGATTTTGAGCGAAGAGGAGCCGCCTTTGCTTCAAGTGCCTTCAAGGGAGGCACAGGAAAGAAGACTGTCGAAAGCCGCCGTGCAGGAAATGCAAGCGCGCGCACCACATACTGCTCCACGAGGAGCGGAGCCCGGTGCGCCTAGAAGAGGCAGTGGAAGACGCGGCCAAAGAAGTTGGCAAACAACGTGCACCTTCCGGTGAACGCGACGGTGGGAGCAAGAGCATTTCTGAAGATGGTCCCGGTGATCATACACGGGCCCAAAGGAACAAAGAAGATAATGGCTCTACTGGACGAAGGGTCGACGGTTACCCTTCTCGACTCTGCAGTCGCGGAAGAAGTTGGACTCAGGGGACCGCGCGAGAACCTCACTCTGGAGACCGTCGGAGGCAAGATAGTGTCGAAGGACTCCATGAAGCTGGACGTGCAGCACAAGGGCGCACACCAGAAGAAGATGAGGTTGCTGAAGGGCGTGAGAACGATAGACGATATCAGTCTCACGCCCCAGAGACTCGACCGAAGGAGGCTGCGGGAATGCGCGCACCTCGAGAAAATAGCGGAACAACTGTACTACGAAGAAGAGTCTCCAAGGCTGCTAATAGGCCAGGACAACTGGGAGCTCATAGTGTCAAGAAGCACCAGAAAAGGTAGTAAGAATCAGCCAGTGGCATCCTACACTCTGCTGGGATGGGTGCTCCATGGCTTGGATGGGAGAAGCGCGCAGGCCGTGCGCTTTGGAAGATGCGCACACCTCTCCTCTCGGGAGGATGATTTGGAGGCGCTGGTCAAGGAGCACTTCGCCCTGGAATCACTTGGTGTGCAACCGAGGAGACCGACGACAGACGCAGACGCCTGAGCCCTGGCACAACTGGAGGAGTCCACCAGGTGAACGCCGAGCGGGCGTTACGAGGTTGGGCTTCTCTGGAAGAAGGCGGACAAGGTGTTGCCGGTGAACTACAAGTCGGCGGAGATCAGATTGAAGTCCATAGAGAAGAAGCTTGACAGAGTTGTCTTGAAGGAGTATCAGCGTCAGATACAAAACCTGCTAGACAACGGGTACGCCGAGGAAGCGGGACCAGCGACGGGCAAGAGGGTGTGGTACCTGCCGCACTTTATGGTCACGCACCCGACCAAGGGAAAGAAGAGGCCAGTGTTCGACGCGGCTGCAAAATGCGAAGGGGAAAGCCTCAACAACGCACTGCTACCCGGACCGGATCTGCTACAGTCGCTGTTCGGCGTGCTACTTAGGTTCCAACAGCGTCCTGTCGCGGTGGTAGCGGACATAAAGGAAATGTTCCTACAGATAAAAGTAAGGAACGAAGATCGCGACAGCCTTCATTTCTTGTGGAGGCAAGACAGGAGGGACGGGTCGCCGAAAGAGTTCCAAATGAGCTCGTTGGTCTTCGGCGCCGTCTGTTCACCGAGCGCCGCGGTCTACGTCAAGAATAGAAACGCGGCCGAATTCAAGAAGAAGTATCCGGAGGCAGCTGCAGCGGTGGAAAAGAACCACTATATGGATGATTATCTGCAGAGCTTCTATAGCGAAGAAGAAGCCGTCCGGGCGGCAAAGGAGGTGGACATAATCCACCGCGCCGCGAGCTTCCACTTAAGAAGCTGGGCGTCGAACAGACCAGGCGTGCTGGCTGCACTTGGCCAGCACTCGAAGGACGGCGAGGTGGAGCTGGGCTCCAAAGAAGAAGGTGCGCTGGGGCTCCGATGGTTCCCGGCGGAAGATTGCTTAGGCTTCCGAGCGCGCCCAGCGAGTGCAATCTACGAAGGAGCGACGCCGACAAAGCGACAAGTTACGAGCGTGGTCATGTCAACCTTTGACCCACTAGGATTGGAGGCCCCGATCCTCATACAGGGAAAAAGGCTGATTCAAGACATATGGAGAAGTGGCGTCGGGTGGGACGAGCACATCGGAGCCGAAGAAGAGCGGCAATGGAGAACGTACATTGACAACCTGCGCCTGCTGCAAGACCTACGGTTGCCGCACACGAGGGGGAGCTCCACGTGTTCACCGACGCCAGTGAAGTGGCCTACGCGTGCGCGGTGTATTGGAGACAGCGGACGGAAGAGGAAAAGGGTGACGTCACGCTGCTCGCCAGCAAGGCGAGAGTCACTCCACTGAAACCCGTCTCCGTGCCGCGGTTGGAGCTGCAAGCCGCTCTGCTGGGGACCCGCATGGCACAGTCCGTCAAGGTGGAGCTCGACTTAGTGGCCACCAGGACCACGTACTGGACGGACTCGAGCACGGTCCTCGCTTGGATGGCTTGGATGGCAAGAGTGATCCACAAACATTTAAGCCATTCGTCGCTCACAGATTGGCCGAGATCGAGGACACAACGAAACCACAACAATGGCGCTGGGTGCCCACGAAGGAGAATCCAGCCGACGACGCGATACGGAAGGTTCCGAAGAATTTCGGCGCGGACCACAGATGGTTCAAGGGCCCGGCTTTCCTGCGCGAGGCCGAAAAGAAGTGGCCTTGCGCCCATCAGTTCGAAGCTCAACGAACAGGGGAAGAGAAAGAGACGCAAACAATAACCGCCGTTAGAGAAAAAGCGAGTAAGTTCGCGACGCCATCACCAGAAAGATTCTCGTGGTGGACCAGATTGGTAAGGGCCACCGCAAGGGTGTTATTGTTAAGGTTGTTATTGACCCCGCCTGGAAGCCGTATCAAACGACTCGGATTCTCGCCCAGCGAAGTCGCGGCGGAACGTTGGTGCCCGTCTCCGGGTTCCCGACCTCCGCACGCCTACAACAAGGTTGGGCGGCAGCACCGAGCACCGAGGAACTCCGGCATTTACCAACGTGAGCGCCGAAGCGTGTCCGTCGACGACCACACGTATTCTACGCCCATACAGAGAGCTGAAAACCCACGAACACAGGTTGTCGGGCAGACCGTATGCCGGAAGTTTGGAAAGAAGACCATAGTGCCAGACTCTATCAAAAGCCTTGGCTATTAGGCTCTCAGTAAGAGCCTCACAACGACGCCTCACCCCAGGGCCATAGTTGGTAGGGTCTAACCGATCACCCTTTTTGGGGATCGGTTGCACATTGGCCTCTTCAGACAGGGGTAGCTTCTCGTGTTTGTAGGCCACGATTGGCCTCTGGACTATACCGCGGGCGGCTAGCGGGAAACTGTTTCTACGAATCCCCCTGGCCAGCGGAGCGACACTCCTCCCTTCGACAGTGACCGAAAATACCCACACGGTACAACCTCATGCCCAGACTTAAAGTCCTCGCAAAACCGGAATAACACGGGCTGATCCCAGAACGTGATCCCCTTACGGGGATCACTATGGCGGTCTTGACGCCTCGTGGACGGTGGTCGCTATCCGGGCGGACACTCAAGACTAACACCACGAACTGTGTCACTCATTTGACACTACCCAATGGTCATGTGTAGTGAAACTATAGTCAAAGCTTACGGACGCGACTGACGTTTACCCTCAAAAATGAAGCTACATACAAGTGAAGATAATATACAGGGTATATCAAGACTGCTACCGAAAACGAAGCCGGGTGGTAGTTTAAGCGACTTCAGACACAATGCAATAGAAAAAGTTGCAAAAAAAAGCGAGAATTTTTTTTTATTTATTTTTTTGCTATGGCCATATTTGGGTGGTAAATACATTTTTACCTAAAATAATAGTGTATATCCTTTTATTTATAAATACTCTAAGGTATAAAAGAGTTTAAATTATTATTTTGGTGGTTAAAAGGTGGTATTAAAAGGTGGTAAAATGGCGTTCTTTCCCGAAGGAATTTATCATAAACGGGTGTCTGGTTGCTAAAAATGATGATGATGATAAAGATAAAAATATAGGCAGGCGGGGGCGGCATTCTTCAGTCTTTGCCCCACCTCGAAAAATATAAAAATCCGGCGCTGAGTAAAACCAAACAAAACTAAGTATAAATTCAAATAAATCATACTTCATCTTCCCACACGGTATCTGAGCATACTCCTAAGGACTTAACCATTATTATTTCTTGAATTTAAGTTAATTTATTAAAATTGACATCTAAATAGTGCATTTGTCTTTATAAAAATGATTATCCAAATTGTTTTAATATTGGTAGTGTTAGTTTATTTAAGACACATGATGAAGAACAGAAGAATTTATGATTTGTCAAGAAAACTCAACAATGATGTTCTCACACTGCCGTGGACAGGACACCTATATTTGTTCAAAAGTAAGAGTGAAACATATAATTTATTTTTAATTAATATAATTATTTTCGAATAATTTTAATCAAATCTATTTTTAGACCTATTAAAGCTTTCTTTCTGTTAAAAACCACAAAAAATGGTTACATTAAATACTAAGACATCTGGATTCTGGAGTATGTGATGAGTCTAGAGGATTCTAATATATGTTGAAAATTTAAGATTAGTTTTAGTCTAAATTAATATTTGTCTTTTCTCTGCAGATCGAATGGATTTTTTTAACTTTTTCGGACAAAAAGCACTTGACAATGGCGGCCTTGCTGCCATGTGGCTTGGACCTAGACTTTATACAGGTACCTTTTTTTTAATATGTTAAAATCGAATTCTGCCTACGTGGCGCAGTCGGTTAGACGCCGCCTGCGGAACGAAAGGCCGCGGGTTCGATCGCCGCACCGAAACAAATGTTTGTGCAGTCCACAAATATTTCTTTCAGGTCTGGGTCTTTGTGCGACCGAAAAGTCTCTCGTAGTTCCTAATACCCATGATACAAGATTCGATCTTAGTGTGGGGTCAGGACTATGTGTGTGATTGTTGGGTGTTATTTATTTTAAAAAAATACTCAAATAACTACTTAGAAGTCGTGTTTATGGCCGAATGAAATCCGTTTCCTAACTGTAACGATTTAATGTTCGAGCTAAGCCAAGACATGTGATCCCAGTTAATATCCACGTTTTCTATAATAAAATGTGAATGAGTGAAACTTATAATATATTTACTTGAAAATAGAGAGACAGAAGTATAACAATGTTATAACAACTACGTGTATTTTCATAATAAAAAAATATTTATTGATATCACTAAAAAATAAGCAATTTTGGGCTGTGACAAGTAGGTGACAACTCAGCCTGATAATGAACTGAAGCTTGACCTTATATCTAAATTTCTGTGACGGTCATCGAAGGGTTTTTAGTCAGTTTGCTGGCGTAGGTATTGCTAAGGACCCAGCTTGGTCACAACACTCGTATTGTACCGGGCTAGAAAGTCAGTGACGCCGACATACCGCGTTTCGGCCTCCCTCGGGATACTGAAAAAGGGAGCTTAATTTAAAACAAAAAAATAAGTCAACTTGGTTGATACACCGAAATCAGCTTAAATTACTAATAAAAAAAAACAATTAAACTTCGATTTGACTTTCAAAATCAATGATTTCGCATTATATAAAAATTCTTCGGACAAGGCCTATATTCAGCAATAGCTGAAGAGAGAATAAGAGATAAACTATATTATTATATTTGAAACAGTTGTAGCAGATCCCATAGTTGCGGAGTATTTGATGAAATCTTGTTTGGAAAAAGATATTCTTATGACAAATTTTGGACAGTATCTTATTGGAAATGGAAGTTTATTAGCACCAGGTAAGAAAACAAAATTAAGTCTTCTATCAGTATGATTAAATTAATATACTCAAAAACCAACTATAAACTGCATCAACCGTATATTTTATAAAGATAAATAAAAAAAATAAACCTTCATTTCGTACCATTCAGCAGTAATCAGCACTTAATAGCAAACGCTATACTAAAGGCAAAATCAATGTTATCATAGTAATATATTCTAATATTTGAATACAAATATAGGCTATATCTTAGACTTCAAGTGGAAGTGCTAAGTAATTGTAATTCATGACTGAATATAGATTCATTTACGAATAGACTCACGGAAGATCGACGTGAAGCGACAGCTTTGCATTTGTGTTTCTTTCGGTGAGTGAGATTGCGGGATGCCATATACTCCTTTCCTCTTACCATGTCTTTTTCCTACCCGCTCCCTTCCTGATTTGACGATCCAGCAACACATCCATAATCTCAGAGTTGTGCATGTTCATGGGCGGCAGTGATCACTTAACGTCAGATGACTTGTTTACTCGTTTGCCGGACCATTTGTATAAGAGAATACTAACTTTGTTAAACTACAATCATATCTTCACACTTTACAGTTCCAGTATGGCGTCCAAGACGAAAAATTGTTTTAACAAATTTTAGTTCGGCGAAACTTAATCACTTCCTAACTATATTTTCCCGTCAGAGCCAAATAATGATTGATAAATTAAAAGCGGTGGAAGGCACTGGGCCTGTGTCTGTGTGGAATTACTTGACTGCTTATTCCATGGATTCTGTTTGTGGTAAGTATGTAAATGACCGGTAAGGATATATTTCATTTAAATATAAGATTTTGGGTAAATACTTTACTAATAGAATGAAGGCGAGGCCATTGCCCAACAGTGAGACAAAATATATAATCAGTCCACTCATTGTATTATGGATTCAAAACTGTGTCAAATAAATCAACAAACGCCAACATGCAATTAGTCACTACTAATACATTAGAATTTTACCACACGTTATCAAAACTTGAAACCCGTTGGGCAGAATTTCAATTAAAATTCATTAAAAATCGACTATTAAAAATTTCGAGCCAATAATATTTTTGTTGCAGGAACAATCCTAGGGATTGAAATAAATGTCCAAGGTAATTCGGATCATCCATTCCAGAAAACATTTGAAGAATTATGCGAGCTGATTATAGACATGATATGTAAACCACATATTCATCAAACGCCTTTTTCTAAACTAACAAAGGATTATGCAACATTAATAAAACACTGTACGTTTATTCGAGATTATGTTAACAAGGTAAAAAGAGGTCCACTCAAAAATCACGATTTTATTTTAATATCACACAAAATTACATAATTCGAAATGCGATGAAGGGAAATTTGATAACACACCCAAATGGGATTATTCCAAGCACTTGAAATATCAACAATTGAATTATTTTTATTTCGTGTTACAGATAATACAGTCTCATCATCAACAACGTACTACTAAAACAGAAGAAGGTAGGTTTATTAATAGTTTAAAACTAAAAGTCATAGAATTAAATATTATTCACCGATTTTATCGCGGGATTGGTTTAATTTTTAAATTTTTTAACTTCCTGACGTTTCGCTTACTTGTCAACCCCGTGAACACGAATGCTGTAATCAAAACGTCGAGAAGTTAATAAAAATTCGTGCGATAAAAACCTTAAATAATAGTTTTATTTCAATGCAACATTCATGTGAATTAAAGAAACTATGAAACTAATTGTCAAATAATATAGGCTTTTGTGTATACATATATTTAGCATGAATACGTGAAACAATTAACGATTTAACATTATTATATTGATGAAATCTTAAATTGCGATGATGCGATTACATAGATAATTTACCGGTGTTTATTTGAATGTTGAAGTTAGTCCTATTCTTTCTGACTACTAATATTAATGTTTAATGTAATTTAAAGAATACTACTAAAGTGTTTCACATAATTATAAGCCAACGGCTTTTCATGTGATGAATATAGAAGTAATTTTTAAATTGTTTGAGCCATTTGTACTTCTTATATTTTTTTGTTTCTGTATGTTGTATTTCTTTTTATGTGTACAATAAAGATTTAAATAATAATAATAATACAATAATAATCCATTTTAAGGGCTAAAATAGCACACCATTTCACCTCAAACAATATTCATTTTCCAGGCCAAACAGGATGCAAGAGTGGGTCTCGTGGCACTAAAGAACTCCTTCTCATAGACATGACCATTTGCCAACAGGCTCGTCAGAATCGTAGGAATTTATCAGCTGCCTGGATTGATTATAAAAAGGCATTTGATTCGGTGCCCCATACTTGGTTCATGAGGGTGTTAAGATTGTACAAAATTGATACAAACTTATGCACCTTTCTTGAGTCTTTTATGGGGCAGTGGACCACTGTCCTTAGATATCCAGGTGGTATGGGTCGTCCTGATTGTGACGAGCCTATAAGAATCAAGCGGGGTATATTCCAGAGTGACAGTCTGAGTCCACTGTGGTTTTTCATGGCAATCCTCTTATCACTCTGTTGAAGGATTCGGGGCTAGGCTACCGTCTACGGAGAGGGACTGAGCCTATTTCTCACTTGCTTTACATGGATGATCTCAAGTTATTTGCATCAAAACAAAAAGAATTGATTGAGTTGTTAAAAATAACTGAAAAATTTAGCAACTCAATCAATATGGAGTTTGGTGTAAATAAATGTGCGATTATCCATGTCAAGCGGAGGGAAGTTGCAGTCTCTGATGGCGTACAAGTCTCTGAGGCTGTAAGACTCAGATCCCTTTCCGAGACAGAAACCTACAAATATTTGGGTATGCCAGAGACACTGGGTATTTTGAGTGCAGACGTCGACGACGAAAGCAATCGGTGAAGGAGCGTTTCTTTGACCGCCTGGCAAAAGTTTTCAACAGTCTTTTGTCGGATGGTAACAAGATTCGCGCCTTCAACGGTTGGGTTATGCCTGTACTTATGTACTCTTTTGGCATACTCAGATAGACTCAGACCTAATTGGATGGCCTGGATCGTAAAATCCGGACTCTACAGTCAGCACATCGTGTGCATCATCCACGATCGTCAGTGATGAGATTGTACATCCCGCGGAGATGTGGGCGCCGAGGCATCCTTAATGCTAAGGACTTGCATAATCGCGAGGTGTGCAATCTCAGGGATTATTTCCTTCACAGCGACGTGGATATGCATAGGGTTGTAGTTAAGATAGATAAAGGATTTACCCCGCTCTCGTTGGCGAATGAGAACTGGCGGAAACCATTGGTGATGAGCGTGAAGATCGCGAGGAAATATAGAAGAGCAAAGAGCTGCATGGTCGGTTCTATCGGGCCCTCCATGGACCTGATGTGGACCGACCTGCGTCTGTATCTTGGCTATGTTTCGGTAACCTCTTTGTGGAAACTGAGGGTTTTGTCTTTGCAATTACGGACGAAGTTATTAAGACGAACAAATATAGGAAATAAATCCTGAAGGACGGTACGGTCGATATTTGTCGGGCATGCCACCGTCCGGGCGAGTCAATCAGGCATGTTATCTCCCGTTGTTCGTATCTTGCTAACGGCGAGTATTTGCATAGGCATAACCCAGTAGCCAAGATCATACATCAGCAAATTGCTCTTCGATATGGACTTGTGACTCTTGAAACGCCATATTACCAGTACGTTCCACAACCAGTTCTTGAAAATGTTCATGCAACGCTATACTGGGATCGATCTATTATCACAGACAGGACTATTGTCGCCATTAAGCCTGATATTGTGATAATCGATCGATTGACGCGCCGGGCAATACTTGTTGATGTTACTGTTCCACATGACAATAACCTCGTTAAAGCTGAAAAAGACAAATTGTCTAAGTATTTAGATTTGGCACACGAGGTTACCGACATGTGGTATGTGGACTCAACAGTTATTGTCCCGATTGTTGTTGCCGCACATGGACTGATACCAAAGAGCCTCGACCAACATCTTCAGAGGCTCTCAATTGGTCGTTGGGTCAAGAGCCAGATCCAAAAGGCGGTATTGTTGGACACGGCACGCATAGTGAGAAGGTTCCTCTCTTTGGATCCCTAACCGCCGGTGGCTTGGGTCTTAAGCCCCGCCACTAATTTTTATATTTTTATATGACATATTGTATGTTTCTATTTTTTTATAATATGATGTATAAAAATCTAAAAAAGAATATGTACAAAATAAAGAGGAAATAATAATACAAAAGCACATTCACATATTAGTCAAAGATTTTTCATATCACGTTATATTCAACATTTTAGATTCAGAAGACAAAAAACAAAACTCATTTCTGGATATGATGACAAATACGTCAGGAAATGATCACAAACTAACCGATTTGGAACTGCTGGAAGAGCTGCTGGTCTTGATTCTAGCCGGTTCAGACACATCAGCTACTGGCTCAGGGTTTATAGCTCTGATGCTGTCCAGACATCCAGAAGTACAGGAAAAAGTTTATCAGGAGTAAGTGATTAGTCAAATAAAAGTGATATTAAATAAACTCTCCGATAATTCCCAAAGATAGAGCGGCTATGAAACGAGAGGCCACGGGTTCAATTCCCGCATCGAGACCAACGTTTGAAATGCCAACAAGTATTGGTCTTGGGTCTGGGTATTTGTGAAACCGACGATTCTCTTGTAGCTTCTGATACCCACATCACTAGGCTCAGTTGACCTTAATGTGGGGTACTAAAACCTATGAATCTATCAATAGAAAGTGTACTACTTTCCATGGATCTAGAATCATTAAATGTAGTAATACACAAGATCCTACAACCGTATATATACCGATAGTATAACCGTCATTGGGTCAGGAATACACTTATATATATATACCGGGTATCTCAAGACTGCTACCGAAAACAAAGCCGGGTGGTAGTTTTAGTGACTACAAACACAATGCAACCAAAAATTTCGGGAAGAAACGCCACAATTACTTTTTATGATTTTCTAAATATCGTCATTTTTGGGTGGTAAATCAATAGTTTTTGCTAAAATAATAATTTAAACACTTTTATACCTTAGATTATTTATAAATACACTATTATTTTAGGAAAATATGTATTTACCACCCAATTATGGTCATAGGAAAAAACTAACAAAAAAAATATTGTCGCTTTTTTTTGCAACTTTTTCTGTTGCAGTTTGTCTGAAGTCACTTAAACTAACATCCGGCTTAGTTTTCGGTAGCAGTCTTGATATATCAAGACAAGTATGGATATACCACCCAAAAATGACGATATTTAAAAAATCATAAAAAATAATTGTCGCGTTTCTTTGCGAAACTTTTAGTTGCATTGTGTTTGTAGTCACTGAAACTACCACACGGCTTCGTTTTCGTAGCAGTCTTGAGATACCCTGTATATATACTCATACATTGATTAAATTATCATAATTGTGAAAAATTTTTTTGGAACAGATTGCAAGAAGTACTAGGTCACCTAGATAGACCCATAAATGCCAAAGATTTAAATCAACTAAAATATTTAGAAGCAGTTATCAAAGAAACCTTGAGATTATATCCCCCGGTTCCCTTAGTAATAAGAAAGGTCGAAGAAGACGTTACAATACGTAAGTATAAACATTTACCAACTACCACTATTTAAAACTCATTGTACTTCTAAATACTTCGCAAAATATTGTGAATATTATACTGTAAAAACTTGAACACCTATATGAAAAGCTTTTGATATGGTATCATATGATAGAATGTGGGTGAAACTTAAAGAGGTGGAAGTTCCTACTGAATTGATTAATAGATTTAAATATTGGTGTAGTCATCAAATAAATTGTGTAAGATGGGCAAATGTGTTTTCAGATGAATATGTGATGGAGTGTGGGGTTAGACAAGGTGGCTTAACTTCTCCAATGCTGTTTAATATCTATTTAAATGACCTAATTATCGAGCTCAGCAGCATGCATGCTGGTTGTTACATAGATGGGGTAGCGTTCAACAATATCAGTTATGCTGATGATATGGTGCTGCTGAGCCCGTCTATTGCAGCCATCAGGAGGTTGATATATGTCTGTGAACGGTATGGTGAGGGGCATGGCTTGAGATATAACTCAAATAAGAGTGAATTCATAATCTTCGGATTAAAAAAAGTCTCTGACACTTTTCCACCAATATTACCTTATGTGACAATATCTTGAGTTGTGTCCGTCAGTTCAAAATACCTTGGTCACATTGTAACTGATGACTTGGAGGATGATTTGGAAATTCAAAGGGAACGGAGAGCATTGTCGGTGAGATCCAACATGCTGGTCCGCAGGTTTACTCGGTGCACACCTGAGGTTAAACTCACAATTTTCAAAGCTTATTGTCAAGTATTTTACACGTGTAGCCTGTGGATTAGCCATACTCAAAAAGCCATCAATGCTCTTAGGATACAATATAATAATGGATTCAGAATGCTGATGGGCTTGCCACGCTTTTGCAGCGCCTCCGGTATGTTTGCAATCTTAAATACTGACGGCTTTGCGGCAATTCAGCATCTCTATTACAGAGGCTTCGTGGCAATACTAACAACTTACTGGGTGTCATTATGGACAGATATGATTGTCCTTTAATACATTCTCTAAGTAAACTGTATTGTTAATTGTACCTATACTAACATTGTCTACACACTATTTCTGTTTTTTGTTTTGTTTTTCATTTGTATTAATATTGTTACTAACAAATTATGGAATGATTTCTGAAATAAAGTTTTAGTATTATTATTATTTTTTGTAACCTGAGGATAGCTCAGTTTTACCTGGTTGTTTGTAATGATTACGGGCCATAGCCAAGAAACTATTACTTAAGACTGGGCTTGTAATGTGACGTCAGGTTCCGGGTTGTCACATTGCATAAACTTCCTGACTATTCGGCAGGTATTCAAGATTGCCGCCTTTTGTATCAGATTGTAGGTGTGTGGGGATAGGTCAAGTAACTTCAGGCTATGGTGTAAGTAATTAGGGGATGACTCCTGTGAAAGATATTACTATAGGCACTATGTATACCTTTTCCATTCGCCATATCCTGGCTATTTCCTCCTTAAGTTCGGTGTATTTACAAATTTTTTCGGTTATAGTTTTCAAAAGATTATGGGTATTTGGGATCGCTATGTCTACAATATAGGTGATTTTACTAAGTTTATCCTGCAGTGTTAGGTCCGGTCTATTGTAATGGATGGTTTTATCGGTAAGTATTGCGCGGTCGTAGTACATTTTATAATTGTTATTCTCTAACACGGGATTTGGTTTGTATTTATAATATGGCGTATACGTGTTATTATCTGGGATTAAATTATATTTTGTGGCTAACTTCTGATGTTAACAACTTGATTATGTCTGTGAGTGTAATCGGTTTGAGTGAGTGTAGGGTAAGCTCCTGCGATGTGCTGAATGGTTTCTGAGTCTCTATGGCATTTGCAGCATTTATCGTCTGTAGTATTGGGATCTTTAATTATATATTTCCTATAGTTTCGGGTATTAATTTATTATTATTATTATTATATCCTTAGATTTAACAACCATTAGTGCTACACATCCAAAATTTTCTACGATCATAATTTAAAAAAAAAACTGTATCATACCAATATAGTATAAATTAAGACTGAGCTTCATTATTTTAACAAATATTTTGATTTTCATTTCTACGTGACCAAGACCTAACGCATTATACAACGAAAGTTAAGCGTTCTTCCTTCTATTCAAGACAATAATTTCTTTCAGCTTCTGGGCTTACCATCGTAAAAGATACATCATTACTCATCAACATACGAGCAACCAATCGCAATCCAAAATTCTGGGGCGAAGATGCTGAAGAATTCAGACCTGAAAGATTTTTGGATAGTCCTATTAAACATCCTGCTGCATTTATGAGCTTTTCAAATGGACCAAGAAATTGTATAGGTGAGTCTGTGTAAAATCATAATGTTTTAGTAAATTAAATTATTATTACTAAAATCATCATGGTTTAGATGACGCAGATATAAAGTTAAAAATACAGTAGGTACAGTAGAAATCATAATGTAATATAAATTATATTAATTATTATTCATAAAAACATCATGGTTTAGACGTCAATATAGCAGATATACAGTATTAAATACAGTATTTGACTCATAGAGTCTCTACTTTCTAGTTTTGCTGGCAATATGTAGTCCCATCTGTTGTCGAATTATTGAAAACTAGTATAACTAATTGTGGTCCACGCACAACACTCATACCTTAAAATTCTATGAGATGGCATTACGTTAACATAATTTTGTGACATTGAAAACACTGCCTAAGCATCATAAATGGGTTTATAGATTTGGAATTTAAAATGTCACTTAAACAAATCAAATCCATCTGATAGTTTATCCCATAAGAAACTAATTTCACAAATTAATTCATTCTATCATTTCCCAGGTTACAAATACGCCATGATGAGTATGAAGATAGTAGCAATCAATCTAGTTCGTAACTTTCGGATACTCCCTGCCAATCCATCGGATATTGAGCCTTATATCAACACCGGCAAATGTATCGAGAAAGAGAAACCACTTCGAATGAAGTTTGGCATTATGGTGAAAGATGTAGACAATTTCATAGTACAAATAAAGCCTCGGAGAAAAATGTAAGATTTCTGTTTGAAATGTTATTTTTTCCTCTCATTAGTCCTGGCATTTATCAGTCCAATAGAAAAATGATAACTAAATCTAAAAGTTATTGTTATTATCGGTTGTTCTATTGTTAATGGTATACCGTTTGTAGGTATATCTATTTTTTCAAGGTGTTTAAAAATAATAAATATATGATTCTGAACTTTTTGTTTTGTTTTGTTTAGGCCACTTATTAATTTAGTAAGCGAGTTTACCAAGTGCTTACATCCAAATATAAACAAACTTATTACCGACTTATTGTTAATGTTCAATAGTAAACATCGATATCAATGATATAAGTCAATGATAGTAAATGTGTGTTTCACGGTTAGGTACGGTATCTATACTCACCATCGCGACGGCTATGAGATTTATTACAATTTTTACGTGGTGTGCATTCACGGCTCGACATTTTTATACGACAAGTCGTTTAACTTACTGAAGAATTTAACGCTGAACAAATCTTTCTAATAATAACTTACGATTGTTAACTTCAAGGCGCACACAAAAACAAAACACAATAGGTGGTATTTTTACACGAACCAAAATAATCTAATTATACAGGGTATATCAAGACTGCTACCGAAAACGAAGCCGGGTGGTAGTTTTAGTGATTTCAGACACAATGTAACTAAATTTTGTGCAAAAAATTGTGACGATTTTTTTTTGTTATTTTTTTCATATGGTCCTATTTGGGTGGTAAATACATTTTTTCCTAAAATAATAGTGTATACCCTTTTATTTATAAATAATCTAAGGTATAAAAGTGTTTAAATTATTATTTTAGTAGAAACTATGGATTTACCACCCAAAAATGACGATATTTAAAAAATCATAAAAAATAATTGTCGCCTTTCCTTGCGAAATTTTTGGCTGCATTGTGTTTGTAGTCACTAAAACTACTACCCGGCTTCGTTTTCGGTAGCAGTCTTGAGATACCCGGTATATACACAAAATCAACACGTATTTTACCAAATCACGAATAAAGAAATAAATAAAACGTAATTGTTTACGACGCGAACAACAAAACAAAAACAAACAAAAAAAACGCGGGAGAATGAGAAATTGCAGCTGAAGAGATGGCGCGAACGATCAAAGTTGCGTGTTTTTAGCCTATTCCACTTCTGATCTTAAAGATCAGAAGTTTAGGTATTAACACTTTAAACACGAAACAAATAATATTTCAAACAAAACATTTAACACAGCGTAATGTCGTCTCTTTCAATCGTTACGTCATTGCGTCACGTGATCATGCGATATTCCCGCCTCCTTGGTGGAAATCCTCTAAGAATAATATATTATTATTTTATTTAAACTTTGCATTCCACTTGATCGCAACACCCCTGTGAAGACGACGTCTGACGTTGCATCTATTGATGTGTAGGATTAGGCGTATCTCTCAGAGATAGAGCTCACAATGAAATGATCCGGCAGCTAACAGGCGTGTTTGATGTCGCATTGGCAATGAGATGAGCAGGACACATGATAGACTGAGCCTGTAAAGAAATGGTGGCCTATAGGGAGCCGGCAGGATGGTAGATATACCATACAAGATAAAAAAAAATAGGTGAGACTAACCCAGGACGAGAGAAGTGGTGTAATAGGCATGACGAATTATTTTAAAATCATGTTTTATAATATAGATACACATTTATTATATACGAAATAATCTATATTTCAAGAATTAACAAAGGTTTAACACAGTTTTAAGCCATGTTTCTAATAATCTTTCAATAGTGCACAGAAAAAGCTAGTAGGTGTCATGGCGTCCGTTATAACGTCACCACTAGGTAAACATGCCATTGTGTCTATGCGCAGCGAAGAAAGTTAACGAAACAAAACATATTTCGTTTGATAAAAATGATTTCTAAAGTCTATAAGTGGTTCCGGTATAGTTCACATTCCACATTTCTAAAGAAATTGGTAATGTTTACGGCAGGTTTACATAGGCGTGACGTCATGCGTCGTGGCGTTTCTGTCAAAATGGCCGATTGCTATATTTTGTACTTTTTTTTATTGAAAATCTTGTTAATCTCCAATTCTGGATTAAAACGAAAACATCGTTTCAAACCCTTCTAATATGTTTTTCCCCTAACATCATAAAATATTTGATATTTTGATACTGTCGTCACGCCTATTGAAAAAGGCCTATGTCCAGAAGTTATTAAATGTTGACTGATATCAATCTTTAAATAAATGAATGTAGTGTTCCCGTGGTAGAAGCACGAATTCCAAATATAATTGCTACTCTTTACTCAAAGGGATGGAATGGGACAAAAAAGGGCAGAATTGTATGTCTTGTCTATGAGTCATGGGACGCAATGACACAGGATATAACAGGGCAAAATGGAAAAAAGCAGTATGGAGGTCGGCAGTCATATTAAATTCTATTAAAATATTATTAGTAACAAGTAGACAAATTAGTACTTAAGCGAAATAATATGACGGTGATGAGGACTGGAATCAAGAAGCATCTGCACCCGGGCAAAGCCAGCCTGCTAGTTCATTTATAAATAATGAAAAAAAGAACTGCTGCGATTAAAATATTTTAAGTGTTATTGCTTCTACCAGATTTGCAATGCCTTGTTGTCAAAGCCGCGAAATTGCAAATATTTATTTGAAAGGATAACAGAGCAGAGCACTAGTTGAGTAAATTTACTGTAGTAGTAATAAATATCCATGGCGAATGTTACGCGTAGGTTCAATTCGAAATTCTATAATTAAAAGCTTAACACGTCATTATAATCTATTTGTATACATGTTGGATGCAGTGGGGCTATTAAATCGCCTAGCTACTTGAACTTCCACCTACCTACGGGCCAAATGTTTTTTTTAATATAGCCTATTTCAAAACCTATTTCTTTACATTTGACAAGCCTCTAAAGAGGCTGGGACATTAGAGTACCTAGTACAGTTTCTTCAAGGAACCCATGAATTTACTTTATGTGAAATGTAACGAAGATTTATGATCAAATAATTGTTTACAATAACTAAATACTAAACGATTACGATTCGTGTTTTATTTAAATCATCCCAGACATATGTAAGCGGGTCGAATATATTAGAATCTCCGTTTTCTAAAGTATTGTTGATATAATTTGTTTAGTCTAGACTAATAATATAAAGAAGAAATATTTGTTTGTTTTCATTGAATAAGATCTGAAACTACTGGACCGATTTCAAAAGTTCTTTCACTATTGGGTTCCTACATTATCACTTATGAACATAGGTGATAAAATATTTTTCCAGGCCGGTTCGCTATTATCACTACATAGAATAAAACAAAGTCGCTTTCTTTGTCCCTATGTCTCTATGTCCCTTTGTATGCTTAAATCTTTAAAACTACGCTACAGATTTTAATGTGGTTTTTTAAATAAATAGAGTGATTCAAGAGGAAGGTTTATGTGTATAATACATGTATGTTATTGTACAGAAATTTATATGCACCCGGGCGAAGCTGGGCCGGGCCGCTAGTGTCATATAAGTAAATGAAGACTTCTTAAAATCGTGACATACGTGTAATTGATTAAAACATATAAAAAAGTCGTTGGGTAATAGGTATACGTAACTCTTACTTGATGGATGTAAACAAAAATAACCTGATAGCCACATAAAGTATATGTATATGTGTTCTGTGCCAATAAATCTTATTGGTTTTGAAATTGCTTGTATAAGTATAGAATTAAATGAATTTTATAACCTATAAATTAGCATTGTTCTAATATCAGTCATCAGAGTCCATTCGAACAATAATAATTACATTTTATCTTATTTCTCACAGATATCTTTGCCGTCCCATCATTCATGTACCGAGCAACACTCACACAAATGCATTATTCGATGCAAAAAATTACCTATTTAAAGTCACAAGTACAATCCTTATAGAGCTAACAATAAGGTATATTTTAGCGTGTTTGTCGATTTAATCATTAGCTCAACTAGCAACAGTTTCCGGACGTCAGGAATGTAGTAGTTCCCGACAAGACGAGTTGCTGTTTAATTCCAGCCAGAGATGTAGAACTGAAGTTCTTTAAATGTATTTTTCTGAGATATTATTTAATATAAACAAACAAGTCTTACTATATACGGATTTAATTGCATTTTTCATATTTATTACTTATAAATCTAATAAAGTCTTGAAAATAGGTTAAGAACAATAAAAAAACAGGCACTTAAGTGTTAAACACCTATCTACTAATTACACTGGTCAACATGAAAATTGCCTTTTACTTGAAACTGCTATACGTCTTTAGTATTCGACCCCCTTAATCTAAATATAGAACTTAAAATTAATAGTTAGCTTTTATTATTAATTTATGCTATATTTAAGATAATACCGGGTAACTTGGTGGATGTCACTTTATATTATGAGATTTCAAATAATTTTGTGAGAGTATCCGCGTTAATTTTATTATTATGCTTTCGTTTCATGTGTCTTATAGTATTAGCGTTTCATTTGTTTGTTAAAACGCGAAATTTTAAAAGTTATTTCTCATTTTCGACAAATTTCTGTTGCAAAAACTACAATTTGCAAAAACTACGGTTTGTTGGGTCTGCAAATGGGCTACACCAAGTGCTGGTGCTTCTTGTGTGGGTGGGATAGTCGGGCTAGATCGTTACATTACCTTAAAAAAGATTGGACTTGAAGACAAAGTCTGTGCCCTGGAGAAAATAACGTTAAATATCCTCCCCTAGTCGATCCTCATAAAACTTTTCTCCCTCCATCGCATATGAAATTGGGATTAATGAAGACCTTGGTTAATCCTCTCAACAAAGGTTGACCAACCTTTGAAGGTTGGTCCACCTTTTTTCGCACCCACTTTGCAAGTAATTGATTACTTGCGAAGTGAATTTCGACATCTATGCGGCGCCAAAATAAAAGGGGGAGTTTTCGTCGGACCTCAACTATGAAAGATTCTTAAGGACCAAAACTTTGATCAGATTTCACAGGGCATCGAAAAAGAGGCATGGGAATCTTTTAGAGCAGTAGTAGTTCATGATTTTTTGGGCAATAGGAGATTTGAAAATTACCACGAGCTTGTGAATAATCTTCTGCAAAAGTATCAGCAAATGGGTCGTAATATGTCCCCAAAAATTCACTTTCTTCATTCTCACCTCGATTTTTTCCTCCTAACTGCGGTGATATGACTAACGAACATGGTGAACGATTTCACCAAGACTTATTGACAATGGAAAAGAAATACAACGGCCGATAGAATGCGACAATGCTAGCGGACTACTGCTAGAACTTGGTTTAAGGTTTTCGTAAAGATGATTCCAAAAGGAAAACGAAAAAAAGAGAAATTATTGAATAGTAAAGGTTAAATACTTGGGAAATATTTTAAAATACTCAGTTTCATGTAAAAAGTTTATTAAAAAGTAAAGAACATGTCTTTTTTAAAAAAGAATCGATTTATATTCTATGAAATTTTACTCTTACGTCATATATTTCGATACCAGCCATAATTTTAAAATAAGAGCTAACTTTCAAATTTGGTTTATATTTTCGTATTCAGTGACCCCAAATTAGTAAAATAACAAAGCATTTATTTTACAGATAAACAAAAAGTTAAATTTTGTAGACCAGTGTTATTACTCATATTCTTCTAGAATATATAAGCGAATTACGCTTGCATAAAACAATCATAAGATTTTCAGAAGACTCATCAACAAGTGAAAATCAAATGATAATTTATAAGCCACCGACAGTTTTACATACCATTTCCAATGTCTACTCATACCAAGTATTAATAGCCGCTTGAGGTGGCTTAAGCGTTAACGTAGCAGTATGCACATAAGAATTTAAAAGCTTCCTAATATGGATGCTCTTACAATAAATAAATACACAAGGAATAGTGTCAAATAACATCTACAACATTGGATGTTAAAACGATATTTAATAAACTGTAGAATATAATCCGAACATAAATATGTTTTTATATGAATTAATATATTGTAGAAACTCCAAAAGCAGCGCATGATTATGCTAATCTCAGGAACTACTGATCCGAATTGGAAAATTATTTTTGTGGAAGATAGCGGAGCAGTAGTGAAAAATCTTATTTGATCAGTTGCTTACGCTGTGTAGGCGGTTAAAAGTACACCAAAATCAAGGGTGCGGGGATCGTTCCCTTTAAAAAGTTCTGAAAATATATGGTATTACATTATGTCTTACTTTCTAGATTAGTTTTAACCTTAACCTTAATATATACCTTTTTAATGGTAAACAGATTTTTTTTAGATAATGCATTATTTGCGAAATGGTTTTATTATTAAGGTATTCATCAATATTCAAATAAATAAATGTTGAACAATGTTGCTATAATATTATTTGAATTCAGTGAACATTTTAGGAGATTTATCAGTTTTAAAACATATCCACAGTAAAAAAATGCCCAAGCATCGTGTGCGCGTTTTGTATCGAGGAATAAATAAAAGGGGATAGCACAGGATGCACCGGGACGTGATCAGAAAATAGTGTGTTTGAGTTTAAATATAAATAGATAGTACGCGAAATAATATTCATGTTTCTGATTTAGACTGGAGTCAAAAAATATCTGCACCCAAGATGAGCCGTGCCAGGCCACTAGTATGCAATAAATATATTAAAAATTGTTTCATTAGGAATTTCATGAATACGAATGCAGAAGGATTTAAAAACAAGCTTTCGCCCGAAAGACTCTTTTTGATGGATAGTTAAGGATTTCCTTTGGCTTTCCACTGCGCTCGCCATCCTGGGACATTAAATGTTAAATCTCAATATGTCAAGTAGTTTTTTTTTTTACTCTGGCCTGACATAGTGGCGACAGACGGCAGTCCCATGCCAATAGATACAATTATGCCGACCTGCTATGATGCCTCTTCACACAACGGTGGAAGGACCCAGGATTATAGGAAGGAGGGAACACGTGAGACGGCAAACAATTCCACAGTCTGACGGTGCGGTACAAAAAGAATTTGAGAACCTTTTGGTTCGCGCCGGGATGGTGTTGACCGTCAAGCTATGGCCAAGTGAAAAATACATAGTTAACAGTGTTAAGACTCCATGTTATAAGAAGTTCAGTGAGCATTTAAGTAATTTTCGTTTTACTTTTCTGGAAAACGCAGGAAATAGCACAAATATTTGATGCAATAAAGTACCCTCGAAATTACTAAGTGCATAATTCCGTCCACATTCCGTCTATTTTAAAGGGGGCGAAATCGTCGTGTGCCGTTAATGCACAATTTCAGACTTCGTAAACAATTTTCATACCTAACTTTTCCTTGATTAAAGAAACCCCGATAACTACAACTCAATTAATTACTATTTCAGTTACCTATAAGATACCTAATCTAATTACAAGCGACGTATAGATATACTTTGCTGATTCTTTATTTATTTTCTTACTATTGTTTATCTTTGACAGGAAGGTACCGTTTGAGTTTGGTTATTTTATATCATGAGACTGATTGTTACCTTTTTTTTACAGTTCTGTTGACTTGATTTTAAAAGATACAAGATTTAAAAAAAATCAACTAAAAGTTTTGTCAACTTTTGAACACTGACAACGTCCGAATGATGGATGAACCTAACCTAACCTAACTGGTCACTTTATATATGTGGCAAAATACTTCAATATCTAGATATTGACAATATCTTATGTTATTATGACTAGTAAAAATAGGTGTAGGTACCTATCCTAAATATGTTTACCCCGTCATATTGGTGAAGTCAGGGGTGACTTCACCAATATGACGGGGTAGCCCCAAAAACAGTTAATTACAAATAAATCGCGAACACGACTATACTCCATCGGTTTAGGTACTTAACTAAACGTAAACAAACCATAAAAAAGGTTATTTATATTGCCATTTCTCATTTCTAAATTAATTGAAGACAAAAAAATGTTTACGTAAATAATAAAAATAATAATAAGTTTTTATTATTGGCACAATAAAGATAAACTAAACTACGAGTTAACACTTTTTATACCTAAAATATTGTGCCAACAATGAGCCACTCTTTCAGCTTGTATGCTGCGATATCACCTGAATAATACCGCAGCGCTGGTTTTCAAAGAGAAGCTCAAGTGACACACAGACGTCCAGTCGGTACAAAAACAAATTGGAGCACAAACAAATAATAATTATTTCTATAAAAAAGACAATGCATATAAAATAAAATAATACAATAATCAGCCATCAGCAACCGTAATTAGTAATAAGAAAAATATAAACTATCTGAGTGGGTAGATTGTTGCAACGATCACCTCATAAACATTCATAACCGTCATTATGAGCCACGCGTACAAATGCGTAAATGTAAAACTACATTTCATGTTCAAATTTATTATAACGATTATAATTATGAATGTGTGAGCTTGGAAACAATTAAATTATGTAAGATCATAATTAAATTATCTAATTTTACATAATGCAATCTGTCTATAAAAAAGACCCAAACAGTCAGGCATCCAAAACATTTTCATAAAAGTTACAAGAAATATTATGCTACAAAATAATAAAAATAAATTGGACATTGCAATAAAATGTTGAACAACCATGCGTCACGTGTTCTGGTTTGTTTACATTTAATTATGTACCTAAACCGATGGAGTATAGATATTTAAGATCCCGAAGCTAATAAAGGATCCTCTTACGCCAATGAACAATAACATTACGTGTATTCTTAAAACAAATAATAATTTCTATGAAATATTAATGTTTGACGATTATGAAGAGAAAATCCGTATGGTATCCATTTTTCCCAAAAATATTTTTATCTTATTTATTTGGATAGCTAAATGCGTTTAAAAGTTTAATACACTGTTTATCATAAAGGGTATCTCAAGACTGCTACCGAAAACGAAGCCGGGCGGTAGTTTTAGTGACTTCAGACCCATTGCAACAGAAAATGTTGAAAAAATAGCGACGATTTTTTTTGTTATTTTTTTCCTATGGTCGTATTTGGATGATACATTTATTTTTTTCCTAAAATAATTGTGTACACTCTTTTATTTATAAAGTCTCTAAGGTATAAAAGAGTTAAAATTATTATTTTAACAAAAACTATGGATTTACCACCCAAAAACTATGATATTTAAAAAATCATAAAAAAAATTGTCGCGTTTTTTTGCGATAAAATTTGTTGCATTGTGGTTGTACTCACTAAAACTACCACCCGGCTTCGTTTTCGGTAGCAGTCTTGATATACCCAGTATAATATAATAAAATTGCCAAAAAAATTAAAACTTGATAATTTAATTTGTTGTAAGCAAACAATGTGAGTTCTTAAAAAACTATGCCGGAATTAGGCACCCTGACCTTAATTAGTTTTATAAGGCTGAAAATATATGGGAGATTACCATTGTCCTTTGCTATTTTAGAACGTTATTGAGAATTTAGCATGTTTATAAAAACCTGTTAACATTTATATAAACTTTTTATTATAGTAAAACCAAACAAAACTAAGTATAAATTCAAATAAACGCATACTTCATGTTCCAACACGGTATCTGAGCATTCTCGAAAGCACTAAACCATTATTATTTTTTGAATTTTATTTTATTTATTAAAATTGATAGCCAAATAGTGTACAAAAATGATTATAAAAATTGTTTTAATACTGTTAGTGCTACTTTATTTAAGACACAGGATGAAGAACAGAAGAATTTATGATTTGTCGAAAAAACTCAAAAATGATGTTCTTACACTGCCGTGGATAGGACACTTATATTTGCTCAAAAGTAAGAGTGGACGTATACATATTATACAGGGTATATCAAGACTGCTACCGAAAATGAAGCCGGGTGGTAGTTTAAGCGACTTCAGACACAATGCAACAGAAAAAGTTGCAAAAAAAGCGACAATTTTTTTTTGTTATTTTTTTTCCTATGGCCATATTTGGGTGGTAAATATTTTTTTCCTAAAATAATAGTGTATACCCTTTTATTTATAAACAATCTAAGGTATAAAAGTGTTTAAATAATTATTTTAGCAAAAACTATGGATTTACCACCCAAAAGTTACGATATTTAAAAAAAATCATAAAAAATAATTGTCGCGTTTATTTGCGAAATGTTTAATTGCAATGTGTTTGTAGTCACTTAAACTACCACCCGGCTTCGTTTTCGGTAGCAGTCTTGAGATACCCGGTATATTTTTTTATTTATATTATTTTCAAATGATGATGATTGAATCAAATCTATTTTTAGACCTATCAATGCATTTTTTTTTTCTTTTAAAGACCAGCATAAATGATTGAGTTATATATTAATACATCTGGATTCTGGAGTATGTGATGAGTCTGGAGGATTCTAATGAATATGTTGAGAATTTAAGATTCGTTTTAGTCTAAAACTCTAAATTAATATTTGTCTTTTCTTTGCAGATCGAATGATATTTTTAGACTTTTTCGGACAAAAAGCACTTGACAATGGCGGCCTCGCTGCCATGTGGCTTGGACCTAGACTTTATACAGGTACCTACATTTTTTCTTTACTCTTCGCAGTTTTTATAAACTCCATAACTAATCATCTTCGCTCCTCCTACCACCTCTACGCTGATGATCTACAAATTTACACTCGAGCGCCTTTAGACAAAATAGTAAGTGCGGTTACTACTATAAATCTAGATATTTATCATATTTGTGAGTGGAGCAAGGCATATATTATATGGCTTGAAAGTCAATCCATCAAAAACTCAGGTTATTGTTGTCGGCAGCCCCAGGATGATTTCGAGACTTGATTTTACCCAACTACCAAGTATTTCTTGTGATGGGATCACTGTTCCATACAGTGAAACTGTGAGAAATCTTGGGGTACACTTTGATCAATCATTCACCTGGGGCCACAGCTTCGAGAAGTAAGTCGCAAGCTGTTTGCCTCGGCAAGGTCCTTGCGGGGGTTACACAATTTTCTACCTATTGCCACGAAGATTTCACTTGCGCAAACACTCCTTCTTCCCATCCTTGATTATGCCGATGTCAGCTTTCTAGACCTCACCGAAGTGCAACTTGATAAACTTGAGCGCCTTCATAATTTCTGTATTAGATTCATATTTGGATTACGCAAATATGATCATGTTTCCGAGTTTCGTGCTAAGCTCAAGTGGTTACCTATACGGCTTCGTCGGAATACTCACATTCTCTCTCTTCTTTACAATATTTTGTTTAATCCTCTCGCCCCTTCTTACCTTAAAGAACGATTTCTTTTTCTTCATGAGTCACATTCGAGATCCTTGAGATCGTCGGAGAATCTTAAACTGAGAATGCCCGTACATACTACTATATTTACGGATAAATCATTCACTGTCGAAGCTGTTCGATTATGGAACGCCCTTCCTGTAGTGGTAAGACAGGCTCAAACTTTGTCGTCTTTCAAAAAGCTGATGAAAGAGCATTACTTTTCGGCTTTCGCTATGAACAGATTATATTGATGTTTTTTTATTTATTATTTTATTATATATATATATATATATATATATATATATAGATGTAGGATTTGAATGTTATGATGAAAGATGAGTAGAATGGAACGTTGACGTATGACTGATATGGAACGTGGTTTGTGTGAAAGAGATAACTGATAAAAATATTTAAGATGGAAAGAGTAAGAGGATGAATGATATAGATGTTAAAGTATGCAATTACGGAATAGCAGAGAACAGTCTGGAAGACGACGGAAGACGTGGAAGACGTAGAGGACGGCTGAAGTGAAGACGAATTTATTTAACAGTAAATATATTGAATATTACCAAGACGATCCTAGTTTGATTTGACCCGAGGCGGAACTATTCCCACATATATATATATATATATATATATATATTGTTTGTATTTTAAGTATATACATGTATATATCCATATATATAGCGTATGTGTATTATGTTACGAATATGTATTAATATTATTATTTGTATATTAATTGGTTTATTATTTTCTTTTCTTTTTTTTCATTTTGAGCATTTATTCTTTATTCTTACACTGCCCTCTCATTCTCCTTCTCTTATATCCATCCAAAGGTTGTCTGGCAGAGATCGCTCAGAGCGATAAGACCGCCTTTTGTACTTTTGTATTTTAGAGTATCCCTTTGTGTAGTTATAAGAAATCAGTGTACAATAAAGATTGAAATAGATTTTTTTTTATATGTTAAAATCAATTTCAGCCTTCGTGGCGCAGTCGGTTAGACGCCGCCTGTGAAACGAAAGGCCCCGGGTTCGTTCCCCGCACCGAGAGAAATGTTTGTGCAGTCCACAAATATTTCTTTCAGTTCTGGGTGTTTGTGCGACCAAAAATTCGGTTGTAGTTCCTGATACCCATGACACAAGACTCAATCTTAGTGTGGGGTCAAGACCATGTATGTGATTGTAAGGTACTATTAATCTTAATACAAAAAAAATCACAACTTGAAGTAGTGTCTATGTGCCTAAGGAACTCCTTTTCCTAACTCTAACGATTAATGTACGAGCTAAGCCAAGACATGAGATCCCAGTTAATTTCCACGTTTTCTATAATAAAACATGAATGAGTGAAACTAATAATATATTCACATGAAAATAGAGAGACAGAAATATAACAATTTTATTACAACTACGTGCATTTTCATATTAAAAATTTATTTATTGATATCACTAAAAAATAAGCAATTTCGGGCAGTGGCAAGTGGGTGACAACTCAGTCTGATAATGAGCTGAAGCATGACCTTAAATCTAAATTTCTGTGATAGTCATCGAAGGGTTTTTAGTCAGTATGCTAGCGTAGGTATTGCTAGGGACCCAGCTCGGTCACAACATCCACATTGTACCGGGCTGGAAAGCCAGTGACACCGACATACCCCGTTTCGGCCTCCCTCGGGATACTGAAAGGGGAGCTTAATAATATTTCTTCCTGAAACACGCGTGGTTCTGGTTAGGAATGGAGAGGAGGGGAGCAAGTTGAACAATTCCTCAGAGAATTACAGAGAGAGAGATACAGGCGGTAGAACACGCTTAGAGAGGCGACATCCCTCCGGAGTTGTAGCGACTCTAAGTTGCTCGTAATGTCTGCATCATTCACAAAGCGGATGGCCCGCCGCTGCAATCCATCCAAGGCATCGAGCAGGTACTGGGCGGATCCATCCCAGAGGTGTGAACAGTACTCCATACAAGGCCGGACCTGCGCTTTATACAAGCAACAAAGCCGACCGGGCGTGAAAAACCGACGCACCCTGTTCAGAATTCCAACCCTGCGTGATGTGGCAGATATTACGCCCTCGATGTGATTCCTTGGATTGAGATCACAGCAGATATCCACACCAAGGATACTCAGGTCATTCCGCACTGAGAGGGGAGCACCCTGAAGAATGAGGAGGGGAGAGAACGGGGATTTTTTGGACGTGAACGCACACACCTGGGTTTTCTTGGCATTGAACTCAACCATATTCCTGGAACCTCATGTAGAAATGAGATCCAAAGTCTGGTTGAGCTCAATGACAAGATCTTCACGTCCCTTCACAGTTTCGACTCGGTAACCCGGAGGCCCGCAGTGGTATCGCCCATGAACCGTGCTGTCATCTGCATAGCAATGAATTTTGCCAAGCGACAACATGTCATTGATATGCAGAATAAACAAGGTGGGCGACAGCACCGAGCCCTGAGGAACTCCGGCATTTACCGACATGAGCGCTGAAGCGTGTCCGTCGACGACTACACGTATTCTACTATTCTATTCTACGCCCATGCAGAAAGCCGGAAATCTACGGACACAGGTTGCCGGGCAGACCGTATTGATTGTGCATTATATAAAAAGTCTTCGGACAAGGCCTATGTTCAGCAGTGGCTGAAGTGAGAATAAGAGATAAACTATATTATTTTATTTGAAACAGTTGTAGCAGATCCCATAGCTGCGGAGTATTTGATGAAAACTTGTTTGGAAAAAGATATTAGTATAGCAAATTTTGGAAAATATCTCATTGGAAATGGAAGTTTATTTGCACCAGGTAAGAAAACAAAATTAATTCTTCTATCAGCACAATTCAATAATATACTCAAAAACCAACTATGAACTACATTACGCGTATATTTTTACGAGTGTAAAAAGACAAGTCAAAAAAAATATTTTTAAACATTTATTGTTGTACTATTCAACCTATGACGGTATTCATATTAAATACGCACCGCAGCAGTTTAAAACAGCACTTAATAGCAAACGCTATACGAAACCCAAAATCAATGTTATCATAGTAATATTTTCTAATATTTTAATAAAAATAAAGGCTATATCTTAGACTTTAAGTGGAAGTGCCAAGCAGTTGTAAGTCATGACTGAAGATTAATTTACGATAAGACTTACGGAAGATCGACGTGAAGCGACAGCTTTGCTTTCGCGTTTCGTTTGGTGAGTGGGATTGCGGGATATCCAATACTCCTTTCCTCTTACCATGCTTTTCCTACCTGCTCCCTTCCTGATTTGACTATCCAGCAACACATACATAATCTCATCGTTGTAGATGTTCATGTGCGGCAGTGATCACTTATCGTCAGATGACTTGTTTGCTCGTTTGCCGAACCATTTGTATAACAGCCGCTGCCAATAAACAAACTCAATCTTAAATTTGCCGTTTTAGATTGACAGTTCAATTTTTTTCTGATACTATATTGCCAATAATCAATCTCAGTAGTGAAAAAACTATGGCAACATGACAAGAGACCAATCGAAAAGTAGAAAACAATCCAGATTGACTTCAATCTAATTTTTTCGATTGATTATTGGCATCGGCCGAAAGAACGCATGCACTTTATTAAACTGCAATCACATCTTCATACTTTACAGTTCAAGTATGGCGTCCAAGACGAAAAATTGTTTTAACAAATTTTAGTTCGGCGAAACTTAATCACTTCGTGAATATATTTTCCCGTCAGAGCCAAATTATGATTGATAAATTAAAAGCGGTAGAAGATACTGGGCCTGTGTCTGTGTGGAATTACTTGACTGCTTATTCCATGGATTCTGTTTGTGGTAAGTTTGTAACTGACCGGTAAGGATATATTTCATTTAAATATTATATTTTAGGTAAATGCTGTACTTATAAGAATAAAGGGGAGACCTTTGCCCAGCAGTGGGGCAAAATATAGGCTCCAAGAAAAACTGTACTTACGCTTTACCTGAAATGATAATAAGATAATTAATCCACTTCTTGTATTATGGATTCTGCGCAATTGGCAATCTGAAATGTATGTCAAATAACTCAAAAAGCCAACATGTAATTAGTCACTACTCAGAAATTTATTTTCATTATTATTTTGCCACACGTTACCGTTAATACTTAAAGCCAATTGGACAAAATTTATATTAAAACTCATTAGAAAACGACTGTTAAAAATTTCCAACCAACAACATTTTTGTTACAGGAACAATCCTAGGGATTGAAATAAATGTCCAAGGTAATTCGGATCACCCATTCCAGAAAACATTTGAAGAATTATGCGAGCTGATTATCGACATGATATGTAAACCATATATTCATCAAACGCCTTTTTCTAAACTAACAAAGGATTATGCAACATTAATGAAACACAGTACGTTTATTCGAGATTTTGTTAAGAAGGTAAAAAGAGGCGGACTCAAAATTCATTATATTTTTATTTTAATATCACACAAAGTTACAAAATTTGAAATGCGATGAAGGGAAACTTGATAACATATCCAAATGGGATTATTCCAAGCACTTGAAATATCAACAATTGAATTTTTATTTTGGGTTACAGATAATACAGTCTCATCATCAACAACGTATGAGTATTACTAAAACAGGAGCAGGTAGGTTTATTAATAGGTGTTAAAAACTAAAAGTCGTTTAATTAAAACTATAATTCACCGATTTTATCGCGGGTTTGGTTTAATTTTTACATTTTTTATCTTCCTGACGTTTCGACTACTTGTCAACCCCGTGACCAGAAACGCTGTAAAGTAATCAAAACGTCGAGAAGTTAAAAATTAAATTAATTAAACCAAATCCGCGAAAAAATCGCTAAACAATAGTTTTATTTCAATTTAACATTCATGTGAATTTCAGTAACTATTAAATTAATAATCAAATAATATAGGCTTTTGTGTACATATTTAGCATGTATATGTGAAACAATTTACGATTTAACATTATTATATTGATGCAATCTTAAATTGCGATGATGTAACTCAAAATCATTGGGTGTTGCGATTACATCTATAATTTACCCAGGGGCGTGCACTCCTTGTAGGCAGAAATGCAGTGCTTTACTTGCCATTCACAGATATTTTATTATAACGTTCGTACGTTTTAGATGACTTTAATTTATAGTAAATAAATGAATAAACAAAATATAATAACTTAAAAACGCCTAATATTTTATAAATAGCACCTATTTGCAATCACGCAAACATTATGGTTGCCACGCGAAAAGCAAGAGGCGCTGCAAAGCAAATTAATGTACCTAATCAACCAAGTCATGCCGCCGCGTCCCGCATTACATTTGTTTGCATGTGTGTAGTAATTTTGGTGTCCGTGCACAGTCGCAAACGCACACACCCATGAATATTGAAAGCCGCGACTCCTGCGGCAGGCCTCGGGAGTTCGGCAGTTGTCGGGAGTAATCGTAAATGTTCGTTGCCTATAATCCGAGTAAAATTAATAGGCTGGAATCTAATAAATCATCTATGCACATTATGCATTTTTGGTTAGTAAGGTTTTATTTGTTTAAATAGAAATGTTTTGTGTTTCGCGGGGGCTATTTTGCTTTTTTTATGAGTTTTTGCATTGTTTACTATTTTATACTAGTATGTTTGTAAAAAAAAATAGATTTCTTAACGGATTTTTCATTTTAACATTTGAAAGTGTGTACATTTAACAGTTTATTACTAAGTTTCGATATTAATTGTAATTATTTGATTGCGAGGTTTGTGTTAAAAATGTATGTTTATCAAATGAATGAATGAGGTGGCCGAAATCTTGCGTTTATTTACATCGGGATAGGTATAGTAATCTCAAGTAACCGGAACCTTGAATATGTGAAAATTGAAGCTGACTAGGTGAGTTTTTTATTTTACTTATTAGAATTTCTTCCGCCGCGACGATCGATCGCTGTTTTGTCTGCGTTGCCGTAGAAGATGGACATGAATAGTAGTACATCTAAGACTTGTTATGTTGGCATGGTTTCCGACTTAGAGATCCGTCGCGTGGCTGTGGTTATGCTAAAAAACTATAAAAGAAAAAGTTTTTGTGACCGAGTACTCCGCCGCATACCCAGTGTCATAATCCTGTGCACGCCGCTGAATTTACCGGTGTTTGTTTGACTATTGAAGTTACTCCAATACTTCTACTGATATTAATTTTTACGAGTATTAAACATTTTGTGCATCTTTTTAAACGGTAGAAACAATGTAATTTAAAGAATGATACTAAAGTGTTTCACATAATAATAAGCCAACGGCTTTTCATGTAATGAATATTGAAGTAATTTTTAAAATTGTTTGAAGCGGAATACAGAAGAGAAGATTTTTCATATCATGTTTAATTAAACATTTTAGATTCAGAAGACAAAAAACAAAACTCATTTCTAAATATTATGACGAACACGTCAGGAAATGATCAAAAACTAACCGATTTGGAACTACTGGAAGAGCTGCTGGTCTTGATTCTAGCCGGCACAGATACATCAGCCACTGGCTCAGGGTTTATAGCTCTGATGCTGTCCAGACATCCAGAAGTACAGGAAAAAGTTTATCAGGAGTAGGTAACCAAACACATGAAAACAACATTCACTTTTGCAATTAAATAAACCCTCAGATAAATCACACAGATAACATAGATCAATAGACAGCCTCCGTGATGCAGTTAGGATCACTTCGCTGTCTGCTTGTCGATCAAGTAAACCTATAAATCTATCAACAGAAAGTGTACTACTTTCCATGGATCTAGAATTATGAAATTTAGTATTATATAAGATCCTGTAGTATAATCGTCATTGGGTCAGGAATTACACACTTATCGATATTAATTGCTTAAATTATCATAATTGTGAAAATTTCCTTTTGGAACAGATTGCAAGAAGTACTAGGTGATCTAGATAGACCCATAAATGCCAAAGATTTAAATCAACTAAAATATTTAGAAGCAGTTATTAAAGAAACCTTGAGATTATATCCCCCGGTTCCCGTAGTAGTAAGAAAGGTTGAAGAAGACGTTACAATACGTAAGTATAAACATTTACCAACTACCGCTATTTAAAACTCATTGTACTTCTAAATACTTCCCAAAACATTGTGAATATTATACTGTAAAAGCTTGAACACCTTATCTCCTTAGATTTAACAACTATTAGTGCTATAAAACCTAAATTTTCTACGATCATAATTAAACAAAAAATGATAATTCTGTATCATACCAATATATTACAAATTTAGAATGAGCTTCATTATTTTAACAAACATGTTAATTTTCATTTCTACGTGACCAAGGCCTAATGTATTATACACCGAAAGTTTAAAGTGTTCTTCCTTCCATTCAAGATGATAATTTCTTTCAGCTTATGGGCTTACCATCGTAAAAGATACATCATTACTCATCAACATACGAGCAACCAATCGCAATCCGAAGTTCTGGGGCAAAGATGCGGAAGAATTCAGGCCTGAAAGATTTTTAGATAGTCCTATTCAACATCCTGCTGCGTTTATAAGTTTTTCAAATGGACCAAGAAATTGTGTAGGTGAGTCTGTGTAAAATCATAATGTTTTAGTAAATTAAATTCTTATTTCTAAAATCATCATGGTTTAGACGACGCAGATATACAAGTTTTAAATACAGTATTTGATTAATAGAGTCTCTACTTTCTAGTTTTGTTGGAAAAATGTAGTCCCATCTATTGCCGAATTTTTGAAAACTAGTAGAACTATACCGGGTATCTCAAGACTGCTACCGAAAACGAAGCCGGGTGGTAGTTTTAGTGGCTACAAACACAATGCAATTAAAAATTTCGCATAGAAACGCGACAATTATTTTTTATGATTTTTTAAATATCGTCATTTTTGGGTGGTAAATCCATATTTTTTGCTAAAATAATAATTTAAACTCTTTTATACCTTAGAGTATTTATAAATAAAAGGGTATACACTATTATTTTAGAAAAAAAATGTATTTACCACCCAAATATGGCCATAGGAAAAAAATTACAAAAAAAAAAACGCTCTTTTTTGCAACTTTTTCTGTTGCATTGTGTCTGAAGTCGCTGAGACTACCACCCGGCTTCGTTTTCGGTAGCAGTCTTGATATACCCTGTATTGTGATCAACGCACAACACTCATCTTATACCTTAAAATTCTATGAGACGGCGTTACGTCAACAACGGGGAATATGCATGTATTTTTTTTAATTCGATTCTACTAGTCATTACATTACCAAACATATAAATAAGACGTCCAAAATATAAACTATTATGCAAAAAAATAAACATTAAAACCGCTATAAATTTTGGGCGATCTAAACGCGGCCATTTTGGCGCGCTTGTTCGTGACGTCACGATTACACAAGTTCGATGTCAACCAGCAGTGTTTAGTTCAAAAAATTACCAAAAAATAAAGAAAGTGACTGAATATCGACTTAATTACCATGGAAAAGCACAAAAAAACCTATTACAAATATTGTGTCGTTCCTATGTGCCCAATTAACATAAAAATTGTACCTGACAAAGTATATTTCCATAAGCCGAAAGTTGTAAATCTAAGGATAAAGTGGTGCAAGGCGATGAGAAGAGACAATGTATCATGTTTGAGCTGTTTATATTGTTGTGAAGACCATTTCGATGTAAGTAAGGATATTAAAATTAAGTAAAATACATATACGTACATTCTTACGTTTACCTACCTACTTGTTTTGTTTACAAACCTCTACAATAACATAACCTAGTTTACGAAAAGTTCTAAATATATTATTAAGAATTCTTATTCGATATTTTAAATTTATCCTTATGTATGTATGAGTATACTATTACTGATAATTAAAAACATCTAACTTATTAGAGTAAGAAGCTACTGCGAGACCAGTTTTATTAATCTTTTTATTATTTCTGGGTATCAGATTGAAGAGTATACAGAAAATTATATTAAATACAAAATAATGGCATTTGAACATGGACAAAAAGTAAAGTTACGATTAAAAAAAGGAATAGTGCCACATATATTCCAGTAGTAGAAAAAAGAGAAGTCGAAGAGAAATACGTGGCCATCATAAACATGTCGATTTTCGGAAGATTATCTGACTGCGCTTTTACGAAAACGGTTTCAGTCATTCTTTTCACACTTAATTAATACTGGGA
Organism: Hyles vespertilio; assembly: GCA_009982885.2. Taxonomy (NCBI): domain Eukaryota; kingdom Metazoa; phylum Arthropoda; class Insecta; order Lepidoptera; family Sphingidae; genus Hyles; species Hyles vespertilio. The sequence continues at coordinate 10,631,845 of CM042825.1, read as the reverse complement.
ACACATACAATTATTAACTTAATATAAAAACAACAGCGACACAATACAATAACAATCATTCCTAAAAAAGAAACCATACAAATAGCTTGTTGACAGCAGACCTCTCGTGTAAAAGTGACTTCACGTTTTCATCTACCAATAGTGTTGCGTTTCGGAAGTTTTAGCACACAGCCACTTTTTGATGATTAAATTTCACTATTAAATTAAAATAAATTTTAAAAGTTATTGTATGTTGTGTATTCAGTAGCAATAAAGATTGCAAAATAAAATGTTTTGTCCATATTTAAGTCACGTGCATATTCCCCATTTTGTTTCCATGAAAAAACTACCTAGACATCATAATAAGTAAAATTTGGAAAATAAAATATCATTTAATCAAAACAAGGTTTAAAAAGAAATACATCTGACAGTTTATCCCATAAGAAACTAATTTCACAAATTAATTCATTCTATCACTTCTCAGGTTACAAATACGCCATGATGAGTATGAAGACAGTAGCAATAAATCTAATTCGGAACTTTCGGATACTCCCTGCCAATCCATCGGATATTGAGCCCTATATCAACACCGGCAAATGTATCGAGAAAGAGAAACCACTTCAAATGAAGTTTGGCATTATGGTGAAAGATGTAGACAATTTTACAGTGCAGTTAAAGCCTCGAAGAAAAATTTAAAATTTGCTTAATATCATTTCATCAAATTAGCCTTACGTATTTATCAATCATATAGAAAAATTATAACTAAACCTAAAATTTCTGTTATCATCGGTGGTTCTATTGTTAAAGATATACCGTTTGTAGGTATACCCATTTATTTGTTGAGGTGGTTATAAATCATAAACATTAAGTTCTCAACTTTTAATTTTGTTTTATTTACGCCACTTAGTTTTAGCAAGTGAATTTACCGAGAGCTTACATCTAGGAATCGAAATTAGCTTATTGGCGACTTATTGTTAAATACTTATTGTTAATAGTAAATGTGGCAATTATTAAAATAATAAAATAAATAAATAAATAAATAAATATACCCAACAGTCACATACATTTATTAGAAGTAATCACAGTAATCACAATAAATGACTGCCTCCGTGGCGCAGTTGATTAGACGCCGCCTATAAAACGTGAGGCCGCTGGTTCAATACCCGAATCGAATCAAATGTTAGTGGGATTCACAGATATTTGTTTCGGGTCTGGGTGTATGTGGGACTGAAAAGTCTCTCGTGGTTTCTGATACCCACGACACTATACTCAATATTAGCGTGGGACCAATGTATGCGACTGTTGAGTGTATTTATATTAATTAAAGGTGAATGTTTATGAGGGTGTTTGTTACTTATTCTAATTAAATTGGACTTCACTAATCTTGATGAAATTTGGTATGGAGGTGACTGATAATCTAGATTAACACATAGACTAATTTTTATACCGACTAAATGTAGTGTTCCCATCTGCGCAAAATACTTTTAAAGTTTAAAGCTGTTAACTAATGTATCCTGCCGACCCTCACTTATGCACCCAAAACATGGACGCTCACACAAAAAACTTGTAAAACATAAAAATGGCTCAACGTAGCGTGGAGCGCTCTATATTAGGCATATTTCTCAGAGATAGAGCCCGCAATGAAATGATCTGACGGTTAACAGGCGTAACTGATATCGCATCTGGCAACGAATTGATAAACTTAAGTAAAGATGAGCAGGATACTTGGGCAAACGCAGCGATAGTCGATGGATTGATTGGAATGGTGGCCTATAGGGGCCAATAGGAAGGTAAGTAGACAAATCAAGATTTAAAAAAATAGATGAGATTAACTCATGAAGAGAGAAGTGGTGTAACAGAAAAGAGGCCTGTGGCTAGCAGTGAATAAATGTTGGCTGATATCAATGAATGAATGAATGAATGTTGTGTTGTCGTAGTATGAGCAAGGACTTCAAATATATTAACTATTAAGGGATGGAATAGGACTGGAGAGGACTGAATAAGAGGCAGAATTGCATATCTTGTGTCATGGGATGCAATGACACGGGATATACGAGTATATAATACGGGCCAGAACAAGAAAAGCAGTTTGGAGGTCGGCAGTCATATTGAATTGTATTGAATGACAATTAGTAACAAGTAAACAAACTAGTACTTAAGCAAAATATAATAGTGATGTGGACTGGAATCAAGAAGTATCTGCACCTGGGCGAAGCCGAACCAAGCCGCTAGTTTATTTACAAGTGATGAAAAAATCATACAATAATTGCTACGATTAAAATGTTTAAAGTGTTATTGCTCCTACCAGATTTGCAATGCCTTGTTGTCAAAGCCGCGAAATTGCAAATATTTATTTGAAAGGATAACAGAGCTAAGCTGTTATAATACTAACTCTATGGCTGAGCACGAGTTGAATAAATGTCTTGTAGTAGTAATAAATATCCAATATTCCCACTAATGTCAAGTGTAGGCTCAATTCGGAATTCCATAATTGAAAACTTAAACAATACCGGGCATATCAAGAGTGCTAACGACAGTTGAAACTTGAAACGAAGCCGGGTGGTAGTTTAAGTGACTACAAACCCAATGTAACTAAAAATTTGGCAAGAAACACGACAATTTTTTTCATTATTTTTTAAATATCGTCGAGTTTAGCTGGTAAATCCATGGTTTTTGCTAAAATAATAATTTAAAGCCTTGCGTACCATAGCGTGTTTAAAAATAAAAGGATATAACTATTATTTCAGAAAAAAACTATGTATTTACCACCCTAAACCTAACCACGACAATAGAAAAAAAATAACAACAAAATTTTGTTGCATTGTGTCTGAAGTCACTAAAACTACCACCCAGCTTCGTTTTCGGTAGCACTCTTGATATACCCTGTATAATCTATCCTTAAAGATGTTGGATACAGTAAGGCTATTAAATTGCCTAGTATATCCAGTTTCTTCAAGGAACCCGTGTATTTATATCAAATGTAACAAAGATTTATGATCGAATAATCGTACATAATAACTAAATACTAAACGATTACGATTTGTGTTTTATTTAAATCACCCAGACATACATACAAGCGGGTCGAATTTTCTTTTACTAAAGCCTATTGTTGATAAAATTTGTTTTGTGTAAAGTAATATCATAGAAAGGATATATTTCATTGTTTGTATTGAAAAGCTCTGTAACTACTGGACCGTTTTGAAAAGTTCTTTCACCATTGGGATCCTACATTATCACTGATGAACATAGGCGATAGCATATTTTCTCGGGCCGGGTCTCTATTAAGTCATATAGGTAAATTAAGACTTCTTGAAAGCGTGACATAACCGTTATTGATTAAAAAATAAAAAAGTAGGTAGGTAATCGTCTCTTACTTGATCGATGTTAAAATAAATTGAGCTGCTTAGCAGCCACATAAAAAAAATAGCTGGCATAATCAGGTATATTTTATACTGTGTATTTTGTGCCGAAGAAAAATAATCTTATTGGTTTTAAAATAGCTTGTAAAATAGAGCATTAAGCGAATTTTATAACCTATAAATTAGCATTGTTTTAATATCAGTCATCAGGGTTCAATTTAACAATGATAATTACATTTTATCTTATTTCTCACAGATATCTTTGCCGTCCCATCATTCATGTACCGAGCAACACTCACACAAATGCATTATTCGATGCAAAAAATTACCTATTTAAAGTCACAAGTACAATCCTTATAGAGCTAACAATAAGGTCTATTTTAGCGTGTTTGTCGATTTAATCATTAGCTCAACTAGCAACAGTTTCCGGACGTCAGGAATCTAGTAGTTCCCGACAAGACAAGTTGCTGTTTAATTCCAGCCAGAGATGTAGAACTGAAGTTCTTTAAATGTATTTTTCTGAGATATTATTTAATATAAACAAACAAGTCTTACTAAGTACGGATTTAATTGCATTTTGCATATTTATTATGTATAAATCTAATAAAGTCTTGAAAATAGGTTAAGAACAATAAAAAAACATGCACTAAAGTGTTAAACACCTATCTACTAATTATTACTCATATTCTTCTAGAATATATAAGCGAATTACGCTTGCATAAAACAATCATAAGATTTTCAGAAGACTCATCAACAAGTGAAAATCAAATGATAATTTATAAGCCACCGACAGTTTTACATACCATTTCCAATGTCTACTCATACCAAGTATTAATAGCCGCTTGACTTGGTTTAAGCGTTAACGTAGCAGTATGCACATAAGAATTTAAAAGCTTCCTAATATGGATGCTCTTACAATAAATAAATACACAAGGAATAGTGTCAAATAACATCTACAACATTGGATGTTAAAACGATATTTAATAAACTGTAGAATATAATCCGAACATAAATATGTTTTTATATGAATTAATATAATGTAGAAACTCAAAAAGCAGCGCATGATTAAGAACTTAATCATAAAAATCATTTCAATGCAAATGAACTGATCATATTTTCACATTAATATAGAGAAAAGTAGCATAAGCAACTTTAAGATGTTGTCATTCGTGCATACATTTGCAAGGATTCTTAATCGATTTCGTGTCATCTATTTTTTTATATATGTATAAGGCTCAAGAGTTTGTTTGTTTGTTACTGCTAATCTCAGGAACTACTGATCCGAATTGGAAAGTTATTTTTGTGGAAGATTTTTATCGAGAGAGCTCATTTATCGAGAAATGCTTTAGGCTATATAAGATTACGCTATAACCAATAGGAGCGGAGCAGTAGTGAAAAATCTTATTTGATCAGTTGCCTACGCTGTGTAGGCGGTTGAAAGTACACCAAAATCAAGAGTGCGGGGATCGTTCCCTTTAAAAAGTTCTGAAAATATATGGTATTACATTATGTCTTACTTTCTAGATTAGTTTTAACCTTAACCTTAATATACCTTTTTAATGGTAAACAGATTTTTTTTAGATAATGCATTATTTGCGAAATGGTTTTATTATTAAGGTATTCACCCTTATTCAAATAAATACATGTTGAACAATGTTGCTATAATATCATTTGAATTCAGTGAACATTTTAGGAGATTTATCAGTTTTAAAACATATCCACAGTAAAAAAATGCCCAAGCATCGTGTGCGCGTTTTGTATCGAGGAATAAATAAAAGGTGATAGCACAGGATGCACCGGGACGTGATCAGAAAATAGTGTGTTTGAGTTTAAATATAAATACATAGTACGCGAAATAATATTCATGTTTCTGATTTAGACTGGAGTCAAAAATATCTGCACCCAAGATGAGCCGTGCCAGGCCACTAGTATGCAATAAATATATTAAAAATAGTTTCATTAGGAATTTCATGAATACGAATGAAGAAGGATTTAAAAACAAGCTTTCGCCCGAAAGACTCTTTTTGATGGATAGTTAAGGATTTCCTTTGGCTTTCCACTGCGCTCGCCATCCTGGGACATTAAATGTTAAATCTCAATATGTCCAGTAGTTTTTTCTTTACTCTGGCCTAGCATAGTGGCGACATTGCATCGGATGGTAAGCGCAAATGCCGCCCAGGCAGAGTATCCATTGGCATCGGACGGCAGTCCCATGCCAATGGAAACAATTATGCCGGCCTGCTAAGATGCCTCTTCACACTACGGCAGAAGGACCCAGGATTGTAGGAAGGAGGGAACACGTGAGACGGCAAACAATTCCACAGCCTGACGGTGCGGCACAAAAAAGAATTAGAGAACCGTTCGGTTCGCGCCGGGATAGTGTGGACCGACAAGCTATGGCTTCGCAAGCCAGCACGCACGTAGTTACTCCGGCTGTAATGTCCAGCAACCGAAACACAACAGTGCATTATTGCTGTTTCGCGGGACACATAGAGATTGCGGTGGTACCTACCCAGACCGCCTCTCACATATGAGAGACCTACCACCAGTACCATACCACAAAATAGTGAAAAACCCTGATACAATTAGAAAAAGATACATTAATAATATCCCGGCGCACCCAAGGAAATGTTTACAATCCGCGTGGTAAGTTCAGAAGAGTTCAGTCAACTGCGGCGGGCGCTTCCCGGTGCCATCTCGCACTCGGCCGCAAACCCTCGACTAGCGTGAACCGGACTCCCGATATTAGAGGTAAGTGAATTATCTACTGCAATACCTTTATAATTGTATATAATTTTTATATTTGCGAAAATACTATGATATATAAGTGCAGTAAAAACATCGTGGTTAGAAATTTAAATCTAGACAGCTTATCTAGTGCATTAGATTTTTTTTAATAAAAATGATTGAATGATATCTATATTACGAACAAACAATCGAATCTATATACACTTAGATCAGGGTTTCTTAAAGTGGGGTCCACGGACCCCTTAGGGGTCCGTAACTTGTGTCCCAGGGGTCCGCAGCAGCTCAGTAACCTTTTAATATATTTATCAGAAAATTATCATTTAAATGCCCTAGATCAATATTAAAAAGAAATAACTAAAGATTTTAATAAAAAATAAAAACTTGAAAACTAAAAAAACTTTGTTTACTAACTTGACTAGAAAAGAAATAAAAATATAATATATTATAATTATATTATTAAATGTTATGTCTTCTTCGCATAAATTGCATTTAAAAGTCGTTCAATAGGCACAAAACATTCGATAGCTAAAATAGCATTATAATCTGACTATGAATAAGCCTGTTTGCATACGAACATATCATATATCTCGGAACATATTGATATATGTTATTGCAACCTGCCCAAATTCACAGAGGTGGCACAAAGATGCATTGAAGGAGGATTATAAATAATAAAGATCTCTGATAAAATGCTTGTTAATTATGTACACTTGTTGTTTTATTTTATAGTTATTGTTTATTTTATGTGTAGTTTATGTAGCTGTATTAAGGCTGCCTAAGGCCGCACTCAGAGACGTTTAATGGCAATTAAATTGTTCCTTAGTAAAGATTTTATTCGTAAAGTCTACACTAAGTCGTGATTTAATTTTCGGCAGTTGCTATGGTATAATGCCGCTTTAGTTTAAGCTGTTTTGGTATATATTTAAGGCCTTCCATTCCTAACCAGAACCACGCGTGCTGGCTTGCGAAGCCATAGCTTGACGGTCCACACCATCCCGGCGCGAACCAAACGGTTCTCAAATTCGTTTCTGTGCCGCACCGTCAGGCTGTGGAATTGTTTGCCGGCGCACGTGTTCCCTCCTTCCTACAATCCTGGGTCCTTCCGCCGTGGTGTGAAGAGGCACCTAAGCAGGCCGGCATAATTGTTTCCATTGGCATGGGACTGCCGTCCGACGCCAATGGATACTCTGCCTGGGCGGCATTGGCACTTTCCATCAGGTGCAATGCCGCCACTATGCCAGGCCATTATAAAAAAAAAAAAGCGATATACAAATAAATAAATAATAAATATTAATTCTTCACGGGTTAGAGCTCTTTTATACTCCTAGTTTATTCTTATTCGTGACGTTTCTCAGAATTTCTGAGAAAGCGCGTTGTAAGTGAAGATTTATTCATTTCTGCACGTAAGCTTATGCGAGTCAAGTTAAAATTACTGAACCAAACAATGCCTTGTAAACTCACATTTATGATAATGAAGGAATAATTATAAACAACTTTAGGGATGAACTGGGTAGCTTCTTCAAGGAAACCGCACAACGGTTATAATTATTTATATTTACAAAGTACAGTCGTATGTATATTTACAACGAAGCTGGGTGAAAAATTCACTAAAACCACCACCCGGCTTCGTTTTCGGTAGCAGTCAAGACTGCTATATACCGGGTATCTCAAGACTGCTACCGAAAACGAAGCCGGGTGGTAGTTTAAGCGACTTCAGACACAATGCAACAGAAAAAGTTGCAAAAAAAAGCGACAATTTTTTTTTTTGTTATTTTTTTCCTATGGCCATATTTGGGTGGTAAATACATTTTTTTCCTAAAATAATAGTATATACCCTTTTATTTATAAATACTCTAAGGTATAAAAGAGTTAAAATTATTATTTTAGCAAAAACTATGGATTTACCACCCAAAAATGACGATATTTAAAAAATCATAAAGAAATTTTGTCGCGTTTCTAGGTGAAATTTTTAATTGCATTGTGTTTGTAGCCACTAAAACTACCACCCGGCTTCGTTTTCGGTAGCAGTCTTGAGATACCCGGTATATTATATATGGTATATCAAGATATACCCTGTATTGTTTGTATGCACGCTTCTTACCGCAACAAAGTGCAATGTTGGGTGTACTCGTACTAACAAGTATATCACAAACTTATTATAGCAAACATTTGCTTATAACCAAAGTAAATATATTCAATACTAGCTGTGCCCGCGACTTCGTCTGCGTGGAATTTAACAAAAAAGTTAATTAGTTTATTTAGTTTTTTTTTGGCTTTTGCTTTTTTAAAAAAAACATACCGCGATCTAATTCTACGGTGGCGCCATCTCTTAGCGAGCGGCGGTAAACTCCCGTTACACATTTATTTTCAGTTTTTTTTTTGTATTAGCTTTATTGAAAAATTTCTTTGTATACAATATTTTGTAAATGTGATATTGATTCCTGGCGCCTGACGTGACGGCCCAGTGGTGGCATGCGCGTGAGCTGCGCGCGGGCATTGCAACATTACTTTATTTTTCTAAAATAAAATTACTTTTCTAAAATAAATGTAGCCTAAGTTACTCCTTATTATGTCAGCTACCTGACAAAAAAAGGTCCCGTCAAAATCGGTCCAGCCATCTCAGAGATTAGCCGGAACAAACAGACAGACAGACAGACAGACAGACAAAAATTTTTAAAATATCATTTTCTGCACATGTATCATGTATATAACGATATGTAGTAAGACATTTTTTTTTATTTTCACTCTTAAAACAGACACTTCAATTTTATTTATATGTATAGATATATATTTATTTTATTTTATTCCATTAACCTCTTTTTAATTAGGACATTTTTTTCCAGTTATTTAAATATTAAGTGAAGAACTTATTGCTACGTGGTTATATATTGTATTTGTTGCAATATAGTTTATTACAAAATGCAATAATTTTATCATTTTATCGCTTCTATTAGGATTTGGAGCATAACGTTGATGTTATAATTTTTTTATCTAGTACAAGATAAACCATCTTTTAAATGTGTAACACAGACTATAATTACTTCTCACATATACAGGGTATCTCAAGACTGCTACCGAAAACGAAGCCGGGTGGTAGTTTTAGTGGCTACAAACACAATGCAATTAAAAATTTCGCATAGAAACGCGACAATTATTTTTTATGATTTTTTAAATATCGTCAATTTTGGATGGTAAATTCATAGTTTTTGCTAAAATAATAATTTAAACTCTTTTATACCTTAGAGTATTTATAAATAAAAGGATATACACTATTATTTTAGGAAAAAATGTATTTACCACCCAAATATGGCCATAGGAAAAAAATAACAAAAAAAAAATTGTCGCATTTTTTTTGCAAGTTTTTCTGTTGGATTGTGTCTGAAGTCGCTTAAACTATCACCCGGCTTCGTTTTCGGTAGCAGTCTTGATATACCCGGTATACACGACTACATATGATATCCATATATATACATGACTATGAGTTGTAACTAACAAACTGTATACCACATACGGCGCAGCAGCAATTTGTGTCTATACTCAGATAATGTATGACTATGTATGTATAATGTTTTTATATTTGTCAAAACATTATTTAGATATTAATTATAGTGCAAACAGGATGTAATAAACTAAAATATTATCTTAATGAAATATAAGTAAGACATCCGATATTAAAAAAGCCAAATCCTGGAAAATATGAAACAAGAAAAAAACTATTCTGGAAAATATGAAACAAGAAAAAAACAATTGTCTGCCATTCTTATCTACATCATATATCATCAGATATTTATCAACTACTGAGCAGACAACTTACATTTTAATTTATTAAGTAGTTATAGAGTTGTTCTGAGAATCCCACTAACCGTTAAAGTTTGCTTACATATCAGTACATTATAACACACACTGCAGTATACAATATTTTATTGGTTATTATGAAACGTTAAACTTTAGCTATATATATTTTTTTTTTCTTATAACTTCCCACTGTCCACACTTGTAAAGGAACGATAAACAAATTCACGATTGTCTGCCTGTCTAATATAAAGCAACTCGGAAAATTGTACTAGGCAATCATATTTTCGAATCAACAATAACACAGATAGCTCGACCTACGATTCGAATCGGGACCACAGAGTACATTGGACTAACGATTCAAGAACATACAAGACTTCACTAGGTTAATAAAAGATCTAAAATTAGTATTAGTGCCAGGAAATTGTCGCGGCTTTGCTCGTGCTTAAATTGTTGCCAATCAATTTAGGTCATCGTTCGGCAGAAGTAGCAATATTCGTGAAAAAACATATTACTCGGAAACAGTACTCATTTCTTCCTGGAAGATAGTACTATTCGGTTAATTTGACTAGTGACTTTGTGTACCACATCTTAAATCTTTACGTGTGCCGAAATTAGGATTTAAAACAAAAAGTAAAATATCAATTTAACGAATAAACAAAACAAATGAGTAAAAACGAACTACTCTGGTCGCAATGATGTTTATTTATTGAAAATATATTTTTTCTCTACGCCAAAAATAGGTGTATCATCGAGGCATTAAAACTTTCGCACGTATACTAAGTTTCATAGTAAATTCATTCTCCTTTCATTATAATTAGTTGACTTTTTAAGATGCTAATATGTAACAAACAAACTCACATAGAAATTCATAATATCAGTAAAGATTTCTTATTTATTCGACACAATAATTATTCCAAGCGCTTGTTTCTCCAATAGACATTTTTTATATGCAGTTCCAGAAACTCAGCTTTCGTAACACAAGTAGGAATTATATGCATTCCAGATTAATTGGTATTGTTTGCGGTACATTTTGACATGGTAATACGTTCTAATACGAGTAAACACAGAGTACATTTTACATACTAAGATAGAGACGTCACTCAATCAATTCAAGGCGCCCTCTGACGTTAAGTAAGAAAAACAATCCAGTAATATATCTATACTTACTTTCATTACCTTTATATACGAAAAGAAAATATTTAGGGAGGTTTGGACCTGAATAAGATCTAACAGAATCGATTTGAATTTTGTCTATTTGAAACAAATTATTCTGTATAGAAATGTGAACATAACAATTCTCATTTCCGCATGTGTATGCATTTTAATAAATTTAATAATTGTTTTAAAATTAACTCATCAGCAAAAAAGCTAATCAATGCTGTTAAAAGTAATTTAGAGCCAATAATATCCGCGTAAAATACAATCTAGGTAAAATGGAGAAACCCGTACAAACCAACGATTTTTTCGCCCTCTGGTGTTAAGTTAGTAAAAACGATGATTATAATTCGTCGTTGTTTGTTCTAAGTTAAACCACCGTACGAGTAAATACGCCTTTTTTGTTTTATATAATATGTGAAAATTTATTAAACAGATGTTGAAACATAATGATTTAAGTTGTATCAAGAACCATATTAATGACTATGTAAAAGCTGTAATATTGTAAGATGTTCATTGTGGCCGTACGCAATAATATGTTATTTTAAATATATTTTAATTAGATAATATCAAAAGCAATATGTTGCTTTCCATAGAACTACAATATTCTAAGACCATAGTTAAAATATACATATAATTAATACATTATTCAAAACATATTCTTAAATATTATTTCAATAACGTTTTTTTATTATAATTAAAATATATTAAAAAATTTAAATAGCTTATAGTTTACTATCCTAATTTTTGCCACTATGTGGGTCATCCTTTGCTAGATAAAACAATATCGAAAAATTTTACACTTCACACCATAAATAAATAATAATATCCAAATCATCTGTTTTAGTTTTCTCACATTTTCAATGCTAATTTTGTTTATTATTAAATTCGTAACGTTTAATCATGTCGAGAGCGCCGTAAAAAGGATATTAATATGGTCTTCGATGGGTGTAAATAATATAATTAAACCAGTTAACATGTCCATGCGAGAAATAAATTTGGAATTACCAATTCTATTAGCCAAAAATGTGAATACACGTTTCTGTTTCTAAGCCATCGGTACCACGACCTTATGGGTCAATGGGACAAGAGTTTTGCTGAATTCATTATCGATTTCGTTTAGACTGAGTAATTGACCTCAGATAAACCCGAGGCTTCCGTTGTTGGTTCATTAATATAACGGAGCAATCCTGAAAGATCTCCCGTTTCATTAAGAGACAATGCTATTGTTTTTCGTGGAAAATCCACTTAGGTATATCCAAATAAGTCTTATTTTTATTATTTACTGCTAAATGTAGCACAAGATCCACACATGTATTCTAATTTAATAAATAGATTGTAATCCTTATTAGACATAAAATAATAGATCCATTAAAGTTCAAAACAGACATAAAAACAAAAAATACTCGAAGTAAATGAATCTTACAAATTACTAATAAATTATAAATTATGAATAAACATTGCTTATTATAATACATTAGTTCATGTGGTATTCACCTGCTCAAGACCTAAATTCATAAATTAATAAATCGATATTTATTTTCGCAGATGCAGTGCTTCATATGTGTAACATACATGATAATATTATGCAGCGGAAACCCAACGAAACCTCGAGATATAGACAACAAGTTTTCATTCGTCAACAATTTCATCGCTTCCCTATTTAACACCCAGGCACCCGAAGAAATAAATGACAACGAAGAGAATAAGCTTACACACAACTATGATAAATTCGGATATGACAACTACCATCAACTTCTTAATGAAGCCGATTTTCTACCAAGAAGGAATGACAGAATCGCTATGCCGCCATTGCAGTACCGGTTCCCGAAAAGCATGAGGCACACAAGTGAAGACAGAGTCCTCGATAAGCCGAAAGAAGAAGTGGTCATATACATAAACACAAACAAATCTCAAAAAACAGAAAACGTAAAAAAAGATCGCCCGCGCCCTTCAAACAAAAATAAAATTGACAATGAAAATGATGAAGAAAACCAGGTTTCACCAAATTTAACGCCTTTTGCTAACACAATGGCAGGACAAAGCCAAATTGGCGATCGGGAATCACAGACAGTAGTTAAACCGACGGTTATCGTCAATATCCGAGGTTCTGTTACTAACCGAGATAGCGACATCAGACTTGATAAAAAGGCAAGTGAAGCTAATGACACTGATATTACGAGAAACCTTTTCAATATAAAACAAGAAGTCAATTTAAACACAGAAGAGCAGAAGAAAAAGGTGGTCAATGAAGTTAAAAGTGCGAAAGATAACAAGACCGATGAAGACATGATGATGTGTGAAAGTAGTTCTTGGAAGGAAGAGAAGAACAAAGAGCGAAAGTTAGACAACGTCATGCAAATATTATTCACTGTTTAGATTAGGTGAAATCGTATCAAATTTTATGATAGAAATTAATTAATCCAGAATTTCTAGTTTAGTTGATTGCTATAATATCAGACATATTGATGTCGAGCTGTATTTAAGTATCATATAAAATCTTTAATAGGGATGTTGCAGAGACTGATTCAATTATAATTTGCAAATCAAGTAGTTGATTATAATTAAAATATAATTAAATCATATAATTTTTTTTTTACCTAAAGGTTCGCATTTACGAGTAATGTTGTAATGAATATAATTATTTTTGTAGCCAAGTGTTTTTTATTCTAGTTTTTGAAATATCTGGAAATGATCTACACAAATATCTATTTTGATACCTGTATGAAAATTATAAGTTAGGGAGCAAGCCTATCGCCATATTTTCTGACTCTGGGCTGATAGTAAATAGAAAAATCCAATATCGCTATTCCCGACCCGGGATTTGAACCCAAGATAACTACGGACCGAGGCATTAAAATAAATATAAAATCATAAAATTTAGAATATGAACTAAATTTGGAATAACTACTTATTTTTATTCCACCAAATACAATTACATATTTTAGGTATAAATACAGACTGCATTACACACAAATTAAAAAATAAAAATAACAAACAGTACAAATAAACCACACAACAATTCCCGGAACAAAGTATTAGCAGACACCAAATAACATGACTTCGCAATTCGCAGACTCCATATGCAAGGTACCGTTACGTCCCACTGGGCCCACGCCTTCTAAACCTTGCTATAATCATTTACCATATCTGTATCAAATTGTATACCTAATGATACTGATAAATGGACATGATATCATTGCTAAAATATTTGTTTTTAATTAAAATATTTTCATGTATTCTAGCAGTGGGCGCGATTTATGACGTCACGCATCGTTAGTTATTCTAGCTACGTAAGACTTGCCCCTTATGTAATGTCAGAAATAAAGACATAGAATAGAAAAAAATAAACTCGGTATTTTTAAACTGCACACGAGATCGTGCCTTGTATTATACGCTAAGTTTGAACATCTCGAGACGAACTTGAACATCAAGAGTTAATGAATCGTGTGTGAATTAATAACCTTAGAATTTAATAAAAGAGGAAGAAAATGTTAATATTATGGCCTACAACATCTCTCCTTTACAGTTACTTTAAATGATACACCAATATAATTATTCTCCTTTATTAGTCATAAATAATTGTTGGCCAATTAATATTACCATCGGAATCTAATAAATCACAACTTTACAAATGGATAGACACACAAGGAGGCGTAAATATTTAAGAAGCCTAATAAAGAGATAAAAGACTAATCAATATAAATTGCTTTCTAGTCATTATAAGGTGAAAATTATCTTTAGGATTGAATCAATCGGAAATGTTACTATAAATATTAGAATGTACAAAACGGATAATAATCACTGGCAATTTTTCATTCTAAAAAGGATTAAATCAATTAATGAACATTGATGCATCCATAAAAGAAATAATAGATGTATCCGAAATAGAAAACGTACAAATAAGAATACGAAAAATGATAACTATATAGCCCTAATCTTGCCTTAATCAAACTGTTTTTCTAACTTTGTATTGATGTCTGAAATGAAGTTCTACTTTGTATTCATACTTAAATTCTAGGATGTCAACTAGATTGAATATCATACGAAATATCATTAGAGGAAGCCTTTATGTATACTAATATTATAAAGATAAAAAAAATGATTTTTAATTTTGGGAATGAGTTTGAATTGAATAAGTTCTGAAACTAATGGACTGATTTGAAAAAATCTTTCATCATTAGAATCAGGGCCGAGCCGAAAATTACACAATAAATTGCATGACTGGTTTTGATGATGACAATTATATATTATTGAGGACACTAATGTAAAACTTATAAGATATATAGAACTGAGGATAAAGAAGTACTAAAACGTCAACAAATATACCGGGTATATCAAGACTGCTACCGAAAACGAAGCCGGGTGATAGTTTTAGTGACTACAAACACAATGCAACTAAAATTTTCGCAAAAAAAAGCGACAATTTTTTTTTATGATTTTTTAAATATCGTAATTTTTGGGTGGTAAATCCATAGTTTTTGCTAAAATAATAATTTAAACTCTTTTATACCTTAGAGTCCTTATAAATAAGAGGGTATACACTATTATTTTAGGAAAAAATAAATTTACCATCCAAATACGACCATAGGAAAAAATAACAAAAAAAAAATTCGTCGCTTTTTTTTTCAACATTTTCTGTTGCAATGTGTCTGAAGTCACTAAAACTATCACCCGGCTTCGTTTTCGGTAGCAGTCTTGAGATACCCTGTATAATTATACATAAAGGGAAAAAAAAACTTCAATAACAATCATCACTCTAATAAGGAGAAAAACTATTGAGATGGATAGAATCACCTACATAAAGAAATAATTTCTGTTCACCGAAACATATAAAAGCCATATAAACATTTAACAAATTCGTGGAGTAACGAAATTGCAGAAAATAGCTAGATTTGAATTTTATCACAAACCTTTAAAGGTCAAAATCTTTTGATATCAGAAGCGGAAGATCATAAGGGCTTTTAATTTAATCATGTTTTTGCTCTTGATGTATTAAGGAGATTGAACCTTAAATTATTTTCTTAGTGTTAACTGCTCATCATGCCACATCAATTTTCAACAGAAGTCGCGTAGCTTGTAATCGCCTTAATTGATATATTTCTTGTACATGATAAAGACATACAAACATTAATAAGAGGTTTATAAACAAAAATATGTAATGCCAAAAGCCAATATCAAAAAAGTAATACTCTGACATAATTAAGGAGAAAGCAGAAGTCTACAATAGAATCCAATATAAGCTAACCTAGACCTAGTATAAAGTAGTGCATCTATGTCTATTCTAATTCTAATTTATTCATTAATTTGACTAGAAATTCCAGTGCTTAGCTCGACGAAAGTCGTCCTGTTTCCATTTTTGTTTTTGTTCACTCAAAATCAATGATTAATTTTCTACAACCAGTCCTAGATATATCGAAATTCTAATCGAAAGAGGCGTACGTTTATAACTTAAGATTACACATAATATTATGATAATGGAATATTATTATTCTAGTTCCAGAACTAGTAGGATAAGTAGAATAAATAAATAATGTAATATATCGTAATATTCAGGCTGGTAAATCCTGTCAGCTACGACCAAATAAAGTTTGAGAACCTATGATCAACAGCTAAAATGCCAACATCCTTATCCTATGTTACTCGTATGCCTCCTTAAAAAATAGAACTGATTAAAAAAACCGTGAGCTGAATCTCAACTAGCATGACATTTCCTGGCGAGTCACCTTGATCTAATAATTTAAATAAATGCCATATCTTCGGTACGTTCGGCTATTGCCAAGGTTATCTAATCGCAGGTGGACCTAAGTGCAAATTAATTGAATCCTATTTATCACGACGTGCTTGCAATACTTGCTTAAATTGTAATTAATCGAAACTACGAGCTTTAAAGTACTTGATCATTTATTTTCACAAATTGTTTTGCCCTTTAAAATTTAATATATTTTGCTGTTTTAAAAAGCATGAACTATTAAGAATATTTTTGGGTATCCATTTTATGATTAACTACATGCCTGAAAGAAAACTTTACGTACGAAAACTTTACCTAATATCCATATCCTTGCAACGATATTTACGAATGGCAATTTCTTTCATTAATTGCTTTCATATAAGAAGTGCAGTCAGTGGTCAAGGGTTCAAATCCCAGGGCACACATCTGACTTGACGCAGACATGTGTGTATTGATAGGCAAACAACGAGTACTTTTACAGTGCAGTTAAAAGTATAAAAACGGGTCATGTAGTATTGGTATGTTCCCTAACCGTGGTCGCCCATGATATGTATCCCAAAATATCCTTAGATTTTGTAAACTCCTAGATAATAAATTGCGACTAAAATTTGTATTTTTATAATGTTATGACTTTGAGTTATTTATAACATCGGCCTGATTTTGCGAAAAAAAAAACTATTGAATACAATTTTATAAATTAAGCAGTATCATCACTCTTCTGAAATAAATAAATTCATCATCAACAAATATTTCGGGTGATCAATAGCAATTTGCTATGATAAATTTTAACGTCATAAAATTTTGTTGTCTTTGCGCTCAATTAATGAAAAATGTGAGAGAGTTTAATTCATGCTAGTTTATTATTTTTTAAGTCCGTTGACCCCGTCTCTTTAGGATGTTGATCAGAATATGTCATAAAAACGGTCTCGTAGAGTTCATAAATAAGACTTTATTTTATTGCTGCGGAAGCTGTTTTGGTTATATTAGTAAATTATAATATAGCGCAATATTCATTGAGCTAATTTGTTCATAGCTTTTTATTGTAAATGTAATTTTAAGACGTATGTCGAGTTTAGGACAGTCCCGGAACACCTGTTTATTTTCTAACAATGGCGAGACGAGCATTCAATTCGCTTGATGGTAAGCGATACCACCGCTAGAGCAGACAACACCATGAATTACAAAGCATTGCTTGGCATTCCACTGCGCTCGCCATTCTGAGACGAAATGTATTAGGCCTATTTTTGTCCAGTAGTTACTCTGTCTACATTTTCCTTAAATCGGGAACACAACAGAGCATATAGACTTCTGTTTGGCAGGAGAAATAATAGACATTGCGGTGAGATCTACCGAGGATGCCTCACAGATATGAGAAACCTACCAGTAGTAGATTTGATTTCATTAGAACATAATTAATTTTAATGCGAATAAAGTTTAAAAGCTCGGAGTTATACGGATGTTTAAAAAAGCACAATGGATATAATATATCAGTTAATTGAGCGATTATAGCAGTTAATAAATATAGATCTAATATTATTAATTTTTATTGACAGCCTCCGTGGCGCAGTTGGTTAGACGCCGCATGTGAAACGAGTGGCCGCGGGTTCGATCCCCGCACCGAGAGAAATGTTTGTGCGGCCCACAAATATTTCTTCCGGGTCTGGGTGTTTGTGAGACCGAAAAGTCTCTCGTAGTTCCTGATACCTACGACACAAGACTCGATCTTAGTGTGGGGTCAGGACTATGTATGTGACTGTTGGGTGTTATTTAATTTATTTAATTAATTCTAGAAGAAAGGACCTGGACAGTTTCTGCCTAGTTACTTTTTATCATGTACAAAAACAAGGCAATAATTGAATGAATATAAAAAATCAACTATTAATTTAAGAATACGTCATATTTCTGTAGAAGTTTAGGGAGTAATATAAAGTTTAATAAGATTTTGCATTGATTGATGACCCATTTCCGCCATTGTTGGCCCCGCATTAACGTTTCGTTCGCAGTAAAGCAAGTGTAGGAAAAAAATAATAACTTAGTCTAAAATATTCCTAAAAATAATCTATAAGTAGGTAATAAGTCATAATAATTAACAATACTAAATATATATATAAAGCAATGTTTGTAGTATATACTTACACATTTATTCTTCCCATTTTTACACACTTTCATTGCAACAACTAAACGCTGCAGTAAAATACTTGACACTTGACAGTTGCTTGACAAGAACCATGCTTTGTTTATTTGTTTACATTGTGGCACAATTAAAATACGTCTCGGTGTATATTTTGTGTAACTTATAAAATATTAGTTCCTTTAAATTCCAAATTCGATGATAAAGCATTTATGTAAACGTATTTTTATTCGATTCAATAAATTGACAGATGACCTACAAAACCTAACCTCAAAATGAGATATGTTTTTGTAAATATCTAAAAACCCTGAACTTCCTAGGCTTTGTAACTTTTCTGTATTAATCTTGGAACAAACCTTACCCCAACAATGCAAAACTAATTGATGTAGAAGAGATTCGAAGTACTAGGCACAGCGCCATACAAAAACTGGCCATGTCCTTTAGGTATACTCTAGGCTGTATAGAGATACAGCCTTTTCATATTTGTCTAATCATGGAATTATTATATTGTATGTGCATTGTGTCGGACGCCCACCAACAAGATGGACGGACGACCTGGTTAAGGTTACAGGAAATTACTCGATGCTCGCTGCTTCCAACGGGTCGATGTAGAGATCCTTGGGGGACGATAGTAGAGGACTACCCGTAGTTGAAGAGAACAAAAAGAATGTGCATTAATACATTCAATTAATTGTGCGTGCATAAGCACCCTGCAGAACAAACTACGTGTGCATCATTTAAAAAAAACCTTTACCTTCCATGGGATTTTCCATTGGTAAAAAGATCTGTCATTAATTTCCTATCAAGATGTGTACGATTTAATAGGGTACATGAAACGCAAACTAATTTATGAGAATGGGTCACTAATACCGTACCAGGCTATTATGTTGAAATTTCATACTAGAAGACGGGTGATGAACAATTATTTCTCACCTCAAGTAGTGCTATTTAGCAATGCGCTAAAGGAATTTCGATGTATTCCTCGTGAGATCTTGAAATCCCTTATTTGTTCTGAAGGTGATCATAGGGTTTTTAGCCGATAAAAATCCGAATTACCATGTTTACCAACCCCAAGGTAAAAAGGCATCCGAGAAGATTTTCCACAAGTAAAAAAGAGGTAGGTATACCACACTTATCAAAATTAACACTTAACGGGTCAAAAAGTCACGTGCCAGAAAGTAACAAATGAAATTATAAATTGGTTCTATGTAGCAGAAGTGTGTTTATGTGTGATAACTGTTACGAATGTGGTTACTAAAACGTTTTTTACTTGAGGTGTTGATTGACAGAATGATGCAAAGCTTTTTTGCATTATTATTTAATCACAATCATATGTGTGTTTTTAATACCAGTGAACCCACAAATAAGTAGGCTAGCTGTTGGTAAATGAGCAATGTGGTTGTGCACATATGTGCTGCAGTGGATGAGAGGACAGGAGGGAAACTTGTACAAGTTCGTTTCCGAAAGTTTAAAACGGAAAACAAAATTATATTTTGATCTGAGTGTTGTGGAACTTCAAAGTTGAGAAGACTTATTATTATCCTCATTATCCACAATAATGATATAATATTAAAAGTTGTTGTGTACAAACAGTATTAAAAAACGACAACAGTTGACGTTGCGGTATCACTAAACGAAATTGGTAACAATTTGCTCTTTTTATAATCTTTATTAGTCGATCTTAGCTTTAGTTATTCGATGACATACAGCCTCCGTGACGCAGTTGGTTAGACGTCGGTTATGAAACTAGACGCCATGGGTTTGATCCCCACACCGAAACGAATACTTGTTTAATCCACAAGTATCCATAAATTCGGGGTATTTATATTTTAGCCACGTCGCAAGAATCGATGTTAGTATGGGCTCAGGACTATGTATGCGACTATTGGACTTATTTATGTATTAGTGAATAATAGCTAGGGTTTACAAGTTTATAGTTCCAACTAACAAGAGTCTGAAAAGGTCACCGAATACAGGCTGATCCAATAAGACGACACGGAAATCCTTAGAACGGAGGGCGTTACTTATAATATAGTCTCACTGTGGTATTGACATTGTTCAAAGAACATAGATTCTGTATACAGAATAATATGTCGATTATTTATACCAAGTATATCAAGAGTACCACCGAAAACGAAGCCGGGTGATAGTTTTAGAGATTAAAAACACAATGCAACGAAAAATTTTGCTAATAAACGCGACATTTTTTTTATTATTTTTTAAATATCATCGAGTTTGGGTGGTAAATCCATAATTTCAGCTGAAATAATAATTTAAAGCCTAGCGTACCATAGCGTCTTTAAAAATAAAAGGGTTATTATTAGGGCGATTATTTAAGAAAAAAAACTTTGTATTTACCATCCTAAATCGAAGATAAAAAAAATAACAAAAAAAATCGTCACAAATTTTTGCACAGACTTTAGTTGCAGTGTGTTTGAAGTCACTAAAACTACCACCCAGCTTCGTTTTCGGTGACAGTCTTGATATACCCTGTATACTCGAACACAAAGCCTTTTTAAAATGAGGGACCAGTTTTGTGATATGCATTACGTATATTCTTATCAGTATTAATTATAATAATAATAAAAATCAGACCAATCAAGGCAGACACAGTTTAATCGCAATCAACAGCGTCCTACTTATTTGTTTGTAATAAAATGTTGATCACTTCCTTTTCTAATAACTGGTACTGTTATAAAAATAATTTATGTCTCATCTGATTCGTTGCTATATACTTCTATAACTATAGGAGATATTAAAAAAAATCAATCAAAAATCAAGTAAAACCTTTTAAAAAAGGATATTCTGGTTTCACGAGCTCTTACAGCATATACATCGTTTTATTTTTAGTCACGCGTTTTATAACAAAAATAGATCTTCAGTTGATTATTGATATACCAAGATGTCATAAGTAATTTTATTGATACAATAATAAATAAATGCAGCCAAAAATCACATACATAGTCCTGACTCTACGAGAATTTTTTCGGTCTTACAAACACCTGGACGCGAAACTAATGCGTTTACTTCACAATTGTAATAATTAAAAGCTAAATTATTATTACTACTATACAAAGTATCAAATACTAATTATGTATTGTATATTTTCTCTTTTATTAATTTGTACATTCTTACTATTTTTTGGAATATAAGAGTTTTTTTGACAGTTATTTTATGCCAAGGAAGGAAAGAACGTTATGGTATGGGTTTATTTTCAAGATGTTAGATTTATGGCTTGACCAAAAACCTTAAAATTCCGAACAAGATCCAGCACTTAAAAATATATGTGTAAAAGTTAATATAATGTCTTTTCTATTCTATAAAACATTAACTTGATTTACTGTTCATATATTTATAAATTAACATGTATTGATTTCGTATATTTTACCTAATTCATAACCATTGCTGATAAATTTCCGCACTGGCTAATCAGATGGGTTTGTGCGATTATAATCTTTATATC
This sequence comes from Hyles vespertilio, assembly GCA_009982885.2. Lineage (NCBI taxonomy): Eukaryota > Metazoa > Arthropoda > Insecta > Lepidoptera > Sphingidae > Hyles > Hyles vespertilio. The sequence continues at coordinate 10,609,484 of CM042825.1, read as the reverse complement.
CGAATCGATCTTATTTAAATAATTATCTGATACACTTCTGGATGGTTGTAAAAAAAAACAGGATATAGAAAAAAATCACCTCTAATAGTTGAACTCTAATACAAAACATAATCTAATCTCGTTCTAATGTACTTCAGGTTTTAATTAACGATTAAATAGATATTCTATTAGATCTAATACAATTGACAGCCTCAGTAGCACAGGTGGTTATAACCCGGCTATAACACAGGCCGCAGGTTGAATCCCAGCACCGAGACAATTTTTGTGAGACCGGTAAGTCTCTCATAGTTTTTGATTTGTAATTTTCTCACAACACAAAAGTCAATCTTAGTGTGTGCTCAGGTCTTTGTAAGGGACTGCTTAGTCTTCTTTCTATTCCATCCATTTTTAATATATTAATTTCGTTAATTGTAATCATTTTTAAAATTAGCAACTATTTTTGACTCAATACACTAAAAAATAGCACGAATTTCTAAAGAATGAAAAATTAATAAACTAAACAAAACCACTGACTAATGAAGACATTGTTAGTATTATTATGGTATAGTACATCGCACAGAAACCATCTTCGAGTTGAATGGGCGTAATGGAGATCTAAATGGTATGATATTTGGGTCAGTCGTCGTCCACATAAAGTCCATGGTCAAGTTCAAGAACTCTACAAAAAGTGATTGTAATACGGTATAAATGAACCAGTGCGTTCTCGATTACTACATTTTCTCGATGTCGATTAAATTCAATCGGACTGTGGGGAGAAAACTAGCGTAATAAAGAAATACGCTAGATAGACGAAGCAATGATCAAAGGCTGATTGCATCAATTAACTTGTCAAACTTGAAAAAATTAACTTTGCTAATGCCATACATTTGACAATTTAGATGTGATGTAATGTCAACTGATACCACTGAGCCAAAGATTAAGAGAGGAATGCAAACACGAGCACCAGCACAGATAACTAAGTTTATATGGTGCAATACCAACAAACATTGTATTATTATTTCAGTGTTTAAATAAATTAAAAAAAATGTTCTGACTTATAAGGCTAATAAAATAACATTATTGGTAGTCTGTTAAATCATCCCCGGTGGTGCTAGAGCTTTTTAATAGAGGGTTACATATATTGAGTTCTTGTGACCGCATATCATAATGATAATTGATTAAATAACACAGATATTGTATGGATTGTAGGCTTTGCACTTGGACTCTCACTACTCCAATGAGACACAGGCGTAAGCTATGTATATAAACATATATGTATGTGTCTTGATATTGATTCCTGTTGGTAATAAAAAAATATTAATTATAATGGATTCCATGACACATTAAAGCTATTAAATAAATCACAGTCACAGTCACAATCACAATTCAATCAATGTAAGTCCATCAACCCGCACTAGGCTGGCGTGGTGGACTTTATGGCCTAACCTCTCTCAATCGTACTGTCGATTGTAGAGGAAGCTCGTGCCCTGCAGTGGGACGTATATGGGCTGATAAAGAAAACAATAAGAAAGAAATAAATCACGTCCATTTATTGTAACAGTGAGAAACAGCGAACTTTTTACTACGGGTCGCATTTCATAAAATATTTGATATTGCATCGATCAATCGTCTGGTAAACTATCTTCTAACCCATACTTGACACATGACATACGGCACCGAGACGTGGCCTCTCACTGTGGACCTCATTAAAAGGCTCAAAGTCACTCAACGAGCCATGGAGAGGGCTACGCTCGGTGTTTCCTTACGAGATCGAATCAGAAATGAGGAGATCCGTAGGAGAGCAAAGGTTATCGACATAGCCCATAGGATTGGCAAGTTGAAGTGGCAGTGGGCACATAGTTCGTAGAACCGATGGCCGTTGGGGCCGAAAGATTCTTGAGTGGAGACCACGTTCAGGCAAGCGAAATGTCGGACGCCCGCCTACAAGGTAGACGGACGATTTGGCTAAGGTTGCAGGAAGTCGCTGGATGCAGGCCGCTTCCAACAGGTCATTGTGGAGACCCTTGGGGGAGGCCTTTGTTCAGCAGTGGACTTCCTGTGGCTGATATGATGATGATGAACCCATACCTGTCCAGCACACTAACAGGTAAACTGAAGCAACAATTGGTTTAATTGTAATATGAATTTATCAATAGCCTACCGATCTACTGAAAATTAATTATTATTTATTAATTATTATTTCTATTGTCGCCACAACATGACAACTGTTCCTAAAGGTATGTTTAGTTCGACCAGAGAGCATCGATTGGCATTGGATGTTCATACCGGGTATATCAAGACTGCTACCGAAAACGAAGCCAGGTGGTAGTTTTAGTGGCTACAAAAACAATGCAACCAAAAATTTTGCAAAGAAATGTGACATTAATTTTTAATGATTTTTTAAATATCGTCATTTTTGGGTGGTAAATCCATAGTTTTTGCTAAAATAATAATTTAAACTGTTTTATGCCTTAGATTATTTATAAATAAAAGGGTATACACTATTATTTTAGGAAAAAAATGTATTTACTACCCAAATATGACCATAGGAAAAAAATAACAAAAAAAAACAGACGCTTTTTTTTGAAAAAAATTCTGTTGCGTTGTGTCTGAAATCGCTTAAACTACCACCCAGCTTCGTTTTCGGTAGCAGTCTTCATATACCCTGTATATCTGAACAAGGAGAAATTAATTGTTCAAACAACCTTATTAAGTCGACACTGCCATGATGCCATGCTAGTTCTCCAAAGGATATAGGTATCCTTGCATATTCTAAAATGACAGTAATGAGGTTTTAATTAATCATAGATGTGTTAAATTAATTGAAATTCAGGCCTTTTTATTAACATTCTCTTTATCTGATAATATACCAAAGTAGACAATTGAAGCAAGCGACCGACTAGACTGATCGAAAAATGTTTAGCCAATTCGTTTCTAACCTGCATGCATGGATGCTAGCTCATTAAGGGTAGTTTCACACAATAATATATCAACTAAATTGCATCCGGGAGAAATTCGACCGAATCGAATATATTAAAATAGTAATAGTTTTTTCAAAAGATGGTCAGAAAAATCAGCGGATAAAATATAAACCCACAATATTGAATGAACTACTTTCGTCTATATAAAATCATAAACCAATAATCAGGCACTCATTAGTGGTCCATAGACATTAATAACAAATATGATATGATAAGTGTATCATAATACGTAATCAAGGCGTCAGGAACCGTTGCATCGCTCCATTAGCGTCCAAACACCGAGATAGTTTGACGATTGCTTTGTTGCACAAAAAATATGTACTAATTACGTATACACATAATATATATAAAAGCCATTAATTAGCGAGCAAACTCTACTTTCACATTTCACATCCCTTGCTCTTTACTAATGGTTCTCGAATATATTTTTTTTGTGTTTACTTTCGAGTGAGTAGTTGAACAAAGTGTATAAAAAATTGTAGTAAAATTGTTAACACAGAATTTTGATTACAGGAAGTATTAATATGGATATCATGTTTTTGATGATTGTCACTTAAAAAATAACTCACCTGATAGAAATTAATCACCATTTCCCAGCAATCCATTCCCACAATACTTTCTCTATTACTGTGAAATTATTATATTTTAGTTATAGTTATAACGACTTAAGTAATAAATAGAAATAACGAGGAAGAGGACCTGAATATTGTTCCGTCCTCCATGAATCTCACTGATCGAACGCCAAAAAAAGCTGACAATATCAAGTTTCATCCTTGATTCTCGTGTTTTATTATATAGGGTAATTGTTCTGTTCAAAAATCCGCTATTTTCAAAATACCTTCGTTTAATAATATTTTACTCATAATTAACTTTTAAATGTCATTTTTCCGGGTATCGAGTTACACGCGAGAAATGCAACCGTAGTACGATCACCCTCACGACATTTAGCAAAAAGCTGCCGAGATGCGTCCAAGCTCCGAACTTGCGAGGTGATCGCCATACAGGACGCACGTGCTCCGCTCATATATATTGTTTCGTCCACCAGGCGGAAGTATAGGAATCTACAAAATTTGAAGATGGCGAGTCATTATTTGTACGGATTTTTGGTGAGTTTTAAAAATCAGAAATTCATTTTTATTGTTTTCGTTTTAGTAGGAATTGTGATCACTTCCTGGATAATTATTCGCTTTTAAAAACAGATTTCAGTTTTTCTAACAATGATGAATTCTTTTTGGCTAGGCATTTTTATATTTTAATTTTCAAAACCACCCTTAAGTTAGTACCGGAAGATGTCTCTATAATGAAAATATGCTACATTATAAAATTGTAATTATTTATGTTTTGGTATATTATAATAATTTACATAAATTGTATATTATCAGGAATATGAAACCAAAAAAATACCCATAAAGAAAAGCCATAAAAATTTGATTGAGAAAATATTAAACAAGCCATAAAACACGATTCTGATACACATTTAATAAGCCAAATGAGTAAGCTTGCATGAATTTCTATTCCACCATATAAAGTCCTCTAACGGTGTTATCTTAATAGCACAATAAAATAGCTGCAAATCACTTCACTGATTTAGGCAATATCCGAAATGTCAGTAAACTAGTTCCACAGCGATCTGCATAATTATACACGATACAAAACATCTATAAATTTCCATAGTTTTTTTGCCCTTCGAAAACATTTTGTATGGTCCTGTTTTAAGTTATTGTTTGGACAATAATTTATTCTATAGTTTTAGCTTCTTTTTCAAATATACGTATGCGTTTAACTCGATAACTGCAGTAGATGGATTTAGATTTAAAATAGACACCATGTTTTAAAGTATAGACATCGCCTCATACAAAGATTACAACTGATCGCAAAGTCATCGTAGTCTTCTTAACACAATTGTTAACCTTATCATAAATGATCAGGCTTATAAATATGCAAGCGTATATACGGCGATGATACTTACACCCCTTAGCACTGAATGATCCGTGGTTTCATTTAAATTATAAATATATAGAAATAATAATCTCTGTTAAATATTTATAACTAGCGTACCGACCCGGCTCCGCCCGAGTGCAGATACACTTCAAAATGGCGACCAAAATGTTCAATTTCAACGAGCAATTTAGAATTTTGACCAATCGGACCACGAAATGTTATTCGGTACATTTCCTTGTATTTGCTAGATTTGTCACTACTTCTTCCATCCTATAGGTCATAGCGTGATGATATCCTATAGCATTTCTCGATAAATGACCTATCCAACACATTTTTTTTTTTCAATTATAACATGTAATTCCTGAGATCAGAGACAACAAACTCCAGCTTTGTATATTACGAGTAGTATAGATTTACTGTGTGATCATTCCATAATGATGTTTAGTTCAAACTTCAGGCGGATCTTTATGTTAAATAATTAGTCGAGACAGGGTCTCATTATGGAGATTAGGAAGGTTCAAAATATAATCAGTTACAAAAATGAAGCATAATAATTGCTATATTGCTATACAAATGATTGCACCCTACAGAAATTGAGTCATTACTTATTTTTTACTTATATAGTGTTACCAAAAGGCTATAGAAGCATTAATAATTTTAATTTTAAAACCTAGATACTTACCAATAAGACTTATAAATAGGTACAAAAACTACTTAAGACAAAAAGTATCTAAAGTATCTTTAACCTAATTAATTACGACAAAGGCCGCCTGTCATATTCAATTTTCATTAAATCAAAATTTTACAGTCATAATAAATAACACGCCAGAAGTTTTTTGCTCAGTATAATGAACAAAGTAAAGTTATTTTATTTTTGCTGCAAACAAGGCTGTATAACCTATAAATGACATTAATATATTCCTTTGAGAATTAAAAAAGTAATGTTCTGCAAAGATTAATATTACCATAGGGATGTTTTTTAACTAATATTGTGACAGGAATTTGAATGATGATCATTATAACACGACTATTATTAAGGTTAGATTCTTATTATTTATAAGAAAATGTGGACCAATGTTCAAATGACGACTCTAGGAATTAAGCCTAAAGCTTCAAAATCTATTTGTGTCCCTAGGGCCTAGACATTAGAGGCAAATTAATAGGCAACGGTTTAGAATTTAGAAAGGGAATTAAGGGAGAACCCCTTTCTGAAGGAAGGAGGAATTCTTTAGTGAGTGAAGCAGAATGATGTAATTGATAAAATAATGATGAGTATTTTCTATTGTAATTTTTGTTCTTATTTATATCGTGATATTGCGTCACAAAAATCGCCAATTTACAAATGTGTCCTAATAGAAATCTTCGATGGTATCTGTGGATTCTAAAGTTCATATTTTTAGAGCACATTCACTTTCTTTTCATTTTAATTCATAGTCACCGAAAGTGATACACAACCTGACATATTTTTTATTACCAAATTGCCCTTAAATTGTTTTCATTTATTTCCTTTCTTATTTATCTAAAATCTCCAATCAACGAAATAAATAAATTTTCCAGTACAGTTACACATTCTAATACTAAAAACCACTACAATTGCGGAGCGCCTAAACACGTGATCTTATGCGGCCGTCGCGACGTCCTCCTTCTCGATAAAAATAACTCGACATTTTACATCTTACTTTCCACTTTAAGCACCACTTTCCTGTTTGTGGTCATTTTCAAGTGTGTTTTTTTTTAATAATCTTTTTTTGTGATATAACTGTCAGTTTATGAAGGAAAATGTGGTGAAAGCTTAATACTTATATTTATAAATGTTGACCGCAAAGGTGTCAATGACTTTTAATATAACATACATCATTTTTTAATCTAATAAATAAATAATAATAAATCTAAATTTAATCATAGAAGAGGCCTATGCGTAAAGTTGAGAGATGTGTGCTAATTACTATTTTTCTAGGCGTGATGAGCAAAAACACATAATTGAATTTTAAATTTTAAAGAGGAAGATGGATGATTCTATGGAAGACTAATTAAAAATAAAATTTAAAATAATTAATCAGTTCCTATTACTAAATACAGTTTATAACCCCATATACAGGGTATATCAAGACTGCTACCGAAAACGAAGCCGGGTGGTAGTTTAAGCGACTTCAGACACAATGCAACAGAAAAAGTGGCAATAAAAAGCGACAATATTTTATTTGGTATTTTTTTTCTATGGCCCTATTTGGGTGGTAAATACGTTTTTTCCTAAAATAATAGTGTATACCCTTTTATGTATAAATACTCTAAGGTATAAAAGAGTTTAAATTATTATTTTAGCAAAAACTAAGGATTTACCACCCAAAAATGACGATATTTAAAAAATCATAAAAAATAATTGTCGCGTTTCTATGCGAAATTTTTAGTTGCATTGTGTTTGTAGCCACTAAAACTACCACCCGGCTTCGTTTTCGGTAGCAGTCTTGAGATACCCAGTATAAGTCTTTGATAATACTTTGGCCAGCATGTCACACGTCGAAATCCAAAACATCACGTCCATTCATCCCAGATGATTCTAAACACCTATTACGTATTCCTAAGGCAATAGCAATAAAAATCATTGTTTTCACTATAATTTCTCGCCGTATCCTGACCTACACAGTACAAAGAGCAGCAGATAAAATCCGAACGTGTATAGAAAGCAGATGTATACGTGCCTATCTTACATAAAGATGACCCGTTAGACCGCGATCTTGAACAATGCCTTCTGGCTATCGTCGAGTATCTATAACCCTGTTTATTCGATCTAAAATGGTAGTAATTGATCATTCATTATTTGTTTTGTTAGGAACTGTTAGCTTACGTATCGGATAGGTGAATGTGAATTTGTTCGTTACGGTTTAGTCTTATCGTGAGGACATTTAGTATAAAAAATTTGGAGGAGCAGGAATAATAGTACGTAGGAAAGTCGGGAGGTCGGTAGTAGAAACGATCTCTAATATACCATATAAAATAACGTACACGAGAGCGCGAACATACAACCTATTCCACTGTCCAGAATCTACTTAAGTATTACTGACAAAACATATTTAATTCAGTAGTGCACTTGTACAAACGAAAACTGAAACATACATGCAAAACCGTGTTATTATTCATCAGTGACCTACATACTATAAGACTTGATGTAAAGAGTTTTAACATGACCCGACTGAAAAACCGTATTAGGTAGCAAACCAAAATGATGGATTAAAAGGCTTATTGCAGGGTTTATTGCAAGCAGGTGATCGATCCTCAAAATATAAACCAAATCATCCTGAAATATAAAATTAGGTCATTTTAATCCCATTTAAGTACTTCATTGTTCAAAAAATATTATACATGGTACGACATTACATAATTGTACAATGTTAATTTGATTTCAGTTAAAATGTTCGTAGCATGACTTTTAAAAGAGATTTTTAAATTATCTTATTTAATTATGACTTTTTGACAAAAGTTTGTCAATAAATTATTGTTAATTGTATCCCATCAAAAACATCCAGTAAAAAAATCAAAGTCTCGCAGCTCAGGTTTTCTACCGCAAAAAGTTGTGAGATGCATGTAATACCAAGTCGATTAATTTATTTAGTCCTTAAGGGACCTTCTATATCTTCTAAATTATTTACGTTTTAAATAAATAGATCGACTTGGCCAGCAGCATTATGTATAAATTGTACGATACATTATGTTTTCATGCGATGGCCAAGTCGATCCATTTATTTAAAACTGTAAAGAATTTTTTATATTGATATGGTAATAACTAACGTAATAACTTTATATAGAAGGTCCCTTAAGGACTAAATAAATTAATCGACTTGGTATTACATGCATCTCACAACTTTTTGCGGTAGAAAACCTCAGCTGCGAGACTTGGATTTTTTTACAGGATGTTTTTGATGGGATCTCACGTCTTTTTGTAGAGTCCTACTTTTTTCCTTTTCGGTACTTCTTACTTCTAGAATATCACTAACGATTTTTCTTAAAGCCTCTGTCTTATGGTTTTTTCTTATTTTTGTAGGTATCAATTTATCACAAATATAGCGGATTTGATTATTAATGTGCTTTCTTTCATTGTAATTGATATTTTTGAGCTATTTAGTAAAATTTTATCAAAAAATAACACAAAATCAAACGGTCAAATTAAAAACCAAACCTAGTACTTACAGTTATAAAATCTAAACAATTAAGCTAATTCTTACAAACCTACTCCAAATAAATAATTCAAGAAGAAAGCGATTGAAATCTTAACCTAATACACTTTAGCGATCTCAAATATATTATTGACCTAGTGCGATGAATAGCTTCGATCACTTATAGTCATGTCCCCGTTTTTTCGTCGAAGATGACTGATCAAAATTATAAGGTCTTCATTGCCACAAAATCATTCACATGTTTTTTGTTCATTCGTGCTATAACGGTACGATACCAAAATTTGGTAAGGTATCGGTTACTTGAAAATTAAATAAGAAGTTTTTATGGTAATTTTTATTACTTTCCAGCAAGGGCAGCATTGTAAATTTGCTTAAAAGATAGACAGATGACCTGATATACCTTGAAGAAGGTCCCTACCCAGAAGTTCCTTTCTTTAGGTAATCGTTGGTTCATTGAGACTGTCTTTCTGGTGAGATATCAGTTACTTGAAACAGACTTGAGTTTCTATGGTATTTTTTATGATTTTCCAGTAAGCGCAGTATTATAAGTTTGCTTACAACAAAATATACACCCAACGTCACATACATACGTAGTCCTGACCCCACACTAAGATCGAGTCTTGTGTTATGGGATTTATGAACTACGAGAGACTCTTCGGTCTCACTAACACCCAGACCCAAAACAAATACCCACAGGTATTTGATCCCTTAAATATTTGTACCGATGCGAGAATCGAACCCGAGCCTCACTTTTCACAGCCAGCGTCTATCCAACTGCGCCACGGAGGCAGTCTTAAAGATGGACAGGTGATTTGATAAACTTCATAAGAGTTCGTTGAATAAAATCTCTTTTATAAGGTATCCGCTAGTTCGTTAAAATTATCGGACTCGACTAGTTTTTATAATAGCTTCTCTGTTTACCCTAGTACTCGATTCTCAAATGACAGCAAAACACCATCAGCTTCACTAAAGTTACAGGTTTCTGTAAACGGTGGTTATGTACCAAGACTTTTAGGTTCTTTTTTTAGAAACTTCCTCTTCATACCTCTATAACGATAGCATGTCAGGTTTTGCATATTTATTATTTATTTATTTAAATCCTTTATGTACCCTAAGTTAACTTAATAATAGAACATTATATTACATAGTAGTACAAAAGGCGGTCGTATCGCTCGAGGCAATCTCTTACCGACTACCTTGGGATGGACAATAAGTGATGAAAAAAAGAGAGGGCAGTCAATAGTGTACCAAGTAAGATATATTAAAAAATACTAGTGGGCGAACTAATATTTAATAGGTTCAATGTTCCTATTGAACGACTTAGCTGCTATAAAACGTATATTAATTATGGATTAAAAAATAAAAACACAACAATAAAATCACCCATCGTTGACATTTTATAATAAAGCCATAAAATATAGGTAAAAGCTGAAAATAATAAAGAATATGTCGAACAATAGGTAATAACTTTAAATACCAAAAGTTGACGAAGATTAATGGGATAACCTGTACCATTAAGAAATGTCTGTACATTATGTTTAATGCAGCATCGGTAATTTAATGGAATTGGCAAGGTTTTATTAAGCCATAAAAATACATATCGAAGGAATCTTTTAATTTCATTATGAATATTTTTAAATCAGATATTTAATTTACGAATGAGAGATGCGAGAATTTTACATAGTAACATCTTTCGGGATATGTCCGAACAACCCCGATATTTATTAGTATCACCTGAACATTCAATTCCTGCTATGAGAATTTTCTAGATTTTTTAACCACACTCCTTCTTTTTTAACATATCAAAGTTTTTTGCAATTTCTAAATTCTTACTCATATGTACTATCCCAACATAATATGCTTCTATATCCGAATGGGAGTTGAAGAAATTGGCTCAATTTTCAACAACTGCATATCATTGATATCTAATTACTTCTATTACTATCTCCCGTAACCAAACCAGCTAAATAGAATAAACTCAAAAATATATATCACCTGCGAAGAGATTTTTTATTTCCAATAGATCTGGCAAGAAAACAAACAAGTCACCTTATGATTATTAATGATCGCTGCTGCCCATCAACATAGACAACGCTTTAATTCAATTTCGTGCGGGTTAAAGACAAGTTCTGTCAACATTCCCGGAGAGTCGCCGATCTTCAATGCTCGGTTTATTACATTGCGTGCCACTGTTGATCCTGGCTCACAGGAGTTACAGTGGTGGGTGTGAGGGTGGGACAGTCTCCAAACCCACAAGGTTTGGATCAAAGACTTGTTGCCGACCCATCAAACCGGAAACCGGAATGCAACGCTAAGGTCTCAGGTTAGAATTCCAGGTCAGACAAAGTGGTATTGGATTTTTATGTTCATTACCATCCCGGTGTCAGGAATTTGCACTCGATGTGGTGATAGGCCCGCTTCGTATCTCATCGTGGGACGAAACATACAAGGCGTAATATGGATATCCTGGTAGAACCTTTGCGTACACCATCTGGGAAAAAGGCGTGAGTTTATATATGTATATCTCCATTCCTAACCAGAACCACGCGAGATGGCTTGTGAAGCCATAGCTTGACGGTCCACACCATCCCGGCGCGAACCAAACGGTTCTCGAATTCTTTTTTATGCCGCACCGTCAGGCTGTGGAATTGTTTGCAGTCTCACGTGTTCCCTCCTTCCTACAATGGGTCCTTCCGCCGTAGTGTGAAGAGGCACCTTAGCAGGCCGGCATAATTGTTTCCATTGGCATAGGACTGCCGTCCGATACTCTACCTGGGCGGCATTTGCGCTTACCATCAGGTGCAATGTCGCCACTATGCCAGGCCAGAATCAAGAAAATAAAAAAAAATGTATGTATGTAGGTATGTATTTATGTACATAGATATGTATGTATGTAACACTCAAATAGTTCCCACCACACATTAAACATGCCATGAGTATCAAAAACTAAGCGTTTTTGCCACGCCCTTTTTTACCAGTACGTGTGGTTGACGCTTAACTACCGCCATTTGACCCCTACTTTGTTATGGGCGATGTAACACTTGCCACTTGCCAATATACATACCCTACTTGGATTACAAATGTTTACGGTTGTACTCATGTTTGGATAATGTGGCGTGACCACATTTTTATAGAATAACGGACTGTGTAAACGCGGTCTATTGTTCGGCCCTTTCTAATGTTGAGATGTAACTGCTTGACGTGCCGTTTATTATGATTGGTCCACGATATTAGTCTGTAAAATATTTTGGAAAGAAAAAAAGGAGTCTAATGTTTCTTATGGAGATAAATAATAGTGTAACATCTTCTTGAAGGCAGTTCTCTCCAATTAAAAATACATCAATTAATGGATTAAAAAGAAAGTTCCATATATATTTAAATATGTTACTTGTGATATTTTTGAGATGGCCAATGCAAAGTTTCAATATTTTTGCTCAATTCGAAGTTCTGATACGCAGATCAAAATTACAAAAAATATAAACAAAAACCCATTTATCATTAAACAAAAACATAAAATCCGTGCTATTTTAGGACGCGTTAATTGAATTACGTAAATTTAAAAAGGCAATTTTAATACTAGAAAGGGAATTCAAGGTTCAAAATTTATTTCCTGGAAGCGCCCAAAATGGTATTAACACGCAATAACGGTACATGTCTTTGTTTAAATGCGAACAATTAAAGAAACAAAAGTGAAATATATTGATATGGACACATAACAGGTGAATCCTGTCCGACAAGGCAAACCTCTACTGTGTTGAACAGATGATATTAATTACCGAGATGCCGAAACCTTATAGTATATAGATATTAGTCTTTGAAATGTGTGTGAATCCGTAGGTTGAATTTGGTAGATTTTATACGTTGTCTAATGTAAGAAAATAAAATAAAATGGGACATAATGGTTTCTTAGATTTACGCGAATGTTACACATTGAAATAAAACTATTATTTACGGATTTTATCGCGGATTTGGTTTAATTTTTACATTTTTGACTTCCCAACGTTTTGATTACTTTACAGCTTTCGTGGTCACTTAGTCAGTCCCGTCCAATCCGTCGTCCGATAAAATCCGTAAATAACTGTTTTATTTCAATAAAATGAGACAGTCGATCTTTAATACTTGCATATGAAGGGAGCGCAGACCGTTTTTATAAGATTAGCTAAACTGTTAGATTCTTATTAAGTTCCTTATATTTCAATACCAATTCATATTGCCAAACTTTTAACATTTTCCCTTCAATTCAAAAATATTTCGGGAACCTGTACTTAAACCAGGTTCCTAGTTTAATTGCATACCATCAACGATTTTTTTAATTATGGCTATTCTTGAGTATAAAATCATATCGATTGCTCTACATGCAAAGAAGGATGTCCGTGATATATAGATCAAAATAACAATAGGTTCCTCTACGATCCAATCTGTAACAGGGCTTTGAATAGTAGCTGTCTACCTTGACGCGTGGCATTTGGACACGGAAAACTAACGGCCCTCTTGGTTTGGGACTTCGTCGTTCATGTAGACGAAATATAGGTAGGCTTGTTGATATTGATGTGATTCGAAAGCTTCTGACATTGATCTGTCAAAGTTAATGCAGTTCGTGTTAGTTCAATCAATTTGAAGAACATAATAACATTGGGAATTCTATTTCTATTACATTTGCGTTTGAAATTGAAACATTACGAAATGAATCACAAGAAAGTTTATATGTAGCATTTGGAACCAGCAACAAATTTAGTGCGGTTGAATTCTGCATAAGTACCTAAGAATTCTTCCTCTGATCTGTGACCGTACTGGTGATATCTATTAACTTCTGCCTGACAAAGAATCAACAAACGAAAAATCACGACTGATGAATCAAATCAATGATGATGAATTAACCACATTAGCCACTTCTAAAGATCACTACAGAAATATATTTTGAACAACACGAATCTCTTCTAAGTCAGTGTAATAGTCTCTTCTATTTTATATGGTAACATGCGGGACCCCAATATTCTTGAGCGCCAGTTCAGTGTCAATGCCAAAGTTTTACCGCGCGACTTATTTACATCTCGCATGCGCACGTCACGAAGAGTTTCACTTTAATTGTTTGCATCAAACATTTCAAAATCGATGACTTTGTTCTTAAAATTATTATACGGTCAGATTAAAATGTTATTAACTGTAAATTAAAAATATTTTCATACTACACTAATTTAAATTGTATGTACAGTATTTGTGAGGACCTAAGTAATATTTAAAAAATCAAACTGGACCGATGTGATAGCTTTGTTGTCAAGCATAGTTGCGATACACATAATCCTTTTTAATTTTAAACTATGATTATAATTTGTATAAATAATACCAGCCAGATTGTCTAGATTGCAAGATTTTAAAAATCGAACTAACCATTTGAATAATTTTATGCTATTTGTTATCTAGTTGGATAATTTGTATGTAAGTAACGCTTATCGGTTGTTCGTTTCATATACATATTTTAATAATAACACCTAAATTATGCTATAGAATACCAGTAGTCAAGGCGAACTAGAACCCAAGGCCGTTTTCAGGTTGTCTACCTCAGACAAAGTTGTTTCTGTTAATACTTCAGTTCCCATTATCTTTTTACTTGAAGAGCCTACATAAACATAGGTCTCAGGTGTCTCGTATTTAATGAGATTATATATACTTAAGAGATATCCGATAGCCAAGAGGGCTGGACAAATGTAGGAAGTGGTGCGTGTAATGGTAGAAAAGTACAATATGTGTAATCGATTTCTGAGCTAGTACATTACGAGTATTTATATGATCCTTTTTTGCACAATACAGAGATAGATACTATTTAGAAAAAACGCATTTAAAATATTAGCTCAAGTGGTGGACTTATCAAAGTAGGTAATTTCTTTTTTTTTTTTTTTTAATTCGCAAAACTGGTGTACAATCTTACATGTTAAACAAAAGATAACAAAAATCAAAACACCTGATTAACACCTACTAGATGTGAATCTTCCTGCATTATTTATAGACACTTTGAAAAATTATTTAGATATTACTATTCTTACTATGTTAAGAAAATTAAGAGTTATTAATACTATTATAAAACAAAAATAACCGAAAGAAGCACAAGAAACTGAAAAACCCTAATTAACTAATTAATTTACTGAGCTTTGACTTTATTGAGGCTACAGAACCAGTAAAAATATCAATATCGTTACGAACATAGTTGGCAAAAGATAGCATACGAGAAACGGGTGAGAAATAACCTTTTGTTCGACTATAAGATAGAACAAAAGTTTTTCTATTTGCTAAGCGGCTACTAGAACGCGGAATACAAAATCCTATTGATTCTAGGAGTTCTGGGGAATCTGTGAGATTGTTAATTAGTTTAAATAAAAATAACAAATTACAAAAACAAAAAAAATCTTACAGGCAACCATCGGGTATATATATAAATAGGAGAAATATTGTAGCATTATCCAATAAAAATGTGTAATCTTTTTCTCAGCGATATTAAAGGTCCATCATCATGACTAGTCTTTAATAACAAATTAAAGAAATGTGATTTAGAGCAGATATATCTAACAGCCTCCGTGGCGAAGTTAGTTTGACACTAACTGTGAATCAAATGTTTGTGTTGCCTACAAATATTTGTGTCGGGTATGGGTGTTTGTTTTTTTTTGTTTATTGCAATGAATGACGAGACGAGCAAGATACGACCGCTCATAAACAGTAGCAACATACCACTGAGACATAAGATGTTAAGTCTCAATATGTCCAGTAGTTCTCCGTTGTGAGACCGAAAAGTCTCCCGTAGATTCTGATACCCCCGGCATAGGACTTAATTGATTTTAATGTTGGGTCATGTACTAAATAATACTATGTATGTGACTATTGGGTATTTTTACTTATATACCGGGTATATCAAGACTGCTACCGAAAACGAAGCCGGGTGGTAGTTTTAGTGGCTACAAACACAATGCAATTAAAAATTTCGCATAGAAACGTGACAATTATTTTTTATGATTTTTTAAATATCGTCGTTTTTGGGTGGTAAATCCATAGTTTTTGCTAAAATAATAATTTAAACTCTTTTATACCTTAGAGTATTTATAAGTAAAAGGGCATACACTATTATTTTAGGAAAAAAAAATTAAAAAAAAATTATCGTTTCTATTTTGCAACTTTTTCTGTTGCATTGTGTCTGAAGTCGCTTAAACTACCACCTGGCTTCGTTTTCAGTAGCAGTCTTGATATACCCTGTATATCAATAAAAGAAAACTCTCTACTTAACTTTACTATTTTATGAATTCTAATAAAACTTGTGAAACTTCACTTTCATTTCTCAATAATCAAATAAAAATATTGTCCCAAACTCAGCAAATTATAATAAAATATTAAATTTATATTGTGTTTATATATTTTTTAATATTATTTTTGTTGTTTCTTAGGAGTTCGGAATGATATACATTTTGCACACTCTCAGAATATTGTTTGAATATTCTACGTCTAAGTAGCGTTTGGATACTAATTTTAATAAATGTTTTAAAGATAAAAGGACATTAAAGAGATAAATATATTTTTTTATAAGTAAGATTATAGGTTCAAGGGTGGCATTTTATTCACATAGCCTCTAGTTGGTTATTACTTGACTTGCCGTGTTCTGTTGCCATTTAAAAAAATAAGCATAAAACAGACATTACATTTCCTCGTTGCATCTTCTCGATCGGAATGTAACAAGCGTCTGAATTTTAATATTGTATCGCTTTGGAAACCTGAATGCTATCTTGTCATAATAATCAACAGAAAAAAAAATAGGTGTTGCTCTTAGCTAATGGAAGTAGCATGGAAGTGACCATAGCATTATTATTTAAAAATGCCTAATTAAAATATGTCAGAAACATAAATTCTCTTAATGTTGGCAATTAGCTTTTTATTTTCCCCGCTTTGTCCCAGAAGGAAGTAGTCACTAATTTATTTCCAACTCCTCCTATTAATTTATCTTTCTGATTGTTTCATTGCGGGTTAAAGACGAGTGAAACATTTCCGGAGAGTCGTCGAGCTTCAATGCTCAGTGTGATTACAATGCGTGCCACTGTTGATCCTGGCTTATAGGAATTACATTGGTGGGTGTTAGGACGGGACAGCCTACAGAATTAACTTGTGTTCAATTTTTGTAATAATTCTAATGAAAACTCACTTTACAATATGATGATGATGATTACCGTTAGTTAAGAATATATAGTTTTAGTATATATATTTTTTATAATCGCTACTTTTATGTACTTCCATATTGAGCCAATATTGTCCAGGTTCGATCCGCGAATTGACTATACAACGATTACGCGTATGTAGATCACAATTATAATCCTCATTATTATAATTACAAAACAAAGAACTGATACGAAAATAGCTGTTTCCAAATACTGTTATATCAATAAAACAAATAGAACTTCATTGCTGTATTCACCTCCTGACCTCGATAAAGATGATGCAGGTTGTGTTATCAAAATAGCATTTTAATCAAACTTGATTTGTAGGTTAGGCGATGTTGTTTTGTTCTACAAGGTCAGCGCGCTTAATAATTTATGGGTGAATCTTTGATGCATTAAGGTAATCATAACAAAGCAGAGGAAGTAAATATTCTTTTATTCTTCCCAACTTTATTCCTTTTATTAATTAACGACTATTTCGTTTACAATTACTGCATGTTCGCATCGTCAGTCTTTTTCCACTTCGCCAGTCCATGATGTCGTCAAAATACTTGCAGCACATTTGTTTAAGTAGTGTCGTTCTCTTGTTCTTTTCCTGAAGATAGACATAATACAATTCAATTTATACATATCTCGTTTGCTGGATATTTACGCAATAAAAACCATTAATGCTGGTGTTCCACAAGGATCGGTGCTATCGCCGACACTCTTTATCCTGCATATCAATGACATGTTGTCCATTGATAGCATGCATTGTTGTGCAGATGATAGTACGAGTGACGTGCGGTACATCGGCCAACGGAGCCACTCTCGGGATTCCATTATGGAAAGACGGAGTCAACTTGTGTCTGAAGTCGAGAGCTCTCTGGGGCGGGCCTCCGAATGGGGTGAATTGAACCTAGTTCAATTTAACCCTTCGAAGATACAAGTTTGCGTGTTCACTGCGAAGAAGGACCCCTTTGTCATGGCACCGCAATTCCAAGGAGTTACTCTCCAAGTATCCGAGAGTATTGGAATTCTTGGCATCGAAATATCAAGCAAGGTCGAGTTTAGGAGTCATTTGGAGGACAAAGCCAAACTGGCGAGCAAGAAGTTGGGAATCCTGAACAGAGCGAAGCGGTACTTTACGTCGGGTCATAGATCGACGCTTTACAAAGCGCAAATCCGGCCCCACGTGGAGTACTGCTCCCACCTCTGGGCAGGTGCCCCAAAACACCAGCTCGACCCACTTGACTCCTTGCAGCGACGAGCTTGTCGAATAGTCAATGATCCCGATCTCACGGACAAATTGGAACCGTTAGGACTGCGGAGAGACTTCGGATCTCTCTGTGTGTCTATCGTTTGTTCCATGGGGAGTGCTCCGAGGAGTTGTTTGAGTTGGTACCACCGTCGCCCATGTACCATCGCAACCACACGTTTCCGCAGTGAAATGAAATGAAATGAAATGAAATGAAATGAAATGTATTTATTGGTCACGTAGGCATTTAAAAGCTCTTATAACTTAATCTCTATAAACAATATATTTCCTATACTTAGTATTAATAATAATAACTCTTTATTATAACACCATATACAAAGATAAACAAAAGACAAAAACAAAAGAAAAAAGAAGAAAACAATAGTTATAGAAAAATAAAGTTGGTGATATAACTGGCGGTCTTATCGCTTTAAGCGATCTCTTCCAGACAACCGGTTGGTAAAGGAAAGATCCAATGGTTATGGACGGTGCTTATTATTAACAATAAACTTACATACAATATAAATATATAAATACCGATATAAACGAATAAATGCAAGATATGTATTACTTATTTTAATTTCTTGGTTTAATTAATTAATTTATGTAATTTATTTATTTTAAATTAATTTTATTTTTATTTAGCATTAGTTTTATTTATTTGTTTCCTTTTTATTCTTATTTTATTTAAAGTATTAGTTATGACTTTATGGTAATTTATTTTTCAAAGAAATACAATATGTACGTTGGTCAAATTAAATTAAATTAAATTAATTAATTAACGGACCATGAATATTATTACAACGGTGCGTAGCGGTTTATTGTTACCACCGGATCCAACGCGGCCCTTCCTGAGAAGACTCGGCGAAACAAACTCAGTGGGCTTACACTACCACTGGAACTACGCGACGCGACCCAATCCTGAGTATATCCAGCGAATAAGACTCAGTGGGCTTGTTTTGGGTCCAATTTAAGACAACGACCATAAGTATTTCCGAAACGTCCCGTATGTTTTGGCTTACTGCCGGATCCAACGCGGCCCTGACTGAGAAGACCCGGCGAACAAACTCAGCGGGCTTTACTTTACTACTGGATACTACGCGGCGCGACCCATTTCTGAGTAGATCCAGCGAGTCAAACTCAGTGGGCTTGGTTTTGGTCAATTTACTAAAATAAATATTTGTGACTTGTCTTACAAAGATTTGCCATATTATTATTTTTATTTGTTTTCTCGATCGGTCGTCATGATGATTTTAATTGGCATTAATTAATCATTATATATTTAGTTATAATTTAATTTATTAATTTAATTGTATATTGATCAATTTTTAAGTTTAAAATTTTTAATTATTTAAATTAGGGGATGTAATGAGTGAATAGTGCAGGGCCCCAGGAGGTCGCAATGTGCAAGAGAACACCTAATCCCAGGCTTTTTTATCCTCAATATATTCCTTAATATTATAATAACCCCTAGTCATAAGTTTGTTTTTAATATGTGCCTATTGGGAAGTTTATTATAAAATTTAATACAACTACCAAAGAAAGATTTTTTTGACTTTTCTAG
Organism: Hyles vespertilio; assembly: GCA_009982885.2. Classification (NCBI taxonomy): domain Eukaryota; kingdom Metazoa; phylum Arthropoda; class Insecta; order Lepidoptera; family Sphingidae; genus Hyles; species Hyles vespertilio. The sequence goes on along the minus strand of CM042825.1, from coordinate 10,589,421 downwards.
TCTAAACGAGGGTATTGCAAGTTTATTTTTATTCCGCGTATTAATAGTGTGGGTGTCACTGACCTTATAAAACTTGTTAATATTTTTATGAACGTGCATTATATTCTGAAAGATGTATTCAGATGACACGGTTAGTATATTGCTTTCCTTAAAAACAGATCGCAAAGAATCGCGGCTCCCTAGATTATAAATAGCACGGACTGCTCTTTTTTGTAAGATAAATATGGATTCGATATCAGCCGCTGATCCCCATAAAATAATGCCGTATGACATTATACTATGAAAATAAGCAAAATATACCAATCTAGCCGTTGCAACGTCAGTTAGTTGTCTTATTTTTCGGACCGCGAACGCTGCGCTGCTAAGTTTAGCTGATAATCTCTCAATTTGTGGACCCCATTGTAATTTTTTATCTAGTGATACCTAAAAAAATTGTGGAATTAGCTATAAATCTAATTAAATTTAGAATTTCCGAATTTAATTCGATACGCGTGTTTACGCTTGCCACGTTCGGTAAAGCAAAACGGACGCATTTAGTCTTACTAGCATTTAATAGTAAATTATTAGCAGAAAACCAATCCGAAATTAAATTAAGAATATTGTTAGGTGTATCTAGATTATCGTCTTTCCGATTAACTTTAAATATTATAGAGGTGTCGTCAGCGAATAAAACTATGTCTGACCACTTCTGAACCATGCAAGGAAGATCATTTATGTAGACTAGGAATAAAAAGGGGCCCAGAATGGAACCCTGCGGAACCCCAATTTTAACTTTTGATCCTACCGAAGTGAGCCCGTCCAAAGAAACCTTTTGTTCACGACCCGACAAGTAAGACATTACGAGATCCAGTGACGTATCACTGATTCCGTAGTACCTTAGCTTCATAATAAGTGTTTGGTGGTCAACACAGTCGAAAGCCTTGGAGAGATCACAAAAAACTCCTAGAGCATCTTGAGATGCCTCCCAGGCTTCTAAAACCGACGTGATTAGTGATGTCCCGGCATCTTGAGTTGAGCGACCCTTTGTAAAACCAGTAGAGTTCATTCCCACCACCTGGAGGCGTACCGTTCCCGAACGGTACGTTTCCAGCGTTCTTTTCTACCACGTACGTGCAAGCTCTGGAATGAACTCCCTGCATCGGTGTTTCCTCGGCGCTATGACCTGTCCTTCTTCAAACGAGGTTTAAGGAGAGTACTCTCCTCGAGGTAGGCAGCGACTTTGTTGTGCTGGTCCCCTGGCACTACGGAGGTCCATGAGCAGCGGTAGCCGCCATCAGGCGGGCCGCTAGCTCGTCTGCCTACAAGGCAATAAAAAAAAAAAAAAACATACAGTCGAATTGAAAATCTCCTCCTTTTTTTTGAAGTCAGTTAAAAAAGAGCCAATTATAAAAACCTAAATATTAAATTTTGTGTTTTGTCCATTTCAGCTGGTGATTGCGTGCTTCGCGCTGGATGTATCATCATATCCTTCAAACAACGAGTAAGTTGATCTTATTAAATACGCAATATAACGGCACCTTCAAATATAAATACACTGATAACTAATTAAGTATTATATTGTAAAAAAGAAACTGATTTCATTGCGTGAATTTAACAATAAATAACAGCTTATTAAAAGAAATAACATGATATAATGTGTAGTTATTATAAATTTATAATAGGTTAGAGGAATTATTTTACTTTATTAACTGTGGTTAATATTAAAGAAAATACATTCAATGTTATTTTTAATGATAATAAGTTATGCAAAGTATAATAGTTTTTTTTTTCGAAATCATATATTTTTTTATAACAACTAGTATTATAACTTCATAGTTATAATAACAGCTATTATAGCTGTTAATTAGAATAAAAAAATGTTCTATGAAAATAATAACAGTGTCTTCTAGAATAAATATTCCTCTAAAATAGCTTTAACAAGATGACATCAGTTTCACCGCCATTTTACTTTTAATTTGGAATATTCACATATCACATTATTCGCAACTTAGTCGGAACGGTGCTTCGTAATGACTAAAAAGAAAAAACAACGTGTAAATTTATGCACAAATAAAATGAGCACAACTAACAGTAGAGAAAAGCTTTTAGTGACTTGAAGTAGCAGAGACACTGACGTCATGAGGTTTGTCCACTCTATAATATTATAAGTGCTTTTACACCGCTTTATATCGCTATTAAGATTTTGAGACATCTCATAGGAATACCAATAATATTAATATATATTTTTTTTATTAAATATTTCAGTGCCTATTCAATGCAAACAAACAATCAAATATTTCTTCTTATATTATTGTTTAAACAAATAATGGAAAAATAATAGTTGATAGCTACTTTCCTGAATGCAGAAGCAATGAGTATACGAAATAACATGTATATCTACAATACATAAGAAAGAAACCTGTTTTTATGACAATGGACAAAACACAGATGGCACCTTGTTTGCAAGTCATAAATCAACCATGTTGAAAGTTCAATTTATCATTTCAGTACCATTTGTATCACAAAAACTATGCCTCATTCGATTTTAAACAAAATCATGTCGAAGCCATTGAAGATTCACGCATGCAAAAACTCGTCTATTCAAATATGTCCATGACGTGTCTCAATATTTTTTCGCAAACTCTCACTGTATGTATTTACGCTTCATTAATTTCAGCTTTGGGCATGGACATAAAAACAAAAACAGAATTATTTTTAAAAATGTTTTAAACAATTTTCAGGGATGATACTACATTAACTCTGGACTTATTAAAGGATGGTTTAGAGTCAAACGACAATGAACAGCACTCTTTGCCAGATGAACATATCATTGTTGAGAACGATGATAATACGAGAGCTATCATGGACAAAATAAAAGCTATAAACGATGGCTTGAAGAGACCCCATCGACGTCCTCAAATAAACTGGAACGCACAACCTTCTACTGGAGGGGGCTATATTATGGATAAAGAAATCTTAGAGAAATTACAACAGATAATTGCATCTGGCAAATTACATGGCCTTCCACACAATGAAGATACTAACGAAGATCTTAATGAACTAAGACACGCAAGACAAATAAACCTATTGCAAAGAAATCTAGCAGCCTCTGTTCCAGTACCATATCTTAGTGAATGTACCCGTACTTGTAATGTCCCCTTTTAATATGTACAATCCTTTAATAAACGATATTTCAGATGCTGGGTCTTATCAAACCAAACAAAACCCCACATCACCGAGTGCACCATCATTTCCTTTTCAATTCCAATGGCCTTTTGCCTCCTTTTTTCCACTACTCATTAGAGATCCCTTGCTCAGTATCCTAAACGGTGGCGGTTGGAGCAATTTTATAGAATATGGTCAAAGTGCTGATGTTTGTAACAGGAAACAGAAGGCTATCAATGATGAACACGGGCTAGACTCCAGGCCAGAAAATGAAGAGGTCCCTACCGTTCTCGCTATGGATTCGGCTGGTGATTACAGCCCAAGAAAAGGAAGAGCTATCAAAAAACGTACTGTAACGCAAGGATCTTTGCTTCAAGAAGTAGATAACTCTAAAACCACCAGAAAGATTACGTCTGCAAAACCAACTACAACTCATAAACCACTGAAACACAACGACTATGAAGATACTGATTCACCGGACGAGGGCAATTTGAGATTCCCATTTGGAGATTTTACGTGGTTTGGAAATAAGAAAACTACCGCACCGACACCAGGATTCTTCATTAACAGACTAAGAGTCAGGAAAGGTGGCGTTGCTATTGCTGGTCCAGGAGGCGTTGCTACTGCTGGAAGAGGAGGAGCAGCGATCGTCGGGCCTGGCGGTCTTGCATACACCCAGCCTGGAGGACTCGCTGTCGCCGGCCCGGCCGCCCGCGTCGTCGCACTATCACCCGATGTTGACTTGACGTCCGTCGTATCCAGACTTCAGGAGCAAGCAGCGACAGACGGTTCCGTACCACATTTATTAAAAGCTATACCAGAAGGAAAAGTTGTTGCTACCGGCCCTGTTGTTTATTACCATTCTAACCAAAGCAATGATGCAATCTAACCCTCTAATATCTTCTGTTATCTTCATATATATTAACTTCTTTCTTTCTCGCTCATTAGATACCACCGAGAGTGGAGAGACCGAGGTGACGAAAACTGGTACGATGGAACCAATCGCGGAAATTTATACAACTTTGACGGCGCCGACTTCAGTAAAGGGGCTTTGAAGAGTATTAAAGATTCCGATTTCATGCTGCACGTAAAGCCGATAGCCCACGCTTTGAGTGCTAAAGGAACAGCTGTGGCCAACCCTGTATCCCAAGTTGTAGTAGCCCGTGACCAAACTGGGTCTATAGTACACACACCAGTAGCAGCAGCAGTCGTTGGACCCGGAGGCGTGGCCCACGCTCAATCTGACCTTTATCTATACGAATATGTAAAAAACTAAATATGTAATAATGTTTTTCGGAAAATAATTTCGACTGTCCACTTGAAATTGTTTTCGAATATTGTTGTAGCTACTAAATATGTAACATTAGTACAATTTGTTAACTCTATTTATTATTCTGTAGCAGCCCATATACGTCCCACTGCAGGGCACGGCCTCCTCTACAATCGACAGTACGATTGAGAAGTTAGGCCATTATTGTATGTAAGTAAATAAATGATTGTCAGTAATTTCATGTATTTTATTTCAATTGAAAGATTCATGATACTATTACTAATTACAATTGCATAAAGGCAGTAAAACTGATAAATAAAAAACACACACACAAGAAACATATTAAAACACATGGTTATTTTTGATAACTATAAAATAAAAGCTTCCTTCATTGTAGTCACAGAAACCAAAAAAATATAAAATAAAAAATGTAACAATTTATTCAAATAAAGGCACCACTCCATATTGGAAAACCCACGTCCGAAGAGATAGTGGGAAGGTAGTAAATTATCTCACCTTCATATTGAACAAGACATAAGTAATGATAACTCTGTAATAATATTATACCGGGTATATCAAGAGTGCTACCGAAAACGTAGCCGGATGGTAGTTTAAGTGACTACAAACATAATGTAACTAAAGTATTCGCAAATATACACGACAATTTTCTTTTATTATTTTTTAAACAGCGTCGAGTTCGGGTGTTATGTCCATAGTTTTTGCTAAAATAATAGTTTATAGCCTTAGGTAAAATTAAAAATTAATAATAAAAAAGTGTACACTAATATTTCAGAAAAAAACTATGTATTTACCACCCTAATCTGTCTGTATCAGCCCATATACGTCCCACTGCAGGGCACGGGCCTACTCTACAATCGAGAATACGATTGAGAGTGGTTAGGCCATATAGTCCACCACGCTGGCCTAGTGCGGGTTGGCGGACTTACATACCATAGAAATTCTTATGAATCGCTATGGTATGCAGGTTTCCTCACGATGTTTTCCTTCACCGTTTTAGTGCGTGGTGATTGACTATCAATACACACATGACTCCGAAAAGTCAGAGGTGTGCCCTGGGATTCGAACCCGCGACCACCGTGAACAGTAGCCGCGTCTAGTCCGTTTACCAACAGGCCACCACGCACTTTTTCACCACCCTAATACTACGATAGAAATAAATAAATAATAAACAAAAAAAATCGCCGCAATTTTTTGCACATAATTTAGTTGCATTGTGTCTGAAGTCACTAAAACTACTACCCAGCTTCGTTTTCAGTAGCAGTCTTGATATAAAAATCAAATAATAAAAAATACAAATTTAGCGATTCATGAACCTAATAACTGGTGCTATGAATAACATAATCAACATTCGATAATCTGTGTACGAAAAATAACTTAGTATACAAGCATATAATATGATTATGTATACAATAAAAATTACATAAAATGGTTTATTGCTTTTATATTACAAAACAAGATTTATGAGCACGAAATTGTGAGCATTGCGAATGACTGTAGAAATTAAACTAGCATCTGCTTCATTAAGTAAATTATTCAAATCACAAGTACTTATTGAACGTAAACTATTTTCACCTTTTGATGAAAATGACATTAAATAGTATTTAAACCTAGTAAAAATATTTGATACTATCTTTAACACGCCGTTTATATAATTCCATAGGGCTACATTAGAGTATCTGCCATTCTACGGTGGAGGCAAAGGCCAATATCTAGAAATAAAGAAGAATAACTTGGGCATAGTCACGAGCGAAAAAATTGTATCTGAGGACAAAATAAGTACGGACGTCATCAAAAACAGCGACGATAGTCTGCTCTCCAAACTCCTGAATGCTAATTTAGAAAGCCTAAGAACTATTACGAATAACCTTTTAAAACTACATAATGTGGGCAGGAAGACTGGGTACCTTAGTAATCCTCAGAAGGTGAGGTTTAGGACCCAACTGTCGTCGCTTGCTGAGGCTGCATCCAACAGTATCAAGCTGATAGAAGATATAGGAGACAACATTGATGTGCTGTTTAAGAAAACTGCAACGGCCAGGAGATACGGACAGCCTGATTTCGATGACGATGTAAGTGGTCATAATTAATCTCAACTGAAGTTGCTGGGGGCATGCCGGTTCTAGCAGTTCGATTAGGAAATCTTTAAGGGAAGCCCATGTCCTGCAGAGGACTTTCTGCAGCGGACTAGGGAAATTGTGTATTCCAATAGTCGCAAAGGCCCATATTCTTAGTCAGATAATCAAATTATGTTATGTGGGCATCAGAAACGATGAAGGAACTTACCGATTCTAGAATGTTTTGACTGAAAGAAATAATTGTTGTTTACACGAACTTTTTTCTCTTTGCGGTAATCTAACCTGTGGAAATATTTTTGGGCGGTCTATGTGCAGAAGCTGTCTTTCTGGAGCTGCAGATTATAATAAGAAAATAATAATTCTGATATTTTTATTGCTTTTTTCATACATTTTCAGGTGGGCGAAGAAGGAGTAGGCATCGACGCGCCTTCGTCAAGTGCGGAGGACTACGGCTACACAGACACCATTGCTGAAGCGAAACCTATGGGTGCGTTCAATTTTGATTCAACATTTCATATTTATCTTGAACCAGAAACTCACAAGCGTCAAAAGTAAATTACTCACCGTAGATGTTGCAAGTAGGCAATCGCAGTGAAAAATTAACCTCACTTAGTCGTGTTTGCCCCTTTGTAACTTGCAGGCGTCTGCCAACAATTTAATGGAAAGCTGGATAAGTAGATATATTGGACTCTAAGGTCCAAAAATAACGATTCAAACACGAAAAAAGATATCTATTTCTCTAATATCATTAAACATACATATACACACGATATATGTCTGTACCATGAACTTATTTAAACAAAATAACCACCATATAAAATCATGCTGCATTCAAGTCAACTAAAACTTAACTTTTGTATTTTCAGGTCTGGCTGTGATTGGAGAGCATGGCATAGCATCATCAAGGCCGGTTGGAAACGCTGTGGCGGTTACTGGAGTAGCTGTGTCTCGTCCCGTGGCCACCGCGATAGCTGGAGTCGACCCCAGCGTCCTGGGCATCAACTTCCAAGTGAACCACTTCGGAAAACAAAGGACTCGCGTACGAGGCTAAATCATTATGCACAAACAGATGCGCAGAGGAAACATTATAATCCCAGCTTATGACATACGCAAATACAATTAAAAATTGAACATAATTAAAGAAAGAAAGAAAGACAATTTTACTATAAACTATGAATTGACTTTAGCATAAAATATTGTGAGCAGGGTGACTAATCATGTCAATCAGCAAGAAGAATTATTTTTGCCAGTCAAAACTCTGTACAGAGTTTGGTTCACCTACCATCAAGCGCGTCGTAGTAACTTTGCCGTGTCACTATAATTAAATTAACTTGTATGACATAATTGTTTCCTAATGTCATCGCTTTGAAGACCCAAGACTCATAGTGAGTTTTAGTTCTCCTCTCTGCATTATGTTGGCAAAATGATAATTGACCACAATTGAATAATTATTTTATCGCGTGTATTTTATTTTAGTCACCGCTTTTCAGATCTCTAATACGCCTGTAATTCTGTATGAAATACACGAGGTAAAATTTATGCTTGACTTGACTTGGACATAAGACGAAAACGGAATTTGTAAATTGTATTACTATGTATTTTGCTTAACATTTACAAATATTGTAGCAAAATACAAACATTAGTTGTATTGGCTTAACACTTAATATAAGTAATAATTATGTGATAATATCGAATAAATTAGGCTAAAATTTCTGTATTTATTTTATTATAAATAAATTATATAATGTGAATACTATTTATATTGTTTCGATGAATCTACATATACATACTTTCTGCTTCTACAGGTAGGATAAAGCTGTGGACATTATTTTTAAACATCACGACCTATAAAGCTAAACAAGTAAGAGATTCGACGTCTGCAACTTTTCAAATTACATTATTATTTTTTCTTAATTCAGTTCTTAATGCCAAAGGAACATTTTGCGAGGAAATCTTAAAGATTTACTCATGAATACGAAGATATTCTAAATAATATAATGATGAGGCCAGGCAAGCCCTATTCAATCTTAAAGAAATTCCGTGCTCGTCAAAGATTTATATTTGAACGAAATCCATCAACATTGCATATCTTCAAAGCGCAACAACAAATGTGAAAAGAAATATCTAAAACAAAACCAGCGTTAATACAATGCACTCACTTCGCTATGCTAAATAGTTCTGCTGATCGATACAATCGCACCACTTTAGACTGCAATCCGGTACGTGATTGGAAATTAATTAGAGATGGCATGTATTTATTCCACGATAAGGTAAACATGCTGACCGCTGAGTTTATTTACGTTTACTCAGGAATAGCCGAGTTACGTAGCCTTAATTGATGCGTTTTTTATTCAGAATACCCTTGTATATTATTCGCCTCTTTAAGTTATCTTTAGGATCTGCTAAAGTCAATACTGACCAGAAAGTAATATGTGTAAAGATAAAATGAAATAATATAAGCATAATTTATTTATAGACATATTTAAAAAAACGTATAAGTATGTAGAAAAATATTCACTTAACACTTGGAGTAATATAAATGGCGGTACGCATACAATAATTATAAAATTTTGCTCTGTGTTCTCGATAGAACTGTGTTATCGCGTTATAGGTATATTATTTTATTGGTTTAAGTTTTAACATTTATCTCCTCCGGTCTTCGATTATATAAGTCAATTAATTATTTTAAACCATCAGTAGTTACTATTATTTTTAGTTATTGGTTTTATTATTTTTTTGGCACTCAAAGCGGCATCTATTAATACTTAAAAAAAACATCTGGTTTGTGTCTGCTTAACGTAAGATGGCTCTAACTAGTACCATAGGAATAAATTATAAGAGAGTGTTACCCCCACGGTCATAATTACCTTTTTTGATTTCGAATTTGGAATTATATCAGTGTGTCTTCTTCATACAATCCAATTTCTATAAACTCTAAATACAATTGTTCAAGTATTACAATAAACGCACACAACGTCTGGCGTGAAACAATGATTGAAGACAAAGGTAATTAAGCATACGCAGCGGTTTGTTACCGCACACCCAGCCCGCAAATGAGCCGTGACCATTATGAAACCAATGACGTGATACCGCGCTCTGTCCTTCCTAGTCGATATTACCAAGCTATTAAACGTAACGGACGAAAAATTCTATACTTTGTGTAGAGTGCTCCAAGGAACTGTTGAAGTTAGTACTATCATTACTATTTTTTTACATTCATTGCAAGTGCAGTACTGTCCGTTATGTGTGTCCATTGATGCAGGGTGGCAATTTATAATATGATTAGGACCAGTAAATTATAACCGGATTCTGGACATTCACACTAGACACTGTTATGTGCCATGAAGGGTCCTGAACCACTGTGGACGGTGGTCACTGTTCGGATGGAAATGAATATCCTACCACTAGCTTGATGATGGTAGACCACCACTGTAGGCTAATTCTACCATTACACCACCCGTCAGCAGTAGAATTCATACATGTCACCTGAGACAAGTGAGTGAGTTCCCAACTTTATTTTCTGACATACGTCACGCTGTCATCAAATGATGAGTATTAACTGTACCCCTAGTATTGCAAAAAGTCATAGGCCAGGGTAGGTATCTAGTGGATCCCCAACTAGTCTGCCTACGTAAGTAATACAAATACAAACACTTATACATTAAATCAATTTTTCATAGTTTTGCAGAAGTATAGTCGCTTCTGAAGCATTATTCAAGTCAACCAATTGCCTTTAAAATAATGCGTTTTTGTTACAACTGGCATTGTAAACACCAAAGAAGTAAGTTAAATTGAGCGTATTATACAATCCTTCGATAGCTCAGTTGGTAGAGCGGTGGAGCTGGCTGTAATTGTTATCCATAAGTCGCTGGTTCAAATCCGGCTCGAAGGAAAATTTGGTTTTATTTTAATTTTTTATACATTCACTAATTACCGAGACGTGGCCTCTCACTGTGGGCCTCATTAAAAGGCTCAAAGTCACTCAACGAGCCATGGAGCGGGCTATGCTCGGAGTTTCCCTACGAGATCGAATCAGAAATGAGGAGATCCGTAGGAGAACCAAGGTTACCGACATAGCCCATAGGATTGGCAAGTTGAAGTGGCAGTGGGCCGGGCACATAGCTCGTAGAACCGATGGCCGTTGGGGCCGAAAGGTTCTCGAGTGGAGGCCACGTACAGGCAAGCGAAATGTCGGACGCCCGCCTACAAGGTGGACGGACGATCTGACTAAGGTCGCAGGAAGTCGCTGGATGCAGGCCGCTTCCAACAGGTCATTGTGGAGATCCTTGGGGGAGGCTTATGTTCAGCAGTTGACTTCCTGTGGCTGATATGATGATGATGATGATGATGACATTCACTAATTAATTTCCTTATTCCAAGTAGCTTTACATAAGTCGGTGTTAGACGGTTTTATAAGAAATAGCAGCTGTTCATTTTGTGTCGGAAAAAATCCCAACTGTCTGGATATCTAGAAAGACCGGGCATGCTGGACTCTTGCCAGCTAAAAAGCCATGTGTCCTTCTACACTTAAGACACTACTGGTAGGTCTCTCATATGTGAGAGGCCGCCTGTGTAGATACCACTGCAATGTCTATTTCTCCCACCAAACAACAGTGTAAATGCACTGTTGTGTTTAGGTTTGAAGGAACCTACTGGACCTATTGAGACTTAACATCTTATGTCTTAGGATAGCGAGCACAGTAGAATACCAAGCATTGGTTTGTAATTTAAGATGCTGTTTGGTTTTGCTTCTGTTCATGAGCTGTCGTATCGCTTACCATCAAGCAAACGGCGAGGTCGTCTCGCCATTCATTGCAATGTTGTACCAAATCGGATTTATACATGCTAAACCAAAAACATAACATAATATACACACTTAGTGGATCAATATGATGGGTTTCAATAATAGGTACACAGGGTAAAATAAATATCTTACCACCAATAAAATGCCTAATAAACTAGATTTTTAAAATATATTGTAATAAAGTATTGCTGGCTTTTTAAAATGGACCCGTCAAAAACGAATACTAGAATTAAACTTTTGAAAATAGACCTTCAAAATGGAAAATGAAGACAAGAGTGCCAATTTCTTTAACCTTCTGATTCAAATCAAGAATCGCAAAAATTCTAATGCAACTTAGGTTTGAAAAATGTAATTTTATATGCAAATACCGAGAAATGATGACACTTGCATGACTTTACTGCTTTGTTTCCTGAAGGGATTTCCTATGCACTTGATCATAATCCGAATTTCAAACCACACCATTACTGAGCAGTAATTGATCTCTACCTCAGATAACCTATATGCGAAACTCTTCGGCGAAACTCATAAACCCAAATTGATGCGTCATATAAAATGACGCGTCACGCGGTTATACTTTTTATTTTTGGCTGGTGTTTTGTATGAATTATTATGTAGAGTTGTATTTTGAGTCCGTTTTCCACTTCCTCGTGATTATTGTATATGCATTAACCCTCCTCTTCTTTTTCTTTTACAACTACTTACGAGCACTTTTTGTATTAGGGATTTTACTATTTGCTTTTAGCTGTCAGAGTTACTTGATGGGGTTAGGTTTATGTATTCTCATAGCTGGAAATATATTACCTATATGGAATTAGATCTCCAACATTTCATTCATAGATACTTAAAATCAAAAAGGTACTACTATATTTTAGGAAGGAAACAACAGCGTCTTTCGTCTACAAGACCGTAATATAAATTTCTCCAAATATACCCTTGTATGTAAAATGACTTACCTCAACCTTCCAACCAACCTGCAAGAGAAAAAATATTTTCTTTATTGGAGATGCTATGTCAGCTGTTGCCAATCGATGACGACCCTGCGGTTTAACGCGGAAGAAATGTTTTAATCAATACTAATTATTATTCGCGTACAATCTTCCGAAGCATTTGTCTTGTTTACAAAGTTACTTACTTCTGGTTGCATATAACTGTTCGCTTGCAAAAAGCAGCCTCAATTACACTACTGTAAGGAAGTGAAACCAGTGATAATCTCATTACTGCAATAAGGACTTCGGTACGCCTTCTGCTGTGGCCCGAGCACGAATTACTATCGATTATCGAAAAAGTATTCGTATTGTAATCGAATATTTTGTATGAGGTTTCTACAGCACCTCTATCATGCGTAAAAGGAACTAATTTTGCGAGCACGAAGCATTTTAGCTAACTCTCGTATCGTAATCAAGGCGTAACGTAAACAATACTCGGGATTTTTATACAATTTTGCGAGCACGAACGTTGATTTGACGTACAGCTCTTCTATTAGCGAGACAGCTAAGGCTATAAATCACACTAGAATATTGCAGAATAGGGTTCTATCGAATTTCTTACAAAGATTTTATACCGGGTATATCAAGACTGCTACCGAAAACGAAGCCGGGTGGTAGTTTCAGTGAATACAAACACTATGTAACTAAAAATTTTGCAAAGAAACGCGACAGTTTTTTTTTAATTATTTTTTAAATAACGTCAAGTTTGGGTGGTAAATCCATAGTTTTTGTTAAAATAATAATTTAAAGCCTTGCGTACCATAGAATCTTAAAAAATAAAAGGGTGTACACTATTATTTAAGAAAAAACTATGTATTTACCAACCTAATAAGACGATGGACAAAAAATAACAAAAAAAAACTTCACAATTTTTTGCACAAAATATAGTTGCATTGTGTCTGAAGTCACTAAAACTATCACCCAGCTTCGTTTTCGGTAGCACTCTTGATATACCCTGTATATTATGTAAATTTTCTTGCAATGTTTTCATTCGTAATTAAAGTGCGCGGTAATTCACTATAGCTACCCATACTAAGCCATACAAAATAAGGTTACAATAATAATATATAAATCTACGAAATTATTTTAATTCATTGATATTTCCTAACGCATACTCAAAAAAATACACAAAATGTTTCCTGAATTAATAACGTGTTAATAATTTTCTTTATTTCTGACGGTCATATGGTTTAGTCTATAAAATAACAAAAAAAATTAAGCTCTTGGAACTCACCGACGTATATTCTAGTCGACAAATCTATTGTTCTATAAAAATAAGTATCTAACACTACTATCAGGAAACGCTGGTCTTTACTCGTTCTAACAAGAATCGCGTGTCTTTATTTCTTTTAATAAATATGGGATTCTTCTAAGTAAGGAATGCAATAACTTTAAAGTCCTAGTCCCTCCTAGTTGCTTACAACTTAAGGGATTCCAAAAGGTCTATTTATTTTATGATATAATCTAGACAAAGGTCTTTTTTACCATTGAGAGGGTCTAAATAACAAGCAGTATATATTAATTCTATTAAAATGGATATGAATTGACGACATAATAAAAGCAAAACGTAAACCCTATTTTTCAATACTATCCATTCTATCCACAACTTCAGATTACCTTCCATTGATACTAGTGTAATGATGATTAATTTACGCTACCATAAGTACGGTACTAGACCAGCGTGGTGGACTACATGGTCTAACCACTCTCAATCTTACTCTCGATTGTACAGAAGGCCCGTGCCCTGCAGTGGGACATACATGGGCTGATACAGTAGTAAAATTTAATTACAATTCTGTTTCATTCAAGGAAACCAATGAATGACGTTATAACCATTCCGCGCAATAAACCATTTTAAAGTAAACGCACTATGACTAAGTGTTTGTTGTTTATTTGCAAGTTTATTACAAATACCACGTGCTCCCAATTTACATTTTAATGAATAGCAGGTGAGATTGCACGCAAAATATTGTTATAAATTTTTTATAAATGGATAATCCATGTAATGATGCAATATATTTTTATATTGCAATTTTGAGTTATTAATTCAAAATTCACTTCACCCGGTGTAGTGTGATTCATTATTCTAAATTAGTAATTATAACATTAATATTTACTTATGAATTAAAATTACACAATATTTACCTTTAGTTTAAATAAAAAATATAGGTAACCTACGTTAGATACATATTTCAAAAGCCAATACCTATTCTAGTTTCTAGTCAAGTTGTATATCTATTAGGAATATTCATTTGATAGGAATATTATACTGATACAAGATATACTCAAACTAATTTGCATAAACTATTGCTAAGTGCAAAAGCTTGATGATCGGATGTTGAAAGGTACTGACGTTTCAATGTCACTTCAGACTCTGATTAATTGTATTTAGTTTGTAATTGTTTTTAATAAAATCTATGCTATGGAAGTATGTAAATTTTTTGATGTAATGACCACAGTCTTTTTTTATTATTAAATAGTAAATACTGAACTTTTTTGAAAATATTCTATCGCCTATCTTCATAAGGGATAATATAAGATCCTAATAAAAATAAAAATAACATAAATGCACCCAAGAGTTTCATACATAGTCCTGACCCCATCCTTAGATCGAGTCTTGTGTCGTGGGTATCAGGAACTACGAGACTTTTCGGTCTCACAAACACCCAGACTCGAAACAAATACCTGTGTTAATGGTGAAACATTTTTTCAAATCGGTCCAGTAGTTTCAGCGCTTATTCAATGCAAGCAATCAAATCGTTCCTCTTTGTAATATTAATATAGATTTAAAAGAAACAAATGACGATCACATAAATGGGGGCACTGCAGTGCCCCCTCCAAGTCGAGCTAAAAAGCGGCACTGTCGTACCATCCTTTTCTCGAACGATGGCCAAGTCAATCTATTTATTTACAACGTAAATAATTTTTAATATTAATATGATACTAACTTACGTAATAACTTTATACAGAAGGTCCCTTAAGCAAGGACTAAATAAATTAATCGACTTGGTATTACATGCATCTCACAACTTTTTGCGGTAGAAAACCTGAACTGCGAGGCTTGGAATTTTTTTACAGGATGTTTTTGATGGGATTTTAATTATCACTTATTGCTAATGCAGTACAACGACTACTAAACTTAAATCTATAAATAACTAGCATTTACCATAATTACCAACATGATTATTTTCAGAACTTAAGCACCATATTTTTCATATTTTACGCTTATTTTCATCTAAGATCAATCGAAAGTCAAACTTATAATGAATATTTAAGAACTGACGCCCGTATTCTAAGACGTTTCTTCGAATCTTCCTCAACCTTATCTCTGTCGAGGTGACGTTTAAAATGAATTCGAGGAATCCCCGAAAATGGTATGCTTAGTTAAAAATATATCTTTCCTAGAGGATCCTCGAGTGAGGTTGAGTCGAGGAAATACGTCATTGATGTCTTAATAAGGTACAGATTTAACAAAAACTATATGACATTTCAACATTATGCTCACTTGAAAAGTGACAGTCAAAAGTCATGTAAATAATAAACGCTGTTTCCATAGTGAAAATATTTTCTCAAGTTTTCCTTAAGATAGGTCGCGACGTACCTTGAGTTCGACAGTTGATTCCTTTCCTCGAGAAAGGAATAGTATTGAGTGACGTTGAGTGGAGAAGACTTTTTTCAACTATGAATACAGATTTCCTCAAGTAAGACTGAGTGGAGTCGAGACATTTTTGAGGAACGTCTTAGAATATGGGTGTGAGTGTTTGAAATAAGTGAGTATTTAAAAAGTAATGAAAACAAAGTAAAAAGAAAGAAAAGCATTTCAATTCAATAAAAATATTTTGCATGAACACGAAAGTATTATTTACTGGTCAAAACAAATAAATTAAAAGGTACCTACGAACTTTGCGGTAAGTAAATTAAGGTTCAAGGAAATCGAGATCAAACAACGCGCTAACATGCGGTCGCTTCCAGGTAATGTTTTTTAAACAAAGGAAATTCAAAATACACGATAAATACTTTCCACATGTGAAATATCATAAATATAGTCATTTATATACTGAACAATCTAATGCATAATTCTAAAACTGAAATTAAAATGTAAATCTTTTTTTCGTGGTTTCGAGTATGTTATTCATACTTGCACTATACTGTACCGTATCTGCCCATTTATGTCCCCTTGCAGGACACAAGCGTCCTCTACAATCGAGAGTGCGACTGAGCGAGGTTAGGCCATGTGTTCCACCACGCTGGCCTAGTGCGTGTTGGCGAACATTACATCCCATATAAATTCTTATAAATCGATGTGGTATGCAATTTTCCTTACGGTGTTTTTCTTCGACGCTATAGCACGTGGTAATTGACTATCAAAAATCCCATGAGTCCGAAAATTCAGAGGTGTGCACTGGGATTTGAACCCGCGACCACTGTGAACATATTTGTCTGGTCCGTTTAGGGCTACCACCCACGGCAAACGCCGATAATTCACCGACATGAGATGGCTCTTTGTCCCCAATCGACTTTTATATGCCGGCTTGATTATCTCGTCTTTTTAAAATTGTATTCTTTATTGGAAACTTACAAAAATTCAAGTAAAAAGATAGTTGCAGATGACGCACTGAATGACATGGATTTAATTAATTAACCGCATATGATAGTGTTATTGGTAATTAAATTACTGAAAAGACGTCGGTTAGTTTGCGGTATTGATTCAGAAAACCTGCGCAGGTGCATTTCTTTATTAATTTTCTATTAGTTCACGTTTATATCACTGAAGGTAGAGACCTCAAAAGTAAGTAAGATAAGCATATTACCACAACATCTTCTGCTATAGAAAGTAAACTGCTGAACCTAGGTATTGCTGAAAGATTGAAGACAGCTTCCGTAATTTAGTTGGCTAGAGGCCGACTATGAAACGAGAGGCAGTGGGTTCGATTCCCCTTCGAGACAAAAAATGGTGTGATGTTACTGGTGGTAGGTCTCTCATATGTGAGAGGCCATCCGGGTAGGTACCACCGCAATGTCTATTTCTCCCGTGAAACAGCACTGCGTAAATGCACTGTTGTGTTTCGGATTGAAGGACATTGTAGCCAGAGTAACTACTGGACATATTGTGACTTAACATCTTATGTCTCAGGATGGCGAGCGCAGTGGAATTTTGCTACTGTTTATGAGCGGTTGTATCGCTTACCATCAGACGAACTGATTGCTCGTCTCGTCATTCATTGCAATAAAAAAAATCCACATGTATTTGTTTCGGGTCTGGATGTTTGTGAGACCGAAAAGGCTCTCGTTGTTTCTAATACCCACGACACAAGATTCGATCTTAGTGTGGAGTGAGGACTATGTATATATGTATGGGTTTATTTATTTATTTCTTTATTTATTCAGTGGACGACTCAGATATTTACCAAACCAAATAATAACAGAAAGCAAACTGCCTCTTCTAGCACTCGAACGCAAGGCCTCACGATTCACAGCCCATGATGTCGCTGCCACAAGACCAATGATTCGCCATTTCTTTATTCCATTATTTTTCTTCACTTTTATTTTGTTTGACACAACAATGGACACTTTATTACAAATATAATGTTTATGACTATAACCGACCATATGACTAAGGATCAAACATTCCTTTGGACAGCAGCCAGGCACATTATCAATAGAAACTCTAAGAAAACTCGGAATGTACCGCGTAATGTATGGTTTCAAACACATCTTCCTATTTGTACTTTGTCAATTGTTTACATCCTTTGTAATTGTATACTTAGTCACTAAGCTATGGCTTTATGATAATTGAAACTTAAGCGCAGACTTCCATTTTAGGGTTCCCTAGTCTTAAAAAAGGAACCCTTTAATAAAAACTTGGATGGCTAGAAAACGCATAGGTTACTTCCGACCACACTTCCGACTGACCTTGATGTATGAAATTTATCAAGAAGCACCGTGTGACACGATCATTTTGAGAATAATTTATACTTCTAATCGGAAAAGTATAATATATATTTCTCGTCAAAAAAATCGAAACAACTTGCAAGTTTTTGTTTTACAAGGACTATCAGAAAAATGTGTATAAATTTAATTTGAATTTAGAACATCAACATTAGGATTTGAAAACCTTATAGTGTTCACTATTAAACGACATATTTTGACATATATTCCTAAATATATGTACACATTTTTCTCATGAGAAGTGTATATCAGAAACTTTGTAATTACAGTTTTTTACAGTTACACTTGACGTATTGTAACATATTGTATTCTTGAACTCTAAGTGCGCGTATCTTTCTTGCACATAGACGGTTCTATACGTATCTTTGGCTATAGGAGATTCACTGCTAACAAAGTCCCTTGGATCATGGAGATTCTCCATCAGCAACTGATTGATGAATGACGATCTCGACTTGTAGAAAAAGTCTCACAACAACCAAACTCGAGTAATGTTTTGTGGATCGTACAAATATTTCGAATCCCAGGGCACACCTCTGACTTTTCGGAGTCATGTGTGTATTGATAGTCAATCACCACGCACTAAAACGGTGAAGGAAAACATCGTGAGGAAACCTGCATACCATAGCAATTTATAAAAAAATCTATGGTATGTAAGTCCGCCAACCCGCACTAGGCCAGCGTGGGGGACTATATGGCCTAACCACTCTCAATCGTACTCTCGATTGTAGAGGAGGCCCGTGCCCTGCAGTGGGACGTATATGGGCTGATACAGACAAATATTTCATTTTTCCTTAGGTTCCGGCCATTCGTTTCCCAGCTGACTTCGTAGAATCTCTCAAAATATAAAATATTAAGTTTTGTCGATTTCGTACAATTTTGGTAGAAGCGCAATATCTACATTATAATATTATGTATTTGTAGGAAGTAAGATAAGGCTACCACCTGTACTATTATTTTTTATTGTGTAATATCAAAATATTACACTCTTTACAAGTCTGCCTACCCCTTCTGGGACAAAGGCGTCAGTGTATGTATATGGGAAAATGTCAATGCCATAAATTAAATGTGGAAATGTATAAAATTATACTTATTTAAAAGACCGAGGAAAGTTTATGAAAGCAACGACAGCGGGGATAATAAGTCGCCAGTTTGATATTAGCATTAAATATTATGTAAATGTGTTTTTCAAATATAAGACAAGTTCTTGAATGTTTACCTAGATTTTGTAGCATTAATTTAATTTTAAACATCAAATATAAACGGAATATGAAAAAACTATGCTTCAAATTGTTTTTGCACCAGATTATATCAGTAAAAGTCAAAACCCTTGTAATTTCATCATGCTAATTTTTTAGTTCATTAACTAAAATGACGCTTGCACTTTTTAGTATTTCTTTTTAATGTAAGCTTGAAAATTAATACTTGAAACAATCTCTTCATAGCATGTGTACGAAGCCTCATAAATATGTCCGCTACCTATGCCCTAATATAGGCAGCTGATATAAACATAGGAATTAATTTGAGATAATGACAGCGCCCTTAATATGTAACAAGAGGCAGCGTAACAATAAGTGGGCATATAAAGACGCGCACGCGCATCGCTTCGCATTACCGTCCTGTGTGTGCGCGTGTGTTTACTTGTGTCGAGTGTTAAAAAGTGCCACAATATGGCCAGATACATTGTAAGTTCTTTTTTCAAAACTAAGAAGGTTTAAGGAAATAAGAATGTATGAGATTTTTATTTGAAAAATTGAGATTATTTTTTATAATTATAAATCAGTGATGTGTCTTAAAGTTATATTATAAGACTGTTATAAGTGTGCAAAATATATAATATTTGAATTTAAAAAATAATATAATGTATGTTTAATACATATTTGATACAATCCAATTTTAATTTATGACATTTTATTGGTGTTAATTCCTAACGATTTTCTTTTGGTTAAAATAAATATTAATTTAGGAAGGGATGGAACACATTTTTATTAACAAGACAATCTAAAGGTGTTGTAAAATTTGCACACATTGAAAGGATCTTTATCTCTTGGAAATAACTTTTCTTTTAATTTATTTTCTTAGAATAGAGTCTCCGCAGGACAAGATGATATTATTCCCTGCGGAAATTGATTTCTTAAACTAATTTAGCCATTATCCCAATTAATTATTGTATGTAAGTATCATTATGCATGATAACACGTAACACTAAAAATAGAGAAGTGCATAACAAACGCAGCCCGTTAACTCTGCTTTATCAACTTACACTATCTCCCTGTACTGTATATTTATTAAAGAAAAACTAAACGATTTTAATATTTAATGAAATACTATACACATTTTCTTTAAAAAATATTAGAATATGTCGTGCGTAAAATCTCTACGGAAATCTATCCCTGCGTGCATACAGCGCCCCTGTCGAACGTTCTTGGAACCAATAAAATTATCGTATAGTTTTGGGTTGCATTTACACGTAGTTAAGAGCATGGTCTGCAAATATTTTTTATTTGGCTCAAATAAGATTGAAATAAAATTACTTAATTTTCGGATTTTATTGGAAATTTAGTTTAAATAAATAAATTATTTCCCAAAGTTTCGAAATCAAAAACGTTGATTGAAAGTATCTCAAAATTTATCTGCATAATTTGGTGATGTATATCAATCACACTCTTAGGTCAATGACCCACACAAATGCGTCGGTTTTTCAGGCATTATAGTCATTTCGTATTTAAATAGGGATTATCCGGTTCGGATTTTTTTTTAAATCTGGTCCTGCATACTGGTCACATTGCACCTGATGGTAAGCACAAATGCTGTGCAAATATAGAAGTATTGAGCCCAATACCCGATATACATGTCAGTATATTGTATACCTTGCTATGAGGGGTTAATCACAGTAGTGAAAGGTGGTTGTTAGCTTGGTAGTTATGAAAATCCAGCCACTAGCGTCTTTTCGCTAACAATACCGCAAAAACTGACATATAATATGCTTATAAAATGGTAGAGCCACACTATACAGTTAACTTAGAATTAGTCATTTGTTTTGACTTCATTTTTTTATTTTAGTTTTATACCAGTTATACATGTTTCAACCCATCTTAGCTGTGTGCTTGTAATTAGTTTAGTATTCTGTGTAAATATGAAATGAAGTGTGTGCGACATCTGTCGTAGCACTAACACCAAAATCAAAAATTCATATTTACAAGTACAAAGTTGAAACATGTATAGCTCACTCGATATGTTTTTGTTGGTATAACTTATCTATTATCCTAAGTAATTAACGGATTCGATGGTTTATCACGAACAAAGCATGTTGTAACTGCCTTAAATAGGTGTAAATTGAATTTAAATATAATATTTTCTATTTATTTGATTATGTAATATTAACTACACATGTTTGTACTAAAAAAATTAAGTTGGGCTTCCCTAGAAATAAACTGGCGGTACATTATATTAGATGAAACCTACGCAACGCAACAGCTTTGCTACCGTGTTCCATTCCGAAAGTAAGATTGCCTGACGCCCAATATCTGTTTCCTCCAATCCTTTCTCCTAGACCCCTCCCATTCCACATAGCCGGAAACGCATCTACGATACAACCGTAATTACTTACCATAGGAAGAGATTGCTCATTTGCGGGAATTATATACAAAATATATGAGTATAAGTATTATAAAACACAACATTGTGACAAGCGACAAACTGCGATCAGATAGGACCTAGTTTTAAACTTCCCATTGTAAAACTGAACAATGTGTCAATTATCTTCAAGTGTCCACGCACTGCCGTCCCTTGTGCAACACTAGTGTAATTTAGCTGATGGTAGCCGCTGTGATGTATGCTTTTATTGTTTTCTAATGTTCTACTTTCTAATGCGGTTCTCATGTATGTAAACTCTGGTATTAGGGCTGTAACTTTCGAAAAGCTATGGGAGTATTAGCAAACCGTGACTTATTTTCCTAGTAACTCAATTTTATTGAAACAAAATTTAAAATAACTTAAACAATTATTTTTATACCATGGACAGCAGATTAATATTTAAACCCACCATTAGAGGTTATACATATAGGTTGTTTACACAAATAGCATCGAGTTACAGGGAATTTTAGTCAAGTGTTTTATAAACCTCAAACAAATTACGTTTATCGGTGATTATTTTGGAAATTTTTCAAGTAAAAGAATAATAGAACAATATATTTTTGTAAAGGTTTGTCAAGACTTTATGGAAATAATGTTGCAAAGATCTCCTTTACAGTTTGACTGTTCCGTCGAAAATTGATTTTACGCTTTTCGCATACGAAATATATGTGATGTTTATGTAGTAGGTGCAGGAAAAGTAAATAATGACGATTCAGGAAAAGTAACTTGACCGTCATACTTTTACGACCTGTGAGTAAGCACTTGTAGGTTGCTCGGGGAATTTAGTTCGGTATTCCTGTAGTTGTGAGGGCTATATTAATTGATATATTGTTACTCATGTATTTGCAGTTTCGTCATATTTATGTACTGAATTATGAGTCGGAATAATACAATTTTGTTTAGTTAGTAAGCGAAGGTCTGATTATAAGAATGAAATATGTATCCTGTATCTTTTGAGGCATAAATGCGGTTGTGCGTCAGTACTTATTTAAAGAAAAAAAGCGTGTTCTTTTTTTCAAATCGCAATTTTTATTATCTCAAATTGTTAATACTGCCAGTAAGCTGTTTCAATAAGCAATCTTTACAGCCTACGTCTAACAATTTTTTTTTCTGAGATCATTATAGAATTTGTTTATTTTTTCTTTCCTTATATTGATTGTCGAAATCATTCTAAAACACGTTGAAAATACTGTTGTTTATACGGGAACTTATATTTTTGGCAGCACAATTCACGCCTTGTTCATTGTCCTTGCGATGACCATTGGATATTTTTGTCAACGAAATAAAAACTAAACAGCTGATCTACGGACTCAGATAGAAGACACGCTCACCTTGAAAAGACCATAAGGATTAGACATTTTATTACACGCCAAATGTTCGCAGGAAAATGATAAGAATAATGCTAACGTTTATCCTGACAGGAAAATTAGACCAAGAAGCGTACTTTAGAAATAACACGTCAAGTAATTTTTATTAAACAAAAATGACGACTTCTATTTAAAAAACTAATAATATTTATTTCTAATTATTAGATTTTTTTAAATTTATTTATTTATAAGCTAAAATTGTACATGTAGTTTAGCCAATCAGCTACTGAGTGCATTCTAAGTAAAGTTGAGTAGAAAAATGAATTTTTAGTCGTAGATTACATATACTAGGTAATATTGGTCTACATAACCCCTTCGCACATGCGAGAATAAAATATTTTTCTGCCCATCACAAGGCTGTTATAAGACATTTAGAAATTAATATGTATCGGACACTTCTGAAGCAAGTATGTTGCGTACAGGCAAGCCATGTGTTCATCTTATATCAGCTTAAAAAAATAAAAAACAATCAACAACACGTGCAAAAGTTTACGCACACCACAAGC
Organism: Hyles vespertilio; assembly: GCA_009982885.2. Taxonomy (NCBI): domain Eukaryota; kingdom Metazoa; phylum Arthropoda; class Insecta; order Lepidoptera; family Sphingidae; genus Hyles; species Hyles vespertilio. The sequence goes on along the minus strand of CM042825.1, from coordinate 10,565,666 downwards.
CACGCCTTCCGGACGTATAAAGCAATGAAGAAGCAATGAAGTGCCCACTACAATGTTGCGAGCCCTTCATATAGATATTCAGAGTACGTCTGTACAGGTTGAACGCTCCGTTTATGAGCCGTGTGTCACACAAGTGTCTGGCGACAAGGCCTGGGCCTCGGTGATTATATTATCATAGTACATAATAGTAGTTGCTAGTCACAGCTTCGGAAAGGCATATCCTTTTTTTAATTTTCGATGAATGGCGAGACGAGCATTCCATTTGGCTCATGGTGCAGCATGCGCACCATGATACGACCACTCAAGGACAGTAGCAAAACTAAACAATACCATGAATTTCAAAGCAATGTTTGGCATTCCACTGCGCTCACCATACATAGACATAAGATGATAAGTATGAATCATCTTTTTTTCTTTTTTTTCATCATTCTTTTTTTCCGTATTGGTTTTTATTCCATTTTTATTAATATTTTCTAAAAGAATACGATGCAACAACGATATCAATATTGAACATAAATTTCATGCAAAACTCGAAGGGATACCTTCAAAAGTCAGAAAATTCATTGAAGTCCATTGAAAGGTGAGAATCGTTTACTTTTATATGTAAACAGCTTTTAACAATCAACATCCCAAATATTTTTACATTGGTAGGAATCCATTTTAATTTAATCATTGATCTTTTCACGCCGTTCACTGAAATTTGACACTGTTTCTGACAGCATTTCTAAATAGAATAAAGAGAGTATTATTTTGCATTACAATAAATCACAACCATACACCAAGTACAGTGATCGCAATCCCGGACACACACAAGACTTACGCTATCAAATTATATATGAGTGACAATGTGAAATGGCTGTTCCTCAATCATGGGCAATTAGCAGACGTGTCCAGGCCACGCTCGCTCACAACTGGGTTAAGGCCCGGTGCCACAATGACATACTAATGGGCCGCGAAGCGCGACCAGCCTTCCTTCCTTCCAATTACTGCATAAATATATTGGTCTTGTAAATTGCGCGGTAGGGTTATTGTACTGTCAGCAAGCTTGTACAATGCCTTTGGTAATGGTCTCCATAGTTGAGAGAAAAAATATTACACAAATCTTTTTCTTTTGAGAAACCAGACAGACAGCTAAGATGTTTACGGTGGTCGCAGGTTGATATCTCTGGCCACACCTCTGAATTTGCGAAGTCATACATATGTGTATGGATAGTCAATTACCACGCACTATATCGGTGAAGAAAAACATGGTGAGGAAACCTGCATACCATAGCGTTTTTAAGAATTTCTATGTTATGTAAAGTCCGCCAGTCCGCACTAAGCCAGCGTGGTGGACTATATGGTAACCCTTCCAATCGTACTGACGGTTGTACAGAAGGCCGTGCCCTGTAGTGGGACGTAAAAGGGCTCATAGCCTCATATAGTAAAGATTTTAATTATTCAATGAAACTCTAAGTTTCAAAAGACTAATTACTTAAATCAATGTTTAACCCAAGGGGGATAGTAATACAGCCTTTTTTTTCGCAGAATATGAATTACATAACTATTGCTACCTTCGCAAACAAATGTGTTGTTGAAAAGAACACCATGAATTTAAGCATAAATTGAATATATCCTTACATTTTTTTTGTAAATAACTGTCCCGTTGTTGAATCATCAAAAAGATCTCGGTTCATCACCATAGCAACAGCTTAACATTCATAACGCAATCTGTAGTAAATTTTAAACAATTTGAAGTAATACTAAATCTAGTACTGCGAATTGTCGCTGAGTTTGTTGAACTTTAACAGTAAATTCTTTTGTGCTGCACTTGTTTAGTGAGTGGTCAATGCTCTCGTGTTGTCACAATGATCTATGTTTTTGTTTTTTTCTTAATTTTCACTATTAAATGTTCCTTTTGAGTGAACTCATGCGTTCAAATTTAACCAATTGATATATTATTGTCTATAATAGGTATTTTATTTATTGGTATATCTAACAACTTTTTTGCCTTCTCGAATTATTTTCAATTTTTGCTGAATTCAATCCTTATGTATATGAAATATATCCTACGCAGTGTTGTTAGCTCCTATTTCGTTTTTTACTTGCGCAATTATTGTCCTTGTGCAGTGTATGCACAGATTCCATGTCCAATCAATGTCGTTAAAATTTAGTTTCCTCTTTCTGCGTGACAATTTTACAACTGATAATGTTCACCATAGTTAACCATATATACTACACCTCTGGAATTCTTTCAGGTTAACCACTTCCTTCATAATGTTTCCCTCTTTAAGTTACCCATTACTATACACATATCTTCAAAGAGGCTTAGTAGTTCGTGGTGCTCCCAAGTAAATAATCTATTAGATCGATTATTTACTTGGGAGCACCACTCTAATGTAATCATTGAATAAAAATAAATAGATAATTAAATCGATACATAAATATCCCAGGAATCCGTCAGACGGCACTCATCAGCACAACAAATAAGTATATTTAATGCTTGTTAATTTATTCCACAAATAAATAAATGTGATCGACGTATGCCGGGCCCCTGTCGCTATAAATCTCTTGAAAAGTTCCTTTTTATTCAAAAAACAATGTAAATTCCTCGTTTCTAATGAAAAATTGCAAAACAAAAGGTTTTATACGCATGAGTTAGACGTAAATTCTTCACCACAATTGGAAAATTAAATGCCGCATGCAAATTACTCTGGAAAGGTTTTGTTTTAAAGTTTTTGCGGAATAAACAAGGCAGTCACAGTGCGCAGTGGTGGATATAATGAGTATTTTTGGTATATATATCTCGATGTTAGGCAATGGCAAATCTCTCGCTATTTCTGATATCCATAATGCAAAACACGCGTTTGCTAGTGGCAAGATTTTGATTAACATTTAATGAAAATCGAGAGTGACAACGCTCCAACAACTCGATCGGTATATAAAGTCTGCCAACTCGCATTAGAACAACTTAATGGCCTAACCCCTCTCAATTGTACAATCGATTGTAGAGGAGGCTCGTGCCCTACAATGGACCGAATATTTTTGGCAATTAAAAGGTCCAGTATTTATTAATATTGATAACTATGATAATGATCTGAAATGATGATCGAGAAACGTAATAGCGGATCTTGTAAATGTTCAACATGCCATAAGCCACAAAGATATCACAGCATTACATCTGACTGCATAAACACCTATTTACAAATGCAAGAAAACTATCATCACCGATCTCCATAGATCAAACTCGTGCATGACATAACATTTCGCAATAGAACGCGCTTGTCATGCAAATGGCTCGCTCGGCCTCACTGGGACCGCTGCGAAGGTAACCCTCATAGTGAATTACAATATGTTTTCCTTCTCGAACGTAATTACCGTCATCGGTATATCGATCGTCATTCGTCATACTCGCCAGGATGTAGTAAACTGCATGTTGTTGAAAATTAATAAATACTTATAGCAAAAACACCCAACAGACACACAGTCCTAGTCCCACACTAAGATCAGTTCTTATGTCGTGGGTATCAGGAACCACGAGAGGCTTTTCGGTCTTACAAACACCCAAATCCGAAACAAATACTTTTGATTTGTTTCCATACGGGGATCGAACCCTAGGCCTCTCGTCAAACCAAATACGCCAAGGAGAATATTGAACTGTTGAACTGTATGCACCTAAAATCATCACCTTGTATCTTGGATAATCAGTGTAATACAAAAGTGAACCATCACATAAAGTGTCAATTGACTGAGTAATATAGACTTGTAAAACTACCTACAAAAATGACCTGGAATAAGTGATTTAGAGCATTACGCACTGTCGACCAGTCGCCAAAAACTCAGCCTCTGGGCGACCAAAATATAGGGCGAGTCGCCGCGCGCCCTGGAGCGACCGGCGACTAAGTGCGTTTGTTCCTATAAGAAACTATAGAAGTCGCAGTTGCCAGCGGTTCAGTCGAATAGCGGTAACCGCTGAATTACGCACTGACGACTGGTTGCCACTGCGTAATATCACTTAGTATCACATTTTTTCAATTCAAATTCTTTCTCTTTCTTCGTAACTCTATATCTTTATCAGCTCTTTTATTTCAAAGCGTTTTTAGATACTATGATCCTTCAGCTGTCAGCATTGTGGATCTTTATATTTTCCGACTTATGAAAAGTAGAGCTCCTACACACCAACTTCAAGAAAGTCTTTATTAAATAACCCAAATAGTCAATAAATCCACACCATCTTTTTATTTACTCTAGTTGGTGTTCGCTGCTGCGTGCGTGACTGTAGGCGCCGCGCCTCCTGCCGCGCCCCGGCTCTACCAGCAACACTCGCCTGTACAGATCCAACAAATTAATCCGTAATGTTTTTTATTGCTTTTATTGCAATACATATATCAAAGATTTGTGTATGTGAAAATAGTTGCATAACTTGGATAATAATATCATATTAATAACATCTTTCGCCAGATGTAGAGGACTCTCAGGCCTACTACTGATCATAGGTTATTTAAAATAGTTTTTAATATTGCCTATCTTCAGTAGTGAACATCCAGTTACTAAAAATGATCAATTATTATAAAAGTTACCCTCTTATTTATAATTACATAGATAGTGTAATAATTTTGAAAACGTAGAATAGTAAAGTAGATATGTATGACACGTTTTAGGAAAAACCAAAACGCAAAACACAGTGCAGTCAACACTTAATTTATAATAAGAACATACAACATTATAATTCATGCTGTATAATTATTTTTCAGATTGGATTATTATTTGGATAATTCAGAAGTATCAAACTACTACAGTCAAGCACAACCAAAGCCAGGTGAGTGTCGATAATGTTATACCTTCACAAAATGTCCACTAAAGTTATAATAAGATTAAACTGCTAGCGCCCAGTTAGCATACGTAGAAGACAATTTATTTGTGCCATAATAATGCCTATTATAGAATTTCAACGGAAACACAGACTGTATAACCTAGTTTGTTCTGGAATTGAAAATGATCAACGTATGTGTTGGTAGACGCCGCTGTCACAAATATGAATACCACTGAGTATTTTGTTATAATGAATAGCCATCTTAAAAAATAAATAAGAAAAGCGGTTATGACCAGAAAAAAATATTAGCATACTTAAAATATGTATGGGAAGCCTCCGTGGCGCAGTTAGTGAGACACCGCTTGTGAAACGTGAGGGTGGGTGTTTCACCCCCGCACCGAAACAATTGTGTGATCAACAGGTAAATGTTTCAGTTCTCAGTATTTATCAGACCGATAAATCTCTCGATTTTCTGATACCTATGAGATGAGACTCAATCTTAGTGTGGGGCAGGTGTATGTATGTCACTGTTGGGTGTGTTGATTTATTTAATTTATAACTTCTAGCTGGAGTTAGCAGTAATGCTAATGGTCAATCCGCACGACTCGAAACTTTGGAGCCTGACAGTGAAGTGGAACTCATTCCAGGGGCGCAGACACCGCAACAACCACCACAGCAGGTAATTAACCTAATTATAATAAAATATGGAATAAATTGGTTATTATTCAATATTGTATTAACTGATGGTAATTCTCTCATAATATGTGAGAGAGGCCTGGGTAGGTGCCACGGCAATGTCTGTTTCTCCGACCAAATAGCAGTGTATATCCACTGTATGGATTATGCTGCACCCAAAGAAACTACTGGACATAATGGGACTTACGCCCAAATACTGGAACGCAACTTAAATATAACTTGCGTTTAATTTTAATCCCGATTAAATGTACTGGCTAAGTGGACCGTGCGCTGTTAAGAGCAACTTATTATTTGAATGACGTTCCAGTATTCGGGCGTTAACATCTTATGTCTCAGGATTGCAAGCGCAGTAGAAGCATTGCTTTGTAATTCACGTTGTTTTCTTGGTTTTGCTTTTTCTTTTTCTGTACACGAGCGGTCGTATTATTAACCATCAGGCGCATGACACGCTCGTCGCGCCATTTATTGCAATTTAAAAAAATTAAATAGCAGCTACTGACAAAATATTTAGATTACGTTAATGAAGGATTATTAATTATAACAATGGTAACTCTACGAAAATAACCACAATGACGATATAAAATTATTTATATCGTCATTGTGGTTATTCTCATCGTATATATTCATTAAACTAGTATATTACTCGATATAGTCGTTACGCTTCTCGAAATATAATAAACGCCTAGCAGAATTTAATAGCAATAGCATCTAAGGAAAATTTAAATCTGTTTCAGCCTCCAGTAGCTCCGAACATTCCCGGTCTGCTGCCTGGTCAACGAGTGTTCATTGTGCATATGCCTGTTCCAGGATATAGGTCTGTATTCATTTGTTTTATTAACTTTTATACTTTTTATACATTAGTATAATCATGTCATATAAAGTGTATAGAAAGCTGATGTTAAAAAAATCCAAAATTGGATTATATTTCATAGTAGGTACATGTATGTTAAGTTAGGTAACGTATTATAATATAGAAGGGTTGTAGGTCTTATAGGTATTATTTTATTTGTTTACCCCCAGACCCGGAACAATTGGAGGTTATCAGCCAGTGTACGTCGTCGGCGCTGCACCGCAAGGAAATACCGGCTACCCAGGCAATGGTAAGAATTTTTAAAATATATTTTCTGCAACATTTTTTTTTGAAAAACATAATGGCAATTGAAATGTGTACCTATGCACATCGCAGCCTTTGCGAAACGTCATCAACAATAAATTTCATTTTTCATTTCTCTGGTCGTCTTCTTTGTCAGGCATCTATCAGGCATAGGAATCGGTGCCAAAATTTCTTATTTATTTTCTGATAGCGTATTTATTTTTACGATTTAATTGCCTTACTTTAATCAGCAAGTGCCAAAGTTAAATGTAATAAAGAAAGAAAGAAAGAAAAATAGTTTTATTTGCCACAAACATTAAAAACGACTTACATGTACTGATCTTCCTCACTCCGAGATGCCAAAATTTGTCCTGGCCTTCTCCACTACATTTCCGCATTTTGTACACCGAGGCCTCGTTAGAATATCTCATTTCATCAGGTTATGTAATTGTAAGTTCTTGGATCTGTTCGGGCCACTCATTTTTTGATTTTCGGTTCATCCATATAATACAAAAGCAAAGCATTTCCTACATAAACAACTCTTTAGATATTATATCTGCCTTGTCCTTGATTCCGTCATTCATCATAAGTTATTGGAAAATTATAATAACCGGGTAGATCAAGCAAACTGCTATACGAGTATATTTATCTATTAGAGAAAATAATAAACCCTTTGACTGTCGCCTGGACTCACTATTTCTCAAGCTATGAGATAAAACTTACCGCCATTAGTTCCTCTTTCGCTTACCACATAACCTAATATTTTCTTGATATTCTGGGTGTATTCAATATTCCAGCAAAAAAATAATAGTTCATACTCTTCAAATCAGCCAAGAATCTAATGACTACAATTTCATTCCATAGGTTACCAGAACGCTGTATTCCTGGACCCGTCAGGGCAGGTAGTGTCTCCGCTGGGCTACCAACGTCCAGGAGTTGCTACGGTACAACATGCTGGTAATCCAGGATTTGTCCTTGGAGCGCCCTTGACCTTGAGCCGGCCTTTCGAACTGGCTTACCAAGACCCGTCGGTGGCTTACCAGTAAGTAAACTTTTCGCGAGATTATGCAGGGGGATATTGGTACATGGTATTTAATTTAGTAAGTTGAAAGTGGGGCAATTTGGACATGGGCAACGGAACCTCAGGGGTCAGAGGCTGGCCGACTTTCTGGAAAAAGAGGGACTCTTCGCGATGAACTCTTTTTTCCAGAAGCCGCCTCACAGGAAATGGACCTGGCTGAGTCCTGACGGTTCTACGAGAAATGAGATAGATTTCATCTTGACGACGAATAGACGGATGTTCAGTGATGTCTCTGTGATCAACAGGGTGAAAACCGGAAGTGATCACCGAATGGTTAGGGGCACATTGAAAATCAACATCCAATTAGAAAGGCATCGCTTGATGAAGTCTACGCTCCGACCTACTCGCGCCCATATCCAAAACCCCGAGAGCTTTCAACTCGAGCTGACAAATCGCTTTGATTGTCTAGGAGAAAACCTTGCAGTGGACGAGCTAAACAGCGGTTTGGTAGAAGCTGTCCATACGGTGGGATCTAAGTATTTTAGACCTCGCGTAGAGATAGACCACAAAAACTCTCGATCCAGACTCTTGACCTCATGGCCGAACGTCGATCTTTGACGCTGCAGTCTTCCGTTGACGCCGAAACATATCAGTGGCTCAATAGACGGATCTGGAAGTCCTTGCGACACGATGTCCGTGCTCACAATACTGTGAGCATTAAGGAGACAATTGAGCGGAACGGAGGCTCCAAAGTGTTTGCAAGAGACTTGTCTATTGGGCAAAGCCAGTTGTCTAGGCTGAAGACGGAAGACGGCCGCGTGGTATCGACGAGGGCAGAGGTATTAAGGGAGATCGAGAGGTTCTACGGACAGCTTTACACCTCGGTTGCCAAACCTACTGTTAGCTTGGCCGAAGACCCGAGAGCTGAGTTGATCCGACACTTTAGCGATGATATCACGGACATCAGCCTGTGTGAGATTGAGATGGCCCTCAAACAACTTAAAAACAACAAGGCGCCGGGTGAGGATGGAATCACTTCAGAGCTTCTGAAAGCGGGCGGAATGCCGATACTGAAAGTCCTTCAGAAGCTCTTCAATTCCGTTCTCCTCGAGGGCTCAACGCCAGAGGCATGGAGCAGGAGCGTGGTGGTACTGTTCTTCAAAAAAGGTGATAACACTTTGCTGAAGAACTACAGGCCCATCTCGCTCCTGAGCCATGTCTATAAGTTGTTTTCAAGGGTCATCACAAATCGTCTCGAAGGCAGGTTTGATGACTTCCAGCCTCCCGAACAAGCCGGTTTCCGAAAAGGCTTTAGTACCATAGACCATATTCATACGCTACGGCAGGTTATACAAAAAACCGAGGAGTATAACTTGCCGCTTTGTTTAGCGTTTGTGGACTATGAGAAAGCCTTTGATTCGATCGAGACCTGGGCAGTGCTACAGTCTTTTCAGCGGTGCCACATAGACTGTCGGTACATCGAAGTGCTGAGGTGTATAAACAACAACGCCACCATGTCGGTCCGAGTACAAGATCAAAGCACGAAGGCTATTCCACTACAGAAAGGCGTGAGACAGGGAGATGTCATATCTCCGAAACTCTTCACTGCCGCGCTGGAAAATGCCTTCAAGCTCTTGCAGTGGAAAGGATTCGGCATCAACATCAACGGCGAGTATATTACTCACCTTCGATTTGCCGACGATATTGTAGTCTTGGCAGAATCGCTGGAAGACCTTAGCACTATGCTCGAAGACCTTAATCGAGTCTCCCAACAGGTGGGTCTTAAAATTAACATGGATAAAACGAAGATCATGTCGAATATCCATGTTGTGCCCACCCCCATTGGAGTTGGGGGCTCGACTCTCGAAGTTGTAGACGAATATGTCTATTTAGGACAAGTGGTCCGGTTAGGCAGGTCCAACTTCGAGAGAGAGGTCAATCGTCGAATCCAACTCGGTTGGGCAGCGTTCGGGAAACTTCGCGACGTCTTCTCGTCCAAAATACCTCAGTGCCTAAAATCGAAAGTCTTCGATAGTTGTGTGTTACCAGTGATGACATACGGCACCGAGACGTGGCCTCTCACTATGGGCCTTATTAGGAAGCTCAAAGTCACTCAACGAACCATGGAGCGGGCTATGCTCGGAGTTTCCCTACGAGATCGAATCAGAAATGAGGAGATCCGTAGGAGAACCAAAGTTACCGACATAGCCCATAGGATTGGCAAGTTGAAGTGGCAATGGGCCGGGCACATAGCTCGTAGAACCGATGGCCGTTGGGGCCGAAAGGTTCTCGAGTGGAGGCCACGTACAGGCAAGCGAAATGTCGGACGCCCGCCTACAAGGTGGACGGACGATCTGACTAAGGTCGCAGGAAGTCGCTGGATGCAGGCCGCTTCCAACAGGTCATTGTGGAGATCCTTGGGGGAGGCCTATGTTCAGCAGTGGACTTCCTGTGGCTGATATGATGATGATGATGATGATTTAATTTAACCCACAAGTTTGACAACTCTGCCTACCCTTTATGGGAAAAAGGCATGAATTTATTGCAGACACATGTACGTGAATTTATGTATGTGTGTAAATTTTCCATGACCGCAAGAGACATTGTACACAATTTAATAAAAACCCGAGTTGACTTTTTGTCGAAGATTTTAGTTTTTATGAGCCTTTTTAGGCCTGCCTGTATAGATATAGGTATTTCAACCGCCTAGCTAAACTTCCATTCGGTTCAAGTACTTACCTGAGCCGTAAAATGGTTCGTACTTATACGAGTTGATCAAAAGCTTTGAAAACTAAAATTGCTATTTATGGCAAAACTACTAGGCAAGTTTGTTTAAAACTTAGTACTGTGGCGGTTGCAATACGCCAACTTAGATATGGCTTTTAAAGCGGTTGCAATACGCCAACTTATATTTAGCTTATAAATTAACACGCTTATTATTTGTAATTTTAACATTATTTAAACACGCATTTCATTTTAAAATATGACTGCAGATGTTTAACCATAAAACATCTGCGAGTCGTTTTATTTAAGTAAGAATTTTTGTGTACCTTATTGTATAATATTAGTTAAAAAGATGCTGTTCTAAATTATTGTTTCCTAATTGTAATGACCCGTTCATGCCAGGGCAATAAAACTGTATTATTATAGTTAAGTTCTTTAGTGGCGGTAATCCTTTGCAACAAATTTATGTTTTTTAGACAATAGTACACATGTTTGGGTAAACCTTTCTGTTTGGACAATAGCCCAGATGTTTGGGCCGACCTTAATTTTTAGTTGAAAGGATAGACCCTATTTTATGGCTTAAATATATTTTCTGGACGATTTATCCCCACCGATCCTCATTCGGGTAGTCCTATAAAAGGGTCGGTTTATTAGGATGAAAAAAGACAGTCTGCCATCTCTCGTCACGAGCACATCTCGCTCCGAGTCGTATAGTTATAATCTTACTCTGTCTGTGAATGTATTAAGTGTTAATTTACAAAATATACAATAGTTAGTTCCTGCAAGTGAGTGCTTATTCTAATACCTACACTTATAACCACCAAAGTACCATGTTACCAAAGGTGGTTAGAAACATGTGGTTAAAATTAAATACCATAATATGCTAATATCACCCTGTATATTTTTAAGTCGTAATCATAATTATTACCACCAGCACGTAGCAGTCCACTGCCTGGATAGAGTCCTCTCCAGTTGTTCGCTATGGAATTCGATTTTTGGCTTCTGGCCAATAGATGAGTTCGAACCTCGCCCTTGTTAGTTAAGCAAACTTAATGCTTCGTTAGTCCAATGATAGTGTAAATAGGCAATCCAGCTTGTGTTAATTTTACAATTAAAAACAATTGCTCATACGTTTATTTCTATAAATTAATAAGATTTTTCTGCAAAATATACGGAAAACACATCGATCTAACTCATATGAGAGATAAAATACGGATCATTAAACCATTATGAAGTGCTTATAAACTCACACAATATCCATGTCTTCACTGCCATCTGGACTCCATCCATAACTGAATGCAATGACACGACGATAAAAACAAATGAAAATGTAAAATGATTAACTTTCCAGACAAGGCGCTGTTCCACAAGGAAATGACGGTACACGTGGCGCCGTTCATCTTGCCCAGCTAGTTGGTCTCCAAGCACAGCCTCTTGGCCCTGCTGCCAACCCGCGCCCAGTTAACAATGGTCAGTATATTGTATAAATAATTTATAAGCATTTATGTGGTAATAGCTCCGTCTCGGGTCAAATCAAATGAGGATCGTTTCAATAATCTTCAATATAATTCATGTTAAATAAAACTCGTCTTTACTTCATACGTCTTCCGTCTTTCGCGTCTTCCAGACTATTCTCTACTATTCCGTCCTTCCATACTTCAAGATCTTATCATTCATCCTCTTACTCTTTCCATCTTAAATACTTTCGTCATCAGTCATACTTCAACGTTTCATTCTACTCATCTTTCATCATAATATTCAAATCCTACATTTATAAAATAAGGTTACAAAAACTATTGAAAGACTAGTAATTTTTAGCCTTCACCATAAAGGCTAAAAGCGTAGTTACGTACGTAAGATTGATAAAACATATTGTTTTAAAGGATTTTTAATATTTTTATCCCATGCAGATGGAAATTCTGTATAATTACGTATTCTTGTGATTAGAATAAGAATGTAGAGAATGATTGGATAATGAAACAACCCTATTCAAAAATAGTTTCTCAGTTTTTAAACTAAGTTCTAACTAGTAGTCTCTAACTATACCAGTCGCAAATGCCTTATTAAATATGATTTCTAGTAATAATATCAGTCACATAACTGTTGCTCTACTAAAATTGGTTTATCTACGCGTTAGAGGTTAGAGATATAGATATTAATCCATGACATTGATCCACACTTTGTCACAACCACTCCTTAAGTTTTAAAGCAAGTGTTATTTAATGTGGATTATATTAACAATACCCATTGCGAAATCTCAGGACAATATTTGGCCCTTCAAATAAACTTAAACACATTACCAAACTTCATTAAATACCAATCGATTTCATTCTTTCAGAATCCCCCGCTGAGCCGAAACGACAGAATCAATCCAGCGCCAACTTGAAGCAAGAAGCAGAGGACCATCAAAGAAACGCGCGACCATCAGCAACACAAAACAGAAAGGCGTAATAACACCAAAAATAGTACTATATATATGTGATAGTATTGTTGGTATACAATAAATAGATAAATAAAATAAATGCTAGTTTAATTAGTATTGTTTTAAGAAAGCGGTAAATGCAGGTTAAAAAAAATAAGTAGCGATACAAAATATTGGTATTAATTAAACCATTTATAAAATTACTGGTTTAATCTTTATGTACTAACCTAAATACAAAACCTACTTCTAACTACTAAACCTAAATTTTATATAGTCACTCCTTCTTTTTAACCAAATAAGATAACTGAATGTAAATTATTCACACAAATAAAATAATCTACCAAAGAGTTTACTGTTCAGATATTTGCAAGACAATATCTTTAAACATAAAAGACCCAAAAAAAGCGGAGCAGCAAAGCGTCACTACTCACTAGTTACATCAAAACCTTTATTCGAAAGCATGCCTGTGGAGTCTAGATAAAACAAGTAAATTAATTACCTGTCAGCCCTTAGATATGGGGCGATGGCACGCTTTAGCACGACCGGCTTTCTACATCTCTAGCCTATATAAATCTTTCCACGTAGTTTATATGAAACTAGCGGTCCGCCCGGGTGCAGACACACTTATCAAAATGGCGGCAAATGTGTTCAATTCCGATCATTAATTTAGAATATCGGCCAATCGGATCATGAAAAACGAATAAAAAATCCTAGTGTTTGACAGACTTTTCACTACTGCTTCCCTCCTATAGGTCATAGCGTGATGACATGTAGCCTACAGCATTCCTCGATAAATGACCTATTAAACACAAAATATTTTAATTCGAACCAGTAGTTCCTGAGATTAGAGCTAACAAACAAACTCTTCAGCTTTATAATTCAGTATAGATGTGAGTCCCTCGTCTGTAACAGTGCGATCCAGTGGGCGAGTTATCCCATATTATAATAATGCTCAACAATCGAATAATCTTGATTTACAAGATTTACGTTGGATAGCAATAACGAAGTTTATGCTTAGTATTAACTATATTTTAAGTGGAACTTGTCGTGCTTTGGTCAGTGTAATCGACTAGGAAGTGTTTCTATTTTTGCTGTTATGAATGGCGATACAAGTATGCCATTCTCCTGATGGCATGCGATACAAAGCAATGCTTGGCATTCCACTGCGCTCGCCATCCCGAGACAAGATGCTAAGTCTCTATATGTCCTGATGTATTTTAATTAGTTTCTGCTGAACTTTAGTGTTCAGGGATTCACTTGTTGTATTTTTAACAAAAAAATAAAAATAAAAATTTAAAAAAAATCTTAAGCTTTTAATCTCTAATATACTAAATCCTAAACTATTTTTTTGGAAATCCGCTAATATTACTACCACCATCATTTAGCAGGTATACTACTACTTTTTTCATTTCACTTTGTTTTACATATACGGCTGGCTGCGTATAAAACAATAAGTTCAAATTAGGTCAAAAATGCAACCGGATGGTGAAAGCAAAATTACCAATGCAAAATTGATTGTTTTGCAAAATGCATAAAATTTTATTATCACGACGAATTTACAGTGATCGTTAAACTGGTAGCGGTAAAACCTAAATATAATAAAGATTAAAAATAAAATCTGAATTGTTATGATGAATATTGAAAACTACAGTTAGACAAGAAGAGGATATATTGTGTCAAAGATATTGAATACGGAAGTCTACAGATTATGATCTCTGCCGAAGGCTTCGTGTATTATAAATAAATAAATAATAAATACACCCAACAGTCACATATATAGTACAGTATACGATACGCAAAAAAGCAGCATGTTCTCACTGGTGATTTCATCCATATTGATCTCTTAATTTTCTGATCTAGATCTGCTGAAGGATCTACAAAGTTATCTAATAATAGAGATAATTAGAACCTATCGACCCCAAAACAACCAATAATGAATTAAAACTATGTTGAAAATTTAAACAATTGTAGTTATAGACATAATTGTGTTACACTCCACGAAGACTTCGTAAACTGAATAGCAACACGATAATTTCGAGGCCCGAGGTGTAACGAGCCTGATCATGTATGTTATGTTAAACACATTATTACATGTTGAACATAAACCTTTCTTGCACGAAATGTGATCGTTTATATAATCACCCGCACCATTACCTTTGCAGCTAGTTAGATTCTTCCCAAACCCGCAATTAAGTGGGCATATAAACACTGAGTTATATTGGTTTACATCCACTCGGCTACCGTTAAGTCGCAGTCAGCAATTGTACAAGTGGTGTGCTGATACTTCCTGAACATAATCGGATTTATACGAACGCAAGGTTGGTAAAACATTTGTGTCTACCGACTGTTGTGTGTGTACTGTTGAGGAATGAAATTATATCTCATCTATTTTATTCCTTCCTTCCTATAGATTTTCTACCGGTCTAAATAACACTTCGTTTACCATCAGATGTAGTGGTCATATTACTATCCTAATCTACTCGATCTTTTACGCTACCCTGTATTGTACTATATCAGCCCATATACGTCCCACTACAGGACACGGGTCTCCTCTACTATCGAGACTACGATAGAGAGTGATTAGGCCATATAGTCCACCACGCTGGCCTAGTGCGGGTTGGTACTATAACAATTCTTAAAAACTATTTACGCAACCCAAGTGTTTAAATTATATCTATCATGAACAATAATAAGACGTAAAAAATAGACTATTCAAAATTATTTGACCTAAGTACAGACTTTTATCCGAATTGAAATCCGAAACGCAGCCGCCTCTCATCCCTAGATAGCACATTAACGGGCCCGTCTTCTTATGCCCTGAGAGACTCCATAAACTATTGTGTCTACCAACTTTGTTTCACCGCGAACAAAACCAATTATAATGCTTAAATATATAGGACATAAAGGTCATTTTATTTTATCAATTGTCTTATGAGTTTCGTTATAAAATTTGCTGAGTCCGAAGCTTTATACCCTGGTTGCATGATGTGCGAAGTCGAACATGCAATTATGTACAATTTGAAAAATTGTAATTGAAAGTGAAAAACACTTAATTGATATGATTCAAATTTAATTGTTTGTTGAAATTGTTTGTTTTATTTAAGTTTATAATTGACAGTGATTTCTGTTATATGGTCGACATGATTTTATGACTGTCTGCATATAGTATTTCGACTATCTCAAGAAGTGAATGAATCAATGAAGTTCATGCTGCCAATTCTTTAATTTATCTTGTAAATATTAGTAAATTAGAAACTGTAATTATTACGAAATCGCAGAAATTTTTAAGCTGCACGTGCTCTAGATAAATCTGAGATTATTCATCTCTAATACTTTTTTCATAGCCACTGATCAGTAGTATTTTTTTACCATAAATGTACAAAGGAACACTAAATAACAAAAAACATAAAATCAAATTTAGCTAAAATATACACTAAATTATCAAGACATGCTAATTTCTAAAGTAAACAATAACATCGAGAACACCGCTCAAATTACAACAATCATTTCAGTAGGACATACAATGCACTAAAAAAAGCATCTTACCAGCCACTTGTTCAGCCCCATTGACCCCCATCCAGAGACCTTGATCGTATGCCATTATTTTCCCATCAATCAATTTTACACGAAATTTCAACGTGATTGATGTGTGTACAATTATACAACCTCCCATATCTCCCGTCACATTCTCCATTCACAAAATACTCTTTAACACATTGTAATAAAGTGCAACAAATTGCATTGCACTTCACCACAGGCACATTTTTATCAGCACCTGCCAAAAACCAACACACACTGACCTGCATCACCGAACATAACAAAAGACACGTAAGGCCGCAAAATTCTGGCGATAATACTGATGACTCACGTGAATTAAGATGGAATCGCTTTCCAAACGAAAGGTGCCATGAGATTGGTGCAATTATCAGGCATTCGTCTACAACGCGAGGCAATTATTATCTTTTTGCTGAAACCCCCGTTATATCAGCTTAGATGGCGGGCAAAAACTGAGCGCAGTCAGTGCGGGTTGTGTCGCCGTGTTGAGCACACGCTGTGGAAATGTCTCGAGTATTGTTGGTTCTTGTCGCCGTCGCCTGCTACAACGGCGCGGTGGCTCGCCCCGTCAGGAAAACATTGAACTTCAACATGTTCGTGCTGCGGCCGCGGCAGGACGCTCCCGACCGCTTCCTGCTCTCGACCGACGGCGTGTCCAGATTCGGCCCAATATTGGAATATTTGGTCCAACGCGTCCAAGGCTTGATGTCAGTTCGATTGCCACAAGACAGGATTGACAGCTTCCAGAACGATTTTGATGTCTCTACGGCGATTCCTGATGCTGCTGAGAATGAAGTTGATGCCATTGCTGAGTCGCGGACGCCGGGAGTGGTAGTAAGACCGTCGCGCACCAAACCCGGGACTTATGAAGTAGAAATAAATGTAATCGTCGACGACGGCCAGCCAGAAGAGAAACAAAATAATTAACGTAAACATAACTTAAGAAAACTCAGTGATAATTATCTGCATTTATTATGTTATAATTTTTAGTTGTACGTAAAATTGAGTCGTAATTTATTTATTTTATTTATTCTTGCCATATTTGTAAGTGGAATAAATATTTTTTTCTCCTTGTTAATTGATTTTATCCTCCACTTTCTCTAAAATCCATGTTATATTAAACTTAATATAACACATCAACCTTCTATATAATACAAAAATGTATTTATATCACAGAAAAAATTGCATAATTAATATCGATTTTGTGTCTTTTCCGGGCACTAATGGCTTTCATTAAAAACTGTGACTATATGCATATGTCATTTAAATCTAAACCCAATTAATACGCAGAATATCATATAAATTCCAATACAACATAGAGACAAACAAAACCCATTCTCACACTTTCGCTGTCCATCAAAACTGCACTCAACTAAAAAGCGCACGTAAAAACCTAATTTCCTCGCAAATTACATTCCTTTCGCTGCAACTCAATTTTGTAACGCAAAAATGGGTTCTAGAGCATCATTACCTGACACTTGTTCACTTGTTCAAATCATTACCCGTAACAAAAACCCTTCGCCGGATCATTAGTAGGAAAATATTCCTGTACTAGATAAACCTTGTGGGACTGGATCTAACCCCCAGGCTTCTGGACTTCGATAATGTCGTCATAGTTTATGCGATAATGCGGAATTATTATGACTTCCTGCAACTCTCGCAGATGCGACGAATGCTTGGGATTACTACTAATCTTTATGTTTAGTTTTATTATGCATTCATTGCCTTTTCTAAATCGAAGTGGGGAACATTGATGATAAAAATTGTTTGAATTTGTGCCAGTTAATTTGTGGGGAAATTGACGGTATGATGTTACCTTTAGAACTACTTTTAAAAACTCTTTACTTTTATGTTTTGACTGGATTCATTCGCTTTGAAAGTGGGTAAATATGTTGATACCTAGGTTCAATAGATAAACTCAGTAGGTACTGACAAGTTCAAATTAATCACAGTAATGTTAACAATAAATAAGATCTACTTCTACGAAAACTTTCTGTTTTGGTACAAACTTTTGACTTTTTGGTATTTTTGCTATTCGTTCTACAGTCTATTTCATATTTGAGCCTACAGCTGAAGTAAAATCTTTGGCTTTTAATGTGTTTTGTAATAATTAACATAATTCTATCAAGTAATGACTCCGAAATTTAATTCACGATATCTTCGGCTAGAAGTTGATCCTAGGACTATTCAAAAATTAAGTCCTCCAAACATTAACAAGATGATTTTAATTACAGCAATATTAAAAAGCAAAGAATTTCCCGAATAATCCACTCTGAGATTTAAAAAAAAATCTCCTAACAATACTTTACGGACAATAGAAAATTAGAACAAAGCATAATATAAATCTCCACATAAATAATATTTGTCACGTAACAAATTACAACAAAACAGCAAAGCCATTATTCAACTCCCTAAGCCAAGATAACTATCGAACCATATTTATTATTTTAAATTACATACTGAGAGGTGTTAAAATTTTATCTAGCATTTCATTTCAACTGACTGTTGCTACCGGACCGTGATTATGTTAAATGACAGCTATTAATCAAGCATTATGAGATGTGATAGATTCCTTCGGTGTAAATCACGAACGGACATGCCCCCGTTTTCCATAAATTACTACATAACTGGTTTGCGGTCGGTGCAGTGTAGTGGTTAGTTCACATGGATGCAGTACTGTATGCAATTGTTGATTGATGCTATGGTTATACTGTCTCAATTCTTTTACGAACATACCAGTGATTGTACGCGAATTTTACGCGGCTTTAACTAGATTATAATATATATTTTTTCCATTCTGACTAATCTTTAATAGGAAAATTAAAATACTGTCTGCTACTAGCTAGTTAAAAATTACACCCCCAATTATTACCTTCGTATCCAATTTTCAATTTTTCCATGTCAATTCAAAACAGAGTATTTTAAAACTATTTACATAGCTTCTATCGCGGGCTTTGAGCGTGGAGACCGAACCCAGAAATTCCGTAACGAAAATAACCTAAGTCTGACCGAAATTTAAATTTAATATTTTTACTTTGATTCAAATATGTGCCAGTACTTTTAAATGCGAATTGCAAAGCTATTGCGTGATTAATTGTAATCTAACCTCTTTCGATATTTTGTTTTGCCATCTATCGATGAATAGCAGAACTTTTAATGACTTTTTGAAATATCACGCTTGTCTCTTTAGTTCAGCAACTCACCTCTAGCTGGCATTGGTTGTATCGGCGTTACTGCGCATGCGTAATCTCCGTCTTCGCCCCGCAATCTGGTGACTCATGCCTGCTTAATAATTTAATATTTCAAAATCTCTAAGTTTTATAAATCCACCTATTACTCAAGAACTACAATTAATATTGGTCGGCTTTTCCCAATTAATTAACAGTGTAACCAAGTCTTAACTTCAAGTTTGCACCGTAACATTTGCAGTTACACTCACCGCGGAACGCTCAGACTTTATGGAGATTGCTTCTGAGATCTTCCGTGCTATCGGCATCGGCTCATTTGGAGCCTGGAATATGCTGTTTTATGCTCATTGAGTTATATAAAACATGGGAAACTTACAATAATAATATTGCATCTAACAGTCACATATACCCATCATATAAAAAGATCGATCAAGTGTTTTGGCGGGGGATCTGAAACTACGTAAAAATATGAGGGTTACTCTTTTGTCCGATGCGAAGTTTAAATGGTCAAACACCGCACGTAATAGTGTATGAATGTATCTAGGTACTCCACAAAATGTTCGTATCTATTATTACACCTATACGTACATATAACCATAAACTAAATTGAAAGTGTCTCATAGTGAATAGTTTTGATTTTTATCTTAAAGTCCCTCCTAATTTCAGAAGTTCGAGAATCATGAGACTAAAGGATCATTTTGGATCGGAGCGATAATATAAACTGTTGAATATATTTAAAGATGAACTTGAAGGGCCTATAGTAGATCGGATAATCAAGTGTGAAGTAAAACAACGACGACGATTTTGACAGATCCGAGCCGCTAACAAGTTGCAGCTTATAAATCATGTTGCTTGACATAGTGATTAATCTACGCAAATAAAGAAACAAGATCGACTTATTTCAATAGCTGATAGTTATATGGAATTAATGTTTACAGCATTTATTAGGACATAAAAAATTGAAGTTCAAAAACGAATATTAATTATACTTATTTTGTTGTTGGTACCGTGGACTCTCTGCATATTACATTGGATGAATTTCGCAAACTTCAATATTGAAAAGCTAATTAGGGAATTCTCTTCAGAATTTATCATATTTTGATACATTTCCTCACTCTACTTTTTATATGCAATAGATCCGGCAAACGAGCTAACAACTCACCTAATGGTAAATTACACTGGTCTACAAAATTTAACTTTTGTTGTGCCACACAAACTTTTTTAGCGTTTCGACCTTGAATTAAGTATTGTGAATAAAAATACGCAGTTACTTTATTTCAATCACGTCTCAATTTTATATGGTAAAAAAACGAATTACAAGGAAAATAAAAATAATTCTGCAGAAATATGCAAATTAAGTTGTTTGTAAACAAAAAGTCTACGATTTTCTGCAATATTTGACTTTCGGTTGGTCTGTTATGATCGTCCAGCAGTTGTCAGCTAACATACTTGAAATCCATCTACCCTGGAAACGCTTCCCCTATCTTTGAAATGTCCTGATAGAACCTTTTTCCATGCTTACACTTACAGCCCCTAAATTCTCTGGGAAAACATCTATATGTAAGTCTAGAAAAATTAATTATAAGCGACATATTGCAGCCTAAAGCTTCATATGACAATGGGAGCTCTTTAATCGATTCTCTACGGTTGTCACTCTTATGATTACCCAAAAAAATTGCAACCACGTTCTTAAGACATTACCAAGCTGATTTTTCTAAGACATTAATTTTTTTTTTCGAATTTCAGATCTTTTATTAATTCCCTGATTTATCCTACAAAAATGCTGCCTTTGATTTTAGCATAGATTATTTTGGGAAATTTCTCTTTTAAATATAAAAATCCATTTCCATTGCGATCCATGGCCATTACAAAATTTTTCATTAGGCCTAATTTGATATGGAGTGGCAGAAGAAACACATCAGAGGCTTTACAAGTGGTAGTTGCATTTGCATATGCCCTTTTTTGGAGTAACACAAAAATAGTAGTCTAAAACATGATGTCTAGGCTCAGTCTATGTCATGAGAACAGTAAATGGCATTTATGACGTGATTATTTCTTCCAATCAGCATTTCTTTTACATATGTTATGCAATAAATATACGCGACCCAAGCTTTGTCCAGATGAGCCACTGCAAAACCAAAATACTCGTGATAGAATTCCAAAATAAATTAAGAAAAACGCCTTTTTTTTGAAACTTTGTTCACCACAAATATAACAGAAAGGGTTAGGATCCTTAATACACTTTCTCGGCATATTCGCAGAATCACAGAAGTTAATTAAATCCACTACAAGCAAATTAACAAATATAAAGAACCCATCGATATCAATTAAGTCAATGAAAGAACCATTTTTACAGCCATACATATGTGTTTAGCGCTACAATATCGAAAATGAACGTGACCTCATCACAAGAAAACTGAGGGTGATTGAATTGAAGTAAGTATGTTTTTGTAATGGGGTTAGATAGTCAAAACAGGATCACCCATCAGAGTTCGTGTGGCATGACCACTGTTGACCAGTGTTATTATTGCCGTCCATGAACTCCCATACGCTCGGGTTATAAATATGTTGGCGCCAAATCAAATCGGAAGGGAAGCTCAAAATAAAAAGGATGGTAAGAAAAAAGGGGCGTTGACTATGCGACAATCTCATCTACCGAAAGAAACACAACAGCCATGCCATTTTTTACACCCATAGCAAGTAGGTACCTGGCTAAGGTTGCAGGAAATCGCTGGATACTGGCCACTTCCAACAGCCGGCCGCTTCCTTCCATCCTTGGGGAAGTGGAGAAGTAAACTTAGACCAGTGTACTACCCGTGGCTGAGATGATGATGATTATAACAAGTTAAGAGTCAGATTTTTCAAACCCACCATGATTTATGAAGCTATTTGTACACTGATGATTTGTTTGTCATTGACAGAACTATTTTACCTCCAACCCAGTTATATAATTGCATGGTGATTAGATAAGGTAAATACCGGTAATGGAGATTGTTCTACAATTTTAATGCTTACTAAAAGGGGGCGTCAGAACTAATATGGCTTCACTTTTTTTGTATTTTGTAATTATTTCCAATCTTAGACCAGTTTTTCAGATCATGCCACATTTTGGTGTTTTACCATTCTCTTGCCAGCTTAATGATACAAAACATTACACATCTTTTGTTCCTTTGTGTTGTATTTGTTGTTGTATGCACTGACAATACGACGTAGATAGAACTCCTATGCATTTTCCGCAAGACCAAATCAGTCATAAAAGGAAAAGCTGGATTCCAATCTTGATTTCACCTAGCCACGATATCACATATACCCAATTACCCCAACAGCTATTACAAGCATCTTCCCATCAACTCGCAATTAGAAATTACTTATTAAACAGCTATCTACATTCACCTCTTAACTATCAGTGTTGGCTACCTTTCATAAGAAAACACAGCCTTATGAATTTAAGATCCAATTTACATTAAGGACGCTTTGTTTAGGATTTACTTTACCTAGCACGGACTCATCCGGGAAATAATCCTATACTAGGACAATACTTATCTCAAAATACAATAACTAGAAGTAGAACTAAAATTCCTTCATGTGAAAACAAAAGAGTTTTATATTGTTATGAAGCTAACATACAGGGTATATCAAGACTGCTACCGAAAACGAAGCCGGGTGGTAGTCTAAGCGACTTCAGACACAATGCAACAGAAAAAGTTGCAAAAAAAAGTGACAATTTTTTTTGTTATTTTTTTCCTATGGCCATATTTGGGTGGTAAATACATTTTTTCCTAAAATAATAGTGTATACCCTTTTATTTATAAATACTCTAAGGTATAAAAGAGTTTAAATTATTATTTTAGCAAAAACTATGGATTTACCACCCAAAAAAGACGATATTTAAAAAATCATAAAAAATAATTGTCGCATTTCTATGCGAAATTTTTAATTGCATTGTGTTTGTAGCCACTAAAACTACCACCCGGCTTCGTTTTCGGTAGCAGTCTTGAGATACCCGGTATAATCACTGCTATAAAAAATTGTAGTGTATAGTTATTTGTACCTTTTACATTTAAAGTTTAATTCCACAACGAACTAGTCCGAGAAGCAATCAGTGCGACTCTATAATGTTGTTTTTATACAAGATCTCGAATGCAATGTGCAGTGTTTTGTTTGTGTGTTTTGCTCTTTCTTTTCATAATTCCAATCGTAAAGTGTCGTGTTGTTTATTAAATTACGTCAAATATGTTTTATCATAATCATCACAAGATATGCTTACATAAAATATTCTCTCGACCCAAATACAAATTCACCAAAAATATCCGAAACCGCAAAAAATCGCGGAATATCATCAAAGATCACCGAAACGATAGCTTTATATTAACAGAACAGTAATTTATCTTAATAATATATCTTTAAACAATTGACGCCGAAAAGAAACCTGACTTTCTTTTAGCGGGCAGGGTCGAGTCCTGTCAGTGGGACATCGAGTTACGTACAATGAATAATAATCATTTGTAAGCAGACGCACGCACTCACTTCCTCATCACATTTTAACTCGTGGCCGTCGGACTAAACAGAAGCTAAAAAGTGCAACAAAAATGTCTCATTAATCAATATAAAACGAGTGACTTTTGAAACACACTGTATATTAAATCGGTTCATTTACCATTCGTTTGTATTGGTATTAACTATGTCAATGTTTGTGGTATCGGTTATTATAAATATTAATAAATTGTGTGCTTAGAGTACTTGTTAATGGCATATAGTATTCATGTATAAACATCTCAAAGTAGTGTTTATCAAATAAGTGAAGTGGCGAATAAATCTACTCTAAGTATCCTAGAAAATAGAAAGTGTAGAGTGAAAATTTGTGGTCCATAAAGGAAAGTGATTCGTTTAGTATAGAAAGTGTTTTCTATTTACAATGTTTCCTCTGCTTTTATTGTTGTGTTTACAAACACCGTTTACACGTGCGGCACCATTGCAAATTCAGTTGCTGCAACAGTTGCTACAACCGCAGCAGGGTTCGTTGCAGCAACAACTCATGGAGATGCAACAGTTACAGGCGTTAAGAAGATTAAATTCATTGCAATACTCGCCTTTGTAAGTATTTTTTAGTACATAAAATAAGCATAAGCAATTTAATTTCTTCTAGCTTTAAAAATATGTACGTAAAATATTATGACTGCCTCGGTGGCGTAGTTGTACTAGGGTACGGTTACAAAGCTGAGGTCTCGAGTTCGAATCCCGGGTCGGGCAAAGTTATATTGGATTTTCTATTCATTATCAGCCCAGAGTTAGGAATTTGTGCCCAATATAGCGATAGGCTCGCCACCTATCATATTGTAGGACGGAACATACAAGGCGAAATGTGGGTGCCCTGGCACCTCTGCCTACCCCTTCTGGAAAAAAGGCGTGAGTTTATGTATGTATGTATGTAAAAATATTATTGATTATGCTAATTAATGAGAGTCCCATTTTAATCCTCAAATCGATAGTGAAAGTTGAAACTAGTAATATTAAGTGCACCCACAGTCCTCGATTTTTGAACTTTTAGCTATGGCGGAAAAAATCCAGGTCCATCATCACACGCTAGACAGATTTTTAAATTAATTAAATTGACACAAAATATTTTGCCTAGCTCCGGCATCGAACCGAAGATCTCGACGTTTACGGCTCGTAGTCGCTACTATATCAATTTATCGGCGAATAATTTATTACGAAACCTTATACCATAATGCAAAGCATGTGCATTAAATATGCTCAGCAGTCCTATATAATAATTAGATATTATAGAAAAAGAAAATCATAAAATAGTGTCAAGATTGTTTATTTTGTAAATGTATCGGGTGTAATTATTTATTTATCAAAAGAACACCATAACATAATTTATTAATTTTAATGTATTCTACATTTCAGAAACATACCCCGCCCTCTGCTGATTCTGCTGCCAAACTCCCTTCGAAATGCTGACAGCAAACTGACGTCAAATCTCTCAAATCTACGGCATCAAGAACCCAAGACGAATCACGGAGTAGAAAACGAAGAAACAGATTCAATTGTAATAGACGCTGAGCCTGATTCTCAAAACCTTCCCGTACAAGGGACACAAAAAGCGGTATTATTACTACCAAACGATCCGAGGTTTTCCATAGGAGATTTTATATCAAGCATACCTTTCCTTCCAATTGAAATCAACGTGCCTGATTCCATATCATGGATATACAATGGAATTTCTAGCATCATATCTGGAATTGGACAGAGATTGCCCTTCAGACCTCAAACATTGGACGATTTGGAGGCTAATCAAGAACAGAATAGTATGAGAATTAAGACATTCAATAACCGGAACATGGCACCGATTTTAGTAGTTCCGATGGCACAACAGTTTCCTATGTACAAATGAAGATTAAACTTATAAGAATATATTTTATTTGAAATTCTGAAAATTAATTTATCTCTTAGGGATTTTATCGTAAGCTTAACAGTTTACTATAAAAAAATGTAAGCTGAGTGAAATATGAGGAATATACAATTTTATTAGCAGTGATTAGGTCTTTTAGTTATTTTAATGTGAAAAATAGTTTACATGATTTCTAAAAAATATGTGCCTAACTAATTATTAAGTGTCTCATTAATTTTTCATGTATTAAGTGTAGTTTAGAAAATAAAAAACAAAATATATAGAAATGCTTTATTACAATAAAATAAAGTACAAAGGCAACGTAAGCTCGACATAAAAATTACAAATAAACAAATATATTATAATGGTAACAAAATAAAGCAATTTCTACAAGCGACCGGGTTCAAGAGTTTAACCAAATACGAAACCTCGGCGGACGGTATAAAAGATATTAAAAAATGCCATACAAAAATATCATAAAACAATTTCAAGTTACACTTTCAAACCTCGACCGTGCTTTTCAGTATAATCTATTCGATGTAATGAGGCCATTTTGACAGCCAAAAAACAATCATTGTGTACCCACTATGTAAAAGTGCGTCAATTAAAATGCAATGAGTTGGCTCCATAAAAAAGAAAACTGCTGTCAAAACGGCCAATACATACCAAATGTATACTAATGGTTAACTTAACTTACTTTGCTACTAAAATGGCAACGATAGTAACCTCTCGATAGTCTAAATCCATGGTTTTATGGTAGTAATTATGCAAAAATGTCTCAATACTCCATACTAATCGCTTTATTAGACCATCGACGAGGCAAAGGCGATCACGTAAAGTGTAATTTTACCGACTGTTTTGGTTACTAGTGAAAGAAACCTTACCTCAGTAATGATAATATACTTGACAGTTGATGTCATTTGATAACTTTTTATTTTCATATTTACAAATTAGAACAAGTCATAAAAAAAACCTATACATGACAAAAATAAAATTTATGACATATCTGACAGCTGATCAAAGATTGCTGCCGGATCGCGATAAGAATCAACGTCACGATGCCAAACTAGGATCTATTTTCGACAACTCCTTAGCTGTATGTAAATGAATTTTCACTTTACCGTAGTTACTGTTAGCTGTTAGTTGGTACTGAACTGCTTACAAAAATTGCTGTCAAATATGTCATGATTTATCGATGTTGCTTTTAATATTTTAGTGTCATATCACAAGTTATGGCAATAGCAGGGTGTTATTTACGGAGTGGCGTCATTATCTGTAGCTTATTCGTGGTTAGATTGTTCCTCAAGAAGCTCCGACTTATGCTTGAGGATGGAGACTGGGTAGGTGTAGCTGTAGAAGAAACCACGTGGGGGACCCTGTAAACATAAGTATATTTTTGTATATCGTTCTTCTATATTATGTGATGAAAAAATTGGCCACACACAAGAATCACTGCATTTGTTATAATGATTTAATAAATAATGGTTGTGGCTAAGTTTTCATATCATTACAATGAAAACAATTGCAATAAAAATATTTTCTATATTTTCGCACACGTTATTATTCGTGGTTTTAATAACTATACTTGTTCTTAAAATTCAATATAGAATACGAGAGGAGAATTTCATACATATTAATAAATATAGAAGAATTATAGATATAAATAAATAAGAAGAAGAAATATAGATATAAATATATAAAAGAAATTCATACATATTAATAAATATACCCAACAGTCTCATTCATAGTTCTGAACTACAGTCTCACTAACACAGAGACCCGAAACAAATACCTGTGAATTACACAAATATTTGTCTCGGTGCGAGATCAAACCGGTAGCCTCACGTTTCACAGCCAGTATCTGACCAACTGCGTTACGAGGGCTTTAAAAATATTCAGTCTCTATCAGTTTGTATAGTGAAAGCAATTTTACGAATTGACTTACAGTAGGTTCAGGCTCGGTGGTGGTGGAGTAGAGAGTCTGGTAGTCGTTGACATCACGCTTCTGCCTGACCTGGGCGGAGGCGGACACCTGGGGTTGGTAGTAGTTGGCAGGCAGGGCCTTCAGGGTCTGTTGGTAGTAGTCACTGGGGAGGTTCTTGAGGGCGTATCTGTAAAATAATCGTTGGATGAGGGAGTTTGTCAGAGCCGCCAAAGCTGGTCAGATATTAATAAATACATTATACATAAATAAATACACCCAACAGTCACATACATAGTCCTGACTCCGCACTAAGATAGAGTCTTGTGTAATGAGCATCAGGAACTTCGAGACTTTTCGGTGACACAAACACCCAGACCAGAGACAAATACTTGTGGGCTACACAAACATTTGTCTCGGTGCGGGGATCGAACCCGTGGCCTCGCGTTTCACAGTCGGCGTCTAACCAACTGCGCCACGGAGGCTATAGAAAATAAATCGTTGGGTGAGTAAGAGCCTTTAGCGAGTGTCGCTGGAGTAGAATATTGATTTCAGTCCGGTTAGCGAGCATCGTTTAGGATAGTGGAAAACCCGTCATAGTGTCCAACCTAATGTTGCAATTCGAATGCAACCTATAAGTTTTTGACTTGCCTAGATATTTTGTATAAATTTCACTACATCATGGGGAACATTTTAATTTGACAATTTGATGTGCCAGTACATTTGTAACAATACCATAATGTTTTTATAAGAGATCGCATATAGCTATAGGACCGCCAATTGTTCAGCTATTTAAAAGACTTCTCATTTATAAGTGTTTTGTATATCTCTCTGTATTTATGTATACAAAATTATATCATTATCCATATTTCTTTGCGATTAAGAAAATAAATATCAACATGATAATTATTTCATTTCACCAAACATAAATATCATGAATAAATCCCTGCAAATCCTCTAACTAGGTTACTAATGATGCATAAGCAGTATTGAATAAATCCCTGCTAGTCTTCTTACTAGATTACTAAATATGCGTATTATGCAGTATAGACTATGAACTCACTGAGGGTCAGGTTGTTCAGCGGCGGCGGCGGCGGCTTCCTTCCAGGCCTTCTCGTGGGCGAGGCGGGCGGCCTTCACATCAGGAGCCTCTTCTACAGGCTTCAGCTCAACCTTGGGGATGTTGTCCTCCTGGTGGAAACCTTGGCTGTCGGCCCAGTAGCGCACCTGGAGGATGCAAAAATAGTTGTAGGAAAAAAAGGCCGAAAGATTGAGAAGCTTAGGGAATTTTCTTGTCTAGTAGCAGCATTTTCGAGTAACTATAATTGTTGACCCTCCAGAGACTAGGAAGAAATTCTCTAATGTCTGGCGTTCTTGCCATACCTATTACTGGAATCAAGTATAACAACTCACTTATTAAGTCCCATTTAAATGTAATAATGATTTGATCCGTGGTGCTTTACATCTAGCTTCTCTGGCTAGTTTTATTTGCTAAACGGGATTAATCATGTTCTTTGAGTAAACTACCCGCATATTTTTTTATGTAAATACATTTCCAACTATTGAATATTACTTAATATCTTGAATCCTTAAGAATCCCAAATAATTGATATCTCATTTAAGCAAGATACATTAAATATGTCAAATGTCTACAGATTCTCACTAGTAAAATTCAAATATCATAGTTTACTATAACTTACCTTGATGAGGTTGTTCCTGCCAGACTTGTATTCGTACTCTCCAGTGACGTCACCGGAGCGGACCCTGTTTTCAATCTTGGCGGACTCGGGAGTCTCGTAGCCATAGACGTAGGCGCCTAGACCGTCTTGTCCGTGGAACTGGGCTGCGTTGTAAACCTATAGAGAAACACATCCTTTGGTTAACTTTAATCCAATTCTTCGGTTTGTAGATAACATAAGTACCGAGAAGACAGAAAGTGAACTAAAGTATGAAACAGAAAATGGGTTTTATACAGTACTCATTGTTGAAGAACTCAACAAATAGTATGTTCTGCTCGGAAAGACTACAACTTCATGCAGGAGTAAAGGCAAGGAGGAAAAAGTTTACAGATAGTTAAATAATAAATACACTAAACAGTCTCATACATGGTGCTGACCTCACATTAGGATTGAGCAATGAGCATTGTGTCGTGGGTATCAGAAACTAAGAGAGACTTTTCGGTCTCACAAACACTTACGACCCGAAACAAATACATCACAGAAATATTTGTCTCAGTGCGAGGTTCGAACCCGCGGCCTCACGTTTCACAGCCGGCTTTTAACCAACTGCTCCACCGAGGCTGCCAAAATTGTTACAGATCATTGGATAAAAGCAAGTGGCTTACTCGATAGAAACAATGTAGAAGACCTGTATATATTTGGTCTTATACTCTGTATATTATTATTTTATTATTATATTGCTCAGAATTTGTATGAAATATTAGCCTCAATGTTTACCTCCTCAACGTAGTCGTCGGGGTTTTCGATCTCCTTTCCGTTCTTCCAGTAGTGTCCGAGGGTGGGGCCGGCTTCAGCGGTGCGAAACCTAGGGTCGTTGTATTTCACCTGAAAATTTATAAATGTCACTATTACGTTTAATTACTTTTTTTCCTTATGTTTATGTTTAAATTTTATTTTGAAAATGGTTTGCAATAAACATATTTTGGATTTTCTTTATTCACTCTATTATTGGGCAATTGCTAAAAACGAAAAGATAGATATAATTCATAATTAAATCAAGAAGTGCTTAAAACATTGTTACCTCTCTAAGATACTTTATTTATGAAGATTTATATTTTAAACTAAAGCCATTCCAATTATTTCATTCAATCAAGGCTTCGAGATTTAAAACTAAAGAATATTATTTTAATCAGTGAATATACAAACTAGGGATATAAAACCATTTATACAACTGGATATTTACCAGGGGCAAGACAGCAGTCTTTTGAGAAAGCTGCGGGCTTGTGAAAGGTGGGCTGGCCAGGTATTTCTGGGCTTCCTCGGGAGTCAGGTCCAGTTTGAAAACGTTTGTGTTGGGGGCCGCTGATGCGAGCGCCACCTGCAAATAAAAAAAACGTACTTTAGTATAACACAAAATTGATTAGATTTTAACACACGTATTTAGTATTATATAATATATATTTTCCAACTCCTCATATTAATGTAACGTTCTGCTTAATTTCGTTGCGGGTTAAAGACAAAAAAAAAGTTAGACATTCCCGGAGACTCGCCGAGCTTCAATGCTCGGTGTCATTACATTGCGTGCCACTGTTGATCCTGGCTTACAGGAGTTACAGTGGTGGGTGTGATTGCGGGACAGTCTCCGTACAATATACATATAGGATAATAAAAGCTATCATTTATAACGACCAATGTATCGCTTTATGGGCTAAGCCAAAATTCGTCTGGTTTGGTTGCCCATACAATAAGCATAATAATCTCTGTTGTATCATTTGATTACCAACATTTGATTACAAACAAATAAATCAAATGTCTAACAATAGGTAAAAAGTGTTTGTAATTAATTGTATTGAATGAGAATAAATCATACAAGATACCAGTCAATACATCATTTACAGACACGCCCCATCCGCAATGTCGTAAGGAAGTGAGAACAAAAATAAAATTAATGTAATTTTAATAGAATAATGGATGTTTAATGATTGTTATTTATTCGATGAATAATATGAGTAATGCAATTAACGTGAGACTGAACTGAAGCGTTCATTCACAACCGGACGTAAAATAAAGCGCAAAATTCATACGACGACAAAAAGTCGAAGACTCCTCGGATTGTTCAACAATTCAAAATTAAAGTTAATTTTGAATGATGTAGAATAGACGGAAGGTAAATATATTGGAAGTGCGTGGTGGCCTGTTGGCAAACGGACTAGACGCGGCTGCCAACATGTTCACGGTGGTCGCGTGTTCGAATCCCAGGGCACACCTCTGACTTTTCGGAGTCATGTGTGTATTGATAGTCAATCACCACGCACTAAAACGGTGAAGGAAAACATCGTGAGGAAACCTGCATACCATAGCGATTTATAAGAATTTCTATGGTATGTAAGTCCGCCAACCCGCATTAGGCCAGCGTGGTGGACTATATGGCCTAACCACTCTCAATCGTACTCTCGATTGTAGAGTAGGCCCGTGCCCTGCAGTGGGACGTATATGGGCTGATACAGAAGAAATATATTGAGAATCGTACAAGAAAATCTTATCGAGATTTATGTTTTTGAGGCCCACAAATATTGGCTTCTGATCTGGGTATTGTGTGATAGAAAAGTCTCACATTAATTAACCTGTCTTAGTTGGAGTCAAACTTATTGTTGGATTTAAGTATTTTTACGTAGCGGAAAGCGCAGCGTAGGACGTCCACCCACAAGATGGTCCGACGACCTGGTAAAGGTCGCGGGACGTCGCTGGATGCAGGCTGCCTCCAACAGGTCTCTGTGGAAATCATTGGGGGTGGCCTATGTTCAGCAGTGGACTTCCTTTGGCTGATGGATGGATGGATGGAAGTATTTTTAAGTGATTTTAATCTTCTTTCATAATTTAACATACGTGAAATCACATAAAAAGGCACTTGTACGAATGGGAAATCCCAATACAAAAGAAACGCGCCATAAGTTTTGCCGGAACAGACTGATTCAATAAAGTCATATCGCTAATATTTACTGATTTACATACACGCGGAGATGTAAAACGTTTTCATATGTTAATTAAACACGATATATGCGCACTAGGATAAACATATTTTGTAAAGACAGAAAAATCCTCAATACCAGCAGTAATTCTGTTGAGATTTTTTTACGACTTGAAATGTTTTGTGAAAATATGCCGGTGAATGGCGTGCCGATTTATTACTTTGTACAGACAGTAAGTCTGTAAAATAATTCACGTTTTTTTTAATTTAATTTTCAATATTTTCTGGAATCATAACTAGTAAAATTCCTGAGAACAACGCAAAAGCGACTGCAAAAATAGAGTAAGCACCTCATAAACAATACAATAATACTCAATGAGTTGTAAAAACATATTAATAACCAGACGACCTTTCAAGTTGTCCGCAAGGCCTCTGCGTTTGTTTACACTACATGTTTTACGTAACAAAAGCGTAAGTGCTAATTTTTTTGCCGCTATATCGGGACATTGAATATGACACATTCATAAATGACACACATTACGAGTAATGGTTAAGGTGGTTCTATTTCCGAACTTTATGAACTGTTAGTACTTTTGTCAAAGGCAATTTCCTACTATGTAACGACTTGTCAATGAAGTTACCAAATAGGCTGAATTTGATTTGTAACATATCATAACACATCATCAATAAATTTTTGGTCAATTTACACAATACAACACAATTAAAGTTTAGATCTTCAAATAAATTTCCTAAACGTTATGTAACAATTTGAATTGTTAATGTTGATAAAGGAATACTTACCTAATCGCCTTTTAATTTTTCAATTAAACTATGTATTCGAAACGCGCTTGTTTTTATTTTACGTGGTGTATACGGCCAGGATTTAAAGCACCCTAATAATTGTACGAATGCGGATTTAAAATATCGATGATACAACAGATGAGCATTAGTGTCGTGACTTACAGATTAGCCGAATGGCCGATAAATCTTATGCGGTTTATGAAGCACCACAATAACATGCGCATGAGTGAATCATGTATGTACTTAAATTAAATAATTCAGTCTTTCTTCTTTATTATAATTTTTATTGTATTTCCAGAGCTATACTACTATTTATAAACTCCGTACTATTTATAAGCTTGAATGTGAAGCCAGAGGATAAGTTTATAGTGCAAGCACAAATATTAGTTGTGTATTGCACAAGGATTTGTTTCGGGGCTGGTTGTGGCTAAACCAAGAAATCTCTCTAATCTCTTAAATTCTGATCCCCACGACTCGAAACTTTTTAACTCACACCAATGATATATTTTTATAAATTTATAAAAATATATCATTTATAAAGAAACGGCTCAACCAAAGCAATTTATTTAAAGTTATTAACCTGTCTTTGATTCACGTAATTTTTAGACTTAAGTTACAATTAAGTTTTTATCATTTTGTAGAGTCATTTAAGAGGATACAGTCTGTTTTGCATATAAAAGCAATACAATAAGTATCTCTTATGACAACATAGCCAATTATATTAAGTTTTATTAAAGTATTTGTCCAAAAAATACCATTAAGGATCAAATCACGCCAAATCGATAAACTGGTTTTCAAAGTGAATCCTGAGTGTTATCTGAAACCTAAAGTGTCTTCGCTATATTTATGGCATATCGATATCAGTTACAAGTTAATAATAAAATGTTTTAAAGGGGTTTTTTTTCTATATTAGGCACTTTAATTTATTACGATAATTTTCTATTACTTATTAGTTTCGGGAGAAATTATGACCATTAAAGATGTAAGCAATCGATAACGCTGGCTGCAATAAATAACATGCACTAATGAAATTCGTTATTTGAATTAAATGTGTTCGTTATTCAAAAGATTGATGTGTATTTTTTAAAATTCATATGCTTTGGTAAGTTAACAATTGTACTAGACGATTTTATCTAAACTAGTGGTCGCCCAGTGGTTGAAATTCGACCAAATCAGGAAGAGAAAAAGTTTTTACCTGTATGATGATGTTGTTATTGTGATAATTCGTGCACAATTAATTGTACGTATCTCTCAAAATCACTTATTTATCCTGAAGTATATGCAATTACTAAAATCGTAAACTACAATAATTGCTTTGAACCAGCAATAGCAAATTATATTTTTTTTGTACTTGCATGTTGTTATTGCAGATTGCTGCTACAGAACTTTCTTTATGCATATAACTAGCTGTCGGGCCCGGCTTCGCCCGGGTGCAGATAGTTTTTGAGTCCAATCCACATCAAGAACATATTATTTCGCGTGTCTACTAACTATATTTCCCGCGTGCCGTCGACTATATTTCCCTTCCGTAGGAGAGGACATCCCGTGCCAACAATTTGAATTTGAAAGAGTAGAAAATATGTATATTTGGTTTCCTGACTCATCCCACGGGAACACTACATTTTTCGGGATAAAAAGTAGCCTATGTGTTAATCCAGGGTGTCAGCTATCACTATACCAAATTTCATCAAAATCTGTTGAGCCGTTTTTTCATGAAAGAGTAACAAACATCCATACATACATACAAACTTTCACCTTTATAATATTAGTAAGGATGATAGTCCGTGTACATTTAAATGTATCTTACTGCTTCACAATTTGTATAAGCGCTCAGTATTTCACGTAGTATTCGTCAAATAAAACTTTTCTGTTTGACATTCAATAAAACCACAGTAAACCATTTTTTCTGTTTGACATTAAACTATGTCTTTAATAAACAAAAGAAACAATTTGACCAAAGAGTATGTATACGTGTACAAATACTTGTGTATGCGTGTGTCAAATGCATGCTGGTTTGTGTAATGTTTTATTTATTGATTTAAAGTACTTTTTATGCATTATTATTAAAATCTTTTTTTATTTTAAATGAGGCAAATAAAACCTTTTTTTGATACGTCTGTTATGGGCCAAGTGACCTCCGCAGCTTCGGCTTGCTGGTCGCCTCTGGCGACCAGCCTCAGCCGCTACAGCTCGCACGGTTGCCTATCCTTCTTTACAGCGGGCGGGGGCTGCTCTCCCACCGCGCCTCCGGCTTTTTATATACACTCTGGGTTCGGTAGCCAAAAGACTACGTGAAGTCGGGGTGGCCCGAGTCGGTTTTGGGGCACAGTCGACCTAACTGATCCATAAAGTGGGTACACTAATTTTCATCTGAAGATAATGTTTCGGACGTTAAAAAACAACTAAACATAAGCAGGTCAATTCAACCACGTAAAAAATCAACTATTAATCACATTGCCCGATCATCATGTAGCCATATTCATAATGCCCGGGCTATGTGATAAATAGGTGAGTTTAGATTATAATTAATCACTTGGCCCAATATGGCTCGGCAATATTCATACTGCCCGGGCATTATGAATAATAAATAATAAATAAATACACCCAACAGTCACATACATAGTCCTGACCCCACATTAAGATCAATTAAGTCTTGTGTCGTGGGTATCAGGAACCACGAGAGACTTTTCGGTCTCACAAACACCCAGACCCGAGACAAATACTTGTGGGCCTCACAAACATTTGTCTCGGTGCGGGGATCGAACCCGCGGCCTCTCGTTTCACAGGCGGCGTCTAACCAACTGTGCCACGGAGGCTGTCAAAAATGAATACTGCCCGCATTAATCACTTGGCCCATAACATGTCTATGTAAGAAGAACAAAATGAAAAAGAAAAGAATCAATTTGACACCAGAGTATGTATGCGTGTACAAATACTTGTGTATGTATGTGTGTGTGAAATGCATGGTAGTGTGTGTAATATTTTATTTTTTTTATTTAATGTACTTTATAAGCATTATTATTGAAAAATATTAGCGTTCTGCACTTCTCCTATACATAAACTATAAGTGTGCCAAATTTTATGCTCCTGCGTCCGCGCAATTTTCGTAAAAAGGGGTCCAAAGTTTTTGCATCACGTATTAATATATAGATTTCGTAAATGTATTCTTAATAATTGTTAAAAATGGTGCGTGAGTAAAATAGAAAGTCATTACTCGACACGCGTACATACAAATGACTAACATGGATGTCCTAAATATTTTTTACGATGTACCAACGCAGAGTGTGACACACTGACCACGCATATCATTGCATAACTTAAAATAGCAATTGAAATCCGATTGTAACAAAATAAACCTTTACACATTCTAAACGACAAAATATTTGCGTGTTCCGTCATCCCCATACTTGACTAATAAATAATATAAATAGAATATGACTGACACATAAAAAATATAAATAAATGTTATGCTAATAGAGACGTTCGGAATTTTAACTGGAAACTATTTTTAACAAATTGATAATTTGAACTATAGACTATGTGACAGAAATTGAATTATATTAGGTGCATTAGTATAGCTTTTCTTTATTTTAAATATACACTGTAAATAGGAAGCTTAAAATTGATTCAAGCTTTATATTATGTATTTAAAGATCAGGTT
Source organism: Hyles vespertilio (assembly GCA_009982885.2). Classification (NCBI taxonomy): domain Eukaryota; kingdom Metazoa; phylum Arthropoda; class Insecta; order Lepidoptera; family Sphingidae; genus Hyles; species Hyles vespertilio. Next base: position 10,528,751 of record CM042825.1, on the reverse strand, counting down.
TTTCTGCTGTAAGAATTATTTTTGTAATCGCCAAGCAACAGGGCGTTCCTGTATAGTGTATACCAATTAAACACATCGTTTCAAATAAGTATTTATAATTTTAATGAAAGAATAAAAACAATATTACAGACGATTGTGGATCCATATTGTTTTTTAAAAGAAGAAGAAGAATCGATTAAATTAATAATCGCTATTATAAAAAATCGATCATCACAATCGGAAAGGTCAGATTATCATAATTAGAAGTAGCAAATTATATTTTTTTACAGGCAAACTGACTTCGACACATAATTTATGGGTGAAAACATTAAACAATCTAATATTCAAATTCATCTTAATAATTCTGGTCCAATTTAAAATGTCGAATCGCTAGTTAAAATGGTATTTTTGATTTGTTTTTATCTGCAGCAAGGCTATTGTTATTTAGAAGCCTTTAAATTGAAATTTTGACATCTAAATCTTGGTAAAACTAGCTAAATATCTACAAATCGTAATTGGCTATATTGAATAAGATTTACTGTGGATTGTCTATTCTGACGTAAGAGATTTCATAAATTGCACACTAATCACAAAGCATGTACCATTTTTATTACTTATCGACTCCTAAGGAATACCAAAGATATGCATTGTGAATATTGATGATTCCATGTTATTTCTATTTCCCAGACATAAATGAGTTAAAATTTTCGGGTACCTATAAATAAAAATATAATATTTTGTTTAACAATTACCGGTACTTATCAAACTTATATTACTGCCTCGGTGGCGTATATTTATTATATTACGGTATGGTTACATAGCTGAGGTGTCGGTTTCGAATCCCGTGTCGGGCAAAGTGAACATTGGAATTTCGTATTCATTATCAGCCCGGAGTTGAAAAATAGGCTCGCCCTCACTTCGTGGAACGGTACAAACAAGGCGAAATGTGAATATCCTGGTAGTACCTCGGTTGTCTTCTATGTATGTGTGTATCGAATTTATATAAGATGATTGGATAGCAATTCTTTTGATTTATCAAGAATTAAAGGTTTTAAACTTGTTCGGTTGTTGCTCTACAAAATATGTAGACATCAGCATTGGGACATTCCAGTGTTGGTCTTAGAAGAGGTGAAATGAAACTAGGAGAAAAACATTGAACAATAATTTCAAACCTTATTTATTAATATTTAAAAATAGAATGGAACCGATCGTCCAATTAAAATTAATACGATGACGCATTCAAAACAAAATCCTAGTCATCACGACTTCGGTCAAAGTTCAAACAACTTCGCTTTTTTTATGTAAACAACATAAAGATTATGAAACTACAAAAAATAGTATTTTCTGAAGTTTTTTGCAAGTCTTTTAATTACTACACAAAGAATTTTATTTTTTTCTCTATAAATCCGTCAGACAATATTATTTATATGATCTGATTTATCGTGGAATAAGTTTTTTTAGAACGCTTTGTACTTACCGCTTGAGTATATTCGTACCAATAAAACGGATTTTAATAAATTAAATATATTTTAATTAGGTACGTATATAAATTGATTCAATTATAGTTTTTTTATTCGCAGTGCTTTGGAAAACCTACAAGAAAATTGTTTTGTATTAATTTGTCGCAATTAATAATGGCCTTATTAATTTATAGACAATTTAACCTATTTATTAGGGCTGTACAATTTAACCGGCCAAGCCGGCTAAAAAAGTTAGCTTAATTAACTAGCTAGCTAACCGATAGGCTTAGCTAATTTAACCGGTTAATTTAATTAGCTCAGCTAATTAGCCAACGGCTAACCGGCTAATTCTTTTGTTCAGCTATTCAAAATTCATAGACAGGTTCAAAAAATAATAATAATGATTTTTTTATGACAACAATAACGTAAATAATGAAAGTAATTTATTTAATTGATTAACACTTAACAATATTTTATTTATGAAAATGGCTCTTAAATTAATTATTAAATTTGTTTTCTGTAATATTTCTATTTTGATATAGAAAAATCAATAAATTAGCATTTTCGGGTAGTAAACAGTTGCGTTTTGAGCTAATAATGTTAAATTGTAAATCGTAAACTACAATAATTTCTTTGAACCAGCAATAGTAAATTATATATATTTTTTGTACCTGAATGTTGTTATTGCAGATTGCTGCTACAAAACTTTCTTTATGCATATAATGAATGATAGCGCTCAGTATTTCACGTAGTATTCGTCAAATAAATCTTTTCTGTTTGATATTCAACAAAACCACAGTAAACAATTTTTTCTGATTGACATTCAACTACATATGTCTATAATAAAGCAAAGAAACAATTTGACCAAAGAGAATGTATACGTGTACAAATACTTGTGTATGCGTGTGTCAAATGCATGCTGGTTTATTTATTGATTTAATGTACTTTTTATGAATTATTATTAAAATCTTGTTTTATATTACATTTAATATTAGGCTTAATATTAATATTATTGCCTCATTTAAAATTAATATTCTCTTTTAATATTAATATTATTACCTCATTAGGCAAATAAAACCTTTTTTTTTATATGTCTATGTCAGAAGAACAAAATGAAAAAGAAAAGAAACAATTTGACACCAGAGTAGGTATACTTGTGTATGGATGTGTGTGTGAAATGCATGGCAGTGTGTGTAATGTTTTATTTTTTGATTTAATGTACTTTATGAGCATTATTATTGAAAAATATTAGCATTCTCCACTTCTCCTACACATAAACTATAAGTGTGCCAAATTTTATGCTCCTGCGTCCGCGCAATTTTCGTAAAAAGGGATCCAAAGTTTTTGCATCACGTATTAATATATAGATATATAGATTATTTCCCAAAAACTATTATTTATATGTGCGTGGTGGCCTGTTGGTAAACAGACTAGACGCGACTGCCAACATGTTTACGGTGGTCGCGGGTTCGAATCCCAGGGCACACCTCTGACTTTTCGGAGTCATGTGTGTATTGATAGTCAATCACCACGCACTAAACCGGTGAAGGAATACTTCGTGAGGAAACCTGCATACCATAGCGATTTACAAAAAATTCTATGGTATGTAAGTCCGCCAACCCGCACTAGGCCAGCGTGGTGGACTATATGGCCTAACCACTCTCAATCGTACTCTCGATTGTAGAGTAGGCCCGTGCCCTGCAGTGGGACCTATATGGGCTGATAAAGAAAAAAAAATAATTATTTATACTCACATAATTATTTTTAATAAACATAATTATTTAATTATTGATAAACTATTAAATAAGTGAATTTCGCAACTATTCTTTCTTAAAACAAAAAAAAGCCTTAATATTATTTTTTGAACCTTTCTGTAGAAAATGAATCAGTGAATAGCTGAAAAAAAATTAGCCGGTTAGCCGTTGGCTAATTAGCTGAGCTAATTAAGTTAACCGGTTAAATTAGCTAAGCCTATAGGTTAGCTAGCTAATAAACTTGGCTAACTTTTTTAGCCGGCTTGGCCGGTTAAATTGTACAGCCCTACTATTTATGGAATTTGTTGTCTTTTTCGCTCAACCTGGATTCAGAAGTCAAAAAGGACAAATATTCGATACCTTATTAAGTTTTATAACCGACTATGAATAAGATCGTAAAATAATACATGTCTACTATACACTGAGAATCTTTTTCATTTCCATTTTCATGATCAAAAAGATATGCCAATTAGTTAGTCTCGATCAACTGATTAAACGGTAGTGTCCGTATTATTTTCCAACCTAAATTCAGTTAAAATATAAATTACAAATGAATAGGTACTAAGCTTAGGTCCAAAACGTATACGTTTACGTATTTCTTTATTGCATTATAATTACAATAAACAACGAATTATTTTTTGCACAACATATTTTTTGAGTGTAACTGGTTTTAATTCACTGTTTTAACTTGGTAAATATTTTCAAATGTTTATTTTTATGACTAAAACGGTACACATTCAAATTAACGTAGAATTATGATGAGCTATATCATTTTTATTGTAGATCTATAAAAATGAAATGTAGCGATTCATTAAATATCTCCTATTAAAGAATGTACCACAGGGGATCTCTTAAATATGATGATTAAATATGATTAACTTAGCTTGATACAATTCACTAGAAAGATAGCACTAGATGAATTTTAAAAAGAGGATAATTGCATTTATTGATTTACGAACGAGCGAATAATTTATAATCAGATCAGAACAAAATCGACAACTGCAGGAAATCGCATTGAGAAAAATTGCCAATCAACACAACGACCCTGAACTAGATTCATACATTTCCAAACTATTTTATTTAAACGGAAACTAAGTAGGCAGTAAAACGAATAAGTCCTTGGCAGTGTATGCTGTATTAGTAAAAGGAAGATTCAAGAAAATACTCGTATTTGAACACGAAACTTCGTCTAGCTCTCGAACTGGTTTTACGTCCCTGAACTTGAATTGAGTGGAGTGAGAGGTTCATTAGATATTATGTAATATTAAATAACGTTTCCGAAGACGTGTTTACAGATGATTTTAATAAGTGTGTAGAAAACAATACGAATCAAAAACGTTGTGGACATCAATTTAACAGGTTCATCAAATTGGCATCCATAATACGAATGTATGAATATAGAATGAATTAAAATCAACAGATTTAAAACATAAAATCATATCACGTGTGCAAACTAACAAACAATTATTATAAGTTAAATAGTAGCTAGTAATTTTAATATTTTAGTCATTTAAATAATTTGATTTTACTAATACCTCTACTGCCATTTTATTTCGGGAATTCACAAAAAGAATTGATCTTTATTGTTCGTCAAACAGTTAGTTGGTACAAGCTTAAGACAAGACAGCGAATTTTAGAAATATGTACCATTTGTTCAAATTCACATAACACGATATGTAAATTGACCACAAAATCCTTTGTGTAAATAATAGGAAAAAATAATGTGCCATTTTTTAGTATTATAAAAATACTTAATGAGTAGGTAGCAATGGAAACATTTTGTATAACGAGGTAACTTTTCCTCTTATTTGATAAAAGTACATATTTAAATCTAAACAGCATTTTAAGATTTAGATACCTATATTATTATTCATTTTTCAATGCGAAATACTTTTGAAATATAATAATAATTCAAATATCTCATTATTTATTATTTAATTTTTTATTTTTACATTGATATATAACAAAACAAGTTTACAAGTTTTGCAGTATTAATAACTGCTAAACTTATTTTTCATAATATTATGACTGAAATTCCGGAAAAAATAATAATTTATTTCTCACAAATACTGTGAAAAATTATCAGGTGCGGTACGATTAATTTGCTATCCCGTCCTAACACAAAAAGGCAATAATCAAGGTAAATTACACTGTAATCAAATCCCAGATTTAACAGATAAATTAAATCGACATTCCGACAATCCAGTGAATTAAAGATACCATATTTCATTATGTATAAATAAAAATGTAACAGCTTTTGAATGGTTGTTATTACGTAAATGTTGTTTTTATAAGAACGATCATTTCGATGACAAAACAAGTCTACGAGATGTCCAATTTAAGTGACCTTTAAACTAATGCGCTTTATTGTTATTCAGTCTCAGGATTCTAGATCAAATCATTTGCATGATACTACGCTTAGATAATATATTTTGAAAGATACATAAAAATAAATATTTTAGATACCTACTATACTTGTAATTTGAACTGCACGTACTAACATTTCTGATTTTATCTTGCCCCAACACATTTACACCAGGCTTAAATAGCTTGCAAATTACATGAAGAAATCTTGGATTTTCTATTCCAAAGACAAGTACCATAAAAATTCATTCATAAGTGAGGTACCTAAGAGCGTCTTCTTCCTAGGCTAGACAAGAAGCAAACGTTTAATAGTACCAGAGATGACGACCAAAACGATGTACCATAGCAATACGGTCGAAACTGTATAAAATCGTTAGATTATGTGATTCTGAACCCGACTAGGTAGGTAGTAACGGTCAAAAGTGTAGCAATTGCATGTGAGGCTATTTCTGCTGTGTCCAAAAAAAAGCAGTCGGTATCATAGCAATACGTCTGATATTGGAAGTGTACGTAGATTTTATAATTTTATGACGAATAAGTTGGTTTTCAGACATTTTGCGCGTAGTATATAGCTGAAGCGAATTTTTGAAAATGTCAATAAATTTAGCCGACCTGTATTATAGCAATCCGAATGAATTTTTTTTTCTACCGTTCGTAAATAAGGCAGGATTGCAAAAAAAATATGTTTTCAGACATTTTAGATGTCGCATGTACTCCCAAAAGACAAAAGAACGTTTTGGAGTCACTTGGCCGATGCCTGAGCGCTTCTTACGTTCCTGCTGCGGTGGGAATGGTTTTTTGCATATTATGCTCCTGCCACTCTCTTACTATACATATTCACTCACCAGCTGTCCTAACCGTTGAAATGAAGCTCACTTAAGTGACAACAAACTATAAGTTGCTCAGACGGACGTCGGTGTGTCGCTGGTTGTCCGAGGGCTCGCGGACGTTTTATTTTCTTCTATTACCAATGATAAGGCATGGCTTGCTCATCTGCCATTGACGAAGTTTTCGGGGATGGAAGAGTAGGTTTTTAAGAATTCAAAATTATCAATTATAATAGACGTTTTTATAGCATAGATACGTTGTCCGCGCTGTATTTTGGCAAGACAAAAGCAAGGTGATTGCCCCACTTGCAATCAGTCACGCTTCAACACCGTCGATATCGAAAAGTTGTCTGATAAAGGAGGTGCTGCACTGAATTCTTCTGATATATTTTTTTTTACATCTGGTTAATTTATTTCATCAAGTGTAACAATTTTCGTACAGATTGCTATGATACCGATCGGTAAAATTCCTTAACATATTTGGCCATTCCAAAATTAGATGCATCCAAATTTCCTACTGAAAATATTTTTTTTTCCTATTAACTAATCCTAATTTACCCGTAAAGAACATTTTCAGACGGATTGCTGTCATCATATTTTTTTGTCTCATTTTTAATTTTCCTAAATTATTTTTCGGGTTCGCGCTACACTATTAACTTCTGAAAAATATGTTTCGGTATCTTATAGCTATTATACAGGGTGGACAAGAAAACGGCGCACCTGCTAATATACATTATAGTATATGGTGAAGGCATCTTAATTAATACGGATTTGCATGGCGCTAGCGAATATTAAGAAAGATGCCGAGAAAAAAAAAAAACTAACCTTACATATGCTAACCCTTAACACATTACGCTAAAGTGATTGAACCTTACAACTGAACGGTAGACACTCAACAATAAATAAGCATAGCTCATTATTTACTTATAAGTCGTGCGATTGTGTACATAACGCTCAGGGTACATAAAAAGGATATTAAATTAATACTATCAACAGTCACATACATGGGTACTAACCCCACACTAAGATACAAATCTTGTGTCGCGGGGATTAGAAAAATAATTATGGTTCATGGAAATTATTTGTCTCGGGGCAGAAACCGAACCCGCGGTCTCTCATTTCACAGGCAGTTCTTACCAACTGTTCCACGGAGGCCGTCGCGTCGGTGACTCATATGGGCTGGTTAGTTGTCATTAATGACCACTAAAATAGTTAACTGACCTTGTAATGTAAACCGTAATGGCCTTGATAGGCAAGGATGGAAGCGCAGGATCCGCCAAAACCCGCACGAAAACACTGTCACAGTTTGGTAGCACAAATCACTTTTTCTTTTACAATTCACATAACACAAGTTACATCAAAAGCTATCAAATTGGGTTATGTTCAAAGCATAGTGAAATTAATAAAATTTACTCAAAATAACTGAAAACTAATTTACAATAATATGCACACGACTAATACATGCACACGCGATTGCAATCCGAATCCAACTAATAAAAAATAAATTATTATTTTGATTTTTGAAAGATAAAGGCCTGTTCACATTAGATACAAAGCTTTCCTATTTGAGTTCATAATAATTCAAGTGAACAATTAGTATTATTACTGTATCAGCTCATATACGTGCCACTGCAGGGCACGGGGTCTCCAGTGCAGTAAATTAGTGGTTAGTGTTTATTGATTTCACTAATTTTATCTCACAGAAGTCTCATATGTAAATTCTATGCTGTAATGGTAGACGACATTTCTCTAGGTATAACAAATTAGAAGAAATTTTATTACTTTAAAGTAACATTATTTTCAAAACACATTAAAGTAATGTTAAATACAATAATAAGCAAAATTAAATAGGCAATTTGTAACTGACTGGATCGGTTGATGACATATTTAAATAATATTATAAGCTCTTGAGCAAGTAAGGACCATTCAGTCCAATAAGATCTTTTTTTTAACTTAACTTTTATATCGGAATAGGTACTTAATCAAATTAAGTTATATCAAGTGTGTAGTGTGAACACACCTCAAGATGTCGGTCTTCTTTTGCAAAATGCTAAAAGTTACCTACAAAGACATTGCCGCCTTTCGGCTCGCGCTCACAAAGGGCGGCGGCAACCTCAAAGGAAGAATAATCGAGCCGCGTTGGATCCGACGAAGTACACTATGACCGGCGGCTTCCTTTGACTAATAGGGCCGAATTGGGCCATCATTTTAAAAATATTATTTTTTATTAATCAGTGTCATCAAATATTTTTACAATGAATATTAATAATTTAGATAATTTAAATGTTATGTAGGTATTACGAAAACTTTTCTAATTAGAATTAAATTCGCAATCTTACATGATTTAAGCGATGACCAATGTGATTTCTTGGTGTCTTTCAGTTTGGATTTGTGACACTAAGGAAAATAATGACAAACAAAATAATAGTCAATCCATACACGATGCAACTGCACCTAAAGTTATTATGTTGTTAATTTATTGACGCTTAAATCTGAGTACGTCCCTGTTTAACTGATTGATTTATTTGAAATGAAACAAAAAATATCCTTTTTTGAAGTTAGAGAAGGATAAATTATACAGCTAAGAGTTCATGACCTTACCCATGTGTAAACAACGGTTAAAGCGATGTCTAAGAAAGTTTTGAACGTAAATGGTTTTCGTGGTATATTTCGTTAACCGTTCAATTAATGACGAAACGAAAAAATACGTATGTGTTTAAATTTTGTTCTTCATCTATTCCAACTGGTTTTATGCGAAAAAGTGGTGATTAAACTGAAAACTTTAAACGGTCATAACTTCAAAACGGATAGGTATTTTCCAAATATTATTTTTTTATTACGATATTAATATTATGCCCTTGTACCCGACTGAGCAAGTGCGCCATTTTTTTGCGCTCCCTGTATAACTACAGTCAGAAAATCAGACAGATTGCTATGATACAGTCCGGTAAAATTTGTTGACATTTTTGAAAATACAGTTCGGTCGAACGCTACGCGAAAAATGTCTGAAATTGGTATTTTCGTGTTTGAAATAATCAAATCTATCAATTTGATGCGGCCGTGGACGTATTGCTATGAGACAAAAATTTTGGTTGTCATCTCTCGTACTATAATAAAACAAAATGTCTAGTAAAATTAACATCGGATGATAAGATAAAGATCGAAGGAAGCAAACCAAATCTATTGTAAAATTTTATACCATTAAAAACATGCTAAATTCTTAATATACACCGCGCTACGATCAAAATTACTTCAGCGAATTTATAAGGACAAACTCAGCAAAACACCAAGTGATCTCTCAAGGTTCGTGCTGAGGCCAGCAGGATCTGCCCAAGACAATTATTGATGAATTGCGGAAACGATTTATGCATATTTTCACTTCATGTATTCATCAATTTTAATTAATGTGTGTTGTCGCTTTTAACACTGCGCGTAAATAGGTTCTCGGCTCGTATCTTCGGTCACCACATTTTTATCAACTGATTAGTATTGTGATAATGAATGATGTGTAAAAATCTACCTGAAGTCTCATTTCCAGATTAAGGTAACATATTTTAGAGTCGAATCTTACAACAATTCTCTGTATTTCTGCTTACATCAAACGATATTTAGGTCAGGCCAAACGACAAAATCTAAAATTATTGTGATTTTGGTTTAACATAAATCGAAAATCTGTACAAAATATACATTACAATTACAAAAGTACTAAATTATCTTTTTCGATTACATCATTATACCAATGATGCAACATTTGAAGTAATCGGCCTCGTAATCTTAAAGGACGAAGGTCTCAATTTTTTCGGTTATTTATAGTCATTTCCGTTTTAAATATTCTATATAAGTTTAATGCCTTACACAGAAGGTGTTTTAAGCTGTAAGTGGCACAGAGATGGGGTCCTTCCGATATCTCAAGGTGGCTGTTGATTAAATCTTTAGTACTTCTTCGAAATGTTTTGTCACGGCATGACACAGCGATCTTGAGGACGATAAAGGATTAAAGTTGCACTTCATTCATGTTGCATTGTAATGCGTTATGCAAATGATTTGAGTATTCGATTGTAGTAAAACATATTAGTGACAAATATTAGAGCCAGCGATGTTTATATTTAACTATAAAGATAATAAAATTCTTCGTGTTCTAAACTTACAACTTACTTACTATACAACACGGTAAAGCCTTAAAAATAGTCGCTATCAAACCCGTAAATAAACGCTTCAATGCTCAATTATATTATAAACCTATTTATTTTAAATAATACTCGTTAATAGTTTTACTCGAACTTTTATTTTTCCCCATAAAAACCATCATGAGTATAGATTGGCTACTTTTTATCGATTCTTGAACCATCCACACACCTGTGGCGGATCTTTAACATAAAAAAAGTATTCTTAATAGCCAATGTGATTACGTAATTTGTATTCACTTTTGTCGGAGGGTTTCGTAAATACCCGTATTATTACATTCATGATACAATAACTTTGAATTTATCTATTGAACTAATGATGCTATTAAAAAACGCAATATCACATGATAGACGTAATCAATAGGATTGGAAATACAAAGAAAACAATAGTTAATAATTTGACAGCCTCCATGGCGCAGGCGGTTAGACGTCGCCTATGAAACGAGAGGCTGCGGGTTCGATCCTATACTGAAATAACTGTTTGGGCAGTTCACAAATATTTCTTTCGATCTGGGTGTTTCTGAGACCGAAAATTCTCTCGTAATTCCTGATACCCACGACACAAGAATCGATCTTAGTGTGGATTCCGAACAGGAAGAAGCCAAATGGTAGAGAATAGTGTGTACCAACGTTCAACATGGCGAAACCTCAACTTTAATACAAGGCTGTTGTAAAAGAAAAGCATTTTAAAGGCAATTTTTTTTTTCTCAAGGAAAGCATCAAGTGAATAAGATTTAACGTCGTCTCGCCTTTAGCTGTTGTTTTTACAATACACAATAAAATTGTAAACAGGTTGTTGATGTGTTCATAAAGACCTGTTTCTGAATATACAGGTATAGTTTCGGAAAAAATATTACCAGGATGTCACAGGTCACGTTTTATTATTTTTGTTTATTTCATCATTTTCTTATTTAATTATAGCAATAACTCTTGATGGAGCCGATTCAGCATGTTTAACCGATACATTTCTTAGAAATAGCGTGATAGCGTTATTAATACCGGGTACCTCAAGACTGCTACCGAAAACGAAGCCGGGTGGTAGTTTTAGTGACTACAAATACAATGCAACTAAAAATTTCGCAAAGAAACGCGACAATTATTTTTTATGATTTTTTAAATATCGTCATTTTTGGGTGGTAAATCCATAGTTTTTGCTGAAATAATAATTTAAACACTTTTATACCTTAGATAATTTATAAATAAAAGGGTATACACTATTATTTTAGGAAAAAATGTATTCATCACCCAAATATGGCCATAGGAAAAAAGTTACAAAAAAAGATTTGTCGCTTTTTTTTTGCAACTTTTTCTGTTGCACTGTGTCTGAAGTCGCTTAAACTACCACCCGGCTTTGTTTTCGGTAGCAGTCTTGATATACCCTGTATAATATTTGTGTAAATGAGTACCGAGCTTTAAAATGTGTAGTTTTATAAATATTTCTTGTTCAAGTATCACTCACATAGTTTATCGAATTCAAAGTTTTATTTGAACCAAAAATACTATAATATGCATTACTTCTTATCACAGCTAAAATAAGGAAATAAGAATTAATAAAACCTATAAGAAAACTCTTATACGTATCTAGAAAAGTCTATGTTATCTATGAAAGAAAACAACTTTCTGCTATATAGTGCTGTCAGAGCACTTACTATCCAATGTCGATAATTTACGAACACAATATGTGTTTCTATTCTAATGTCACGGTTTATAACTGACAGTTAAATGCCAATGCCCTTCAGTGACTGGTTGTTAGTTGTAATCTTATGATGATAATGCATAGTAACTCACATATATTTTAGTTTATGATGTAACTGTAGGAAAATGTAACTATTCATTGATTTCATTGGATTTTATGTGTCTTATTATTTATGGTAAATTACTACGATTATGCAGAAATAAATGTAACAGCATGCCATTTATCGAACAGCAGCATTATAAAAATGATAAATAACGAACTCGGATAGTTTATATTGATTTTAATACCCCTTGGCTAGGATTTAAATCGACCTTCTGTAATGAAAAATAATGGGAATAGAACCACCTATTTTGTCAAGTCGCTTGTCCGGAAAAACCATTTTTGGGGATTATATCTCGTATTTAGGTTAGTTTTTTCTAGAATGCACGTTTAAACGTAAACTTCGTTTATAATAATCAATATTAAATATCCGATATTATTACTGACTACTTAGTCTGTGGTCTGTGGTTATGATTGATCTAATTATAATATTATGATTTACATAATTATGTATTAATGATTAAAAATTCAAATAACAGTTCGCACTCCGATTAATATTTTACAAATGAGAAAGGCGTGGAATTTTCTAGTATTCAATACAATAAATATTTATAAGATCAACCGTAAGACGTATAAAAGTATCGATAGTTTAATTATTCAAATAGCCGACAATGTGTCACCACTAGTGTCAATCAATAGTATCAGAAAATTATGCAAAATTATAGTGACTATGAAAATTAAATTCACCCTATATTGAAATCACAGTGAGTATTGCATATCTTACGATCCGTAGGTACATATTAGCACTTATTTCAATTAGATATAAAAAAAGCTAGGTATATAGAATCAAAGAATACACTTTTGTACTTTTAGTATTAATCTTGATTTTACATCTTATCATTTATCTTATACGGTTTTCGTATCTATAGTCAATTGAAATCATTATTTCAAGACGAGTCTGGTCTTACTAAGATGTCTTCACAAATATTTTTAGGATGTAAGTTCATTATCGGCTGTTAAAAAGTAGTAAGTACAGATAAACCTAGAAATGTGAGTCTAATACGTTTATTAATTTTAATAAAACGTATTAGACTCACTATTACTTACTTATTAGGAACTATACTTATTAGGAAGCTCAAAGTCACTCAACGAACCATGGAGCGGGCTATGCTCGGAGTTTCCCTACGAGATCGAATCAGAAATGAGGAGATCCGTAGGAGAACCAAGGTTACCGACATAGCCCATAGGATTGGCAAGTTGAAGTGGCAATGGGCCGGGCACATAGCTCGTAGAACCGATGGCCGTTGGGGCCGAAAGGTTCTCGAGTGGAGGCCACGTACAGGCAAGCGAAATGTTGGACGCCCGCCTACAAGGTGGACGGACGATCTGACTAAGGTCGCAGGAAGTCGCTGGATGCAGGCCGCTTCCAACAGGTCATTGTGGAGATCCTTGGGGGAGGCCTATGTTCAGCAGTGGACTTCCTGTGGCTGATATGATGATGATGATGATGATGATGATGATGAATTTTAATAAATGCACCGCAATGGGACGTACATATATGGGTTAATACCATACAAAAAAAAATTAAAGTTCTCGCAAATGAAAAAAATATTAAGCAATTATATCATTTGACCAAGAATCATGTTTACGATACAGGACAAAATTAAAACATTATTAAAATACTAGTAGTTTTTTTACAATTCTTTATTTTTAAATTGTTTAAAATGGTATTCCTTAAATATATAAATCCATCCCTAGTATACTTGGACGATGCGAAAATGCCGCAGGTAAGTTCAATTATGAAGACTCGTTGCGAAGCACGTGTTCACGCCATCTGATCATAGACTGGTAATTGCGATTATATTATACAATTCACATGTATTAAGTAATAAGTGTCTAGTGTGATGTATACAATGTTTTTAACTATGATATAAGTAACGTGCAAACTCATTAAATTAAAATAAATAGTAAAGAATAAGCTCAAAACTTAGTCCTATGTTATTTTGTAAGAAACACATACTTAGTTCTTCTATAAGCTAGTTATAATTTTATATAAATATACCCAACAGTAATAGATAGTCCGGAACCAAGAATAAGAAACTTATCTTGTGTGGTGGATATCTGAAACCGCAATAAGCTTTTGATTCCACAATACCTTAATAACTCCAAAATAATATTAATGATTCGCTAAAATATTTGTCTCAATGCAGGGATTGGCCCTACTATCACATACTATTCAGTTTTAAGCCTTGCCATACCACGGAGGGCGTCAAATATATTTTAATAATGTTATTGAAGTTATTCACGTTTTCGATCAATGAACGGTAAAAATAGGAACCCAAAGCCGTAAATGTCGTTCAATATAATGGTCATCATAGAAACTCAAATGCTTGTAAATATCCATAAATTTTGAAAAACATCAATTTATCATGGAATGTGAATATTTAGAATACTTCCTGAATATAAAATTTTTGTTTGAATCTACAACAATATTTTTGTCGAGTTAGTTTGCAGATGTTAAACATTCAGGGTCGTGCATTGAAAACGTACTTGACTGGAACTAAATTTAAGGAAACAAATATCAATAATAGATCTATTTTACGCGGACTACTTACAGTATATGCGAAAGCATTTTTAATGTATTTAGAAAAAAATCTCACTTGGAACGAATAATTGGTTTGGTATAATATTTATTTTATCTGAACAATATCTGCCTGGCATCAAATTGTAGTCGGATGGGACGATTTGGCTGTTTTTTTTTTACGTAAAATTAAAGCAATGTTAATATTAATTGTTTTGACTGGATGTTATATTATTGACGGAAAATTTATTTTATTATCATGGGCACCAAAATATAAGATAGTTTGATTCGCCAAAATTGAACCATATCTTGTAAGTATTACAACTTATTAAATTATTATTCACACTGTTACAAAGAATAGATTAAGAAAAAATCGTTTCGTATTATTACGTATCAAACCTCTACGTATCTAAGAAAACATCATTCAAAATTTTTATTTTCAATGAATTTTCATTCCCGCTACGACTCTTTAACCTAAGCCCACTTACCATAGCGAGTGCGGTGACAAACCTGAAGCATGTTTATTATCTCGAAACTTTTATCAACACTATGAACTTGTCACAAATCAACGAAACAAACGCAGTGTGAGCACGCGACGGTAATATATACCGGCGCAGCCTCCGATGACGTCACCACCCTCCCCGCGCCCGCATACCCCACCCCCGGAACCAGTTCAGCTCATCTCCACGACATTTGACCTTCGTGTGTTATACATCAACGTTTCGGATATGCAATATGCGTTGTTGTGTTACGAGCGAGAGATGGATGTGTGATTAGGTCAAGACATCGCGTGTTGGTAAAAAGATTCTATTAGTCGGTTGCTTTTTCAGGTATTGGCTGAAAATATTTTTCTTCTAATAGTGGACTTAGTAATATTTTTTTTTCTGTGATAAACCTTCCTTGCTTGAGCACTTCCATGGTGGCCTGTTGCGTGTATCTGGCCCTCGGCCTACCGGCCGATCGTGTTGCTCGACGAGGTGTGCAAGCTCTTCGAGCGCGTAGTCCACGCGCGCCTCGTCGAGCATTTGGAGGGTATGGCCCCGGATTTGGCAGACTGCCAGTTCGGGTTCCGGCAGGGCCGGTCGACGGTCCACGCGATTCTGCGGGTGAAGGCATAAGCGGAGCGTGCGGTGTCCCGGGGTAGGGTCGTGGTAGCGGTGTCTCTCGACATCGCCAACGCGTTCAACACCATGCCCTGGGCCTGCATCGAAGAAGCACTGCGGTACCATGAGGTTCCGCCCTACCTTCGGCGTCTGGTGAACTCGTACCTGTCTGATAGGTACGTGGTGTATCCGGGCGCCGACGGGTGGCACCACAGGGAAGTGACGTGCGGTGTTCCACAGGGCTCGGTTCTTGGGCCGCTCCTGTGGAACATCGGCTACGACTGGGTGCTACGTGGTACCAACCTTCGGGGCGTAGCTGTCGTCTGCTAAGCGGATGACACACTGGTGACAGCGACGGCCAGGACATTCCAGAGGTCCGCCCTGCTCGCCTCGTTCGGTACTGTACTGGTGGTGGGCAGGATTCAGCGTCTGGGCCTCACGGTGGCCCTCAACAAGACCGAGGCCGTGTGTTTCCACGGTCCTCGGTGTGGGCCTCCGCCTGGGGCCCACATTACGGTGGAGAGCGTGCAGATTCCCGTCGGCTCGAGGATGAAATACCTCGGTCTCGTCCTCGACAGTCGATGGGATTTCCGCGCGCACTTTGAGGAGTTGTCGCCGAAGCTGGTGAGGGCGGCGGGCGCACTGGGGCGCCTGTTGCCCAACACTGATGGTCCTGGCATCTCTTGCCGAAACCTATATGCTGGAGTCGTGCGGTCCATGGCCCTCTACGGGTGTCCCGTTTGGGCTGAGTCCCTGGACGATCGTTGCGTCTGCCTGCTGCATCGTCCGCAGCGCATGGTGGCGCAGCGGATAATCAGGGGCTACAGCACGGTCTTGCACGAGGCGGCCTGCGTTTTGGCGGGAACTCTGCCCTGGGTGCTGGACGCTAAAACCCTTTCGTCGGCTTTCTTCCGGCGAGAGGAGGCGTCCGGGCGTGGGCAGAGGTTGGTCCCCCGAGAGGTCGAGGCCATGTTGGCCTCCCTCCGCAGGTCCGCTGTGGAGGAGTGGCGTTCCAGGCTGGAGAACCCTAGTGCTGGTACGAGGACTGTCGCGGCAGTGCGACCTGTCCTCTCGCTGCCGGCCGTGGTCGCCACCATGGTCGGCAGCCGGAGGTCGTGGCGAGCAATACTCTCCTTCGGCGAACACGTCATGTCGCAGAAGGAGAGCGCCGAGCGGGATCGGGAGCAGACCGATCCCGCTCGTCGCCACAGGAGACGTAGAAGGTGCCGGGACGCCAACTAACCCGGCGCTGCAGAGGCCACATGGGGCCGCCGTCCCTACCTTGGCGGCCCCCGAGACGTGACGCTAAAAGCGTCTTATGCCGCGTCGCTAAGCGGCGGTGCACAAAGAGGCGGTCCTGGCGCGTCCGCTCAACGGTAACCCGGGGCCGTCTCTGAATTGCACCGATGGTGGCCGACGCGGGGTTTTTAGTCGGTATTTCGGCGCGTATTGTGGTAGGGACCCGACCCAGCGGCCGCCCGTCCACGGACGGCACAACATCTCGCTGGGCTCGGAAGGCGCCGGTGAGTCCGACACACCCTCGCCCCTTCAGGGGTGCGATGGTCCGTAAAGGGATTTACCCCGCGAGAAAAAAAAAGTGTTAAAGACATGTTAGACATTCCTGGAGACTTGACGAGCTTCAATGTTCGGTTTCATTACAATGCGTGCCACTGTTGATCCTGGCTTACAGGAGTTGTGCAGGCGGGATAGCCTCCAAATAAATCTGATGATAACTTAAACTTGGACAATGTCAGCGCCCTATGTATAATCATACAGTCAAATTATGGTTAAAAGTATTGATGCCTTAGTAGCCTTGGCTATAGTATACTCATATTCGATCGCGGAAGTGACTACGGGATATGGAGAATTTTTACAATGTGGTAAAGAAATTGTGATCTGTCATAATAGAGCACTTTCATCATCATCATCACATCACCCACAGGAAGTCCACTGCTGAACATAGGCCTCCCCCAATGATCTCCACAATGACCTGTTGGAAGCGGCCTGCATCCAGCGACTTCCTGCGACCTTAGTCAGATCGTCCGTCCACCTTGTAGACGGGCGTCCGACACTTCGCTTGCCTGTACGTGGCCTCCACTCGAGAACCTTTCGGCCCCAACGGCCATCGGTTCTACGAGCTATGTGCCCGGCCCACTGCCACTTCAACTTGCCAATCCTATGGGCTATGTCGGTAACCTTGGTTCTCCTACGGATCTCCTCATTTCTGATTCG
This sequence comes from Hyles vespertilio, assembly GCA_009982885.2. Taxonomy (NCBI): domain Eukaryota; kingdom Metazoa; phylum Arthropoda; class Insecta; order Lepidoptera; family Sphingidae; genus Hyles; species Hyles vespertilio. Next base: position 10,510,532 of record CM042825.1, on the reverse strand, counting down.
ATCTCGTAGGGAAACATCGAGCATAGCCCGCTCCATGGCTCTTTGAGTGACTTTGAGCCTTTTAATGAGGCCCACAGCGAGAGGCCACGTCTCGGTGCCGTATGTCATCACTGGTAACACACAACTATCGAAGACTTTCGATTTTAGGCACTGAGGTATTTTGGCACGAGAAGACGTCGCGAAGTTTCCCGAACGCTGCCCAACCGAGTTGGATTCGACGATTGACCTCTCTCTCGAAGTTGGACCTGCCTAACCGGACCACTTGTCCTAAATAGACATATTCGTCTACAACTTCGAGAGTCGAGCCCCCATCTCCAATGGGGGTGGACACAACATGGATATTCGACATGATCTTCGTTATATCCATGTTCATTTTAAGACCCACCTTTTGGAAAACTCGATTAAGGTCTTCGAGCATAGTGCTAAGGTCTTCCAGCGATTCTGCCAAGACTACAATATCGTCGGCAAATCGAAGGTGAGTAATATAGTCGCCGTTGATGTTGATACCGAATCCTTTCCACTGCAAGAGCTTGAAGGCATTTTCCAGCGCAGGCAGTGAACAGTTTCGGAAATATGACATCTCCCTGTCTCACGCCTCTCTGTAGTGGAATAGCCTTCGTGCTCTGATCCTGTACTCGGACCGACATGGTTGCGTTGTTGTATACACACCTCAACCCTTCGATGTACCTGATAGTCTATGTGGCACCGCTGAAGAGACTGTAGCACAGCCCAGGTCTCGATCGAATCAAAGGCTTTCTCATAGTCCACAAACGCTAAACAAAGCGGCAAGTTATACTCCTCGGTTTTTTGTATAACCTGCCGTAGCGTATGAATATGGTCTATGGTACTAAAGCCTTTTCGGAAACCGGCTTGTTCGGGAGGGTGGAAGTCATCAAACTTGCCTTCGAGACGATTTGTGATGACCCTTGAAAACAACTTATAGACATGGCTCAGGAGCGAGATGGGCCTGTAGTTCTTCAGCAAAGTGTTATCACCTTTTTTGAAGAACAGTACCACCACGCTCCTGCTCCATGCCTCCGGCGTTGAGCCCTCGAGGAGAACGGAATTGAAGAGCCTTTGAAGGACTTTTAGAAGCTCTGAAGTGATTCCGTCCTCACCCGGCGCCTTGTTGTTTTTAAGTTGTTTGAAGGCCATCTCAATCTCAAACAGGCTGATGTCCGGGATATCATCGCTAAAGTGTCGGATTAACTCGGCTCTCGGGTCTTCGGCCGAGCTAACAATAGGTTCGGCAACCGAGGTGTAAAGCTGTCCGTAGAACCTCTCGATCTCTCTTAATACCTCTGCCCTAGTCGATACCACGCGGCCATCATCCGTTTTCAGCCTAGACAACTGGCTTTGCCCAATAGACAAGTCTCTTGCAAACACTTTGGAGCCTCCGTTCCGTTCAATTGTCTCCTTAATACTCACAGTATTGTGAGCACGGCCATCGTGTCGCAAGGACTTCCAGATTCGTCTATTGAGCCGCCGATATGCTTCGGCGTCAACGGAAGACTGCAGCGTCAAAGATCGACGTTCGGCCATGAGGTCAAGAGTCTGGATCGAGAGTTTTTGTGTTCTATCTCTACGGCGAGGTCTAAAATACTTAGATCCCACCGTATGGACAGCTTCTACCAAACCGCTGTTTAACTCGTCCACTGCAAGGTTTTCTTTTAGAAAATCAAAGCGATTTGTCAGCTCGAGTTGAAAGCTCTCGGGGTTTTGGATATGGGCGCGAGTAGGTCGGAGCGTTGACTTCATCAAGCGGCGCCTTTCTAATTGGACGTTGATATTCAATGTGCCCCTAACCATTCGGTGATCACTACCGGTTTTCACCCTGTTGATCACAGAGACATCACTGAACATCCGTCTATTCGTCGTCAAGATGAAATCTATCTCATTTCTCGTAGAACCGTCAGGACTCAACCAGGTCCATTTCCTGTGAGGCGGCTTCTGGAAAAAAGAGTTCATCGCGAAGAGTCCCTCTTTTTCCAGAAAGTCGGCCAGCCTCTGACCCCTGAGGTTCCGTTGCCCATGTCCAAATTGCCCCACTCTCAGCTCTGCATCGCTTCTTTTGCCCAACTTTACGTTGAAGTCCCCCATAACAACATTGAAGTAGGTTTTGGAAGTATGTATGGCCCGACTTATGTCTTCATACATCTCCTCTACTTCTTCATCTGGGTGTGTCGAGGTCGGCGCGTATACCTGTATGACCTTCAACGAATATCTTTGATGATATTCTGAGTACAAGGTATACTACCCTGCTCGACACACTTGCGATGGATACGATGTTGTTGATGAGAGACCTGTGGACGAGAAATTCGACACCTCCGCGGGACTGTTGGTCGTCCCCCCGGTAGAAGAGCAGGTTACCAGACTTCAGGATTATCGTATCCTCCCCGATTCTTCGGACTTCCAATAACCCCAGAATATCCCAGTGTAACCCGCTCAATTCTTCTTCCAGTTCGACAATCTTCTCGTCTGTCCTCAAACTGCGTATGTTGTGTGTTACCAGGGCCAGTCGTCGTCGGGGGTGGTCGGGGGTGGTAGCCGGGGCCAACCCGGGGATTCTTAGCACCCCCTGCCCCACTGTAACCATGGCTGCTACCATCGCCAGGAATAGTGGGGCTGCCGGGGACTGGGGGCCTGGTCAATTTTTGTGTCGCCATTGAGGGGTATTTGCCAATACTCGCTATGCTTGGCAGGCGGGTTGGCGAGCGCAGGAGGGGACTCGCGCTGACGAGGCTGCTGCCCATCATCAGCGGGGGAAAGGAAATAGGGTTTGTGAGTAGAGGATATAATGGGAAAGGAGAGTATGGCCTGTAGGAGTGGATACTGCAGTCATGGAAGGGAATGTTTGTAGTGACTGCAGTAGCTCGGGGGGCCCTCTTTGAGGACCAACTCCTGGGGGGTTGCGGTTGCATGCTCGCGCGTATCCCACAACCCTTGTTCTAGAGGAGATAGCGGTATATCACGGGGTTTTAGTCGGTAGGACGTTCTATTGACCTTATATTAGAACGGTGAGTCCGACATACCTAAATGGATCCGTAAAGGGATTTCCTCGTGCAAGAAAAAAAAAAAAAAACTCGTGGGGCCGAGGTCGCGTACTCGTAGCACCTATTCTAGGACAGGCCATGACCACTAGATAGGAGCACCCCTGACCTATAGAGCACTTTACTTAATGCTATTTTCAATTAGCGGCAAGTCTTATGCTCTATTGTGTATTAGAAATATTGATTCTAACACTATGCTCGGCTATGCTCGGTGTTTCCCTACGAGATCAAATGAGGAAATCCGTACGAGAACGAGGGTAACCGTCATAGCCCATAGGATTGGCAAGTTGAAGTGGCATTGAGCCGGGCACATAGCTCTTAGAACCGATAGTCGTTGGGGCCGAAAGGTTCTTGAGTGGAGGCCACGTACAGGCAAGCGAAATGTCGGACGCCCGCCTACAAGGTGGACGGACGATCTGGCTAAAGCCCTGGTCTGTCGAAGCTACGCACAGCGTTGCGTTGCGCAGAATGCGGTGTCAAACTCGGTTTTGTATGAAAAACATTGGCATTGACATGACGATCCGCCGCAGTATGCGTCAGCCAGCGTCTGCGGTGAGGGGTCAACCGGGTGACGGGTAGACTGGTCTTTTGTGCTGTCACAGTATGCGTCGGTGTAGAGGGGCAAGTGCGGTGAAGCGCGTTGCGGATACACCGCACAACGTGCCGTCATTCTCATCATTTCGTCGCGGTAAGCGTATTTGCGCAATGGATTTATTTGAGGACAATATTTTTATCAATTTTCGTTTGGTTTAAACTTTTGTTTAGGCTGTGGCGCGTATATCGACTATGTGTTGCCGCGCAGTACGTTTAATACAGTTCGCGTACGTTCCCAATGAAAATGGCGCAATATTACACCACGTAGGAATAAAAATTTTAAAACCTTGCTTTGGTAAAAAAGATACAATTAAAAAGTAAAAATAATGAATATTTAATAAGTACAAGATTATAAAATGGAGTCAATTACATTTATTTTATTGTTATAAAAATGGCGAACGGAACTGTATGTTAATTTTCCTAAGTACCTAGTACCCCATGCTTTTTAACAAAATATAGCAACGGAATTAGTTCCCAACTGATCAGGGTACAATTGGAGATGATTTATTAGTAGGTATCTATATACATTCAGTCTGTATCCCTATTCGCAGGGCACTTTATCAGCCCATATACGTCCCACTGCAGAGCACGGGTCTCCTCTACAGTCGAGAATACGATTGAGACTGGTTAGGCCATACTATATACATAGTCCACTGCACTAGCTGGCCTAATCCCTATATTTGCATAGAAATACAAACAACAAACCCAATAAAAACATCTATCGTTTAAGTGCACCCGCTTTTTATATGAGCCCGAAAAAGAAGCTACAAAGAATCTTATGATGAGTTTTGTATCAGCCCATATACATACGTTCGTTGTATAATGGTTATATATTATCGTCATAGTTATTTACAAAATCCACCTGCAAGATATAATAAACTATCGCCGTTCGACACAATTAGCACCACTCTCCCAGCACCTGGAGAGCATGATGTGATGACATGGTGCAATCTTAAATATGTAGTTCCTCAACGTAGTATCAAGTTCTGTGTTTTCCCCTTGTTTCCATTCCCATTCCATTAAAACCCCCTCTATATACCGGGTATCTCAAGACTGCTACCGAAAACGAAGCCGGGTGGTAGTTTTAGTAACTACAAACACAATGCAACTAAAAATTTCGCAAAGAAACGCGACAATTATTTTTTATGATTTTTTAAATATCGTCATTTTTGGGTGGTAAATCCATAGTTTTTGCTAAAATAATAATTTAAACTCTTTTATACCTTAGATTATTTATAAATAAAAGGGTATACACTATTATTTTAGGAAAAAATGTATTTACCACCCAAATATGGTCAAAGGAAAAAAATAACCAAAAAAAATTGTCGCTTTTTTTTGCAACTTTTTCTGTTGCATTGTGTCTGAAGTCGCTTAAACTACCACCCGGCTTCGTTTTCGGTAGCAGTCTTGAGATACCCTGTATATTTTAATTTGTGCTACTTACACCTACGCATATATATTTTGAGCTCTGTGTTATGAATTCTGTTAAATACCTACTAAAATAAAATTATTATTGTAAAAAGTGTCCATCAGTATTGTTCCAGGTTTTGCTTGTGACAATTTCATAGGAAAATAATTTAATCGTTATGGAATTTATTTTTACCCAAGTACGGTACGATCGATAACGATAATGTTAGAAAGGATATCTACATAAATCCAGTGCAATTTAATTTGATCTGACTATAAGCTGTTTAGCCGAAAAAAGTGTATTCAGCAGACGCGTATTTCATTAGAATGATACGAACCACTTTTATCATGTATCAATATTGCGAAAATTGTCTCGTAAACATATAACCCAGTTTATTTAAAATGAAACACAAACATTTTTTTAAGAAATTATACCGGGTATCTCAAGACTGTTACCGAAAACGAAGCCGGGTGGTAGTTTTAGTGACTAAAAACACAATACAACTAAAAATTTCGCAAAGAAACGCGACAGTTATTTTTTATGATTTTTTAAATATCGTCATTTTTGGGTGGTAAATCCATCGTTTTTGCTAAAATAATATTATAAACACTTTTCTACCTTAGATTATTTATAAATAAAAGGGTATACACTATTATTTTAGGAAAAAATGTATTTACCACCCAAATATGGTCAAAAGAAAAAAATAACAAAAAAAATTGTCGCTTTTTTTCTGCAACTTTTTCTGTTGCATTGTGTCTGAAGTAGCTTAAACTACCACCCGGCTTCGTTTTCGGTAGCAGTCTTGATATACCCTGTATATATTTTCGAACTTAAATGATTGTTATTTGTTGTCATGGAAATTCAAGAAAACTTCAATGCGTAATTGCCATAGTAACGTTGGTTGTCAATGAACGGTTCTCCCATTGGTCAACGGTTTTACGCACAGAGTGAAACCTATATGAGAACCACCTTTTTTGTTGTTATGTGAACTACGTTGCATGACGTCATGACGTTGCCGCTTACCGCAGTGCCGCGCGTATTCTTCGCCAGACCAGGCCTTAAGGTTGCAGGAAGTCGCTGGATGCGGCCTGCATCCAACAAGTCATTGTGGAGATCTTTGGGGGAGGCCTATGTTCAGCAGTGCACTACCTATGGCTGAGATGATGATGATGATTCTAACACTTGATTGGCCAATAGTAGATAAATCTATACACCTTCTAACCAAGGTTATTTCTGTCCCAGCTTATCGTTACGTCGGGCAAAAAGTTGTATGTATAATATTTTTTTACCCCAAATAAATCTTAATCTAAAAGAATATTTACCATAATATCACAAATGGTGGTCGTACCACGTGAGGCAATCTCTTACTGACTACCATGGCATATAAGAGAAGGAAAATAAAGAGAGGGCAGTCTAATGTTTACTTTTAGGAAAAAGCTTGAATGAAAAAAGTAGGAAATATTTAGCTTGATGGATACAAATATATGAAATAAAATAAAAATATGAAAACATACATAGATTTAATTATAAATATACATACGGCATTGAATAAAAATAGCTTAATTTATAATACACACATGTCACATAAGTGTGCACACATATGTATGTTTAAATAAATAAACAATCAGCCGACTAGCATAGTTTTTAACCGGCTTAAAAAGGGTTCTCAATTCGAATGTATTTTCTTTTTTTAAACAGACAAGTTGTGTTCTTTGACCATTATTTCGAAGGACAACAGGAACGTGCCCATCTCACTGCATCAGGAAGTGCATTCCGTAATCGGACCGCTTGGACAGTGAAAGATTTGTCCATAAAGTTCGTTCAGTGTACGGGCATTCATAATTTAAGGTTCTCCAACGATCTCAGGGATCTCAAGAATTATGTAAAAAAAGCGGATTGTCAGATCTGGGAATATAACCGATTCATAGCCCAGATATTCTGCTACTAGACCAAGGTAGCGGTACTAAACTTATCATTATTATTATCAGTAATAAACCCATCAGGAAACTAATGAAAACACATATAAATTTATCCATATCCTTGTACATAAAAACCATATAAATTATTCTTCTATATCCCTCAGAAAATTTTAACAAGGAATGTTGTCCTCATGATTCCGCAATAACCAGCTAGTTTTTACAATAAAAGTACGTGTTAAATTTCACCTTAAATAATAAAATTCCTTTAAAAACGATTAATATTAATTTATACGCGACGATGGTTCGATTCAACCATTAAGTTGCTTCATGCAGCGAAAAATGCTGTGTAGGAAGAGAAAAATTGTATCCTCGTTATTTGTGGCCAGTGGTTCTCAAGCCTAAGGATGCAGCATTTCCAATATTTTAAGAATTACTAATTATAATGCCACTAGCGGTCGGGCCCGCTCCGCCCGGGTGCATACACGTTTTAAAATGGCGGTCAAAGTATTTAATTCTGACTATCAGTTTAGAATATCGACCAATCGGACCACGAAAAACGAACAAAATTTCCTCGTATTTGCTAGAAATATCACTACTGCTTTCCTCCTATAGGCCATAGCGTGATGATATATAGCCTATAGCCTTCCTCGATAAATGGACTACCCAACACTGAAATAATTATTCAAATCGGACCAGCAGTTCCAGAGATTAGCGCGTTCAAACAAACAAACTCTGCAGCTTTATAATATTAGTATAGATTACACATAGTTAATTTAGCAACCAAAACAGAATGAACTCTTATAGAATAAAATGTTTTCAATGGTAATAAATAAATACACCCAATAGTACAAAAACATAGTCCTGAACCCACACTAAGGTCGAGTCTTGTGACGTGGAAGAAACCTACCAGAGACTTTTCGGTCTCGTAAATACGCAGACCTGAAAAAATACCCGTGGATTACACAAATATTTGTCTGAGTCTGTATCAGCCCATATACGTCCCACTGCAGGGCACGGGCCTCCTCTACAATCGACTACCGATTGAGAGTGGTTAGGCCATATAGTCCACCACGCTGGCCTAGTGCGGGTTGGTGGATTTACATACCATAGAATTTTTATAAATCGCTATGGTATGCAGGTTTTCTCACGATGTTTTCCTTCACCGTTTTAGTGCGTGGTGATTGACTACCAATACACACATGACTCCGAAAAGTCAGAGGTGTGCCCTGGGATTCGAACCCGCGACCACCGTGAACATGTTGGCAGTCGCGTCTAGTCCGTTTACCAACAGGCCACCACGCACTTATAGTGCGCAAAAGTACTGCGATCCGCGTGGTCTTGACTTCTCATTCCAGATTTAACAACATGAGCCTTCGTTAAAAAAAATATAAATGAGGTTTTAGCGTCCCGAATTTATTTCTAACGTGGTGATAGTATTGCCTCCTAACAAATTTGAAATGGAAGTAGCTCGGCCAAAAGCAAATATCACTCGTATAATAATATCTCCATAGTTCTACAAGGATATCAGCGTGTCTTGCGGCCGATGCCAATAATCAATCGAAAAAATTGAATTGAAGTCAATCTGGATTGTTTTCTACTTTTCGATTTGTCATTTACCATGTTGCCATAGTTTTTTCACTACTGAGATTGATTATTGGCAATATAAAAGATTGAACTGTCAATCTCAAACAGCAAATTTTGATTGGATTGTTTATTGGCAGCGGCTGTTAGTGTTTGTTTACAGATGTATATTCTGAAAAACTTAGTATCAAAGTTTGGGAAGCAACGTCTTGAGGCGTGGCGCAGACAATTCGATACCACCTATAAGTTACCCTGACGGTAAACAAGGATGCGGTCTTTCAAAAACGCTTCTAGAAAACAGGATTTCACGTGTAATTTTTCATATAAAATAAAAATAACCACCTCATCATAACATTATGAGACTGTGAACCTTCGAAAAACTACCTACGTACTATATTTTTGTTAATTTAACATATTATATTAAAAACAGGTAAAGATGTTCAAGATTGTATTAAAAACATCTTATTTGCCTCATAATTTATTGATGTGTTGTGTTTACGCATTGCTTTATTTAGATTACTGAGTCAGCTCGATTTGTAGGAATACTTATGTTTTTTTAATATAAGGATGATGATCCTTTTGCATTTTTTTTCATAGTTTGGTTAATGTTTCAAATTATTAATGTATGCTCACTATTATCATATTATCAAAAAATGTGTGCAAAACAACTCCAAAAAGATTTCAAAATAAATACAATCAAATTGAAGATAAATTGTATCAAAAAGGTTAAAATATAAATTGTATAAAACTTTCAACAATTCAAGTTTTTTTTTTTATTGCTGTGTATGGCGAGACGAGCATGCCGTTCGCCTGATGGTAAGCGATGCGACCGCTCATGAACAGTAGCAAAACCAAACAACATCTTGAACTATAAAGCAATGCTTGGCATTCCACTGCGCTCGCCATCCTGAGACATAAGATGTTAAGTCTCAATATGTCCAGTAGTTACTCTGGCTACAATGTCCTTCAATCCGAAACACAACAGTGCATTTAAACTGCTGTTTGACGGGAGAAATAGGCATTGCGGTGGTACCCACCCAGGCAGCCTCTCACATATGAGAGACCTACCACCAGTAAAGAAAAATCGGGCTGTTGTGAGACTAAAATATCTCTTGTAAAAAAAGATTCTTAATTTACAAGAGATATTTTAGTCTCACAACAGCCCGATCCAAAACAAATATCGTGAATGAAACGACAAATGTCTGTCCCGCCCCAATCTCGTTTTAAAGCGTTTTTAACCTACCACGTCATAATAGGTTTCAAAAATTACTTTATCTTATGAACATAATGCGAGGTGGCCTGTTGGTAACAAACCAGATGTAGTTGACAGAACGTTCGCGATGGTCAGTAATTGTCGCAGGCTTTAATTCCAGGGCACACAGTCTGACTTTTCAGTCATGTGTGTATTGTCAATCACCGCGCAAGATAGCGGCGAAGAAAAACATCGTGGGGAACCCTGCATACTATAGCGACATGTAAAAAAATATATGGTATGTAAAGTCCGCACTTTGCGTGATGATATATTGTAGTTATAGATCTAACCCTCTCAATCGTACTTTCGATTGCATATGGGCTGATACTGACATATGAACCAATATACCAGAAAGCGCAAAGTACATCCTTAAATTACTTTAGTATCTATATGATCATTCTGTATTTTTTATTCAACAACATTTATTATTCAAATTCAATCGCCAATATGAGTTATTGTAAGAGCTACTAGATATGGCAAATGGGTATACCATGACTTGAAGCTTCTAATATTTTTTACCGCACAGATCTTAAACCATATCTAAATAGGATATTAGAGTATATGGCGCAATTTGTCACACAAATGCTAAGGATTAGACCACCCAAATGTCCCATAGATCTCAGTACATCCGGCAACGGAAACTCAATTTAAAAGCATGCCAATAACTCTATAGGCCTTTAACTTACAGCCCCAGTGTAAGCTATGAGCGTTACTTTAATAATTTTATTGGCATTAATAAGGCGATTTGCATTAATTTAAAAACTAAGGATAGGCCCTTCAGTACATTGGAGTTTCAAACCAATTACCGTGAAAATCTCCTTAAAATAAACATTAAATTAACTTAATAGATTAAAAACGGTGATAAAAAACATTACCCTAATGTTTATTAAACTTTCTGTCATAATACAAGCAAGCATTTTCAAAATAGTTGCAAGTGACGACTCATTTCAGTAACGCTCCACTAAAGATGTACTGGACACTGTACGCCCTTTCCCCCTTGTCCTGTCCCTGTCATTTAAGTAACTGGCGATTTGAATGGGTTTCATAATCTGGCTTGGAAATGCTATTACGTAGCTGATGGCAAAACCATTTAGTGGCTCGTTTAAGCTACAGTACAATTTTTATTCTGTTTGCAGTGTCCCCTCTAGTATACTATCTCAATGCGTCAACGTCTAAATTTTCGAATGTGAAATAGATTAACTGGTTTTCAAGTTATAATTCTCAGATGTACTATTTTATGTAAATTACGTGATAGGTAATTTATAAAATAAAAATATCTGGATATCATTATACTAGTATATTTACTGCCGAATATACAACACATCTAGAGGAGTCTAGAGATTTCCAGAAGGATATGTTGAAAACAGCCTACTTCCAGTGACCTGCGACCTTTATCAGGTCGTTTGTCCACCTTGTAGAGGGCTGTGCAACATTTCAATGTCGATTTAGATATTCCAACCGGTTATGCTTTGAGAGTGACGTGTCCTTTATACAACAATTCTCTGTCGTCACGAATATTGCGGGTCGCTGACGACCACTTTGTCAGCTAGTTTTGTCTCCCGCCGCCAAAGTTCATGGTCATAGTGAAAGATCATGAACTATCGATTGAGCCGCTTAACGTTCGAAATTGGGAACATGCAATTGAAAAAAAACATTTCGGTGCTTTTTACGGTGTAGAAAAGTGCTAGAAGCCCAATAACGCTACCAATACATTCCATCGAACCTTCAGTAGGTACCTGTACAGCTATGCGTTACTAATCGTTCGCTTAAGCCCTGGTCTGTCGAAGCTACGCACAGCGTTGCGTTGCGCGGAATGCGGTGTCAAACTCGGTTTTGTATGAAAAACATTGACATTGGTATGACGTTTCGCCGCAGTTTGCGTCAGCCAGCGTCTGCGGTGAGGGGTCAACCTGGTGACGGGTAGACTGGTATTTTATGCTGTCACAGTATGCGTCGGTGTAGGGGGGCAAGTGCGGTGAAGCGCGGGGCGGACACACCGCACAACGTGCCGTCATTCTCATCATTTCGTCGCGGTAAGCGTATTTGCGCAATGGATTTATTTGAGAACAATATTTGTATCAATTTTCGTTTGGTTTAAAATTTTTGTTTAGGCTGTGGCGCGTTTATCACAATACGTTCAATACAGTTCACGCACGTTCCCAATGACAATGGCGCAATATTACACCACGTAGAAATAAAATTTTAAAACCTTGCTTTGGTATAAGATACAATTAAAAAGTAAAAATAAATAATATTTAATCTTGTACTTAATATTTAAGTACAAGATTATAACTGGAGTCAATTACATTTATTTTATTGTTATAAAAATGGCGAACGGAACTGTATGTTAATTGTTCTAAGTACCTAGTACCTCATGCTTTTTGACAAAATATAGCAACGAAATTAGTTCCCAACTGATCAGAGTACAATTAGAGACGATTTATTAGTAGGTATTTATATATATTCAGTCTTTATCTTTATTCGCAGGGCACTTTATCAGCCCATATACGTCCCACTGCAAAGCACGGATCTCCTCTACAATCGAGAATACGATTGAGAGTGCTTAGGCCGTACTATAGTCCACCACGCTAGCTGGCCTTATCCCTATATGTGCATAGAAAGAAATACAAACAAAAAACCCAATAAAAACATCAATCGTTTAAGTGCACCGCTTTTTATATGAGCCCAAAAAAGTAGCTACAAAGAATTTTATGATGAGTTTTGTATCAGCCTATATAATGGCCTATATACATACATTCGTTGTATAATGGTTGTATATTATCGTCGTAGTTATTTACAAAATCCACCTGCAAGATATAATAAACTATCGCCGTTCGACACAATTAGCACCACTCTCCTCGCACTTGGAGTGCATCATGTGATGACATGGTGCAATCTTAAATATGTAGTTCTTCAACTTAGTATCAAGTTCTGTGTTTTCCCCTTTTTTCCATTCCCATTCCATTAAAAACCCTCTATATATATTGTAATTTGTGCTACTTACACCTACGCATATATATTTTGAGCTCTGTGTTGTGAATTCTGTTAAATACTAAAATAAAATTATTATTGTAAAAAGTGTCCATCAGTATTGTTCCAGGTTTTGCTTGAGACAATTTTATAGGAAAATGATTTAATCCTTATGGAATTTATTTTTACCCGATTATGGTACGATCGATAACGATAATTTAAGAAAGGATATCTACATAAATCCAGTGAAATTTAATTTGATCTGACAATAAGTTGTTTAGGTGAAAAAAATGTACTCAACACACGCGTATTTCATTAGAATGATAGGAACCACTTTTATGATGTATCAATATTGCGAAAATTGTCTCGTAAACATATATGCCCGGCTTACTTAAAATGACGCACAAACATTTTTATAAATTTTTTTTATATATTTTCGAACATAAACTATTGTTATTTGTTGTCATGGAAATTCAAGAAAACTTCAATGCGAAATTGTCATAGTAACGTTGGTTGTCAATGAACGGTTCTCTCATTGGTCAACGGTTATACGCACAAAGTAAAACCTATATGTGAACCACCTTTTTTGTTGTTATGTGAACTACGTTGCATGACGTCATGACGTTGCCGCTTACCGCAGTACCGCGCGTATTCTTTGACAGACCAGGCCTTTACACAGCGACATGTCTTTACAAGTCATTGCAGGCCTCGATCGCCCCTGCCTACTGATGAGCACGGCGGGCGGCTCTCGTGTCGCCGCCGTCACGGTTCAAGGTCATTGTGAAAGATCACGCACTGCCAAACCGCGTGTCAATTCCCTTCCCAAAAACAAGCGCGTGTGATTTAAAAATAGAACTTGAATTTTAGAATAAATTAAATGTAATAAATAATAATTCCGCCAATCATACATCCTAAATGCTGGAACCCGGTCTGTTTTACAATAGAGGGTTTGATTGAGAGGGCTCTATGCAATTATCTATTTAGATTGATTCTCGTGACCTTTGCTAGGCTAATGAGGCTTTTTTAGATTGGTTCAGGAAGCATTTAACAAGTTGGTCTGTAAAGTTTTGAGGCATATATTAAGCAAAAAAATAAGATTCTTTATGACTAAAATTCACGTGTAATCTCCACATCACACTGAAAATAACAAAAGCTTTTGTTAGTTCGTTGTGTTGTGGGTACCAGAGCGAAAGCAACATACAGTCCTTCAACTCTTAAACATCAAACAGAAAATACCAATAAACATAAACACCAAATAAACATCATTTTCTCAGAAGAGGCAGCTGAGCAACTAGTTCTAGTTGCAGGTGTTCACCTGCGTTTTGCCTTATGTGCTGCGTCCCACGATTTGATAGTGGGCAAGCCTAAAAAAATGTTGATGATAATTATTTATTTGCTCGGACTCTCTGAATTCTCATTCCCAATCATATTTTCGCCTAGCATACACCAGTCAATGAAGGCAGTCAAATAGATTACTTTAACAATATAAATAACTGATTTATTTATTTAGCGTAGCCGATCCTTACATGGCTGTCCGATCTGTAAATCGGTAATGAAAAACCACCACACCAAAATATACCACTAATTTCAAAATACAATACGAGTATACTTGGTATGTACACACGCAAATTACTCTAATTTTATTACATTTGGCTGTTAACCAAAGATACTATTTATGTAATGCCCATAAAAAATAAATTCACGTCATACGTTGACCACTTTAAGTTCTAAAAATAGGATTGGGTGACTTAATTAAAAAATGTTCCTAGTAATTTATTCTTAACCTAAACAGTTTCCGGGTTTAAAATATCAATTACTTAAGTATAACAAAATAAGCTTCAGAAAGAATGACAAGAAATAAACTTTTAATCTACTGGTAGGTCACTCATATGTGAGAGGCCGCCGGGGTAAGTTCCACTGCAATATCTGTTTCTACCGCCAAGCAGCTGTATAAATGCTCTGTTGTGTTTCGGATTGAAGGACATTTTAACTAGAGTAACTACTGAGCATGTTGAGACTTGAACATCATATATCTCAGGATGGTGAGCACATTGGAATGCCAAGCATTGTTTTTCAATTGAAGGTTGTTTGGTTTTTACTACTGTAAGTGTGCGGTCGTACCGTTTACCATCAGCCAACGCCAAGCTTTTCTCGCCATTTACAGGAATAAAAAATAAAAAATGTGTTGTTTGTCAAGCCACCGCATTACCTACTACTGAGAATTGGGATCCATTTAGAGAATTCATATATTAAGTCACGGAAGCTGATGTCAGTTTTTAAGTTTTAGCTATTCCTGGTGCATACTTAACGTACATTTTATGAATGACTGAGTCCCGGTACAGTATTTGACCACTGCGTAATCGTTTTGCAAATAGTACCGTAGTCGCATTTTCTTGGAAATGTGTAGTAATATATTACCTGTCGGCTGATCATCGACCACTTAGGTCATGGCATGTTTTATCGGTTGAGATATTTCTAGGAAATACCAATATAAAATTTAAAACGAGGAATAGGAAATACCAATCTAAAATATAAAATTTGGCGACTATTTCCTCCTGTATAATTTTTATTCTCACGTCAGGTATAAGATTTTAGGAAATTGCAGAACCACGATGCAACTTGTTTGTGTATTCAATGAACCGGCTCTTCGGGACTATAACGTAAATTTAAGGAGTCCTTTCGTTGCGTATGTCTCACAGGGTTATTGAGGATTATTAAAAAATGCCGTTTTAATTAGCAGAAACTGCACTAATGCCATGACGCGTTTGAGCGATGCGACGACTCAGGGCGTCGTAGTAGTATTTTTTTTTGCACTGTTTTGCTGTATAGTTGGAGCCGTAATAATTACTAATCTCATATAGAGCGCGGTTGCAATTACGACCAATGCGAAAGGGGTGTTCAAACTGACACAGATACATTAAAATATAACTGTTACGTATGCGGGAATTTAAAAATACAAATTTTCAAAAATACAATATTATTTATTACTCTACAAACTTACAATGCAGCTTACTTAAATGTACAGTTATACACACCCACCCAACAGTCACATACATATTCCTGGCCCAATATTAAGATCAATTTAGTCTTGTGTCGTGGGTATCAGGAACTAAGAGAGACTTTTCGGTCTCACAAACCCGAGACAAATATTTCTTGGCCTCACAAACGCGGCCTCTTGTCTCGAATCTACGTCTAACCAACAGCTCCTTGGAGGCTGTCATACTTACAATATATTACACATTAGTTATTTCTTCTGACCTAACCATAGTTCTCACACTAAGCTCTATGCTTGTTTCGTGGGTAACTACTGTTGATACACCCCGGCACCGAAGATTAAAGTATGGCTGAATTAAATTATAATGACGATCCACGGATTGTTATATTAGCCGAGTTGTTTTATGAATTGTTTTGATTGCATTACGGATTTTTAAAATAGCCTACCCGACCTTTAAATAACAAATAAATTATGCAAACAACGCACCTACCTCAAATAAATGTTGCTTTATTAGGTTTTTGTATTATAAATTTCAATAATAACCACTGTTTAAAATAAGACAGTGTATCGAATCAGTGTTGATGTGAATTTTAAGGGAAACATTATTTTCCGAGCATGGAAAGGGAAAAGAAAATTGTCTAATGTGCGATGACCAATAGATAACTGTATCTTTATGTTATTGAACTTACTACCAGCTATGGTGGATTTTGCCGAGGGTGAAAAACGTCTTTATCCCATAGTAAGACTTGTTTTATGAGGTTGGCATGAAAAACTTCAACGCACTCTTCGCTTCCATAAATTCAGAGACCAACAAATATTTACGGTGAAGATAGAACCCGCGATCTCTTTTTTCAAAGTAACACAAAGGATACCGCCTTTGTACTAGGGAGGCTTTTCGTCTGCAGTCCAGTGAGTGTATGTAGATTGTAGAGCCCTAAAATCAGTAACAGTTAAAATTTGTAAATCGACCATTTTTTTAAGTAAATATGCATGAAACTGTTAGTCATTTAGCATGATTTTAATATTGTCATGACGTATGCGGAAGACGCGAATTGTTAAAAGTCAATATTTAAACCATGATTAGCGTCGTCATATTCAAAGAAGCGCAAATTCGCCGACAAAAATTTACGTATAGGTATACTCGTATTCACGTTTAGTGTCAATTGTAAAATTTATTAGTTCGTCGCTTGTATGCGACAAAATGCCATTTTGCAACTTTTAACTTAGGATACAATATGCCATTTTAGGCATCTATGAGTAAATGAGAGACAAATATAATTAGAGTTTGAAGGTTTTTAATATGTTCAGTAATTTGTAACTGTATATTTTATTAAAATAATAATTAAAACAAAAGTGGCAAGTGATGTAACAATAAAAACAAAAGAAGGAAAAAGAGTCGTCAGTGATCGGTTTTTGTCCCTTGTTTTGACAATAATTGTTTGTTTACATCGAGTTATATTGCCCAAAAAACAGCAAAAACGAATGACTATAAATGTAAAACTTTGTGAACTTATTGCCTACATTAGTGGACTCGATAATAACAATTTATTAGATTTCATATGAAAATGTTTCGACTCGAATGCAAGCTAAAACAAACTGTACATTTTGTCTTTATCGCTGCACATAAACAAAGTTTGATTATACATAATGCAAATAAAATGAAATTATTATTTTTAATATGATTTTAAATCAAGCACCTACTCTTGGAATTTCCTATGTATAATTAAAAAAATAATGAACTACCGCTAAAAATATACAATAATTCGTTATAGGTACAGTCAGCGACATAAGTCGCTACACAACCACGAGATTTGGAATTGTCTTTTCATCCAAAATAATTATTATTTTCAATATCGTATGGCACATCTCGGCATAAATGACTTTACTTGGTTATATTTTACGACTACAGAGTAGTACGTACAAATTTTAATTCATAAAAAGCTTATAAAAAAAAGTGAAGTGTTCAACGACTTATGTCGCTGACTGTACTTATGAAGCATATTGGTATTTCTATCCTAATCCTTGAAACAGTAGAAACAAACGCTAATATTTAATATAATGTCTAGACATTATCGATAATCATTAATCCGCCCCCTTAAAGTCAGCCCAACACTACATGTAATATTAACTAATCCTAAAAATATTTATTTAGAAATCCATTTTCATTGACACTAGATTAATGAAGCCATTAATATAAACAATGCAAATCTTATGTTAAGTATTTGTATGACGTTAGTCTAGGTAAAACATAATATATTTTTTAGGCTATGCATAAAAATACATTATACCAATGCTTCATATGAAATCAGGACCATAATTAAATTAATTACAATGTAGTAGCTAAACATTGGAAAATCGAGTGTTACTATCGTTTTGCCTTTTCAATAAAATCTAATTGTAAAGTATGCTTACTATCGGCAAAGGTCTTATTGGTTGGGTGGTGAAAGATGAATGATTCTATTGGTAGCATTCCAACCCCGCATCCTTGCTTAGTTGGTCAGGCCAGTATTCTTACAAAATCGCTTTAACTAATATTATGAATGATATATTATACATTACTAGCTTTATTTCGAAATATTGATAATCTATTTTATTTTGGATGCTCAAACTACATTCGACAACAAATCGTCTCTACCTGGTAGTCATTAGTGGGACGTTTGAAAGTTACCCTCAGGCGATATGTCGAATTGGGGATCAGACATTTCGATTAGGTACTGCATCATTCATTGGCTCGTTAATCTCATGTGGATGGGATAATTGGGGATCTCAGGTAAAAAAAAAACATTTTGTAATAAGTTACAAGACAACATGCTATAACTCAATTATAATTGAATTTAACACTATCAAAAGCCTGTTCCTTTTAATTTCTCTTTGTGCGTTTAGAGCGCTGCTTCTGGATATGACGATAAGTCATCATTTTCGCAGAAATATTGATGGCCATTTCGATAACAATCGCACGTAAGCGATTGTCACGAAATCTTTGTACTCAAGGCACGGTTTTTTATTGCACGGGTGTGGCAACAAAACTTAAGGTTCTCCTGATGGTAAATGATTACCGCTATGAACATCTACAACACTTTTATTGGAAATTAGCAAATATTACATTCACCCAACCATCGATATCAATGAGAATATAAGTCAATGCACCCAACAGTCACAATATACTTAGTCCTGACACCAAACTAAGATCGAGTCTTATGTCGTGAGTATTGGAACTATAAGTGTGGCTATCAGAATATAGGAACTACGAGAGCCTTTGCGGTCTCACAAACACCCAACCCGAAAGATGTTCATTCTTTCCCTGTGGATCACACAAATAATTTGTTTTGGTGCGGGGATCGAACCCGTGGCCCCACGTTAGATAGCCGACGTCTAACCAACTGCGCCAAGGATGCTACCAAATAAGTAAATAATGAAAATGATGTGATTTACAGATTAAGTACACAATGGGTAGCGGACAGTCAGTGCGCGCCACACAATTTTCTCACCCCGACACAGCCGAGCCTGATCCACCGGTCGAAGATTTACCCAGCGAACACCACATCAGCATCTCCAATAAAATGGTATGAATTTTATTATACTGTAAATCCTTCAAAATACATATACTTATATCAAATCATGTTGTCATATTCGCCAGGTCTTAGTTAAAACGGAGAGCGAATAAGGAATTTAAATTATAAGATAGGTACCGTTCTCGCACCAAAAGCACTAAATAAACCTATGGAGATCTTCTAAGTATGTTTAGGAGGTAGCTAGCAGATATTAGTATAAATATTAATATTAGTAGCATTATGAAATGTGTGAGAAAAGCATACCTATATTATATTCAGTAGTATTCCTCGTTCATTAATAATGATAATGAACAGATGCAAATAACAATATTACGATGTGATGTGATGTGATTCCGAGAAAAAACAGAAATTAATATGCTCTCATAAAATCTAAACGGAACTAATTAATATTTTTAAACAAAATTATGTAAAGAGCATACATCTCATCGCCTGAGTGACGAGCCCTTTACGTAACCAGTAATATTAATGCGCACGACATTAAACCGCTATTTCACCTTACTAATGAACAAATCTTAAAATAGCAATGATGGGAAAATCCACCTGCCTCCACGCGGATGAATTTTGAGTCCTTTTTGCTTTAATGAGATAATGATCTTGGTATCGAGATATAATCAAGATCTTAAATGCAATGGATGACCTTCAATGGATATTGACATACAATACTCCATTCATAGATTTGTAGAAGCTAAAGATATCATCTTTATGCATAACTTTGTAGCGGCGTTCATTGTAAGCCTATGGATATCTTTGGTTCTAGTCATTAATGTTTAATTGTTCAAATAATTGTATATGACTATCAGAAACTAAAAGAGTCTTTTACATTACACGAGTACCAGACTCGATGCAAATACATGTGCACCACACAAACATTTGTGGTAGTGCGAGGGTCACAATTATTTCCCTTCTTTCACAGTCCATTTCTTAACCATACGTCATGGAGGTTGTGACGGTCAGGTTGACAAAACTATTTAATGAATTGAAACTCTAGGTGGAACGACTTGTAGAAGACGCGACGTTAGCAGGCGGCGCTGCAGCGGCCGCTGGCAACGCAACACCTCGCGGTGACTACAAAGATAAAATATATATGGATAAACTCAAGTATATGGACGAGACCCATTCTGAGAGATGCGGGTGAGTTAGGTACATAGATAACAGGGTAAATAATTTACTCGTAAAACAGTCTATGTTGATTTCCGAGTTGAAGGTCTGCTTGTTTTGTATTCAGATATTTTCATTGTCATTGGACAAAATTGAGAATCATTACAATAAGAAAAAAAATCGGGCAACTTGCTCGAACCCAGAACAATGTGGCACATAGGTTCAACCCGAATCGAGGTGGACTCATAGACCACTGTGACGGGTCACGGGATTAGGGGGCGTCCATTGAAAAGTGAAACATTTTTGCGAATTTTTCGAACCCCTCCCCTCACATAGTTAATGGATGCCTCCTTACCAATCAATTGGATTAGATACATCTTAAAAATATTGAAGTATATGATTCAGAGAATGGTACAACTTTCTTCACAGATTAACCGTTGACGATTTAAACGCGATAGCAAAGCGAATAGAGCTGCGTACGGCGAACATGGTGAGCATAGAGCCAGTGTGCGCGGATTGTCAGCAGCGAGTCATAGAGTGCTACAATGAAGAACGGTTCGACGATTCAGTTAGATGTTCTGACAGTGTTGGTAAGTAACGTTGAATTGTGTGTATCCCATTGAGATATACTAGAGCGTACATCGGGAAGTCTCTGCGCTGTGCATTGTGCTGGTACACGATTGTGTGCTGGAACCCAGTGAAGCGAGAGTGAAGATGATGTTACTGCGTAAGCGTGACAGAGACAGGAACAGTGTTCCCTCTAATATATCTCAATGGTGTATCTAGGGGCCCTACTATATTCAACGAAACGAAGTTTGAAACTTCGGATGATCGAAGTTTATATACGATACGAATGCACCTACATATACTTATGGTCGTTATTTACTTATGGTCGTAACCATAAACTTATGGTTACGTTGTACGTTATACAAATTCGAACTTTTACAAAGTAGATACATTCGTATGGTATATAAACTTCGATCGTCCGAAGTTTCGAACTTCGTTTCGGATTTATATAGTAGGGCCCTAGGCTCTTGATTTCATGCATAAGTCGATTCGATTGGGAGCTGTGTTGTCAAAACGTTGCAAAGCATGTTGTTTCATTTCATAGGGTCATAAACTTAGCCAAGTAGATAGCTCGGCTTGTTCGTTGGCCATAAATGTGCTATGAACAAGAAAAAAATTAAAGTCTACTAGTTATTATAGTAAAACTAGATTAAGATAATTGATTGTGTATAAAATGTAGAGCATTTAATTTGCATGAAATATTTAGTAAAAATATTTTATGGCATTACTTATTTAACAACATCTATCCCTTCGGTACATTCATAGTATTACAAATAATGGGAACTTATGAACTTACTTATTATATACTTATTTTAATAGGTGCATTTACAAAATGCGTGCGAGAGACAGCGGCCAGCCGACTACATGCGCGCACACAGAAGGATGCTCGGGAAACGGCGCGACGGTCGAGACACGTTGCGCACGCGCGCCACCATGCCTTGAAAGACCTCGGGCCACCGCCTGTGGAGGAAGCTAATCCTATGTAGCTCTAAAAAAAAATTATGTATTATGCATTTTTAAGCTAAAATCAAATAGGATTAGGAAAGAAGGCGTTAAGACGATTGATTCAACCCCCAGGGCGCGATGTAAGTACTGCCTGGGTTATCGAATATCAGTAGGTATATCAGGATTCATGCATCGTACAGATTGGTGGAAACTGAAGTCAGAACTAAATAAAAAATATTGGATCAGATGTCGTATCAAAATTCATATACTTATCATTGCTTTGAATATGATAAAAAATATTACAAAATATGTCTCTCTTGTACATCCAAGATTATTTTAAAAGCGAAGTATTATGCCAAAGTCTTCCTTCCTTACCTACCAAAACTATTTTTATTGTTTTAATATAGTTTGTTTCGAATAAAGTATCAATTATAAGCTGTTTTTCGTTCCATTTATTGCGTAAAAAGAACATTTGGAGGAGGCACAAGTTTTGTTCAATAACACATTTATGTATTCGCGCTGTAATTTTTAGCCTGGGCTGTGATTTGACCTTCGTTTACATTAATATGTCTACCATTTGATTTTTTATCATATTTCTGCCATGGACACGAATGAAGAAGACGAAACATATGTTATGGATTCAATAAATATTTTCATTTCATTTCATATTTCTATGATTTAGAATGCTTGTGAAATATGATATATGTTTTAGCATTTAAAATAGAATAGAAACATTCAACTGTCACATATACATAGGTATAGTCCTGACCTCACACTAAGATCGAATCTTGTGTCGTGAGTATCAAGAACTACGAGAGACGTTTCGTGTGGGTCTCACCAACACCCAGACCCGAAAGAAATATTTGTGGGCCGCACAAATATTTCTCTCGGTGCGGAGATCGAACACGCGGCCTCTCGTTTCACAGGTGGCGTCTAACCGCCTGCGCCACAGAGGCTGTCATTTGCGCTCACTCCTTGTCTAAAATCAGTTTAGAGTATTTTTCGTTAAGGAAATATCATAAGCTATAGATAATTTTTATAGCACCACGATATAGGACCAAATAGTTGGTGAAGTTATTTTGAAATAGCAATAATTACCATTACTAGGACTAATTAACATTTTTTTTTTCACCATTGCATTTTCAAAAACTCACAACACCACTCACCCTTAAGGAATTCGTTCTGGAGTCAAACATCTTAAAACAAACAATGTCAAATAATTAGTGTTATATTATTTACAATTATTCATATAAATCTACATATTTAACAAAAAATCAATTAAAAGAAACTTTCTTCTTCACATCATCGGGACATAGTTTCCTGACTTGAACCGGGGCTTTTTGCACGGGAATATCGCTCTTAATTTCAACGCTGTTAAGTTTAGGTTCCGATGCTGGAGAGGTTGTTGTTTTAGCCGAATTAGCAGTAAGAATGGCTATTTTTCTTCGCAATTCTCTGACTTGTGCCGCGCTTGCTAACTGCGCTGCGCCTTGTGATAATACCTCGGCGCGGAGTTGCTCGCATTCGGTTCTGTAAGAAGAAAAACTTGTATCAGAAAATGCGTTTGTAAAAGAAATAAATAAGCCACGGAACTCTAGAGAATTTGTGTTGTGGAAATCCAAATCTTTTAATGTTTTTCACAAAACCTAATTTGTCTTAGTGCGGGGATTGTATAGACCGTGCGGAGTTTTAATAAGATCGCATTTTAAGCTATGTAGGAATCTGTACCACAATATCTGATGCAAGTAGCCAACTTCTAGTATCCGCGCCAAGTGATTGTAAAAACCCTTGGAATATACCGGGTATCTCAAGACTGCTACCGAAAACGAAGCCGGGTGGTAGTTTTAGTGACTACAAACACAATGCAACTAAAAATTTTGCTAAGGAACGCGACAATTTTTTTTATCATTTTTTAAATATCGTCATTTGTGGGTGGTAAATCCATAGTTTTTGCTAAAATAATAATTTAAACTATTTTATACCTTAAGAGTCTTTATAAATTAAAGGCTATAAACTATTATTTTACGAAAAAATGTATTTACCACCCAAATACGACCATATAAAAAAAATAAAAAAAAAATTGTCGCTTTTTTCTCCCACATTTTCTGTTGCATTGTGTCTGAAGTCGCTTAAACTACCACCCGGCTTCGTTTTCGGTAGCAGTCTTGATCTACCCTGTATAAAAAGTTGTAATATATAAATATATAGAGAGCAGCTTACTTCAAGTGTTCCAGCACTCCAGGAAGCCAGTCGTTAGCAGTGGGCTCACACAGCTTGCCGAACCATCGCGACAACTCTCGCCTTTGCTTCTCACACAAACCTTCCAGTTGGGAGATGCGGTCTTCATAGCTTTCTGGAAAATCATTAATAAAATATCTAAACATTGCCTCTCAAAAACTTTTATTAATTTTAATATTTCATTCACAAATATGTGGGTAATTAGGTTCTATAAATTCGGTGCCGCAGTTGCACTATGGTTAGATTGTAAAGCTGATAAGATCTCGGATCCTGGATCGGGGAATACGATATTGCATTTTCTATGTATCAGCCTAAAGTCAGGAAAGCGTTGCCGATATAGGCTTTAGGCTCACCATTCAAAGGCGTGGGTTTATATATAAAAGTACCGAGTATGGTATAAGTGCATTTCGCAAATCGAGCAACTGAGGTCGCGGGCGCACAGTTGGGGATTATCGTAGCGCCCTTCGTACTTGGATACGATGCGACCCCAATGTGTTCGGCAACAGAGGTGGAAGCAACTGTCTGCCATGGGTGCCTAAGGCGTCGTTGAATTTTTTTTTTTTTTAATTTCTGTATCTGCAATCAGTCCTAGAACTATAAGCGGATTTTTTGAGTGGTTAAAATTTTGCAAGGTGTCTCCCCAGCGGGAGGCACTCCTATTTCACCATCGAGCGTCTAGTCTCTGGATGTCATGGCGTTTAAGGCGTTTACTGTAGTTGATACTAGTTAATTCGGTAGCCAAGTCATTCGGGTGGTTATCGAGACGATTTTTGTAGGTAGTGGAAGACTGCTGGATCTCTTCCTTTCATCATATCAGCCACAGGAAATCCACTGCTGAACATAGGCCTCCCCCAATGATCTCCACAATGACCTGTTGGAAGCGGCCTGCATCCAGCGACTTCCTGCGACCTTAGTCAGATCGTCCGTCCACCTTCTAGGCGGGCGTCCGACACTTCGCTTGCCTGTACGTGGCCTCCACTCGAGAACCTTTCGGCCCCAACGGCCATCGGTTCTACGAGCAATGTGCCCGGCCCACTGCCACTTCAACTTGCCAATCCTATGGGCTATGTCGGTAACCTTGGTTCTCCTACGGATCTCCTCATTTCTGATTCGATCTCGTAGGGAAACACCGAGCATAGCCCGCTCCATGGCTCTTTGAGTGACTTTGAGCCTTTTAATGAGGCCCACAGTGAGAGACCACGTCTCGGTGCCGTATGTCATCACTGGTAACACACAACTATCGAAGACTTTCGATTTTAGGCACTGAGGTATTTTGGACGAGAAGACGTCGCGAAGTTTCCCGAACGCTGCCCAACCGAGTTGGATTCGCCGATTGACCTCTCTCTCGAAGTTGGACCTGCCTAACCGGACCACTTGTCCTAAATAGACATATTCGTCTACAACTTCGAGAGTCGAGCCCCCAACTCCAATGGGGGTGGGCACAACATGGATATTCGACATGATCTTCGTTTTATCCATGTTCATTTTAAGAACCACCTGTTGGGAGACTCGATTATGGTCTTCGAGCATAGTGCTAAGGTCTTCCAGCGATTCTGCCAAGACTACAATATCGTCGGCAAATCGAAGGTGAGTAATATACTCTTCCTTTACTGCTTTGATTTCCAGAGAGATTTCGGAGTTAGTGAGGAACCATGGAACATTCGCTAAGGTACGCAATATGCCATTTTGCAGTCTCTGTATGATGGATATATTGGAGTTACAAGCGCTTCCCCAGAGTTGGATCCCGTACATCCACACAGGTTTGAGTATCATTTTGTATATTAGAAGCTTGTTGTCCACCGAAAGTTTAGAGTTACGAGCCAACAGCCAGTACATGGTCCGGAACCATATGTTTGTTTCATCGCGCTTCATTTTTATATGCTTTTTCCATGTCAGCCTCCTGTCCAGGTGTAGGCCAAGATACCTGACTGAGTCACTTTGAGGAAGAGTGTTGTTTCCCAAATGCACAGGTGGACAGTTTCCTTTCCTAAGCGTGAAAGTTATGTGGATCGATTTAGAGGCACTTGCTTTGATGCGCCACTTGTGTAGCCAGTCATCTACTTTATCGAGGCTTTCTTGTAAGATTTTTGAAACAGTTTGTGGATCTGTGCTACTTGCTAATAGTGCAGTGTCATCAGCAAATGTAGCATTCATCACTTGTGATGACTAAGGGAGGTCTGCAGAGTATAGGGTGTATAGGATTGGCCCAAGAAGTCGTTGAAAATGAGGAGGCTTCTTAGCCCCCAAAATAAGGTACGGGCCGCAAGATAAGCGGCAGTGTACAGGAATGGTTCCGGTAGACGCTAAAGCGGTTTCGTTTCGGAGCTGTTCCAATTGCGCCAAAGACTAGTGGACCCAACATAGCCACTCCAGAAGACCCCAACATAGTTTCCCCCAGGTGAGGCTGTAGCGGTAACTCAGTTCCTAATGTCAAAAACATTTTAGATATTCATTTCAAATCATAGTGTTAAGAGATAAATAAAAATGACTTAATAGACAGTTTTAAAACCTATTTTACTTTTCGAATTTTTGTTTTTTTCATTCAAACTGAATTCAGTCATTCAAAAGTAACAAACCATTCTATAACTTAAATAGCTCCTAAATTGTTGATGAATAAAGCCATACATTCACCTACCAATAAGCTCTCTGTCATAATGTGCTGCTGCACCAACTTGCTGCTCCCAGATGGTCTGTTTCTCATGCAGAAGAGCTTCAACCTCTGCTTGCTTGTTTGCCAGCTCTCTTCGTAACTGCAATGATTTAGGATAAGTTTTATCAGCAAGGAAGTGATCTTAATGAACATAAGAAGCTATCAACAGCTACAAGGGAGAATGTTGGTATTAAAGTGGCTAACCTTGCAGGATTTCTTGCATAAGTAAGTACTTTTGGACATATATCCTCAAATACCCACAAATTCTTGTTGAAGTTACAATTCTTGCCATTCAAAATAATTATGTAGAAAAATAATGATATTCATTATGTTACGCTTATACATAAAGATGACTAATAGGTGTTTTTAATAAACAATCATAAGGCTTATCTTGTATTTAGATAAATAGGTATTTCTCTCATTCTCTCTAGAATTTGTCTGTGACATTTATGAAGCTTAACAAATCAAGTCACGTTTACTGATTTTATTGTCATTTAAATTGCTACCTTGGACTGCTCAGACCAGTGATTATTATATCTTAATCTGTTTAAGAGCGTAAATAATGGAATCATCAAAATAACAAACAGTGTTATTATGGAAATTTACAAAAAGGATTTGTGTATTTAAAAATACAACTTGTGTCGGAGCTAAAATTTGAAGTAGAGACATACCCTGGCATTTGTTTGTTTCATTTGTATGAGATTCTTTGCCATTTCTTGTCTCTTGTCTTCCACTTCAGCAAAGATGGAGTTTCCTTTGGCAGCTGCAAAAAATAACATAATATCATTAGTATACCATCAAAGTATAGAATTGATGGAACTGCGGAATTAGAACTTACCATGAGGTTGCGCATCCTGAACATCAGCTGTGAACTGATGCAGCATCGCTTTAGCTTCAGCGAGTTCTGCGATCGTAGCCGCCTCGCGATCACTGGCAACCCTTAACTCCTCCCTTCGCAATTCAGCTGATGCACGCATCTCTCCCATCTCAGAGGCCAACTCCTCCACTTTCATACGCCAAGAAAGTATCTCGTTGCGCGCTTCATCGAGCGCTGCTTTCGCTGCAGCCGCATCGGACAAGGCCGCTGTTACTGCTGCATGCGCTTCGTCCAACTCCGAATTATCTCTCTCTGGACTTTCCCTTACTTTTAAAACTTGTTCCTCTTTTAAAGTTCGAATTCGATTTTCGAACTGTTTTATTTCTGCTGCGTGACGATCAAGGATTTCTGAACGTTCTTCTCTCAACATTGAAATTTCCTCTTGTAGCGATGTTATGCGTGTGTTCAGCTCATTTTTTCTCTTTTGCTCGTCTGCCTGATACCCTTCTAGTTCTGCAGTCAAATGTCCTTGTACATCCAAAGCGGTTTGGTAACTTCTTTTAGTTTCGTGCAGCTCTTGTTTAGTTATTTCATAGCTGCTGGTTAAGTTATCGAACTGCTTTTTAAGTAAATAATACCTCTCGCTAAGTTCACCATTTGTTATATCTTCAGCTTCTGTGCAGTTAGTTTTATTGCTAATTGTTGAATAATCCATACTATATGGTTTTACTTTTCGAAAAGATTTGATAAACTCATAAAAATCGGTCGAATTTAGCACAACTCGAAAGTTAAACGAACTTTTTGAATTCAAACATTGGACGTCAAACTTTTGACTTCGACATTTGATAGAAAGTTTACGGTGATCGTCATAAATTACTATAATTTTTAAACTAACATTAAAATAATTATTTATAAATTCGGAATGACCTAAGACTACAATTGATGAAAATATTATATTGTTTAGTAATTTATATTTATATATATTATGGAACTGTAGTTTGTGAGGTAATTTGTAAAACAAGTCTCAGCAATGAGCAGCAATGAGCAGAACCACAATTTGTTTGAAACAATCCTTGATATTACGTTCCAAACAAAATTACTAACCTTTATCTTTAGCAAAAATATTTTTTTGTTTCTTTCTTCCATGCTGAAAATAGGCTATGTCTTTCTTTTTCTACTATTGACAAGCAATCGACAGCTCACCATTTTGACTTTGACCACAACTTTGACTGTTGTTTTGACATATTCCTGGAGTGATATTCGGGGGCGGAGTAGTAAATATTATTATTTATCAAAAAACAAGGAAAATACTGCGATAATACCCGCAGGATGTCCTCTCCCCCTCCCACAAAACCCCCTCGGGGGGTCAAACAAGGAAAAGAAACAGTAAGTGCACAGTTTTGTTGTGAACCAAACATGGAAGCCGTTATCAAAGTAAAATTTACTCATTTATTGGCACTAAACACTTTTAGTACGTCAAAAATGTTCTGAAAAATATCCTTACAACTTATGTACGCCTTTCCTTGATTCGGGACCTATTGCTGGAAGGCTAATCTATCAATTAATATATCATAATTGAGTGCAATTATATGACCTTATTTTTCCATAAATAGTCCTACAAATAAGTAGCAAAAGTGAAACACCTCCAACACCTAGTGCCTGTTAGACTGTAAGATACTGGTGGTAGTTCTCTCATATGTGGGAGGCCATCTGGGTGGCCACCGCAATGTCTATTTCTCCCGTGAAACAACACTGCGTAAGTGCACTGTTGTGGTTCGGATTGAAGGACATTGTAGCCAGAGTAACTGCTGGACATATTGAGACTTAACATCTTGTGTCTCGGGATGGCGGGCGCAGTGGAGTGTTGCTGCTGTTTATGAGCGGTCGTATCGCTTACCATCAGGCAAACGGCTTGCTCGTCTCGTCATTCATTGCTATAAAAAAAAAGAAAAAAAAGATAATTATGTAATGTGACTAGTGTCCAGAGTATAAAAAGTCAAAGTCAAGTGTAATTTATTTTAATTTCAGAGCGGTCTTCTTATGTCAGTTATACGCACACTGTCTGCAAGTGAGACAAATGAGCAAAGAGAAAAGGAAAGAGCCAAGCTTGAGAAGGAGTATAAGAAGAGTGATGCAAGACTTGATGAATTGGTCGCTGCTCATGCCCAGGAGATCATGGATGTTATGCAAGTAAGAACAGAATTATTTATATGTATGGCATGATCATATTAGTACAGAATTTTTTTACAGTTTTTACCCTCGACTGAAAAAGATTTATGCATCTGAGGTGAGAGGATGTTTGTTCAAACCAAAGTTTGCTTATAGGTTTCTTATTTTTATGTGAATGATACACATTGAAATAAAACCTTTTTTTCCAAATGATCAAGGGATAGACCATGAAAGCTGTGAAGTAATCGAAATATGAGAATGTTTAAAAACATAAAATTAATTCAAATTCACAATAAAATCCATTTTATTTTGAATTTCGAACCAAAGTTGCCATTACAGACACCAAGACATTCTTTTATAATTAACTAGCGGCCCGGCCCAGCTTCGCCTGGGCACAAATAGATTTTTGTACAATTATATGTACGTATTATTATTATACATATAAACATTCCTATATAGGCACGCTGCCGCCGACCCGGCCGGCCAGTACCGCCGCAAGCGCTACGTCCCGCAATTTTAAATCTGTTATATCTTCGAAAATATTCATTTAAATCTTGTGCTTTAAAGGACCACATAGATCTATATTAAATCAACAATGTATTTAAGCTATTTAATTGGATAAGGATTAATGCTGTATTGGTTAAAATCGCTTCGAAAATTAGACATTATTTCTCGTAAAAGTAAATGACAAAAAAATTTTATTGTGGGATATCCATAAGAGATAGACGTGTACCATCGCGGAGTTTTCTGTAGACCTTTTCAATGTGTATAAATATGTAGTACATTATTTTGATAAATCTGGTAGGGTTCAGCCTGCATTTGCAATGTAAGCGGAAAAATATTGATAATTAAGGACATCACATTAGAAACCTCAAAAATAACAATATTTCTCCACTATTTAATGGATGTTATTATACATGTAAACCTTTCTATTGAATGACTCTATCTATTAAAAAAACCGCATCAAAATCCGTTGCGTAGTTTTAAAGATTTAAGCAAACAAGGGGAAATAGGGACAGAAAAAGCGACTTTGTTTTGTACTCTGTAGTGATTTATACTTTTTCATGTAAGTTTTAACTGTCATGGGACTTTCCAACATATTTAATTAGTACTTTATTTCAAAATATTGTGTTCACTGCTTACTTTATGATGAATATTTCTCAATGCATTGTTTTTGTTAATAGTTATAGTGTTGCTATTTAAAAGAAGTGAAAGTTTTAGTTGCAACTTCTTAAAATTGCACTGCCTGTACTGGGCATTAATTAAGGTTCTTCATATTAAAATATTTCTACATGATATTGCCTTTTCAACCAACTTCAAAAAAGGAGGAGGTTCTAGTTCTTCTAGGTTATACATTAAATTATTAATGTTTTAGGAGCAATTATGGTTAAAATTCAGTTGCAATAGTTCTGAGTTTTGTATTTGATCTGACAGATGATTTTACTGGTGGTAGGTCTCTCATATGTGAGAGGCTGCCTGGGTGGGTACCACTGCAATGTCTATTTCTCTCATCAAACAGCAGTGTAAATGCTCTGTTGTGTTTCGGATTGAAGGACATTTTAACTAGAGTAACTACTGAGCATGTTGAGACTTGAACATCATATGTCTCAGGATGGTGAGCACATTGGAATGCCAAGCATTGCTTTGTAATTCAAGGTGTTGTTCAGTTTTCTTACTGTTCATGAGCGGTCGCATCGCTTACCATCAGGCGAACGGCATGCTCGTCTCGCCATACAATGCAAAAAGAAAAAAAGTTTCATTGTACCTTTTGCTAACAGCGTCCAGTTGCATCCTTGTTGACTGCGACAGGTACAGCAGTACTATGAGCATCTGTATGTGGCTAGTAGATTAGTTAGTTAGTAGTAGAACTGTCTTCTAGCATAATTGAATGAATAAGCAAAATCATATTTTTGCACTGTACAGAAATTTAGCGCAGTAGGCGCGGCACTAGGTTCATGGGGTCAGCATTGCGAAGCAGCATCGGCGCGGCTGGCAGCGTGTCGCGGACTACTGCGCCTGCGCCGTGATGATCTCAGAAGGTTGTGGGCTGACGCGCGCACGCACCATTATGCCTTGCACATGCTCACTGACATGTAAGTTTACTTTTGGTTTGTAATTTACGTTTTGGCTTTGTGAATCACAATCGCAAAGTTTAGCTTATTTATATAACTTGTGACATGTTATTATAGACTTCTATTGCTATTTGTAATTGCTATTGTTATTTATTCCAATTCTACTACATACATACATACCGGGTATCTCAAGACTGCTACCGAAAACGAAGCCGGGTGGTAGTTTTAGTGGCTACAAATACAACGCAATTAAAAATTTCGCATAGAAACGCGACAATTATTTTTTATGATTTTTTTAATATCGTCATTTTTGGGTGGTAAATCCATAGTTATTGCTAAAATAATAATTTAAACTCTCTTATATCTTAGAGTATTTATAAATTAAAGGGTATACACTATTATTTTAGGAAAAAATGTATTTACCACCAAAATATTTTATTAGGAAAAAAATTACAAAAAAAAATTGTCGCTTTTTTTTGCAACTTTTTCTGTTGCATTGTGTCTGAAGTCGCTTAAACTACCACCCGGCTTCGTTTTCGGTAGCAGTCTTGATATACCCTGTATATAAACTCACGCCTTGTTCCCAGAAGGGGTAGGCAGAGGTACCAGGGCACCCACACTTCGCCTTGTATGTTCCGTCCTACAATGTGATAGATGGAAACCCTATCGCCATATCGGGCACCAATTCCTGACTCTGGGCTGATACTGAATAGAAAAATCCAATATCATTTTGCCCAACCCGGGATTCGAACCCGAGACCTCAGCTTTGTAACCGTACCGTAGTACAACTACGCCACCGAGGTAATTCTACTAACAAAGAACGATAACCATAAAGTAATATTTAACCGTCCTATTTAATGGTTCATTAACAGTGAGCGTGTGGTGGTGTCGGAGCGCGAGACCCGCGAGGCGCTGTCGAGCGGGCGCGTGCTGTCGGCGGCGCACACGCTGAAGGCGGCGCTGGACACGGCCGACACCACGCTGTCGCACGTCGACGCATTGCACGCCACCAGGCAGCACTTGCAGGTCGTATTATATGTTTTTTATTTCAATTAATTAACCGACTTCAAAAAAAGGAGGAGGTTCTCAATTCGACTGTATGTTGCTTTTTTTTTATGTTTGTTACCTCGTTTCTCTGTACTGTGTGAACCGATTTCGACCATTCTTTCTTTGATTGAAAGCTGGTGCTTGTCGTTTGGTCCCATAAAAATATGGTGAAGATCTGATGAATATCTTCGGACCTGGAGAGGGGAACTCCTTAAAATTAAGGAGAATTGCAATAGTTCTTTTTGCATTACGTTCATAAGAAAAGTTAAGATACAGTGAGAGAGGGAAAAAGGGGTGGGGGTGAGGGGTGATAAAATTAAAATACACGTAAATTCTAATATCTTCGGCAGCTTTTAACCGATTTTAGTGATTTCTTTTTCATTGGAAAGAACGTATTAACAGGTTGATCTCAGGAACACAACATTAAGATCTGATTATCATGTTCGGACCTGGAGCGTAGAACTCCTCAAAATTTAATAGGATTTCAACGGTTCTTTTTGCATTGAGTTCAGTATAAAAGCTAGGCTACAGTGGTTTTGGGAAAAAGGGGTAGGCGCGAAGGGAGGGGGGGGGGGGAAGAAAAAAATAAACATGTGAATATTCCAATATCTTTGGCAGCTTTTAGCCGATTTTAGCGATTTCATTGTCATCGGAAAGAACATATTCCTTATGGCGTGGGGACCAAATCTTCTTCATTTAAATACCTATCAACACTAAAAAGATAAAAATAACTAAAATTTTTAATAAAAAAAATAAAAACCGACTTCAAAACAAAAATCCACTAAAAACCAAAAAATAATAAAATAATAACTAACCACTTAAAGCAAAAAAATAATAATATTTATTTCATGGAACTCGTGCACGTTGATTCATTTGCTTAATGACTTGACTAGCCAACAAATCAAAATATATGCGTAACATATTGAAGGCGGGTCGCCCAGTACCAAACATATAGATATTTAAATTAATATAAGGCATAGGTCCTACATGTTTGGTACTTGGCGGCCCGCCTTCAATATGTTACGCATATATTTTGATTTGTTGGCTAGTCAAGTCATTAAGCAAATGAATCAACGTGCACGAGTTCCATGAAATAAATATTATTATTTTTTTGCTTCAAGTGGTTAGTTATTATTTTATTATTTTTTGGTTTTTAGTGGATTTTTGTTTTGAAGTCGGTTTTTATTTTTTTTATTAAAAATTTTAGTTATATTTAAGTTAACAGATGCACTTTAATTTTTATAGTAGTTATTATATTATAAGTGTTACGACTGAATACTCAAACACTACTCAATATTATGTTACCCTTAACTACGGAATTCTCGCTTAAATGTACTGATTAAGTGCGACGCAGTTAAAAGCAATCTAATATTTGAATGGCGGTAGTGTATGCGGGCTTTAGAGCAAAAATGTAACTACTATATTGAGAACCTCTGTGGCGCAATTGACTAAACTTGATGCCGCGGGTTCTTACCCTGCACTGAGATAAATATTTATGTAAACGACAAGTATTTGCTTTTAGGTCTGAGTGCTTAAGACCCAGCAGTCTCTCGTCGTTTCTGATACACACGAAACAAGACTTTATTTGAGTTTGTGGTCAGAGTATGTGACTGTTGGATGTTTTTATTTTAACTTTTAGGAAAGGATTAGGATTACTAGTCTATATACCTGTAAGAATCATGACCAAAGAATTGAAAAATACTAGTACCTATGCTATGTATTTTCGGGAAGGCGTAGAATGGGGAATTAAAGATGTGTGGGGTTTACTGGCTTACCAGGTGTATGAAATTACAGTGATAAAAATATTATTAATGTATCTAACAGGCTAAAAAACGTGAGCTCGTGGAAGTAGTTGTGCGGCGCGTGAGTGACGCCGTGTATCGCGGTGAGAGGGCGCCACTGTCACGACGCCTGTCCGCGCGACGACGTACAGCGCTCTTATTGGCCGGTGAGGAGACGGACAAATTTTTTTTTTAAAGATTAATTTTTCTAAAAATTTATAAATATAATTTCCAATATTTAAAGGGAATTCTAGTTTATAAAGTATATTTTTAAACTGTTAGTGAACTTGTGTGCATAGGTATTTACAGCTATGACCAGTTACTTAGAATAGTAAAATGTACTTTCAGGATTGTCTCTGTTAAGTACTCGAGATATTTCTGAATAAAATTAAACCCAAATGTTTTTTTCTCAGAATTAACAAAAAGTGAGGAGGTAACTGACGCATACTTGCAAGACATAACTCCAGAGTATGAAGCATCGTTGTCGGAGGAGGACAAAACTTTCGAGACCACTGTAATGATATCTCTTGAGGCGCTTGGTGTGCTCGAACAACTGAAGGAGGCTACTGAGGTAAGAAATATCAATATTAGGACACTTTTAAAATTTATGAATTATTCTAACCTTATAGAAGTCATATTAAAATTGTTTTATGTTAAAGAGAAAGAGAGAGAGGGAGAGAAGATTACTGTTAAAATCGCGCTAAAATAAATATTAAATTATCTTAATAGATTTTGTCGTCATGGTGATTAAAATATTATTTTTATATTTGTTTATCTTTCTGTCATAATATTTACAAGCAAACATTTTCGAAATTGTTGCGTAGACGACTAATTTCAGTAATGCTCCACAAGAGGTGCATTAGAGCGCGCGCACCACTTATGTCGGAGCACTTTACCGCCCGGTCTATATATTATGTAACCATTTATATACCAAAATGAACCTAACAAAATATAGATTCTTATGGCACTAAAGTTTATTCAAAATGACCTCCGTGATTTTGAATACAGGCCTTCAATCTGCGCGGCCAGTTGTCTATCTCAGCACGAACGAGGTCCATGTCAATATCGTCGGCTGCCTTAATCAAGGATAACTTGAGTGACTCCAAATTGGAATGAGGCTTTGAGCACGCCTTTTCCTCCAAGTGTTGCCATATCTTATAATCTAACGGATTCAAATCGACTGGAGGAGGGCCAGTCTTCCTGCCAGATGAAGTCGATTTCACGCGCCGCCAGCCAGTCTTGTGTGCTCTTCGCTCTATGAGCTGGCGCCGAATTTTGTTGGAATACCCAGTGCCTGTTATTGAACGTGGTATGAGAAACAGGTTCCACAAGGTTCGTCAGGACTGTATTTTGATACACAACTGCATTCGTTTTTACACCTTTCTCACAAAAATGTACCTCTGTTAAGCCCCAATAAGAAACTCCCAACCATACCATGAGCGAGGATGGAAAATGACCTCGTTGGACACGCGGACTACGGTTGCTCGCTTCTTCACTACTGTGTGCGTACACCTTATCATTTTGTTTGTTGTAGCTTACTTCTACGGTAAAAATTTTTTCATCTGAAAAAATTATTTCCCGATATTTTTTCCCGCGTACCGCTTCAACAAAGCGCGGCATCTCTTCAGACTCAGGTCCATTAGACGAGCATTCAAACGATGTCCTGTTTTTCTTCGATATGCCCGACATTCTAAGACTCATTTAACACCCTTTTCACCGTGCTTAACCCCATCTGAAGGGCCAACAGTTTCTGCTTACGTTTGGGATTTCTATGAATTCGCGCCTTCACAGCTTTTATCACTGCTGGAGTCCTAACAGACCGAGGGTGACCACTTCTTGACCTGTCATCTACACTAGAGTCTTCATTGTATTGTTTGATGGTACGATAAACGAATCTTTTGGTTATATTCAAATTTTTCAGTATGTCAAAAATTTCAATTGGCGCGTAACCGCAACGATGCAACGCAATAACTGCAACACGGTCTTCTTTAAGCGTCCACTCCATATTTAAAAATGAGTAAAATTCTAAAATGTATACATTTTTATTTTCATGAACAATTCGAAATTCGAATTCAATAAACTTTTTTGTGGCCAGCATTCTAAAAGAAAAGTTTTTACTGTGTGACAATACTTATGACCTGACTGTGTATTTATGTCAATGAGTTTAGTTATAATATTTTTGTCTTATTATATTCTACGGTTAGTGAAGTCCATCATACCGCGATGGGTCAGCATGATGCATTGTAGCCAAACCTTTCACAATCGATCTCACGATTATACCTAGACGAATTTCATGCTCATTACAATACAAGTACGAGTGTATATTATTATCATAATCAATCTAATTTGTATATTTTCAGAAATTTAAAGTGAATATACAAAACGAATTGCTCGAAGTGATCGACTCAGTATCACGTCGCATTATCGACGAGGGTGATGTAGAACCTGACCCCGAGTGCGACGAGGACGGCGAGATACAGGACAACGAAGGAGTGACAGAGACGGGGCGACCGTTGGCAAGACTCGTCACCAGTCTTGATGAAGAGTTTAGAGCTTGCGCCGCGAGAAATAAGAGGTAGATATTTAAATTAAAGTGTTGAAATATTTTGTGTCAATTGAAATAAAAGCATTTTTTGTTAATTAAGCTAGCAGTTTATTCCATAAAAAGTGATCTTTATCACTAAATTAACATTTAAGCTAAGCAAGATGATTGCCGACACATTTTAACTACTATGTATGCTATAGTCACAATAGGCATGATGACTGATTTTGAAAAACTACTTCAGAATATTCGTATACATTAACAATACTTAAAATGAATTTAATTTTTGAAAAAAAGTGAAGATTTGCGCGAAAAATTACGTTTTAAATTTCACATTTTAACCTTTGCTCAAAAACGCCGTAATAGTAATGGCGTCCGTGTGTGACGTCATACTTTTGTTAATGCTCTCGTGCAATGTTTACGTGTATATTGTGATATATACATTTTATTATTTTTAATAGTAATACCGAGTTTTAATGTGGATCAATGATGTGTAGTTCCGCAATGTAATAATATATCGATACAATCTCCGATCAATTTGTTTATTAATGTTTCAATGGATAAGAAAGTTAAAAATATATGGCTAAAATGGAAAGGCAAGATCCAGGATCTTTATCTTTAAATTCGATGATTAATTTCCGTGAACACTACTTTGACGGAAATAATAACTTTATTTACAGTGTTCATAATGTTTGACGTGTTCAGAAAACATATCAAAATTTCAAAATTATTATAAATAAAAATAGCGATAAATATCGCAGCTACGATTCATTTATTTCCTTTCGGTATTATTATCATGCCAATCGCTGTGTATATGAGTACTGAAAAACCTTATTAATGTTCTAATTAAACAGAGATATGGAATATCGCATCATAGTTCCAAATTTTGAACTATTTGCGATGAATCCTTATTCCATGAGTAATGTTCCTTTTTCGTAGGTAGCACAAAACTGATTGCATTACTAAATATCAGATAAATATACTGAATAACATAGAAATAACCAAAGCTAGCCTACAAATTCGCGTTATGGCTAAGTAATATTTACGAAAGTGACACGTCACTCGTTTCTGATTGGCGTTTCATCTAACATGGCCGATCCTTAGGTTTGGTACTTTTATTTTTGCAAAAATATATTTAATCTTAATTAAAAACTATAGCAAATGTTTATTTTGAGAATCCTTCTATTATACATTATTATATTAAACTATAATTTCATTGATTCGTTGTTACTGTCATCATCCCCATTCGTAACACCACAAATCAAATTAAAAGATGTTTATCCCTTATGAGATTATATTGTATGATATATTTATAGCACAGTGCAAGCAAAACTAAACAGCAAATCAAGATGAGTGAATGAGATTGACTGATATTAGTTTTGTGTTTTATTTTTTATTCGGTATCTTTTAGGCTCCTGCAGCTGTGGAAAGCAGCCTTACAGAAATATCGTGTGTCGGATTCCTGTCTGCACACTGAACAGCATTACTGGAGCGCGGTGCAACAAGTTGTAAGACATTATTAAACTTAACCATAATGTATTTTACTGGTCACGTAATATCACTATGGAACGACAAATGTTTGGGCAACTATCGAATATTAGCGTGTCTGTGTTAAGAAAACCATAAGAATCGACTTACTGTTTCATGTATATGAGTTCCAAGTCGCCCATAGCAGATATACGTATTACAAATACCCTATTTTCTATGGAGATAACATTTTTAACCAACCTCAAAAAAACGAGGAAGTTCACAATTCGTTGGATTTTTATGATTATTACTCCATCACCTAAATAAGCTATAAAGTGGATGTTTTTCTATCAACCCCTCTATATCTGCTGTATCGACCAATACATGTCCCACTGCAGGCCACGGACCTCCTCTACAATCGAGAGTACGATTGAGAGTGGTACATACAGTCCACCATACTGGCTTAATACCGGTCAACTCCTCTAATATCAGTAATAATAATGTCTCCCATACAGTTGCAGCTCCTTCTCACAGAGTACCTGGAGATCGAGAGCGTCCCGCTATCAGCTCAGCGCTCCAACACGGTTCCCGAGGGAACGGGCCCGGTGCTGCGACTCACAGACTACTTCGCCAAGAAGAGACCGCAGAGGCAGCATACTAAGCTGTTTAGATTTTCGGGTGGGTATTTTTAATATTTAATATACCCATCAGTCACATATATAGTCCTGGCCCAACACTAAGATCGAGTCTTGTGTCGTGGGTATCAGGAACTACGAGAGACTTTTTGGTCTCACAAACACCCAAACCCGAGAAACTTGTGGGCCTCAAAAGTATTTCTCTTAGTGCGGGGATCGAACTCGCGGCGTCCCGTTTCACTGCCTGGCTATTGTTTTGTTACTCGATAAATGTGAGAAGATATTAAAGTAATGCTTGGAAAAGGTTCATTATTTCAACATTCCAAATCAACGCAAAGAATTAAGTACCTAATTAGTAATTAGCATTTCTTTTTCGGACACATGATGCAAAAATGCTAAATTAAAACAAAAATAAGATTGTTTTGATTTTTTATACAACAGTAACTCGCTACAAGTTAATTTAGTATCGATAAAATCTATATTCATATTACGGTGGCAGCCTGCGGTCCCGTGACGACGGCGTCGACTCGGCGGCACGCGCACCCGTTAGTGTGCAGCCCGCAGGCGAGCCATCTGCACGCCGTACTGCCCTTACTGCACGGACTCTGCCAACACATCGAGTCCATCGGAGGGTGAGTCATAGATTAGTATTACATACAGAGATAGATGCGCAACTCTACTTTTTTTTTTTTTTTCATCGTGTTTTCGCCATCCGAGTGCCCGCTAGCCAAACGCGCGAAATTTTATATTTGTTATGTCAATATTACAAAATTGTATATTTTGTATCTTTCGTAACCTTTTGTAATTTTAATCCATATCAAGTTGAAATTGTTTTTAATATCAAGAAATTTGATAATATCAACATACAAAATATATTTTTAAGTTCAGTGGTACCACCAATGGTTGTCTGTCAGAAATTGCCTTGTGCGATAAGACCGCCAATTGTACTTTTTTCTCTAGTTTGAATTGTTTCCTTTTGTTTTATTTATGGTGTACAATAAAGCTTATATAAATAAATAAATACACCACCGCCATTTAAAAATTATATATAAACTGTATGTATGTGTCAGCCCATATACGTCCCACTGCAGGGCACGGGCCTCCTCTACAATCGACAGTACGATTGAGAGTGGTTAGGCCATATAGTCCACCACGCTAGCCTAGTGCGGGTTGGCAGACTTACATACCATAGAAATTTTATAAATCGCTATGGTATGCAGGTTTCCTCACGATGCTTTCCTTCACCGTTTTAGTGCGTGGTGATTGACTGTCAATACACACATGACTCCGAAAAGTCAGAGATGTGCCCTGGGATTCGAACCCGCGACCACCGTGAACATGTTGGCAGTCGCGTCTAGTCCGTTTACCAACAGGCCACCACGCACTTTATAAACTACTTACATGTTTTTTTTTCTCGTTTTCACCAGAGCGTGGCGCTCGAATCGAAATAATCGTTTTCAATATTTTTTATGTACGTAGTCGGACCCCTATGGGGTGAGTGTCAGTGCTAAAAACTGCACTCTCTACATCTCATATGAAAATATTTTCCATTTTTCTACAATAAAATACAAGAAACATGGAAAAAAAATTACCAAAGGAGATGGGCCAGAAATGTATGGGCCTTGGGCCGTTTGTAGTACATTACACCAAATTTACTTAGTGAAATTGGCATTCGATTTCTGTATGAAATACTATTATACGTTACATATTAGCTTTATACAAAAATAAATACCAAGCCAAGAACAGCAACACTACAAGGGGACAATATGGCGTCTGAAACGGCATGTTTGACAACCTATGTCAAAACTTGACATTTATGAAATATGAAGTCGTAATTCGTTTTCCTACAGGGTATATCAAGACTGCTACCGAAAACGAAGCCGGGTGGTAGTTTAAGCGACTTCAGACATAATGCAATAGAAAAAGTTGCAAAAAAAGCGACAATTTTTTTTTGTTATTTTTTTCCTATGACCAAATTTCGGTGGTAAATACATTTTTTTCCTAAAATAATAGTGTATACCCTTTTATTTATAAATAATCTAAGGTATACAAGTGTTTAAATTATTATTTTAGCAAAAACTATGGATTTACCACCCAAAAATGACGATATTTAAAAAATCATAAAAAATAATTGTCGCGTTTCTTTGCGAAATTTTTAGTTGCATTGTGTTTGTAGTCACTAAAACTACCACCCGGCTTCGTTTTCGGTAGCAGTCTTGAGATACCCGGTATAAATCAAATATTATTTTTAGTCGTCTGTGCTATAAATTACTGTACTCTATATAACTCGTAAATGTTTTTACGTCAACGGAATTAGTATCATACTTTATTGATCATCTTATATAATATAACATAATGTCTATACAATAAATTGCAACAAGTCTGTCAGAATCTCGTCATGTTTATAGTTATTTAATATTAAGAAAGTGTACCTATATCTGGCCGTAAGTGCGGTGCATAATACTTGCTAAACAAACTATTTAAATAATCCACAGTAAAAATCTGCTAGGCATGAGATACAGCACGGCACAGACTGATCACTTGTCGCGACTGCTAGCATCTGTATCAGCCCATATACGTCCCACTGCAGGGCACGGGCCTACTCTACAATCAAGAATACGATTGAGAGTGATTAGGCCATATAGTCCACCACGCTGGCCTAGTGCGGGTTGACGGACTTACATACCATAGAAATTCTTATGAATCGCTATGGTAAGCAGGTTTCCTCACGATGTTTTCCTTCACCGTTTTAGTGCGTGGTGATTGACTATCAATACACACATGACTCCGAAAAGTCAGAGGTGTTCCCTATGTGCATATGAATAAATAATCATTTTATTATTAGGCATATGCACTTAATAAGCTCTTAGTTATTATAGTCCATACAAATGAATACGCTATAAAAATGGAATCGAATCTGATAGCAGCCATGTTTATTTCTATACCTTAATGTCTAGTAAAAGAACATACTAGCAATCATTTCTGTACAAGCTAACATTTCAAACATTATATTTAGTCTACCCCTAGAAGTCTAATATACTTTAGTATATTAGACTTCTGCATACTTAAAAATAATATTATCCTAAGGTTTAAGATATTATTTTTCAAATAATGTATTTGACATTAATTCTAACTGGTTATTTCTGAGCACACATAAGGAAAAAGTAGGATTAATTGATGAAAGAAAACTAAAATCAAACAAAACTTAAGGACAATAAAGTACAACCAGATCTTGCTTTATATTTTTTATTTATATTCGCCTAAAAATAATCTCCAGTCAAAACATCTAGGAACAATGCCAGTGCTCCTATATTGTACTATTGGTAGCCCAACCTAAAGGCTAAATACCACAGTATAATCGTGGTATGAGTACAGCAACCCACTGTCCAGTATCCAGCCATGTTCCTTTCAACATGAAGCACTTGTGGGTGTTAAGTATGTCCAAAAGAATCGAGATTGATACAATCTTTTTACGGCGGAGTTGGAATAAAATCTTGCTCATTGTCTACAGCTTGATTTATTTGCAGCCAGCAGTTTGTACAGATAATTGCTTGTCCTGATAACTAAAACAAAATAAAAAAGATTTAATATTGAAGATATCGAAGAATTATGATGAATAAATAACTCTTTGCAGTCACATGTGTATGATCCCAGGTCTTCTTCTTTAAACAATAGCGGACTATTGTTTAAAGAAGCATCTTAGCAGGCCGGCCGGATAATTGTATGAAATGTCTTGGGGCAGTCATCTGATGCCATTAGATATTCCTCCTGGACGGCATTTGTGCTTACCATCAGACATAGTGTTGTTATTAAGGATATAATTATAATATAATATATTATACATAACACAAGATCATCTGAGTGTCCAGAGGGAAATAAAAGAAAATGTAATTCATTTAACAATTTAAACAACAATATATAAAATATCACTTCTTACATATTTATGTACTAGTAGACTTGTCCTGTGGACACAATGCAATTCAGCTCTAACATGAATACTTTTGTAATACTCCATACTTTGTATTGACCTTGATTAATTGGCATAAAACATACATTTCCCAAATTAATGAAGAAAATAGAATACTTACTTCTTGTTCTGCCATTTCAGCAATAAAACGTTTTGAAATACTCTACACGAGAGTGAATTGGCAGCCCATGTAGTTACTAAGATTCTGTTGAATGATAGAATCCATTTCAATTTTTGATTGCAGAAGTGCAATTCAACCATTTCACAACAATTGCAGAAGTGCAATTCAAGCAAAGCGCCACTTTTGATGTGCTGAAAAGCAGAATTGTGGGTTAGAAGAGAAATATGAACATAGAAAAACATAACAGTATTACTTACATGTGGCATTCAAAATAATAAATAATATGTTTACTCACCAAAATACGAACTAGTAATTGCGTTTAAACGTCAAGATATATCATCTGCGAGAATCAGAATCCATAACACAAAGCCAGGTATACAGAGAAGCAAATACACATTTGCGAAATGCATGCGAATAATAAAAAATAATACGAATTACGGCCACAGACGTAGACAGATAACACAGAATTTTGCAATTGCTGTCAAGTTAAACATTTTCGTTCTTAAACTAAAATCATGTAACATAATTATAATAATAAAAGTGACTTCTTTAACAACATATATCGTCTTTTAAAAAGCGAAGAATATGGAAAAAGAAATATAGACAGTAATTATAATTTGTAGGGGGGTTTTAAAAATAAGACATATTCAAGTTAAAGATAATGGGTTCGCGCATTTTTGAACGAAATGACAATTAGGCATCATGGAGGACAGATTATAGAAGAAAATATTGCTTCTGTACTAAAACAATCACATTTTTGTATAAAGCCCCCTGTTGTCCAAGAAATCTAAATGTATTTTATTTGAATTCCACATTTTTTTCTAGAATTTGTATTAGACGTACACAAAACGGTCCAAAATAGCACATCTCCTTTCTGGCTTGCTCAGATTTATGAATTCTCATTTCATTATTTTAATATATGTACTGAATATTCAAGCAATTATTTGTCTAGTAATACGATGTATATGAACTTCAATAAAATTACAACACCTTTACAGAGGCGGCGAGTGTTCCCTACGTGCGTTTATAACAGACTACGTGCGTACGGGTGAGAGTGAGAGGTTGGCCGGAGCCGCGCGCGCCGCTATCGAGGAGGCTATGAGGGCCAGTGGCGCTTGGAGGGAGAGAGGTCCGCCACCTCCCACCACTATCAAGTCTGGGTGATATTGTGTTTGATATAGTATATTATGTTTAGGTAGTTTTATGTAGATGGGAGGTTTGGTGAGGCTAGTTATTTTGAAGGGAGGTAAATAAAGAATGAAATTATTTTTTGAAGAAGTTGATGAGTATCCAAATAGTTGGAAAAGATTCAGCAGTGAATTGTAGTTGAATAGTGTTTACCAACAGACTTACCCTGATAATAATCTAAATGTTATATTCGATAATTCTATATTCAAAGACACGTG
This sequence comes from Hyles vespertilio, assembly GCA_009982885.2. Lineage (NCBI taxonomy): Eukaryota > Metazoa > Arthropoda > Insecta > Lepidoptera > Sphingidae > Hyles > Hyles vespertilio. The sequence goes on along the minus strand of CM042825.1, from coordinate 10,465,669 downwards.
CAAGCATTTATGTGCCACTAAACAACGCGTGTGTGCATCCAGGTCTATGACTGTTAGTGTCATTATTCATAATTTTGAAGTAGTAGCTAGAGGCATGCTAAAAGTTTCGACTAGAGCCAGTTTTCTGTGAATACTAACTAAAATGATATGTAATAAATAAAAATATAACTTAATTATTTATTTCTAGCGACCGTCACCGCGTAATATTCACCTGTTGCGGCGCATCATGGCGCGCGATCGCGGCCGGCGTGGTGGGCGCGCGTCGCTGCGGCGCGTGCGGCGGCGCGGAGGCGGCGCGCGGCGTGGTGGGCGCGCTGCACTGCCTGGCCCGCGCCGCGCACGCCGCCCGCGCCGCCCCCCCGCCGCGCACCGCCGCCGCACGCGCCGCGCGCTGGCTCGCAGACGACGATATTGTGCGCTTCCTGAGGTCGCTGCATAACTACCGTGCCACTGATATGACTAGTGCTGATGATAAGGATTCGCATGTTAGTATTTTTTTTCTTCACCTTCATCATCTGTGTAACCAGTATCGACGTGAATATCATATGTATCGTCAATGTCATAATTATGATTTTTTAGATCACCAACACCATTATGATGTGCGTTATTAATATCATCACCATCATCATTATGTCACCAATACCACAATGAAAAACATAATCATCATTGCCCTCAGCAAAAAAATGTTTACTGTTTGGTAAAAACCACTCAAATAGAAAAAAACTCCACAGTTTCAACAGGACGCTATAGATATCCTAAGGTGAAACCTTTGTTCAGCAATACACTTCTTTTAAAGGACGATGATGACGGTAATCAATGTCATGTCTATAATTGTTTTCTTTTTCGTATCACCACCTTATACAATTTATATTTAATTACCAGGAGCTGAAACAAGCGTACGAGCGTGAGGCGGAGATACTGGGCTCGAGCCTGGGCGACGGCGCCATCGCGCGCAAGGAGATCGTCGCCGACATCAACACGCTCGCAGACTTGGCTGTCATGTGCGAGACCATGGTCAGATTTTTCTTTAACTTATCTCATCCCACTGCTGGGAAAAGGTCACCCCCATTTCTAAATAAAATATGATTGATTGATGGAAGTTGTTGATTGATCGTGGTTGTAATCATGGTTAGATATTAATGTATAATTTAAAGCCTCGAATTTTGACTCACAAGCAATTTTAACTAAGGTTAAGATTGAATTTAATTATGGCAGCAGTATCTAAAGAAATCAAAAATATTTAATATCACTTAATTAGCAAAGTTAGGAAGCCAAAATGTCTCCAGTATGATATTTAAGATAGTCACATTGGTATGCCGTATTCCTTGATGGTAATTTTTTTTCACAGGATTGGCTAAGCGCGAACATACGGAGCATACCTTCAATGTTGTCGGGAGCTGTGAAGCTGTCAGACAAATTCATCAATGATATACAGTCGGTGGCGTCTGTGTTCGATGAAATATCACAAAAATGCTTACTGTTCTTACATTTAGAGGTGAGGATTCTTTTAATGTAAATTAAAATAATTTAAAATTATTTAATTTATTGAAAGTTTTCTTTTAGACATTTTTATTGCACTTTTCTGTAAATACATTTATCGATAAAATCCTTGGAAAAATTATCGATATAATTTTGATTTCTAAATATGAATCGAATAATTTATTTTGGCATTTTATCAAACTGTGTGGTTTCTAAATTCTGTAATGTTTTATTTTATTATGAATGATTTATAGCTTTAGCTTCATGCTTCTAGTAAGTCGTGTTGAAAATCTTTGGAAAAAGCATATAATCAGCAGTGTATTTATCCTAGAGATAATTCTGGTACACGATTGGCATTTAAGGTGAAGGTTTGCTAACACTTTCTCAATAAATTGGCAAAATCACTTTAAAATCTTATCTTAATGTGCTATATATATTTTTATATGTATATTTGTGAATATATATATTAAAAGTGTATACTTTTGCATATGTGTATCTGTATGTATACCGGGTATCTCAAGACTGCTACCGAAAACGAAGCCGGGTGGTAGTTTTAGTGGCTACAAACACAATGCAATTAAAAATTTCGCATAGAAACGCGACAATTAATTTTTATGATTTTTTAAATATCGTCATTTTTGGGTGGTAAATCCATAGTTTTTGCTAAAATAATAATTTAAACTCTTTTATACCTTAGAGTATTTATAAATAAAAGGGTATACACTATTATTTTAGGAAAAAATGTATTTACCACCCAAATATGGCCATAGGAAAAAAATAACAAAAAAAAATTGGTCGCTGTTTTTTGCTACTTTTTCTGTTGCATTGTGTCTGAAGTCGCTTAAACTACCACCCGGTTTCGTTTTCGGTAGCAGTCTTGATATACCCTGTATATTATGTGTTGTTTATAAAATTATAACTATCTTGACATTTGTGTTAATTTAGGCGCCTACTTTGTTTTCTCTCTGCACCATCCAAAGGTAGAGTGGCAGAGAATGCCTCAGGCATTAAGTCCGCCTTTATACAATATTGTATATAGAGCATAAATAAATAAAAAAATTGGAATATTGTTTTTAATTGTGACTTGTGTTATCAGATGCGCATCGAGTGCTTCCACTACCTGGGCCAGGAGGAGCGCGACGGCTCGGAGGGCGGCGAGGGCCCGGCGGCGCGCGGCGGCGCGGGCCGGCTCGCGCATGCGCTGCTCGCCGTGCACGACCTCGCCGCGCCCGTGCTCGCGCCGCAGCGACTCGCTGTGGGTATTGCATACTTATATACATACATATATCGCACGTTGAAAACAAAACTGACATTAAACGAAAAACCACTTTTTTCAGAATAGGCGTTTAAAGATTTTGTAACTTTTATAAGTTCCATAACTCGACTATGAATTGAAATAGACCTGATGTTGTTGCTTTTGACATCTAGCGATACAATAAGTGACTTATTAAAAAATTGATTTTTGGACATGACGTAGTTATTTCTGTAGATTTAAGATCTTGCTGTAACTCAATTCCGCCAAATTTCGTATAGTGTCACTTTTGTTTTCAACGTGCGATATATATTATAGATGCGTACATACGTATTGACAGTTAACACATAATATGAGCTATACATACTAATTATTATACATGCCCACATACGTATTTACACATGTGAGCTCCCATACGCCGTCAGTATTATACATACATATCGCACCTTTAGAATTAATGAGATCGAACTAAAAAATCCTTATTTTTATTTATTTTTTTGAAATATTCATTAAAGATTTGTACTTATGGAAACTATCGCACCCCTGGTGCAACAATGTCACTTCTGAAAAAATTGCAAAGGTTGGATGGTTAAAAATAATCTTACAGTATATTTTTTACAATAATATGGGGTCATTATTTTAACAGTGTGTTTAATTTTGATATTGTAATATGAGCTATTCATCTTGTTTGTGTCTTGAAATATCACTATTTTATATGATATCAAAGTTTCAATTGCTTCTTTTGAAAAGTTGCATTTTTGCATAAGTGACATTGTTGCACCGGGGGTGCGATATGCCCTCCCACTCACTGTTAGTATTGCGTACATGCGTAGAAGGTTACACGTAGGCACGCACTTACGCACGCATCACTCACGTACGAGTACATGTGTCCATATGTACAATTAGAAAATGAGTAGGAATAGAAAAAAGGAAATGTATGACATAAAGTTCAAGAGTTTTTTGTTTGATGCTGTAAATCGAGTGTCTGTAAAAATGTTCTACTAAATAAATTTGGGGCGCAATTCTATGCAATATACCAATAAAAAAATGTATGATTAAAGTTTTACGTATGATGGCCTCATCATACATATTACAATGATTAAATTTTAAACTATCTCCAATAAGCAAATTAACAACTGAACAATGAAATGAAATGAAAATAACTTATTGAATCCATTAAAATGTTCAACATCATTTAGATTCAGTCATTTTTTATCTATCACCCGGTTCGCAAAGCGGTTTTCACTAGAGAAGAACGGGCAAGAAACTCTAGTGTTGCTCTTTTCAAAACCAGTTTACAATGTCGGATTTATTACAAAATTTACAAGTTGTACAATGACAAAATAGTACCTGGTGCAATTTTATTTTCCACTGTCACTTGGTATATTACTTATTATGACAGCCTCCGTGGCGCAGTTGGTTTGACGCCGCCTGTGAAACGAGAGGCCGCGGGTTCGATCCCCGCACCGAAAGAAATGTTTGTGCGGACCACAAATATTTCTTCCGGGTCTGGGTGTTTGTGAGACCGAAAAGTCTCTCGTAGTTCCTGATACCCACGACACAAGACTCGATCTTAGTGTGGGGTTAGGACTATGTATGTGACTGTTGGGTGTTATTTATTATTATTATTACTGGTGGTAGGTCTCTCATATGTGAGAGGCTGCCTGGGTGGGTACCACCGCAATGTCTATTTCTCTCGTCAAACAGCAGTTTAAATGCACTGTTGTGTTTCGGATTGAAGGACATTGTAGCCAGAGTAACTACTGGACATATTGAGACTTAACATCTTGTGTCTCAGGATGGCGAGCGCAGTGGAATGCCAAGCATTGCTTTGTAAATCAAGGTGTTGTTTGGTTTTGCTACTGTTCATGAGCGGTCGCATCGCTTACCATCAGGCAAACGGCATGCTCGTCTCGCCATTCAATGCAATAAAAAAAAACTGTCAGCTTTCTTTTGCGACTTTAATATAGGTACCTGTACAAATAAAAAAAATTGCACTCCGGGAGTGCCGGCAGAAGTGAAAACTTGATTATTAACGTTGAGCATGTTTGATATTTTGGAATGGTTAGGGAATAATTTTGCACCAATTGCTTTATCAGTATAAAAATACTATCATTTATGTGGTAGAATACAATATTCATTTATTGCGCTATCGTACACAAACATGACAATTTATATTACATTAAAAATTTTACACTTTAAAACTATTACAATTATTTTACATTAAAAAGTTTATCTCTCCGAAAAATCAACTTTCATCCATAATTTCAACGACTTTTTCACCATCATCATTACCAGAACTATCATCGCCAATCTCTAAAACTGATACGATAGGTTTATGGTAGCTGAAGTAAGAAACGAACAGTTTTGATTCGAACCTATTTAAATGTCTAATAAAGACCGCATCAAGTAGTAGTTTTGTATTTCGTTGTGCTAAAATTGCGATCATTCGACATAGTTAAACCAAATTCATTATTTAAAAATTCAATTAATAGTTGATTTTTATCGTCTGCGAAGTTTATGTTGAAATCTCCACTCAAAATCATTGGCAATTCATCAAAGCTTTATAAACTGACAGCTAACTGACAGCTGTCTACTCTCCATCCGTCTTACGCGTTTCGTCTTACGATCAGGTCACGTGTCCTGACGCGAGTTTAAGGTTTTATACCCATTACAGAAAAAGTGCTCAACGCCGCTAAAGAAGTTTTCACTTCAAAAATATATTTGTGCGCGCAGTACATATTCAACGGCATCGGCGAGATGATGTCCGCGGCGGTGGTGTGGCGCTGGCAGGGCGAGGGCGGCGGCGGCGCGCGCGGCGCGGAGGCGCGGCTCGCCACGCTGCGCCACTGCCTCGCCGCGCTGCACCTGCCGCACGACGGACTGCACCGCGCGCACGCCTACCTGCACCTGCTCAACTGCACGCCGGAGGTCAGTCCGGTCACTAGACGTATTTAAATTAATTATTGGATCTCTCTGTGTGTTCTATCGTCTGTTCCACGGGGAATGCTCCGAACAGTTGTTTGAGGTGGTACCACCTTTGCACCACACGTCGCCGCAGTAGAGTAAATTCACACCACCTGGAAGTATACCGTTCCCGAACGGTACGTATCAGGCGTTCTTTCTTACCACGTTCGTGCGGTTGCACTGCACTCATGCCATCTTACTCAGCACTATGACCTCTCCTTCTTGAAACGAGATTTAAAGACAATGCTCTCCTAAAGGTAGGCAGCGACTTTGTTGTGCTGGTCCCCTAGCACTGCAGAGATCCATGAGCAGCAGTAGACCCTTACCATCAGCCGCTTGCTCGTCTGCCTACATGACAATAAAAATATATAGGAATAACAGTAATGAGAAGATTGCAGAATGCAGTGCCTAGAATTATTTTACCAAGCAAGGAAAGTGTGATAGTAATTATTTCTACGTCAGTTTTACGTCATGTAAACAAATAATAAAAGTTGTAAAGACTAATAACAGAAGAAGATAAAAATAATTCGCGCGTAAATGACAAGCGGAGTGTTTATGTATGCTACTTTTGCACATCAAAACATCGTAATTTGTTCTAGAACATCATTTTAATTAATTTAATAAGTGCAACACCAATTTATTTATATACGTATTAAATGATTTTCAAAAACAATCCAACATTCACGAATATTGTGAACATTACACTACAGTAATTAATATCAACATTAAACTACAATACCCCGCATTAATCAACAGGAGATAATAACATCAGTGCGCGAGAAAGGCGCTCAGTTCACGGAGCTGGAGTACCTGAACGCGTTCAAAGTGATCGGCGCGCGGCGCGGCGTGGCGCCCGCCGACATGCGACACCATCTCAAACTACTCTCCGCCGCGCTCGGACACGTCGGCGTCACTGTGTAGACTCAACACTAGTCTAACGCCCGAATACTGGAACGCCATTCAAATAATAAGTTACTCTTAACAGCCCACGGCCCACTTAGCCAGTACATACCGGGTATCTCAAGACTGCTACCGAAAACGAATCCGGGTGGTAGTTTTAGTGACTACAAACACAATGCAACCAAAAATTTCGAAAAGAAACGCAACAATTATTTTTTAAGATTTTTTAAATATCGTCATTTTTGGGTGGTAAATCCATAGTTTTTGCTAAAATAATAATTTAAACACTTATATACCTTATACCTTAGATTATTTATAAATAAAAGGGTATACACTATTATTTTAGGAAAAAATGTATTTACCACCCAAATATGGTCATAGGAAAAAAAATTAAAAAAAAATTGTCGCTTTTTTTTGCAACTTTTTCTGTTGCATTGTGTCTGAAGTCGTTTAAACTACCACCCGGCTTCGTTTTCGGTAGCAGTCTTGATATACCCTGTATAAGCGGGATTAACTTAGTTAAGCGCAACTTATATTTAAGTTGCGTTCCAGTATTCGGGCGTAAATCATTCCTACGCAAAGAGCCCTATATAGAAAAAAGAAAGAAAGAAAAACTATTTATTAGTCACTGAGGCAATGTATATACAACAAACATTGAGGTATTATACTAGAGCGGACATCGGGAACAAAATCTCTGTGTGTTTTGCGTGCACACGGGAACCCAGTGAAGCGAGTGCGAAGATTATGTTACTGCGTACGCGTGACAGAAACAGAAATAGAAGGAGCGGTACGTTATCGTTCTTTTTGTTACAAACATTTTGTTTGCAATTTCTAGTATACTATCTCAATGTACAACAAAAATTAATATCAAGATATATAACTTAATAATGAAAATTGGCTGATCCTGACTGTGACTGGTAGGTAGCCACTCAGCTTCATATTGTGATGTGGTGCAAACCACAACACAACGCTGATTTATGTGACGTACGGTCGTCAAACCAACCTATCAACAATATTTGTAAATAAACGAAAATGATACTTATAACGACTACTACGAATATATCGACCATTTTTTATAGGATATTGGCACTGTTTAGAGAGTAGAACACCCCTTAGTGACGTAAGAATGTCGTAACTCACAGTTTGAATTCACCTGTATATCCGGATACGATCATCTTTATCCATCATAGACATGTCGCGTCGATATATATTATATCTACTGTCTGTACTGCATGGAAGGTACCACCAGGTATAGTGTGTTTTGTCATGCCAGCACAAAATAATACAGAAGAGTGACGTTTGACCACGAAAACTCCTCCCTTTTTTAGGTGCACTGGCTTGTTGTGTTATTAACATAATACGCTCGAACCGCACTAATGGATGATCAGTTATTATAACTGCGGGCAATACGTAATACTTTTTTTTTGCATATTATATTCACAACATATATGTTTTTATGTTTCCAAAAACATGTTTTTAGTTTTAAGTTAAATAGAAGACTTGTAAATAATAGCGCTACGCTTAATTACTTTGCAATATTAGCATGATACTTTAAAACTGGATGTATTAGAGATTAATCAGATATTTATTTGAAATAGTTATCTAAAATAGTTAACTAAAAATTCGTGCATAAGCTGTGTTTAACTTTAGTTTTTATAGATTTTTAAGTATTATATAGTTATTTCCATTTACAATTATGGAAAACAATATAATGTGCATATTCTTATTTGAAGTTTTATTTTTTCTTCTGCCTGGCATTATCCCGGCCGATGCCAGGGTCCGCCTTCCGGAAAATTCTTCCCCATTTCGCCCGATCTTCGGAATCCTCAATAGTAAGGCCATTAGCTCTCACATCTTCCTTGACGTCATATAGCCAATGCTTCTTTGATCTGCCCCTCGATCGAGGTCCGGGAATATTGAGGCTCGGGCACGCATTACCGACGTACCCCTGTGGTTTCATAGATGTTACTTCGAGAAGATATGTTTAAATCTGCGAGCGAGGTTGGTACTTTTAAAGGATAATATATACGTGATTCATCAATCCATGATTTGAACAAAATGACTGTAATGCACTTCGTAGAAAGCCTAATGCTGTCCGAGTAAAAGCTAAATCGAATGGATTCACCCAGCCCTATCACTTATCAGTTTACCACACTTATTATGACTTACTTGCAAGTTCAAAGTAATATATGGTGGAGAAATATGGAGATTTAAAATATAAGTTACTCTGTACTTTAAACTTATACACTCCAACTGCGGCATCAAAACAAGCATAATACCTACTACGTTTTAGACAAAGATGACACACTAACGCCCTAATACTCAAACGCGACTTAAATATTATGTAGCCACATAATATGTAGCATTTATCAACGCAAATCCCGATTAAGTGTACTAGCTCATCAATATTTGAATGGCGTTTGAGTATTCGGCCGTAAGTGCATTACGTTCAGAAACAACATTATTTGGTACCTACACAAAGTTCCAGAAATACATATATCTGACCATAGATTCATATGGGCGCGTTCCATTAGGCGCTTACGGCGCCCAAAACATTTGCGTTCCATTTGACGATCACGATCGTCGTGGTCGCGGTGAACACGTCATTGATGACGTCATGGCAAACGCTCACGCGACTTGGGAGTCGCGACGACCCACGACGACCCATGTTAAGAGGTGGGTCGTGGTGCGCCACAGATCTTGGGAGTGATCTGTGTGGTGCGCGTTGAGAATATTGGCGGGATTTTGAAATGTCACAACAACAAAAATTTCACCGGAGAAAATTACCTTAAGCGTATAATGCAACCTAACCTTATTACAGCTATTTTAAAATATTTATTACCTTAACGCTCAAAACGCCCCATAACCCGTTCCACTTGGGTTTGCGATTGTAACGCTCACGAGCAAGTGGAACGGTAAATATCGCGGTCGTGAGCGTGGTCGTTGTGATCGTCAAATGGAACGCGCCCTATGTCATTACATCTGGCAGTGACAGGCGTCAGCTGTCACCGTCAGACGTCATCACGTCAGTACTATTGAGTATTGACAACACAACCAAACATACAAAAGCAGTTGCGTTTTTGTAATTTGTTTTGATATATAATTTTGCATATAACTAAAGCACAAGTTAACAAAGATGTCTGAAATAGATTTAGCAGAATTACGGAAGCAGTGCATAACAAGTTTGTATTTGTGCACGGATAATATATCGAAGTATATGGACACAGAGAAAGACGCTGAGTTTACAAAGCTACAAGAATACGTAAAAACATATTGTTTGCTGGAAGCTCAGCAAGAAGTAGCTGTGCAAGCGTTGGAGAAAGCAAAGGTTGTATGCACTGCTTTGCCATCTTATTGTTTTTACGACGATGCAAAACAGTTAATGCAAAAAAAAAAAACAAAGAATAGATAAGGATCGTTAGCTGTATTATAACTTCAAGTGGTTCAATTTCTAGTAAACCTACCTAAATGCATTTAACTACTACTTTTTAGTCTCAAGATATGTCATCCAAACTATATTTATTAGTTCATATCGGGGCTGGGCTTTAGAATATTAAGGCACTAGGAGAGGGATGAAAGTGATCAAATGTGGTTGGTATTGCGGCCCTGTTTACAACACTACCATTCTTATGTTTATCTCATATTGGACACAAATTTGACAAACCTGAAAGTCAGCATTCATATTATTGGTGTTATGGGGTAAATCAGTTCATTTTCTATTTTTAAAATGTTTTTAAAAAACGTAACTTAAGCTCTATTGCATCCTACATAATAATTGGGTTCTTTTAAATCATGGATCCATTTGACAATGTTTATATGATGTTCCAGAAAGAAACAAATACATCAAATATAGAAACATTGGAAGAACGGTTCAAACAGCAATTAAATAATCTTGCCAGCAAAAGGACTAATACAGAGAAGCATCCTTATATTTTAGAACTCCGAAAGAGATATGAAGCTGGTGTACAAAGGGCACACCGTAAGTATATCTGTATAACAAAAATATTGAGTATTTTGCAAAAACATGCTCTATTGCATAAAAGTATATATTTTTCAGAAAATTTGGACGAGTCAGACCTGGCAATAACTGAAGCTCAAACTGAATATGTAAGTATGAAAAGATCCTCTTAGAAGGTTTAGTACTAATTAAGGATAATCAGATTTTTTTGATTCATCATGATGGTGTCCATGATTTACAATGAAAACATATTTAAATATATTTAAAGGGTCAAGTATCAACATTAACAGCTATGGGAGAATGGTTTCTTAAATTTCTGTTCTGTATCAGCCCATATAAGTCCCACTGCAGGGCACGGGCCTCCCCTACAATCGACAGTACGATTGAGAGTGGTTAGGCCATATAGTCCACCACGCTGGCCTAGTGCGGGTTGGCGGACTTACATACTATAGAAATTCTTATAAAGCGATTTATATGGTATGCACGTTTCCTCACGATGTTTTCCTTCACCGTATTTAGTGCATGGTGATTGACTATCAATACACACATGACTCCGTAAAGTCAGAGGTGTGCCCTGGGATTCGAACCCGTGACCACCGTGAACATGTTGGCAGTCGCATCTAGTCCGTTTACCAACAGGCCACCACGCACGTAAATTTATGTGTATATTTATGTGTACACTCTGAAATAAAACTATTTGTATGGATTACTACAAAGCTGTAAAGTAATCAAAACTTTCATTTTATAAATTTGTTCAGGCATATTAGATTAGAGTCATTGGTGAACATACATAAACAAGATTCAGACAAATCGCGAATTTTCTCCTTTTATTGATGGATTTGCGTGACTTAATTATTTATTTTCAGTTGGATCCCATAACAAAAAGACCAATAGTAGATCCAGTGAAGAACCAAGTGTGTGGCCATATATATGAAAGGGAATCAATCATGTCCCTTATTAATACGAAGAAAAGGACAATATGTCCAGGTAATTTTTAGTTTTATTGAGGCTTATTTTCTACCAGCAATTTCGTATTTACGAAAATGCTGATGAATAAATAAATATGCTATATGTTATAACTATTTAAATAATGTTCCGTAGATAACATTTTTAGTCATTTTTTCTATTTATAAGGGCATATTATCATAAATATTTTTTCTACATTGTCCAACAATATTTTTTTTTCAGTGGCTGGCTGCGGGAATAGACAACAAATATTCAAAAACCAACTGGTAGCTGATGATGAGTTGAGGTTCCGGCTCACTCTCACACAACATTCTACTATGATACAAGAGAGAACCATATTGGATTTGGATAACTCAGAGACACAATAAATACTAAAGTTAAGGTTAAATAAATATACCTAAGGTCTCATAAAGTTATTTTTGTTCTTTACCAAGTAGGTATAGTCCTTGCAAAAGACTTTCCTGATGTGCACACAAGAGTCAAGACACATTGCATTGTTATGAATAAGTTCAGCTTGTATTTGTAGATGAATATAATTATATTATATATATAATCATAATTATTGTTTTCAATACAGAGATATGAATAAAAATAAGACACCACATGAGTTCCATCTCAATTGTGATGCTACCGAAAAAGAAGCATGTATTCTAAACATCATTTCAATGTACAGATATGTCTGCATATGTATTAAGCCAATAAACGTCCCACTGCTGATCACAGGCCTTATATACAAATTACTATCGAGGGCCTCATCTACAATCGTCGAGACGACGCGACGATTGAGTGGGGTTACGCTGTATAGTCCATGACGCTGGCCTAATAAGGTTTAGCGTTTAGACTTTACATAACATAAAATTTCTTACAAATCACCATGGTATACAGGTTTCCTCAGGTTTTCTTTCGCTGGTGTACTGCCTGGTGATTGACTCTTAATATACACGATTGTAGAAAAGTCCACAGCTCTGACTTTTTCCTGGGATTTGAACGCGCGACCGCTGTGACTAGATACATAGGTTGTAGCAATAAAATGCCAATGGCCACACGCAGGGCCGGCGTTAGGGTAGGGCGCGCACGGGGCGACCGCCCAGGGGCGCCAGACTACCAGGGGCGCCGCAGGCGCCCCTTATATTAGCTTGTTGGGCAAGTCTCACTTAAATCTAGATACAAAGTCTGTCAGAATGAAATACACTTTTCGGTTTTAGCACTGCTGTTAATTTCACCAGGAATCCTAAATAATAGCAAATACTACAAATCAAGATACATATTTTTGAGTATAAATAAAATGGCCGTGAAAACCGAGCCATCTAATAAATACTGTAAGAATACTATATACTGTATACTATCATGTTTGATAGTATACAGTCTGCAGATATCATCCGGAGTCGTATACTACATGGACCTAGTGGAGACTAGGACGAATTTCCGTGCTTTCCGACGTTTTTGCCATACCTATTACTGGAATCAAGTATAACAGCTCACACAATAGATCCCATTTATATGTAATAATGAATTCCGTGGTGCTTTACAGCTGGCTTCTTCGGCTGTAAAAGTCTCTTTGTGAGGTTATTTACCTCTTTAGTTCAATGTTTTGCCACCCGCTTTGCACGGAGGGAAGTGGACATTATTTATTTCCAACCCCTCCTATTAATTTAACTTTTTGATTAATTTCGTTGGGGGTTAAAGACAAGTTAGACATTCCCGGAGACTCGCCGAGCTTCAGTGCTCGGTGTCATTACATTGCGTGCCACTGTTGGTCCTGGCTTACAGGAGTTGCAGTGGCGGGTGTGAGGGCGAGACAGTATCCAGAAAAAAAATACTGTAAGAACCACTTCAAAATAAAAATGCTGAAATGAAATGAAATGAAATAATTTTTTCGTAACGATGCAATGGTAAGGATTAAAAATCTTGAATTAAGTAACTTTTTTGTCATACTACAATCAACCATTTTCAAATTCGTTGTGAGCGGCTACTAATTTCAGTAACGTTCCACTGAGTACACTGCAGCATCGTCCGCACCACTAACGTCGAAACATTTGCATGTCGCGTTTCTCCATGAATCGCGCTGGAATAGTGGCAAGTCTCGGGATATCAGGTAGGGCTACAAGCTGATTTACAATGGATCTTCTACTGGCCGAAACGGGATTGCCATAGTGTTGTCGTCTAGCGTCCGGAAGAATATTTTTAAGTCGACATACGGAGCGACCGGCTTGTGCGGGTTATTGTGATGATTGAGAGGGTTGTTGCCAAGTTGATCAGCGCTTACCCCCCGCAGGTGAGTTGCTCGGAGGCGGAGAGAAAGCCTTTTGGACCGTTGTTGATGACACCTATGTGCAATCTGCTCAATTTTTTTTAAGGAGAATATATTTCCTTAAGCCTTTCTTCCGGTGCCACTGGTGACAATTGGAACCGGCCTTTTAGCGTGGCGCACGTAGATGTTGCAGCCAGGCTGGGTCTCCACCAGGATCTAAAAAGATCTTTTGCCGGCATGCCGCCTAAAATCTTCTCGGTGGCCATCGCGTGCATTACGGACGGCAGGCGATATGGATAGGCGAGTAGCGCCTAGTTGATGTGCCGTGCCATCCGTATCATCCGCATTGGCTCCTCACAACTTGGAAGGGCGCAGATAACCCCACTTTCCCTACTTCACACGTACATGGTCGGTGAACCGCCACAAATACGAGACCACGCGTTCTGCTACCCATCTCAAAGTTGCTCCTAACATGAGCGCACGCACGTACGCACTCCTTTGTGTGCCCAGTGACTCCGATGACTTCTATTAGTCGCCTCTTATAACAAGCAGGGGATATTATGTTAGAATGCTGACACCCCTTAAACACTGAGCGGGGACGCCAAGTAAACTGTTGTCATTTACCCGGCGCCTCCTTCTCGGTTGTTGGTAGCAGATGGGATCGTTCCGCTCATGATCCCGCTCCCTGCTCTCTGCGGCGATCATGGTCTGCCATGACCTCGTACTCTCGACCATGGAAGGAATTACGATTGAGAGCGGGAGGTCCACTCCGGCGGCTGCGTAGACAGCTGCACACTCCTCTACCAAGGCTGGAAACTCCGAGTAAGTGTGGTGGTGTGTGTCCTCTGAACATTTATCCCGATGGGAACACAAAGCGGATTCTTCCCTTTTCGCCACTCTCCACAGGTATCTGCCGAAACAACCATGCCACGATAGTTACTGCATCAGGCGGAACGTCATCACACCGTGGCGCCTGCTCAGCCATTGGTCAAGGACAGGACGCAGTAAGGGCCCTACAGGCTTGACCTCTCTAAAGGCCGGTCGTTCCCCGCGACGAGATATCTCCTCCCGCCAGTTTTAGGTTGAGGCGATAGGGCTTCGGCGTCAATGTAGGGTAGACTGGGTACGGTTGATACAAAGGACGGTTGAAACAGAGTAAAAAACTCGTAAACGGTTACGCGAGGTGCGATGCGTGCAAGGGGAATACGCAGTGGACGACAGGTCCGAACACTAATACAGTGCCGCGATGCTTCCCGCGCTTTGTTGTTGTGTCCAGGGCGTCATATTGTTTTTAAATACCCAAAAGTAAGTATTTTTCTTCTGACATTAACGGCTATATTATCTGTTCTTTTTAAATGAATGTGTTAAGTGTGTGTTTTTTGAATAATATGACGCTTGTAGAATAAGGCATACTGATTATTTTTAATGTATTATCATTTTTGTCGTAACTATAAAGTATATTTTACCAAAAGTGGGGATGGGGACGGTTGAAACATTTTTTGTGGGTACGGTTGAAACAGAAAATATATTTATTTTTATTATTTGTAGGTGCCGAGAGTTCGGGTGAGGAAGACTTCTAGAGGGAAAATTGACATATCGAGCTATAGTCATGCATATGAGGAAGTAAAAGCTGGAGATCCACTGCGAAAAGCAGCGGAAGAGCATGGTATAAACCACTGTTCCCTGTTAAGATACATTCGAAAGCGAGATGCGATCGAAAAAGTCGACACAGATATGGGCACATAAGAATAAAGCACATAAGAATAAATACTAAGCCGGAATTTTCATCAGAAGAGGAAGAATGCTACTGTATTGTGTGCACAGAACCATATTCAGAGAGCAGATCAGGAGAAAAATCGATACAGTGTACTTCCTGCAAACAGTGGGCCCATGAAGAATGCACAGAAGGTGGTGTGACCTATGTTTGTCACAATTGCGATTCTACATCCGAGTAATATATAAGCTAAATGTTATTATTTTAATGTTTGTTCGATTTAAGAAATGTCTTATTTTGTTTAATTCCAAAGTTTAGTTGTTTTTACAGAAGTTTTTGTTAAGTTTGTTGTAATATTACCCATGTTTTCTTTATTTTTTTTTATTTACTACTCCTTAAAGACTGATGATGAATTTTAGAAGTATTAAAATCTTGAAGACTTATAAAATTAGTTTTTATGATAAATAAAACATGTTTCATTTGTATTTATTGTATTATTTGCAAGTGTTTCAACTGACCCCACAGGCTGTTTCAACCGCCCCTGGCATGGGGACGATTGAAACAAATTATTAATTTTTTTAAATTTCATATATTTCTGAAAATAGTTATCCGAACACTAAAATGAAACTGTCATATCGTACCTAAAACTTCAAATTTGAATTTTACGCATCGTTATCGTCAGTTGGTTCGTAAACAACAAAATTATAAACGATAAAAGCTAAATTGTTTCAACCGTACCCAGTCTACCCCTACCAGGGAAGGAAACCGGCCAATACACTGATTATTCGCTGCGCTATCACTCGCTGCGGTGAACTCAGGAGGAAAACACAAAACCAAACGGTGGCCCAAATGGGTAAACCGTAAAGAGTCATAGATCGGATGACTCCCACATACAAGCTTCGGCAAGGGATGCCGGGACTTTCCGAGGTTTGGCATTCGTAATGCATAGGAGAATTCAGTGCTTAGAGCATGATTCGTGTCAGATCTGGCTGTTGTGAATACGTTCTTCCAAAAGATTCCCGAACATCTCATCAAGGTAACACCGTAACCCAAAGTGGCCGAGCACCGAGCACTAAGGACAAAGTGGTGGTTGCTAGATGGACCAGCTGGGCGGGATTTCCGCGATACTTTGGTCCCCCGACTGGAAAATAGTATGGATAACAAGGAAGTGGGGAAATGTGAGGTGGGATTCTGTCAGCAAGCTAAAACCTTACGAAGTCTAAGCTCCGAACCAATAAATGCGGCCTCATCCTTATGCATTTCTCAGGAAGAGGACAAAAAGTGTCTCATTCCTCTGTATGAGAAGTTGGTGACCGCGGAAGTCACCGAAGTCTATCGTTAAAACTATTGGCTCGCTATTTCTTGGGAAAAGGTGACACTCAATATTACCAAATGTCGCAACTGTCAAGGATTCCCGAGGCGCCTTATGTGGTATGTGAGGTTGACGCGGTGATGGAATGGTGATTGGTGGGGCTCGTACTTCCACGATTTATTTAGCATCGTATATTTGAGAATGTCCTGTCCAGAATTGCCCCCGAATTAGGGTAATGTGGCAAGAACTGGAGAGCAGTAGGTAGGGCCTTATATTCATCAAGGCGTGAAAGTCGCTGGTACTTAATGGTGTGGACCGTTTTACTGCGCTGTTTAACCTCATACTAACAACCAGATCCTTGGCGGTTCAGTGCTATAATTTCCGCATACAAGGGCAAAGGCTATGTTCAGGAATGCGGTAATTTTCGTGGCATAAAAGTGCCATACCATGAAAGTTGAATATTTTCCGAATATAAAATTCCGAAATTATCTAAAAATATGATACAATCTATTATAATTGTTCAATCTATTAAACATAAAAAAATGTTTAAAAATAATGGGACCCAGGGGGCGCCGTATAAATCCCGCCCAGGGCGCTGGTACTGCTAAAACTGGCCCTGGCCACACGTGCTGCCCCCTGTTAAATGGTAATAAAGCAAAACACAGAGTTAACAGAGAAACTAACTGTGAGATCCAATATATCTTTATTACAGCAAAATTCTTTCAGAAGCGTCATTTTAATCACATAAACAGAGTATAATCGCTGTACAAAATAAAACTTTCGATTTCTGTAAAATATTGTAGAAAAACATAATACTTTTATTATGACGAAGAATATTACCACAAATAAATGTTTAGATGCGCCATTATCTCAATATGTCACATAATATTCTGACTTCTGATTGGATAGGTGAAATTATTAAATGTAAGTGGTTTATTACTTACTTCAATTTCATTATTTATTGATTATTAATGATGTAATAATTTAGAATATTTCAGACCATTTTGCCTCAGAATATGGCACATCTAAAACTTCATATTATGTGTTTTATAATTAATATTGGTCCACAAAACATATATAGAAATGTGCAGAGAAAATTAATATAATAGCACTAAATAAACTATTGAAGCTTATATATCTACATAATTACAATATATAGAGAAAATACATTAAAGGGGTCACTATAGGTAAGTATCAATAAAGTGGTGTTTTCGTTCAAATTACAAGTATAATATTAAATTACGATTTTGGACACGACCATATTGAGGATTATTTTTAGGGATTAAATAGATTAGGTTTATTTTACAAATTTCAGGACATGTTTGCCTAGGAATCCCCAGCATTCCCATTACCATTCCTAGGGAGGAATGGTAATTCTTAACATTTCAATAAAATAATATTTAATGCGATGCGATAATCATAAAACGGAAATGTTTGATGAAACCAACATTCCTAGTACAAATAGATACCTTATCATTCCATTCTTCCTGGCTCATCAAAGCTTCTCATCATTACATCATCACCTCCATATGGTCATGCACAAAATGTCTATCTAAGGGTAAACATTTACATTCATTCTCTCAGCCACAGCTCCGTGTCTACACGATTAAAGCTAACCACACACGCCCGTCCAAGCATAAAATTTAATAAGTGCACTATCGGGTTCTTAAATGTATTAAGTTGTGAATAAATTGAAAGGTACGTATTTAGTACATTTGCGACGTTAAAAGAAACATGCGGTTATTAAACATATATTTTTATTTATTTTTTGTTTGTTGCTAACGCGGTTTCTCTTTACGTATTCAAGATTCCACCCACCCTGAATATATTTATCAGATTTGTTAATTTATAGCTATTAATTACTTGTAAGCTAAATGAAATATAAATGTTTATAGAAACCATCACATTATTTTTGATTCCGTTTTACCGTCCTATGTATTCCAATACGATTTCGTAATAATTTTGGCACATACAACACACTGCCAGCAATGTGATGACCATTATTTATTTCTTGGCAATATTCATGTAAAAAAGAATTAATATTTTGCAAAAATCACAATACGAACCTGCGTACAATTTTGCAATGTGTTCTCGTAATTATGCATTGTGCGTTAGTATTTTCTAAAATTAATAGAAATTCACAAGTATACCAAATTGAATGCATTATTGTTATTTAGCAATAATTTTCAATATTATTTTATCATATTTTTTTTTATCAAAAGCACTGGTCTTTACTGTTTTACAACTACCGCACAAAGTTTAGTTGACAAATGTACTAAATGCGTCCATAATACATTTATATCATAATACAAAATTATTAGCCTCATAAGCTATACAATATAAGAATATAATCACGTGACACTACGCGATACTATGTTGTACTCTGAGTATTCCGTAGGTATCGCAGTTATTTTGTATGATTTATATTGAAATGAGCAGATACCGCAAACAAAATATCCATACACGTTAAGAGCATAAAAGCTTGCTGTTATGAAAACATATATATATATATATACTGGGTATCTCAAGACTGCTACCGAAAACGAAGCCGGGTGGTAGTTTTAGTGACTACAAACACAATGCAATTAAAAATTTCGCAAAGAAACGCGACAATTATTTTTTATGATTTTTTAAATATCGTCATTTTTGAGTGGTAAATCCATAGTTTTTATAGTTAGTTAATAAAAAAGTATTTACCACCCAAATATGGCCACAGGAAAAAAAAAAACAAAAAAATAAATACAAAATATAATATTATATATATATATATATATATATATTATATTTTTAATTATATTTGTAGTTCTTAATTACGTCACACGCCAATATATTTCAGAATACGTACCATACCACTATTTCTGCCTCTTTCATTCTTACGTAATGACAGAATATTTCCTCTCGCTCTATTCGTCTCTTCTCACCTGGTACACGCGCATAGTTTTTGTTCGCGATGTCCGCTCTAGTACGTTGCTTCAATGGTTAAGATTTATTTTATTAAGCGTTAAGTATGTTGTTGCGATACTTGTAAAGTTATTTTATCGAGTTTTTATAGCAAGCAATTTGTCAATGTAGTTAATACAGATGTATATTGCATATAATTCTAGCAGCACAATTGATTGTGTCCTTATGACGACATAATTAAGAGTGATAAAAATCGAATACAACTTAAAATATTTTTATGATAAATTTAGAGAATAATTAGTAATTATTGAGGCTTGTAAATTGAGGTAAATATTTTTAAAGTTATTGTTACGAAATTAATTTTACTTGCTATAAAATATCGACAATCGATATTATTCAGAATCAAGGAATCAATGCTAATTTATATAGTTGTTACAGAAAAATCTATATTACAATAGGAATGTAAAAATGTGAGATAGTCACAAAATATCTCATTCACAATAAATCTTATTAATATTACATATTATAATTTATGTTCGATTAGATAAATGTTGATTTAAATAGTACAATGTTAAGTTATACTGTTTGGGGCCTTATCCATTAGCGAAATTTACGCAGATGTTGATTTAATGGCATAAATCGTGGTGATATAATGGTAAAAAATTAGGCAAAAGTATATTTGGTTCCGCAACATTACATGTTGCATATTTCCTGGACATATTTTATTTTATGAAGCAGTAAGTTAGACAATATTTAAAAAAATATATTTAATAACGGTATTATTTAATTCTTCCTTCTACTTGGCGATAACCCGACTGGTGCCGATGTTTTTCAATGAACCATATTTAAGAGTCTTCTCGATTTTTCCCTGCTCGAATGGTTGTTTTGAAGAGATCGCTCTTAGCGATAAGACCGCCTACTGATTTACCAAATATGTGACTGTTTTATTATTATTATTTTCGGTATTTAATTTTATTTAGTATTCTATACTCGGAAATGGAATCCGAGATAAATGTAAACAAAAGTGTTACCACTACAATAAAATAATTTGTCATGGTAGTTTGTTCATAACCGTTAAAAAAACAGGTTGGAATTATTCTCATTCGTTAAATAAGTATAAAACAAAGCCAAATAAAAATTATTTGGTATAATATTTACATAAACTACAATTTCAACTTATTTTTTAAGTATTTGAAAAAAGTGGTGCAAAAATATTTTATGCTACAGGTATTATGCAGAAATTCGTAACCTTAGGCCAATGAAATAAAACTTTTCTTAATTTTCGTCTCTTTTAACTACAAATACGCCGCTTGGACGCCCGCGACACCTCCCTTTAGTTCATTTAGTTGCCTAACTTGATGAATGTGCATCATGTGATGAAGTTACGTCGCCGTGATGCTGGTTTCACGTTTTCTGTTAAGTTTTTGTTCTATTTTGTTCCTAAGATTTCTGGCGCTCGTGTTCCTAGCTGAACGCACTATGGTCTTTGAAAATCACTGTGAGTTAAACCCATTAGAATTTGTTTGGGCCCAAGTCAAGGGTAATGTCAACAGGCATAATAAATCATTCAAAATGTTCAAAATTCAAAAATAAATATAACTCTTTAAAATATAGTACTCGCAACATTTGAATCTATTCATTAATCAAATTATACCCAATATGTTTTTGAGAAAATGTTTCATAACCCTGAAATGTCACTTTTACAATGACATTTGTTTGTTTACATTTTTGATCTCGGATTCGATTTCCGAGTATAATAAAGATTTATTATTATTGTTAAAAAAAAAATAAGTTGAAGCACTTTGTTAATAACATACATAAAACTCGTTACAATTTCTCTAATGGCATTGGCCTGTCCAATATATTTTTTTCACCTTAAATCCATTACATTTCGTGCCATTTTATCTAATTCTTTTTATAGCTCAAAGCGTCATAATTTTAAAGTCATGAATCTCCTCAACGTCTAGTCCTATAGGTAAATTTGAAATTTGGTGCGATCCCAATCGCTTTTAAATATAGATTTAAATGCATGAAAATCTAGCAATCGATTACGATCGAGAACACAATTTAAACTATGACTAGATAGTTTAGATAAAGCGTAAAAAAATAGGTTCTAATCTGTTTTAGCTTTGTCAGTAATGGCAGAGATAACCCCAGCAATACAAGCTTTTAAATCATCGCTGAAATCGCGCCTCAAATCTGAGAATTTCTTTAAGGATTCCGGCACTTTTGCATCTTTGTAATCAACCGCAATAGCGTTCTTCTTCAATGTAATATCTAGAAACGCGAGAAGATTCTCAGCGACCTCTTTCGGCATTTTGGAGTAATTAGTGTCGACAAGAACTGAAACGTGATTACCGATTTCCGACTTTATTAACTGGGTGATAAAGCTCTTTTCATAGTCGTAGGTGGGTGGTTCTGCGTCGGGGGAGATTGGATTCAAGCATTGTATGGCTAGGAGAGTGAGGGCGAGTATCGCTTCGTTCTGCATGACCGCATGACTCGCCACCAGCATGTTCACTAGACTTGATATGCAGCCTTCCACCTATGGACCAAATAAATGGTTATAATTATGCATTTTTTCTAATAACTTATGAGTAATTTGTGAGCAAACTTAGTTATATTTTGTGATGTATTGTTTTATGACCTATATTATAATATTCCTAAAGAATCATCCCATAGGTCGAGTAGCTAAACCCTTCATAAAATGGGTTTCAAAAATAGTAATGTTCATCCTGTGTATGAATATGTATAAATTATAATACATCAACCTGCATTGGAACAGTGGGGCGGTCTTAGGCCCTCCAAATGGAAGTTGATTGCAGAGGTGTTCAATATTTAGCAGAAAGCGATTATGGGTTAATTTTAATGCTTTAGGTGTATGTGTGTGCGTACATGTGTTTGTGTGTGCGTACATGTGAGTGTGAGTGCGTACTTATGCGTGTGCACTCACATTATTATCACAGTATTTAAGTACACACTTGTACTTGTGCGTGTGAGTGCGTACTTGTGCGTGTGAGTTTGCATACTTGTGCGTGTGAGTTTGCGTACTTATGCTAGTGAGTTTCCGTACTTGTGCGTGTGAGTATGCGTACTTGTGCGTGTGAGTGCGTACTTGTGCGTGTGAGTTTGCATACTTGTGCGTGTGAGTTTGCGTACTTATGCTAGTGAATTTCCGTACTTGTGCGTGTGAGTATGCGTACTTGTGCGTGTGAGTGCGTACTTGTGCGTGTGAGTTTGCGTACTTGTGCGTGTGCGTGTACCTGCACGATGTTGTTCCAGTGCGGCTGGTGTCGCAGCTGCTTGACTGTCCAGGCGAGCAGTCGCGGCGCCTCACCCGCGGCGCCCGCGTACTCGCCCGCGTGCCCCCACTTCGCCACCGACGCCAGAGCGCTGTGGTCTAACGCCAGCTGCTTCGCCACGCCCTCTGCAACACATTTTATGGAATTTTTCAATATGTATTTTCATAATGGTTTCCTACATACACATGTTACACATTGAAATAAAACTATTATATTGATAATATAACTAATATATTGAGAATAACTATTAACTCTTATGTTCGGATTATATCGCAGATTTGGTTTAATTTTAATTTTTGCACTTCCCTATGTTTCGATTACTTTACATCTTTCGTCCGCCCCGAAACCACGAAAGCTGTAATAGTTTTATTTCATTATATTTTCATTTTATTGTATTTAATAACATACTTTGGCTTTGACCCTATTGTACTTGACCCTTAGTTGTCAATGCGGCCACTTTGCATATGAAATAATAATAATAAAAATTCACACAGAAGTATGGACTAAAAAGCAGAAGATTTTCCAACTCTGTTTTATCTAGTTCATTAACCCACGACACATCTAAAATCGAAATAGTAGACCAACCACAGCCAAATAACATACAATCACCGCTGATTTATCTATCCTATATTAGGTATCAAAAACTCCAAAATACCTTGTCCATCAACCAGCATGCGAACAGCGGCGAGGAGTTTATATGCCACATGGTGGTTTTCCACATGGGGCAGAGCGCTAAGAAATATAGGCGCGGCCCGGCCCTGCGCCGCCGCCACACGCTTGTTCGCCACTGGCACGGTGAGGTTGCGAAGAGCTGACAGTACTGCGTGTTGGATCTTAGTCAGTACCGTAGGCTTTATTGGATGGGGGATGTCAGGTTCCTTGATCATGCTCATAGCGAAGCCATAGTATGTTTCAAATATATCTGAAAAATCAGAAATAAGTATGTTTGAATGATATAAGCTAATGGTTAGAACTCACATTGTTTTGTGCTTTTGGAAATAAGATGTGCAACATATATAATTAGTATTTGGTACCACATTGGAGATAAGGATAACATTTATAAATTATTTTTCTTTATAACTGTGAGATTTTCATAATGATATGAAATAATCTTGGGTTGATATGTTGAATTAAATTTATAAACCAAACAATTAATCGCAACGTGAACACTGCAATAATATTGCACTGACACTGTAAGTAGTCTGTAGAAAAACTACTACTATATTCAATTTACTTACCCAGCAGCTTATCAAATATCTTGTCGTCCATCATCTGCGCGCAGTAGTCATCCTGCCTGGCGAAGTTGCCGATAGCCAGCACGGCAGTGGTCAGCAGATGGTAATTAGTAGAGTTGAGCCATCGCACCATAGTTAAGTACACTTCACCAACACCATTTTGGTATAAGGTGTGCATGGCTTCATCTGCAATACAAAATCTCATTTGTATATTAAACACAAATTTTTCTTCTGTAAAGTCTAATAAATTCTAGGTTCCTTATTCAAACCCCTATTTTGTATAAGGGGTTGAAGATGGAATTATTTTATTCATTTATTTAAAAACTTATTTTACACCAGTTAATGAAAAGAAAAATGTTAATTTAAAAAAATGTTCAGAAAAAGTAGTATGGTGGCCTTATCACTCAAGGCGATCTCTTCCAGGCAAGCTACCATAGCATGTATTTGGGGGTATGTTGTAAATGAATAATAATCCTTCAAACATTAATTCAAAAGGATTATAATTTGAGCAAAATTCTAACATTTCTAAATCCCCACTTCTGCGTGGGTCCTATGAAAACAGTTCTTACTATATTAAGACACATACCCACAACACATGCTACATAAAATATATCTTTTGTATTATCTAAATCAAAATTACCTCCAGTCAAGACAATAATGATGAGGTCACAAGCCTGCTTCATAAGGGCTATAACATCTACATCATCCGCAGTCAAGTCTCCAGCTTCATGCCTCTTTGTTAACTGCTCAAGACGAGTACACACTGTTTGTACACCACCTTCATTCGCCAGAAGATTTTTGACTGAATCTGTTGAATAAGTTAACAATTCATGGTATTTATTATCAAGGATTTTCAAGAATTTTTAGGGCTTTTGAAGTACATCAACCAGCTTTCAGCCAGGCAGGTGGAGACAACAAAATATTGCATTCAAATCAAAGCAACATAGCTTTGAAACAACACATTACACCATCTATTGTTTGGTGTCATTGTCACAGTTCTGTTATTGTATTGTAATTCTGTTACCCATTCTGTTAATCATTAATTGCACACTATTTGTATTACATCTATAATAAATCTTAGGGAGACATCCACTTTGTCTTCCTCCCAACACAAAATTAATTAAAAAATAATTGGAAAGTACAAACAGAACACTGTAATGACTATAATTCATTTTACAGCATGATAAACTTAAAAATACTAACAGGGTAAAAAAATTGTCTTACCATGTTCTGCCTGCGCATGTAAATGATCTAGACACAGCTCTGAAATGTCAATATTAGTTGTCACTTTCAAAATTTTAAGCACATTCACATTAATCCCTTCATCGAACACAATTTCTGATGAGTTGTCATTTATCACACTTAGAATTAACAAGGAAGTTGAGACCATGTCATCATCCATATCATCATTTGCTAATTCTTGGTCCAAAATTTTATTGATTACTTCAAGCAAACCTCCTTTGATGACTTCATCTGAAAACTGCTTGCCGCCAATGCAGTAGTTTAAAAGAGTTTTACTTGAAAGCATTTTAATATCTTTAAATTGGCTGTTCAGTTCCAATTCAGGCATTTTTTCTTTAAATTGGGTATAAGATGACCTTTTCAGCAAATCTATCAATAATGGTAAACCATCACAATCTAAAATTATTTTTCTAGCTTCGTCACAGTCGCAGCACAAGTTCCCTAAAGCCCTGCAGCATTGCTTTAAGATCGGAATATTTTCTTGATTTAATTCTCGTTGCAATAATTTTAGTAGAGGCTGTATGATTTCTAATTGCGAATAAATCGCTCGATGCTCCTCAGATTTGACAAGTTCCGCAATCGCTTGGCAGGTCAACATTACGATTTCAGGATTTTTGTGGCACATTAGAACTTTCATACACGAAGACACATCCTTTTCATAGTCTTTCCCAAGGAAAATAATATTCTGGAGCACATCTTTTAACTCATCAATATTAGTGATATTATGTATGACTAACGACGGCAGAGAACGTGGTTGCTGGCCTGATGTACCTGCGATGAAATTAACTTTGCGAATTATTTATGAAAATCCGAAAACAAGATGTGTTTGAACCCAAAACTTACCATCCATTGTGACCGTTTATTGAAAGAAAGATTCGTGGTATTGCACAAAGAACCTATACAAAAAACATTTATGTATCAAACATAGTATAATCGTGAGTAAAAATCAGAATACTGCGTAAAACAAGGTAAATTCCACAATAATTTAATATAATCGAATAAAATAAGTACTGTCAAGTCAAGTGTCAGTGTCATTTGCATTTTGCGTTTGGTCACAGACCAATTATAAGAAACGTTTGGTACCGTAAAACGTGGTGATTAGGGATCAAAGGGAGATTAGGGACAAAACTGAGAAAACATTTTATGGTTGAAATGTGAGCCATTAGTTGCACATAATTTATTAAAAACAAATTGTAACAATAGAAGACTATATATAGTCCCTAGTGCAACAATCAGTAACAATTAATTTGAGTTACAAAATGTCTTATTAGTCTTTTGAAAATAGCCTCTCGATATGCAGTAAAAATACACCTAAACGAACTTCGGTCTACTATAAAAACTACACCATTTATGAAGGAGATATTGTTAAACACACAAAGTATAAGTATTGGACTATCGAATTCATAAAAGGTTAGTCTCAATTTCTCGTTTAATTCATGTTTTTTTGATCATTTAAAAAGTAAATAAAAAAATATGATATTTTGGGGGGAATAGAGGCGACTTGGGGGTGATTAATAACGAGACTAAGGTTTATAGAGACGTGAAAAGGTACAATTGGGACGCAAAAGGGTGTATGGGTACAGTGTGTGTAGGGTTGTCGCAACAGTTTTTTTTGTTGTAAAATATTTTGTCGTTCTTAATTAACTTTGTCTGTTAATTATATTTATTTTTAATGCTGTAAGTTACATTGAAAGTACTTCCACTTAAAATAACTAAAATTTTACTTCAGTTGTGGTCACAATGGTTGAGATATTATATGTAGAAACTGCAGTAAGAATATTCTTGTTAACAACTATACCTTTTTGATAGATAGATCTAGTACTGTGCGATGCATGGAGTATTTCTTTAAATATAGAAAAAACTGATTCGCCATTTTCCTCTTTCTAATAAGTAGTACACAGCATCTATGTCTCAGGATGGCGAGCGCAGGCCTAGCTTTGCTTTGTAATTCAAGGTATTGTTTGGTATTGCTACTGTTTATGAGCGGTCATATCACTTACCATCAAACGAACGGTATGATCGCCTCATCAGTGCAATAATAAAAAAGAGCCTTACGCACTTAAGAAACTTCGTGTGTTATTTTGCCCATCAATTTTCTTCGTAATTTGTTTTGTTAGCGTATCTCATAATTTAGCACATATCAAAATCATTAGCTGATTCCAAACTATACATAATACTCTACGTATTACTTCTTAGAAGAATAATAAGACTGCATTATAGAATACCTAACATGTTGATTTTTAAATTTTTGAAACTATATCTTATTGAAATGTGTCACTTGATTTGATAAATATCATTTAAGACAGTTGTAATCTTTAATTATTTCATTTGTGTCAAAGCAAATTATTACGAAAAATAATTCAGAATACTTAGATGTGTTGGTTAAAAAGTAATTAATAAGAAACAATTCAGTGCCAACCCTTGTTAATTTCCCCATTGAACTCGATCCCGCCTCTATTACCCCCAAAATCCCTATTAACCCCAAACCCCTATTTTGTGCCCTTTTTTTCTTATTTTCCAAGGGATCTAAAAAAATTAGATAGTTAATAGTCAAGACGCAACTAAGACTTAATGAAATATGCTATAACACAAGAATATTTCTGTATAATACTACCAGAAAATTCGTCGTGAAGTTGAAAATTGTCCCTATCCACCTCGTTTTACGGTATTGGTAGGTATCTTCAAATTCCAATTTCATAAAGTATGGCTTATTTCGTCACGAAACAATGTCATGTGAAAGTAAGATTTTATTAAAAAATGGAAAATAGTTATATCGTGTCATGTGATATGTATTGTTAAATACGTACATAAAAAATCGAACATAGTTATAGGATTATGACCGGAACTAAGATTATCATTACATTCAAGAAATATACACACAATACAAAGTTTTATGGATAAATTATCATACTAGGTTTTCATAGTTGATTATTTTTCTCAACCTTGAATTCAAATTTTATAACTGCCATATGGCGTAAAACCGTAGGCGTACCGTTATAAAACACTCGTAAATTACGGAACAGGGCGTATTGGTCGCATAAAATACCGCAGGCGCGCTATATTTCACAATGAAATTCATGTTTTTGCCATAAATAAATCGAGCTTGATTTTTCATAAATCTAAATCGTTATGACGAATTGTTTATTATGAAACTATCTATAGCATTATTTATTTCTCTGTGTTATATAATGCAAACAGTCGGTTTTAGTCAGACATATCTTTATGAAAAAATGCATAATTACGGATTAGGAAGGCGCGTTATGTGAGTATCGTTTTGAGCAGGTACAATTATTAAAGAAGAGACGGTGTATGTAGCTACTATATCTTTCTACTTACTCTCTCTGTCTTTCGCATTCTCTCTTTGCTTCACGGTCGAGACCCGGGAATCGTGTATCTGTTGAAAATTTCATCATAGATACTTTCTTAGCTGATATTTGAAATAAATGGTTAAAGATATTTAAAATATTTTTCCAGACCACGGATCTCAAGACGATTTGACGCGCGCTATGCGTTTCCAGACCCATTACCTCCTTCATCTAGGTCTCCGTTAGTACACTCACCATATCAAAACCTGTATCAAGGCGCCAGGATTACGAATGATACGAGGGTCTACAGAAGGAGGTTTCATTATGAACCGAAGCATATTAGTCATAAAGTGTTATCTGAGGGACTTTTTGATTGCACAGTGAGTTGGAATTGAGTTAACCTAGTAATTAGCTAGACTCATTGCAAAATTCAAGAAATATATGGTATTAACGAGAAAGGAAGTTTACATAGTGATTGGTTAAAAATTAAAGAAATAAACTAGTTGCATAAAGAAATTATTATGTAAAAATAGAACAAAATTGTGGGATTTTATTAATGACGCCTCTTGATTTGAGTAGGTAGATAGAAATAACGTGTTGCTAGTCAAATTGTTCAGGCGCTGGACGTTCTTTTTAAACACCAAACAGTCACATACATAGATAGTCCTGCTCCAATCCTAAGATCGAGTCTTTTGTCGCGAGCACAGAGTACATTTTACATACTAAGATAGAGACGTCACTCAATCAATTCAAGACGCCCTGGCGTTAAGTAAGATAAACAATCCAGTAATATATCTATACTTACTTTCATTACCTTTATATACGAAAAGAAAAGATTTAGGGAGGTTTGGACCTGAATAAGATCTAACAGAATCGATTTGAATTTTGTCTATTTGAAACAAATTATTCCGTATAGAAATGTGAACATAACAATTCCCATTTCAGCATGTGTATGCATTTTAATAAATTTAATAATGGTTTTAAAATTAATTCATCAGCATGGGAGCGTTCTCCACAATGTGTGGTAGATGGGCGGCTGCCTAGTGTTCATGACATGCGTACTTATTGGACAAATATCTGGTCGTCATCTATCTCCCACACTGAAGCCGACTGGTTTGGTGTTGTTGAGCGAGCTTATGAGTCTATACCAATTATGGAAGCTATTTCAATTAGTCCAGAGGATGTCCTGGTTGCAATCCGTCCGACACAAAACTGGAAGTCTCCTGGTCCGGATGGTTTGCACAATTTCTGGTTGAAATGGCTTCCATGTTCGCATGCTCGGTTGGCAGCACAATTCCAGGATGCGCTTGATGGAGGATCGCTTCCAACATTTATGACTACCGGTGTTACTCACCTCCTCTATAAATCTGGTAGTGCCACGGACCCAAAAAATTATAGACCTATTACATGCCTCCCTACCACATATAAACTTTTTACATCCATATTAAGGGCTAAAATAGCAAACCACTTCACCTCAAATAATATTCTTTTTCCAGGCCAAACTGGATGTAAGAGTGGGTCGCGTGGTACTAAAGAACTCCTTCTCATAGACATGACCATTTGCCAACAGGCTCGTCAAAATCGTAGAAATTTATCAGCTGCCTGGATTGATTATAAAAAGGCATTTGATTCGGTGCCCCATACTTGGCTCATGAGGGTGTTAAGTTTGTACAAAATTGATACAAACTTATGCACCTTTCTTGGGTCTTGTATGGGACAGTGGACCACTGTCCTTAGATATCCAGGTGGTATGGTTTCTCCTGATTGTGACGAGCCAATAAGAATCAAGCGGGGTATATTCCAGGGTGACAGTCTGAGTCCACTGTGGTTTTGCATGGCCCTGAATCCTCTTAGTACTCTGTTGGTGGATTCGGGGTTAGGCTACCGTCTTCGGAGAGGGACTGAGCCTATTTCTCACTTGCTTTACATGGATGATCTCAAGTTATTTGCATCAAAACAAACAGAATTGATTGAGTTGTTAAAAATAACTGAAAAATTTAGCAACTCAATTAATATGGAGTTTTGTGTAGATAAATGTGCGATTATCCATGTAAAGCGGGGGGAAGTTGCAGTCTCTGATGGTGTACAAATCTCCGATGCTGTAAGACTCAGAGCCCTTTCCGAGACAGAAACTTACAAATATCTGGGTATGCCAGAGGCACTGGGTATTTTGAGTGCAGACGTAAAACAATCAGTGAAGGAGCGTTTCTTTGGCCGCCTGGCAAAAGTTCTGAACAGTCTTTTGTCAGGTGGGAACAAGATTCGCGCCTTCAACGGTTGGGTTATGCCTGTGCTTATGTACTCTTTTGGCATACTCAGATGGACTCAGACCGAATTGGACGCCCTAGATCGTAAAGTCCGGACTCTACTGACTGCACATCGTATGCATCATCCACGATCGTCAGTGATGAGATTGTACATCCCGCGGAGATGTGGGGGCCGAGGCATCCTTAATGCTAAGGACTTGCATAATCGCGAGGTGTGCAATCTCAGGGATTATTTCCTTCACAGTGACGTGGATATGCATAGGGTTGTAGTTAAGATAGATAAAGGACTCACCCCGCTCTCTTTGGCGAATGAGAACTGGCGGAAACCACTGGTGATGAGCACGAAAGATCGCGAGGAAGTATGGAAGAGCAAAGAGCTGCATGGTCGGTTCTATCGGGCCCTCCATGGACCTGATGTGGACCGACCTGCGTCTGTATCTTGGCTACGTTTCGGTAACCTCTTTGGGGAAACTGAGGGTTTTGTCTTTGCAATTATGGACGAAGTTATTAAGACGAACAACTATAGGAAATACATCCTGAAGGACGGTACGGTCGACATTTGTCGGGCATGCCACCGTCCGGGCGAGTCAATCAGGCATGTTATCTCCGGTTGTTCGTATCTTGCTAACGGCGAGTATTTGCATAGGCATAACCTAGTAGCCAAGATCATACATC
Source organism: Hyles vespertilio (assembly GCA_009982885.2). Classification (NCBI taxonomy): domain Eukaryota; kingdom Metazoa; phylum Arthropoda; class Insecta; order Lepidoptera; family Sphingidae; genus Hyles; species Hyles vespertilio. Next base: position 10,433,943 of record CM042825.1, on the reverse strand, counting down.
AGCAAATTGCTCTTCGATATGGGCTTGTGACTCTTGAAATGCCATATTACCAGTACGTTCCACAACCAGTTCTTGAAAATGGTCATGCAACGCTATACTGGGATCGGTCTATTATCACAGACAGGACTATTGTCGCCAATAAGCCTGATATTGTGATAATAGATCGATTGGCGCGCCGGGCTATACTTGTTGACGTCACCATTCCGCATGACGTTAACCTCGTTAAAGCTGAAAAAGACAAATTGTCTAAGTATTTAGATTTGGCACACGAGGTTACCGATATGTGGGATGTGGACTCAACAGTTATTGTCCCGATTGTTGTTTCTGCACATGGACTGATGCCAAAGAGCTTCGACCAACATCTTCAGAGGCTCTCAATTGGTCGTTGGGTCAAGAGCCAGATCCAAAAGGCGGTATTGTTGGACACGGCACGCATAGTGAGGAGGTTCCTTACTTTGGATCCCTAACCGCCGGTGGCTTGGGTCTTGAGCCCCGCCACCGAAGGGTCATTACTTTTTTATATTTTTATACGACATAATGTTTTATATATATATATATATATATGGTGTGTAAAAATGTAAAAAAGAATATTATGGAAATAAAGAGCACTGAATTAAGGATAGAGTAAAAAATTAATAAAAAAAAATTTTGTAAAAAAAGCGTGGGGTGCTTTTTAAGATATTATCAAAATGATAATCCTTCTACTTATATCTGTCGATAAAATAATTATATCTATTGAAAACATGCACCCCATGCTTTTTTAAAATAAAAAATATTTTTTTTCTTATTAATTTTTTACACTATCCTTAATTCAGTATTATTAATATTTATTTTCTATTTTTTTAGTTGGGTTTCCTATATAAAGCGAGTATTTAGTTTTTTTTTAATTATTATTGTAAAGCTGTCTTGCATTAATTGTCCTTTGATCAATGACTTCCATTTGTACGTACACGGTACAGCTTTAGGTTTCTATGTCACGTAAGCCCTTAATTACTTTACACTGTACAACTATTTTTCAGGTACAATTTTAATTTCAGATTACCCACTTGGCAGTGGAAACTACAGATGGCATACCCATAATACTCCGAGGCGGAGCTGGCTATCGCTTCTTCAACGTAGTGATTAAAGCAAAACCGGGCGATCAACTCAAAGGCAGTGTTAGAGCGTATTGCAAGTACAATAATCCTAGTTAATAAAGAAATATCATACCGGTTATTCTTTTGAAACTTTGAATCATTTTAGATCAGTGGTTCTTAACCGGTGGTCCGCTGAACACTGGTGGTCCCTATGCTACCCTTCAGATAAATGTATGCATGTTTTATTTGTGTATGGATAGAAAAATCTCTTATTAATTTGCATTTCGGTACTGTATGTTTTTTTATCACTGATAATTATTTAAATGTTCTTTGTAGTTTACATTTTAGAAATCTATATATATATAAATGAAACCCGTTTCGCGTTGTCACGGCATCACGCGTGAACGGCTGGACTGATTTGGCTGATTTTGGTCTTGAAATATTCGTGGAAGTCCTGGGAAGGTTTTAGGGGTGAGAAAAATAGGAAAATTTCTGAGGAATATACTAAAAACCTTTTTTTTTGGGTATCGTTCAAGCGTGATGCGTCCAGCCAATATAGGATGATCTTTGTTTATTTGACGGGAGACGTAAAAGACGGTCCAGCTTCAACTACCATCCAACGTAAAATGATCTATCTTTCCATTGTCTTTCATTGACGGCTGACGAAATAGAACATAATTCAAAAAATGTGTACATCGTGTATATAATATTATCTAGATACGGCGTCTTGCGCATAATTTTGTGAAATGTAAATTGAAATCATGTCCATATCTACCAAAATCACCCATTGTTTTTTGAGATTATTGCAACAGTTTTAAACAAGGTATACTCTATCGAAGCGTTTTGCCGGAGTACACCAAAATATATCTAATTATAATTTTTCGTTTTCATAAACGACATTGTTTTTTGAATTGATACTTTTAGATGCGCTGGGGGACATATTTAAATTTCGCATTAGTATTGTTTTCAGACTCAAGAATAAAAAAAATATTGGTACGTTGATGCCGTATCTAGACATTATAATGAAACGATATGAAGTTTTATATTTTTAAATATTTGTTCTATTACTTACGTCACCTGGTAAGGCAGTATGAAGGTTTTATTAATTTGTATATGGTAACGTACTAGACGCAACTGCCAACAAGTTAACGATTCAAATCCCAGGGCACACCTCTGACTTTTCGGATTAATTTCTACGTGAAATAAAATCCGCCAACCCGCACTAAGCCAGCCGGGTGGACTATAATATCTTCTTCTATAATATAAAAATGAATCGCAAAATGTGTTGGTAAGCGCATAACTCAACAGCGCCGGGACCAATTTGGCCAATTCTTTTTTTAAATGGTATTTATTACTTTTTATTACTAACAAAAAGTAATGGCGTGCAATATTATTAGGAAAAACAGCATTTTGGTGCTGAAATAAGGGACGGAATATTGGATGGACAATAAAAAACGCTAAAGTTTTTAATGTCAAAATTTCATAAGGCAATCTTTATATGTACATGTATATGGAGAGACGGGATATAATAGAGTGGAAGGTACGTGAGAGGGCTGGGATAGCTGACAGATTTGATAGGACGAAATGTAAATGCACGTTATAAAACGGGATGGATAATAAAAGAGAAAGGACGGGACGGATCGGGAAGAGACTGAACAGACGGATGAGACGGGATTGAGCCAGACAGTAGGATAGCTATGTCAAGTTTAGGTATACAAGAGATTAATACGAAAAATAACATGTATTTGGTGTGGAGTGGAATCAAAATCACCCAGGCGAAGCTGGGTCGGGCCGCTAGTAATATTAATAGTTTTTATGTTCCATCGCTTATTAATTCGAATGTAAGTTTTTTTTTTTGGTTCAAATACTGTAAATTTGCATTCTCCTTGAAATAAATTATGTAAATCAGCTGGGTGGTCTATAACTAGACAGAAATGTAGCCAAATGGCCCTCATGAGGTAGACTGAGGAGGAAGAGCCACTGTTTTAGATGTTGTTCGTCGTATGTTTCATACCTATGTATGAATACCTACTAACATAAGTAAACACATGCTTATATTCATGATTCGTTGGGATAGGCAGATGTGCGTCGCCGTACTCTAGGCAGTCGTCTGGGCGGTTACATAGAAAGAAGTTGTGGCATTCCTGGGAAATCGAGTGGCGCCCATATTGCACTTGGTGCTTATCTAGGATTTCCACTCGGTATGATGGAAAAGGGTTATTACCCAACCCAGGCCGCAATATCCCAAGTGTGCTGGGCAGGAAGGCGGATAAGACCCCTGGACACTGGAGTACAAGAAGGGAGCTGGGAGTTTGAATGTTTTCCTTTAATCAAAAAATATGTTAGCTTTTAAAGAATTTGTGAGGGTCCAATACATACCCATAGTAGATTACGAATTAATGACTTAACATTATTTAAAGTCTTAGAGTTAATTACACTTATCGTGTTAGTATTTACTAGGCATTCATAATATTATCATGTGACCTAGGTGTTCATAACATAAACACTAAAGTTTACCAAATGACATTTCTGTTGGGGGTGATAAAGTGTAATTTAGATAACTACGAATTTGTATACAACAGTAAATATTTATGTAATAGTATTGTAAATACAACGCATTTAGATGATGTTGGCAAACTTGATTAAAAATAACTAAAAATAAAAATGACAGGGGAGAGCCTATCGACATATCGGGCACAAATTTCTGACTACAGGATGATAAATATAAGAGAACTACCACCAGTAAAGTAGCTTCAAATTCCTTATATTTTCCTTTACTTTTCTGTAGCTATATTTTATTTTAAATACACATGGACTTCGCAACTTGAAAGGTTACTTAGAACGTGCAAACGTTCGTATGTTGTGGCAATCGAGCACTCTAAAGAACAAAAACCATAAAATGTAGAAGAACAATTGACCAATCATAAGTGAAACTGAAAGCACTGACGTCCACAGATTTCTTTGAGTTAGTGGCAACAGGTGAAATTGTTAACGATATGCGCGGGCGTGCCTTGTCTACATCGCATCGTCGGCCCATAACTCTCGGTGCGTTACCACCGCCACGATAAATCAGCGGTTTGTTTGCCTGTCCGTTTGTTCTCTGAAACTATTAGCTAGATAAAACGTGATAGAAGACTATATAGTACGATTGTGAGTCAGATCGTCTGTGTTTTACAACAATGGTTCTGTGTCTTACAACAATTGTTCTGTAGTCAAATGGGTTTAGGTTTTCGAAAGCTGATGAGTGGCAGTGTTAACCAGTGGGATTTAAAGATCTGAACAACATTAAAATTAGAAGTAGCTCCTGGTATAACTTTGGGGCCGAAAGGTTCTAGAGTGGACGCTACGTCAGACAAGTGAAATGTCGGAAGCCCGCCTATAAGTTGGACGGACGCCTTGACTAAAATTGTAGGAAGTCGCTGCATGCACGCCGCTTCCAACTGGTCGGTGTGGATATCCTTGGAGGAGGTATAGGCCTTCAGTTCAGCAGTGGACTTTCTATGGCTGAGATGATGATGATTATGAACTGGTACAACTCGATGTAAGCTATCCTCATATAAGGTCGAAGGTCCAATGCCTCTCATCGGCGAGAATAAAGGTGATATTATTACAGCTTCATGTAGTTATTGCATCGGTGGGAAGTTGTAGCACGGTACTATTACAACGCTTAGGTCTCGGTTTCGAGTCCCGTCATTATTTTGATGATAAGATTTAAAAGCACAATTGATTCATTGTATGTCGATAAATAAAGTAAAAAAAAAGACGTGTGGCACTCGGAGATTGCCGCGGTAAAGCTATTGCATAGTTTTTTTTTATTTATGCAATATTTTTTTCCTTTTTTTTTCTTTGATATTAATTGTACAGATATTCACTGTTGTACGTGCGAGCTTCGTAGAGTCGTACCATGAAGTAAATACAAAGAGGAGGTGCCCTGACGCCGAAACTCTAAGCAGGCATAAGTCACCAGATTGCGGGGCGAAGAGGGGGATTACGCATGCGCAGTAACGCCGATACAACCAATGCCACCTAGAGGCGAGTTGCTGAACTAAAGAGACAAGCGTGATATTTCAAACAGTCATTAAAAGTTCTGCTATTCATCGATAGATGGCAAAACTAAATATCGAAAGAGGTTAGATTACAATTAATCACGCAATAGCTTTGCAATTCGTATTTAAAAGTACTGACACATATTTGAATCAAAATAAAAATATTAAATTTAAATTCCGGTCGGACTTAGGTTATTTTCGTTACGGAATTTCTGGATTTGGTCTCCACGCTCAAGGCCCGCGATAGAAGCTATGCAATAGCTTAAAATGCGTGTGTGTTAGCATATCACGGCTGTAACAAACTTTAAAAAATCATTATTACGAATTCGAGTAACGGAAATCGGAAAAAACAAAACGATAAAAATAATGGTTAAACCGACATTATGAACATGTTCACAAAAAATAATTTAATTAAAAATTAAAAGACCGACTTCAATGTGCACTACAAAGTAATAAATAATATATATTTCATTGTGCTAGCACACATTGATTAATTTTCTTATTGACTAGACTAGCCAACAAATCTTAAATACGTAATATTTTGAAGGCGGGTCGCCAAGTGCCAATCGAGAACAAATTTAAGTAATGTAACACAGTTGAATATTACCTACTTGTAGATGTATCGTTGGCGCTCAGTTAGGTCTATATGTATACTAGAAACAAATTAATTTAACATATTGATCCTACGTATACATTTGTTGAAATTTTAATAGAATTAATATGTGTCATATGTGTGGTCTAATTTTAATTTATTGCATATGATCAAAGATATAGTGGTCAAGGGTTTCAACTCCAGGGTACACCATTGACTTATTGGAGTCACTTGCATATTTATATGTGTATACAATTACTTTAACAGTGATAGGAATCATAGTGAGGAAAGTATAAGAAAGGGAAGGGTTGTTAAGTTTGTATTTTTCGCTCGATTGTAGATAAGTCCGATGCTCAACAATGTTAATTAAGAGCTGATATATTAGGACGGGCGATTTTTCTATTATGTAGTTATCAGGACAGGGACTGGAATTTGCACCAGATATGACTATAGACTCTCGCCCCCAATCACACCGAGGGACAAAACACGCAAGGCGTAACGTGGGTGTCCTGGTTGATACCAGGAGAATCTCTGCATACCCCTTCTGGGAAAATGGCGTGAGTTTATATAGATTAAGGTAAATTAATATTGCGTGTAAAATTGCGTATTTTTCGCTAGGATGTTTTACACAAATTAAATTTAAGTGTAAGACGTCGTGTTCGTCATTTGGCGACCCGCCTTCAAAATATTACGTATTTAAGATTTGTTGGCTAGTCTAGTCAATAAGAAAATTAATCAATGTGTGCTAGCACAATGAAATATATATTATTTATTACTTTGTAGTGCACATTGAAGTCGGTCTTTTAATTTTTAATTAAATTATTTTATTTATTACTTTTTAGTTTTCATAAGCATTGCAATAATGCCAAAGGTAATCATATAATGAAAAACTGGAATCAATGTATACAAAAAATGAACCACTGTGATCCTTTATGATTTCAAAAACGAAAATTAATATTTTATGATTTTTAAGGAAGCTACACTGTCATTTCGTTTTTATGATAAAGAAAATACTAAAATCGGCTCAACCTGCTAGAGATATTGAGTACACTTATGCGTGGTAATCATTCGTTACCCGTTATAAAACACATATACTTAACCTAATGGACGAAAAATCATTGCGTTTCTGCAAAGTTTTGTGGAGGTCTGCTCTCCAGATATGTACCTATTCATCAGATCATCACCATATTTTATGTGACCAACATTATGTTAATTATATAATTCGTTTCGATTGTATAATTCGTTCCGAAGAAAAGTTATTTAAAATCATTTATTTATTGTCGCAGATATTTAGTATTTGTTGTTTCAGCCCATATACGTCCCACTGCAGGGCACGGGCCTACTCTACAATCGAAAGTACGATTGAGAGTGGTTAGGCCATATAGTCCACCACGCTGGCCTAGTGCGGGTTGGCAGACATTTAGTATTTATCTTTGTATATATTCGCCCCCCCCCCCTCACGCCCCTTTCCATCCCCTCCCCCCTTGTAGTAGTAATAAACGTATACTGAACCTAATGTAAAAAGAATTATTGCTGTACTGTTCAATTTTGAGGAGTTCTGCCCTTCAGGTCCAAAGATATTCATCAGGTCTTCACAATATTTTTTTTGGTCTAACCTATCATATAATACTCTTTGACAAAAAAGTTATTTTTAAGTCGGTTAAGAACTGCCGGAGATATTGAGTATTAACAATTGTACCTATTTTCTACCTCCCTCACCCCCCACCTCCACCCTTTTCCCATTTTTACCCACCCTTTGTAATAATATACTTATACTTAATCTAACGCAAAAAGAATTAATGCTGGACCGTTTAATTTTGAGGAGTTCTGGTCGGCAGATCCTAAGATATTCATCAGGTCGTCACCAATTTTATATGGGACCAACCCTGTATATCATGCTTTCCAACAAAAAAGAAATTTTCAAAATCGGTTCACAATTGCGGGCGTAACCGCGTAACAAACATACAAAAAAAAAATTCAGTCGAATTGATTACCTCCTCTTTTCAAGTCGGTCAAAAACCCGATTAGGGGTTTACACAATCATAATACGAGGTTGTTCTGTCAATAATTTTGAAAAATATATTCCAAAAATAACACAAAACTTATATAAATACACTAGGTGTGCCTGCGACTTCGTCCGCGTGGAATGTAACAAAAAAGTGAATTAGTTTTTTTTTTTTGGTTTTTGCATTTTTATTTAATAATAATATAATAATTATTGATTCGTTGATGGGAGAAGTGGTGGGAGGCGCCCAACATGTCGGCCCAGTGGCGGCATGCGCGTGAGCTGCGCGCGGTACTGGACAGTACTTGGGTGTTGCAACATTACTTTATTTTTCTAAAATAAATGTAGCCTAAGTTACTCCTTATTATATCAGCTACCTGACAAAAAAAGTCCCGTCAAAATCGGTCCAGCCATTTCAGAGATTAGCCGGAACAAACAAACAGACAGATATACAGACGGACAGACAGACAGACAAAAAAAAACTAAGGTAATTTTCGTTATAGGTATCTTGTATATAACGATATGTAGTTGGTCATTTTTTTTTATTTTCACTTTACAAACAGACACTTCAATTTTATTTATATGTATAGATATTTTGTTTCTTTCCCACAGGCCACAGCTCTATATTTAACTGAAAGAAACGTATGTCTGTCGTCTATTCTGTGCAGGATATCATAGATTTATTACGTGGTATTTTCTATGACAATATTTTATCTGGTTAAACAGGAATACCTACTCCCACACTGATCGTGGAATATGTAGTTCTGAAAACATACTTTCAGGTAAATGCTCGATTTTAGTTATTGAATAGTGATTCACCAGGCGATTAATTGACTCGAAGAAACATAGAATTAATGAAACAATTCGCTGATGTCAAATTATGTGTAACTAGTCTAAAACAATCCTGAAACATTTATTATGTGTTCTCATTATCCTCTATGTTCTGTTCATAGATTTTCGTTACTTTTTTTTCCGTCTAGTACTTTTGAACTGGAAATCTCTTTGCTGTAAAACAGTGAATCATGAAATAGTACGTAATTGTTCTATGGTCAATTGTATTAGAGCCCCATCTACGTACAGACTATTAAAATGATCTGCTCAAAAGTTCTTATTACTGTTGTCCTTCAATGGAAATATGAATGTTAATGTGTATTTAAGATAGGATGTACTTAGGTACTACCTGTGGGCTGTGCTAGTTTCTTCCAGAGGACTTTGGTTTCCTGTATAAAACCATTACCGGGTGTGTGACACATACATTTTTTATTTCAAATTAACGAATAACGAATATTTTGATTTTGAATATTCTGACTACTTTAATTTTGTATTGATTTTATTTATTAGGATCATCTCCGATGACACTAGTATAGTATAGTACATATTGTTACTGACACGTCGATTAATACTTGTAAAAAATAACATTGAAAAAGTTAGACATGTCACGCTTAAAATTCTGTATTTATGAATGTAATGATTTCCATTGAACGTCGCATGGTAAGTAGTAAGTACGGTCTACAGACGACGTCAAACAAACAAGTGGAGCGAGTGTTATAAACAATTAAAAGCATTCGGTTCCTGCGGGATTGAGGCGGTTTTAACTAACTCGCTGCGCCTACAGAGTGTCCCTTTTTGTGATGTAATGGAAGATTTATTGAAAGCAAGACCTACATTCAAATATATGATTTTGACATGCGCTAAAACTATTCAATTTATTTGTTTATAGTGCTTTTATTAAAGATATTAGAAAAAAAACTGGGCATTTTCCTGTCCTACGAAAGGAAGAAAAAAGATTGTCATATAAACCGTTTAATTTAGGTATTAAATTCGTGGCTTTTTATCTTACTTACTTAAACAACGCTTCTCACAATGCTGCGGAGTCTGAAAAAAATACATTAAAATCGAAAAAAAAAGATTTAATTTATGCCTCAAAACCACAAAAATACACAGGCAAATCCTAATCCTTTTTACTAGGGTCGTTATAACCAATATTTAATTTTTGAGTACAATGCTCTCTAACAGGACGAATACCTTTATTTAACATTATTTTTCTTTAATAAATAAAAAAATAGGTTAGTTATTGACCACGTAATTTAAAAACACACTGTACAATTGCATTGAACCTCGATGTATTTTATTAAGACCAAACCGATTGTAGGAGACACAGCGGGCGCGTCGTTCGTCAATTTTTATCATACCTTCAAAATGTGCCAATAATAACAATTTGTTGCGTTGTTTGTTATTGTGTATTTAATATGTACCTGTGTGGAATCAGTGGATTTTTTAAGAGAAGGAGACCAGATATACGAAGGGTAAGTCTGTTTTTATTAACTTTATATTTCGCCGTTAATTTATACTTGTTTTAAATTGCAATGGTCTTGTAAACAAAAGTAATTTCAAGAATATACATAAGTAATCGTACTTATAAATTCTTAAGTGTTGCACTGTTATTTTACTCATAAAACAGAGGAATTATTATTGTTATTAAAATTTATGCTCGAGATACCTAGAGAAATATTGACTAATGTTATAGGAAAAATTAATGCATCATTAATCCTTCTAACATGACTTGGGATTATAATTTGCGATATTCATAACGTAAAAGAAACTCACTGTTATTTATTGCAACTTGCATGGAAGATTCTTTTAAATGTCGGTTTAATACGAAATTATTCTAGGTACTAGCGAGAAAAAATAGTTTGACCGAGTTCCTGGTAGTTTCCGCGGAAAAGTAGGAGTAGTTTCTTTTCTTATTTTAATGATTAATTTGTGATGATCAACGAATATTGATTGACAAATTTGACAATCCCCGTGGCGCAGTCAGTTAGACGCCGCCTATGGAACGAGAGGCTGCGGGTTCGATTCCCGCACCGAGACAAAAGTTTGTGCGGCCAACAAATAATTCCTTTTTCGGGTCTGGGTGTTGTGATCCCGAAACTCACTCGTAGTTCCTGATACCCACGACACAAGACTCGATCTTTGTGTGGGGTCGGGAATATGTATGTGACTGTTCGGTGTTGTTTATTTATTCCTGTCTAGTTAGCAACACTATATGAATTCACCTAATACCTAGTCACATATTTCGCCAAAGATACCAGTTTTTTTACGGTTGATCAGAAACAATGAGAAGTTCCTCATTGTACAGTCGTACACCGCAAGAAATTATTTGTACAATGGGACCTGAAACAATTAACAGTAGATCACAAAAAAGTCGTCTCGTGGCAAAGATTATGTCCGAGAGACTACCTATCCCTACGTTTCGATACCACTACAATGTAATCTATCTATCTACTAGTGGTAAAAAATATAAATCTCCTACGGCATTCTCTCTCAGTCAAAGCAATAAAAAAGATCATAAACTTTATCGATAGTGACCCCGAGGTAGGTGGCAAAGTATAAGACTTCACTGTTGGTACTCATATGTAAGAGGCCGCCTAGGTTAGGTAAGGTTAGTAAGTAACACCGCAATTTCTATTTACCCCACCAACCAGTAGTGTAAATACACTGTTCGGTCATGGGTTGAAGGACATTTTAGCTAGCGTAATTACTGAACATAATCAGGATGGCGAGGTTAGTGGAATGCGAAGCATTTTCATTTTTCTCTCATAGTTTCTGATACCCACGATACAAGACTTAATTGATCTTAATGTGAGAACTGGGCTATGTATGTGTTTGTTGGGTATCTTTAATTAGTATTTATTTTCGTTTGAGTCTGTATGGCAGGTGTTTCTATGGCACCCCTGCCATAGTAAATTTGATAACAGGCGTCACAGATTTGCTCCCAGGGCGGCGAGAGTGCTAAATCCGGCTCTGGTAGGAGAGGTCGAGAAATGAATATTGTAAATGTAATTGTTATATTTGGCACCGGCTATATCGTTTTAATTAGGGCAGGTGTGGATTAAGAGTGTAGAATAGAAGTACTTCTCGTGTTTTTTAAATGCTTTTCATATTACAAGACGAATGTGTGCGTGAAATTCACATAAATGATACGTCTTAAAGGTGTATTTCAAACAGGTATTAAAATTATATCTTATAATAAATATAGTACATACTAATGAATCAATAATAAATGGATCGGCTTATAGCCCGTCACCTGACTAGCACTAGAAAACCAATATCGGGAAAATGGCACTCACTTTTCCTTAAGACAGGGTTTCCTAACCTGGGGTCCGTGGACCCCTGGGGGTCCGCGGACCGTTTTCAGGGGGTCCGCAGACAACATAAAAATTACGATAAAAAAAAATAACTTTTAATAAAAAAAAAATATTTATGAACAAATCGCTCTTCTCAAGGTAATTTTGATCATTTTTCTACTCACTCGTCATTTTTGCTATCAACTGTGTATGTTGCAAAAGGAGACTCAGGAAGTAATCATTGAGCACCTTCGAACTTTGAAGTCTTCATTTCGAGATTATTTTCCACATTCAGACCGCGGTGACAATTGGTTTATGGACCCATTCCGTGTCAATGTTACAGATGTCATAGGCCTTACAACGGTTCAGGAAAATCAATTAATTGAAATAAGTTGCGATTTGACACTAAAGAGAACATTCAAAGAATATGCTTTAACAAATTTTGGCATAATTTTAAATATGATTAAGTAGAAGCAGTTGTCGCCTTTCCCCACAACAAATTTAAGCGAAAAGGGTTTTTAAAATACAGAAATAGACTACAACTAGAAGCAGATTTAAGGCTCCAACTGAGCAACAATGACCCAAATATTACAACTTTGGCCGCAAAATGGCAACATCAACCATCGCATATTTACAATAATTTACATACATACACGTCCCACGATGTGATAGGTGGCGACCCTATCACTATATCGGGCACAACACTGGGCTGATAATGAATAGAAAAATCCAATATCACTTTGCCCGGGATTTTAACTCGAGACCTCAGCTTTGTAACCGTACCCTAGTACAACTACGCCATCGAGGCAGTCAAAGAAAATAAAAAATGTAAAATAATTTATGTAAGTAATATATCCATGGATTTTTTTTTGCAAATAAAAGTATGTGAGCGATTTTTTTTTTCGTATTATTTATAGTGGTCCGCTAATCATAATAAAGTGGCGCTAGGGGTCCGCACTAGAAAAAGGTTGGGAAACCCTGCCTTAAGATAATGAGAGATAGTGAGGAATAAGGAGAATACAAAACTAGCAAAAGTTGTGGTCAAACGTCCAACATTACCCCAATCTCAGATCTCAAAAACTGATTGTAGGTTTCTCATATGTGAGAAGTTGCCAGGTTGGGTACGGCCGCAATGTCTATTTCTCCCGCCAGACAGCAGTGTTATGCACTATTGTGTGTAGGATTGAAGGAAATTGTAACCAAAGTAACTACTAGACATATTGAAACTTAACATGTCTCATGATGGCGAGCGAAGTGGAATGCCAAGCATTGCTTTGTAATTCAAGGTGTTGTTTGGTTTTGATACTGTTTATGGGCGGTCGTGTCGCTTACCACGAGGTGAACGGCATGCTCGTCTACAAAATGATTGAAATAAAAAATCTGTTAGAGAAACACCCGTGTACCGAAGATCCGGAGCAAAAATATCACGTATCGAAGAAAAGTATTTATAAAATGACAAAATTATATGAAAAGGTCACGATTATTTTATTTGATGTACATACTACGCAGTCGGCAACGTCGCGCAACCGCGCCTCTCATACAAATGACGTTGTTTTAAGACTACAAAAACATATCACGCGTCGTATAAAACGGTGTCAACAAACTACTTGCACGGGAGTCGGGAACGGGAAATACTGTAGATATTGGTGATATCCAGAGATATTGATTGATACTAATATACCCACAAGGAGTAGGTATTCTTTGATATACAGTAAATTACCTCGAGTGCTGACAAGTGGATAATTATACTTTTCCAATTCCTCCTATTCGTTTTTCTTTCTGATTAATTTCGCTGGTTAAAGACAAGCTAGTGTCCCTAAGAGACTCGCCGAGCTTCGGAGCTCGGTGTCAATTCTTTGCGTGCCACTGTTGACTTTGGCTGACTGGATTTGCAGTGTAGGCTGTGTGGGCGGGAAAGTCTCTAACTCGTATCCTGACGGAACTGTTGTTTTTTCGCTTTTCTGATAGTTTTCTTCGCCCCTCAAAAAGTCAGACGCAACTTATCATCAATTCCTACAGTTTGCCTGACTTTTCAGTCTATCAATTTAAAAAAGTGTCAAGAATAAGACTTTGCAGTTTATAAAAAATGCTAACATAATAATATAAAAGAAAATCGACGATGTAAGTCATATTATCAACTAAATCAGAATAAACAATAATTTGTTAAAGGAGTGCAATGGATAATTAATTTATCTGTCTAGCCATGTTTACTACAATCACAACATGTCTGCTATACATAGTCGACTCTCGTTAATTCGAAACTCGAGGGACTCTTAAAATACTACGAATTATCGAGTGTTCGAAATATCAAAAGGTTCAAAATTTGTGAGAGAAAGTAAATACAACTGAATTATTAAGTGTTGATCAATTATTATTTATTAACTGCTATTTAATAACAATGACAAAACTCTAGAGGTACATTCGTGTATATACATGTATTCATAATTTGAATTAATTAATATTTCTAAAGAACTATGTTATACTGGTTTTTCTCTTTCTCTCTAAAACTTGAATTGCCGAGTGTTGGAAGCCGTTGAGTTCAAATTAACGCGTCGTTTTGTTATATAGCAAAGGTTTTTTTCGTTCGAATTACCAAGTGCATAAAAATGTATTGATTTAGTTCGAAATATAAAGAGATTTTGTAGGGAACTCGTGATAACTTTGAATTATAGAGAGGTTCGAATTATCGCAGGTTTGAATTAACGAGAGTCGACTGTATTCCTCTTGTCCGTAACCACTGCTATTTATCACATTCAAATAAACATTTACTTAATCCTATGAAACGCTTATTAGAATCGAAATAAGGCAAAATATATATTCTCTTTGGTATTATTTATAACCTCATTCAAGACTGGAACTGATCTTTTCATTACCTTGAATAGAACAATATTTTCACGAAAGAAAAAGTTATGGCCTTATGGGTTAACTCGTAGGGTTAACTTTATATTTTTATTAACCTTTTCAATTGGAAGTAAGCAACACATGTTCAGATCCTCAATATGTATACATACTTAGTATTATATTGTAAGCTCATATTATAATACAATTTTCATATGCGATATCAGAACAATTGAAAATAAATGGACTGCGGCGGCAAGGGCTAATTTTGTTGTTCAGGTGTTACGTTGTAAAATGTGTCGTACACCTCCTTCAACCGGTTTCTGCTTTTTGAAGATTGGACCCAGTTTCATGGAACCGCACCCTGAACCGTAGAAAGGGTTGTAGCTGTATTTCCCTTACCGTGCCCATCTTCAAGTATTGTCTGGGTCCTGGTATATTTGACTGTTTCTCTAGTGTTTATAAAATCAGACAATTGAAAAATGAGTAATGATTCAGCTTGGATTTCTGACGTTGGCCTACGAGGTGTTAGGTGGGTAGACCTTTTAGAGGTAGGAAGTTGGTGGTTACATGCTGCGAACTGGTCGTTGTGAAAAATATATGAGACGGTCTGTATTCAGCTGTAAACTTGTTGTAGCTAAAGCCTAAAGATGGTGTTATATTTCATTGATGCTTTATCTAACATTGCAACAATTTTCCGAAACAGCGGTTTCAAAAGATTCTTTGCGGTGTTTTAGTGAAAACAAGCAGAATTTCTGACGTAGGTATACCCTTTTGTCCTTCTCGTTTTTATTACAGTGAGTACAGATTTATGACCAGCAAAATGTTATTTCAATCGTCATCGTGTAGGTATTATTTACGTTTACCTGTAGACTACACATGTTGGCAGCCGCCATGTTTGTCAAAAACACACTGAAATATTTGTTTTAGTGCAAGAATAATATTCTCGCCCGTTGTATCTGAAAAATAAAAACAAACTTGCTATTTATGACTTTTAAACAAAGGCTACGGGGATTAAGAAAATAATCTACTGTAAATTGTATAAAAATATCGAGAAATTGAATAAATTTATTCCACTAGGTCGATATAAGCCGGCATTATTGTAAGTAACAAATATTTAGAGAAGAATTGCCAGTTGACAATCGACAAATTATCTCGATGCCTGAATGACGCTGTTGTTGCCTTGGTTGTTACTAAAGATTGTCTACGAGCTTTTATTTTTCCAATGCGTTGTTGTAATGCTTTTTTCAAAGTATTAGAAACAGGCTTTCTCTGTCTTCACATTTTCTTAAATTGGAGATTTAATACAAATAGATTACGAATATAAATACTTGTTGTTTATAATATGACAGCAAATCTCGAAAAATGAGGTAAAAATTATTTTTAAATTAATAATATATGTATATATTTTTTTAATAGTGTAGAGATTAGTTGAATTATACTTACTATAGGGCGCAGTCCAGTCATTTTGCCGAGTGAGGAGATTTTTTTTTTACCACACGATATAGTGATCTTAATACTCCGAGATGATGAGAATTATGATATAATACAATAACAGAGAATAGAAAATACATTGAAGGTATTCAGTTTATATTTGAATAGAAAAATAAACATAACCGGGTGTAGTAAATTAATCTAATATTACAACATTAGGCAGTCCACACAAAGTCTACAACAGTTATCTATCTAAATACCCCATTAATAATTGCTAAAACAATAATCAATATTTTTACAGCTATTTTAAAAACATGTTACAATTGCCATATGACCGCGTCTTCCCTATACTTCAGTTGCGGTCCTATATCCACGTGTGCCGAGAATCTACTTGAAGAGCAATTACCACGAGCAGCCCTCAAGCTCTCGCGCTAACTCGACACCTCTGATCCAATTTTAAATGTCAGATAGATAATTGTGCAACATTCTGGCGACCGATCAATTCTGCTTCAGACCTGTCTGACCAGAGTTCAGTTCTCGGCTCAAGCGTGAGAGGCGCGCGCGTTCTGACTCGAAATCCCGTCTCGAAATAAACACGAAAGTGCTAGTGACAATATGTTAAAATAGTCCCACTGTTTACTGTGAACTTGAATAATGGAGAGGCGAAGGTGATGGGTGTTATCAAAATTATCTCGCAAACATTGGCGTTAAAGGGCTTAGGCGATATTTGTAAATAGCATGCCGCTAATTATTTATTTCAGTAATCATTGTTGCTAATAATTACTAATTTGTATGCATAGTTGGGTGTAACACACGATCTCAGTTATGATCTAATCAAAATATTACGATTAATTCAAAATAAGCAATGGTTTTAATAATTACATTTGAATAAGAATTTTGACATGATTAAGAAAGAAAATTAAGTAAGTAATATCCATTAAAAAATGAAACAATTTTCGTATAAAAATAGTCACATGAAAACAAAATAAAAACTCTAAACGATTTGGTTACCTTTGCGCTTGCGTCGATATCGCCCTTCAGAATGATTTAACAGCACTTTAAATGTGTAAACATAATGATTCCAATAATGATTAAAATTCCCGGAGTATTCAGTGACTGGTGATGCTATTCCAATGTTTGGTTAAAGACAACTAAATAAATATTTTTGTCTATTTGCCAGTACAATAATTTTTTATTTCATAATATCTGTGATTATAATAATTTGTCAAAGTTTATGAAACTTGTTTGAAATATTTTTGTATTTTAAACATTGTAGTCTTTTATATTTTTATAGCTTGATTTATCAAACAACTACCTACAGAACTGTACATATCGATGAGTGAATTATAGTCGCTCATTACACGACTTAAAAAAAGGGATAATCTATTTCCGCCGTACATTAGTAGGTCAATATTTTCATATTGTCTTTTGACTGGATACTTTTCCCCTATTGGTTTATATCTAATGCAAATGGCACCATCGTAACGTTTAAGCCTCAAGGCTTTGTTAGGTTCCTTAAATAATGTATATAATGTACGACTGCCTCGGTGGCCTACTTGTACTAGGGTGCAGTTACAAAGCCGAGGTCTCGGGATCGAATCCCGGGTTGGGCAAAGTGATATTAGATTTTTCTATTCATTATCAGCCCGGAGTCAGGAATTTGTGCCCGATATGGCGTCAGGCTCGTCATCTATCACATGTGGGATGGAACATACGAGGCGAAATGTGGGTGTCCTGGCACCTCTACCTACCCTAAATAATGTGAGCCATTATGCTTAGTAGTGGAATATGCCTAGTAGGTTCGTGTCTAAATACATAAGGATATTGAAAGAAGTTTTAAACATAATAGATAATATTTAGAATAGCAGTGAGCCCTGAAAACAACCGTATTAGTTAGCCCAAACCTGATTAACATAATGACATTGATAGATGAGTCCTCCAACTGATAAATATTTTGTCAGCTAGGAAAATCTACAATATGATATTTAATGGAATTTATCAAATAGGTTTTCCTTCTTTGTTTAAATAATTACTCATTACAATTAAATTAATATAAAACATGATTTATTGCCACTTTAAAGAGTAAGTGGTAGGCAGTTTACTATTTAAATTAATTATTTTATGTATAAGATCAAAAAGCATCATTTATTTGAACCATCCGTTTGGGATATACGATATAGTATTATAGTTTGCCGTTTTGTGCGGAGATATTAGGGTGATAAAGGAGGCGAATAAAATTGTTTATTTTTATTAAATAGCTGTTGGCCTTCCATTGACTATATTAAATAAAGTTAATTTAATATTTATTTAGCGGAAAGCGCAGCGTAGAACGTCCACCCACAAGATGGTCCGACGACCTGGTAAAGGTCGCGGGACGTCGCTGGATGCAGGCTGCCTCCAACAGGTCTCTGTGGAAATCATTGGGGGAGGCCTATGTTCAGCAGTGGACTTCCTATGGCTGATGGATGGATGGATGATGAATATTTATTGTAGCGCGATTTTGACGGTCATCTTTTTGAAACTCCAAATGTACTGAAGGGTTTGTCCTAAGTTTTTAAATCTATGGTCTAAAATTACTTTTAATTTATTTTACTCATATTAATCAGTCACGAGTCGGTCTGTCAGGACTGTAAAACCCTGTATAATTATTGTAACATTGTGTTACAATGTGAAGTGTTTAGAGTTATTTCATAACAATACTATTGACGCTGCGCATAAAATCGGGAAATGTGTTGGTTGTGTAAACTCGTAAAATGGTAAAGTATAGCGATAGGTGTTAATGACATCCATAGTTTATCTTTGGTTTAAACTTGGGTATTTATGTTTTGAATATCTAGATATGCAATAAAAAGATGGTAGAATATGTTTATCCAACAAATTTTATAGTTGTTGCATCGTGATACATCAGGACTAAATTATGTCACTTTAAGTCTAATTCATAAAAAAATATTGGAAATATAAAGAAGCAATAGAAATGCAAGTCATGTTCACATCTAGTAGGATGTAAACACATTAATTGTTATTAGTATAAAAACAATTTTGTTAAATATTTATGTATGCCCAGTTTGGTAAACCAAATAAAAAAAATATTTTGAATTTCCCTCATATCACTTGTTAGTTGTTACTGATTTGCGTGCTTCCTATTAAGAACATATTACACCGATTGAATGCTGATTTTTTTGCCCATTTAACATAAAAACATTAACTTTGATCATTGCATTTTAACTAACTCAGGTTGGTATCAAAATATTGCAAGACAATTTTATCCGACATTCGACAGACATTTACGTAGAAACCACGATGTTGCTTATCCATTGCCACTTTATTCATATCTAAATATTTCTGTTGTAAACATGACATTAAATGTACGTTTTAAATGAGTAAACATTCTTAAAGGGGGTTCTTTAGTAATGGCATTTGGACGTGTCAGGACCTAAATATTAAAACCATGTACAAAATTACACTAACATTGCTCGATACTCTCAATGACCTACGAAAATGTTGCATGTAACTAATTAATATTTTAATAAAATAGAAGCTAACACAACAATTTAAACAAAAAGGAGGTTTAATATATCTCCAAAGATATATATTAATATTTGGGTCCGGACTTTTTGTGTCTATTATATTAATGAAACAATCCAAATTTTGTAAAAGACTGAGAAGTACATAATGATGGAACAACGAGTAAACAATGACACAAAAGCTATTGAGAAAGCAGCCAAGAAACGTTGCTTTTCAAGTATCCAAAGTACCAACCAAACAGTATTAACACTGTAGATTTTGATACAAACCTAGAAATAATAAACTGACCACTAACAAACAACTGTTTGGTAAAGATCTGCGGGTGAGCAACTGATTAAAATGTTCCGTCCAACGTTGTTCCGTGGCATGAGCTTGGACTCGTCTCAATCCGGCTATGAACTCGATAGGAGTCGACGTGCCTCGCTCTCCGCCGAGCAGCGGAGGAAGCTCAGCATGCTCAGGACTTCAAGCATACCCTCGCCGCTGACACCGGTGAGCCACATTTACCATTTGGTACCCTGCCCGAGAAAATGCTGCCACCAGGTATATATCCGTTGTAAAGCTTCAAGCTTTGTGTGCGGTCTGCTTGGTTGTGTCTAATTGTTCGAGTGCTTCATCGAGTACATAATCTTTTATTCCATCTACGTCACTTTTGTCTTCATTTCGAACTCATTCATTTGTTTTAGTTGGATTTTCATCTGTGTTTCATTCGTCACCACATTAATCCTAGCAGCCGATATATGTGACACGTTGGTTTGTCGATCGGGAAATTATTTGTAAAGAGCTTATTCTTGCACAGACAAATAA
This sequence comes from Hyles vespertilio, assembly GCA_009982885.2. Classification (NCBI taxonomy): domain Eukaryota; kingdom Metazoa; phylum Arthropoda; class Insecta; order Lepidoptera; family Sphingidae; genus Hyles; species Hyles vespertilio. The sequence continues at coordinate 10,413,493 of CM042825.1, read as the reverse complement.
ATATCAATTCCTTTAAAAATAGTGCAACAAACATTGTTCCTGGCACGATTCACAGTAAATGTGTTGACAAACATTACGGTGTATTTCGCCAATCACAATGCAGGCTCGAAACACCTACAATCCAAAACAACAACCACAGACATTATTTCAGCACGCTTCTTCGAATGCGTATGGTATAAACATTACACAAACATAGATCCGACACAAAAGTCCATTTTTAATGGTTTTAAATGGTATCGTAAGACATAAACTGAACGCACTTTCATAACATCTTGGACTGACAGCCCGTCAAATATGTTTAGTGTAGAATCAATTAACGAAGTTCTTATAACAGTTTCTAATCTATATTTTTTGTTTGGTGTTTCGTCAGCGATATATTCCATCTGGTTCAGGCAACTTGAAATTTCTTAACCCCTTACACTTTGTTTAGAATATTACACCTAATAGCTGTCGTTTGGATCTCTCATTGCACAATGCTGAATTTATTTATTTGAGATGTTTTCAGCTATGTGAATTAATTGCTAATGCATCTCAAATTTATGACGAAAAGACGTACCTGCTACACAATTGATGCACTCCAACGGGCCTTTAACATCACCAAATACGTTTCAAACAGATTCCCGAAGCAGAAAAACCTGTATTGGATAATCAGGTTACAGCTTTAACAGACACATAAACATGTGTTTTTATGGCAACTTCATCGTCTTAAAATTCCGCGTCATCAATCATCCAAAAGATCGGGACATTAACATCAGTATAACCTAAATAATGGCGGGCAGACTGATGAGGCTGGTCTATATCAAGCCGCTGCACCTGCATCTAACAATACATGACGTTTTTAGGGTCGGAGTGTGGCATCATGCCATCGTGCTGGCGAGGAAAACCTGACTACTAGGCTTCGGTGTTTCTGATTTTTAAATTTGACCTACGTGTTTCAAGCTGTAGATGTACACAGTTGTTGCTGCAGTTGGGGCGTTTTATGAAAATATAATGCGTTAAAGCGAATAATGGACTTAAAAATATTTGTGGTAAAGTAAAATTAAAGTTTAATATTTCTATGGCTTTTATTATTCACGAACAACTGATATAGATGATCGTACATAAAAAACATGTAAAATTTTTGGTGTTCTAAAATCAGTTAAGCCCTCACTCCATCTTACAATAACGGCATGCAGATTAGGTACATCTTAAAAATACATTAAAATCCATGCATTTTTACGTAATCTAAAATCAATTAAACTTTTATTACACCTACTTAACTGCACTATATTTATGACGGAAATAAATCTTAAAATTTACAGCTTCTCGAACGATCGCATTTAATTTGTTCCGTTGTTAAACTTTGTTTTATGTCAATTAAATGTCACGGTTTATTGTTGGATTAATTTTATTGCTTGATTAATACAGGCCTCCACATAATACATTTTCTCATGCATCTTCTATATTATCTGTACATCAAATTAGTTGCAAATTATATTATGTGTAGATCGGGGTCAAAAGTGGTTCAAATACGTACCGCGAGATGTCGTTATATCAACTTAAAAAATACTCATGCGTTTTTCTTCTTTGTTTTTCTTTTACATAATTTTATAGACTATTTTTTCTTTGAGCGTATTTCTCGTGCCTGGACTGGCTTTCCTGGATTAAAACAATAAAACATAAGGCGAATAATCTGAAATATTTTTATTACTGGTGGTAGGTCTCTCATATGTGATCTGGGTAGGTACCACCGCAATGTCTATTTCTTCAGTAAAACAACACTGCGTAAATGCACTGTTGTGTTTCGGATTAAAGGACATTGTAGCCAGAGTGACTACTGGACATATTGAGACTTAACATCTTGTCTCAGGATAGCGAGCGCAGTGGAATGTTGCTACTGTTTATGAGCGGTCGTATCGCTTACCATCAGGCGAACTGCTTGCTCGTCACGCCATTCATTGCAATAAAAAAAAAAACATTTTAGTACATTTAAGACTGTGTAATTCAGAATGGCAAACGATTGTTTCTTTTGTTATGGGGGCAAACGAGCTTACGGTTCACGTAAAATAGTGCACGGCAAGTGATCACCGGCACCCGTTAACATTTGTAACAATATCTAACAATAATACAACACAATTCCATGCTGTATGAACAAATCATACAGGCTGGAAATGTGTTGGCGACCTTTGAGGTGGAAATACTAAAATCTCGAGTCTTTTCGTACAAAGTACCTCAAATAAGTCGTCCGTCTCGGTTGATGCCATTTGGCAATGGCAGCAGTCGTTAAATCACAGTAGAAACTCCGTGGGTGGCTCCAATATTCGGACACTAAATGGTACATTAATCTAATAAAATACATTCGACCAACATGCCGCATTTGGTCTGCCTGGTGGGTGAGATAACTACGACTATCGTAATATTTGAAAAACTTTGATATTTCTATTTAATTTATGTATAGCTAAAATTAATGTGTCGCAAGGTGCACTAAGCCACTGTTCTAGATTTACTAAGCCACCCCTATGTGCTGAGCTTTATGAAAATTATGTGGACTAGACCCAAAGTGTTCACTCATATTGCTAAGAAGCAACCTGAACCCTGCGGATCTATATGTAAATTGTAGTACGATGTGATAAGAAAAATAAATTTAGTTTACCACAATTGAAAAATGGGCCGGACATATAGCTGTAAGAACTGATGGCAATTGAGGCCGAAAAGTTCTGTAGTGGAAGCCACTTACAGACAAGCGCAGTGTAGGACATCCGCCTAAAAGGAGCAAGGCCGACCTGTTTTAGGTTGCAGGAAGTCGCTGGATGTAGGCTGCTTCCAATAAGTCGATGTGGCGATCCTTTGGGGAGACTCATATTCAACATTGGACTTGATTTGGCTCAACAGAGAGAGAGAGAGAAACATAGGTAGAGAGAGGTAAATTGAACAATTGGGACATTTCGAAACTAGATTATATCAGTCACTGTGACTTGTGTCTCTCTTTTAACAAGAAATGTTGTACTAAAGAAAGAACCAATAAATACACCTTTGCATTTAGTGAAATAATTAGCTATCATTAATAATACTTACGCAATTAGCCACACAATATTGTTGATAAGTAATCCCTTGAAAATATGACCCCAGATATTAGCGGCGTTTATGCGTTCACGTATATCGTTGCTATTTTAGTGATCTTTCTAATACGACGAATTTAGCTCGTGCCAATTGTGGCGACAACAAAGCTATATAAACTGCTGTAAACAATAGTTTATTAATGTTTACATCACCCACATTTTATAACAAAAAGCTTTGTTATGCGATTAGGTGTGTACTTTGAAGTGAAAGCAGCTGTCGGATGTTAGATCATAGCTAGAAGTCAAAAGAAATTCCTTGGCATTGTTATTTTTTATAGCGCAAGGAAATAGTAAGAGCAACTGAAAATAAATGTTTAAGTGAACACCCACATTACCAGGTATGATGAAGAACGGTAGTGTAGGAATCAGAAGTATAGGTATAGTGGATTATACCGCCATATAATAAGTTTTGCTTGACCCCCAATATCAGTAATTATATTCACATCTGCAATAGCCGTGCTGTCTACCTGGCCATGATTGTGGTAGTCATCCATCTTGTGACATTACTACCAATGTTAAATAATACCAAGATATATGTATAAGAAAGTAAAATAAAATTCTTACAATTTACAATTTTAATTTAATTTGGAAGCCAAATTATAGGCTTTTTTGGCTTATAATTATTATTACATAAGAAGCTTCCTGTCCTTTTTTACCTGCCCTGATTCCGGCCAGGGCGCAGGTCCGCCCGCCACCTCGCACAATCTTCAGCGTTTTCAATTGTAAAACCATGGCTCCTCATTTCGCGGACGTCGGGCCAAGAGGCCTTGGCCCCGCTATGTTGAGGCTCAAGCATATAAATAAATGTACCCAACAGTCACATACATAGTCCTAACCCCAAACTATGATCGAGTCTTGTGTCGAGGGTATCAGCAACTACGAGAGACTTTTCGGTCTCTCAAACACCCAGACTCAAAACAAATACCTGTGGTTCACACAAATATTTGTTTCGGTGAGGGGATCGAACCCGCGGCCCCTTCTTTCACAGCCTGTCTAATCAACTACGCCACGAAGGCTGGCTGTCAAATGATATTTCCAATGTGTTCCTGCGGCTTCCTTGAGACCCAACCATCTTATCTCTCTATACTTGTTACGTGTTATGTCCAGGCGCTAGAAGTTATTGTCTAGAGCTCTAGAATTTTGAAGTATGTCCTTGCTTGTATACCAAAGCTCTAAAATAAGCACAGCATTTTCCAAATATAAGTTCTGAAACAGAACGAAAACAATACACTTAAACCTTTTCAAAATTTAGCCACAAATATTGTAATTTGCGTCAGAGTGATAAGATAATTTAGAGAAGTAACGGCGGTGGCAGTTGCTCGCCCACGTGCGCCGCATATACTGTTGAATGACACGGCTTTACGCACTCCTAATGGCTTGCTGTACTAGTCTGTTAATATTTAAATGATTTCTAAGAAACACCTCGTCATTCACAGTTAAGTCTAGAGGTAATTTTAGCTGGGTTAGTAAAACTGATAGGCGTGAGTGATTTTCTGCTTTGTGTTTGTAGTTGCTAATTGCCTTTTTCAGCAGAATACCTTCTGCTACATTCATTCAAAAGGATATCGAGCATTCATTAAACTATTTGCTCTGATAGTAATTAGTTTTCCGATACATAAATATCAAGTTCTTTGCCACTTTGGCTAACAAATTCTTTTAACTCAATTCTGTGCATTGGGAAAATTCTCAAAGGAGTTTCAAATGTTCTAAAACCAATCATGGATAATTAGAATTGTACTGTATCAGCCCATATACGTCCCACTGCAGGGCACGGGCCTACTCTACAATCGTAAGTACGATTGAGAGTGGTTAGGCCATATAGTCCACCACGCTGGCCTAGTGCGGGTTGGCGGACTTACATACCATAGAAATTTTTATAAATCGCTATGGTAATTCAAAACAGTTTACGAATTATAGATGTAAGCTCAAAGAAAAACTAAGTAAGAATTTTAGTATATATAATTTTAGGATTCAGTGTACGTAGCGATATTTCCAAATTTTATGAAACATTTTCAATCTCATATGATTGGACACATTAAGCAAGTTGTTGATTAATGGACACATTGCACGACTGTCTTGAATCTTGATAGTCAAAGTAAACATTGGCTCGCGAATCCGTCTGATTTGATCGCACTAAGCCATCCGTTGTTTAATAGTACGTAACAGTGCTGTGCGGACATCGCAAACACTCTGTTTATGCCAACGAGCCTTTGATGCGACTGTATCTTGCAATTATGTATATTATGTATATAGTAAGAAGAAAAGCGATGAAATGGCAAGAATGTTTCGACAGTCTCCGTAGCACAGTTGGTTAGACACTGACTGTGAAACCAGGGACTGCGGATTCGATTGTGATTCTCGAATATTTGTTTCGGGTCTGGGTTTGGGAATTTATTTCTTTATTTATCCTTCACTGCATAGATACATAGAACCAGTTACATTAAAGAAATATCTTAATAAATAATACAAAAGATGGCGCTATCGAAATGGGAAATTTTCATCCACGCAACCTTGGGATGGATATAATAAATAGGAGAAACAGAGGAATATAGAATAAAAAAATGCTTTTGTTATGAAAATTGCAATAAGATACACATTAGAATAGTGGAGTGCATATACTATTGACTATAATAACAACAATTTGAATACCTTCAGGTATTTAGTTCACTTGCATGTTGGAGATACCGCTAGGTACTATTACAAAGACATCGTTGCCAAACATTTCATTCACGCGATATTTTCGATAACCCCGAAACTGTCACATTGAATCAGAATTGTAAACAGAAATATATTTATCTTACGAATGTAAACAGACGCACTTGTATGGTGGAATCTACAAAATGCGACACTGAACTAAACATTGCCAAGTAGTAATCAAATTAGTTTCATTGAACGGTCACTATATTAGTGCACTACATACTATTCCATTGAAATATTATTAGGATTTAAGTTATTAATAATTTTGGCAATACTTGAAGTATTAACCACACATAAATGTGTGGTTAATATGTTCGCTTGACGGTTAATGTAATGCTAAAGGAAAACATTGTAAAACTCCTGTGGCTGAAGAGAAGGCGTGAGAGAGAGAGAGAGAGAGAGAGAGAGAGAGAGAGAGAGAGAGAGTTTTTTAAATCTCGTCTCTATTTATATTTTCTATGTTGAAAATTTCTTAACCAATTTTATGGATTTTTAGGGTTATTCTATAGCTTTACCCAATTATTGGCTAATATGTAAACAAGCTTTGTAATAAACGTTACATACATACATACATAAACTCACGCCTTGTTCCCAGAAGGGGTTGGCAGAGGTGCCAGGGCACCCACATTTCGCCTTGTATGTTCCGTCCCACAATGTAATAGGTGACGAGCTTATTGCCATATCGGGCACAATGGGCTGATACTGAATAGAAAAATCCAATATCACTTTGCCCAACCCGGGATTCGAACCCGAGACCTCAGCTTTGTAACCGTACTGTAGTACAACTACGCCACTGAGGCAGTCAACGAGGCAGGCAATAAACGTTGCCCAACATTATTTTACATTACCAGACATTACCAGACTAATCACATATTTTGAAAACCGCAATGTGGTCATTATTTTTTTATGATACGTATATAAATGTATAGTTTATAACACAAGCCGCAGTTATATGTCCACGTTTCCATATCACAGTGTAAGCTTACGGGTGAATAATTAGTTCGTCAATTCTTCCGTTGTTTCTGTGAGACGAGATTAGGAAACATGATGAGAAGATTTTCAAAAAATAACCTATTTTCTTTCAATGTTACAAACGTATATATAATTGAATAAGATTCTTATTCAATAGTAGACTGATTTTGATAATGAGAGTTAATGCGTCAAAGGATGTAGTCAGATGTAGAAAAGTAAATACAATGACAAATATAGAGAAAATACTACACCATTGATTGATTCATACCGAAAGACTGCACTCTCGAAAATTAACGAGTGACGCCTGCCTAAAATATGTAACACTAGACGCACCTACATACATGAAATAAAAGTTAAAAAGATGCAATAGTTTTATACACAATGTTTCATCCTTGTTTCGTCCGCTTTTGGATATCGTGACGTCATCGAAAATCAACGTTGCAGTGCTGCTCAGGTGGTGCCCCAGCGTATTAGCTGAATGAGGGAATACTTTTGCTGGCGCAATATTCATCCTTATTATGGTACCTTAACTGTTCCATTCTACTCTGTATTTTTTGTACCAGTAATAAAAACATTATTTCTTTTCTTCTTTCATAAAGAGATTAACTACAATGCAAAAATGAAAGCACAATATACATGCAACGACATTCAATTCCGGCGAAATAATGATATTACCTATATAGTGTATTATCTATGTAATGATATGTAATGAGACCTACGTACAAAAAATATAAGGCAGATTTAGCTCAAACCCACTAAACAGTCGGGTATATTCTCATTTCAAATCTGATCTCCTCCTATATAACAGAAACAAGTACAACAAAAATAATAAGTGTGAAAGTACAATGTTATTCGCGCACGAATAATAAAAAAAGTCATAATTAAGCAAAGTATAACACACTATTTATAAGTGTGTAAATCTCTTCTACAACCTCAACTGGAACTAAACAACTGAGCAGTTATATTTAGAATTGCTAATAAGCTGGTATTATATGGCAACGTCTTTCATATTCTTTTTGTGAAAATATAATTCAATTGTAATACAATTATTCGATTTTTTTAGTCGCGGGGCCGCCAAAATTTCGGGTGTGCTTGGTGCGAAATAAATTAAAGAATATTCCGCATAGGTATTATTTTTGTCTACTTCGATATTGGATATTCAGCCAGAGTTCATGCCTGATAAAGTCACATTTATGATATAAATAAATTCACATTTATCGAACGTCAAATACATTACTTTGATCGCATTCAACAATTGATTGAAATTCCTATCAGCCACTGAATGTTATAATAATAAATTAAATTTATATGCTGCACACTGTATGCTGAGGTTTAAAATGTGCCTATTGCTAATATTACTCTTGGTCAATTCTCATATGAACTGTTGTTATGAAATAAATATTTCGGTTTATCAAATACCTATCAAATAAACCAATGTTATTTTAATGAAAATGTTTCAATTTCTATTTATCACCATAACAAAAAAAATACACGCTAGTTCCTCAGTAAAGTATTAGGCTGCATTGTACTTGGGCAACCTGCGACCTGGACCTGCACCTGGGAAGTGCGACCTTTATAAAGTAATCAGTTCTTCTGACATTCAGAAATATCGCATCATAAGGGCATCAGTCTGAATTGTAAAAAGTCGCCATATATACACAGCACAATGAAGAGATCCGTTGCGCGCATCAAATAGAATAATTGCATACGACAGGAGCGATTTATTTATTTTTATCGTGCCACTACAGCGGTTGAACAGAAATAAATCTATACACAGCTTTGTGATGTTTATCTTACGGGCTGTGTGGAGAGCTCTCACTGTCTCGGAGTCCCGCCAAATTTTACTCACGCGTGCTTTATACATTTCTTCACGTACTATTAGTCAAATTTTATGTTTTGGAGACGGACTTGGATGGTCTGTTATACTGGTAATATTATACTAGTTGATCCGTAAACACGACACACTTGTTTCAGTCAAGTTACGACTGCCAGTTTTAACACTACAGTACAGTCTGCTACGGTCTACTATCTACGATCCAAATCAATGCAAAAAATCATTGACCTGGTGTCCCTTTATTTATGCATGGTGGATAATCACTCAAAACCTATCCTGACAGGACAACACAGAAATATATCTTATATCCGTCACCATGCAGACTCCGGACGAACACAAAAATCCTTCAAGCATCAATCTAAGGATCTTGATAGTCACATTGTCAGGATTATAAATAGCACTACAAACATCAGAACGCAATCACGCAATTGTAGTTACATCAGATGCAGTTTACCACTTATGCTGTTAACAATGGAATCGTCCCACGAGTGCATCAGGCCAATTGCGTAGGATACGTGTCCGTACGAGAATAGCCGCGGTGACCGCCGCCAGACGAGCCCACCAATCATCTCCTCAAATTGTTTTGTTTGTCCAGTTAGCGTGTGTCGTCCAAGTAATTGCTTTATTATACTGGATTTATGTACGATCTTTGGGAGTAGTGCACGCAAGTTGTAAGTTGTGGATTCTGGATTGTTGAATAGTTCTATGGATGGCAAGATTTACACGAATTGAGTATTTTTACCGAATTTTATAATATGAATGGAGTCCTTTGTAAACTAAGATGAGTTGCGGTATTCGACTTGCTGAGACGGATCATTGATTCTTCAAGAGTCAAAGATGTATTGTCAACTAAAGTCTAGAACACACTTCAACGGTAAAGGAAAATATATTAATGGAACCCACGTGCCATAAAAATCTGTTCAAGAATTTATATGCTGTGTGAAATCCTCTTGCGTGATATGAGCGTATTTGAACTCATCAGTGTTTAAGACCCAGGCTCAGCAGCATTGAGGGTCAATACGGTTGGTACAAACATATTATGAGTAAATGCTTCCCTCTATAAAGCAAGGCAAGACAAGCATCTGTCCGACACTGGTTTTCGCCGCTAATAAATAACTGATTACAATAAACTACTACTGTTTGCTTATCAGTCTTACGGAATGTAAACTTGCAGATTCACGTGATTATCTCAAGGTCTAGGTAAAAACTCGCTCTTGACCGGAGTCTCGTTGATTTATTTTTATGTTTCGCCGGGACACTGAACTTTTTGACGTAGCGCCGCCTAGCGGTTTCAGGGGGTACTAAAATTCAGTTTTCAGTGAACCGTTGGTAAATTTTCGTGCAGTTGCGGGAAATATGTTTAGATGGCGTTGTAAACATTTTGGTAGGGGTAATGTTATGGGGAATAAAAATATGGGATAGAGGAATAAGTAGTTCTTGTATTACAAAATTTAATGTAAGTACGAACTATTTTTTTTAAACTCCGCTAGTTGTACTTTTGCAATTGTTTGGAAATATTGTGGCATTTAATAATTTATAAATGAAAAATATTTTTCGGTCAGAGATATTTATTTATTTACTATATATACCGTAGTTAGTAGTACTATATATATAGATAGATATAAACATAGAGCAATGACCTACGGATTGTGTTTAGCACAAACTATTTAAATTCTTAGAATTGTTGAATCATGTAGCAATTTCTGGCGAGAATGGGTTAGATCAATTATTGCGGTCTTGAATTAGAATTAATTTATCTATTGATAAAAATGTTTAAGCTACGCTTGAAAAATAATCTATTTATAAAACATAACCGGAGCATAGACCAAACGTCGGACGCGACACGGGAGGCTGTGTTTGAACTCTGCACCGAACCAAAGTCTGTGTGTTATGCAATATTTGACTCAGGCCTGGGTAACGTAGAATATGACAATTGATACATAATTTGGTTATATCACAATATTAACTTATTCGCCCGCTCTTTGGTCCTTCCAAATAGTGGGCGAATAAGTGGCGACGAGAGGAGCTCACTTAACCTAACCACTTCTCAAGGGCGGTTATCTACGGCCTTATTCATACAGTTTTACAACCTATTTTAGTTATCGACTGTTTTGTCCCTTTCGAATGAAGCGAGCTTTCGAGCGTAGGAGACAAAAAATGCATGGCACTTACCATTTAGTACATTATTTTCTTTTTGTCATGAGAATATTATGTTGGACCACAGACAGGAATTTAGGATTTATCGGTATAAAAATAAAATAATATATATACTACAAAATTATTTATTCAATATTTGATTTTTAATATATTATACAGGGTATATCAAGACTGCTACCGAAAACGAAGCCGGGTGGTAGTTTAAGCGACTTCAGACACAATGCAACAGAAAAAGTTGCAAAAAAAGGCGACACTTTTGTTTTCGTTATTTTTTTCTTATGACCATATTTGGGTGGTAACTACATGTTTTCCTAAAATAATAGTGTATGCCCTATTATTTATAAATACTCTAAGGTATAAAAGAGTTTAAATTATTATTTTAGCAAAAACTATGGATTTACCACCCAAAAATGACGATATTTAAAAAAATCATAAAAAATAATTGTCGCGTTTCTATGCGATTTTATTTATTGCATTGTGTTTGTAGCCACTAAAACTACCACCCGGCTTCGTTTTCGGTAGCAGTCTTGAGATACCCGGTATGATCAATATAATAATCTTTCACATTTTCTTCCTTCATACTTCATTCCAACTTCATATAATCACAACTTATAAATAATGTTCCTCAATTTATATTTAACAATATTCAAACGTACTTACGTGTATACACCGCTGCTTGTTATAATATACAACTTGAATACTTTAGTAAAATTTTCAGTGAGAAGTTTACTGTTCAACGTTTCGCACGAGACTGCCGTTTCTGCTGCTTGTGACTGTTTATATAAGCTTCAAGAACGAATGAATAAATTCACCGCTCAAGAGAGGTTGTAATAAAAATTAAATAAATGACGGTACATAATAGTTATTTAATAAATGGGAAATAAGTACAAGCTAACAGCTCGGCCATCCTGTCCGAAGCATGTCCTCATGCGTTTTCCGAATCATATTTGTCGACAAATAATCACTTAATTTAAAACAAAAGTATATAAAAGTAAATATTATACAAAATAAGCAGTTCTAAAGGTCCTTAATATAATACATCTAAGGCCCTACTACATTTTCACAATTATTCTCAGTACTACTTTCTAGACTACTTTCTTCGCTACTGCCATAATCTCTTTGAAACGTTAACCAAGGTTGCATTTTGTCGACTGCTACAACGGACTCATATCGACGGCCATTTTTTCGAGTCATTGGTGTATCTTCTATGACATACCTTTCATTGGGAAGCACTTTGATAACGCGATATGGTCCTTGAAATTTGGCAACTAATTTCTGAGATTTGCCATCATGAGGGATTTGTCTTTCAACGCGAACCAAATCGTTTACTTCATAGGGTGAACTTATCTTTCTCCGCTTATTGAACCGTTCAATATCCTTTGACTGTTGCTCTTTAATACTTTTACATGCTTTATTTCGTATAACTTTTAATTCTTCTGAGCTAGCTACGTTAGTGGTGTCTGATATGACAGAACTCAAAATTCCTTCCGACCTGCTAGTTATGTTAAATCCAAATAATAATTCAGAAGGGCTTTTCCCTGTAGTTTTATTTATAGTTGTATTTATCCCAACTTGAATATCGTAGATATAGTCATCCCATGTTTTTTCGTCCTTGTTATGTGTACAAGTTGAGAGGGCATCTAAAAGTGTTCTATTGAACCGCTCAACTTGCCCGTTTGCTCTGGGTGTAGAGACAGCATTGATTATATGTTTTATACCGTAAGATTTAACAAAGTCTTTAAATGTTTTGCTAGTAAAACTTGTCCCCTTATCAGTTATGAGGCGAATAGGTACTCCAAAATAACTAATGTGTTCCCTTATTACACGCACACTGATGATACATTTGGTATTTCTGACGGCGGTTATGTTAATATATTTGGTAAAACTATCAACCAAAACTAGTAGATAGCAATTACCCCTTTTACTTTTAATGAAGGGTCCTAGATGATCAGCATGAATGGTATGAAATGGGATGCTAGGTTTTTCAATTGGGTGTAAGACGCCCTCTTTCTTTCCACCGGGCGTTTTATGGTGGGTACACTCTAAACATGACTGCACATATTTTTTTACAATACGCCGCATTTTAGGGAACCAGTAATGTTGTTTAATTCGGTTAAGAGTTTTGTCAAAACTATAATGTCCAATATCATCGTGGTTTCGTTTTAATATTTGCCAACGAACCCCTTTCGGAACTAACCACTTTATGTCACTTCCAACTATTCGATAAACATTACCATTTTTTAATTTATAATTTTGTTGTATATCCATGATCAAATCCGTATTTTTATCGCTAAGAATATTTTTAATTCGCTGTACTTCATCATCCGCGCTTTGCACAGTGGTGATCCAGTCTTGTTCGGAGTTTTCGATTGTCAAAACATCTAGTACATGATTTTCAACCATCGGACTCATGACGGGTCCGCGGCTCAAAGCGTCAACATGCGCCATTCTCGAGCCCGGTCGATATTCTATACTACAATCGAACTCCTGAAGTTGTACCCACCAGCGTGCAACACGCGGAATCAGATCTCTTTTAACAAATGTGGATCTTAAAGCACTGCAGTCAGTATAGATCGTGAAAGCTATACCTAGTAAATATATTCTAAACCTACCCAAGGACGCTACAACTGCAAGAGTCTCCAATTCGTAAGAGTGTAGTTTACGTTCATCTTGTGATGTTTTACGGCTAAAATATGCTACCGGATGTAACGCGCCTATCGTATCTTCTTGTAATAATATACCTGCTAGTCCGTCTTTACATGCATCAGTATGTAATTGAGTTTTTGCTTTAGGATTGTAAAGCGCCAGTAAGGGTCGCTGAGTAAGCAGATTTTTAACCAAATTAAATGCATTGCTCTGTTTATCACCCCATGCCCATTTTACGTCCTTTTTGAGAAGGTTGGTTAATTGTGATGATATTATGGCGTAATTCTTAATGAACTTTCTAAAAAATCCAGATAACCCCAAAAACTGTCGAAGTTCATGCACATTTTTAGGTGTTGGAAATTTTGATACGGCCTCGGTTTTTAAGCTACCGGGTCGAACACCCATGGAATTAACTTCAAAGCCTAAAAAATCAATCGTATCCATAAAAAAGTTACACTTACAACATTTTAGTGTAAGTCCACCTCGTCTTAAGAGCTGAAGGACTTCTTCTAGCCTTTCTAGACCCTCATTAATATTTCTACTGGGAATCAAGATATCGTCCATGTATATGATTGCATATTTGATTTTAGCGTCGTGAAGGATTTTATTAATAGTCCTTTGAAAAACTGAAGGAGCATTCACTAACCCAAACGGCATACGATTATACTCGTACTGACCGTCTGGCGTAACAAAGGATGTTTTATGGCGGGATTCTTCTGATATGCCAATTTGATAATAGCCCGAGGCTAAATCCAGAGACGTAAATAATGTATTCCCTGCTAATTGATCCAACTGATCCTCTATACGAGGGAGGGGGTAGTGGTCCTTTTTGGTCTTTCTATTTAATGCTCGATAGTCTACGCATAACCGCTTTTCGCCGGACTTTTTCTTAACTAAAACTATAGGGCTAGCGTAGGGAGAAGAAGACTCCCTAACTATACCGCTTTCTAGCATTTCTTTAACCATATCATTCACCAACAATCTCTCAGAATATGCGAGGCGATAAGGTCTATAAACAATGGGTTCAGAGTCTTCTAATTCTATTGTCATTTCGGTTATACCAGTGTATCCTAAATCTTTCATATTTGTCGAAAAACAGTCTTGATAGTTATTAAGCAGTTTGATCAAACTACACCGTTCATCCTTGCTTAGATTTGGGCCGCAATTTAACTTATCAGTATTATTTAAATCGCAGGTTAATTGATAACAATTAAAAGTTTTCAATGATTCCAACAGTTTTACTTTAATAGATCGCGTCAACAAAAGTCCCTTTGAAATAGTTATGTCACTTTTAGATACATTAAACGCCAGTAAAGAGCAATAGCCATTCGTTATATTATATTCCCCCGGTAATAAATAATATTCCTTTCCTTCTTGACCTCTTAATGAACCGCGTACATAAACACTACCATCATATACTGGTTTTGATTTAACAGGTATCACGTAAAACGTACTTTTCGGAAGTATCATGTCATCCACAGCTAGCAAATGTATTTTAAGGTTTTCAATTTGATCGAAAATCAATTGGGTCGGTGTTTTAGTGATTATGAGATCGGGCATTTCAGTAAACGAATGACCTATAAGGGCCGGGTAATTTATTACGTAATCCTCAACGACATACATGTTAATAATCTTTTTAATATCTTGAACCTCAACGCTTGTTAACGTTATACCTAACGGGCGTATTATATTTGCACCGATGCCTCTAAGTGCCGGTAGGTTAGGAACAGATTCGATTTTAAGGCCAACTTCTTTTGCTTTACTAATGGTTATAAGGGAGCACTGGCTTCCTAGGTCTACATGACAGGTCAGGGCTCTATCATTAATTTTGAAATCCATAACATATTTATCATTAGAGCTGTCCTTTAGGGATAACGCAGACACTTGTTTCTCGTTTTTACTATCAGATTGAAGTTGATTTTTCGGTGCGTCACTATTTATTTTATTTCTAAAACAATTTGAGGTCTGGTGTCCAAGTCTGTCACATAGAGTACATTTAATAAGGGGTTTGTCACATTTAAAACTGGGATGACCGAATGCATTGCAATTAAAACAGCGTATATTTGAGTTAGTTATACCAGCCTTGGGGTTTGAATATCTTTGTGTTGAGCTAGTAAGAATTCTATGATCGTTTTTATTTTTATTGTCATATCCTTCTCTAGATGAGCCTACTTTAACGGTTCTAAAATATTTAAGTATTTGCTCTGGTTCGTTAAACTGGGCCGCTTGAGCACCAATTTTGATTGCACGGTCATCAACACCGTACAGAATACAGTCTACAGCCTGTTTACCATAAATTTTACATCTATTTAGTAAATTTATTTTCGCGTAATAATAATGCTCTAATGATTCACCATACTTTACGCGCTTGGTCAACATTTCTGTTAAAAGTTCAGCGTAATCCTCCCGACAAGGAAAAGACTCCATTAGCATTCTCTTCCACTCGCCCCAAGTGTGCAAAAGGGATGGTAAGCCCTGATACCATTTCTTTGCTACCCCTTGGAGTTTAGGAAGAGCATAGTGAATTGTTGCTTTTTCATCCCACCCATATATCTCGGCACATTCCTCAACTTTTGTGATCCATACTAGTACAGTCTGTTCCTTGCTCATGGGGTCAAATTCTGGTATGACATTGGTGTTAAATGTTAAATTAGGTCTATCTGAACCCCTAACCTTATCTAAAATAGTAAGAAACTTGCTTAGCATATTATGAACTTGAGAAGACTCACCCGCACTCGAACCGTGGCCGTCATATCTCTTTTGTTTTAACCTGTCCTTCCTGGCTCGTGAATGCTTCCTGTACTTCCTCTTTCTACCATAATTCTGTTCGTCAGTCGATGTTTCCGTGTCCGTAGTGGTGTACTGTCTCTTTCTATGCCTAGGATGATGTCTTAATTGTCCAGCATTTTCTTCTGGTAGTTCGGCAATATTTAATCCTATGTTCCGTGGTCTTATCCTTTTGCCTCTTGGTTGGTGTCCGTCTAGTCTACGCGCCTCTCTGTCGTCAAATTCAAGTATTTCGCCCTCTAACCTGGGCATTCCTACGCCCTCGAACCTGGGCGTACCTTGGTCCTCTAACATGGACCTCCTCACGCCCTCGAACCTGGGCGTACCTTGGTCCTCTAACCTGGACCTCCCCACGCCCTCGAACCTGGGCGTACCTCGGTTCTCTAACCTGGACCTCCCCACGCCCTCAAACCTGGGCGTACCTTGGTCCTCTAACCTGGACCTCCCCACGCCCTCAAACCTGGGCGTACCTTGGTCCTCTAACCTGGACCTTCCCATGCCCTCAAACCTGGGCGAACGTTGGTCCTCTAACCTGGACCCCCCTATGCCCTCAAACCTGGGCGTCTCTTGTCTCTGATTGTCTTTGTTAGAATCATTATAATCCATAGTAGACGTATCTGAAACTTAACAGTACAGCTAAGTGTCCGGTTATACAATAAATCTGGCCATAAATATTTACTTATATAGTACGTTACAGGAAAAAAAGAAACAAAACAGATTTGCCTTTGTAGATCGGTTTTATAAGCATTGTAGGCTTACTATTGTATTCAATATTTTAATGTAATCAGCATGAAAGTTTGAGTTTTCCTTAAATATAATAAAAATATCATATAATTATATTCACCTTACTACAGAAAGGAGATACAAAAGTATTTATATTAAGTAGCTAAAACGAATGTGTGGACGTGAACAAGAGAAAGAAAAAAAAAAAAATCTCTTGCCATCCCACTTCTGAACTGTTGGACCACAGACAGGAATTTAGGATTTATCGGTATAAAAATAAAATAATATATATACTACAAAATTGTTTATTCAATATTTGATTTTTAATATATTATATGATCAATATAATAATCTTTCACATTTTCTTCCTTCATACTTCATTCCAACTTCATATAATCACAACTTATAAATAATGTTCCTCAATTTATATTTAACAATATTCAAACGTACTTACGTGTATACACCGCTGCTTGTTATAATATACAACTTGAATACTTTAGTAAAATTTTCAGTGAGAAGTTTACTGTTCAACGTTTCGCACGAGACTGCCGTTTCTGCTGCTTGTGACTGTTTATATAAGCTTCAAGAACGAATGAATAAATTCACCGCTCAAGAGAGGTTGTAATAAAAATTAAATAAATGACGGTACATAATAGTTATTTAATAAATGGGAAATAAGTACAAGCTAACAATTATTTAAAAAAAAACACACAATAACAGGTACATAAAAATAGCTTCTAAAAATGTATGTCCTGTACTGTACAGCATCTGCCCATATAGTTCCACTGTAGGACACGGGCCTCCTCTACAAACGAGATTAAGATTGCCTCGTGCAGGTTGGCGGATTTTACATACCATAGAAATTCATACAAACCGCTTAATGGTATGTAGGTTTTCTCACTATATTTTCCATAACCGTTGTACGTACTTAAATGTTTACGAAACCTACGAAATTCTATTCTAATTCCGCAATAGTAAAGATCCCATTCCGATCTACACCAGTGGAAGTATCACAATTAGACGTCGACCCAATTACTTGCAATTGAGTGTCGCGGCCCGGCTCCGTACCGAGACGAGTAGACGCTAATCATCAACGTGCCTCCATGGAAAAAAGTTCGATGGATGCAAAAAGCATTTGATTAGTGTAGCCTCTTCTGACTAGGGAGTACTGATTTTCTGCGCTATTTAAACCCGTAAAGTATGGTAAACTTAGCCAGAATCTTAAAGTCTGTAGGCCAAAAAAGTCTGATGCATGCAAAAGATATTTGATTAGTGCAACCTCTCCTAATAGAGGAGTATTGATTTGGTGCGCTATTTAAAGCCGTAATGTTTGGTGAATTTAGTTGGAATCCGAGACACATTAGCTTAGCTTTTTGTCAGTTTGAACGTACGTCTACGAGTTCTTATGACTATCATTGATAATTGTAGGGTCAAAACTTGCAAAATCTTGGGCGGGTAAAGCAATTTGACTGACGGGAAAGGTGGCCACATTATATCGCATAAGGTCAATTCGACAGCAAAGACACGTACAGAAATCTATCATATTGACTTTGGCGTAGGTTTTTTCCTTATTTTCAAGCCTGGTTTCTTGTTACAATTTCTTGAAATGTTAAAGTAGCTATGAATAATACCTATTCGTTGTTTACAGTAATTTTCTTGTTTTTCAGTACAAACAGTTTCTCTTACACGAATTATCGTAAAATATATGTGAACATTCGTCTTCCCGCCAATTAGAAATAAGATTTAGTTGTTGATACAAAGATTAATTATACCAATATACTTCTTCTGTTAAACAAATTATTGCAAGATATATGAAGATTCAAATCCAGTTGCCTCTTAAAAGTAAGATTATTAAATGCAAATTGAAAATGGCGGTTGCATTAAACAGTCGGACTTACTTTGCCTGATGGTTTGACGTTACAAATAAACAGGCCGTAACATTGAAGATTATTCTGATGAATATTTTTTGTACGAGCGAAATAAAAAAATTAACCAAATACGTACGGATATTTTAAAAGCGAAGTGTCTCTACTAGTGTAATGTGTAGTATCAAATAAAATTTAATTCACGATAAGACATGCTTTTACCTTCACTTCATCGTGTACAAAAATACTTTAATGTCATAATAATTAACAACGATAATATGCAGAATACAAAAGTATCACGCATGAATAATAACCATTGTCTGATAGTAATATAATCAATAAAACATATTACTAATTTAAAAAGGTTTCAAAAAGTCGAAAGATGCAAGCTGCTTTCAACAGGTCACTGTGGAAATTCTTATGAAAGACCTACATATTATATAGTTCTAAGAGTTGATTTCAAAACCTTTTAAGTTACTTTACCTTATACGTACACATTTTTTTTTGTAAAAACAATATGTACTTATCCATCCAAAGCTTACAATCCAATTTATAACAATTGTTATCACTTTACATTTGCTTACATTTCTATTTCTAGCTCAGAAACACCTGTATAAGAAGATGTGCACAACAAGGATCATTAGTCTTTACTGTAGTTATCTACGCCGCGTTTTTTCAGGTTCTTTTTCACCATTACTGTTGGTAATAAAGAAATAATGTCCGTCCGTCCTCAGCACAAAATCGCACCCAAGGGAACTCCGTGCATTGGCTGGCAACTAACAATTTTCTAAATAAGTTAAAAATAACTCTCGACCGTGTTTTGTACAGTTCGACACGACGCGAAAGCAGCATTGCAATATGGTGTACCTTGCTAAAGAAAATCGTATTTTTTTAAGATCGTTACGAGTGAAAGGCAATACACAAAGTAACCCGGCATGGGCCGGGAATCTCTAAATCAGATATTTTTTTTAAAATACAAATAGGTTACAAAGCTAATGAATGAATTAAGAACAAAATTCATAAAAATGTAGGGACATTATTTAATACTTGGGCCTGGAAAAAAACCATGATTTGGGCAGTCAACACATTCATAATATGAGCGTTATAGATGTTCATGCGCGGCAGTGATCAGTTACCATCAGGAGTTTGCTCGATTGCCGGATCTAAACTACTTTAACTGAATAAGTAACGGTCAGAATGATAAAAGTCCATTTTGAATTATATAATAAATCTTAAAGAGAACCCTAGCTAGAACCCTAATAAAATGTTAACAACCTTCATGCACTCTAAATTCTAGACTTTCCACAGTGTTTTCCATAGATAAAATGAAAGGAAACTCTCTTACCCATGTGACTGGATGATCGCCTACAATAGCCCTCATACCAATTTTGTATGGTGATCAACAAATATTCGGGTCGGGTCTGAGTGTCGTGGAACAATTAATATCGAATTATTTTTAAGTTCTTTGAGAAAGATGGAGTTTTTTTTTCCTGTTTGTATTATAAAGCGTAACACCCTGACGTGAGCTGGTTGCGAGGTCATTGTCTGTCAATTATTTTAATATGTCGATACGTCTCTCTGATGTGTCAATTATTATGAAAACGGAGCTTTTCCTCAATATCGGTTATATGTAAAGTTCGGATTTCCATATAACATAAAGTTTACATAGTAACCTTGACTTTCGAAATAGTGTATTAATTAGGGTTCTTCGTATTAAAATATTTCTGCATGATGTTGCTCTTTTAACCGATTTCAAAAAGGAGGAGGTTCTCAATGGATAGTATGTTCTTTTTTATGTTTGTTTTTAAAAACACTGGTTCATGAACCAACAACTTATTATATTAAGCAAAGTATGATATTACGATTTTAGTGACTTTTACAAAATATCATGATTTTATTTTATTTATTTCTTTTATGTCTTCTGGGACGTTTATAATATATAGTATATATTATATACGGTAAATTATTAATGTCTTAGGTTAGGGCCAATTTCGGGCTAAATTCGGTAGCAAAAGTTCTGAATTTTGTATTTGATCTGACAGATGAGTGCTATATATCTACCAGGGATTTTATCAGGCACTGGTCACTGGTAAACTGCGGAGGCAGTGCGCCCTCACTTATAATTCACTTATAATTATTCATAAGACTTCGAGATGTGCCATCGAGCGCATGGCTGAGGGACTCTCCCACAACATACCATACGGGCGTCCAAAAACAGTGGTATGTGAGGGGCATTCAGGCTCTCCACAATGGAAGGACCAGCAACGGTTTTGCGCCGCACGGTAACACTGACAAATATCCCTTCTCATATATGCTTCTGGGACTGGGACGTCCGGTACCGCCCATGATACGTGTGACGTCACCGAGGGGTTTTTAGTCAGTATGGTGATATAGGTTTTGTTAGGGACCCAATCCGGCCACAATCCGTAGCGTGTCGGTCTGAAAGGCCAGAGACACTGACATACACCTTTCAGACTCCCCTGGGGTACCGAGAGGGGGCTAATAGATTTTCCTATTTGACAAAAGAAAAACTTTCTTAAGCGAATCTTTTACTTTCAGTAAAACTTACACTTTCCCATATACTTCACTACATAGTTAACAAAGTCGCTTTCTCTGTCCCTGTGTCCCTTTGTATGCTTAAATCTTTAAAACTACGCAAAGGATTTTGATGCGGTTTTTTTTAATAGATAGAGTGGTTCAATAGAAAGGTTTACATGTATAATAACATCCATTAAATAGTGGAGAAATATTGTTATTTTTGAGGTTTCCAATGTGATGTCGTTAATTGTCAATTTTTTTTCCGCTTACATTGCAAACGCAGGCTGAACCCTACGAGATTTATCAAAATAATATACTATATTATATTTGTACACATTGAAAAGGTCTACAGAAAACTCCGCGATGGTATATGTCTATCACTTATGGATATCCCACAATAACATTTTTTTGTCATTTACTTTTTACGAAAAATAATGGCTAATTTTCGAAGCGATTTTAACCAATACAGCATTAATCCTTATCTAATTAAATAGCTTAAATACATTGTTGATTTAATATAGATCTATATGGTCCTTTACAGCACGAGATTTAAATGAATATTTTCGAAGATATTACAGATTTAAAATTGCGGGACGTAGCGCTTGCGGCGGTACTGGCCGGCCGGGGTGGCGGCAGCGTGCCTATATAGGAAGGTTTATATGTATAATAATAATAAGTACATATTATTGTACAGAAATCTATTTGTACCCGGGCGAAGCTGGGCCGGGCCGCTAGTATACATATAAAAGGTAATCCCTCAAAATATTTACTTCGACTCTGATTTACATTTTGACGATATTACGAATCAAATCACTTTCATGCATGAACCACGATATTAAACAGTTTAATTCAATCTCAAAATAACCATTCAATAACCAATACAATTTCGCAAACATTGTAGATGTTTCAGAAAACATCTACGTTGTGCCACGCCGTCGGCATTTCTGGAGTAACACAAAGACTAAATGAATTTGTAGCATAATGTATAAAGTATGCGCAGTGATGTTTCCCAACGGTGGGCCTTAGTGGGCTTGTCCGTTGCACCTCACATCTTTTCATTAACCTTGTTTTGTTAAGCTTTGGGATTGGGGAATAATTTTTATTGTCTACCGTGTGTCGTGGATCGTTTTGTTTATTTGAAAAGTGTTTGTATTGAACAGATTAAATCTACGCACTTTGAAATTGCTTTAAATTTTATGTAAAGAAAGATGCTTTAATTTCTTTTAAGACAGGTTTCTTTGTGTTACTTTTTGTCTTCACCACGATTTTCATAATTGCAGTTTCGTAACAGCAATTCACTAAACACTAATTGGTCTCATTGTAATATTGAAGTGATTAGCGTCTCGCAAAAAAAACCTTTATTTCTGACTGTTATTGGCTGTATTACCATTGATGGCCAACACAGATGGGAGTGATCTGTGACGATGAATGCAGAAAGCCAGAGCTGATAATTGGACTTTGTTAATTAATAACTAAATAACAACAAAATACATGTTCTATGGTAAAGCGCACTTCGTTAACGATCAGAAATATAATAACAAACCTTGGAAACATCATAACCGGACATAGTTCCAGTAAATAAAAATACGTACAAACAAGAGGTGTAAAGGAACAAATTGTAATAACAAATAAGTCGGCTTGTTCGTGATTTTACCGCTTTGTGCGTACATCCGATATTTTAGCCAGCTCGTACTAAACATTCAAACTAATTTGGAATGTGCGGTGCGTTGGAGAAACGCCGCGATATTGGGGCGGTTTTTAAAACGCTTTACATTTTATCAATTTGATTTTGGTAAGGTAAGGTCGTAGATTTCTTTTCACAACGGTTTAATGCTTTGAAATCTAACAGCTTGGAATCTTATTAAACAATTTTCATCATTTTTACCCCCACTTCAGTGGGTTAAGTATAATTTTATTAACAACTTGTAGAATTCCTCGGTGCTTCGGTAGCGTAGTACTACGGTACGGTTACAAAGCTGAGGTTCAAGTTTGAATCCTGGATCGGTTGGTATCCTCTGCCCGTCGTAAGAGGTGACTTAAAGGGGTCATCGAAGTCGCTGGGCACACGGCGTGGCCGGTGCGCCCTCGCGATAACGACTCCAAGACGTGTGATAGAGCCTCGTCTCTGTCATGGACGCCCATAACAACTTAAACGGAAGTCCAAAAGTAGGTGTAAGTGGCGGCCATCTGAGTCCCACATAATAATGGTAGGACCTGTAATGGTTTTAGACGGGGCGGTAGCGCAGAGGTAAATCGGGGCGCCCTTCGCCCTGGGATGTCCGGTGCCGCCCACAATGCGTGTGACGGCCATCGAGGCGTTTTTAGTCAGTATGCAGACGTAGGTATTGCTAGGGACCCAGCTCGGCCACAATATCCGCGTCTGTATCAGGCTGGAAGGCCAGAGACATTAACATACCCCTTTCGGCCTCCCCCGGGGTATCGAAAGGGGAGCTTAATAGTTTTTCCTCTTGAACAAAAATAAAAGAGTGATATTGGATTTTTCTATTAATTTTTATCAGCCCGGAGTCAGGAATTTGTGCCCGATATGGCGATAGGTTCACCCGCTATCACATTGTGGGACTGAAATTACAAGGCGAAATGCTGGTGTACTGGCACCTTTACCTACCCCTTCTGGAAAACAGGCGTGAGTTTATTTATGGATATAGCATTCTCGACTTTTTTAAATATTGGAAACCGTATAATATTTTTTTCACCTAGTTTATAAATTCAAGTAGTGTTTGAAAGAATGATTTGTAGTCTATTAAATAATTAAGGCACTAGCCTCACGTTTAAGTAATTTCTAATTGGCTAATAATCATTAATTGATATTACTGTATTATTTCACAGCGCCATTGCATCTCACATTCGTTATTAGAGTGAATCATACTAGCGCGTAGAAAGTTGGCACATGCTTAGCCTTATCCACACAAATATTTAATATATTCTTATTCCACTACTAATCGTCATTCATCAATCATTTTCACTGGTAGTAGGTCTCTCATAAAATGTGAGAGGCCGCCTTAATAGGTACCACCGCGTTGTGTATTTCTCCTGCCAAACAGCCGTGTAAATGCACTATTGTGTTCCGGTTTGAAGGATATTGTAGTCAGAGTCAGTACTGGACATACAGAGAATCTCGCTATTTATTACCATTAGATAAATCATCATTTAAGTAGGGTCGACATGATTTTAATATAAAAGTAAAGATATTTTGTAATGAATTTACGACTTTCCGATCGCTTAAATATTGCCATTTCGGTTAAAATCGCATTCCAAGTCAAAAGATCGCTTTGATAAAAATCAAAAACGACGGTTATCCAGCAAATAAAAACTGAAACCTCTAAACGCCGACTATTACTCCGACAAAGAGGTGAAAAGAAAAAAAAAGTAAATTGGCTCTACGGAACTAAAAGCTCCAGCGTTTTCCAGCCTCAGTGCGCGCTGTTGCTCTTGTATACGGCTTCCTTCAGCCACAAAGCGATAGCTCACTGCGTTCCCGATCTTCCCGTCGACCGGTCGTTTGTTCGTCACTAACTATACACACGTCGATATGTCTGAAGACGATAAAGGAGTGCAGGTAACTTTTTATGACCTACTTTATGATATAGTTTGTTAAAGAATTTTGTTTTTTGTCTTGTTGTTTTTTTATTTTGTGTTGAAGAATTTTAGTGCAAATTTATTAAATCATTTTCAAATAGTTTTTTTCCGGGTAGTGTTATTTGTTGCCATGGTGATATGAAAATAGTTAAAAATATTTTTGCAAAAAGTATGATCTGATATATTATAAATCAGTCATCGGGCATGTTTTTCGTTTGATACCCAATTTATCATGGTGTAATGGAAAATTAATACTGGTGTTATCAGTCTTTATGTTTATAGTTCCCGGTTAAAAATATTTATTTGGGTTATGAACTACGTTGAACGCTACCTTGTTAAAAGTAAACATAACACGATATGCAAATATTTTGAAGAATTTTTATACATGTTTGAGCATTTCAATGAAAAGTACTTTGTTATAGCATTTTCCTTAAATTTATTGAATATACGACCAAATAACGTTTTTGAGTGATTTTGGGCATATCAATACGAGAGGGCGGGAAAGATATGACTTGTTGAGACTTAAAACTATAGATTTGTCAATTGTTAATAAAGGTGCATTTTGCTTACACCTCTTAATCGTAGAGAAGGTTGGTGGTGAGTAATGTCATGTATCATCATCATCATCATCATCATCCACTGCCTGTAGGGTACCACTGCTGGGTATAGGCCTCATGTGATGTATAGGAGCTCATATTTCGTATTTTAAAAATGTTAGTGACGTGCTGATTGATCGTAAAAAAGTAACTTTAGTGCCTATTTTCTTGCTATTTCAAGCCACTGTATTTTCTAATAGACTTGCCGTTGCTCGCTCCACTACGTGATAAAGTGTGTTCAGTTTTAAAATATTAAAATAAAGTTTATGCATGAAATTGTTCAAATAGATTTAGGTACCTTTCTTTTTCATTTCATTAAAAGTAATAGTTATTTAGTGAAGTTAAAAGTTTCTGGACAATTATTTATAAAAACGTGTACGTTGAAAACTAAATGAACAATTGATTGAGGCACTTCCTAAAAAAATAAAAGACCTTCCTCTTTTATTTATTTAGTTATTAAACACTAAATAAATTAGCAATTTACCATTTTACATACCTTGAAACCTCAAAACGATCTTTAGATATAAAAATATGCGGTAGAGTTGAAAAATACACTGTTCAGTACAAATTGATCCAATAAGTGTAAATCAGGGAAGTGTTTTACCACTAAACGAGGCCGCTGGCTGTGGATGTGTTTGCAAACATTCCACATTCGGTTATTTTATTTGACGGAGTCGAGCGTGCAAACATCCCTTAATTTGTGGCGCAATTCACTTTCCCCGTAAATCGGTTAACTGTCGCGAGAAACGAACGTGAACTTTATAAAGAAAGAAAGAAAGAACGAAAAAAATATTTTTGTAACGAAATTATGTTGATAACTTACAAATAAAAATAAAGAATAGCAACAATAAAAATACCTAACAATAACAAAAAAAAAATGTAGGGAGACAAAAAAACTAAGTTAGGGTAGTTTTATGGATTCCATGAATATTGACTGTTGTTTTTTATTTGTTAGCCGGCTTCAAAAAAAGAGGTCCTCAACTCGTTTGTATGTTTTTTAACTTCCAGTTTTTTGGCTACATAGTAAATTTTATTCTGTGTACTGTGATGTGTGTTATAATGGTGTTGGTGGTATAAAATTCCCCTTTTAGCCTGACCCTATATACCTACATATACAAGTTAATTTATTTATACAGGGTATATTAAGACTGCTACCGAAAACGAAGGTGGGTGGTAGTTTTAGTGACTTCGGACACAATGCAACTAAATTT
This sequence comes from Hyles vespertilio, assembly GCA_009982885.2. Lineage (NCBI taxonomy): Eukaryota > Metazoa > Arthropoda > Insecta > Lepidoptera > Sphingidae > Hyles > Hyles vespertilio. The sequence continues at coordinate 10,386,772 of CM042825.1, read as the reverse complement.
TGTGCAAAAAATTGCGAAGATTTTTTTGTTATTTTTTTTTCTATTGGCGTATAAAGCTGGTAAATACAAAGTGTTTTCTTAAATAATAGTGTACACCCTTCTGTTTTGCAACATGCTATAGTACGCAAGGCTTTAAATTATAGTTTTAGCAAAAACTATGGATTTACTGCCCAAACTCGACGACATTTAAAAATTAATCAAAAAATATTGTTGCGTTTCTTTGCGAAATTTTTCGTAACATTGTGTTTGTAGTCACTTAAACTACCACTCGGCTTCGTTTTCGGTAGCATTCTTGATATACTCCGTATAAAACCATGCCATGTCAACACAGACTTCTGTAATCTTTTTTCGTAATTTCATAAGTGCCTTGATATATAATTTGCCTTTTTAATATATTACATGGTTTAAAAATATTATTTTAAACGGAAAATATTCTAGCTGCCAAGGATTATATTTTAATACAACCTTACTTTCAATACTATATTTGGTAGCCGATACAATGTTGATAATTATCAATAGGCAGCGATCAAGATTGTGCTAGCGTAGTAGACAGTGGTGCTTCATTAGCGAGGGACGTGGAAAACTTTACAAAGCAACAAGCGCTCTGTGTTGAGTTTCCACATGGGCGACATAGATCGCTTATCTCAGTGTACGCTTTTGTGATTTTATACTTTTTTATAAAAGGTTTTGTACAAGACACTTGTGTAAGTGACTGTACATTTGTACGTTTGCAAACTCACCCACCTAAATGAAATAAAAATATATTTTTTTTACATTTAAAAAAGAGCTGTTCACGTTTTGAAAATTGCTATTGCAACTCTCTCTTTCTCTTCCCAATTTTTAATCCCATATCGTGGTGGGTTCAACCTTTCTCAGTGGAATATTGCATAAATACTTATTATTTATTATTTATGCAATATTCGTTTTCTTATGCGTAGTTAGAAGCTTATAAAAATGTAAATAAATTGTTTTGCTTATATTTATGTATAGCAGTCTCAAAGTTAATATCACTTTTAATTTTGTTTAAAATAAAATTCAAGTATCAAAGTAAAAATTTTATCTTACCAGTCAACAACAATTTCATATAAGAACGAGTTGCAAATTGCATTACATAAGTGTATTACAATATATGCATGCCGTGGAATCGTTGTAAATTATGTTAGTGCACCCATCCCTGCATATAACCGCCTCGAGTCCCGACTCCTGACCAATTTCCAGGGGACTTATTAGATCATTCTGCTGGAATATACCCTGCGATAATTGGATGTTGCGTGGGGACGGTTTTGCATAGTTCTGTTATGAATTTGTTTTGTTACTGTGTTTATTTGTGGGAAAATTTTAATACAGTATCTAACTTTATTGTTTTTTGTGACAGTTATTTTATAATGATAATGATACCGCAATATGATAATATGTTTTTAAATGTTTTCTACTTCAACAAAGTATTGGAAGATTTGATTTTTTTGTTTCATTTTTAAATGTAGAGGTTGATATAATTTATATATATATACATTTTTCCGACTTTTATTATTGTAGGTACAGTAGAAATAATAAGTATAGTGTTCACAAAAAGACAATACCATTTTTTCACTTATAGAATTATTAGCAAGACATTTAAAGCCTTGCTGATGAAGTCAATTTTAGAAACTTTTAATTTTCTTAGCTCTGCTCCTCTTGAATACACATAACGCGCGAGAATTATGCAGCCATTTACACAGAAAATATTTTATTTAAGAGGGGGGTCTATGTGAAATGGCCTTTTTTACAACGTTTTTTCTTGGTGATCTTTATTGTTAGGTTTTCGAAAAAAATATATGTAGATCTACACTATATGGAGCATGTCCCCTTCTTTTCAGAATTCTTACCTGTGTATTAAAAGTACTTGAAATAAAATTTCAATTAAACCTCTGTTTTCGCATTTACAACGTTTTTTCTCGTAAACTATTGGCACCAGAATTATTTTATTGTTATCAGGATATTAAGAAATGCAACAAGGATGGGGCCTTCTTTTTATTTTTCCAATTTCTGTCTCATTTATTTTTAACAAATTTTTTCACATTATCGATATAGAGTATCGCGAGCACGTCCCCGTTGTCGCCCAACAAATCAGTGCGGGACGAACCACCGTACTAAACGGATCTGTCGCTTGTCTCCGCAATATCAAAATAAATTGAATATTGCTCGACATATTCATTGAGCACGGTTAGGGGCGGTCTAACCGTAGTGAATGATTAAATCACAATACATCATAGTAACCGTAGCGCAGCTGGCTGGACGCCTGCTGAAAAACGAGTGACCGCGGGTTCGATCCCCGCATCGAAACAATCGTTATTGTATTTTTATATTTTTGTATTTTAGATTTTTGAATATAACGTTTTTTGTTTATTATGAATAAATTAAAAAATTACTCAACCGATCTTAAAATTTTTCACTATTCGAATCCAACATTATTCTAGAGCAACATTGGCTGTATACTTGGCTAAATGGGTTGAAATAAGGGTTGAGATGGAAAATAAAAAACCATTGAAGATATTTTTTTGAACAACATTTTAACTCCTTATTACAAATGCAATGAAATTTGGCTCCGCCCGTTCGAGCAAGGTTATCGACGTCTACCCTCCTCTTAAGTAGGCATTCATTCGTAAATTTAGTATTTTTTCTCTACAAAGAAAAAATTGATCATAAAAGTGAGTTTGAAAAATAGCATCATAAAACTCCTGAATAAATCTGCATGGATCCGGCCTTTCGCAAGAAAATTCCGGCGTGCTCGCCTTTGACCTTTTACCGTCCACTTGATAGGCTTCGTGATAGAATAGAAATATTTATGAAGTATGTCCCGTATTGATCCATTAGTTTATAAGATAAAACTATTGTTGATGGATTTTATAGTGGATTTGTTACATTCTACATGTGTGTTATATTCATGATGTTTTTTTAACTTCCCGAAGTTTTCAAGGCTTTTGTGGTCATGTTCTTTAGGAATTTAATTTGTGGTGTGCTTGGTTCAATTTCCATATCGGCTACTCTGATTTATAGGAGTAATTCGGTTAAAAAAGTCATATGATATGAGTTCTCCGAGAATAACTCGCTAGTTAAAACAAAGTACAGAAATTCTCTCGATGAAATGTCGATTCCACCAGTAGTATCATCGACTACTAAGATTCGGTATCTGTATACAGGGTATTCAGACTACGACCGAACACGAATCCAGGTGGTAGTTTTAGTGACTCCAGACACAATGCTAATATTTTGTTTTTGATGATTTAAATATCCTCGTTTGGGTGGTAAATGATGGTTTTTGCTAAAACAATAATAGGCTAGTTTCATACATTTTTATTTTTGTTTATAACGAAAGGTTACATTACGCATAATTATAATCAGAAAGAATTTTTAAAATCCGTTAAGTAATAAGCAAGTTACAAATATATGAAAATTGGTGGTAGGAGTGATAGAAAAGGATGCAACATGCACGGCGTGACGTCATCTTCCATAAGGTGCAGGCGTGCGAAAGAGACAACGAGTGTCCCCACCAAACTATTGAATTAATATCTCAGTCATTTTACATTCAATTTTGAACAAACGACATTACAAACGAATTTTTTTCAAATTCGTTTATTTTTATAAACGATGCTTTGAAGGAATGATTACTTACTGCTCAAATAAAATCTTGGACACAACCCTATTACTTCAAGACCTTGCGTACCATATCGTCTTTAAAATAATAGGTGAATATGATTATTTTAGGAAAATCGGTGTATTTACCACTAAAATAAGACGATAGGATATTTTTTTACAAAAATATCGTCGTTTACTGCAAAATTTTTAGTTGCATTATATCTTAATAGTCTTGATAGTTGATACACTGTAATATTTGTATATTATCGATAATGAAAGCAGCCTTAACAAGACTATCGCTATTTACTACGATTTTGACGTTCATCCCTTTTAATACGATTGTATGGGTGACTGAGCTTATTTGGATATAGTAAAGTTCATTAACCGTGCTGGTTTATAATCAGCAATAGGAATATAAGCCAAAACTATTTTTGATCCGAGCGAAACTCGGCCAACCGGAAACTATTTAATAATGCTTCAACAAATTATAATGAATGATAGTTCGCAAATTAATCTTGTGAATAGTTAAAAAAGATTTATTGGAAACATATAATTATTTAAAAGATAGCGTTAATATTACCTTAAGAATGATATGATGATAAAATATATCACCTGTTATAAAAAGTGATAAAATAATAAAAAACCCAACAGTCACATACTTATCTTAACCCCACACTTGGATCGAGTCTTGTGTCGTGGGTATTAAGAACTGCGAGAGACTTTTCGGTCTTATCAAATACCCAAACGAAACAAATACCAATGGTTCACACATGCGTTTGTTTCCGCGCGGGGATCGAACCCGCGGCCTCTCGTTTCACAGCCGGCGTCTAACCAACTGCGCCACTGAGGTTGCCAAAAGAAAAATCATAAAGTTGGGACAAATATTGTATTCTGCGAAACTAAAAAAGGTGAAACCTAGACAATCCAGTGTGCTCAAAGGTAAAATGCCTTTGAAGTTGTTGAAAAAGACGGAACCGTGCGACTTGACTTCCGACCAGCCATTTGTATAAAGACTGGTGTTTTCTGTTGTCTGAAAGTAAGAAGTACTGATTTTTTTTCTGTTTCAGTCATTTATGTCGGTACTTGGTCCCCATAATTATTGGATTTGGCCATCGCATGAAAACATAATGTATCTTACAATTTATACATAATGCTACTGGCCAAGTCGATCTATTTATTTAAAACGTAAAGATTTTTTAATATTGATATGATAATAACTTACGTAATAACTTTATACAGAACGTCCCTTAAGCAAGGACTAAATAAATTTATCGACTTGCTATTACATGGATCTCACAACTTTTTGCGGTAGAAAAACTGAGCTGCGAGACTTGGAATTTTTTACAGGATGTTTTTGATGGGATCTCACGTCTTTTTGTAGAGTCCTACTTTTTTCCTTTTCGGTACTTTTTATTTCTAGAATATATATAACGATTTCTCTTAAAGCCTCTGTCTTATGGTATTTTCTTATTGTTGTAGTTATCAGTTTATCACAAATATAGCGGATTTGATTAATAGTGTTCTTTTTTTCATGGTAATTGATATTTTCGAGCTATTTAGTCTATTTATTTGCAAGTTTATCTTCGTCATGTTTTCCTTGAGGAATGTTGTATAGTTTCATGGGCCGAATACACCCTTTCCCTCTCTATACCCCCCTCCTGTTATGACTCATATATAATATATATAGATACCTATCTACAACTATTATTCCATTATATATGGGCACAACGAAACATTAACTGCAAATGTAACTTTGTAATCCTATACATTTATATGGGATTACAAAGTTATTCACGCAGTTGGTGTATCTAGAAAACTAGACAGAAATTATGAAATGTTGAGATTTTCCCCTAATTTAGACACTAAATACTAATGATATTCTAAATTTGAAGGTTCTATGTCTACTAGAAGTGCCTTAGACTTTTGATGATCGGTCAGTCAGTCAGTGAGTGACAAAATTACGATAGTTTGACAAGTTATAATTCTTAAACTACTGGTTCAAATTGAATGAAATTTTAAATATACCGTGTTTACACAATGCCTGTTAAGTAACTGAAAATTCAGGCTTCTTGCTTTAACCACAACGAAGTTATGGGGGGTTGAAAATGGTCTGAATTGCTTCGAGAAAAGGATGGTACGACTGTGCCGCTTTTTAGCTCGACTTGGAGGGGGCACTGCCTTGCCCCCAGATCTGTCTATCAAGTCGTTATTACATAAAAAATGTAGTCCCAAAATGTTCTCTAATAATCTATTAATTGACATACTTTCTTTCATCAGTCGATTACAAAACATATTAGTTTTTATGTCGTTGAATTTTTTATAGAAATATAACGATAAAATCCTTAGATTTTAATTAACAGTTTAGACACTCAGCTCTCATTTAAAGTAATGTCAAACACTATACAGGGTATATCAAGACTGCTACCGAAAACGAAGCCGGGTGGTAGTTTAAGCGACTTCAGACACAATGCAACAGAAAAAGTTGCAAAAAAAAGCGTCAATATTTTTTTTGTAATTTTTTTCCTATTGCCATATTTTGGTGGTAAATACATTTTTTCCTAAAATAATAGTGTATACCCTTTAATTTATAAATACTCTAAGATATAAGAGAGTTTAAATTATTATTTTAGCAAAAACTATGGATTTACCACCCAAAAATGACGATATTTAAAAAATCATAAAAAATAATTGTCGTGTTTCTATGCGAAATTTTTAATTGTATTGTGTTTGTAGTCACTAAAACTACCACCCGGCTTCGTTTTCGGTAGCAGTCTTGAGATACCCGGTATAACTCGTAGCAAACGTATAGAGTCCCAGGCGCAGAAGTTGAACTATGCGCAGTGACTAATTTTCGGGTCCCAACTGAAGTGCGGTATGAGGTGCGACGCGGGGAATGCGGCTCAAACACCGGCGCGCCTGCGCATTAGGCTCTTTTCGTACTCCTACACCCGCGCACGCGTCCCTTTCGCCCGAGAGTACTGTCGCGTACGGAAGTTCTCACACAAATTTGTTTTTCTGAGAATAACATGGCTCGGCAGCCAACTTTAAGAAGACAAGAGAGAAGGATGGTCTACGATGTCTTTAAAAAAGTAAATTATGTTAGTTAAAGTGGTTTTAATTGTAACTAAACTAAATAAACCTCAAATTAGTTTTTATTTTGTATATCTTATATATAAGAATGAATCGCAAAATGTGTTGGTAACCGCATAATTCAACAACGCCTGGACCAATTTGGCTGATTTTGGTCTTGAAATATTCGTGGAAGTCCTGTGAAGGTTTTAGGGGTGAGAAAAATAGGAAAATTTCTGAGGAAGATACTAAAAACCTTTTTTTTGGGTATCGTTCAAGCGTGATGCGTCCAGCCAGTATAGGATGATCTTTGTTTATTTGACGGGAGACGTAAAAGACGGTCCAGCTTCAACTACCACCCAACGTAAAATGATCTATCTTTCCATTGTCTTTCATTGACGGCTGACGAAATAGAACAAAATTCAAAAAATGTGTACATCGTGTATATCGTGTATATAATATTATCTAGATACGGCGTCTTGCGCATAATTTTGTTAAAAGTAAATTAAAACGATGTCCACATCTACCAAAATCGCCCATTGTTTTTTGAGATTATTGCAACAGTTTTAAACAAAGTATACTCTATCGAAGCGTTTTGCCGGAGTATACCAAAATATATCTAATTATAATTTTTCGTTTTCATAAACGACATTGTTTTTTGAATTGATACTTTTAGATGCGCTGGGGGACATATTTAAATTTCGCATTAGTATTGTTTTCAGACTCAAGAATAAAAAAATATTGGTACGTTGATGCCGTATCTAAACATTATAATGAAACGATATGCAGTTTTATATTTTTAAATATTTGTTCTATTACTTACGTCACCTGGTAAGGCAGTATGAAGGTTTTATTAATTTGTATATGGTAACGTAATAGACGCGACTGCCAACAAGTTAACGATGATCACGGGTTCAAATCCCAGGGCACACCTCTGACTTTTCAGATAAATTTCTACGTGAAATAAAATCCGCAAACTCGCACTAAGCAAGCAGGGTGGACTATAATATCTTCTTCTATAATATAAAAATGAATCGCAAAAAGTGTTGGTAAGCGCATAACTCAACAACGCCTGGACCAATTTGGCCAATTCTTTTTTTAAATGGTTATTATTACTTTATTACTAACAAAAAGTAATGGCGTGCAATATTATTAGGAAAAACAGCATTTTGGTGCTGAAATAAGGGACGGAATATTGGATGGACAATAAAAAACGCTAAAGTTTTTAATGTCAAAATTTCATAAGGCAATCTTTATATGTACATGTATATGGAGAGACGGGATATAATAGAGTGGAAGGTACGGGAGAGGGCTGGGATAGCTGACAGATTTGATAGGACGAAATGTAAATGCACGTTATAAAACGGGATGGATAATAAAAGAGAAAGGACGGGACGGATCGGGAAGAGACTGAACAGACGGATGAGACGGGATTGAGCCAGACAGTAGGATAGCTATGTCAAGTTTAGGTATACAAGAGATTAATACGAAAAATAACATGTATTTGGTGTGGAGTGGAATCAAAAAATATATGCACCCAGGCGAAGCTGGGTCGGGCCGCTAGTTTTTAAAATAAAAACAAAACTAATCGTTTTGAATGTTTGTATAAATTATTTGTTTCCCAAAAAAACGCAAAATTACCAATCGATTAAGAAGTTGCATTTATTTTTATTTTTTGCGTGCAACAGCAAGGTAACACTTCTCACTACTATTGTACCTGCGCAGACGTCAGCCATCTTTGTTCAACTTACGCGCCGGGGATTATACCTGTCTACAAAGATACGGATCAATTGCGTCTTAGTTATGAATGTCTTCAGGAAACCACTAATTGAGTCTCTGGGACTATGAACTTGGCAACATTTGATCATATATTTCAGCTAGTGGTGCTTTCCATGTGCGATGAAAAGTATTTAACTTCCAAGTCACTTTCTTCCGTCATATTTAAGAGAAAATATTTTATATCTGTAAAGAATGATCTTATTTCTTCCAGAATTGCACTAGCAGATGTGGTTTTGAATTAGGGTAAAGGGAAATAAAATATTTTGCTGTCGTTTTAGTTTGTGATTGATAGCATCGAAGACAACTATAGATAATTTTTCAATATGTTCAGAAATTATATAAAATTTCTATAAGGCTAAGAGAATAAATAGAGAAATTATTGAAACTAGAAAATCACCACGGCTTATGTGTTGATACTCTTTCTTTGAAGAAAGTTAAGACATGTGACTGTTTACTTGTAGGCATGTAAAATATACTTACATATAATATTATGAAGGTATAGCCAGAAAGCTTGATAGGTCTTTTTATTTCAAGCTTTAATAAAGAAAATTGGTGTCACTGGCAGATAAGACGAGAATTTTCTTTCGCCTAACTTGTATCGTGATTCTGGGTTTGTTATCGCAATGTGTCGCTCATTACGATCCTTCGAATTTTTCTTACTATTTTGTAGTTAAGAGCGTATACACCTTGCGCGCAAAGTCAACTATAGGTATTTCTTCGTTAATTTCACGCACACATAAGTGACCAAAGCTGTGTGCGTAGAGCTGCCGCGTCGGCTCGCTATACAATCGGCTCAAACAACTTTGATCCGTGCGCTTCAAATATTCAATTGAAATGTAACTGTAATATAATATCATAAAAATATTTTATTTGCGTTATAAGTAGACAAATATTACTGTGCAAGCAAAGAATAATACAAATTTTGGATACTAATCATATTTTCGTTATTATTACATTGTTAAGTTGCATTCAAATCAGTGTTCAATCAGTATACACTACGGACGTTTTATTAATAATTTCGTGTTTGAACACATAAATAGTGTTAGGGGCCTTACAACCCCTTACAATTACGAAATATATTTAATTTTATATTACAATACATAACATAATTTAGCCTCGGAATTACATCCCATTATATTACCTGAAACATAATTTATACTCACTACAAAATCATTGTAGATAATAAAAATAATTAAATATTTTACTACCAAAGTACTAAGATGTGGTAATCGCATTCCGCGCGTGGCTATTTTTACTACACGCGGCATAATCGACTGCAGCCAGGCCGGAGCGACGAGCGATACGTCCTCCCTCTAGAAGGCCTTGCGGCGGTCTGATTTGATCCACGTCGGACAGCGTGTTTTATAGTGGTTTTTAAAATATTTGTAGAAAACATGAAAAATAATTTTGTTGAAATATAAAAATGGTAATTTATTGATAAGATATTCTTCTATTGTAATATGCAATTGCTATAAAAAATTATGTACGATAAGTTGGTGAAAAAAATATGTTCTTGACGAGAGTTTCTGAATAATTTCGCATTGTTTAAATTTTTATTTTTCAGGAACACTAAACACAAAAAGATTATTTTTCTCAGCAAAATCCCTCCATAAGGGTCTTATTAGTCTGATAATATTTTTATTTTCATCTTATATTTAGTGGTTTCGGATATCTTAAGCTTCTAAATTGCCATTTAAAGCCTAAATAACGAAACTTGTGTTCAGTAATCCGTATAGTACTCACAAATTATCCATCAATCCATAATGTTTTCCACCAAAATCCCTAGATGACAACCTTTTCTAAAATTAGTCCTAATTATTTTTCCTTTAAATTGTTTATTGGTGGCTATTAACTCATTTGAAAAGTCCTGTTTTTAAGCCAAAAAGCGCGTGCAGGGTATAAACGCTCTTAATTAATGTTAAACTACAGGTCTTATGTTAAATTGTTTGTATACTAACAGGAAACCTACCGTTTTCAACCGTCTTGAGTTTCAGACTTCAGTGGTAAAATGAAATACAAACACCCAAAACATGCAAAATGTTCTGCATTTTCTACTGATAAAAAGAATTACATCATTGTTTTCTATAAAAGTTTACTGGTTTTAATTTGTATCATTATAATATTATGGCATATTCTTTAATCTTGGCTCTGCGTCTAGTATGTAATCACAGAGTACATTTTACATACTAAGATATGTAATAAATGTTAAGACGTTAAAACATTAAAAATATATTTTTATAGGTTCCATGAAACTAAATAAATAAACGTACATATTACCAAATGTATGATAATAGAAAACGTTAAATGTTATGTATACAACGAATGTGCTAAACTAAAATATTACCAGCATGAGAAAATATATAAAAATTAAGATGTCAGAATTTTAATCTAGTACGAGTATTTGCTCTACAAGATAATTATATTTAAAATTAACTTTCAATAAATTAATATCTTACGTTTCACATTCCCTAACTGAACAATGCAAATTTGTTAGTTATTTTCGGTTCTAGTAATTCAATGGGGGTTTTGAGTACTGAACTGAAATCGATCACTTTTTAACATGCACTTTACGGCACTCGTCAGGAATTACTGGGTTAACGCCACATTGAACTGCCGCTAAAGAATTTCTAAGTACTAAGGTATCTTCCTGTAGACTTTTTTTTATATTTAATACCTAAATAACATATGTAACTCAAAAATCAGTAACGTAACTTGCCCTAGGTTTTAATTATCGAGTTTTTGTTATGTAATATTTACCTTTCTACTAAAACACCTGTTTACTTATGGTAGGTCTGTCATACGTGACAGGCTGCCTTGGTAGGTACCACCAGAATATCTGTTTATCCCGCAAAACAGCGGTGCAAATGCACTGTTGTATTTCATATTGAAGGACATTGTAGCCAGAGTAACTATTGCACATTTTGAGACTTAACATCTTAGTTCTCAGGACAGCGAGCGCAGAGATATGCCGGGCATTGCTTTGTAGTTCTAGGTGGTTGGTTTTGGTACTGTTCATGAGCGGTCGTATTTCTTACCTTCAGGCGAACGGTATGCTCGTCTCAACTTTTATAGCAATAAAACTTTCGATGAAATATATACTAGAAACAGGGTCCCAAACAAAATCACACGCCAAACGTAGCCGATTGCTTATCGTTGCTTATACTTATACATTTTAATTTCGAACTACGAGATGTAGCAAAAAGTCTTAAATTATAATCAGCTTCAGGTAAAAATAAACCTTATTCCTTCTAGATTTATTTTGTACCATATTAAAATCATATAAGAGCACACGCTTATTTGTGCTCTTATTTCTCTTGCCGTTTTTTAAACCGTTACTTTTAGTCTGGTGTATATTTCATCGAAGAATAAAACAAGGGAAGACATCGATAATGTCTTCAGTTCGCAGTATACGTATTGACAGCGGAGTGCACGGTTGACACGCCGCGATCAATTGACCTCCAGCGCCAACGGATCGTTTGAGCACGTGCCTCGCCGCACGTCTCATCTGCACTCCTAATACTATGCATCTATGTCTAGTGTCTATGTGTCGGCTTGAATACTTTGGTAAAGCACATGGTTTGGTTTTATACAAGGTATATCAAGAATGCTACCGAAAACGATGCCGGGTGGTAGTTTTAGTGTCTACAAACACAATGCAACTAAATTTTTTGCAAAGTAACGTTTTTTTTTACCTGAAGTCGCGTAAACTACCACCCGGATTCGTTTGTCGTTAGCAGTATTGATATACTCGTATAGTTCTACTGGTGATGCCGGACTAAAATAATTGGCTATGGAGGTCCCTTTCTGCTCTATGGGTCAATCCTCGTAGGGAGAAATATTTGTTGGTATATTTGTTAACGCACTCAAGTTACTTGCCCAGTCCTAGTATGCCGTAAATACAAAAAAAGAATGAGGTACAACTTGCTATATGTACTCGTACATATATTATTTAGAAATGGTAGAGCCACATTGTGAATGAGCAGTCTCGTCCGGGGCGACAGATTTGCTGTCGCATTTCATTCGGTGAGTGAGATTGCCGACATCCAATAGCCCTTTCCTCGACCCATCCATTTTCCTATCAACACAACACATTCATGATCCAAGCGTTATGGACGTTCATGAACGGCAGTAATCACTTTCGAGTGCGTTCGAATAAAAAACATCATTTATTAAAGTATACCCTATTAGCCCGGAGAAATTGAGAAATGAAGCTGTAATAGTTAATGCGTACATAATTAGACTACACAACCAATTTATTAAATATTCAATGAACCAACAACATTCAGTCCTAATCAAATTACCTCCTCAATCGTCCTGGTGGCCTTGAACGCACATTACCTTGATTAAATTCAACACAGTCGGTGGAATTAGTCGCTAATTGGGGCACTACCAGGTGAGAGAGTAAATGGGACGAAGTGGTAGTACCTGAGGGAATTGTGCCGTGTGTACGTGAGTGAATGACGCCTCACTTCTTTACTACGCATTTTGTTCATCATTTTATATAGCTTTAAGTAAATATTTTCGTCTATAAGCAAATGTTTTTGATACGGGAAAATATTTTACTGAAAGGTGGTGCGAAATATTTTTGTTTTTCTGAGCGGCCCAGTACCCTCTTTTCTGCTTATTTCTCATCATCATCTCTTCTAATTTCATTTGACTTATTGTATTGTAAAAACATTGTCTTTCACACCTTCCTGGGAAAGTCAACATAAAAAAATGACCAGCATTTTTCGAGCTATGATTAGTCATATAATGCATATTTTTTTATTATATAGTAAATAGTAAGACTTACACTGCGTAGGTCTTTAGTATGCTATAGGCCAAAAAATATATTTTGCAAACATTGTTTTCTTCCTTGGAAAACGTTATGACGACTGTATCGCTCCTCTGCGACTTGCTTTGGTGGCTATTTATAGCTTTCCAAGGTTACGGCTTCGGACTTATGTAAGTTTATTATTGGACATCGCAGCGTCGAAGTTTATGGATGATCTTCATGTTATGTCGCTGATAGCAGCTGTAAAACCAAGTTATGGCTTCTAATTTTGATAATACTGTTTCTTGTTAGACAGTGCACACACATTGCGCTTCAGTACTATTTAGAGTGAATTGTCCATTTTTAAGGATAAAATAGTGAATTATTCAACCCAAATATATTAATTGATATAAATATATGGACAGGGCGGAAAAACGCGCAAATAGATACATCTCTATTGTAGCGTTACTGAAATGAGTCGTTGCTCGCAACGATTTTAAAAATACTTGCTTGTATTATGACAGAAAGTTTAATAAAAATGAAAATAATAATTTTACCTCTGTTTAGACGAAATCTATTAAATTAAATTACGTTAATATTTCTTTTAGCGCGATTTTCACGATCATATTTTTAAAACTCCATATACCTATACTGTAGGGCGTATCCTTAGATCTAAAATAAATTATTGACGCATCAACGGAGAAACCAGATTCAATTAGAATCCAGTTTTAAACGGCGCAATTTGCATTAATAGAAAACTTTCCAGCTCACAAGGCGTATTCCGCGATGGAAAACAACTGGAATAAATGAAATAAACTCATCAGTTTACACAATCAGGTCAATGCGAGCTGGAACAAGCTGATTAAGCTAATAGAAAGTTGTGGGGGTGCGGACACAGCTGAACATTCGCCACTTACAGCTTTATTGTTATTAATGAGCTGGAATTAAATGATTTGATGGTGAACTTCATTAATTGGAATTTTACAGCCCTCATTTATATTTTTTTAGTATGTTTTGTTTCTTATGTTGTTGTGAAGTTTTTTCGTTGAGGTGGATTGAGATGAATGATTGAATGATGAATTCTTCATATGTAAACAGAGCTCGTTAAAGTGAGCGTCCCTTTATTTTATTTAAACAGTTTGAAAAATTTGCCACCAAATTAACCTGCAATGTGTCAGTGTTGAGCAATGAACCCCAAGTTCCTAATACAGAAAGTGTCCTAAAATTGGATTTTAACATTGATGATATAAATATCTGCAAAATAAACAAAATAGTTTCATCATCAGTAAATACCATTAGCAATTTCTCAAGCGCAAAAGGCTAAAAGAAGTTGTCAAAAAGTTTGAAATCGTAGCCTGCAGAGCTACTAAAGTTATAAAATTCATCATAATGGTTCTTTCTCAAATAAAACATCCAAATATAGCAACGTTTATTCCTTTTCAGAATGTAACTCCATAAATATTTCATTGTAGTCCGCAGTTAAGATCATATTGCCTTATTTCAATCATAAAGGTTTGCGAATGAAATACAATTGTAAATTCAACAGCTCTTATATCAAGAGAGGTTCGGGACGTTCCCACTTAAAGCCCTTTGTATTATATCCCAAAACATTTCGTGTTTTCATATTGATTTAATAGCGATTTTTAGATGAAGTAGAATAATTTTATGAATCCGTAAAAGGTATATTTTCAGTTTTATGGAATAATCTGTCTTTTTTGTTTAAGCCAGAAGTATACAATTAAGGCTATATTTGTAGACTCATATAGGAACAGCGTTTTAATGATAGTCTTAGGGTATATACGTGTTCAGTGTCAACACAAATAATAATGCGACAGTTTATACAACAGCCTAATTCATTACTGCCCATACTTTTCGAACAATTTCTTAATCTTGAAAAAGCATGTTTACCCAAACATACTAGATTCATATGAAAATAGTAAATATATGTCGTAGATAGAACACACCCACCGAATCATACAAAGATACTCGTATATTATTTACAACATTGAAAATCAAATCAAACTGTGAAATGGTTATTTGACAAATGTTCGACAATATGCTGAGAAGGCAGTTGTCGAGCCGCGCGAAACTCCAGCTGGATATTTCCAGATGTTTGTAAACAATATATTTTCGGCACCAGCGGTGGGATAAAGTCATAAATTACACGGGAACACCTTTAAAATGCGCACAAAGTCGACGACCCAGGGCGAACGGCGATGAAAGAATTACGATTTGTGTAAAATACAACTACGCATGGTTGTTGATACAATATTAATTGGAGAGTGTTTTTGTTTGGGAAAATTCGGATCTGGAAGATATTCATTTTTATCGGTGTCGGAAAAATAACGCCGAGGTAATATATATTTCCCGGTGCCTGTTGTAGAACGTATCTTACGTTTTGCATTTTACCAGATATTTTAGTTGATTGTAAATTCCAGGGCTATTTTTAACTACTTTCTTTTTTCATTCGCGATTCAGTTTATACACTTGGCCGTTTTGGGTTATTCATACACTAAGTTCATATCTTACTTTTAAATAACAACAACAGAGGCTGTACCGACCCCAAGTAGAAATAAAATTTTGATAATAATGGCGTACTAAAGTAGTTGTTGAAAACCTGAAGTTTTCTTTGAACTTCCTAAAAATATGGATAAAAAGCGACTACATATTTTTCCAGAAGTGCATGTTTTGAATTTCATGATAATATTACAATAGTAGTCCTTATATGTCTCATTACTGGGCACAAGACTACGATTGAGAGGGCATAGCCACAAGTTGACATACTATATTTTTGTCTTCATGAAAATATCACAAAAATTGGTACGATTTATTTTCCTAAATATTCTCCGCTTATTTCATTGCGTAAGTTCGTATACTCAGCATTTGTTAGTCGTAAAAGATCTTACGTAGAAACTAAAATTACAGCAAGAGCAAAGAAAATGCCGCTCGCGACTGACTGTCCCGTGCGGTTCTAACTGGTTTAAATGCCCATAAAAGTTTGAGTGTGTGCGTCCAACTGTACTGATGCAGTGAAATAAATAACAATATTGTAAGTACGTGCACTCGTTGCTGAGAGATGGAGTTTATATTAATGTCGGTGTCATGAAATGTGTAGCTTATAAAAGAGCTTCCACGTTCATTTTTTGTTTATGCCTACATAAAAGATGAGTTGAAGTTGGCCATTGAATTCTTGGGCAAATAATTCAGGTAGTTATTTCCTTGCATTTTCTAGTCGTGTTTACATGAAAATATAATATTTAAAATAAGATCATCACATTGATAATTTCAAAAATTATCATTTTTATCCCCGAACTGAATTATTACTCTCGCTGTAAAATTCAAGTTGGAGACGTGACGTAACTAGCTAATTACATTTTTGCCACATAATAATCAAGTTAACCAGCTGTCATGGCATGAACTGTGTGCGCGCGCGCAAATTCGCCAATGCTAGAATCGGCGTAGATTTCAGCTTCTATTTCTGGTGCTGTAAACAGCATTGTGTTATAATGTTGTTTGTTTATCAAACCCCGACCAAATACCGACGCCACCTCTTAATTGGCAGCCGTTTGATCGCGCACCCGATACCAATAGTTAAGTAAACTAGAAGGCAATGGTT
Organism: Hyles vespertilio; assembly: GCA_009982885.2. NCBI lineage: Eukaryota > Metazoa > Arthropoda > Insecta > Lepidoptera > Sphingidae > Hyles > Hyles vespertilio. The sequence continues at coordinate 10,369,940 of CM042825.1, read as the reverse complement.
ATGTAATTGTACTAGACATATTACAGATGGAATCGTATCTTTTTTATTGCAGTGAATGGCTCGGAGAGCCATTCGCCTGATGGTAAGCGATAAACCAAACAAAACCATGAATTACAAAGCAATGTTTGGCACTCCACTGCGCTCGCCATTCTAAGATGTTAAATCTATTGAGACTTAACATCTTGTAGCCAGCCATTCAGTCAGTGTAACTACTAGAAATATTGATGTCTACTCGAAGTAGTAACTTTGCCTACAATGTCCTTCAAACCGAAATAAAACAGTGCATTTAAACTGTATCTATCCATAATAAGATAACTATCATTGATAACAAGGTGGAAAATTATTGTGATCTTCCAAAGTAAACCGCTTTACATATTAGTAAGGGTTATTAAAAGGCTGGCATAATATTGTCGGCGAACAGGAGATAAATGGTCATCTCTCGCCAATTGATATTGTCGACACTTCATTTCACTGATACCCTACATCCCATACATATTTGGTGTAACCAAAGTGCCTTTAAAAAAAATAGTAATTTATTTGAGATTCCAACTAAAATTTAAAAATGTCTAGGTTTTTTGAAAGCCCCCTTGGAGCAGTTGGTTGGACGCCGACTATGAAACGAGAGACCGCGGGTTGGACCCCGCGCCAAGACAAATGTTGGTATTTACCGCAATTATTTGGTTCGAGTCTGGGTGTTTGGGACGAAAAGTCTCTCCTGGTTCTGATACCCACTATACAAGACTCGATATTAGTGTGGGGTCAAGACCATGTATGTGACTGTCCTATCAAATATTGAGGTTACTTCACAAATCGACATTTCTGTTTCAACTTCGGAGTTTGGTACCTACAGCGTTGCAATCATGAATGTTTATTTCAACTGATTTACGGACCCGTTTAATTAGATTTATGATATTCTGTGTGTAGGTATATTATTATGTAGTAAAATACAATATGATGTTGGAAACACTGCCTAATGTACTGCTGCGTCTAATTTGTAGTCCTTGCGTCGGTTGCCAATTTTGTCCGGTTCGTCGCTCTACTAGCCGCGGGGTGTGTTGGCTATCTCATTTCTGATAGAAATAACGATGTATTATTAGTATTAAACATAGAGTACTTAGCCGAGCATTAAAAACGCAATATGTAATGTCTTATACTATGTTTCGAAGATTATGTTTCAATAAATGAATTTTCTGAAGCTCAGACTCATGGAAATTGGAAGCTATGAAAATGGCGGGGGATAATTAACTGTAATTTTTTTAGACCTTTGACTTGTTATTTAGAAAAACATGATGCGTTGTTGCTGAAGAATAAAGAAAAACAGAAAGCGTTGATTGGGGAGTTAATTGGTTCTTTGTTAGTTGAAAAATATTTGGACATATTGTATTCTGGTCTTTATGAACGTTTACCACATTACGCGTATCATAAAAGCGTGTCAGTGTAAATATTGGCTAAATATTTATAAACTATGTTAATGTGAAGTCATTGATGTAGACGAGGCTGCGAATTGAGAAGTGCACAGACTTGCAATCTTGTACAACAACAAATAGATCATATTAGACTCACAACACAGTAGACTAATTGGACAATCTTCTGATCATCCTAATAGACTATTATCTACAGATGTCGGATATGGACTATAATATACATGAGATCCTGGTTTCGATAAATTGTTTGATGGATGCTTTTAAATAGATGGGTAATAGTTCGGAAGACTGTCCCGCCCTCACACCCACCATTGTAATTACTGTAAGCCAGGATCAACAGTGGCACGCAATGTAATGACCCCAAGCATTAAAGCTTGGCGAATCTCCGGGAATGTCTAACTTGTCTTAAACCCACAACGAAATTAATCAGAAATTTACATTAATAGGAGGAGTTGGAAGTAAATTATTGTTCATTCCCTCCGTGCAAAGCATAATTATAAAAAATCATAATATAAGGGTAATAGTTGTTAAAAAATTGACATCGGATGAGGCATTATAACATCATCAATTCCTGTAATAATAACTTTTGTCACCAACCTTATGGTGCATTGTTTAGCAACAATGTAAATTTCGATAAAATTAAGTAACAATGTATAACTTTTGTTGCTACTTGTTATTAATTGTTGAATGTTTCTGATTGGATTCACCACAACAGACTATAAAAAAAATTAACAAAGAGCAACAGCATTCTCTAAAAAAGTTATCGATTTATGCCAAATGTGGATTGTTTTTCAAAATTCAGGCAACACTACTAATATTAATATAATTTTGTAATCGGATGTGGCTGAGTAAAATTTGGAAACATTGCTCAACTAAAAGTAACTGCGGAGTGGATGCAAAATTAACGGGGAAGGGTAGAAATCTATAACTATGTCTTTAATGATCAGGTTTTGTGTATGGCCTAATAACAGTTGACAAAATCGGTCTTTAACCGATTACGTGCGGGAAGCCTAACTCAGTTTCATGCGTCAATCGTCAGCTAATGAGATTGGTCTGGCATTATCAAATGTGTACTAGCCTAAACAATTTGTACATACATCATTCCAAAATATTGTACCAACCGACATCTGTTGTTCTCATTACTAAGGCGAACTGAAAACAGAGGAAGTTGTTCTTATTGACAAGTATTTGAAGAATTATAAACTGCTTTTAAAGTCAATATTCATAAAACATTCTTGAGATAATTTATAACAAGTTTACGCCTGTGCCTTGTAGTTGAAGGTTAAATTTGATAGAAGATGAGACAATCACATTGCCAGGCACTTATTCCAGTACCGGAAAAACGTATAACATTTTATCTGAGTGTGTGGAACGATTTTTCGTTCCCATAACAATATACCTACAATGTACCTGCAGTTGTTTTGTGACTTTATCAGTGACGTCGGGGTAAACAAAAGGTCTATACTTAAAGTGTGACTGTAAAAACCTATTACTTGTAAGTTGCCTAGCAAATACCAGCCTTAACTGTCCTAATTATATCTTTTAAATAATGATTCATTGGTTTCTCACAACTCATAACAACTTATTTTTGTAAGTTTTAATATAAAAATGCATTTCGTTTGTTCTAGAAATACGTGGTCAGCACAGACCGGAGTGGAGACATCCATGTACATGTCCAGGTAAGATGATTGATATTCATTTCACTAACACTTTTATTAATAGTCCACAAATAATAAATCGTGAGAAGGCAGAATATCTTCTATTGAAAGCAGTGGTCTTTACCAGGATAATAATAAATATAAAAACTCAGAATCAGTAATAAAATTTTAGCGGCACACATAAAACCACAAAACATAAATTCGAAAACTGTAATGCTGAGTCTGCGGCGCCTTTTTATCTAGCGCCCTGGATGTCCGCCCAACCGTGACCTACCCTAACACCCGTTTGCAGTACTGGCCAGAATCTTATACATGTAATTCATTTGCTGTGGACATTCAAAGAAAGTAAAATCTACTAATCTTTAACTGGTCTTACGCGGAACATCCTTTAGATTTTAGAATCCCTACCAAAACGACGGAAAAGTGAGAAAGTGTCATACGCGCTATGTAGGGCGGAATTATATCTATATTTGTTTCCTTTTCTAACCACTTTGCATTCCTAACTTTATATGTAAATTAAGCAAAATTACACATTCGTAATAAAATCGTATTCAACATTATTTTAATCTTTTTACAAATTTTTTTTTATATTCATAGAATATCTGAAATTGGCGTTATTGATGAGTCTAACACAAAGCTGAATAAAAATATAAAGATACCTTTATACGAAGACATGTATGTTTAAGTGACGAAGATATACGCGTTGGGAATACGTTTCATACATTCAATAAGAAGGTATTTGTGGTATTATATGCCTCATACTTAAAGGCATATAAGTTTATGAAACGAAGCGAGTGACGCAGAAAAAAAAGTGGCTGTATGACTTTATTACCGTAACAAAATTAAAAAAGCAACGACGCTTGACATTTCAATTCCCGCTGCCGAATTTGGCGGGACCGCGGCAATAACTGCCATGTTGAAATGCCACAAATGATAACACTAGACGTTTTGTGGCTGCAATATTTCGTACAGGTGGTATTAACAATATAATCCAGAATATTGAAATATATTGTTATTGTTTCGTGAGCCAAATTGGGAGCGTAAATTGGAACAATAAAATACATTAACAAGTATAATTGATGTGTAAATCATGTCTCTGTAATAAATTTCACGTATTTGAAACAAAACAGCTAAAATATGTGTGACACTATTCTAATTTTAGATTTTTTATTTCATTAAACTATATTTTTTACTTATTTTGAGAAGCTTGTTATTCAATTTGTTAGTAAAATTTATTGACTTGTACATTTGCGTTGGAGTAATTTGAGTTTCAATTCTGTGTGAAGATCCGACACGTTTGGCAACGATACTCTTCAATTCTTTAGCTTCACTAGGAACCCTATTCCACAACCTCCGTTTATTAAACAGCCATTTATAAAACGCGAGGCCGTGGATTAAAAACTCGCACTCGTGGCTTTGATTATGGGTTTGTTAAACCAAAAAGTGTAACAGTCACTGATGGTTATGTGGTTACAACACAAAACTTTTTTCAAATGTGTTATATTATTGTTAATTTGCCGACTCTATAACTGTGTAACTTAACAGTATTTTGACCATATGAAACTTTAAACTAACCCACATCTCAGAAGAATATGGATCCACCGTTTCGGTTTGCACGAACCTTAACGCTCTATAAATAACAGACGGACTCAATGAAACGTCCATCAATCTATTTCAATTTCCCATTTCTGATATTGACCACGATACGATCGAGCAACCGTGTATAGGTTTTGCACAGTTCTCTTCAAACATGCTCTATCAATTCATTAACGTTTTATACGCTGTTTCTTCTTCTTTAATATCCATCCGATCTTTGTAAGAAATAACATTTTTGTAATTACCATTCTTGAAACCAGATTGCAGTTTTAGATATTATTAAGTGCAGTATATTTATTCCGCCAATACCCACTAGGCCAGCGTGGTCCACTATATGGACTAACTAATTTCAATCGTGCTCACGATTGTAAAGGAGGCTCTAATCCTGCAATGGGCCGTACCTACATGGCTACATGGTACCTGTGTGAGCTGAAACAGTAAAGTACAGCTGTATATTTATATGCCGAGTTTCAAGATTGTCAGTCAGCTGCTCGTATCAGATCTTAGACCACCTAATTAGTCATCAGTTTAGGTGCACTTTTCAATCCTGACATCTCCAACAAAAGTAACTGAATCATTTGACGTGGATGGCGATTGCCGATGATGATGATGTTTATGTATATGCTGGCACCCTTATTCATACAGTTTAATAGTCTATTTTATCGAAAGTTTTGTCTTCTTCGCTCAAACTGAATTCAAAAGGTTGTTCGAAAGTGACAAAACATTTGATAAGCATAATCCTACTAATATTATAAATGCGAAAGTTTGTGTGTTTGTTACCTCTTCACGCTCAAACCGCTGGACCAATTTCACGGAAATTTGGTATGGCGATAGCTGATATCCTGGATTAACACATAGCTCACTTTTTATCCCGAAAAAATGTAGTGTTCCTGAGGGATGTGCAAGGAATTTAAATATATTTGATATTCTTTCATACCCAAACGAATGTGATGGGACGTTTAAAGTACGGCAGAAACATTGAGTTTAAATATTTTAAATAGTTATAATAACTCCTCTTTATAAAGTGTACTGGACTCAAAAAGTATATGCAACCGAGCGAAGCCGGGCTGGACCGCTAGTTGGTTATAAAACTGTCTATGAAAAATACCGTACGTAAGTGTTTATGAATACCTATTCTTATATCCAAATTAATATTTGTAGCATCAGGTCACGTCTGCAAACTGGTTCTACGACCAAACATAGAAAATCATTCTTCATTTTCTTTTAAAAACTCCTATAGACGTGACTTTTTGAATCTTCAATGAAAACCATCAATGCTTTAGAACTTGTAGTCAACCAATAAAACTGTTTTCATTGTTTTAAAAGTTATATTGTGTTTAATTATATTAATAAATCTGTTGTTTACAATCCAATAAAACATTTCCTCGGTCTAGGAAACGAATATCACTTTTCCACCCATTGCTAGTGAATTTAAGTGCTGGGTGTTATACTTATCGTTTTAATGATTATTATTTTCCATGCTGCTCTATAGGGAAATGTAAAGGTGAGTATGAATGCTTATATAAGTCCATTTTTATGAGGATGATTTTTGTTTAAGTTTTTATGAGCTCTTATGTATGACTAGAAACTCTTTTAAGATCTACACAGTACAATGTAAATAATGAAACTATATTATTTTTATTACAGCTAAGCTGTAAATGTTTATCATAAAAAGAGTTTAACTAGTAATATTTTAGAATTTCAGATTAATTTCGAGGATTTTTTTTTATATTTTATTGCTATGAATGGCGAGACAAGCATGCCATTCGTCTGATGGTAAGCGATACGACCGCTCATGAACATAAGCAAAACCAAACAGCACCTCGAATTACAAAGCAATGCTTGGCATTCCTCTGCGCTCACCATCCTGAGACATAAGCTGTTAAGTCTCAATATATCCAGTAGTTACTCTGACTACAATATCCTTGACACCAAAACAAAACAGTGCATTTACACTGCTGTTTGACGGGAGAAATAGTCATTGTGGTGGTACCTGCCCAGGCGGCCTCTCACATTTGAAAAACCTACCAACAGTGAAAAAATCTAAAATACTATTGTGGCATTCAAGGTGAAAGTATCATCTTGGCAATGTAATAGACACATAAAAAATCCAGAAATAAACGCAAATAATACATCGTTAACATCAATTTACAACTTGTGAATTTGTTTAAGTATCCATCAACTACAAGAAAGGTCGTCTGGAACAATATCTTATCTAAAAGTTATATTTATATCATAACTTATTTGAATATCTAAACTAATATTTTACAGAGGATGGAGTTGATTACTTGCATTGAATTGACTCTAAAAGTAATGGAACGATTTGAAATATCTATTCTCTAAAATTTCACTTATGAATATAGGAGATAGAATATTTTAGAAAAAGCGTATCTAGACTACAAACGGGCGGAGCTGAGTCGTGCCGCTCGCTAGTTTACTAATAAAGTAGTAATACTCGTATTTAAGCAGTATCTTTGGCAAAACATATTTGCAGAGAAATTAAAGGGTTTGATTCCCAATTTAAGCCAGTTTGTTTCGATCCTGGGAGTATGAGACCAATAACTTTTTATAGTTTCTGATAAACAGACAGACAGACAAAAAAAATCTTAGGTTATTTTTTCGTTATAAGTATCGTGTATATAACGATATGTAGTTGGACATTTTTGTTTATTTTCACTTTACAGACACTTCAATTTTATTTATATGTATAGATGATGATTAAATTATTTAGAGTCACTACTGGACATATTGAGACTTAACATGTCTCAGGATGGCGAGCGCAGTGGAATGCTAACCATTGCTTTCTAATTCAAGGCGTTGTTTGGTTTTACTACTGTTCATGAGCAGTCGTATCGCTTACTATCAGGCGAACGGCATGCTTGTCTCGCCATTCAATACAAAAAAAAAAACTTGAGAACCACTTTCTATAAAAAAGTATTAGCTGCGAAAAGTGTTGATAGTTTATCTTAATGTGGGATCATGGCTGTCATCATGGCTTTCACGATATCAGGCCCAATATGTATGACTGTTGCGGTTTATATTTATTTCAGTATTTTGAACACTGCCAACATGTTCACGGTGGTTGCGGGTTCAAATCCCAGGGCACACCTCTGACTTTTCGGAGTCATGTTTGTATTGACAGTCAATCACCACGCACTAAAACGGTGAAGGAAAACATCATGAGGAAACCTGCATACCATAGCGATTTATAAGAATTTCTATGGTATGTAAGTCCGCCAACCCGCACTAGGCCAGCGTGGTGGACTATATGGCCTAACCACTCTCAATCGTACTTTCGATTGTAGAGTAGGCCCGTGCCCTGCAGTGGGACGTATATGGGCTGATACAAAACAATACAATTTTGAATACACCTTAGTGTAAAAACAAACCCTCGATTCGAGGTATGGTTCTATGATAGCATATAAAAACCGGGATGAGGAGAGTACATGCAATTTGCAAGGTAAACGTGCACGTTCTCTTTGCTTTTAGTTTTCCATCAGGCGCTTCTTTTTTTATACTTCGCCGATCGCTCTGATGAAACTAGGTCGCTTTGATATTTAACCTGGAAAACATGTTTTGAACAATCATTTTAAAAACTAATTGCATTTATTTGTATTGACGATATATTATTTTATTTATTTATATAAGCTTTACTGTACACCATAAATAAAACAAAAGGAAACAATTCAAACTAGAAAAAAAGTACAATTGGCGGTCTTATCGCACAAGGCAATTTCTGACAGACAACCATTTGATGGATATAAGAGAAAAGGACGAAATTGGGGCAGCATCAGGTGTACGAATAATACCTGTAGATATTATAGTAGTGTCTATATTCAACATTATACATAAACATACATACATAAGTAAATATCCCATGTAAATATATTTACACACAATGATGTTTTAATAAAGATGACGCATATCCATATTGCGTGAAGTTTAAAATCTGTCCTACTATGCATATACATACTCATTTGTTAATACTTTATGACAATTTTAGTGAATGAAACAGATTATACAGAAAGTACGAGACGGACAGAGATAGCATTGCGCTATCCAAACATAGAATCGAAGCGATAGAAACAGAAGGGTGATGATAAATAAAACTACCTATTTAGTTTTATAAGTATTTAATATACTCGCATTAACATTGAGGTTGCTACGTGAGTCTATCTGTGGTACGCCATCCTGAAACAAAATATATTTTTATTTGCTTACAACCATGAAAAAATAAAGATATAAATTGATTGCATTTTTTATATTAAGCATGCACTGAAAAATCGATCACTTATTGATATTATTTTTTATTGTAATGATGGCAAGTGATACGACCGCGACGTGATGCTTGGCATTCACTGCGCTCGCCATCCCGAGACATAAGTTCTTAATTCGCAATAAGTACAGCGATTACTCTGGCGAGAATGTCCTTTAAACTGGAACAGAACATGGCATTTTAACTGCCGTTTGGTGGGCTTGACCTCTCACATATGAGAGATCTTCCACTAGTAAACAACCGATACTACAACCGATGGTGCAGGGTTTTTTAGGTGGATGTATTTCGTAGTTGTATATATTTATTGAGAGTGGTTAGGCCATATGAACCACTCTCAATCGTACTCTCGATTGTAGAGGAGGCCCGTGCCCTGCAGTGGGACGTGTATGTGCTGATACAGATATTTTTATTAATAATTATAATGTGTTAAACCAATATTAATCAGTTTTAAAGGCATTCAGTCACAATCCTTTGTTTTTGTTCGAACTGTACTTAGTGCATACCCATTTACGTCTCAAAAGCTCATCACGTGGAAATCTGGAAACATTCAATGATATATGTAAATATATATACATTATATATATAGTCAATCAAAATAATAATAATAAGACTGCCTCGGTGGCGTAGTTGTACTACGATACGGCTACAAAGCTGAGGTCTCGGGTTCGAATCCCGGGTTGGGCAAAGTGATATTGGATTTTTCAATTCATTATCAGCCCAGAGTCAGGAATTTGTGCCCGATATGGCGATAGGCTCGCCACCTATCACTTCGTGGGACGGAACATACAAGGCGAAATGTGGGTGCCTTGGCACCTCTGCTTACCCCTTCTGGAAAAAAGGCGTGAGTTTATGTATGTATGTATGTATGTCAATCAAAATATATGGGGAAGCTAATGTATTTTGTAATGTCCGTGGTTGGATTAAGTTATTTATTATTAAAATAGTTCATAACAAATAACTTAATTGTTTTAAATATGATTGAATTAGAAACAAATATACAACAATCCAAATCCATTCATACTTTCATCGCCAATTTTCTGTATCATCGGTTTCGCTTCTGACTTATTAATCTATGAAGCACGCTTTTTGTCCCTATCGCACTTCACAATCTTTGTATTAGGTGATCCTTCTTACACAATTGAAGGCGATATTTAATAATTTAAAGTAAAAATTTAATTTTGTGTGATTTCATATACTTACGTATGATGTGTAACTCCAATTTAGTTTCATATTTTTGTACCAATGTTTTTACGCCTATAAAACATATAATTCGACACTGTAGACAATATTTTCGTAATAAATTATGTTGACAGCACTGAGGTCTTCCCTCTGTCGGCGTTGCTATGCGACTAGATGAAATTACACCAATTGCCCGAATTTGAACGCCTCACTTTTGAAGTGCTAGTGCGATATCTACGTCGTATTTGTATAATATATCATTGCTTACACATGTAAATATATATTATGTATTTAGTTAATTAATTATAGACTTTTGCATCTACGTGGGAAGTGTCGTAAATTTTTCAAATGGAAATCTCAGGTTTTATGAGTTGTATAGCTTTGGAAATCGAACCCCGGATCTCGTTCACAGCTCAAAAATGCCTCTTTTAATTTTTACTCCTGAATGAAATAACTAAATATACTTATGAACGTGTCAGGACAAGAAGAGAATTCCCCAGATTTACCAGACTCGTAAGATTTAATTCATCATGTTATTTGTCTACCATATGATCAAGTAATAAATATCTTACTTTGTATATTATAGAGGGAGGGGAGAGAATATAATAAACACCCAATATTCATATACATAGTCCTGACCTAGATGTCATGGGTATCAGAAGCTACGAGAGTCTTATCGGTAACACAAACACTGAGAACCACAAACATTTGTCTCGGTGATGGGTTCGAATCCATGGCCTCACTTTCACAGTCGGCGTCTAACCAACTGCCCCATGGAGGCTGTTAAATTAAAAGGCAGTAACTTGCTTTTAAAACAACACCGCGAATACATAGGATTCTTATGTCCGATACAACATAATATTGTGTCCAACATAATAATTCCATGGCAAAATATAACTGCCTAGCTGTCCCTTCGTATTAGTTCCTTGCGTTGGAAAACAATGGCCATTGTTTAGAACCACACGTTAGATGTGTCTGTGCGTCACCAGATCCAATAGATTCATGTTCTTTCACACAATTCCTATTCTTGTTTTCACGTGTGAAGGAATGAGCTGCGTGTTTCAAGATTTTAAATGCATTGACAATATTATGTTTGATTTTTTTTCAATTATGAATTTTAATAACTAATGATATATTGGTGTGGTTATATGTTTTGAGAATAATTTGATTCGAAATTCCGAATAACGAAAACAAAATTATCAAATGAATTCGGTTTTAAACAAAGACGATTCAGTAATAATAGTAATCTACTTAATAAACAACTGAGATGAAGCGATATTGTCATTGATATTAAAACAAAATGATGCATTTAGTGTTCTGTATCAGCCCATATACGTCCCACTGCAGGGCACGGGCCTCCTCTACAATCGAGAGTACGATTGAGAGTGGTTAGGCCATATAGTCCACCACGCTGGCCTAATGCGGGTTGGCGGACTTACATACCATAGAAATTTTTATAAATCGCTATGGTATGCAGGTTTCCTCACGATGTTTTCCTTCACCGTTTTTAGTGCGTGGTGATTGACTATCAATACACACATGACTCCGAATAGTAGGTGTGCCCTGGGATTCGAACCCGCGACCACCGTGAACAATGAACATGTTGGCAGTCGCGTCTAGTCCGTTTTACCAACAGGCCACCACGCACTTTACTTCATTTAGTGTTAAGATTTATAAATTGCTTAGGTACCTATAGTAATTTTAACTGCATCAGTGGGGCAGTTGTTCTACAGTACGAGTACATATAACACAGGTCTCGGGTTCGAATCCGGAGTTGTCCAAAGTGATATTGGAGTTTTTCTGTTCATTACTCAGTCAGGAATTTGTGCCCAATATAGTGATAGGCTCGTACCATCTACCTTCCCTTTGGAGGCGAGGGCGTAACTTAATGTATGTAGTAATTTTCAATGTTTTACAAATCTAACTATTTGTTATAGGGTGACCTGAGCCAGCAGGACAAAAGATGCGTGTTCCTCACAGTTCACGATCTCGGCACCAACCGTGAGTACTCAGAAGTGATACATACCAAAACTGCCACATCAAAGCCGATTCGCCAATTAATATAATATCAAATTGCCTATACCGATATATTGTTTCGATTGGCATGGGACTGCCGTCCGATGCCAATGGATACTCTGCCTGGGCGGCATTGGCACTTTCCATCAGGTGCAATGCCGCCACTATGCCAGGCCGTAGTTAAAAAAAAACGGGTGTCTGCAAACTACGACCGGAAACAAAGCCAGGTTGTAATGACTACAGATACAATGCAATCAAAATATTTCGCAACCAAAGCGACGATATTTTTTGTATTTTTTAAATATATTTGGGTATTATTTTGGTGGTAAATACACATTAGGTATAGTTTTCGCTAAAAAAATTATTTAAAGCTTTGCGTTCCATTGCATCTTTAAAAATAAAAGGAACCTGGTTTTGTTTGTTGTCACAATCTGGATCGATCAGTACCTATACCTACTCGGTGTGTAGTCATAGCACATAACCATGAAGCTCATACTACGAGTATTCATTAATATAATATTCGGTCTTATAGCAATCATATTAAATCTATACTAATATTATAAAGCTGCAGAGTTAGTTTGTTTGAACGCGCTAATCTCTGGAACTGCTGGTCCGATTTGAATGATTCTTTCAGTGTTGGGTAGTCCATTTATCGAGGAAGGCTATAAGCTATATATCATCACGCTATGGCCTATAGGAGGAAAGCAGTAGTGATATTTCTAGCAAATACGAGGAAATTTTGTTCGTTTTTCGTGGTCCGATTGGTCGATATTCTAAACTGATAGTCAGAATTAAACATTTTGACCGCCATTTTAAAACGTGTATGCACCCGGGCGGAGCCGGGCCCGACCGCTAGTGGAAAATAAGCCTGTTCTATACAAGGACTAGATATAATTTAATTCAATTAAATATTTATGAAAGAGACAAAAATATCTGTATTGCAAATTATATGGATTTGTTTTGAAATATTTAGGACATAAATAGCATCAATAGTCAATAGTGTAAATGCAAATGATGAAGATGTGTATTTTAATTTCCGCGCCTTGTATGTTCGGTTTACTTGGCTCCATACTTGACTTTATTTTTCAAGTTTTTTTTAAGATAACCATACAACACAATATTTTTTTGAGAATCAATCACGATTATCGCATCTAACAGCAATTTATTCAAACAAGTTCTAACGATAACATTGAAAAAGATAAAAATCTATTCCAAACAAAATTGAGACCGTATATTTGTATGTCACTCAAATGTTTGCCTCGCTGTTCATTTAAAAGGCAGCTCTAGATTACTGAGCAAACTGTTTGCAATTTTTTTTACGTTTTTTTCATTGACACGGGAAAGTGATTGAAGTCGTTCTACTCGTTGGTGAATGCAATAACGTTCATATAGAATATTGCTGGCAACAGACACTTTTTTCTTGCCATTTCAAATAACTATGTCGGGTTATGTAATTACTTCTCCTCCTCCTCGCTAAGGTGCAAGGTCCTAATTTCTTTAAACATTTGCAGATTCGTCACTCGTGGACTTTGTGAACAGTCCAGCGATGACGGAGATCAAGGAACGGTCGTGTTTCATACACGTAGATGTACCAGGACATGAAGAGAATTCCCCAGATTTACCAGACTCGTAAGTTTTAAAATTCTTTAATTCATCATGTTATTTGTCTACCATATAACGATTAAGTAATATTTGTTTTAATCGTCTCAAAATATTTTTTTTCCGTGTTTGGGTTTTTGATAAAAAATGCACTTAGCTAAATTAAAACAAATTATTTTGTTTAACTCGAATCATACTGTCTGAACTGGCGGCAATTAGTATCTAACCGCGACAAATGGAAAAGAAGGGTAGCCTTTGCCCAGCAGTGGGAATTAAAGGGATTAATTATTGTCGCTGAAATATGTATCTACTTATAACATATCGTCAATCTTTTTAATGAATCATTATTTACTTTCAGGTACCAATTCCCCTCTCTACAAACCCTGGGCGAAGACCTGATCACAGTCCTCGACTTCCTTCAAATAAGATACGCTGTAGGGTTGGGTGAAGGCGCTGGAGCCAACGTGCTGGCGAGGTGTGGGCTGGCCCATCCTCGTCGCCTCCTCGGCCTGATCCTCGTGAACTGTACAGCTTCGACGTCATCAGTAGCTGATGCCTTCAGAAGCAGGTTCTCGCGGTGGCGCGGCGCAGACATCTCACAGTCTGAAGAGGACTTCCTGATCTATCATAAGTTTGGCCACGTGAGTTTTGTTCGAGAACACCTTGACTATCGCTATCAGGTACTATCCTTTTGTGTTTTGTTACTAATTTACTAAATCCGGTGAAGGTAAGGGGTTTTGATGAACACATTAAGAGCTCGTTTTAAAAAAAATTATGGTGTTTTGAAATCTACCTACATAGCTACATATTGGGAAGCTCTATACAAGTTTTTCAATCTATAGATTAAAAAAAATCATAGAATAACTTTTTATCAAGACTTATTATGAATTAAGTACCAAACTGTGTGTGCATTTGTTTTCGATCATCATTGAATTCAACAAAATGGATTTATTCATTGATGTTCATTCAATTTTATCTGCTTTACGCTCGATGTAGTCTTTTGTTTCGCAAAATTCGTTAATATTGAAAAGGAGGCCATTATGTGGTTGGGTTTTTATATTCAAAACCACGTTTGGTTTTGTGATTAAAATGACTTTTCGTGTTATGAATATCGGATTGGTTATTGAGGAACTGTGTTAAGGACTAAATATGTAAATGTTAAAAAGAAAAGAAGCATTGGCTAAATTGAACTTTTTAAGAAACGAGTTCTTAATGAGTTTGCAGATGTATCTACTAAAATACAGCATGCAAATATTTACATTTTGTATGGCTGTGCTTAGTAAAGCTACTTAAATATTTTAATGCTATTTTCTGAAGCAAGTCTTCGAAGTAGCTAGTTTTGTTCTAATATTGTTACGTTTGCTTTTACTAACCAACTAACATTATCAGATTCAGTTTCTCCCCTTTTTGAAATGTATTGATTTTCTTTTCCTTGTTTATTTGCTTGTAGTATAGTAGTTAATATAAAGTAGATATAATTTATTTGGTTTCCTTATCATTTATTGAATGGACTATTATTGTTTTTCATTCTTGAACTTTTGGTTTATTAGTTACATTTCCATCAAACATACCATAACGTAATAATGTTTTTCATGTATGGAATGTAATACCCAATCGCAATGTTCTTTTCTCTCGTAATAATGTATTTTGGGGTAAGATCATGAATCTAAGTAAAATGTTATGATATTGCATAAAAGCAATAATTTAGTAAAGATTGTAGATTGGGCGTTACAGGGAAGTGAAGTATGTTTCAAATACCTTAAAGTATATTTGTGGGTTTACTGACAGCAAATACAAAGCGACTGCTGTTCGGCTGGCGAACGTGAGCGCACCCTGGCGGAATACCGGTCGCGACTCCGAGGCAATCTCAATACGCACAACATTAAGCAATACGTCAAAGCCTTTATCAAGTGAGTAATTGTCGAGTTTACTAGTATGTACTACTTTTGCATTAGAGGGCATGATATGATGTAGTTTTTCGTGTTGGCAAATATTTATTTCTTATAACTTGTGCATATCATTTAATAAACATTGTATCATTAGAATCTTGTTAGATCTGTCTTGTTTCATATTATGTTAAAATATTGAATTCTTTATATTTAATACTTATTAAAGTGTATCAGCTGATATTATGCTGTTTTACACATAGATGTACCAAGTATAGAAAATTCGACATAATCTTTTTATGTAGCAGAATTGGAACATTACACGTTTCAATAATATTTATTTCGACGCGGGTTTTAATCTGTTTTTCGTTTACATATGTACCTTACCCATGATAAAGTGGGTTTTTATATCCTGTAGCTAACTTACTAATAATGCTTAGTTTCATAACTCTGTGTTATGTTCCAGTCGCAAAGACCTGATGCTGAAGGGTTGCCAGCCCGATATCCTGCTGATCACGGGCACGCTGAGCCCATACGGCAGCGTCATTGAGAAGCTTTACAAGGAGCTGGACCGTGATAAGGTCACCATTCTCAAGGTCGAGAAAGTAGGAGATGTGTTGGCTGAGGCGGTATGTAACCTATATATATTTTGAATGATGGATATTTGATACAGACATAAGGTGTCATGATGGCTGGTCACATGGCTGGTCTATCACTGTTTTTGACCTATGGTTGATCATAAATTATTATGTAACTGCTACAGAGTAATAATTATGCCAAGTTACTTGAACACTTGTTGTTTTGGAGTATCACGAATGTTGTATGAAATAGATAAGCAATAAAGAAGCAAAGCAGTGTTCTTTACTTAAATCTTTGCATATAGAAAATATGTCTCTACTTTTAACAATGAATGAATAAAATTTATTAAGACATTTAGACGTATTGGTAATCTTCTATAGTTTAAACAAAATTGCTACGTATCGTAGTAATTTTGTGGTCTACCGCTTTGGAATCTATCATTGCGCACTTGCTGCGTGTTCATAATTATATAGCATTAGAGTATTTCTCATTGCATGAGTTCGATACTGTGTATATAAAAATTTGATACAAACAACATGCTATTGTCCTAATCAAGTTATTAGGGAATGGACCTTGAACAATATAGAATCATGTTTTTAGGGCCTTAGGTATATATGGTAATCAATTTTATGATAAACTCCAGTATAATTCATTTTGATCAACTCTAGTATGAGTTGTTGTTTCAACAAAAAAAATATCAAACAAATGGTAATTGGTATTTTTTGCCGTTGAACTGGCTACTCGAAATATAATCTGTAGTTTCTAGTGCTAAATCAAATTTCCTTCCATAAAAGAAGACTCCAAAACCTTGTAAGTGTATAATTATGCACTTCATGATTGTGTGTAGTTTCATGCAATCAAAAATCAGCAATAGCTTCAATTATCTAATTAATGTTCATAAAGATATTACTCAATAGTAAGTAGGTATAATTAAATGGAGGAAATAAAGTCAGGTTTGGAAAGTATATTGATACCATATTGGTTTTTTAATCATCATGTACTACTATATACAAGTTATTGAATAAAAAGCGGCATCTTCAAAGATAATTTTTCATGAATTAGTGCTGTAAATATTTACGACAATGATATTTCCTAAATATGCTCGTATAGGTATAAGAATTCTGTTTAAATACCTTGGCCTAATTAATGACAGCCCTAAAGGATGCTACAAAGATTGCAACCGCGGGTGTCCTACAAATGCAATCACTATTACCGGCGAAACCGTCATATCCGCCGTTGCTCAGCGCAAAAGTAAAAGTTCCAACGTTCATTGACTCGCCGAGCCTCCGCTAGCTAAAACGTGTTTAGTTCTAACGTTACTACTGTGTTGTATAATTAGTATGCTCGAATATTTACATAAATAAGAGAAAGAAAATTATTATCAAGATGTCGCTCATTCTGTTATTGATTGAGATAATAATCATCGGAGGAATGGTAGTGGGACTGTACCAGAAGAACACTAACTTAGTGTGCAAATCAAAGAAGAGGTTCGATGGAAAAACAGTGTTGGTGACGGGAGGAACGACTGGCATGGGACTAGAAATCGCCGCAGACTTCGCACACCGAGGTGCCAGAGTAATCATAGCATGCCCTTTCCAAGATGAAGGAGACCATGCTAAGAAGTTAATTACAAAAAGTTCTGGAAGTGAACAAGTTATCTTTAAACTCTTAGATTTATCATCTTTGAAATCTGTACGAGAATTTGCTGCAGACATCTTATCGACTGAAGAAAGACTTGACGTATTAATAAATAATGCTGGAGTCGGAATCCCTGGAGATTTTCTCACTAAAGACGGATTAAACTTCATAATGCAAGTGAATTATTTTGGAACATTTTTACTAACACTCTTACTCCTACCGCTTCTGAAAAAGACGGGAGAACCGTCAGAACCGAGTAGGATAGTGAATACGTCATCAGTTTTACACAAAATTGGAAGAGTGGACATAGAGAATTTAAACAAAACCAACTACTGGTATAAGATGCAGATATACGGAAACAGTAAGCTGTGTTTGGTGTTATTTTGCGTCGAGTTGGCAAGAAGATTGAAAGGTTCAAACGTATTAATAAACGTAGTTGACCCTGGCGCTGTAGGAACACAGATATTTAGAAGCACAGGACCATCGTTTGGGAGTTTCCTTACATTTATCTTCGGTGTTCTGTTTAAACATCCATGGGAAGGAGCACAGACTGCGTTGTATGCTGCGACCAGTGCCCGCGCTGGTAAAGTGAGTGGGAAATATTTTATGAATTGCCAGCTGGCCCGAGCATCTTCCAAGGCACTTGACGTGAAGCTCGCTAAAGATCTTTGGGATGAATCCTTGAGGCTCGTGAAAATGAGTGATGATAATTTGTAAAACAGACATTTCTTTAGTTTACTTAAATAAATGTAAATAATGTTATTTAATGTTAAATATTACTGTTAAAGGTGAGTTAAGGTTCTTTATGACTTAAGATTATTAAAGGCTTATTCTAATTAAGATATTATTTCACTATACCATCATCGTTGTCCTTATAACCTTATTGGAATAGCAAATTAGAGTCGAGACACAAATAATGCAATATATTCGCATGTCTTTTACTTAATATAGACCTCGTTTTCACGGTGATATCGTTTTTGTTAAAAAACGTTACTCTTCTACTAAATTGGCATTATGCTAAACTAGTTAATACCGAAAATATCTGTGTATAAACTTAACAAAATCATTACTATATGACCAGTAGCCTAAATCTAGAATTGAAACCATTAAAGTTTTATCATGTTTTCCAGTTTTACGTAATTTTTAATCTAAGTTTATCTGTTCACATTAATTTAAATAGGTATTTTTGGAGGAATTTGTTTTGGCGTTGTCAATTCCGTTCTATTTATCTAATATGTACTTACTTTTGTTACTCACTTAAAATACACCCAATAGTCACATACATAGTCCTGGCCCCACACTAATATCGAGTCTTGTTTCGGGGTTATTAGATACTAAGAGAGATTTTTCAGTCTCAGCAACACCAAAACCTTACACAAATCCTTGTGGTTTAAACCAAATTTTGTCCCGGTGCAGGGATCGAAGCCGCAACCTGTATTTCCACAGCCGGCGTAACCAAATGCGCCTCGGAAGCTGTCAATACTATGGAAGGACAAAATAAAATGATTGTCATAGAAAATCTCATATAGTAATAAACCTACAGATAGTCGGGAGCTAATGATATTCTATATTAAGTTAATTGCATGCTGATATATTCCATAATGCGATACTGTGGTATATTTTTAGTCATTTTAATTATATTGCATAATTTTATTGAAATTAACTTGCTGATCAAGGTCGTATGTTTTATTGCAAAGGTCGTACGGGTAGTTGACCTCATTTGTTCAATGTCGTTATTCCAGACGATAAAAAACTACTTGATTATGCCTATTTTAAGGATAATGCAGTCTTTAAGCTGAATCTCTCGTTTGCTGATACGGAAGAAATCTATAACCATGGACAATGTTAGTTAAACGAAGTTGATAAAAAATCTTTTTACTATACTATCTAATATATCAATTTACAGTAACTGCATCTGTATGATGTTAGAATGGTAATCAGTGCCCATGGAATATTCATCAAATCAGACAAAACTAGTTCAAGCAGTGATAGGAAATTACGCCTTGGAGACTGCCTCGGTGGTGCGGTTGTACTACGGTACCATAGCAAAGCTGAGGTCTCAGGTTCGAATCCCGGATCGGGCAAAGTGATATTGGATATTTATATTATTATCAGCCCCTGAATCAGGAATTTGTGCCCAATATGACGATAGACTCGCCCCCTATCATATCGTGGGACGTGGGTATCCAGGACCTCTGCCTATCACATATGGGAAAAAGGCGTTTATCATCATCTCAGCCACAGGAAGCCCAATGCTGAACATAGGCCTCCCCCACCTCCTCCGTGTGTTTATGTATGAAGGAAATTAAGGCCCATACAAACATATCCTACTTCCCATCGTCCACCTTCGTCTTACCACCCATCGTCCTACTTCTTAAATTTCAGCCAGCAAAAGTAGCGCAATCGCTGCTGCTGTTCTGCCAAGGCCAGGGTTTGTTGACCTCCCTCCCCCCACCAGGAGTGGAGAGGCGCATGTCCCGCGCCATGTCCATGGAGGAGTACGATAAGCCCAACATCAGGCGGCTGTCGCTCACTCCCAGCGTGTCCGAGTCGCCGCCGCCGAGGAAGCTCTAGGTAATGGCAGACTCCTTGCTCGAGGAGTTCGATGTGTGAAAACCGGTATAAACTACATTGGTGAATGTTGTGAATATGCATATACCGTTGAATGAGGTGAATAGGGACGTAAGTTTGAATAGGGAATTCACTGATTTTAACATCGGTTGTATTTGCATTTTTCGCACCAAAATAAAATATAGTATTATTTTCAAATATGTAAATTTAATAATCAATAAGTACCAGTTGTCCCTATTTAACTTTGCGTCACTATTTACCCCGTTTTGCGGTAAATTATTTGGAAAATGTATTGTAGTGTAAATTGAGGAATTAAGTCGTCGTTAGTGTGTCAGTAATGCAATCTATATTTTAAAAGTAGATTAGAATGCATTCTCCAAATATAAAGACGCAGTTTGTCGTCATATTATAATCACTAATTTAAGCATGACGTTTAATTACGTCGAATATTTTGGAATGTTAGTTGAAAAGATCCCAAAGTTTTAGAAACACGTGCGTTAGGACCACAAGCTTATTTTTAAAACTATTCGTAATCAATAAGTATTAGTGATAAATAAAATATATGATTATTGGATAAGCAGTGTTGAAAATATGGCAATTTATTAAAATAATTCAATTATTGTATTTTTTGCAATCTCTGAATGGATAGTGCTATTGATTTCAACAACAACAGTAATAAGTTAAAACGCAACGATACAGAACAATTACATGATTAATTTTAAAATGATTAAAATGGTTTCATTGATATTGTGTAATTATTTTTAATACTGTGCTAATACTGTATTAATAATTCTATTAAGGCAGAGCCATCTATATTATGAGTATTACAACCAAATATGATTTGCGAACATTGCAATAGATGGCGCTCTCTACACAATTATTTTCTTTATTTTTAATTCAAAATTACTTACGCATTTAATCGCACATTGAGTCATCTTTGATACAAAAATCATATATATTTTTCGCTATACCTGTACCTTTTGTTATTTTAGTTGTAATTTTGTAAAATATGTAAAGGAAAATATTTGTAAAAGTTTTGAATGTTAATTATTTATATTACTATATTGGAACCATAGCTTTATGTGTAAAATGTATTAGGTATATTAATGAATATAAGATGGGAGCAATTCGATAGTAATTTGTACCAATGGGAATCAAAATAAATCATGCAAAGAAACATAATATGTAAAAAATATTTACGCTTATAATATTGTCAATACAAAACTTACCAAAAACTACGAATTGATTTCATTCATTCTAATACATGTTAGCGTGTCTATTTTGTAGAATATGAAATATACGTATAATATTTAAAATTATGTTTTGAATTTTCCTATTCAAGCAATTTTTTAAGCTTTTTGCACTTTGAATTTCAGAAATGAAGCTGGGTTTAAAAGTAATTGCAAAAAATTTGCGTAGCGGTGATCCGTAATTAAAAACTGATTTAAAAACTGGATACTTTATTGACAACAATGGACGGGTACAGAAACTTTTTGGACATTTTAACAACACAAAAGACAATACATTACACTTAAAGTAACCTCGCACCGCACTCACCAACGTGACTTGCCATATAATATACTTGGGAAAAATTACCAACGATACAGGTTAAATACATTGGAACACCTCTCGTTTCTCCGTCCAACATTTGCTGTATAAATTTCGAATAAACTTCCAATGAGAACTAAAAAAAAAACGTCGCAAGACTGCCCGACGGAGAAACTCGAAATCAATGTGGTCAGGGAGAACATACCGATGTACATACGGTAAATATTAAATATATTAAATAATCTATAAAAAATTTACAAAGCAGGTAGTAAGCATATATAAAAATCCGGATCGAAGGATCAAAAATGGCTCAGCGCTTGCCATCGCCAGGACGTTGGGGGAAATCAATTGTCGCAACTCGAGCATCATCCGACCTCAGCGGACATTTTCAAACCTTTAATTAATTTTGCAGTTCTGCCATAAATAATATTAACAATGCGGCCGCGATTTTGTGGCGTCCGCTGCGGCGGCGACGCTGCGCAGCCGCCATAGCACAGCGCACGACTGACTGACGACAGTTTTTACAACTACCTAAAAACTGCTTTTAAATGCAGTACCAAACTCTGGATTCAAATTAGCATCTAGTCAAGCAAAAGGCTTTAATTTAACTGGCCTGCTTGGCTAAACTCGAAAATTTCTGCTTAGTAAAAATTTGAAACAAGCCGTCAGATAGTCGCACGCCGTGCTGGGTCTTCAGTGTTCAGTCGCCGTGTGTGAAGGCACGCAGGAGTGCGGCTCGAGGGTTTCGGAGGTAACGTCACTGCTCGTCGTCGCAGCTGGGCTGCATGTCCGACGTCTCGATGGCCACCTCGTCGTAGTCTCTCTCCAGTGCCGCCAGATCCTCCCTGGCTTCTGAGAACTCACCCTCCTCCATGCCTTCACCAACGTACCTGAGGTTAAAAGAAAGATTGACTTTTCTGAACTCGAATCAATTAAGTAGTAGTTTGCCAGTATTATTAAACGTTAAATCGCTAAATGGCACAACTATAGCTTGTCGGAAGTGGAAGTGGGTAGGCCATACATGCTGCAGAAATAATAGAAAACGGGGCATATTAAGGGCCAGTGTCAACTAGTAGTCCATGTTGCGGGAAGGAGCTGGATGGGGAATACCCTGGACAGAACAACAGAACAACCTTGCGTGCATTATAACAGGCCTATACTCAGCATTAGGCGAATATATAGGTTGAAGAAGAAGAAAAAGAAATCACTAAAAAATATAAAACTAACTTTAGCCTGCCTGAAAAAAGACATGTAATATACAAACTACACATTTAAACTATCGCACTTATATCTGATACGTACCAGTGCACAAACGCCCTTTTGGAGTACATGAGGTCGAACTTGTGGTCGAGCTTGCCCCACGCTTCGGCGATGGCGGTGGTGTTGCTCAGCATGGACGCGGCGCGCTTCACCTGCGCCAGGTCGCCGCCCGCCACCACCGACGGCGGCTGGTAGTTTATCCCCACCTGACATGCGACCGTGCCAGTTGTAAAATATTTAAGGTTATCTAATACACCGGGGGTACAGTATAGTCCAGATAGATTAATGGGCACGGAATATGATGACCGCCGATGAAAATAGACTTGGATTTCCACTACGACCTTTCGAAAGCACACTTGAGATTCTTGCAAATTTGATGAGGTCTACTCACGACTGTTAGGCGTGGGTCGACGTCCGACGTAACAGCCCTACTTATACTCTTATTTTAATACGAACTTTCGGAAGCACACTTCAGATTGCAAATTTTATGAGGCTTGCTCCCAACTGTTCGGTGTGGGTCGACCGTCCATGGTCCAACGTAACAGCCCTTATTTATACTCTTTCTTTAAAATTACTACAAGCATAGTTCTACCACTTCTACAATCTACCTAACAACTATTCCATTAAACACTGACTTTGAATCCAGTCGGACACCAGTCAACAAATCTGATGCTGGCGCGACCCTTCATGGCGGCGATGGCGGCGTTCACGTCCTTGGGCACCACGTCGCCGCGGTACAGCAGGCAGCACGCCATGTACTTGCCGTCGCGCGGGTCGCACTTCACCATCTGATTCTGCGGCTCGAACAGCTCCGCCGTGATCTCCGACACTGACATGCCTTCGTGGTACGCCTGCGAGGGTAATTAGTAATTTTGGCAATTTATTACCGATTCAGGCTAATAGCAAACCCCTTATCCGATGTTTAGAAATTGAGGTGACTAAAATAACAATACTTGGATCATAACTACGTCGTGCAGATCTTAAAATAGAAGGGGAAGGAATAGAATAATTGGAAAGAAAAGAGATAAGCTAGGAAAATGGACAGAACGAGTAAACGGAAATTGAACACTTAGCAGTCACAATAAAACAATGGTACATATAATCCCGATTTAGCCAGCTTATTTCGACGTTGCTTCACTTTAACTTTAATTACTTTTTATGATGGAATACAAAGAAGTTTAGCTCTTGGTCACTTTTAAGATGAGGTAACACGTTCCCTAGAAAATTTTGGCTTGATGCATGCTATTGTGACAAACCAACCTTGTCTGCCGAGACGACGGGTGCGTATGCGGCGAGCGGAAAGTGTATGCGCGGATAGGGCACCAGGTTAGTCTGGAACTCCGTCAGGTCCACGTTCAGCGCACCGTCGAACCGCAACGACGCTGTTATTGAAGACACCACCTGCGCACAACTCGGTCAAATCAATCTTAAGTTCTGTATTCTCAGTTTCACAATGTAGGCTGTTTAGACTACCTATGTAGTCTAAACAGCCTGCCAAACTTAATTAGGCCTATGCCTAATTAAGTTCATACATATTAATAGCATAGCAATAACTACAGCAATTGGGAAAAACACCTTCAAAATAGCAGAACCACGCGCGCGCTGACCACCTTCATAGTTTAAACTGAAGTTCTCAGTTGCCGATTGTAAATAAATATTTCAAATTTAGAGATTTGTGTTGGAATAAATTCGGAGATCAAAGTTGCTCTGTATGTACAGCACCTATAAATTGACGAAGTCTAGAATTTTCTTACTTGTGAGATGAGTCTATTGAGGTTGGCGTACGAGGGCCTCTCGATGGAGAGCCGCCGCCTGCAGATGTCGTAGATGGCCTCGTTGTCCACCATGAAGGCGCAGTCCGAGTGGCCGATGGTGGCGTGAGTCGTCAGCACCGCATTGTACGGCTCCACCACCGCTGTTGATACCTGCGTGGCCAACCGATCAGAGTTAACACCTGCATGACTGAAGGGAATCATAAAAACTTTAAACATAGCCTTTATTTACCAGTACGTCTACATGTACACAATAGGAGCTGTGTAGCTAACACCGCTCTAGACAAGGTTAATGCACTAAAATCGACATTTGTGAATATCGCCGCTTACTACCATCTCGTTTCATTACTTGTATAAACTCGCTTGGATTGTAGGTGCGTCGCCTGCTTCGCAAATTGAGAGGGAACGAAAAGAAAAATAATTATTGATCGATAATATTGCACATTTGATTATCCACTCACTTGTGGCGCTGGATATATAGCAAACTCCAGTTTGCTCTTCTTGCCAAATTCGTCAGAAAGTTTCTCCATTAGTAAAGATGTGAATCCGGAACCTGTGCCGCCGCCGAACGAGTGAAACACGAAGAAACCCTGAGACAATGACAAACGTATATCAACTTAATTTCATATTTTATTTTACTTACTGCCACACAAAGTTCGGGCCAAACGCTGATGTTTGAGCACAATGACTACGGCCCTGGGCAAATAACACTAAGTGGTCATTTTTTTGCTTTTATACGCAGACAAGCTAGCGGCCCGTCTGATGGTAAGCGCCTACCGTTGCTCATGGACCTCTGCAGTGTCAGGGAACCAGCACAACATAGTCGCTACCTACCTTAAGGAGAGTACTCTCTTTAAACATCGAATAAGGATTGGTCATAGCGGCGAGGAAACACCGATGTAGGGAGTTCATTCCAGAGCTTGTATAGGTATAAAAAGCGGCATCACCATGTGAGATTTATCGAAGAGTTAGACAAATCTTATTGCCACACCTACAAGTAGATACACACCTGTAGTCCAGTACACTGGTCGGCGAGTTTCCGGATTCTCTCCATAACGGGCTCGAGCACCTCGCGGCCGGTGGAGTAGTGACCGCGCGCGTAGTTGTTGGCCGCGTCCTCCTTGCCCGTGATCAGCTGCTCCGGGTGGTACAGCTGACGGTACTCGCCCTGGCGGACCTCGTCTGAACCAAACCATCATACTTAGCGATAGATGACGTGACAATTTAAGTAAAAGATCGATTTTTACAATAGCAAATGACATAAAAACATTACACGTGTCGACAAGTAGAAATTTTAAAGGGAATTCATGAAAACCAATGAAAAGCCTACGCGAAAGATTACGCTCAGCCATGCAAGCATAATATGCTGACGTACTTCTACAATATAAATTTAACCCACCATTACTATTCAGACGAGGCAAAATAAATATGTAACACACCCAACAGTCACATACATAGTCCTAACCCCACACTAAGATCAAGTCTTGTGTCGTGGGTGTCAGGTACTACGAGAGACTTTTCGGCCTCACAAACACCCAGACCCGATAGAAATATTTGTGGACCGCGGAAACATTTCTCTCGGTGCGGGGATCGAACCCGCATTATAACCCAAATAGGTATTCAACTCA
This sequence comes from Hyles vespertilio, assembly GCA_009982885.2. Lineage (NCBI taxonomy): Eukaryota > Metazoa > Arthropoda > Insecta > Lepidoptera > Sphingidae > Hyles > Hyles vespertilio. The sequence goes on along the minus strand of CM042825.1, from coordinate 10,343,310 downwards.
CCGATCACAGTAGCCTCCAGATCAACCATGACAACCCTGGGCACCATCTTGCCCCTGTCAGCCTCAGAGAAGAACGTGTTGAAGCACGAGTCGGCGGCGTTGGGGTCCGTATCGCAGGACGGCAGCGTGCCGTCGGGCCGGATGCCGTGCTCCAGGCAGTACAGCTGCCAGCACGCCACGCCCATCTGCACGCCCGCCTGCCCCACGTGCACCGATATGCACTCCCTCTGCTCAAGTGCATAGAGGATACACGTTAATGCTCTTTACTTTGATAGTCAACGTCATCCAAACTACCTAAGGCAAAACGGTAACTGGTAACCTGGCTTGGTTGGGGTCAGAAGTACCGTTGGTAGTCAGCTACGTCCCAACTACGCCAAGCGGTTTCTACTTAGCGTCAGGGTCAGAAAGGCAATAAATCGACGAGAATGCAAGGATGAAGCGAAAGTGACGTGATGCTTTCATGTCGGCTAAATATATTTATTTCAACAGTCGTAGTCCCCGTGTGAGCTTAGGGGCCCTACTATATAAATCCGAAGTTCGAATCTTCGTGACGTTTTTTTACTATATTCATCCGAAACGAAGTTCGAAACTTCGGACGAACGAAGTGTGTGACGATACGAATGTACCTAGTCTGTAAATGTTCGTATTGCCGATATATTGGAATAATTCATTCTTCGATCCGAAGATTCGAATTTCGTGTTACAGAGTAGGATTCGAAACGAAAAACGTCACGAAGTTTCGAACTTCGTTTCGGATTTATATAGTAGGTACCTAGGATTACGTATATAAATGTAGTCTCATGTTCTGGATACTAGAAACTGAGATCATTTGATTGTATCACCTCGATCCAAGACAAATATTTGCAAATCTAAATTGTATTATGTCTAATCCATAAATAATTTCAAAAATTTTAAGACTACATTAAGTCCCAGAATTATGTTATTGTGGTAGCCTGTTGGTAAAGTGCGTGGTGGCCTGTTGGTAAACGGACTAGACGCGACTGCCAACCGCGGTCGCGGGTTCGAATCCCAGGGCACACCTCTGACTTTTCGGAGTCATGTGTGTATTGATAGTCAATCACCACGCACTAAAACGTTGAAGGAAAACATCGTGAGGAAACCTGCATACCATAGCCGATTTTATAAAAATTTCTATGGTATGTAAGTCCGCCAACCCGCACTAGGCCAGCGTGGTGGACTATATGGCCTAACCACTCTCAATCGTACTGTCGATTGTAGAGGAGGCCCGTGCCCTGCAGTGGGACGTATATGGGCTGATACAGATACAGATCCGCCTAGCAACACCGGAAAGCAACGCAGGTCGAGACTAACAGGATTTGCTTTTTAGCATTGGTGCTATATTACACTATGAATAAATTAAAACAAAAAATGTTTTCAAGATACATACTTCACTACAAATTTTAGCTCAAGGAAGAGGGCAGAAGAAGCTCAAAGTGATACAAAAGTAACGAATAAGATATAGGATGACGGGAAGACGGCAAAATTGGTGTTCGCAATCTTGATTAGAAAATAAAAATCGAGTTGGTCATGGTAAGTACTTACTACGTTGTTTTTTTAATTCTACCAAAACGGGCCACAATCCACATATCCTACTATAAATTGTGAAAATGGCAGGAATATTCTTACCTAAGCTTCGACATATATACATCTTCAAAATTAACAAAAATACTACACCAACACTTACCATGATAAATACTGGGAATTTTGTAAAATCCGTTCACAAAATAAAATACAATAAAAACCTGTAAAATAAAAACGATTTACAAAAATTTAGATTGGACTGAAATTTTGAAAAAAAAAACTGAGAATCTGCGGCCGACTGATGGGTCGCTTGGGCTATTGTTGGAATTCATTCCATGTTCAAATATCATAAGGCGAACATTATAATTTTTTACCAGCCAGTGGCACAATTTTAATGCGAATAGTATTTAATCCTAAAAGGAGGTATAAAAACTGTTTTTATCAATTTTTTTTTTCATTGTTCCAATTTAATGCGACACTATCATAATTTTCCTATTTTATGCTGGAAAGGTAAATTTTATAATAGCGTGAACTATTATAAATTCTTGTTTATAAATTAATAATAATAATCACAACTAACCTAAAATAAAATCGTTATAAAAAATAAACATCTAGATTTCATCTAGACTTCAAGCGGTTGATTTCTTAGTTATCCACAATGATGTTTTACTAAAGATGACGCATATCCATATTGCGTGAAGTTCAAAATCTGTCCTACTATGCATATACATCATACTCATTTGTTAATACTTTATGACAATTTTAGTGAATGAAACAGATTATACAGAATGTACGAGACGGAAAGAGATAGCATTGCGTTATCCAAACATAGAATTGAAACGATAGAAACAGAAGGATAAATAAATAAAACTACCTATTTGGTTTTATAAGTAGGTATTTAATATACTCGTATTAACATTGAGGTTGCTACGTGAGTCTACCTGTTGTACGCCATCCTGAAACAAAATATATTTTTATTTGCTTACAACCATGAATAAAGATATAAATTGATTGCAGTTTTTTATATCAAGCATGCACTGAAAAATCGATCTCTTATTAATATTTTTTTTTTATTGTCATGATGGCAAGTGACACGACCGTGACGTGATGCTTGGCATTCACTGCGGTCGCCATCCCGATACACAAGTTCTTAATTCGCAATAAGTACAGCGATTACTTTGGCGAGAATGTCCTTTAATCCGAAAAATAACATGGCATTTTAACTGCCGTTTGGCGGAAGAAATAGACATTGCGGTGGTACCTACCATATGAGACGGCCTCTCACATATGAGAGACCTGCTATTGGTAAACAACCGATATTACAACCGATGGTGTAGGTTTTTTTAGGTGGATGTATATATTTTCGTAGTTGTATATTTTTATTCATAATTAAAATGTGATAAACCAATATTAATCAGTTTTAAAGGAATCCAGTCAAGTTCCCCTCTTTTTGTTCGAATTGTGCTTAGTGCATACTCATTTACGTCTCAAAAGCTCATTACGTGGAAATCTGGAAACATTCAATGATATATGTAAATATATATGTTTTTTGTAATGTTCGTGGTTGGATTAAGTTATTTATTATGAAAATAATTCATAACAAATAACTTAATCGTTTTAAATATGATTGAATTAGAAACAAATATACAACAATCCAAATCCATTCAAACTTTCATCGTCAATTTTCTGTATCATCGGTTTCGCTTCTGACTTATTAATCTATGACGCACGCTTTTTGTCCCTATCGCACTTTACAATCTTTGTATTAGGCGATCCTTTTTACACCATTGAAGGCGGTATTTACTAATTTAAAATAAAAATTAAATTTTGTGTGGTTTTTATATACTTACGTATAGTGTGTAGCTCCAAATTAGTTTCATATTTTTGCACCACAGTTTTTACACTTTTAAAACACACAATTTGACACTGTAGACAATATTTTCGTAATAAATTACCCATCAAAAACATCCTGTAAAAAATTCCAAGTCTCGCAGCTCAGTTTTTCTACCGCAAAAAGTTGTGAGATCCATGAAATACCAAGTCGATTAATTTATTTAGTCCTTGATTAAGGGACGTTCTGTATAAAGTTATTACGTAAGTTATTATCATATCAATATAAAAAATTCTAAAAAGTTATAAATAGATAGATCGACTTGGCCATCGCATGAAAACATAATGTATCGTACAATTTATGCATAATGCTACTAGCCAAGTCGATCTATTTATTTAAAACGTAAAGAATTTTTAATATTGATACGATAATAACTTACGTAATAACTTTATACAGAACGTCCCTTAATCAAGGACTAAATAAATTAATCGACTTGGTATTTCATGGATCTCACAACTTTTTGCGGTAGAAAAACTGAGCTGCGAGACTTGGAATTTTTTTACAGGATGTTTTTGATGGGATCTCATGTCTTTTTGTAGAGTCCTACTTTATTCCTTTTCGGTACTTTTTATTTCTAGAATATATATAATGATTTTTTTTAAAGCCTCTGTCTTATGGTTTTTTCTTATTTTGTAGGTATCAATTTATCACAAATATAGCGGATTTGATTATTAGTGTTATTTCTTTCATGGTGATTGTTTTCGAGCTATTTAGTCTATTTATTTGCAAGGTTATCTTTGTCATGTTTTTCTAGAGGAATGTACAGTTTAATGGGCTGAATACACCCTTTACCTCTTTATACCCCCCTCCTGTTATGCCTCATATATAATATATATAGATACCAATCTACAACTATTATTCCATTATATACGGGTACAACGAATCATTAACTGCAAATGTATCTTTGTAATCTTATACAGTTATATGAGATTACAAAGTTATTCACGCAGTTGGTGTATCTAGAAAACTAGACAGAAATTATGAAATGTTTGAATTTTTCCTTACTTTAGACACTAAACACTAATTATATTCTAAATTTGAAGGTTCTATGTCTGCTAGAAGTGCCTTAGACTTTTGATGATCGGTCACTCAGTCAGTGAGTGACAAAATTGCGAAAGTTTGACAAGTTATAATTCTTAAACTACTGGTTCAAATAGAATGAAATTTTAAATATACTATGTTTACACAATGCCTAATTAGTAACTGAAAATTCAGGCTTCTTGCTTTAACCACAACGAAGTTATGGGGGGTTGAAAATGGTCTGAATTGCTTCGAGAAAAGGATAGTACGGCTGTGCCGCTTTTTAGCTCGACTTGGAGGGGGCACTGCCGTGCCCCCAGATGTTGACAGCACTGAGGTCTTCCCTCTGTCGCAGTTGCTATGCGACTAGATGAAATTACACCAATTGCCCGAATTTGAACGCCTCACTTTTGACGTGCTAGTGCGATATCTTCGTCGTATTTGTATAATATATCATTGGTTATCCATTAAATCTAAACATCTTTTGAATGCTAAAAATCCCGGAGTATATTCTATTTTTTTTCATCAAGATATTGTTTTTACATAACCATCTCAAAACTTTATACACATCTAACATGCACATACATAAGTGTAAAGAAAATGCGAGACCAACTGGTCATGGGGTATTCGTAACTCAGCGAGGGTGCGAAGTATCTAAGTAGGGCAGGACTGGGAGGGGCGCCATCAAGTTGAGCTATTAGGGCACAATGGCGATCGATGGAAAATGCTGTGCACGTCCACCCTAACTATTGCTGGTTAATTTGCATTTTTGTGCGTCTCGTTAGACGTCAATGTAGTGGAAATCGCAGTGGCAGAATAGTTTTGTTCCGTTCAGTCTTTAGAAGTTTTTAAACACTCTTGATATGGCGGTTTGTGACGCGTAGAGTGGAGGAAGTAAGCTATAGGGTGCTGTATTAAATTCCTTAATATATCTGTATTTTTACATAGATATCTTATTAATTAAATTATCTCCAAGTTCCGTATATTTATCTTAATATGTCTACAGTATATCTTTTAATATCAATTTCTTTATTGAACACCACAATATATGCGGATCTTACAGATTTACTGGGGTATAATGGTGTACTTTTTGGGTACGGCAAAAACTTGGGACAGAGAAGGAAATAGTATATTTGAAATAGTCTACATCGTTTTTATTCTTGAGATAAATATTAAATAAAAAACAAAAAGCATACATTATAATATTATGCGATATGTCGCATATAATAGTCACATAATATTCGACTAGCAACATTTCCGAGCAGTGAACTTTTAGGGCGATTCACGTAATTAAATAAGTTCAGTTGCGGCGCAGTTGCAGTTACGTTTCGATCAAAACAGCCCTTTTCGTATTCTCGTAATACGCTCGCGTCAAGTTCGCGTCACGCTTTAGTGTAATCTACTGCTGCGCGTTTATGTGAATGTAAAACAAATTTCATACGTCTGACGTACAGTTGACGCGCAGCTCACGCGCAGCTAAACATTTACAAGAATACCATTTTGTACCAAAACGTAAACTTAATTGTAACCGCACCACAACTTGATCGGCGCGTCAAGAAAATACGTGAATCGCCCTACTTAGTAGAGACCCTCAGTTACTTGTATTTATACATTGGCGTTGGTTTTTGATGTTGCGGTGTTTTATATACAGGGTATATCAAGACTGCTACCGAAAACGAAGCCGGATGGTAGTATAAGCGACTTCAGACACAATGCAACAAAAAAAGTTGCAAAAAAAGCGACCAATTTTTTTTTGTAATTTTTTTCCTATGACCATATTTGGGTGGTAAATACATTTTTTCCTAAAATAATAGTGTATATTATTTATAAATAATCTAAGGTATAAGAGTGTTTAAATCATTATTTTAGCAAAAACAATGGATTTACCACCCAAAAATGACGATATTTAAAAAATCATAAAAAATAATTGTCGCGTTTCTATGCGAAATTTTTAGTTGCATAGTGTTTGTAGTCACTAAAACTATCACCCGGCTTCGTTTTCGGTAGCGGTCTTGAGATACCCGGTATGTATTAATTATTGTTGTACTGTTTGTTTTCCAAACACAATAAAACTAAGTTACAAAACAAATGTTGTTGGTCTTTGATTATAGTTAATATCACCTGTTTACGCGCCCCGTTTATAATTAAACACTACTGACAATAATTCATAAACTGCATGAACAATAATATCGTCACGCTCAACCGCGACAACTGTTAATCCTTGTAAACACACATTGAAATGCAAAGTTAGCCCTCTGATTTCAAGTGTTCGTGTTATTTTGAATATATAATTGCGTGACATTGTCACGCGGCGCGGCGTGTTAAAATAAGTATCGCTTGGCGGTATAATCGATTTGTCACGTTGGCTGCTTGTTAGATTTCGTGATTAAAATCATTACTATTATTGTTGTTTTATTTGGTTTCTTCTGTAATTAAAGCGATTTTTCGTCGTATATTTTATATCAGTTTTGAGTTCATGTATTAGTTTAATAGGTGGTACATTTTTGTAAGCTGCTCAGATAGATATCACCGAAGCAGCTGCTCACAGAGATCATAGTACAGACTCATGTAAAGTTTGTCGCGTTTTGGGTTAACTCTGCGTACAGAATATTCTTAACATCTTGTACTACATACACATTTTATATTTTTTCGTACCAGAATAAGAAAACCAAGTCTCAATACTGCATAATCCGTTTTCCCTACAGACCGGTGCAGTGATGTGCCCAGTACCTACAATTCCTTATGTATATTATTAAGAAGAAGCCATTACAAATATTTATTTCCTCTGTAATACAGATAGTTTTGCTAAAACATTTCACATTTTAATCTGCGTCTACAAATATAAGTGAATAGATTTTTAAGCACAAGGTCTGACAAATGACGTCCAAGCGAGGGGAGATGGAAATCTGATAACCTTGTACACTGATATTTATCTGAGTGATTATCACTAATGTGACGAGATGTGATCTTATCTCCCTCGGAGATTTAACGTGAGCCCAGCGATGTAGGCTTTGCCACCTGCAAACAAATAGCAATGAAACACCTTTGGAACTGTTCATTTTTTTGCGTACATTATGGGAGAAATGTCGTCTAAAGCTTAAGTTACAATTATGATTATAATGTTGGGTATAAGCTACCCTTGGTCAATGTTTTGTAGGCGCTTGTCAATTTTGTGAATCAATGAATATACCTATAGGTATACCATTGAATTTTAAAACTAATATAGGTACACCAAATTTTATCAACCTCTATTCTTACTTAACCGTTTTTTTGAACTTGTTTTAGCGGCTTTCGAACCTAGGTAGCATTTTTATAGCATACAGCATTTTTTATTAATTTTCTGTCACTCGGGTAAAAGCGACAGATTTTTATACAAAATCAATTTTTTATCACTACCGAATTCGGAATTAGCCATCCGTATGACAATCCCCGGTCACAAAGGCCGAGGTGTGGCCCGTACAAAAAATCCCATTTCGTGCACGGAGGCGGAATAATGAGTGCTTTTTACCGACTAATCTGGATCAGATAAAGCCGTAATGCGATGTTCGTTTGATATTCATGATTCCCGCTGGATCCGCAAGGGATTTCGTACGGGTGCATTTTATTGGGTTACGTTTTGTCTGGTAAATTAATAATAAATTAAATGTTTTATAGCTAAAGCATCGGTGTGCTAAAAAGGATATTAGGCACATACGTACAAACACCATATAAGCCCATATACATGGTACATCGACAAGAAAAACAATTTGGTATAAAAAAGTCTATAGAATAGCGATCACATATTTATTGTAAGTGTTATAGCTCAAAGTAATTTAGATAGTTAACATCAAATAATTCATTGATTTTTCACTTATTTAATTATTTGAAAAACTCGGTTTTTTGTTTTCTCACCGACGACGACCTCTTTCCAACCGATGCTTGCGGTTTTCTTAAGGCGTAGTATTCCCCATGAAGCTTTATTCTGAGTTTCTGGATCAATAGAAACAAACAAAATTGCTCACATAATCTTTTTTTATTTTTTTATTCATCATTTTAAGGAAGTTGTATCAATAATGACAATGCCACTTCCGTTACAGTTACGGCAGTTTAGTACAAGCTTATTAATTAGTTATCCCTAAAACACTCTTCCAATAGCACAACAAAATGATTATACTGCCCTCGAGACTAACATTGCAATAATATAAAATACCTACCGGACGGCCGAGAGACAATTTCTAAAACTCAACATCAAAGCTATAAACTTCGACGGACGTTAATAAAAGTAAACGGGAGTGCTACAACGAGGTCTGTAATTAAATCTTGAGTTCGGATGCAGGGGTGCAGTGCGGCCAGGTGCCCGTACACGCGCGCACAAAACCGTTGACTTGCATTGTTGTCATGTGTCGTGTTTGTGTCTGTGGGAGTTGGTATGTGTTGTTTGACGACACGACACTTTGTTTGTGTTTTGAAATATCGGTATGGGTAGATTTTAAACCTTGATTCGAACTGCGATGCGTTTGGTGATCTTTGCTACTAATTTAAAAGTGGTTGTAGTAAAAGTTATTATTTATTGATAAACCAAATCAATTTATTTAAGCCGCAGATCAAATATACGGAGAAATGTTTACTCTGTGTAGTTCCCTAGAAGTGATATATATTTTACCCATAATAATGTATTTATGTATCTAAGTACATTAGATCGGAATAATCTCATTGTATATTTTACATGTTACAAATCTATTCAGGTAACTTTCACCCACCGGAGAATCTTATTGCATTAAAAAAATGTTTGTTAAAAAGTCATCAATTTTCATCCCGACGATACCGCTTAAAACCAACACCGCTTTTCCAAACCGTGTTTTTTTTGGTCAAAACGCATTTTTTTCGATAAAAAGCTCGCCAAATGAATGGAGTGCATTGTTCGCAGTGCACCGACGCGTCGCGACAGATGCACGCGACCAACGATAAGGGTAAACGGTTTGACACCACGACAATCGGTCATGTCGGATTTTGTGGAGGTATTGTACCAGCTTACATAATGGAAGATGAGGAATGGGTAGCAGAGAGCAGTAGAGATGATGGCGAGAGGGATAATTGTTTAACAAGCTCCAAGTAGTTATCACATGAATGTAAGTACAGCGATTAGAAAATGTACTCGTTTGTTGCTCGGGGTTTCTAATAGATTTATAGACTTACTATATATCTATTGATTTAAATTAGAATACTATACATGTCACATGACTAAAGTAGTTAGTAAATTTTGAAGGCAAAAATTTGAAGTCGAATGATGGTTGGTGATCCTTAGCTCTAACGCATGCATTTATAGGAACACATTACACAAATTTAAAATCCTTTTTAATGAATGTGTGAATTTAATTTAGTATTTATTAAGTAGTTAAGTGCATTATAACAACAAATAAATTACATTTTAATCCGTGAAATCAGCGTGATATTGGATAATTGGTCACGCGTGGGTGTGTGGGCGGGAATTTTGGTTACACAGTTGACAATTTATTACAGCTAAGATTGTTCAATTTCCAAGGAAATCAAGCAATATTTGGTATCTTCAAAATCTAAATCTTCATTCAAATACCCGTAGTATGTTATAAGATTTTCTGAAAGTTAATTTCTGCCATATCCCTTTCGGAACGTGTTGTAGCTGTGAAGAAGAAACGGCGCACGAAACTCCCTCAGCAATACGCATTGCCTTTTTTTATTATTTCTTTTAAAGCCATTTAAAGTATAATGGTTCATGTTAAAATTATATATATAAAGTATATATTATTATAATTGTAGTTATATCTTATAATATAACTTGAATATGGAATTGAAGGATCTAAGATCTAAGATCGTGTATTATCGGGCATGTAGTAAACAAACGCCATACACTAAACAAATTACAACTGAAAACCTGTTAGGTAGTTACTTCTCTTCAAATTTCTTTGTGGTAGAGTCAATCTATACCAAAGTAGTTTAGACTATCTATTGCTAGACCATTTTTGGCTTTGAAAATGCAAAGGTATTGACAAAATTAGTTAGTACAACTAAAGTCAGCCTTAAACTTGGCAATAAAACAAACTGAAAACATTATTCTTTTTTCGAAATTACTATATCACTATAACCCTGGTGGTAGGTCTCTCATATGTGAGAGGCCATCTGGGTAGGTACCACCGCAATGTCTATTTCTCCCGTGAAACAACACTGCTTAAATGCACTGTTGTGTTTCGGATTGAAGGACATTGTAGCCAGAGCAACTACTGGACATATTGAGACTTAACATCTTATGTCTCAGGATGGCGAGCGCAGTGGAATGTTGCTACTGTTTATGAGCGGTCGTATCGCTTACCATGAGGCGAACGGCTTGCTCGTCTCGCCATTCATAGCAATAAAAAAAACCCTATTAAGTAAAATGAGCTTATAAAAACATTATCACATACTGACATCTTGGATCCACAACACGGCACGTGTCACAAACTCATACATTTGTTCAAAGTATCTATATCGCTTAATAAAACACCTAATTGATCCCAATCTGGCCACCACAAACACTATAGGCCACGTGACTTGCGCGTGTTCACACTTGGCCGCACGTGGCACAGGCGTGGCGCGTGCCGATCATTACACGAGGATTTGAAGATATAGATAATATAAATATTATAATGTTATTAGATCTCTTGAGCGCTGAAGTGGCAGATTTTAGCATTCATTCTTAAAATGATTTCAATAATCAGCATGTGTTATGTTTATCTATATAGCCGATGAAAATGCACATACGGCTCATTTAATGTCAGCTACCACATTTGCCTGTTAGTCCCAGAGATGACGACCAAAACCATGTATCATAGCAATTCGGTCGAAACTGTATAAAATCGTTAGATTATGTGATTCTGAACCCGACTAGGTAGGTAGTAACGGTCAAAAGTGTAGCAATTGCATGCGAGGCTATTTCTGCTGTGTCCAAAAAAAAGGCACTCGGTATCATACTGTGGTATTATAGCAATACGTCTGATATTGGAAATGTGCATAGATTTTATAATTTTATGACGAATAAGTTGGTTTTCAGACATTTTGCGCGTAGTATATAGCTGAAGCGAATTTTTGAAAATGTCAACAAATTTAGCCGATCTGTATTATAGCAATACGAATGATTTTTTTTCTACCGTTCGTAAATAATGCAGGATTGCAAGAAAAATGTTTTCAGACATTTTAGATGTCGCATGTACTCCCAAAAGAGAAAAGAACGTTTTCGAGTCGTATGGCCGGTGCTTGAGCGCTTCTTACGTTCCTGCTGCGGTGGGAATTGTTTTTTGCATATTATGCTCCTGCCACTCTCTTACTATACATAGTCACTCACCAGCTGTCCTAACAGTGGAAATGACGCTCACTTAAAGTGACAACAAACTATAAGTTGCTCAGGCGGACATGGGTGTGCCGCTGGTTGTCCGAGGGCTCGCGGACGTTTTATTTTCTTCTATTCCCAATGATAAGGCATGGTTTGCTCATCTGCCATTGAATTCAAAATTATCAATTATAATAGACGTTTTTATAGCATAGATACGTTGTCCGCGCTCTATTTTGGTAAGACAAAAGCAAGGTGATTGCCCGACTTGCAATCAGTCACGCTTCAACACGGTCGATATCGAAAAGTTGTCTGATAAAGGAGGTGCTACACTGAATTCTTCTGATATGTATTTTTTTACATCTGGTTAATTCATTTCATCAAGTTCAACAATTTTCAGACAGATTGCTATGATACCGATCGGTAAAATTCCTTAACATATTTAGAATGGTCTCAAAATTTGATGCATCCAAATTTCCTTCTGAAAATATTTTTTTTCCTGTTAACTAACCCTAATTTTCCCGTAAAGAACATTTTCAGACGGATTGCTATCATCATATATTTTTGTCTCATTTTTAAATTTTTCTAAATTATTTTTTGGTTTCGCGCTACACTATTAACTTCTGAAAAATATGTTTTCGGTATCTTATAGCTATTATATAACTACAGTCAGAAAATCAGACAGATTATGATACAGTCCGGTAAAATTTGTTGACATTTTTGAAAATTCAGTTTGGTCAAACGCTACGCGAAAAATGTCTGAAATTGGTATTTTCGAGTTCGAAATAATCAAATCTATCAATTTTATGCGGTTGTGGCCGTATTGCTATGAGACAAAAATTTTGGTTGTCATCTTTCGTACTATGTCCATAATAAATCAGTTACCGGCAGAGCAGACTGCATTCTTGAAGTTACTTAAAATATCCTAAAGTTTATTTATTTAAGCTTCATATACTGAAAGTATATAGGCGGACTTAATGCCTGAGGCATTTTCAAATTATGCTAAAATTGTGCAATTGCATTTTGGAGTTATTTATTAGCGTAGAATTGTAACAAGTGGCGTTAAAGCTTCTAACCAATTTTCTCTTACAGTTCTTTCCGATAGCGGATAGGGTGTATGCCATCTTAACCATGTTGTAAGATTAATTTTCTAAGATTCTTTGTGTTCAGTGTTTTCAAGACCGAACTGATTTTCTCTACGATATGGCATTGTTAGATAGATACGACAGTCTCAAAAAAGTAAAGAGACGAAAATAAAATGCTACAATATTTATTACGCTTGTGTATTTATTAGCACAATAAAATATTACCCGTGTGAATATTTACCCCATATTTAGCTTAATCCGAACCTAGTGGTACAAATCAGCTCATACTAACACTTGAGTTTTTTAGCGTATTGTGCCATTTAGTAGGTATACACTAAAAGTGACACGCACGCCTTCAAGTGGGATAATGATGACAATTACATGGCGTTTAAAAAGCCACCCAGTTATGATAGGGTTAATATTTGGCTTGATACCCGTGTGAATGTTGCGATAATATATTTTTGTAGGGATTTTATTGTTAATTTGGTCCCATGGTTTTTAACAGTAGGTACCAGCACCAGTGGGATTTTTAAAGAAATATCTAATTAAAATGTTGCTTGTTGTGTGTATGTCTCGTATATTACATACTAAAAAGATAAAAATGTCACATTAGTTACTGCACTGTCATTTCCGTAGGTATAATCTTGGCGAAAAAGAGTACGCAACACCTTAGATTATAATTTAAGACGCAACACTGTTAAAAATGTCATTGTGTTAGTTGAATAATTTAATGTGTTGGTATTTCTATACATTTACGTATGATTTTTATTTGTTTAGTGGTTTAAAATAAACAAAGAGACTAATTAAAACAATTATTAAAAATAACAAGTATCTGAACATTTTCCGTCGTAGTGTATTAATGTTAAATTCAGTCTTAGCGCGCTCATTAAAACAGACTCTTTATTGCCAAGTTATAAATACATAGTTAGTTATTAAAATAAAATGATGTTCAACAACAAAATAATTGACAACTTAAATTTGATAATAATGACATTGAACTTATATTTCTACGTATGATAACTCAATGAATAATGATAAAATATTTTATAGAAAGCTATAAATAGTCGTACGCAGGCCTTTTCCAACAAGTTAATTTAGATATCCTTGAGGGAGATTTATGTTAAACAATTAATTTGCTATTGTTGAAGATTGTTTCAAAAGTTATAACAAAATTAAAATAAGTTTCTAGCTAAATTGCAAAATTAACGATATGTAATTAACAATAATGCAAATTAGCCCATAGACAAAAGGATTATATAAAGATAAGATATTTTCACATGAATATTATACACAAAATAAAAAGGGTTGTGAAAAAATTGCTATCAAATAATTGTTTGTAACCATGTAGGTAACATGGTTAGATCCGTCGAACTGAATCTTTTATTTCATGTCAGTGTTCGTTGAGATTGGTCATCGGTCGAATTGGGCTATTCGAGCTCTAATCAAAATTATCTAAAGTTTGTTTCTAAACTATTTCTATACTAAACTACGTATTGCAAAAAGTGTATAGTAAGCCGATTTGCACTGACTTTTGGCTACTGCAGTACTACAATAAAAACACCATTATTTCCACATGTTATTAAGCGAGGTTTGTATTTCCTTTCATATGGTTAAGATCCTTGTGCAACGGTCGAACAATTTTCAACTCATACTAATTCTACAGATGTACACTCGACGTTCAAACGTAACTATTATCTTTATAAACAAACCAACATAGATACAGTTGATTTTCAATCAATCTCAAGAGCTTGGGGTACCACTGGACTTGTAGGCCAAATGTTGCCAACTTATGCATAGCTTTTTAGCAAATATGTATTTTGTACAGACAGCATAAGATTTAGTTTGCTTTGGCGTGTATTAAGAAAAAGGACAAAAGTTGTGTGCTTTCGAGGGCAGTCCTATAACAACGGATTAAGGTTTAATTTTGATTGACTTTGGTTGAAACCAAATTGAATGCCTCTCAAGTATTTACGGGTGGTGTAAAATAAACAAGCCCTCAAAACTTTGGATGAATGCAATTTTGTTTAGTAATATTGATTATAATATGTAACAGTTGCATCAAATTTTATATCGTTGTAAATAAGTTATAAGTACACTTTTATAAGCAACTCTCGTCTACTGGTAATAATAGGTCTCTCATATGGGAGAGGCCGCCTGGCAGGTATGTACCACTACAATGTCTATTTCTCCAGCCAAATATCAGTGTAAATGCATTTTTGTGCTTCGGTTTGAAGGACATTGTAGCCAGTGTAACTACTGGACATATTGAGACTTAACATCTTATGTCCCAGGATGGCGAGTGCAGTGGAGTGTCAAGCATTGCTTTGTAATTCAAGTTCTTGTTTGGTTTTGCTACTGTGCGTGAGCGGTCGTATCGCTTATCATCAGCGAATGGCATGCTCGTATCACCATCACTGCAATAAAAAGTACTAAATAAATGTTGATACAAGTATGTAACATGTATTCTTACAACAAAATTCAATTTTTTTTTTATTGCATTGAATGGCGAGACGAGCAAGCCGTTCGCCTGATGGTAAGCGATACGACCGCTCATGAACAGTAGCAACATTCCACTGCGCTCGCCATCCTGAGACATAAGATGTTAAGTTTCAATATGTCCAGTAGTTGCTCTGGCTACAATGTCCTTCAATCCGAAACACAACAGTGCATTTAAGCAGTGTTGTTTCACGGGAGAAATAGACATTGCGGTGGTACCTACCCAGATGGCCTCTCACATATGAGAGACCTACCACCAGTAAAATGTTACTAATATGTTACTCCCAAACTTTATGGCAGATCAATAAATGCTAAGCATTTATTTAGCTTCATAAATAATGTATGGTATTTGCACTACGTCTAAACTGTCAAGTCAATAATTCCCTTCAAATCATTGGCCATGTTATAAGACCTCTTATATTGCTTTATCATTTAACGTTTGTATACATTTTCTGTTACAAATAAGGGATGCAGTGGTTCTTTTTTGACTGGACGTTATAATGATTTGTTCTCAATAATAGCTTTTACGTGTATTGTAATAAGGTACTACTTTGAATAATGGGATTCATAGAGTAAATAGACGTACAGATGTTGTAGCCAATTTGCGGTAGACACCAATTCATCTTTTGGTATTAAACGTTTGAAGTGACATGGGACATTTTATTGGCTGATGTATGACGATATTTTCGTTTGTTTTTATATACTATAATTACACTTTTATCGAACTACATACTTAAAACATGAGAAAATATAATGGAGCATTTGTTTTAATATTTAAAAAAAGGTTATTTATACACAAAATTAATCGCTCGAATAAAAGTTAGAATTTGCAATTGGTATTTGGTGAAAAAATGTTTTTAACAGAACAAACAAAATATTCATCATCATCATCATATCAGCCACAGGAAGTCCACTGCTGAACATAGGCCTCCCCCAAGGATCTCCACAATGACCTGTTGGAAGCGGCCTGCATCCAGCGAATTCCTGCGACCTTAGTCAGATCGTCCGTCCACCTTGTAGGCGGGCGTCCGACATTTCGCTTGCCTGTACGTGGCCTCCACTCGAGAACCTTTTGGCCCCAACGGCCATCGGTTCTACGAGCTATGTGCCCGGCCCACTGCCACTTCAACTTGCCAATCCTATTAACAAAATATTACATCATTATAAATGTCGAAGTCTGTCCTTCACCATTTTTGGAACATTTTAATACATCAAACACTAACGTACAATAAATCATACAACTCCATCAAAACAACATTAAAAAACTACGAATGAGTTAATAAAAATCCCCAACGATTCAATTAAAAAAACTAAAGCAAACTTAAATATTGGCTTAAAATTGTGTACACACTGCCCTTGGCTACCGGCGATGAATTTTAAACATGACAGAACAAACAAACGGACAGACAAAGAACCAATTAGCCGCGGGCGAGGATTCTGGACATTCGATACGGAACATGTGTATTTGTACAGGTTTTAATGAAAAAATGTATGAAAGGTTCATCAACTCAGTGTTTTGTAAAATATATATAGCTATGTATGTATGTATATACAAAGGAGAGTGCCCATTTTACTATGAAACTAAGTATCGGTGCAAAGATTTTTGTGCCTCGATGAAACCTATTTTTTGGTGTAGGGAAAAATATATATTCCCATAAATATAAACATAATTGCGACCCAGGCCCGGAGATTGTGATTTTTTTTGTATTCGGCTCTGTGGTCAAAATGTTAAATGTGATGATAATTACTTTATAAAAATCTGCCGCCTGAGATAAAACAGGAAAACGTTTAGGGAGAAACCATAAAAAAATTACGATGAATTTTACCGATAGTATCAATGAGCATGACTTGCCTGTAGGGGAAGGTAGAACACCAATTTGTTCGACAGTAACATAATGTTAGTGTCAAAAACATTGTATAGGCTATGACTAAGTATAGGCCTTTCAATACTTACATGTAGAGCGTCAAAAAGATGACCATGAAAATCGTGATGAAGTCTTTTTTTTATACTGGCCCGGCATAGTGGCCCCATTGCGCCTGATGGTGAGCGCAAATGCCGCCCAGGCAGAGTATCCATTGACATCGGACACTACTCGTTCTTTGCCCTGTCTATATATTTATGTCAAAGGTCAAAAAATATCTACAATGGAAGTTACTCCCACTATGATCTCCCATAAGTACTTTTGGCACAATAGCTTTTATAAAGTAGCCTAGCGATTCTTTCATTTGAAATCATGGAAGGTGTGAAAAATATCATGAAAACAATGGAGCAGGTTCTTAATTCGACTGTATGTTTTTTTTTCATTATTTCTCTCTTAAATCCATGCCATAGTGATCCAAAAAACATAGTTTGGAGCGCATTTGCATTTGCGACTTATACCTACTATTACGTATATATCTGCATATAATTACTCTATTCGGTTTATTAGCTATTTAAAAATAATATTTAAAAAAAAATTGTACGTGTGTATTTATTTTTAGCTTTGCTGAAAAAGTGAAGGATTAGGAAGGTAAAATGCGATGATAGTCATAAGTCTCCTAACCTAACCAACCATATCTTGCACTTGCACTAAGTATTTTATCGGATAAAACCCCCTAACAAATAAAGAGAAAAAAATAAATAAAAAAAAGTATTTTAACGTTCTTTAGGAAAATAAATGAAGACAAGCGAATTAATATTTTCCTTTTTCTTATATGTACTTAGTAAATAATCCCATTACCTACTGCAATAACAATTTGTCAGTCCAAGAAGAAACAAAGTAGAGTTTTAAAAGAGTTTTAAGAGAGTTATAAGTAAATAAATAATACAGCGCCAGTGCTAAAATAAAAAATATACAAGAATTTATATCCACCAAAATTCCTTCAACATTACCGACCCCTAACCGACGTCGTAAGGGTGGAAACCACCCAAATGTGAGGGATTAGAGCCGGCGGCCGGTAGCCTAATGGAAATGCCGATTTGTGGGGAGATATCGTTAAGTATGACATTTAAGCGATGGACTATTAATTTGTGAGATTTTATTGCTGATATTATGTGGCTGAAACTATTTAACGCCTAATAAAAAAATCGCAAAAAGAGATCTTGGACGAGTAAAGGCACCCAAGTACATGACATTACGTGGTAGGGTGGTACTTGGTTTGACTACTTTAAGCTGCAGTAAGTATTGAATGATCCAATATTGCTAGTAGGCAACTACTATTGTTTATTCTCCAGAAGAAAAGATCTGTTGAACAAAGTTACAGTCTTTGAGCCTTAATATCTAATTCCCAACTGGGATTTGTGGGTCAGTTTTTGGTAGTATTATGTACATGTTCACCGATAATGGATAAAATATGTAACATAAATATGATTAAATTAAATAGCAACAGGCACATACATAGTCCTGACCCCATATTAAGATCAATTAAGTCTTGTGTCATGGGTATCAGGATTCAGGAACTACGAGAAACTTTTCGGTCTCACAAACACATTGAGCCGAACAATTATCTGTGGATCGCACAAATAACGTGCCTAAGACGGAGACTCTCAAATTATTTGACCCAAGGTAAATCGCCCCGATTGACCGTTTATTACTTTTATACTCACAGAAAAGAAATGATTAATGGAATTAAATTCATATTAAGCCATTGGGTCGATGTGTGGTTCCGAAAATGCATGTGGAGAATGTAATGTATAGCAGTGCAAGAATATCAAAATAAAGATACTGTAGTCTAGAGGATTGCTATCATCAGGTTGCAACTTTAATAATTTTCCTATTCAGCATACTTAAATCTCCACTAATCCGCCTCCGAACAAAAACTCAATTTGTAGATGACTACCCAGTGTGTGTTGTGGAGCCGAGCCGTGGCAATGTATTCGACACGGTCGCATTGACAATGTGACGCTTGTTGCGGCATTAGGGCTGGGGAAATTGGTTTGGTGGATAAGCTTAATAATTTCACACATATTTAGAAACCCTTAGAAGTTACTCATAAATGTAATTGGATGTTAATTCGATTCGTAAGTGGATTAATAAACAGTAAGAATCATTCAGATTATGCAGGATGGTGATAGGTTTTTAGTGAAATCCTTGCGAGAGCCCTATGTTCAGCAGTGGATTCTGGATAGTGGTTGAAGTGAAGGGAAGAACTCTTTGGCTTTTCGCAACAATATTTATTTTATATATAGTACGTGAAACTTTTTTTCAAAACTGAATTAAATCGGATAGTCCTCATCTAGTAGTATCAACGAAGTAAACTATTAATGCTACTAATCACAAAGTACCAACGGAAATATATTTAACGTTTTTACCATTTAAAACATTAATTTCCTGCTCACAACCGTCAAAATCGTGAACACAAATAACGCGTGACCAAATCACAGATTTGTTGTATAATTATAATAATTTTGTGCTACCGGGACAGATGGCCGGCAGGTGATATTGGGTTTGTTTTCTTTGTGTTATCGTTTTCAATTTTGTAATTAAGAGTTGAACTTTGAGATATAAATGGAAAGGAATTTACACACATTATAGAATACCCGATTAAACTATTATAGGTGTATGAAAACAGGAAAGTTAAAATGGATATTCATGAAGAATGTGTGTAGAATGCGAAGTTTGTTTATTTAAGAATGCTGAAAATCTGTATGAGTACCAAAATGATAAAAATCGTAAGCATTCATAAAATACTACTCATACTAATTAATACCTACTGCTATTGTCAAGTTTGATAATATTGGCAATTATTAGTAATACATTCTGTTTTAATCAGTGCACCTACAAATGCTAACAAATACTGAATATATTTAAAGTCAATTGAATTATCACAAATTGGCCAGCCCAACTAAGGTAGTAAGTAGCCACAGGTAGTAGCTATTACGAAGTAAGATTTTTGGTCTGTTTCTCTATCTAGGACTCTATCTAGTGCTAGTCTATCCATCCATCAAGCTCGTAAATTGTGTTGCTATTGCTAATATATGCGTTTTGTATATCTATTATTTAATTCATAAAAAATACCGCATTGAATTTCCTCGTGAAAATGTAAGGTTTCTGTTTAAAATGTTATTATTAAAGAAATGGTATTCCTAAGTTTTCTAGTTTCAAGGTTATTCATTTTTCTAATATTTTTTTTTTGGTTCTGGTGTAAAATTGCTTGTTTCGAGATACGACAAAATCGCTTTCCTGCGTCGATATAATGATTGTTTTGTTGTTAAGATGTAAAGTTATTGAGGATTCTTTAAGTTACTTTGCTGTTATAAGATCTTTATAAGAGTTTCAAACCCTAAAAATTAATAAATTATCATTGCTTTGGATTAATCGGACTTACAACGTACACTTTTAATTCAAATTTATTATAATTTTATGTTAAGGTAGTTTTTTATTTTATTTAAAACTAATAATAAACTCAATCTAAGTAGTGAAAGTTAGAATCTCATTATGTAAATCGCCACAATTCTTCGGTACTAAATTTAAGCAAATAATAACAAGACATAATATATGATCAGAAATAGAAAATCGAAATAATTGGAGCGAATATAGATGTTCATAACAATATCGGCGTAACGAATTTCCAATGCAAACATAACGTTAGAACCAGTAACTGGATCCAAATCGGGTGCCCCTATTTCCAGAAATATTTCGTTCACTACAATAGTAGCCCTTATTGCTTATGTTAATAAAGTTTTAATTCCTGAATTCGACAAAAACATTCAATTGGGGACTCGTATTTTCCCCGATATAACATTTACTACTATAAAGGTTTCTATTCCTATAAGAGTAGAGTTTATATTCCCAAATTTAGTAGGAATATTAAATTGCTTGATATTGTAAAGGTTCCATACAAAGGATCTGGCAGGGGTGCGCGGGAGCATTCACGACTATTCACTATTTAACATTCTTTGTTCAAATTTGATTTATA
Organism: Hyles vespertilio; assembly: GCA_009982885.2. Taxonomy (NCBI): domain Eukaryota; kingdom Metazoa; phylum Arthropoda; class Insecta; order Lepidoptera; family Sphingidae; genus Hyles; species Hyles vespertilio. The sequence continues at coordinate 10,322,061 of CM042825.1, read as the reverse complement.
TTCATGGTCCTTACTTGTATTATTACAGAGCGGTAAATCAAGCGTATATTTCTCTCTTTCTGTTTTAATTGGTGTCAGGAGTCGAGCTTTTGTGGGACTTGGTGTCGGTTAGTTAATGATTGCAATTATTTCTGTAAAATGAAAGTTCTAGCTTTGTTTTTCTATCTGTAAATTTTATTTGACGTCATAATACTTTCTATAATATTATTCTAAAGTAGAGACAACATCTTGTTGCCTGGTTATATCGCCTTTATAGAAAAATAAGCTAAATAGGCTATATGAGACACCTACATATTTAGTATATTGACGATTACTATTTTATTAGAACGGATCATTGTTACATGTTTATTAACTAAAAAAAGAAGATACAGTCGAATTAAGAACCACCTCCTGTTTTTGAAGTCGGTTAAAATATGAGATTGGGAATTTAGTTGATAATAATTACGAATAGGCATAAATTAAGACTCTCCCTAAATAATATTAAGAACATTGTAACCATTGTTTCAGACGTATTATTGTATTCGGAAATGCATTGCTATATAAATGCTTTATATCACAGGTATTTAAAGAAATTCAAACACCAATATTTACAAAATAAAAAAATATAATATATTTTCACAAAAATGACTAGCCGTAGACTATTACAATTTCAACTTATACTAAATTTACCTTATTGTCTTTGGTATCGTATATTCTAATAATAAAACTTTGCGCCTAAAATATTTTTTACAAGGCTAGTGTACATTGCGATGATATAGATATTCGTTGTTATAAAATTTATTTTTGGAATTACATTTTAATATTAGAATAAAATTGGAATTTAATAAAATACTGTCTTTGTTTAGGCGGACCTATTTCAAATACAAAATGGAATATTTGATTGTTTTCACATTTGCACATTTACTGCAGTTGGTATCCTATTGTAAGCATTCTTAAACCTTTGATCCTCATAATAATAATTACTTTGTGTATACTCATTACCACTATTAAAACTAGTTATTTGATTGTACTCGAACACCGAGTTAGTATTTCTCACATAATTACTTGCATAATTGTCAGTCTTCTCATATCGTTTGTTTTTGGCATTTTCAAACGCATTTTTGAACAATTCGTAGTTTTTGTGGTTGAAATATTCTTCCTGTCCATTTCCTGTGTCGTAGTAACTCTCGTTGTAGTTACAGGGCCCGTAAGGTCTCTGGTAATAGTTGTTTTGTATGAGATCGTCACCATAACCCGAGGGATTTGTGAAAAATCCCGTTCCAGTAGTCGAAGTTATGCAATTGCCTCCTTTATTGTTTACTGACACTGTGACGTTTCCGACGCTTATAAGTACTCCTTCTGGCGTCTGCATAAAATGAGTTCCATTTGTAAACGGTTTATTACAACCGCCATTTCTAGACCCATCAAAATCAGATTTATTAGGAACAAAGAACATATCCCTGAAGGCGTCTTTGTTTACCTTATCGCCAGATAAAGAATAATTCTGTAATTTTTCATAATTTAAGGCGAGGTTCTCTGCTGGCATGTGGCCTGAGTTAATGTTATCCAGAGATTCCAATGTTTGGCTTAATGCAAAAATGTAGTTGTGAGCGAACCGTAACGTTTCGATTTTAGTGAGTTTTGTGTCTTCGGGGAATGTTGGTAACACGCATCTCAGTCTGTCAAGAGCTTCATTTAACATGTGCATCCTATTTCGTTCTCTATCGTTGGCCTTCATCCGTCTATTCCTTTTTATCTTCATTATTTGTGTTGGACTTTTGCACCTCGTCACCCTGTTCTTGCCATTTGCGTATTTCCTTTTCGGCTTATTCGGATCCTTTGGTTTTCGTTCCTTTTTCGGTGTTGATGTATTAACTACTTCTTTAATGTTCTCTTCAAAAGTTTTGATGTCGTCTATTGGATCTTTGAAGGGGTAATTGTATTCATCACTGAAAAGTTTTCGCCTAGCATGAGTTTCTTTAGATGGAGTGAGGGATATTCCAAGGTCTGTGGGTGCTTGCTTCAGAGGTGTGTTAGTAGGTGTAGCGTTAAGAGAATCTGTGTATGATCTTTCAAAACCGGAATCGTTGCTGCAAATGCTCTCGCTGAAGTCACAGTAGTCGTCGAAGTCGGTGCTGAACATTTTTGACTAGATCTGCAAAGAAATAGAAATTGAGAATTGAGAAATGTATTGATTTTTATAATATCGAAAATTTTGACTTTGCTATATACAAAGTTTTGGTTGGTAGTAGTTTGTCATATTGGTCACTGAATAATTTTTACGGAAGCAATAACAACATATTGCTATCCACAATGTTTGATTTAAATATTAGGTACAATAAGGTAAATATCGCTGGACATACATAGTCATACATTGCTCTTAACAAATCAAATGTATGTATTGTGAGACACAATTCCACTAGACATTACTGTATTCATCACTTTCCTTCGTCAACTACATCTTCAAAATATTACTCTACAAAGCACAATACTGCACATTACAGACATTTGTTATATTAACATTTCCTATGACAGTGACACCCTTGTTGACGGAATACAATTTTCATGACAGGACAGGTACCCCCTGTAATTATAAATCGCGTGACCGACGCATTACGGAAAGTCAGTTGGACTTTATCACTTTCCACTTCCGGTGACTGATTTAGTAACAGGGGTTGCGTTCTGATTGATTGACTTTTGTTGTTTAAATTACAGTGAAGTGTTTATTGTTGTTAAGTAATGCCAGTGCGGCGATAATATTCTTATTATAAAGAACAATAAGGATGCTTTTTCGTTTTTTCAGTTTTAGTTAAATATATTTTTTGGTAAAGAGTTATGCATAATTTAATAATTAAAAACTAAAGTTAACTAAAGTTAAGGGTAAATTGTGCTTAAGAACAAATCTACCGAATATAATATCAAGTACATAATTATCAATGTATACTTCTAGGTAACTTGAATATACTGTTAAGATTAGTAGCCCATCATTTCTCATGCTTTTACCAGCTAGAACTTCCTACATTTACTAACTGGACTGTGGATTCTTAAATACGACCTCAAGGCTAACGGTGCATCATTTCTAAGTTATGTTAATTTGATTATATTTCCTCAATGTGAAGATCAGATTATTGGTAATTTCCTCAATGATATATTTTTTAAATGAATTTGCATTTCGCATTAAAACGTGTTAACCAATAATTATTAGTGTTATTTATAATTTTATGATAATTGAAATTAAAATTTTTTCAACAGCTTGTTAATGAGCGTAAGTACCAAGACTTCATACATTGTAGGAGTAATGTGTGGCGCGTGACCACCTGCGCGGGGCACGCGACTCGCACGCGACATGGAGCACCCTAACACACATTTTTTTAGGAAAATTTAATTTTGTAACAATATTTACTTCATAAGTTAACTTTTGTCTTATAGACTACGCTGATAAACGAGTATACGGTCCGAGCTGATAGAAAACGGTCACCGCCGCAGATAGACTTTGGCCATGTCATGGTAATATTAATAAAAATAGCAATATTATAAAAAAACTTGAGAGGTGTCAGCGGACACCCGGATGGAACGAAGTTCCTTTCGATTAATTAGTGAAGGAATTGTAATAAAATTTTATTTCTGAAGTTATAAAAATACTATTTTTTTATTATTAACAAATATAATGTAATATAAACTTAATCAGTAGGCTCAATTGTAGTAATAATTGGTAAATATACATAGTCAAATCTAGGGTTGATGATTGACAGCAATCAGTAAGCTAAATTTTAGTAATAATTGGCAAAGATACATAGTCAAATGAAGGGTTGATGATTGACAGCAGGATAACAAACTAAAATTGTAAATAATAATAAATTTATTAAGGAGGATCGAAAATCAATGTATTACGGTTTATTATGTAATTTTAATTAAATGTCACCACCAAAAGAATCATTTGGGTATCACCATCATTATGTTTTTTTGACATATTTATGCAATTTATGTTTCTTTTGTACCAATTTGATTTATGACATTTGATGAAAATTAGAAATTGTCGCAACGTTTCCCACTTAATTTTGGGCTTCAGCGTATTCTTAGTTTTTACTATAGCCTTTAATATATTAATATGTATTTGGATATTTTATTGCCTCTATTAGAGTTAAATAAAATGTATGACATCATTTTGAAATAAAGAAATAAAAAACGATTGTCAAATGTTTTAAAGTGTCGTGCCAACTTTTCGTGAGAATTTTTTCCGTCTAGCCCCCTTTCACACCGCGCGATAAGGAACTTCGTTCCAAAATCTCATAATTTTCCAATCGTCCCAAAAGAAGTATAACTTTAAAAACAAATAATTAGGAAATTAGTTTACGAGTTTTCACCGAAATTTGATAATCGTGTAACTAACTTCGTCGTGTCAAAGAATTATTTATTTATTATGATTTGGGAAACAAACAGAAAATATTGCATGTAGAAAAGAGACGAATGTTTTACAGAATCCAGCAAAGTTTCCACTAATAAAAGTATAATTTCAAAATATGAAAAATATCTGAGCATGTACTAAGGCAGCATATATTGGAGGAGACAGGAGTAATGCGTGGCGCGTGGCCACCTGCGTTCGGCACGCGACCTACTGTTTGTTACAAGCGGTGAGTCGTGTCCCGTAGCACGCCACTTTAACGATAACTTAATTATGTTATAATTTTAATGTCATTAGTTCCGTTGAAATAAAACCATTATTCACAGATTTTAACTATAAAGCCCGTAAATAATAGTTTTATTTTTAATTTCAAATTCAAACAATAGTTTTATTTCAATTTGTAAATTTCATGTAAATCTAAGAAACCATTATAATTAGTTCCTATTTTCCTGGGAAAATAATATAACCGAATACCTAATTTTTAACATCTTAGTCCAACTATTTATATCTACGTTTTCAAGTCGGCATATCATATTTTTTATCGTATTTTGAAAGTTACATCCAACTTTAGAAGGATGAATGAAGTAAAACCTTTTTGGAAAAAGAATACTCATCGTGTTAGAAGTGGTGATAATATGCAGCCAAACAACCTTTTATTTTCAATAAGTGTCGTTTTATTAACTACAAATCATACAACAAAAGTATAGTATACATTCGTATAATATATGGCTGATTTAGTGCTAGACGCAATTTGAATTATTGTTTTATTTTTATTTTCTAAAATATATTACATTTTTTTATTTGTAACATCAAAGAATCTTAAAACTCTGCCGAAAGGTATTATATAGAGAGAGTACCGTTAGAACATCATCTCTAACCAGTATATGATATTTCTTAAAAAATGTTATCCCTTATACATAACGCCGATGACGTAAGGCAGCCTACGAAACGGAAGGCTGTAGATTCAATTATAGTATCTGATTATTGTGATTTTTAAACTCTACCCAGTAATCTTTAGATATTATATCTTTAAAACTCTGCCTATCAAAAAACGATATTCTTATCCTTTCAAGGAGTTCGTGATTGTAATATAAAAGCAAACAAAATGTTTCAGTACTGTATTATAATGAAAAAACTTTGCATTTGCACTTAGACATGGAATAAATATTTTGGATCACACGAACATCTTACTCGGACAGCGCATCAAACCTACAACCTTGAGTTTCAAAGCCAGCTTTTTCGCACTGTCCTGGGAAAGCTTATAAACTACACATATTTACTATCAACTCAACTCACACTGCCCACTCAGAACATTACCGAAATTAACAAAACCCTGTATCAAATATTAAGAAAAGACAACAAAAAACTTACTTTTAAATCATAAATATCTTATAAAAAAAAATCAAAAAACTTACTATTAAATCAAAATCCAAATTTAAATTCACAACCACTATATTACACTACACATACTACATCTATCTAGGCATGGTCGCGGCGGCGCGCGTGCGTCGACTGTGGGCGCGCGAACCTACCACCCTGTTTTATGACCCCATGCCCAATGGCAACTGGCCACGCCTACCACTTCACCATAGTTTTTCCGATATATTGGGGACTAAGTAATACAAATTGTGAAAATGAAGATTTATAAAATATCGAAAATTACTTTTTTTTGGTTAGGGTATGATTAGACTTCTAAAAGTAATAAGAATTCCGAAGCGGTATCTTTTGGTTAAAGATTTTGTCAGTATTTTATACTTATACATTCGCAATTCTTACATTACATACTTTTTGTATTATAATATTTAAAACACCTATTAGAACTAAACAAATAATTTGCTTATATTATTTTATATTTACTTAATTTTTGTGTACTGCTATTTTATAATCGCTTTTACTACAATTGCTACCTATGCATACGATTTCAGGAAGAAATCAATTAACTTAAACCCACGTTTATACTTTAATTTATATAATTATCTAGAACAAATTATACTGGCAAGCATTGCAGAGAGTATGACAGAAAAAACCAAAATACTAAACCCACCCAAGAAAGACTGGATAAACAAAAACATTACTCATACAATTAACACAAGAAATAACCTGTGGCGAGAACTTAAGGCCAATCCTGATAATATGGAATTGAAAAAAACATATAAGGACAAACAAAAAGAAGTACAGGAGCTGGATAAAACACACAAGCAAAATTATTACTACACCTTATTTCAAAACACATATAATCAACCAAAAAAAATGTGGGAATTGATTAACACTTTAGCAGTAAACAAAATTAAAAACAGTGTTGCTCCTCCTACACTAATGTCTGAGTATGGACTTATTACTGACGGTAATGACATTTGTGATTCCTTTAATTCGTACTTTTCGTCTATTGGTTCAGAATTGGCTAACAAAATACATAAAAAATATTCACACAGACACTACTAAAATTGTTACATACGGACACAATTACGTACATGAGAAAACGCTAAATGAACTTCGTCCATGTAGTAAACCGAAGTAAACAAAATTATAGACAACCTTGATACCAACACCAGTACTGGATTAGACGGAATATCCACAAAAGCAATTCTGTATCAGCCCATATACGTCCCACTGCAGGGCACGGGCCTCCTCTTCAATCGAGAGTACGATTGAGAGTGGTTAGGCCATATAGTCCACCACGCTGGCCTAGTGCGGGTTGGCGGACTTACATACCATAATTTTTTTTTATAAATCGCTATGGTATGCAGGTTTCCTCACGATGTTTTCCTTCACCGTTTTAGTGCGTGGTGATTGACTATCAATACACACATGACTCCGAAAAGTCAGAGGTGTGCCCTGGGATTCGAACCCGCGACCACCGTGAACATGTTGGCAGTCGCGTCTAGTCCGTTTACCAACAGGCCACCACGCACAAAAGCAATTAAATGCCTTAAAAATCTAATTGTTGGGAAACTAGTTCACTCAATAAACGAATGTCTGAAGTTAGGTGTATTTCCAGACTCGTTAAAGGTAGCCAAAGTGACTCCTATTTATAAATCTGGATCCGAAATCCGACCCTAACAATTACAGACCGATATCAGTATTACCTGTACTATCAAAAATCTTTGAGAGAATTTTATATGATCGGCTTAGTAATTACTTAACAGAAAAACAATTTTTAATCGAGCAGCAATATGGTTTTTGTCCGAAATCTAGTACAAGATCAGCCACTCTTGACCTGATCACTAAAATAAAATTACATATAGACAAGAAAAACATTGCATTGGGTATATTTATCGACTTAAAGAAAGCGTTCGACACCGTCAGTCACCAAAAATTGATTTTAAAATTAAACGACTTAGGCATCAATAACACAGCTCTGAAACTGTTCAAGTCTTATTTACAAAATAGACGGCAAGTCGTGAAAATCGATAATTATAAAAGTTCCCCTCAAAATATTTCTTATGGTATACCACAGGGATCTGTGTTAGGTCCATTACTTTTTTTAATTTACGTCAACAGCATAAATAACATAGGATTGACTGGACATCTAACGCTTTATGCTGACGATACCTGTCTGTTTTACTGTTTTGTTGTTCCATCGATCTATTCACGATATTATCGCTGACGCACAAAAGACCTCAACGCATTAAACGAATGGTTGCTCCATAACTTGTAGACAATTAACACGACAAAAACATCGTAAATGATTTTTTCCGCAAAGAATAAACAAATACCAGAATTCGAACCACTCAAAATAAATAACCAAATTATTAAAAGATCACATCAGGAAAAATACAAAAAGGCTTACTTGTAGATGACAAACTTACGTGGAATCCGCACATCCAACTCGTTAGATCGAAGTTAACATCATTACTGGGAGCATTGAGAAAAATAGCATACTGTATACATCATAAAGTAAGAACAGTTATATACAACTCATTAGTAAAATCACATCTCGAATATTTGATTGAAATCTGGGGGTCTGCCGCATTAAGTAATTTAAATCCATTGCAGAGAACACAAAATAAAATTATTAAAGTATTGTACCATTATCCTTTCCGTACGCCTACAAAACAACTTTATGAAAAAACCAAATTATTTAACTTAAACCAACTATACAAATATAACACATGTATCTCAATTAAAAAAAATATCACAAATACCGTTAAATCCAATATACAATTAAACATACGAGAAAATAAATGGAATCTATAGGAAAAAATACCAACTTAAAGTAATAAAGCCAAGGACGAATTATGGAAATAATACGATTATGTATGAGGGGGCACTGTTGTTCAATAAATTACCAAATAATATTAAAAACAGTGAGAGTGTGAATAGTTTTAAGAAAAAATTAAAGTTATATATTGGCACTATGAGTATCAGTGACTAACTTAGTTTGTACTTAATATTTATCATATATTTTTTTGTATCTCATTTTAAGTGAAATGTAAATTTCTTATGAGAATAAATGTCTTTAAACCGAATTAATGATCCATATAAGCACGTTTTTTGAAGTGAAAACTTCTTTAGCGGCGTTGAGCACTTTTTCTGTAATGGGTATAAAATCTTAAACTCGCGTCAGGACACGTGACCTGATCGTAAGACGAAAAGCGTAAGACGGATGGAGAGTAGACAGCTGTCAGTTAGCTGTCAGTTTATAAAGCTTTGATGAATTGCCAATGATTTTGAGTGGAGATTTCAACATAAACTTCGCAGACGATAAAAATCAACTATTAATTGAATTTTTAAATAATGAATTTGATTTAACTATGTCGAATGATCGCAATCTTAGCACAACGAAATACAAAACTACTATTGATGCGGTCTTTATTAGACATTTAAATAGGTTCGAATCAAAACTGTTCGTTTCTTACTTCAGCTACCATAAACCTATCGTATCAGTTTTAGAGATTGGCGATGATAGTTCTGGTAATGATGATGGTGAAAAAGTCGTTGAAATTATGGATGAAAGTTGATTTTTCGGAGAGATAAACTTTTAATGTAAAATAATTGTAATAGTTTTAAAGTGTTAAATTTTTAATGTAATATAAATTGTCATGTTTGTGTACGATAGCGCAATAAATGAATATTGTATTCTACCACATAAATGATAGTACTTTTATACTGATAAAGCAATTGGTGCAAAATTATTCCCTAACCATTCCAAAATATCAAACATGCTCAACGTTATTAATCAAGTTTTCACTTCTGCCGGCACTCCCGGAGTGCAACCCGTCTTTTTTATTGCCATGAATGGTGAGACAAGCATACTATTCGTCAGATGGTAAGCGATACGACCACTCATAGACAGTAGCTAACCCAAAAAATACCACAAACTACAAAGGCTTGGCAATCCATGCTATGCTCGCTATGTAGAGACATAAGATGTAAAGCCTCTGTATGTCCAGTAGTCTGACTACAATGTTCGTCAAACCGGAAAAAGAACAGTGCATAGGGGAAAAATAGAAACTGTGGTTGTACCTACCCAGGCGGGTTCTCACATTTTATGAAATACTTACCACCAGTAACGAACAAAACATTACATTAAATAGTTGAATATTTTTTTTAATATTCTTGTTACATAGGTAATATGAATATACAATTTTCCCTGGTTTCTCTGTAGATGCAACTCAGGATTGTTTTGGAAGTGGTAGAGCCAGTCTATCGTTAGCCATGACTCAGCATGAATGGGTAAGCCCGTTGGTGGCGATACCACTGTCTCACAGAAGATTGATGGTGAATAAGATTGCCGAATACCCATACCCCTTTCCTCTTCCCATACTTTTTCCTTCCTGCTCTTCTCCTGATTTGATTAACCATTCACATCCTTTTCCATCCAACTCTCCTCCTAATTTGATGGGCCGGAAATACACCCATGATCCAAGCGTAATCAATGTTCACGGGCGGCAGAGATCACTTACCATCAGATGACCTGTTTGTTCGTTTTATGAAATAAAAAAAAGCATTCCAAAGGTCTTATGAAAATGTATATGAACAACAATAGTCTTTTGCTAAGTTCCTTTTTTTATAATTTAAAACTTGGATTAAAATAAAGTTTCAATCAACTTTTTTAAAAGCAGCGAACTTTATAACTAAAAAACATTTTTTTTCTTTTACTCCGCACCTTGCAATTCCATGCTTGATGTGTGTAATAGTGCGTAGCATGTTTCGTTTTTGTCAACCCTTTATAGTTATTGGTATGCCATAAAATATATAAATATTTGATCAGTTACGGATCTGGGCGAGTTTTTATTGCAACTTCTGGCATATGTGCCAGATTAGTAGGATTTTTATTGATGTTGATGTTGGCTTGTATCTTTTCAATTTGGACTTGTATTTGAATTGTATCATATAAAAATATTCTGAGGTCTTACGTTGAAGTTCTTCAAAATGTATAAAATGGAACCTAGAGTCGAATTATAAAATCTTGATTAGGAAACGAATAAGTAAAGTTGCGTTTTATAATCATCGTAGTGTCCGATTGTGCGTTAGATTAACTTAAATGACTTTTTTATTTTATCGCTTGTATGTGGTTTTGAAAGGTAAAAGAATATGAATCGACAGTAATATGTGAATTTTAACTTTATCGCCTCCCATTATAAGTATTCATTCGGCCACTGTATTGTTGAAACATAATATTTCCTTGGAAAATTTTATAAGTTTAGGTGTTTCTCTTACGCATCTTCTACGCTGAGAATAGGGACAACTAATAATTCAATGAAGTGCGTGGTGGCCTGTTGGTAAACGGACTAGACGCGGCTGCCAACATGTTCACGGTGGTCGCGAGTTCGAATCCCAGGGCAAACCTCTGACTTTTCGGAGTCATGTGTGTATTGATAGTCAATCACCACGCACTAAAACGGTGAAGGAAAACATCGTGAGGAAACCTGCATACCATAGCGATTCATAAGAATTTCTATGGTATGTAAGTCCGCCAACCCGCACTAGGCCAGCGTGGTGGACTATATGGCCTAACCACTCTCAATCGTATTCTCGATTGTAGAGTAGGCCCGTGCCCTGCAGTGGGACGTATATGGGCTGATACTGAATAATTAAATTAAAAGTTACTTCACAATGGCTCTAAAATAACTTATTGGCTGTATAAAAAGTGAAAAATCATTCGTTTTCATCGACATAACCCTGCAATCGGTCACGCAGTTCGAGTCAGATCGCGCGGACAAACGCACAAAGAGGCGTTTTATGGCACATGTCAATAGACACGGTTCAACGGTGTAAACTGGTGAATTGTTGACAAATCGCGTCACGGAACCACACGGTGAAGGGTTGAAGCAGAAAAATTCTAAAAAGATCATGGTTTGAGTAAAAAAAAAACTAAGCAAAATAAACATTAACGATGCAAGCATTAGATGTTCATGCGCGGCAGTGATAACTTAACACACCTACTTGCTCGTTTCCAATAATACTGTATCCAGGGTGAAAACTTATTTTATTTAGGCTACATTTGAAATCATCTTGAATACTTATCGACCGTATGGGAATTAGGGTCTGATATAACAATTTCCTTCTGTGTTGCAAAAATACTTAACGTGGCACTAATTTGTATAGATTCGCAGGGTTTGTATGGTTGTCAAGTCAACGTGTCTCAATTTTATCAACTCAGAGGTCTGTATTGTATGCACCTCCACCAAGAAGTAAAGAATTGACTTTCCTAATAAAATTAAGTTGTTGGATGCAGACCGACCAACAAATCGCTGATAATTTCCTCAAGGAAAGCATATATTGACTAGAGTGGTTTTAAAAGTAAGTGGTGGCCTGTTGGCAAACGATCCAGACGCGGCTGCCAACATACTCACGGTGATCGGGGTTTCGAATCCCAGGGCACACCTCTGAATTTTCGGACTCATGTGTGTATTGATAGTCAGTTACTAATCCCGATAACGGTGAAGGAAAACATCGCGAGGAAACCTGCATTCCATAGCTGTTTATAAAAAAATCTATGGTATGTAAATTCCATCAACCAACACTAGGCCAGCGTGGTGGACCTAACCACTCAATCGTACTCTCGATTGTAGAGGAGGACCGTACCCTCCAATGGGACATATACGGTTGATACAATACAAAATAATAGCTATGAACATCCACAACGCTTTGATCATGGATGTATTGCCGTTCCGTCAAATCTGGAGGAGAACAGAAAGGAAAAAGCACGGGAAGAGGAAAGGGGTATTGGGTAATCACACTGACCGAAAGAAAAGTGACCGCAAACCCTTCGCTTTACGTTGATTTCCTGTGAGATTGTGGTACCGCTTCGGATGAGCGTGCCTATTCATGACTGGCAAGACCATGGCTCTACCACTGTAGAAACGGCGATGATGTGTACTAAGAAAACATCATACTAACTGATTTTTCGTAAGCTGTTCCTAGTATAGTGCTTCTAAAATCGAGATTACAAATAGTGCAGACTGTAGAATGTAGACACTTGGTCCATCGCGCCTCAAGGCCTGGTAGAAAGATATGTATCATAAAAAAATAAATAAACAGGTGTCCACAAGTCAAAGGCGATAAATCTCAGTATAGCTGTGCAGTTTAAAATAATAAAATGTAGGGTACAGGGGCCGCGCCGTTTAGTTACTTTGCAGTCGGCACGCTCGAGAGACCATGAATGAATTATAATGTTCTCATATATGGGCGCGCTTTGAAGGGTTAGATGTAGTGATTTTCGATTTGGAGCATAGTGCGGGATCGTGTCGATAAATTGTGTAAATGAAATTATTGTAAAAATATATTGAAAAGTAAATTAAAATAATCAAGAAAGAAAGAAAAGGAAAGAAATATATATTGCTAGCACAATAACAAAAAATTAAATCACGGAAAAAGTAAAAGATAAAGAATGTACAATAACTATAATAAAATTATAAATATTGCGCCAGCAATGGAACCTTCTCATTCAGCTTTCTGCTTCAGTACTGTATAAGCAATACTACACTACACTACACTACAATAATCAGTTTCATGACACAGAAAATACACTGCAGAAAATAACCTCTCTAAAGAATTTCCGCAGCGACCTCTTGGAAGCAATGTTATCTCATTAACATTAATAACAATGCCGACGAGTATCTGAATCTACTAGCGTCCCATGCACTATTACCCACCCATATTTTTCCTACAAGAGGTTCTAACTGCCTTGATCATATTTTTCTAAAAAGTAACAAACCTGCCTTTACTTTCATTCTTGATTCTCTTATTACCGACCACTCTCCAAGTATTCTATGTTGTTATAATAAACTGAAAAATACATCCTCTATGCCGATTGTTAAACGTGTAAATGAATTGGCGGTTTTAGCTGACCTAGAAAGCTACAGATTTTTCGCAAATTCTGACCTCTCAGGACGCAGACATGGCTGCTAAAAATTTAGTTGATGTTATTTTCTCATTAATTGACAAACATTCATTAACGGTTGTCATTCCCTCTAGAAAAAGAATTATCAAGCCTTGGATTACTCCGGGACTCTTACGGTGCATTCGTAACAGAGACAAATTGTATAAAAAGACAAAAAAAGACCCAAATAATATTATTGCAAAAATTATATACACACGATACAGAACATTCTGCAACAATCTACTCAAAAATGTTAAAATAAATTAAGAAAAAACTGAATTGCACAAAGCACGTGGTAATCCTAAGGCTATGTGGAAGACGATAAAGGAAATTGCTAACATTAATTACAAGAAATCACATGCAGACCACTTATTGAGTCTTAGAAACAGTCCTCTTGAATCTGTAAACGTTGTCAATAATTTCTTTGCAAATACCGGTAAAAATCTGGCCTCAAAAATCATACCAACTACATCTACGCAAGACCAAATCAGTAATAAGAACTCCGTTTGTTCTACCCAAAACTCCCAAACACTTGACTCAATGGCTATTTATCCTGTTGATAATGCCGAATTGGAGCGTATTATTCTTGGTCTTAAATTAAACTGTGCCGTTGGATGGGACTCAATCCCAGTATTTATTATTAAAAATGCCCGAAACATACTTATTCCGATTCTAACCCACGTTTATAACCTTTGCCTCTCAACTGCTGTATTCCCTAAAGTATTTAAGAAAGCTTTAGTGTATCCCATCTTTAAATCTGGAGCTACAAACAGCGTAAATAACTATAGACCTATTGCAGTGCTTAGTACACTTTCAAAATATTTGAGAAAATCCTTAACAGTAGACTCATCAAGTTTCTGGACAAAAATGATATTATTGCTCAAAATCAATATGGCTTTAGAAAAGCTAAGTCCACGGAAGATGCAATTCTAAATTTGACCGATTCTATTGCCATAAATATTGATACTCAAACTAAGACACTCGGAATCTTTTTGGACTTATGTAAAGCATTTGATACAGTTTCCATTCCCATTCTATTAAATAAGCTGGAGGATGTTGGTATTCGTGGACTTGCGTTGGATATCTTTGAAAGCTATTTATCAGGTCGTTCCCAACAGGTCAAAATAAACAAATTCATCAGTAATGAGGAAACTGTTTCTTACGGTGTACCGCAGGGTAGTGTGTTAGGGCCTACACTGTTTCTCGCATACATTAATGATTTGTGCAAGATCTCAATTCCCTCGTGTAAGATTTTGTTATATGCGGACGACACTGTTCTCCTTGTCCAGGGCTCTACATGGGAGGATGCAAAAACCAACGCCGAGGCTGCACTATGCACTGTTGTGAACTGGCTCAACCGCAATTTGCTCACTCTTAACTTGGATAAGACCAAATTTCTAGCTTTTGCGCCCAGAAAATCCTCGCTTCCTCCTTCCACGTTTGCTCTAAAAGTCCACAACTGTCAGCATTCTTCTACTGTTTCATGTCAGTGTACAGAAGTTGCGCAGACTGACAGTATCAAGTATTTAGGAATTGTGATCGACAGTAATCTCACATGGAAATACCAAATTGACCTTGTTGTTTCTCGATTACGTAAACTAATGTATATTTTTAAAAATCTACGAAAATCAGCAGATCTCCCGATCCTCAAATCTGTATACATTGCTCTGGCCCAGTTAATTGTAAGTTACTGTATCACAGTTTGGGGAGGTGCCTGTAAAACATTCCTTCTGCGAGCAGAGAGAGCGCAAAGAGGAATACTAAAAGTCATGACTGGTAGTCCAAGCCGTTTTCCCACTTTTGAACTTTATTCACTTTGCGAAGTCCTTACAGTGAGGCAACTCTTTATCTACCACCTTATTCTAAGGAAACATAAATCCTTACCATTTGACCCTAACATCTCTAAAAACAAGCGTAGAACTGACTTGGTTTGTCCCAGGCTTTACTGTAATTCTACCCTAGCCTCTCGCCAATTTTACTATTTAAGTCCCAAATTGTATAATAAGTTAAATAAACAACTAAATATTTTTCCACTCACAATCCGAGAATGTAAAATAAGCTTATTTAATTGGCTCCAAACCCTAACATATGACAATACAGAAAAAATATTATTGATTGGTTAAAGCAGAGTTTCTTACCTAGTTGTACTAAAATATCTCACGATGCCTAATCAAAGCACCAAAAATAAAATAAGTATATAAAAATAAATAAAAAAATAAATAAATGATATGATGTAAATTTAAATAGTTTATGTCCACACAGACACACATACTTACACACTCATACATACACACACACACACACACTCACACTCACACACATCCACACACACACACCCACACACACTTACACTCATACTTTCTTGGCTGTTTATATTTAGATTTTAGATTTTGTCACATTATTTTATCACGTTAATTTAACTCTCATATTTTGTGAAACCTATGGAAGCTAATGTTATAAGGAGGGCCTAATAACTGCGACACAGTTACAACTACTGCAGTTATTATGGCAACACTTTTGTTGTTACATTTTTTGTTGGTTCAGAAATAAACTTATTTTTTTTTTATTAAGTTAAAAAATTGTATCCATAAATATTATTTTGAAGATAAAATGATGACTATTCCTCGCTGAGGAAATTCGCATTTTAGTATAATATCCACATAAATAATGTGGTAAGTATTTTACAGACTTATTTTCATTAAATGAAGTATATATCAAGGAATATTCTGTCAAGTATCCTAAAACAGCCCAAGCTTTTAAACATTTTTTTTTATTCTTCAGGGGTAAACATCGTGGCGCAAAAAAATAGTATCGATAATAAATGAAAAAAATCACAGCCCTATAAACACCAACCCTTACAGAGCTGCGTGCGCGCCCCAAGCGGGTCTAAAATACCCGCTCGCCACCGAGCATAATTCTGCGGACTTAACCAGTCGCCCGCCGGCTATGCGATAATTATTTGCTTATTTCAGACTTATCAAAATACCCAGCTGTTTACTTACGACTTTGTATGGAACATAAAAGTTCAATTAATTATTTCGTTATAATTTTATTTTAATTTATGCAATACGTCGCCACATTAGGAGTTAATTCTGTTTATTACCCGGAAAGTATCATTAAATCATATGTATCATTACATTATATTATATCATTGAATTAGGTATAAACATACCTAATTTAAATTCTAAAATTCTAAGATAACTTAATAAACAAAAGATTCGTTTTAACGCCAATCGTTTAACAAATAAACAACTGAATTTAATGGTAATTAATTATAACTTTTGAGCAATTGCTAAGTTTTTCTTATTGTTAACCAGCAACGGAAACTATTAAAATATTTACTTCTTATGAAAATTCGTGGGCATTGATTCTTATAAACGTATACTTATGATCTTCATACGAAATAGATAACTTTATAATGTAGATAATATGCCAAGGATACTAGTACTGACGAAGGCATGCAGCGTGTATTTTTAAGAATCACACCATAAAGTTCCAAATCATCTCTTCACCATAAAAAATACACAAACACTCACAACAAGCAACCCTT
Organism: Hyles vespertilio; assembly: GCA_009982885.2. NCBI lineage: Eukaryota > Metazoa > Arthropoda > Insecta > Lepidoptera > Sphingidae > Hyles > Hyles vespertilio. The sequence goes on along the minus strand of CM042825.1, from coordinate 10,304,802 downwards.
TTAAGGGCAAACGTTTAGTTTCATAAAGAGTTGCAGCGTCATTATTTACAACCCTTACGGATAAGCCCTTAACAACAAAGCTTTTTAACATTTTAAACTCCACCCCACAATGGTGTATTGAACTTTTTGTGTCCAGTCAGATTTGAACGGAGACTTTGTGCAAATGTTTTAATATTTAAAAGATTAACGTCATGTTATTGGGTTTAAAAATAAACATTGTATGGGGAAATACGATTTTGTTCTCTCACAAAAGAAAGTGCTATAAGAAAGTACTTATTAATTGAAAGGTAAAGAAAATTGTTTGCTTGTATTCTATTCAACGGCTATTACTTTGCTGGTGGTGAGGTTTTTGTATTCGCTCGACCTACGTCGGCCATACGCAACTATAGAAAACCGTTATAGCGATTCATGTAAATATCAGGTGAATTTTAGTACCTAATCTCTAATTATGTTAGTCTAAAACATGTTTACGTTTAATGTAATGAATGTTTATATTCTTAAAATTGCTTAGCACAGTTAATCCAGGATAGGTGCCCAAGATATGGACTTGACTACTAGATAGATACTATACTCCATCGGTTTAGGTACTTAACTAAATGTAAACAAACTGTGCCGACATGGTATAATGTAATGTCATAGTTAATTAATTTCAGTATTGTAGAAGTTGCATATTAAACGGACGTGTCTATGAACCGATCTTTTATTAATACAATACTCACAATACCTTATTAGATACACACCAAATAAGGTACAGTGGTGACCCCGACGTGATCACCACCAAATAAGGTACAAAACCATAAAAAAGGTTATTTAACATAACCATTTCTCATTTCTAAATTAATTGAAGACAAAAAAATGTTTACGTAAATGTAAAACTACATTGCATGTTCAAATTTATTATAACGATTATAATTATGAATGTGTGAGCTTGGAAACAATTAAATTATATAAGATCATAATTAAATTATCTAAATTTAGTTGTCTAATTTTACATAATGCAATCTGTGTATAAAAAGACCCAAACAGTCAGGCATCCAAACATTTTCATAGAAGTTACAAGAAATATTATGCTACAAAATCTAGAAGTACGACTTTACCGTAATGCGACCATTTAAATGAAAGATAATGCGTTAGGTCGGATAACTAAGCATCATCATATGTTATCTATTGCAGCCAATTATTATTCATTGCGTTAATGTACTTACTGTTTTCGTGAAGTGGTGAAGTGTTTGGAAGTGTTCATCGTTGTTTTTTACTCTGTTTTAGTTATTATTTGTTATAAGCTGCTGTTAATTGTTGTTAACATTTGGTACTTGGTTGACTATGAAAATATTCGTAAATTGGACATTGCAATAAAATGTTTGAACAACCATGCGTCACGTGTTCTGGTTTGTTTACATTTAGTTAAGTACCTAAACCGATGGAGTATAGATGCTAATATAATTGTAAAATGAGTTTCCTGTATTTTTGGAGGCTGTTCACAATAAATAAAAATATTGTGAACTATAAATTATTATGTACAGATTACACTGAAGTATTTTCGATACATTTTAATGTTTATTTTGGGAGATCAATCGTTTCGCATGGCTCGCCCACGTATCGTTTTCCAAGCTGTAAGTACCTACTTTTTGTATGTACTAATATACCGAAATTCGCTTCTCATGTCAGGGAGGTCAGAGCATAGGAACCATTAAGATATTTTTCAATTACTTTCCATAAGAATATTGGTACCTATATTCTTTATTAACATAAATTTCTGGTGGAAGCTAAAGTTACACTTTAGATGGCACTGCGCTAGATTTCCTGAAATGTCATAAAGGATGTTTCAATCATTGACTTATTAGCTAACATCTTTATTAGATTATATAAGTACTAAAATTTTAGATAATTGCTGTTATACATTATTTATGTTGTATAATAGTCAAAATATTTACCAATACCTAATATTCGTTTGTGTATAGTGTACAAGTTAATAATGTATATTTGCAGTATATAAACACATATATATATACTGCAAATGTACATTATCAACCACCAAGCATCGCACGCAGATATTACGCTCAAATAATCTTTTGCATATATTTTTTAAATGAATCAAAGTTTTATACAAGTTAACTACTTTATAATTCATAAATAAAAACTATTTAGAGTGCCAAGATACGAGAACAAACAGTGTATCAAAGTGTAACATGCCACGGATTCCATCATTATAATAATCCAAATAATCCATAGATAAAAACCGTGGGAATTTCACCTCCTATGACAGATGTGAGATAGCAATGAACAGTGTATATTAAATTTTTCGCAATAAATATCGAAATAAACGCGTTTTCATACGACATTTGTGGTGTGATTTCAACTTACGATTGCAATGTAAATATTAATTTCACTGCCATACTATAATAATGGACTTAGTATATCTTTTTTGTTGTATATTGAGTAAGTACAAGTTAAAAATAACATGTGAAAACATTAAGTACCAGCATAATCGCATTTAAGGAAGTAGACCTAGAATGTCTAATCGTGTCGCTTCAAATGAGACACAAATTATGCCACAATGTAGTTTTAAAGCTGTTTATGAAGAAACTTCGATATCTATACCAAATCAAGGCCTTTCCAATATTACGTTAAAGAATCTCGCATAATAGGGTTCGTTCACATTGAAATATAATGGCATTCACAGTGACAGAATATACAAGCTATCTAAAAGTATGGCCGTAGTATCGAATCAGAAAGGTTTCTGGCACCGCTTAGGAAACTATCATTATTATTGAATCAAAAAAGGGGCGCTATGCTCGGTAGTTCCCCTAGGAGATCGAGTCAGGAATGAGGAGATCGGTATGAGAATAAAGATAGCTCAAAGGATTAGCAAAAGTGGCAGTAATCCGAGCACATAGCGCGAAAAACTGACGGCTGTTGGGGCAATAAGTTCTGAGTGGAGGCTATGTACAGGCAGTTTCTGACGCCCGCCTTGGTAGGCCTCCTTGTAGTGGTTGGACGGCCTGGTTAAGGTTGCAGGAAATCTCTGTATGCAGTCCACTTTCATCAGGTCGATGTGGAGATCCTTGAGGGAGGCCTATGTTTAGCAGTCGATTTCCTGTGGCTGACGAGAGAGAGAAGACAGAGAAAAGGTGACAAATGGTTTAATATTCATTACAAGGGACAGGTTTAGTCTTGGCTTAGGGGCCAAAGGCAAACTGGTAGTCTTCTTCCAGGATTCCAAACGCGTGATTTCATAATCGCGACGTTTCAAATTTCGTTCTGCCGAGATTATAGTTGTTCAAATTGTACTACGTTATAATATTTAATTTGAAATATCATAGCATACAAAAACAAATATTTTAGTATATAGATCTTTATCTTTGATCTTTATAAAACAACTTATATGATACACATTTATTTTTGTGTGCTAAAGTATTAGTGACTATTGCTTGTTTTGGAAATAATGTTATATGTATGAAGTGAATTTAAAAAGCAATGTTGTCTCAATTATTCAGTGTGATTACGGTGAAAACAGTTGATTATTAATAATAGTAGTTAAATTAATTATCTTTAATACAAAAATTAACATTCACATGTATTTTATGTAATACTAGCGGCCCGGCCCAGCTTCGCCCGGGTACAAATAGATTTCTGTACAATAATATGTACGTATTATACATATAAACCTTCTTCTTGAATCACTCTATCTATTAAAAAAAACCGCATCAAAATCCGTTGCGTAGTTTTAAAGATTTAAGCATACTGTACCCCAAGCAGGAACATTTTGAAGTATCGTATAGTAATAGTATCGTGACAACGATTTCTATACTATTACTACAACGATACTATACGTCAAAAATTATTCCTGCTACCACTTTTCAAACATTTGTATAGTGAAACTATCGCTAGACTATACGATTACCATCCTATAGTGTAGTAAACGTTTCCCGCTGCCATAATTTAATTCCAAATACGCTCACAATGGCGCTGTTCAAATTCCCATACAAAATTTTACTATTACGATTACTATACTCCAAAATACCTCAGTGCCTAAAATCGAAAGTCTTCGATAGTTGTGTGTTACCAGTGATGACATACGGCACCGAGACGTGGCCTCTCACTGTGGGCCTCATTAAAAGGCTCAAAGTCACTCAACGAGCCATGGAGCGGGCTATGCTCGGTGTTTCCCTACGAGATCGAATCAGAAATGAGGAGATCCGTAGGAGAACTAATGTTACCGACATAGCCCATAGGATTGGCAAGTTGAAGTTGCAGTGGGCCGGGCACATAGCTCGTAGAACCGATGGCCGTTGGGGCCGAAAGGTTCTCGAGTGGAGGCCACGTACAGGCAAGCGAAGTGTCGGACGCCCGCCTACAAGGTGGACGGACGATCTGACTAAGGTCGCAGGAAGTCGCTGGATGCAGGCCGCTTCCAACAGGTCATTGTGGAGATCATTGGGGGAGGCCTATGTTCAGCAGTGGACTTCCTGTGGCTGATATGATGATGATGATGATGATGATTACTATACTATAGAGTCAAATGTTCCTGCTTGGGGCACTGAGGGACATAGGGACATAGAGACAGAGAAAGCGACTTTGTTTTATACTATGTAGTGACGCTTATTTTTAATGCACGTCCGTATCATAATGACGGCAAGTTATTTAAACTCTGAACCACCTATCCTTTATGTTTCTATTTAGCCTCGCATTTTATCCGACTGATAAAACTACATTTCTTTGGTACCTAGTTAAGAAAATAGCATATCCAATTATTATGAGGATACTTACCTGATTTTAAATAATGCTTTGCCAGATTAAAAATCAAATCCCATAACACATAGTATATTCCAAATTCGAAACAACTGTGGGTCATACAAACGTAGACACATATAAATGTTTAATTATATATTCTGAAGTAATCATGCAAGGATAAACAGAGTTAGGTAAATTGTAATAATAATTGCTGCCAACACAATTAAATGGGGTTGCAGAATGCATGAAAAAATTCACAACAATTCCTATTCTATTGGAAAACATGTTCACGCCCTGGAATTTTATCTGAAGATCTGATTTTCATTTTTAATCAATTGCAACTATTAAATTTTGTTTTGCTTCCATGAATAATATTTTCAAGATTTATGTTGTATACCTACGTGTTTTATATATAATTCAGAAAAGTTAATTTATATTACCTATATTCAATTGATATTAATAATTGTATGAGCCATGTTTATAACAGTATTCGTTTAGCGATTTGTAATCGAAATCAGGTGCGGCTGAGTATGACTCGCGTGCGTGTTTTTTATTGCCCGCTTGCGTATAGAGACGCACGTGCCAAATAAAAATGACTAAAAACAAAACCTTGTCCACAAACCCTAAAGCAAACACACCTACATTACTAACACAAAAAATGGCAATATTTGCACAATTGTTCCAACTCATCCAATATCGGTTGCGACGGACGCTCTAAAAATAATTCCTGACTATAATAAAATTGATAATAGGACTAATCCTTATTTACACTGAAGGTGGGTGAAGTGGGTGCCCTGATAAGAGTGCAGGTAGGAAAAACTAAACATTTCTATTGGTCAATTTTCGATTCCATATCACAACACAAAAACTCTCCCTGACGTTATAGTATGCAATTCAATGTAGGGTATTTTTATCGTGTATTATTGTTAATATTGTTTTTGTAACAAACACGTGGATTAATCAATATTTTAGGTAGATTCAACGGCAACATTGGTTTGATAATTTGAAATTGGCGCCCGCGTATTTCCCGCGCGTTTCGGGATTTTAATACTACCAGCGCCAACTAGCGGTTGTTGGAGTAACCTTTTATTTAATCACATCGGATGACTGGATGGCTCACAATGTTCGCATTGAATTTAAAGCGGATTTCTATAAACATTTTACGTAATAATTTATTTATAAAACATTTAACATAAAGTGAAATTTCCATCTTTGATAATGGTCGACTCACATTTCACGGCCTTCCGTTTATAGAATAACATAAATGTCTAAAGTTGGCTAAAAAGTTTAAATTGTATTTTTCTTCAAGCAAACTACACGAGAGACTTGGATTTTATTTTGTCCCTGACTACTTTAGATATTTTGTAGAACTACCAACATCTGCAGGAGCAATTATGAAAATACCAATAAAGCATTATGTTAAATTATAAACTGTTGATCATAGTACCAGGCGTTGACCCTTACTTAAAAAAAATCATACGAGGTTTTCGGTATATGGCCAGTCCTATAAAAATATTATTAACTACAAAACTATTTTCATTCAAAATAATTCACATTTAATTAGCTTCCTAAAGCATATCATTTTAAAACACTTGTTATAGTGTATGAATACAATTGCTTATATATTACAATAAATATAAAATAATCAACGTATCTTTATATCTTCATTCATAACGTTAAACATTAATTATTTATTCAACAGTGCATCAAGAGCCAGAGGTCAAAAAGCACCATCGCATCCGCATCCAAGGGAAACAAAACATACAGCCTAGGTCCTAAAGTCGGACCGTGTCAAACAGTGTCAAACCTGGTCAACTATAAACAGATGTCAGTTGACGTTTGACTTTGACAATAAAATTTTCCTTTTCAAAATAATGTCAACAAATAGAAATAGGTAATGGTTGAATTTTGCTCAAGTGGACTTTGAGCTTAACTTTTATGACTGTGCGTAAGCATAAAGTTGCTGGAGGAAATATATTAAATAGAGGATGTTCCTCTTAAAAAAAATAGAAAAGGCCTGCTGGCGAGTGAAGCGGAATCACAACCTGTTGTCGACTAGTGAACAGACAATGGTACGTCTTTATAATTATATTTGAGCTGTTTGATAACAGACCGTACTATTGGCGGGATTTAAATATTTTTATTTATTTTCTTACATTATCAAAATGTTAAATATTTATATTTTTGATAATTAAACTTCTTATGATAGACATCTGAAGTGCAGTGATGTTACTCTTTAACAGCAATATTCTTTGTAACTTAGAAATGTAATTTTATTTAGTTTAAAATATTCCCATTAAAAGAGCAGTAAAGAATAATAATTAACATATTATTAGGGAAATTCTTCAAACAATAATGTAGGTACCTTTCTTTTTGGTATGAATGGTATTCAAATAAGTATTCTTTATGTAAATGGGATACAAATTCTATTTTGTTTTTTTTTTATACACTGTGATGCACAATATTTGGGTTTTGTGTTTTTATGGTTTTGTGGAGATTTGTAAATATTTATGTCATTATAAAGAGTATGCATATTTATTATGGCTTTATACAGGATTGATACACCATAGGGGCATTAAATCAACTGATAGCACTATGCATTACATTAAATTTCAAAAAATCTGCCAATCAGTAGTTTAGTCATTAATTAAAATTTTTGTACCTGTAGGGGTAGGCATAATATGTGCTACCAGGACATTCTCTTTTCATACATTGGCCTATGCTAATCATATGTCTCCATGTAAGTCCTTACTCTAATCTACATATATATGCATAATTTGGCACATAAAGTTATTTGGTATTTCACATTTTTATGTTTTATGTTGATGAATAAGTTTCTTAATTGGTTGAATAAGCACATCTTTATCATCCAAGAGATTTAGCTGTTGTAAATTTAGCTAGAGCATTAATATTTACCACCTAAAAATGCCCCTATGTTGGTTCAACCTTATAACACATACCAATTAAACCAGTTTCAAAAGGAATTAAAGTATGGACTATGGCATATCTTATATCTATGATGTATATTTATTTATTTATTTATTATGTTATTTTGTGTGTGTATGGTGATGGGCAGAGGGTGGAAACGGTACTTCTACAGCTGGTGGTCACACTGGGAGCTTGTTACTGCAGCACAAATGTACCCTGTACTAAGGTAGTGTAAAAAAAAATACAAATAATATTTTGTATGACAATTTCATCACTGCAAATTTCATTTTAGGATATAATCTTGCATGTACAATAAATGACTTTGCGTTTTGACGTTGATGGGATAACTGTCAGTGTCATTTCACAATTGTTATTTTTTGATATTATTGGATTTTTCCAAGTAGATTCTTTAAATATTTGTCTAATTTTGTGTTGTGTGTCTGTCTGGTATATGTGGTGAGATTTATTACTAACTATTTTTGTTGTTTTACTAAACTTTTCTTTTTTTTACAATTATGGAGGTAGATCCTCCTGACCCTCCAGACCCTCCGGATACTCATGTTCCTTTGGTCCCTCCCGCAGTGTCGTCTGCTAAACGCCGTTTAGTAACAGATGACAATGTAAATCCTAAAAAAACAATAACGGATGTTGACTCGGCCTCAGCCTCTATTCAGCGCCTATTTGTACACCCTAAGTTGGTCATTGGTATCAACACATACTCCGATACTGACAAAGGCCCTTTCATCGTGCAAGTATCCAGATCCGAACCGGAACTCGCATCAGGGTTATCTATACGACCCATTAAATTTGGTCAATTTTTATTTAAACATAAAATTAAAAATATCAAACAAGATGGCGTTAAACGCATTGGCAGAAACAAAATTTCTGTCGAGTTCTGCTCGGCAACAGATGCAAATAATTTTTTGGGCAATGAAATTCTCCCTAAAAACAATTATACAGTCATCATACCGTCATATAACATCACACGTATGGGCATTGCCAAGAATATCCCTGTAGACTTCTCCATGGATGAGTTCGTAGAGAGCCTTGTCCTACCCTACGGATGTGGCATCGTACTAAAGGCTCGCCGCCTTAGCAAAAAATTAACTAATAATGAGGAAACTACTTGGTCACCTACTCAAACTGTAGTCCTCACGTTTCAGGGGCAGATCCTGCCAGAAAGAATTTACTCGTTCCATACTTCTATCCCTATTGAAACATATCAATTCCCAACTATTCAATGCATGAACTGCTGCCGTTTTGGACATGTTAAAATCCAATGCAGATCCCCTCCCCGTTGCTTTAAATGTTCCCAACCCCACGATGCACTCACATGTAATGTTGCCGAAAATCAAGCCACTTGTTTGTCATGCTTGGGGCATCATTTTGCCAACAATAGATGCTGCCCTGAGTATGACAGGCAAGTGTCTATCAAAAAAACAATGGCAGAGGAAAAGCATATCATATGAGGAAGCTCAGAAACAGTATCCACGTTTAACCAAAAAAAGATTTTCTGAGGTATTATCACACCCTGCTACTAATATTATTTCCCAATCGCCCATCTCAGTCCCCATTTCCCCCCCACAAATATCTTCCTCTCAATCCTATAATAAAACCATATTTTCCAATCCCCGTCCCAAAGCTCCTCTGAGTAAATCTTTTGACAATTCCTTACACCAATCAATCATTTCTGACCCTCCCTCCTCCCAACCTAATGGTTGTGCTCTTTTAAACTCTTCTTCTTCCTCACCTCAGATCAATCAATTTGAGAACCTTCTTAATTTATTTGTTCAGATTATAATCAATTTTATCTCACAAAATAATTCATCTTTACCGTCCCACGTTGCCAGTACACTTTCTTCTTTAAATAACCTTTTAAGTAATTATGGACCCAGTAACAACAATAATTCAGTGGAATAGTCAAAGTCTACACTCTAAAAAACACGAAATAATTCATCTTATATTGAAATTCTCCCCTTCTGTTTTGGCCATCTCCGAGACATGGCTGGTACCAGGATCGAGATTCAGAGTCTCCGGTTATGCTTGTCTTCGAGATGACAGATCTGATGGATATGCAGGATGTGCATTACTCATAAAACGCTCTTTAACCTTCTCTAAAATCTCTCTTCCTCCTTTTAGCGCTAACATAAACATAATTGCAGCTAAAGTAGAAAATATTTCCATTATAGCAATTTATATCCCTCACCCTAATATATCTTTAATCCAAGACATCCGTAACATTATTTCATCTATTCCTCCTCCTATCATCCTATTGGGTGATTTTAACGCACATCACATGACTTGGGGTGGCAGTCATAATGATGGTTTTGGTTGCTCCCTTATTGACATGTGCGATGACTTGAACCTGTGCATTTTAAATGATGGGTCACCTACTCGTAGGGTACTACCCTCTCAAATCCTAAAAGTGCAGTGGATCTTTCTATCTGCTCTGCTAACATATCTTCTCTTATGTCTTGGTCTATTCTTTCCTCTTCCCATGGCAGCGATCACTTCCCTATTATACTAAATATTTCAAATAGAGTAATTCCTACTACTAATTTTACCCCCACCCTAAAGTACAGGGTCTCCCATGCAGATTGGGAATCCTACTCTGCTTGTCTCGACGATTCAATAAATAATCTTCAAATGCCTAATAACAACAATGTCCTTTCATCATATTCAAATTATTAAATGCTATTATATCTAGTGCTAACAAACATATTCCCAAAAAAAAAAACACAATTTTAAAATCTCAACCCCTTGGTGGGATTCAGATTGCTCGTCTGCTATTCGAGAGAGAAAAGAGGCTGAACACATGTATAATTCAGCAATGACCATTAGTAATTTTATTAACTTTCGCCATAAAGTGGCGAAAGCAAAAAAAATGTTTAAGTCTAAAAAGAAACTTGGATGGCGCAGTTTTTGCGAATCATTGTCTCCTAGAACTCCGTCTACATTAGTGTGGCAGCAAATTAGACGTTATAGGGGTTCATTTGGCATTGAGAGTGTCCAGTCCAATGATCCTTCATCTTGGCTAGATGCCTTTGCTAATAAATTGGCTCCTCCTACAGTTCCTTATTTAGATACCTTACCCACTTTGTTAATTCCGTCATCATCATCCTCTTTCTTTGATAATTCCTTTACCCTCAATGAGCTTAATTTAGCTCTAGAGGGTCTCTCTGACTCTTCACCTGGTTTAGATAATGTTCCCTACTCCTTCCTTGTAAAATCATCCGAAAAAAACAAACAGTATTTCTTAAATTTAATAAACTTGATATATGATTCCCAGGAAATTCCGAAAGCATGGAAAACCCAATTAATTATTCCTATTTTGAAACCAGGAAAAAATCCATCTGACCCCAATAGCCGAAGACCAATAGCATTATCATCCGTTTTATTAAAAATTGTAGAACACATGATTAAACATCGCCTGGAGTGGTATCTCGAAAATAATAACTTACTATCGGATTCTCAATTCGGCTTTCGAAAGGATATGAGCACCATGGACAGTCTTGGTATTCTTACCACCGACATTTACTCTGCTATCCTCAAAAATGAATTTCTAGTTGGGGTTTTCTTGGATATTACGTCTGCTTATGATAATGTTTGCTTCCAGTCCTCAGGAACAAGCTTGTTCAGCTGAGGATTCCTGCCAAGCTGGCATATTTCATCTGCAATCTCCTTATGGAGCGTAGTATTGTAATAAAAACTCAGGATTCCTTATCAAATCCTAGGATTGTGTGGAAGGGTTTACCCCAAGGATCTGTCCTCAGTCCCATTTTATACAATGTTTATACCCGAGATCTCGATCAAGCCGTCAATCAATATTGTTCAATCCTTCAATATGCAGATGATCTCGCGCTCTACATCTCTTCTGAGAATCCGAATCATGCATCTTCCCTTCTTAACGACGCTTTGTCTTCTCTTGAATCTTGGATGAGTAATCATGGTCTTTCACTTTCCCCCTCAAAATCTAGTACAGTGGTATTCACTAGGCGTAGAAATACTCCATTAATTAACGTATTTGTGAAGAATGAGCCCATTCCCCAAGAACATAAAGTAAAATTTCTGGGTATCTGGTTGGAGTCCAGAATGACAGGAGCCTCTCACTGTGAATATTTAGTTTCTAAATGCAATAAAAATATTAATATTCTTAGATCTTTGTCTGGTGTTTGGTGGGGATCCCACCCCTTCACCCAAAAAATTTTATATAATGCTATCATTCGTAGTTATCTAGATTATGGCTGTTTTCTATTGGACCCTGGTAACAAAGGAGCCTTGGAAAGGCTATCAAAAATTCAATCAAGTTGCCTTCGCTTAATCTTGGGAGCAATGAAATCCTCCCCTATCAATGCAATGCAGGTAGAATGCGTGGAACCTCCTCTATATCTGCGCAGGCAATTTATCGCAGATAAATTTCTATTTAAATTGTCTCAAAATTCGCAACACCCTCTCCTTGCAAAACTTAATTCCCTACTTAATATTGTAGAAAGTAGAGGCTACAATTCAATATTTGATTTACCCTGTTTACTTCGTAGCTTCATCAAATTCTCCCGCCTGACTGACCCAATTCTCCAATTTCCTTTCAATCTCTTTTTTCTTTACCATACAATGCTCTGGCATTCCAACCTAAAGTACTTTTAGATTTTGGTATACAGAAAGGCACTGTAGAGCTGCTAAATTACTGAAACAAAGGCTGTCTTCAGAATTCCCAAACTGGCTATCAATATATACCGATGCTTCCAAGCTATCAAATGTCAGTCCTGTTGGGTCTGCAGTGTGGATTCCTGCATATAGGACTATTTTGAGCTATAAATGCCCTTCGGTATCCACTGTTTTTGGAGGTGAAGCTATTGCAATCTTGGAAGCCATTAATTTTGTAATTTCACATAAGTTAAATAATGTCATTATCTTTTCAGACTCCAAAAGCTGTCTTCAGTCTATTGCGTCAAACTCATTTAAATTAAAATCTAGATTTCCAGTAATCCTCAAAATCAAAGAATATCTTTTTAAATGCTACCAAATTGGCCTAAAAGTTGTCTTAGCCTGGATACCTGGTCACTCGGGAATCTTAGGTAATGATACAGTGGACTCTTGTGCTAAACAGGCTGTTATTTCTGGCTGTCTTGAGCACTTCCAAATTATCCCTCTTGACGTATGTTCAAACATGAAGGAGAGGATGATGGAAGCATGGAGTAAGGAGTGGGAAACTTCTAAAAACATAAAGGGAAAATTTTATGGCTCTATTCAACCAGAAATCCCTCCTAAGCCATGGTTTTTTAAGTTTCCACATCTAGACAAATCCTCCTCCTCAATAATATGTCGGATGCGCTTAAACCATTGCTGCACTCCAGTTCACTTGGCTAAAATCAAAATTCGAGATAATTCCCTCTGCGAATGTGGATTGGATGAGGGCGACCTGGACCATATATTTTTTAGCTGCCCTAATTTACGCCTCCCACTTTATGAAATTCTCCCTCCAGAAATTCCCCGTCCCACCTGCATGAAAACGCTTCTCACCCTCACTTCTACTCCATTTATAAATTTATTAAATAAATGTATTAACACTAATAGTATCAAAATTTAATTTAACAATATTAATATTAAATATATATACATAATATTCTTGTATTATACTAAATTGTCTATGTATTTATCATTTTTACCCATAGTTAGAAATGTGTTCGTCTCTGTGTGTTGCAGGTTTATGTCGACTTGGAAAATAGACTCCACAATTTTCATTTTCATTTTCTGTTTATATAACTTGACACTGGCAGAATTGCGGGGTGGTAATAACGCAAAAGCCAAAAATAAGAACTGAACTGAACTGAATGTACAATAAATTCTATTTAAAAGATCAGTGACTAAGAGTCCTGAACGTCACAATTGTTAACCGTTAATGAATTAATTATAAACAGGCAACTTTTGTAATAGAAATGTGATATATTACATAATTATGTTGTTTAACTTATGATTGCTGATTTATATTCCATCATGAAAATAATAATAATAAAACACCCAACAGTCACATACATAGTCCTGAGCCCATATTAAGATCAACTGAATCTTGTGTTGTGGGTATCAGAAACTACTAGAGATATATCACCAACACCAAGACCCGATACAAATACTTGTGGGCCTCACAAACATATTTTGTCTCGGTGCTGGGATTGAACCCGAGGCCTATCGTTTGGCAATCGGCGTCTAACCAACTGCGCCACCGAGACTGAGAGAATAATTGTTTTATAGCGATAAATATTTGTATATGAATGGTGGGAAACCCTAGTGACCTATACATGTCGTGGGTAATCTCGGACCAAGTTCAGCCTGTGATGTTGACAAATAATTATTGTGTGAGCAATGAGAGATCACAATCTTTTACTTGTTGTTACTTTATTTGAATTTATAATTGCGGATTAGACAAAGGTTACATAGGTATAGTCTGTTGCTTTGTTATTACAAATTCCCATTGAAATTAAAAAATGGAATTATTAGCAAGTTGCTTACAGTCCAATAACAATGAAAGGCTAGAAGAATAGCAGAAGAATAAGAGATAGAAGAATAGGTTTTGTATTCTGATATAATGTATTTTATTTCAGGAAAATCCAATAGTAACAGTAAAGCAAGGGAAACTGAAAGGTTCAGTACAAAAGCTAATGGATGGTAGTTCCTATTATAGTTTTAAAGGAATCCCATACGCACAGCCTCCCGTCAGGAAACTCCGATTCCTGGTGAGTAAAAAAGGTATTTTTTATTTGTATATATGATGTTTATTCCATAGGTATTATCTTAGATAATAAGATATCATATTTAAAATGTTTATCAATAAAAATTAACCATGAGTACTGTATAATTTTCTATATAAAATTTAAAACAACAAAACATATTGTTCTTGTATTCGCTGTTGATAGAAGGAAATTGTTAATCTTATACAAATAATATCAATTTAGAGCTTGTTGATCATATAAGATCTGTTATATGAATATGCAGGACTATAATAATATAACCGATTTCCGATCTTTATTAGCTGTGTTTTGTTTAAATTCAATATCAAGCATATAAAACAGGAATGTTTTGATAAATCTATTTTCAATAATAAATGCAACGAAAGTTTTTTTATTGCACTGAATGGCGAGACGAGCACGCCGTTCGCCTGGCAGTAAGCGATACGACCGCTCAAAAATAGTAGCAAAACCAAAACAACACCATGAATTACAAAGCAATGCTTGGCATTCCACTGCGTTCGCCATCCTGAGACATAAGATGTTAAATCTCAATATGTCCAGTAGTTACTCTGGTTACAATGTTCTTCAATCCGAAACAAAACAGTGCATTTACACTGCTGTTTGGCGGGAGAAAGGACATTGCGGTGATACCCAGGCGGCCTCTCACGTATGAAAGTCTTACAACCTACTTTAATGTAATGCATACATAGTTATATTTTATATTGTGTTGTGATTTTCACAAGTTTTCACAATGATAAGATCATATGAGCAAAAATGGGTTTAGTGAATGTTTATGCATATATATTATCTGAAATATAATTTAATTAGGGGCAGGGGTAAAATATAACAAACTTAATTACAAATATAGGTACAATAGTCAATAAAATTTTATTATTTTTTATTTGAAAATACATGTTTAAGACTTTTTTAAATACAATTAATATGCATTAGCTTTGTATTACACGTATTAGCATGTATTATTATGTACTAGCGGCCCGGCCCAGCTTCGCCCGGGTACAAATAGATTTCTGTACATTAATATGTACGTATTATACATATAAACTTACCTCTTGAATCACTCTATCTATTAAAAAAACCGCATCTAAATCCGTTGCGTAGTTTTAAAGATTTAAGCATACAAAGGGACATAGGGACAGAGAAAGCGACTTTGTTTTGTACTATGTAGTGATATTATGTATTAGCATGAAATTGGCTAAGACCGTAAATAGATGCTTTCAATGGCATAATGTGCGAGTTGCAGTCTTTCATTACATCTTCCTGATATTGAGTTTTTAATTGTACCTCATTTAGTACTAGTTTACTAGCGTTTAATCTTTGTGAATATGATGGTAATTGCCAATTTCAGGCTCCATTGCCTCCCAAACCGTGGAACGGAATACGTGAGGCCATTGAACATGGACCAGTCTGTCCGCAGTTTGATATGACTACCACAGAACTAATTGAAGGAAACGAAGATTGCCTATTCCTAAATGTGTACACAAAGTCATTACAGCCAAGCTCAAAGCTTCCCGTCATGGTGTACATTCATGGCGGAGCATTCATGTCAGGTTCAGGAAACAATGACACACATGGCCCAGAATTTCTACTACAACACGATGTTATTCTAGTCACAATGAACTACAGGCTTGAAGTATTGGGTTTCTTATGCTTGGACACCCCTGAAGTCCCTGGAAATGCTGGAATGAAGGATCAAGTAGCTGCTCTGCGTTGGGTTAGGGATAATATTGCTAATTTCGGTGGAGACAAAGATCGAGTAACTATATTTGGCGAGAGCGCTGGATCAGCTGCTATCACTTACCACATGCTGTCACCGATGTCGAAGGGTTTGTTCCATGGTGCAATATCTCAAAGTGGGGTTTGCTTCCAAGACTGGGCTATCGGGAAAGGATCAGTGGAAAGAGCATTCAGGAGCGCCGAAGTCTTGGGAAAGAAAGTGAACAATACTGATGAATTGGTGAAGTTTTTCAGAAGTTTGCCAGCAATCAAATTAACAAAATTAACCACGATCACTAGAACTTCTGATGAAAAATATAGAGGTTTGCCTATGCATTTCGTGCCTGTTGTAGAGAAGAAATTTAATAATGTGGAGGCATTTTTGACGGAAGATCCAATCGATATTGTACTTAGTAAGAAATTTAATAATGTTCCTTTCATAGTCGGTTACAATTCAGCGGAAGGTTTGTTAATGCTTGCAGATCAGTTAAAGAAATCTGAGATTATGAACGCACAACCATCCTATCACGTTCCTAGAGAGATAGCAGAGAAGGTGACTGACGGAAAACTAAAAGAATTCGGTGATAGAATAAAGAAGTATTATGTAGGTGACAAAGATTTTGTAAACGACACTGCCGATGCAATAGTTAATTTGCAAACAGATCTACATTTTGCGTATAATACGCATAGATTTGCTCACTTTTTCATAGGCACTGGTTCACCACTTTATATGTACAGATTTGAGTATGAAACTGATTTAAATATAGTTAAAACTTTCTCTGGAGTAAAGGACAGGAAAGGGGCCTGTCATGCTGACGATCTGTTCTATATATTCTACAATGAGTTCAATAAAGACTATGTCGCGGAACAAGAAAGACTGAGGAAGATTGTATTCGATTTAACTAAATTGTGGGCGGACTTTGCGAAAACTGGGTGAGTTGCATTTTTTAAATATAAAGTTTTATGTATGCATTTGCACGATAAAGTGAAAATAATGTACTTGATGGTTGATCCAGTGTGATACTAGAAAAGAATTCATTGGCATGAATATCTTGCGTGCGACACTGTAGGTTTTTCCATCGACCGCAATATATGGGTTTACGGCATTAGTCTTTACAGGATGTAAATTAATATATCCCTTTCTTGTAATTTCTCATGACGGCAGCGTGTTTACTTAGTAAGTTGATATAATTTAAATGCTCGAATTGTGGTACTGTACCGTTCCGATGACGTAGTTATCTATACTAGTGGTCGCCCAGTGGTCGAAATTCGACCAAATCAAGAAGAGAAAAGTTTTTACCTGTATGATGATGTTGTTATTCTGATAATTCGTGCACATTTAAATGTACGTATCTCTCAAAATCACTTATTTATCCTGAAGTATATGCAATTACTGAAATTGTAAACTACAATAATTGCTTTGAACCAGCAATAGCAAATTATATGTATGTTGTTATTGCAGATTGCTGCTACAGATCTTTCTTTATGCATATAATGATAGTCCGTGTACATTTATTTTTATAAGCGCATTTTTTTTTTTTTTATAAGCGCATGTACATTTATTTAATTATTTGTATAAGCGCTCAGTATTTCACGTAGAATTCGTCAAATAAAACTTTTCTGTTTGACATTCAATAAAACCGCAGTAAGCAAACTTTTCTGTTTGACATGTCAACTATGTCTATAATAAACAAAAAAAAAAACAATTTGACCAAAGAGTATGTACAAATACTTGTGTATGCGTGTGTCAAATTCATGCTGGTTTGTGTAATATTTTATTTATTGATATAATGTACTGTCCCACAAACTTATCTGACCCGGTGAGAGAGTCGCTGTTGTCGAATTTGGTGTTGCCATTAAAAATAGATATAGCAATAAAGTGGGTGAAGTAAGATTTTTCAATTCGATCAATCCACCCATCCATCCATCAGACAAAAGAAGTTCACTGCTGAACATAGGCCTCCCCCAATGATTTCCACAGAGACCTGTTGGAGGCAGCCTGCATCCAGCGACGTCCCGCGACCTTTACCAGGTCGTCGGACCATCTTGTGGGTGGATGTCCTACGCTGCGCTTTCCGCTACTCGATCTTATCGATATTCGATCAATAGTGTCAGGAAAATTAGTGGACCAGTTTCCTTTGCATGTTATTTTTCCTTCCCAAGATTTCTAACAAATCGCTCCCCATACCCATAAACAAGTGTATATATATCAGCCCATATACTATATGTCCCAATGTTGGGAACTGCCCAATTCTACAATCGAGAGTGCCATTGAGGGTGGTTAGGCCATATCATAGGCCATATAGTCCACCATGCTGGCTTAATGCGGGATGGTGGACTTACATACCATAGATATTCTTATAAATCGCTATGTTATGTAGATTTCCTCACTATGAGTTCCTCCACCGTTTTAGTGCGTGTTTATTGACTATCAATACCCACAGGCCACATGACTCCGAAAAGTCAGATTTGTGACCTGGGATTCGAGCCTACGAACACCGTGAACATGTTGGCAGTCGCGTCTGGTCCATTCATCAACAGGCCCCCACGAACGTAACGATAAATTCTAGTTTATTATATGTACTTACATGTATTCTACTAGTACGTACAAAATTTTGTTTATGTGGTATTTATTTTGAAAAGCTGACAACACAGACCTATGGCGGCAACTACGCGTTGATACAATTTTTCTATGGGTATTATTGGTGCTTGAGATGCTTTTCTTCCTTCATGTGGTTTAAGAACTTTATTTCTCATAAGAATTTACATTCACTTACATGAGAAAATTATATTAGGTTATTGTACAAAAATGTAATACCTGAAGTCTAACGTTCCTAGCGTCACTTTATCAAGTTCTCGGCATATTTCACTAGTTTTAAATAATGCAGGAAAAATAAATACATTGAATAAACAACCAATGGCAGATATGTCAGCGACTGGCAGATGGACTGACATTCCAAATGACGTTAATGTTTCCACTTTTGGCCACCGGGCCAGATAACTTTGTGGCTCTATACTTTTTATGCATTATTATTAAAATCTTTTTTTATATTAAATGAGGCAAATAAAACTCATTGTTTGATATATCTATGTCAGAAGAACAAAATGAAAAAGAAAAGATACCATTTGACAACAGAGTATGTATGCGTGTACAAATACTTGTGTATGTATGTGTGTGTGAAATGCATGGTGGTGTGTATAATGTTTTATTTTTTGATTTAATGTACTTTATAAGCATTATTATTGAAAAATATTAGGGTTCTGCACTTCTCCTATACATAAACTATAAGTGTGCCAAATTTTATGCTCCTGCGTCCGCGCAATTTTCGTAAAAAGGGGTCCAAAGTTTTTGCATGACGTATTAATATATCTATTCTTAGAGATCAGAAGCGTAATTAATTTTTAAACACGACACAGATAATATTATTCCACTAATCGACTGTTTAATAAATATTAGAATTAAATCAAACAAAACATTTAAAAATCAGAAAACAAAAATAATTAGCAATCCGTCGCATCCGAGCACCCGCGCGATAAAGTGAGCGAGTGTTGTCGTCTCTTTCAATCGTTACGTCATTGCGTCACGTGATCATGCGATATTCCCGCCTCCTTGGTGGAAATCCTCTAAGACGGCCGTTCCTGACAGCTGAACGTCCTCGTCAGCTTAACAGCTTGTCCGATCTTCGCTTGGTTGGTCCGCTACAGTAGAATCACCATGTCCCAGGTTTACTTCGGTTAGAGTTTCACCTGAAATGGTAGTTAAAGGAATAATTTCGAAAGCATTTTTTTTTTCTTTTGTGATCCCATTAGATCAGGCAGTAATATGCAAGCTGTATCACCGAGTATCATACATGAGTTTGAGACAATATTCATTACTGAAATAATAAAACATCGGGCAAAAAAAAAGCTAAAAAAAAAAGACGGTACTTCCATGATGTCAGGGCAACGAACACCATAATGTCGAAGTGCGAGACAGCCACAATGTTGGGGCTGCGAGCACCACAATGTCGGAGTGCGAGACAGCTTCAATGTCGGAGCTGCGAGCACCACAGTGTCGCGGTGCGAGGCAGCCGCAAAGTCGGAGCTGCGAGCACCATAGTGTCGCGGTGCGAGGCAGCCGCAACGTCGGAGCTGCGAGCACCACAGTGTCGCGGTGCGAGGCAGCCGCAAAGTCGGAGCTGCGAGCACCACAGTGTCGCGGTGCGAGGCAGCCGCAAAGTCGGAGCTGCGAGCACCACAGTGTCGCGGTGCGAGGCAGCCGCAAAGTCGGAGCTGCGAGCACCACAGTGTCGCGGTGCGAGGCAGCCGCAAAGTCGGAGCTGCGAGCACCACAGTGTCGCGGTGCGAGGCAGCCGCAAAGTCGGAGCTGCGAGCACCACAGTGTCGCGGTGCGAGGCAGCCGCAAAGTCGGAGCTGCGAGCACCACAGTGTCGCGGTGCGAGGCAGCCGCAAAGTCGGAGCTGCGAGCACCACAGTGTCGCGGTGCGAGGCAGCCGCAAAGTCGGAGCTGCGAGCACCACAGTGTCGCGGTGCGAGGCAGCCGCAAAGTCGGAGCTGCGAGCACCACAGTGTCGCGGTGCGAGGCAACCGCAATGTCGGAGCTGCGAGCACCACAGTGTCGCGGTGCGAGGCAGCCGCAAAGTCGGAGCTGCGAGCACCACAGTGTCGCGGTGCGAGGCAGCCGCAAAGTCGGAGCTGCGAGCACCACAGTGTCGCGGTGCGAGGCAGCCGCAAAGTCGGAGCTGCGAGCACCACAGTGTCGCGGTGCGAGGCAGCCGCAATGTCGGAGCTGCGAGCACCACAGTGTCGCGGTGCGAGGCAGCCGCAATGTCGGAGCTGCGAGCACCACAGTGTCGCGGTGCGAGGCAGCCGCAAAGTCGGAGCTGCGAGCACCACAGTGTCGCGGTGCGAGGCAGCCGCAAAGTCGGGGCCTCGAGCACCATAATGTCGAGGTGCGAGACAGCTGCAATGTCGGGGCTGCGAGCACCACAATGTCGGGGTGCAATACGAGTACCACAATGTCGGGGTACGGGATAGCCACAATGTCGGGGCTGCGAGCACCACAATGTCGGGGTGCAATACGAGTACCACAATGTCGGGGTACGAGGTAGCCACAATGTCGGGGCTGCGAGCACCGCAATGTCGGGGTGCAATACGAGTACCACAATGTCGGGGTACGGGATAGCCACAATGTCGGGGCTGCGAGCACCACAATGTCGGGGTGCAATACGAGTACCACAATGTCGGGGTACGAGGTAGCCACAATGTCGGGGCTACTAAACTCACCACTACTGAAGAACGCTTCACAAGTCTCCGGTGTCCACTCACCGCGCCGTTCTTCCCATACCAACCAGCCAGCAATTCCAGTAACTTTTTAAACTTTCCATAAAAGATTAAACCATTGGGCACCCTTATTGTTCACTTCTATTCGCAGCATGTTGATAGCCGTCCTAACCAAAGCTTCAGCCTTACTTGGACTCGGCCTAACCTGACCAAGCGCAACAAGTCTGCCCAGGTATTCAAGTTCAGTCCAAAAACGTAGAGTTTTTAATGTTAATTGAAAATCCAAATCCTACGTCTCCATTTTTTTTTAATACCTTACGTATAGTTTCCAAACCTTCACTGATAGAATTGGACATGACCAGTACATCATCTACATAAATAAGCACTTTATCAGTATCCACCAGGTGCTTCAGTTTTAGAGATGATTCCTACATAAACAATAGGTGGATTAGTGAGCCCATATGGCATCTTTAAATATTCGTAATGGCCTTCGGGCGTAACAAATACTGGTTTTACTGATAGTCATTATCCTTCATCGGCACCTTGTCAATACCTCGCATATAACGTTACGTAGAAATCTTATATAAACTAAAGTGCCTTAAAACGGAATCGGATATAAGGGAAATATCTGGACCAGAATCAACTAAAACATCAACTCGCATATTCTGAATAGTACAGACATCACATTATATATCCAGAAAAACTCTGAGCAAAAAAAAAAATTACATTACTGCAGGGTTCTTTTTTCACTTATCTTAAATTCTACTCGTCGTTTAAAAAAAAACAAGTATCGACAGAATGTCCATTATTTTTACAAAACGGACAATACTTTACAGTTTACAGGTTTAGAGTCAGTTTTCATTGAATCACGGAATCATATTAAGAATTCTTTGACCTTTTTGGACTAAGAATCTGTTTATGGCCACATGTGGAATAAACCAATCGATCATACTACTAGGGAGTGTTACGTTTACGTATGTCAGGGTTAATTATGTCTGACGTGCGAGCAGGATTGCTAGTAACGGCAGGTGCACTTTCAGGCTTAAATCAAATCAAATCAAATCAAACTAAAAGTGTAAACTGAGAGAAATTCTACTAGACCTTATGACTGTAGCCTGGCGGTAGTAGCTGCGGCTTTGAATTGAGTTTAACTTTTAACGACATTTTATCGCAAAATTGACCTTGCATATTCTGTGTAGGTAAAGAACTTAGTAGAATTAGTATTCATGACGCCATATAGTACGGTGGCCATGATGGTGGTCTACTTCCGCACACCTCACGTCAACAGTTATGTAAACTGTGATCGAATTTGATTTTTCGATTCTGTAGTAATGTTTAGATCTTACTTGAAATAACGAAGAAAGTGCATCCACAATCCTGTCCGCAACGTCAGCCTCACGCGCCGATTCAACAGACACAGCTTCATCCGTGGCGCGTATCCCAATGCCGGGAACAGAAACCCCGGTAGTTGCTGAAGCCGATGCTGGTGTATCTTTTCCAGTGCAAGGATGCGACGGTAAAGGGTTAAAAGTATACGTTGCCCGTTCCTCTAGAGCATTTACCGATCAAGTATTTCATTTAAACCATCACGGCGAGGGCTGTTTCGGCTCGTATATGAGCTATTCCGACGCCTACATGGATTTTCAGAACAATACGGTCTATTGCGGAGACTTGATTTTCTACATTTTTCACGATTACGGTCTCTTTGCTCACCATCGCGACGGCTATGAGAATTTTTACGATTTTTTTACGTGGTGTGCATTCACAGCTCGACATTTTTATACAACAAGTCGTTTAACTTGCTGAAGGATTTAACGTTGAACAAATAGTTTTAATTATAACTTACGATTGTTAACTTCAAGGCGCACACAAAAACAAAACACTATAGATGGTATTTTTACTTACAGAAATACACCATCCGAAGTAAACTAATTATATACACACAAAACCAACACGTAAGTTATCAAATCACGAATAAAGAAATTCATTAATTAATAAAATGTAATTGTTTACAACGCGAACAACAAAAAAACAAACAAAAACAAAAACGCGGGAAAATGAGAAATTGCAGCTGGAGAGATGGCGCGAACGATCAAAGTCGCGTGTTTTAAACCTATCCCACTTCTGATCTTAGAGATCAGAAGCGTAATTAATTTTTAAACACGACACAGATAATATTATTCCACTAATCGACTGTTTAATAAATATTAGAATTAAATCAAACAAAACATTTAAAAATCAGAAAACAAAAATAATTAGCAATCCGTCGCATCCGAGCACCCGCGCGATAAAGTGAGCGAGTGTTGTCGTCTCTTTCAATCGTTACGTCATTGCGTCACGTGATCATGCGATATTCCCGCCTCCTTGGTGGAAATCCTCTAAGACTATATATATAAAAGAAAGTCGTGTTAGCTACTCCACTTATAACTCAAGAACGGCTGAACTGACTTGGCTGAAAATTGGTGGGGAGGTAGTTTAGAACCAGGAGAAGGACATAGGATACTTTTTATCACGTTCCCGTTTTCCCGAGTTTCTATTAGCTTATTAACATTTTCTCATACAAAATGTTCATGGGTTCGTAACTGTCAAATATTTAATGTTCATCCCGTCGATACGGTAAACTCTTCCCTCAAATTAAAGAACGTATTTAAATGAAGGTTTCGAAACGACAACATAATATATCCACAATATTCGATTAATGGCGTATTTTAGTTTTTAAAGATGTAAATTAATGACATTAATTAAACGAATTGACGTTTAAATTGGTTGTCAAATAATGCATTCAGAAATGTATTTTGTGTAACTAAGGAGAATATATCAAGCTACATAAATAGAGACAATTAAATAAATAATTTGCACACGTGAAAAGTTATATTTACTTATTATCAAGATCGACACACTTTTATCACCAATTTTTACACACTTTCCTTCGCTATAATTCACTGAAAGAAATTAATGTAATATATCGTCTCTGAGTGAGATAGGTCATATTTTGCCTAAATATTGCTTGCAATATTTTTGGAAAAGCAGCATTGTGGATGTGAAATAAGGGATAGAATATTGCATGGATAATCAGAATCACTAAAGTTTTTAATGTCAAAAATTCATAAGGCACACTATTTGGATATGGAGAGACGGGATATAATAGAGTGAGAGGTGCGGGAGAGAACTAGGATAGCTGGCAGATTTAATAGGACGAAGTGTAAATGCACAGTATAAAACCGAATGGATAATGAAGAGAAAGGACGGATCAAGAAGTGACTGAACAGACCGGTTAAGACGGGATTTAGCAGGACAGTAGGATAGCAACATCAAGTGTAGGCATACAAGTTGTTAAATTATTATGCTAAATAATTGAACATAATATGAATCCTATGATAACCAAGGCAAAGCAAAGCGTGGCCAGGTCAGCTATGGTATTGTTTAATTGATTTCAATGAATGTCGTCGGAGTAGTAACACTGTTATAATATCTCCGTAGAAAAATAATGATTTAAATCTGAAGAGATGGGATAGATTAGAATATAAAGTGGATAAATGGGACAGAAGAATAGGTACAGGATGGGATTGGAATTGGATAAGCAGTTTAGACAACGGCTGTCATGTTGATTTTAAATAAAATATGGACTGGAATCTGTATTTGTACCCAGGCGAAGCCGGGCTGGGCCGCTAGTTTACAATAAAATATAATTTTTTTTTCCTAGGTTGGTTATTAAATTGAAATATTATAAATTTACTTATCTATACTCATGCATTTAATCGAAATTCAAAACTATAAAAAAGTAATTCGAAATGCCAGAGATATTAAACTAAAATATTATTATATTCTAAAATGTTTTATTTACTAAATTGATATAGTTTTGTGTAGGTTCTCAGTTTTATACAAATCATTCAATATTATTCATCCTTATATAATGTGGAGTAGTTGTGAACTGTTTGCTGCCCTTGATAAATATTTCTTGGTAAATGCAAGAAAACCCGATGACTAAGGGATTTTCCCGCTGTCGCCTGATTCATACTAGCTGTTAAATGCGCACGATGAATGCTGATTTTCTTCGTTTTCCTTATAGTGAACGTCGTATCTACGTCACTAATAGTAGAAAGAAGACCATTCAGTAAGTATATGTACTCATTTGACTTCGGCGTGGTGAATGTAAATTATTTTTTTAAATGAATAGTGTAGTTTTTTTTTTTAATCTTGCCCGTCATAATGGCGGCATTGCACCTGATGATAAGCGCAAATGCCGCCCGGGCAGAGTATCCATTGGCATCGGACGGCAGTCCCATGCCATGTAGTAGTGCTCTAGTACATTTTTATGATGTCTTCTTGTATACTTGTTTACAGTTTATTAATAAAATAGCAGCGTAACTAATATGGTTTATGATTTGCGAGATCTTGTATTCAGTTGCCAGGGTAGATATCCATTTGTATGTATTATTTTAGTTTCTTAATGATTCATTGGCCGAGACAGAATATTTCTCAGATTCTTTGACCTCAATCTAACGGTCTTTCGCAAAACCACAACGGAAACCATTCTAGTTTGTACTACAAAAACATTATCTTTCACTGATCGCCCCGAAAATATAATAAACTAGCGGTCCGGCCCAGCTTCGCCTGGGTGCATATATTTTTTGATTCCACTCCACACCAAATACATGTTGTATTTGGTAAATACATGTTATTTTTCGTATAAACTCTTGTATACCTAAACTTGACGTAGCTGTCCTACTGTCCGGCTCAATCCCGTCTCATCCGTCTGTTCAGTCTCTTCTCTTTATTATCCATCCCGTCTTACAACGTGCATTTACATTTCGTCCTATTAAATCTGTCAGTTATCCCACCCCTCTCGTACCTTCCACTCTATTATATCCCGGCTCTCCATATACATGTACATATAAAGATTGCCTTATGAAATTTTGACATTAAAAACTTAGCGTTTTTTATTGTCCATCCAATATTCCTTCCCTTATTTCAGCACCAAAATGCTGTTTTTCCAAATAATATTGCACGCCATTGCTTTTTGTTAGTAATAAAGTAATAATAAACATTAAAAAAAAAGCATTGGCCAAATTGGTCCAGGCGTTGTTGAGTTATGCGCTTACCAACACATTTTGCGATTCATTTTTATATTATAGAAGAATATATAGTCCACCCCGCTGGCTTAGTGCGGGTTGGTGGATTTTATTTCAAGTAGAAATTAATCCAAAAAGTCATAGGTGTGCCCTGGGATTTGAACCCGTGACCATCGTAAACTTGTTGGCAGTCGCGTCTAGTACGTTACCATATACAAATTAATAAAACCTTCATACTGCCTTACCAGGTGACGTAAGTAATAAAACAAATATTTAAAAATATAAAACTGCATATCGTTTCGTTATAATGTCTAGATACGGCATCAACGTACCAATATTTTTTTTATTCTTGAGTCTGAAAACAATCTGTATCAGCCCATATACGTCCCACTGCAGGGCACGGGCCTCCTCTACAATCGAGAGTACGATTGAGAGTGGTTAGGCCATATAGTCCACCACGCTGGCCTAGTGCGGTGGTCCACCACGGTGGCCTAAAACGGTGAAGGAAAACATCGTGAGGAAACCTGCATACCATAGCGATTTATAAAAAAATCTATGGTATGTAAGTCCGCCAACCCGCACTGAAAACAATACTAATGAGGAATTTAAATTTGTCCCCTAGCGCATCTAAAAGTATCAATTCAAAAAACAATGCCGTTTATGAAAACGAAAAATTATAATTAGATATATTTTGGTGTACTCTGGCAAAACGCTTCGATAGAGTATACCTTGTTTAAAACTGTTGCAAATATCTCAAAAAATAATGGGCTATTTTGGTAGATATGGACATCGTTTTATTTTACATTTAACAAAATTACGCGCAAGACGCCGTATCTAGATAATATTACACGATGTACACATTTTTTGAATTTTGTTCTATTTCGTTAGCCGTCAATGAAAGACAATGGAAAGATAGATCATTTTACGTTGGATGGTAGTTGAAGCTGGACCGTCTTTTACGTCTCCCGTAAAATAAACAAAGATCATTCTATATTGGCTGGACCCATCACGCTTGAACGATACCCAAAAAATAAGGTTTTTAGTATCTTCCTTAGAAATTTTCCGATTTTTCTCACTCCTGAAACCTTCCCAGGACTTTCACAAATATTTCAAGACCAAAATAAGCCAAATCGGTCCAGTAGTTTTTGAGTTCATCGATGACATACAGACAAACATTAATTTTTATATATATAGATATAAGAGTAAGAAGAACAATATTATATTTTGTTCTAACTAGTGTTATCTCAACCAGTGCCAGTGTACGCCCGGCCTTCCCCATCCTTTATTGTAATGGCTCCTACACACTATGCCGGCGGCCCGGTCGGCGGGTATGCCGCAAATTAGCTTGGCGGCATTACCAGCGGTGTTTGAGCCGACGATAATGCCGTATAAACAAGCCGCCATGCCGTGATGTGCTGTTGGATTGCGCGGGGAGCTAGCAGCATGTTATGCGAAACTTGGACGCCCCCATAATCTCGTTCTTTATTCTTTTCCTAATTTAATGTCATGGTCGCAATGACGATGTTGACGGCTTCTTTGACGATTATAAATAATTAGCAATACAAAGTGTATAATTACCAACATTATACAAGTATGCATAACTGAAATGATGCTGTGCGATATTGTGCCAGGTTTTGCGGCGAATGCCGCCGGCCGGCCTGGGGCCCTACTATATTCAACGAAACGAAGTTCGAACGAACGAACGAACGAAGTTTGTGACGAAACGAATGTACCTACTCTATAAATGTTCGGATTCGTTTTCGAAACCATAGACTAAGTTCGGAGTGAACGAAGAATGGAACAAATTGAATGACAAGTGTCATAGACAATATTATTTCTAGGGTAAAATCATATATGAACTGTAAAAATATGCTCTTGATTATGACGATGTCTTATATTACCGAACTTTTCTACGGTATTTTTAATGTAAAAATTATATAGCCATTGGAGCCATTTATTTTATTGTGAGAACAGTACGTCAAATACTTTGCGTCGACTTTGCAGGTAGTTAAGTTGAAATTGAAATCGATACTTATATTCTATGCGATAAGAACAATCTGGATCTTTGAAAGCCAACAATTTTGTAAATATTTTGTGTACTCGTTCTATGCGTGTATTGTGTATTTGATATTCAGAGCAATACCAATGATAACAAACAAAGCACATATGCAGCATTTGCAAAATTCAAATATTGAATTAACTTAATTTAATAGATTTAGTTTAAAAGGCCTTAAATAATATTTTTTTTTTTTATAAAATTTATGTATTAATACAACAAGCATTTTTAAAATCGTTACGAGGGATGAACAACTTTAGTAAAACCCCACTAGAGATATACTGGAGCGCCCGCACCACTTACTTGGGAACATTTTACGCGATTTCAGCCATGCCCTTTAATTTATGACAATTATTCAAATACATTAGATAGAACATAGTTAATAAGATGTTCCGGTCTTTGAGAATTATAATCATGTTTATTTAAATATTCACAATTTTTTTATAAAATACGAAAATAATTCGTAAGCTTTGGCAACGAAGACCACACACAAGGTCAAAGGAGATGTGCCATCTTGGGCCGTTTTGTGTACGTCTAATACAAATTCTAGAAAAAAATGTGGAATTCAAATAAAATACATTTAGATTTCTTGGACAACAGGGGGCTTTATACAAAAATGTGATTGTTTTAGTACAGAAGCAATATTTTCTTCTATAATCTGTCCTCCATGATGCCTAATTGTCATTTCGTTCAAAAATGCGCGAACCCATTATCTTTAACTTGAATATGTCTTATTTTTAAAACCTCCCTACAAATTATAATTATTGTCTATATTTCTTTTTCTATATTCTTCGCTTTTTAAGAAACGATATATGTTGTTGAAGAAGTCACTTTTATTATTTTATTTATATTACATGATTTTAGTTTAAGAACGAAAATGTTTAACTTGACAGCAATTGCAAAACTCTGTGTTATCTGTCTACGTCTGTGGCCGTTTAATTAATTCGTATTATTTTTTATTATTCGCATACATTTCGCAAATGTGTATTTGCTTCTCTGTATACCTGGCTTTGTTTTATGGATTCTGATTCTCGCATATGATATATCTTGACGTTTAAACGCAATTACTAGTTCGTATTTTGGTGAGTAAACTTATATATTATTATTTAGAATGCCACATGTAAGTAATACTTTTATGTTTTTCTATGTTCATATTTCTCTTCTAACCCACAATTCTGCTTTTCAGCACATCAAAAGTGGCGCTTTGCTTGAATTGCACTTCTGCAATTGTTGTGAAATGGTTGAATTGCACTTCTGCAATCAAAAATTGAAATGGATTCTATCATTTAAAAAAAACTTAGTAACTACATGGGATGCCAATTCACTCTCGTGTAGAGTATGTCAAAACGTTTTATTGCTGAAATGGCAGAACAAGAAGTAAGTATTCTATTTTCTTCATTAACTTGGGAAATGTATGTTTTATGCCAATTAATCAAGGTCAATACAAAGTATGGAGTATTACAAAAGTATTCATGTTAGAGCTGAATTGCATTGTGTCCACAGGACAAGTCTACTAGTACATAAATATGTAAGAAGTGATATTTTATATATTGTTGTTTAAATTGTTAAATGAATTACATTTTCTTTTATTTCCCTCTGGACACTCAAATGATCTTGTGTTATGTAAAATATATTATATTATTATTATTTCCATAATAACAACACTATGTCTGATGGTAAGCACAAATGCCGTCCAGGTGGAATATCTAATGGCATCAGACGACTGTCCCCAGACATTTCATACAATTATCCGGCTGGCCTGCTAAGATGCTTCTTTAAATCATAGGAAGGAGGGAACACATGTGACTGCAAAGAGTTATTTATCCATAATAATTCTTTGATAACTTCAATATTAAATCTTTTTATTTTGTTTTAGCTATCAGAACAAGCAATTATCTGTACAAACTGCTGGCTGCAAATAAATCAAGCTGTAGACAATGAGCAAGATTTTATTCCAACTCCGCCGTAAGAAGATTGTATCAATCTCGATTCTTTTGGACATATATAACCCCCACAAGTGCTTTATGTTGAAAGGAATATAGCTGCACACTGGACAGTGGGTTGCTGTAATCATACCATGATCATACTGTGGTATTTAGCCTTTAGGTTGGGCTAGGCAATATTACAATATCATCGGAGCATCGGCATTGTTCCTAGATGTTTTGACTGGAGATTATTTTTAGGCGAATATAAATAAAAAATATAAAGCAAGATCTGGTTGTACTTTATTGTCCTTAAGTTTTGTTTAATTTTAGTTTTCTTTCATCAATTAATCCTACTTTTTCCTTATGTGTGCTCAGAAATAACCAGTCAGAATTAATGTCAAATACATTATTTGAAAAATAATATCTTAGAACTTATATTATTTATCTAAGAATTTTTGTTAGCTGTGTGTATGTCCTTCAGGCTTCTAAAACAAAAGATAAATATGCATTGATTAAAACTATGAAATGTTTATTCTCATATTATGTTGATCAGTTTACATCAGAAACAGTTATAATTAGTGCATAGAGGGTTTAAGATAAATAAAAATAATGTAATTGTATAAAATATGTTACAACATTATTTCAGATTTAAAATAACATCTATGCAGGTGCTTTAAAAGTGCTTCAACTTGCCTTCCAAAGTATTATCTTCATGTATATACACAGTCAGGTCATAAGTATTGTCACACAGTAAAAACTTTTCTTTTAGAATGCTGGCCACAAAAAAGTTTATTGAATTCTACTTTCGAATTGTTCATGAAAATAAAAATGTATACTTTTTAGAATTTTACTCATTTTTAAATATGGAGTGGACGCTTAAAGAAGACCGTGTTGCAGTTATTGCGTTGCATCGTTGCGGTTACGCGCCAATTCAAATTTTTGACATACTGAAAAATTTGAATATAACCAAAAAATTCGTTTATCGTACCATCAAACGATATAATGAAGACTCTAGTGTAGATGACAGGTCAAGAAGTGGTCGCCCTCGGTCTGTTAGGACTCCAGCAGTGATAAAAGCTGTGAAGGCGCGAATTCAAAGAAATCCCAAACGTAAGCAGAAACTGTTGGCCCTTCAGATGGGGTTAAGCAGAACCACGGTGAAAAGGGTGTTAAATGAAGACTTAGGGCTTTGGGCATATCGAAGAAAAACAGGACATCGTTTGAATGCTCGCCTAATGGACCTGAGACTGAAGAGTTGCCGCGCTTTGTAGAAGCGGTACGCGGGAAAAAAATATCGGAAAATTCTTTTTTTCAGATGAAAAATTTTTTACCGTAGAAGAGAGCTACAACAAACAAAATGATAAGGTGTACGCACACAGTAGTGAAGAAGCGAGCAACTGTATTCCGCGTGTCCAACGAGGTCATTTTCCATCCTCGCTCATGGTATGGTTGGGAGTTTCTTATTGGGGCTTAACAGAGGTACATTTTTGTGAGAAAGGTGTAAAAACGAATGCAGTTGTGTATCAAAATACAGTCCTGATGAACCTTGTGGAACCTGTTTCTCATACCATGTTCAATAACAGGCACTGGGTATTCCAACAAGATTCGGCGCCAGCTCATAGAGCGAAGAGTACACAAGACTGGCTGGCGGCGCGTGAAATCGACTTCATCCGGCACGAAGACTGGCCCTCCTCCAGTCCAGATTTGTATCCGTTAGATTACAAGATATGGCAACACTTGGAGGAAAAGGCGTGCTCAAAGCCTCATCCCAATTTGGAGTCACTCAAGACATCCTTGATTAAGGCAGCCGCCGATATTGACATGGACCTCGTTCGTGCTGCGATAGACAACTGGCCGCGCAGATTGAAGGCCTGTATTCAAAATCACGGAGGTCATTTTGAATAAACTTTACTGTCATACGAATCTATGTTTTGTTAAGTTCATTTTGGTATATAAATGGTTACATAATGAATAAACTTGTTTCAATTATTTTATATTAAACATGTGACAGAATTTATGACCTGACTAGGTATAAACACATTACTGTTGTATGTGTAATTTCTCGAACTCCATTTGTAATGTTCTTAGGAAGCATTAGAAGCAGATGAGTATCAACCTTGAATCATAATAAAAATATTCACAATTAATATAATAAAATGGCATTAGGCAAACAAAATTCAAATACCTTAGAATAACATAAAATTAACATCGAGTAAGACATTTCCAACAGTTTCATTAAAGGGAACATAAAATGACAAAGATTACCATAATCAAATTGATAAATGACTACCTGAAAAAAAAAATTGCACTAGAAAAATATGCACATTAATATTAAGTGAGATTACATTTCCAACAGTTTCGCAAAAGAAAAGATAAAATACTATACTATCAAATTACTTACTAAAAAAGTACTGGAAATTATAAGAAAAAATAGCATTATAAAAACATGAGCATCAAATATCAAGCTAGATTAAATTTCTAAACTTTACATGAAATAAATTATATATAATAACAATACCATTTAAATGCTAAAAAAATACCTGAAATAATAAAAAGTAGCATTAAATGAACATGATCATTAACATCAAGTATGATTATATTTCTAACAGTTTCATAAAAGTAAACACAAAAAGACAAAGATTAATAAAAATCAAATTACAAAAAAATACATTAAATAATAAAAATAAAGTTTTAGAAAATAGAAACCAAAACTGAAATATTGAAACATAAAACTAAGCAATCAAGTTCAAGGTAAATTGCCAATGGTAAATACATGATAAACTGATCGAAATTACAGCTATAGGACATGAGGATTGTATAGAAATACTGGTAACTAAACAAAAGAGGCCAAACAAAGTACTTTGTTTTAAAGAACTACTAAAGTAGAAATAAATTTTAAACATGATCATTTTATTGTACAGAATAAAGAATAAAATAAACTCCTGTATGTTTCTTCATGTCAGTATAATTTTCAAGATCTCTGGACCCTGCAAAAAAAAAAAAGTTAATGTAATCCAAGTTGGTGTACTATACTATTTCTAAAAGATTGCCCTCTCCTAAGTGCTAGTACAGAACCAGTAGTAGGGGGTTCTAATAATAAATTTGGCTGTTGATTTTGATCATTAAGCATTTCAACTTCTGTCAGCTCGGGAAATGAAACTCCATTTTGAATACACAAATTGTGTAAGACACAACAGGCAATTGTGATTTTGCCTGCTGTATCCGGACAATGGTACATTTCCCGAGCTGACAGAAGACAACGAAACCGTCCTTTTAAAATTCCAAAAGTGCGTTCAATTGTGGATCGGGCTCTTTTCTGGATTCTGTTGAAGCGATCTTCGGGGGAATCAGCAGCAGCCTCACCAAACGGTGTTAGAAGATATTCTCTTAAAGGGTATCCAGAGTCTCCTGAAAGTCAAAATATTATAGTTTATACCAAACATATAAAAGGATTTTTATTTAGTAGGTATACTGGCAAACTAGTAATGAAAAGAACACTAGAGTGAACACAACACAAAACAAACTGAATCTTAATGACATTTTACATTTTGATGGATTCAATAAATAATTTTAATTTCATCAAATATATTAGTTCTCACCAAGTAAAAATGCAGTTTCTCCTTGGTGCACAATATTCTCGAAGTGCGTTTTTATATCTGATGCATTCCAAATAAATGCATCATGTGTTGCACCTCCATAAGATGCATCCACATTCAATATATAGTTGTCTGCATCACAAATCTGCAGTAGAAATAAAAAAAATAATATAAGTTTTTTATTACCTATCAGTTTTAAACTAAGAAAAATGAACTAACCATTTGTACATTAATGGAGTGAAATGATTTTCTATTAAGAAATCTTTCTTCATTGGCACTGGGTCGTGTGATTGCCACGTGAGTGCAATCAATGCAGCCAACTACTCCAGGGAACCCATATTGACTATTAAATCTGAGGAAGTAAAATTGCATAAATTACATATCAGCAAGAAATAACAGTGTATATAAGTATAATTTTAAATAGTATATACCTCGATTGAATTCGCGTTCTCTCTTGTCGGTTCTGGGGAAACTTAATATATTTTGCAAATATTCGTGAGGAATTCATTGCTGTGGCGACTTCCCTGATGCACTTGGAGACAGTTTGTTGTGCCATAGGCGCATCAATATTGTTGCCTATTACCCCTTGGTAGCTACCGGTAGCAAAAAAGCTAAGAGCGGTCAAAACCTGCGAAGTAAAACAGTGATTAAAACAATGAGTTAAATGAACAACCTATTTCTAAATTTACAGGGATTTATTACGTACCTTAATAATTGGGTCAATTCCTTTTGCATTTTTCCGTACCGGCAATAGCGGCACAACATCTCTACAAATTTCTTCGAACAGGCTTTTGTTCAACCTATAATTCCTGGTAAATTCTGCGTCTGGTATACTAATATAATTAAATTGGTGTCGCATTTGCTGCCTCTTCCTTTTACGGCTACGCAATTCGCCAGCACTTTCTTCTCTCAGAGCTTCTAAAGCTAAATATATTCTAGCCATATTCAAATTTCAAACAGATTTTTCACCGCAATCAATAACACACGTCTTAACGACGATAGCACCGACGTGGGAAAAGATCTATTTGACAAGTCTATGTTATGACCTTTCGATCGATGTCAAATTCAAATGTTCGTCTCTGACAGTTGCGTTCATTCATTCTTCGTGCGAAGTTGCGAATTTCGTGGTACGTAGTAGGTTACGAAACGAAAAACGTCACGAAGTTTCGAACTTCGTTTCGTTGAATATAGTAGGGCCCCTGGTAGTGCTACCAGAATACTCGTATGGCAAAACCGCTGGCACTGCCGTGGGTATAGTGTGTAGGAGCCTTAAAATTTGCTCTCACAATTTGCTTGGCAATAATAGACGGACCTTTTGCCCTTTGGGCCTTGG
The DNA here is from genome assembly GCA_009982885.2 of Hyles vespertilio. Lineage (NCBI taxonomy): Eukaryota > Metazoa > Arthropoda > Insecta > Lepidoptera > Sphingidae > Hyles > Hyles vespertilio. Next base: position 10,269,416 of record CM042825.1, on the reverse strand, counting down.
CTCAGCTATGTCTAACCTAGACATGTGTTCCCAACGATCACGATCAAAGATTAAATTAATCTTCAATACTTTTTGTATTCATTGGGCTGAATATTTTTTTTCACTAATTTAAATGAACAGCTATAATATAATTATTATGAAACAGGCTAATCCACCCATGTAAAATTTCAAACTTGGTTCAAAGATTCATTTTATTTGGTTTCACTTAATTGACAATATTAATTATTAGCAGTTTTTTGTTCATTATTACCGAATTGCTTTCTAACAACGTTTCAACCACATAGAGTTGTCATTTTGTTCATAATTAAAATATTTCGTTGTATGTGGAGGATGGTAGTTCAATAGATACAAGTAATTAATAAATAAATACACCCGACAGTCACATACATACTACTGACCCCACACTAAGATCGAGTATTGTGTCGTGGGCATCAGGAATTATGAGAGACTTTTCGGTCTCGCAAACACCCAGACCCGAAACGAATATACGTGGTTCAAACAAAAATTTGTCTCGGTGCGGGAATCGAATCCGCGGTCTCCTGTTTCACAGCCGACTTCTTACCAACTGCGCCACGGATACTGTCTTTAGTATAATCGATAAATATTTGTTTCAAGTTATATTTAACAAAACATCGTATACGGAAAAGTTTGAAATAGGCGTGACACAGCTGTCTGTTAACCGATTATTATTACTTAATAAATAACAATTAATAATTATTAAGTTGGTAAATACGAGATCGAGTTCATGTTTGTTTTGAAGAAAATAATATGCATAATTCCACGACATCAATAGCCGTAACATCGGAATATAAGGTCAATGCCAGATAATTATCTAGCTAATTGGGATCTTCCGTAGTATGGGTGTGCTATGTTTATTAATTTCCTTATTTATCTTTTCCAACAAATTAATTATTGTTGATCCTGCTTTTATAACTTTCATTGTCTATTAATATCCTCTTTAACATTTCATAAGACTAGATAATACTACATTGACTGACAGCCTCCGTGGCGCAGTTGGTTAGACGCCGCCTGTGAAACGAGAGGCCGCGGGTTCGATCCCCGCACCGAGAGGAATGTTTGTGCGGCCCACAAATATTTCTTCCTGGTCTGGGTGTTTGTGTGACCGAAAAGTTTCTCGTAGTTCCCGATTCCCACGACACAAGACTCGATCTTAGTGTGGGGTTGACAATATATTATTGAAACAAAACACAAAGAAGTGAACATCGTACGTAATCACGAAATCAGTGATGTATTCCGAGGTGCATATTATTATTTTTTTTATTTTTTTATTGCAATGAATGACGAGACGAGCAAGCCGTTAGCCTGATGGTAAGCGATACGACCGCTCATAAACAGTAGCAACGTTCCACTGCGCTCGTCATCTTGAGACATAAGATGTTAAGTCTCAATATGTCCAGTACTTAGTTACTCTGGCTACAATGTCCTTCAATCCGAAACACAACAGTGCATTTACGCAGTGTTGTTTCACGGGAGAAATAGACATTGCGGTGGTATCTACCCAGATGGCCATATGACATATGAGAGACCTACCACCAGTAACTAATATACGAATTTTCTCTGCCTTTACTGTATGGAACAAACATGGCTAAATGTCAATGTTTCTTTTTATTGCTAAGAATGGCGAGACGAACATGCAGTTCGCCTGATGGTAAGGTATACGATCGCCCATGGACAGTAGCAATGCTTGGCTTTCCACTGCGCTCGCCATCCTTAGACATAGATGTTAAAAGTCTCAATATGTCAAGTGGTCACTTAGGTCACATTTGTTTATTAAATATTTCTTTCCAACCCTACCCAACCCTTGTATAAAGACGGGCTTAATTCCAATGCCATTTTCTTCCAGCCAACTTTAGGATGGTGCAAACATACTATGCGTTATTGTAGTCATATCTTCGTATGTTATATGCTGATGCTTTATTTTTTTAGCAACCCGACACCTGGTAACGGCGGCATCAAATGGAAACCATACTCAATAGTAGGCAAGGAATATTTGGCGTTGAACGAAATTATGTCTCAAAGACATTATGCTGACCAAGACAGAATGGAATTTTGGAACAAATTGTATTGTGAAAGTGGTAGGCCATGCATGACGAAGAGTTGTCTATAAATCAAATTATTTTGACATATATAATAATTTATTAAAGTTTTGTGTGAATATTATTTGTCTTCAAGAAAGTGCCCTCGTGAAGGATAAAAACGGTAACAAATTAATATACAAAACATGAGTACATGCAACAAATTCGCTGGGCTTTACGGTGATTTATTGATTCCGAAGAATTTTTATAGAAAATAAAAATAAATTCACATAAAGTTACAAAATAATACTCAAAATCTATCACAAAAAATAAAATTGTTTCCTTTGTGAAAATTTTATATAATTTTTTTAGAGGTGCGTATTTTGAAAAGTCTATTGTTAATTGTTTAAGCATTAATAAAAATGGGTAAATTATATTTATTAAAAATTAAGTGAAATATATTTTATATTGGTTGTTGTATTCTGTGATCATCTCTAATGAGAACATTGTATTTGTGTGATAAAATATATTTACTTTTTGTATAAAATGTGTTATGATGTACATTATTTCATCAGTTTCTTAATTTTATTACGGTGTACTACTTACGTGCGTGGTGGCCTGTTGGTAAACGGACTAGACGCGAATGCCAACATGTTCACGGTGGTCGCGGGTTCGAATCCCAGGGCACACCTCTGACTTTTCGGAGTCATGTGTGTATTGATAGTCAATCACCACGCACTAAAACGGTGAAGGAAAACATCGTGAGGAAACCTGCATACCACAACGATTTATAAAAAAAAAATCTATGGTATGTAAGTCCGCCAACCCGCACTAGGCCAGCGTGGTGGACTATATGGCCTAACCACTCTCAATCGTACTGTCGATTGTAGAGGAGGCCCGTGCCCTGCAGTGGGACGTATATGGGCTGCTACAGATAGACAGATAGTACTACTTATTAACCTAACAGTCACATACAAAGTCCTAACCCCTCATTAAGATCGAGTCTCATGTCATGGGGTATCAGAAATTACGAGAAAATTTTCGCTCTCACAAACACCCAGACCCCAAACCAATAACTGTGAACCCGAGACCTCCCGTTTCACAGCCGACTTCTAATCAACTACGCCGCGGAGGCTGTCACGTTAAATTAATTAATAGAGACCGGATTATATGCAATTGCATATTATGCATTTGCATATTTTAGTAATTCTCAGCGGTAATAGCATATTTTACCTAAGATCAAGTTATGATGCACATTAAAATATTTTTCACTCACCCTGCGTTTCGAAATGCGACCAAAAATAACAGTCACAAAATATAAGGGTTTAGCTATTGAGGAATAATTGTGACGTTTTTTTTACTGCATTTCGGAACGCAGTCAGTAGCCGCGCGCGTCTTTTGTTTTGACAATTACGATAATAAAATGAAAGAGAAAGAAGAACGTCGCGACTTACAAAAATATTCTAAATGATCGTAGACACAATCATACCACTGAAAATTTAGAAAAATATTTGATTGCTTACGTTTACAAAAATGTTAAATAATTTTAATGTCACATAATGTTACTGTACCTATTATTGCCTATCAAAAAACAATTTACTAATTGTATGTTGATTTTGAAATAAAAAAAATGAATACTTACTCTTCACTTTTGTTTGAGATTCCTAAAATTTTTCATTTAATTTCGCATATTCTGCCAATTTTCGTGCATATTTCAAGCATTTTTCATGCATATTTGCATGCATATAACAAGCTTTTTATGTTGCATATAATCCGGTCTTTATTAATTAAATACTCTGATATGTTGGTGTTAATGTAATTATTTCTGCCATTAGCGCCCACGGGCAGCACGGCTTTAAAGGAATCCTTACAGCCTTATTCATAGACTTTCTTTTGCCTGCAACTCTGACTGAATGGTTACAATATGTATTACAATATATTTATACAATATTATAATATATACAATATATATTTACAATATGTTTTATATACCTATCTACTTAAAAATGAGTAGACACTTCAATAAATAAGGTAGTTCATCCCCATTTGTCCCCTCAAACTGAGAAAATCCTACAACCACGAAAGACGTCACTATTTATTTGAGATTATCCCGGTGGTCCAATTATCTATAGATATATGACAGCCTCCGTGGCGCAGTTGGTTAGACGCCGCCTGTGAAACGAGCGGTTTGATCTCCGCACCGAGAGAAATGATTGTGCGGCCCAAAAATATTTTTTTCGGGTTTGGGTGTTTGTGAGACCGAAAAGTCTCGTAGTTCTATGAGGATATTGGAGTTGTTCACATTTTACTTTGTTGTTATATATAAACTCATTTGGCAAAAAAAACGGGCACCTAAGCAATGAACCATTTCAAATGTTACTATTGGTTTGTTTGATAATTATAGGTAGTTTTCCTTTCACAATTTTGTAAATTAATAAGCAAATAATCGTTTTCGTCAGTATTATCATAAAATTTTGATAAAATTTATGGGTTTTAATGCTAAATTCACTAGTAGTGTATGCTCACTAGTAGTGCATATGCTCGTGAAGTAAAAGTTAACAAAGATTTTTGTTTGTTTTTTCTTTAATAAAGTAAATGCAGATAAATGTTTAGTATCGAGTGTGACCCCCTCTAGCTGAAATCACAGCTTGAATTCGTCTGGGTATGCTAGCGAGGATATCCCGGATACTTGCTTGCGGAATACGTTCCCACTCCGCGGTAATCACATTCTTCAGCTCTCTGATGGTCTGCGGAGCCGGTTGTACTGATCTCACGCGTCGTTTCAGAACGTCCCAGACATGCTCTATAGGATTGAGGTCGGGACTTCGAGCTGGCCAATCCAAACGACGAATGCCGACCTCTTGCACATACGCTTCCACATCGCCAGACCGGTGGGCGCGAGCGTTGTCGTCCATAAAAATTGAGTCTTCGCCTAAAGCGGCTAATGCGGGTTGCGCATGAGGAATTAGAACTTCCGTTATGTATCGATGTCCAGTCAGTGAGCCGTTTTCAATGAAGACTAACTCTGTACGATCCATTGAATTTATTCCTGCCCAAAACATAACAGAGCCTGGGGGCTCTTTATTGTTCTAAATCACACCTTATGGTGGGCCATAAGGTGTGATTTCTTCAAAACAAGCCTCTGCAAAGCGTTCTCCTCGTCTTCGTAGCACTCGCCGACGTCGATCTTCACCGAACAGAGATATCCTGGCTTCATCGGAGAACAATACCCTATTCTAGTCTTCTTGAGTCCATGACTCACAATTTCGAGCAAACCTAAGCCTGGCAACTCTGTACTCACGGAGTAACTTAGGGCCGCGGGCCGGGCGATGACTGCGTATATTGGCCGCGAGAAGCCTCCTCCTGACCGTCCATAGACTAATATGCACATTTCTTAATTCTTCGAGGTTGTTCTTAAGGTCCACATACGAAGACTTGCGATTTCTCAATGCGCGACTCACAAGAAAACGATCATCCCGTGGTTGGGTACATGGTTTTCTTCCAGAACCAGGCTCAATCCTATAGAGCATGTCTGGGACGTTCTGAAACGACGCGTGAGATCAGTACAACCGGCTCCGCAGACCATCAGAGAGCTGAAGAATGTGATTACCGAGGAGTAGGAACGTATTCCGCAAGCAAGTATCCGGGATATCCTCGCTAGCATACCCAGACGAATTCAAGCTGTGATTTCAGCTAGAGGGGGTCACACTCGATACTAAACATTTATCTGCTTTTACTTTATTAAAGAAAAAACAAACAAAAATCTTTGTTAACTTTTACTTCACGAGCATATGCACTACTAGCGAGCATACACTACTAGTGAAGTTTAGCATTAAAACCCATAAATTTTATCAAAATTTTATGATAATACTGACGAAAACGATTATTTGCTTATTAATTTACAAAATTGTGAAAGTAAAACTACCTATAATTATCAAACAAACCAATAGTAACATGATTATGCTTATCCTAGACGAAATCCTCCCCATAATATCCCATATCCTCAACCATTCTATCACGACTGGAATATTCCCGGCTACCTGGAAAGAAGCCCATATTATTCCTATTCCTAAAAAGTCCAATGCTTCTACACTCTCTGAATTCCGACCCATTTCTATTCTCCCTTTCCTTTCCAAAGTCCTTGAGCGCCTGATTCATACTCAAATTAGTGATTTCCTTTCTAAAAATAATCTCCTGAACCCTCTCCAATCGGGGTTTCGTCCTGGGCACAGCACCACCACCACCCTGACTCATGTTACGGACGGCATCAGATCGGGTATGGAGGAAGGCAAGCTGACTGTCTTAGCATTGCTAGACTTCAGCAACGCTTTTAATACTATTGATTTTGATATATTGCTTTGCATGTTATGTTCTCTTAACATATCTCCAACAGCAGTTGAATGGTTTCGTAGTTACCTGTATGGGCGCCGGCAACGCATCTGTGTCGAGGATAGTTATTCCTCGTGGTGCTCCTTATCTGCTGGCGTTCCACAGGGCGGCGTGCTTTCTCCTCTACTCTTTGCTGTTTTTATAAATTCCATATCTATTCAACTTCGCTCCTCCTACCACCTCTACGCAGATGATTTACAAATTTATACTCGGGCATCTTTGGGTAAGATGCACGATGCGATCGCTATAATTAACAGTGACATCCAGCACATCTGTGAATGGAGCAAGACCCATGGGCTGAAAGTTAATCCATTGAAAACACAAGTGATAGTTATCGGCAGCCCAAGAATGACTCTAAAACTAGATAGAGACAAACTACCACCTATCTCTTGTGATGGTACTACCGTCACATATAGTGATAAAGTCAGGAACCTTGGACTATATCTGGACAAGTCCTTCAGCTGGGGTCCGCAACTCCAAGAACTCAGTCGTAAGTTGTTCGCCTCAGCTAGGTCCTTGCGAAGATTACACAATCTTTTACCTGTTGCTACGAAGATTTCACTAGCGCAAACCCTCCTTCTCCCTATCCTTGATTATGCCGATGTCAGCTATCCTGATCTCACCGAGGACCAACTAAATAAACTTGAGCGCCTTCAAAACTTTATTATTAGATTCATATTTGGATTACGCAAATATGACCATGTTTCTGAGTTTCGTACTAAGCTCAAGTGGTTGCCCATACGGCTTCGTCGGAATGCTCACATTCTTTCTCTTCTGTATAATATATTGTTTAATCCTGTCACCCCATCTTATCTTAAAGATCGTTTTGTATTTCTCGATGACTCCCATACAAGATCCCTAAGGTCGTCAGAGAGACTGGAGTTGAGAATGCCTGTGCACTCCACAACTTTTATGGATGGGTCGTTCACCGTCAGAGCAGTCCGATTGTGGAACGCCCTACCGGTTGTGGTAAGACGGGCACAATCACTGCCGTCGTTCAAAAAATGGTTAAGGATCACTACCTTTCTCTTACATTTACAAATTGACGTGGATAACTTTCCTATGTGTATATATGTACTGATGCTCTTATATATTATATATATATATATTTATGTATATTTGTTATATAGATGTATTGATGTATGTATATTTTTATTATTAATTGGTAATTATTTGTATTTCTTATATTTTTCCTTCTTAACTCCTATTCTTTACACTTTAAGACTGCCCTCTATTTATCCGTTTATAAAATCCATCCCATGGTTGTCTGGAAGACATTGCCTTTGAGCGATAAGACCGCCAATTGTACTTTTATGATTGTGATTTTCGTTTTATTTGTATTTTTTTTGTGTGCAATAAAGTGTATAAATAAATAAATAAAATAAAAAAAATAGTAACATTTGAAATGGTTCACTGCTTAGGTGCCCGTTTTTTTGCAAATGACTTTATATATACCGGGTATCTCAAGACTGCTACCGAAAACGAAGCCGGGTGGTAGTTTAAGTGACTACAAACACATTGCAACTAAAATTTTCGCAAAGAAACGCGACAATTATTTTTTATGATTTTTTTAAATATCGTCATTTTTGGGTGGTAAATCCATAGTTTTTGCTAAAATAATTATTTAAACACTTTTATACCTTAGATTGTTTATAAATAAAAGGGTATACACTATTATTTTAGGAAAAAAATACATTTACCACCCAAATATGGTCATAGGAAAAAAATAACAAAAAAAAAAATTGTCGCTCTTTTTTGCAATTTTTTCTATTGCATAACTTCGGTATATACATACAGGGTATATCAAGACTGCTACCGAAAACGAAGCCGGGTGGCAGTTTAAGCGACTTCAGACACAATGCAACAGAAAAAGTTGAAAAAAAAGCGACAATTTTTTTTCTGTTATTTTTTTCCTATGGCCATATTTGGCTGGTAAATACATTTTTTCCTAAAATAATAGTGTATACCCTTTTATTTATAAATACTCTAAGGTATAAAAGAGTTTAAATTATTATTTTAGCAAAAACTATGGATTTACCACCCAAAAATGACGATATTTAAAAAACCATAAAAAATAATTGTCGCGTTTCTTTGCGAAATTTTTGATTGCATTGTGTTTGTAGTCACTAAAACAACCACCCGGCTTCGTTTTCGGTAGCAGTCTTGATATACCCTGTATGTATATACCGAAGTTATGCAATAGAAAAAATTGCAAAAAAGAGCGACAATTTTTTTTTTTGTTATTTTTTTCCTATGACCATATTTGGGTGGTAAATGTATTTTTTTCCTAAAATAATAGTGTATACCCTTTTATTTATAAACAATCTAAGGTATAAAAGTGTTTAAATAATTATTTTAGCAAAAACTATGGATTTACCACCCAAAAATGACGATATTTAAAAAAATCATAAAAATAATTGTCGCGTTTCTTTGCGAAAATTTTAGTTGCAATGTGTTTGTAGTCACTTAAACTACCACCCGGCTTCGTTTTCGGTAGCAGTCTTGAGATACCCGGTATATATAAAGTCATTTGCAAAAAAAACGGGCACCTAAGCAGTGAACCATTTCAAATGTTACTATTTTTTTTATTTTATTTATTTATTTATACACTTTATTGCACACAAAAAAAATACAAATAAAACGAAAATCACAATCATAAAAGTACAATTGGCGGTCTTATCGCTCAAAGGCAATGTCTTCCAGACAACCATGGGATGGATTTTATAAACGGATAAATAGAGGGCAGTCTTAAAGTGTAAAGAATAGGAGTTAAGAAGGAAAAATATAAGAAATACAAATAATTACCAATTAATAATAAAATATACATACATCAATACATCTATATAACAAATATACATAAATATATATATATATATAATATATAAGAGCATCAGTACATATATACACATAGGAAAGTTATCCACGTCAATTTGTAAATGTAAGAGAAAGGTAGTGATCCTTAACCATTTTTTTGAACGACGGCAGTGATTGTGCCCGTCTTACCACAACCGGTAGGGCGTTCCACAATCGGACTGCTCTGACGGTGAACGACCCATCCATAAAAGTTGTGGAGTGCACAGGCATTCTCAACTCCAGTCTCTCTGACGACCTTAGGGATCTTGTATGGGAGTCATCGAGAAATACAAAACGATCTTTAAGATAAGATGGGGTGACAGGATTAAACAATATATTATACAGAAGAGAAAGAATGTGAGCATTCCGACGAAGCCGTATGGGCAACCACTTGAGCTTAGTACGAAACTCAGAAACATGGTCATATTTGCGTAATCCAAATATGAATCTAATAATAAAGTTTTGAAGGCGCTCAAGTTTATTTAGTTGGTCCTCGGTGAGATCAGGATAGCTGACATCGGCATAATCAAGGATAGGGAGAAGGAGGGTTTGCGCTAGTGAAATCTTCGTAGCAACAGGTAAAAGATTGTGTAATCTTCGCAAGGACCTAGCTGAGGCGAACAACTTACGACTGAGTTCTTGGAGTTGCGGACCCCAGCTGAAGGACTTGTCCAGATATAGTCCAAGGTTCCTGACTTTATCACTATATGTGACGGTAGTACCATCACAAGAGATAGGTGGTAGTTTGTCTCTATCTAGTTTTAGAGTCATTCTTGGGCTGCCGATAACTATCACTTGTGTTTTCAATGGATTAACTTTCAGCCCGTGGGTCTTGCTCCATTCACAGATGTGCTGGATGTCACTGTTAATTATAGCGATCGCATCGTGCATCTTACCCAAAGATGCCCGAGTATAAATTTGTAAATCATCTGCGTAGAGGTGGTAGGAGGAGCGAAGTTGAATAGATATGGAATTTATAAAAACAGCAAAGAGTAGAGGAGAAAGCACGCCGCCCTGTGGAACGCCAGCAGATAAGGAGCACCACGAGGAATAACTATCCTCGACACAGATGCGTTGCCGGCGCCCATACAGGTAACTACGAAACCATTCAACTGCTGTTGGAGATATGTTAAGAGAACATAACATGCAAAGCAATATATCAAAATCAATAGTATTAAAAGCGTTGCTGAAGTCTAGCAATGCTAAGACAGTCAGCTTGCCTTCCTCCATACCCGATCTGATGCCGTCCGTAACATGAGTCAGGGTGGTGGTGGTGCTGTGCCCAGGACGAAACCCCGATTGGAGAGGGTTCAGGAGATTATTTTTAGAAAGGAAATCACTAATTTGAGTATGAATCAGGCGCTCAAGGACTTTGGAAAGGAAAGGGAGAATAGAAATGGGTCGGAATTCAGAGAGTGTAGAAGCATTGGACTTTTTAGGAATAGGAATAATATGGGCTTCTTTCCAGGTAGCCGGGAATATTCCAGTCGTGATAGAATGGTTGAGGATATGGGATATTATGGGGAGGATTTCGTCTAGGATAAGCATAATCATGTTACTATTGGTTTGTTTGATAATTATAGGTAGTTTTACTTTCACAATTTTGTAAATTAATAAGCAAATAATCGTTTTCGTCAGTATTATCATAAAATTATGATAAAATTTATGGGTTTTAATGCTAAACTTCACTAGTAGTGTATGCTCGCTAGTAGTGCATATGCTCGTGAAGTAAAAGTTAACAAAGATTTTTGTTTGTTTTTTCTTTAATAAAGTAAAAGCAGATAAATGTTTAGTATCGAGTGTGACCCCCTCTAGCTGAAATCACAGCTTGAATTCGTCTGGGTATGCTAGCGAGGATATCCCGGATACTTGCTTGCGGAATACGTTCCTACTCCTCGGTAATCACATTCTTCAGCTCTCTGATGGTCTGCGGAGCCGGTTGTACTGATCTCACGCGTCGTTTCAGAACGTCCCAGACATGCTCTATAGGATTGAGGTCGGGACTTCGAGCTGGCCAATCCAAACGACGAATGCCGACCTCTTGCACATACGCTTCCACATCGCCAGACCGGTGGGCGCGAGCGTTGTCGTCCATAAAAATTGAGTCTTCGCCTAAAGCGGCTAATGCGGGTTGCGCATGAGGAATTAGAACTTCCGTTATGTATCGATGTCCAGTCAGTGAGCCGTTTTCAATGAAGACTAACTCTGTACGATCCATTGAATTTATTCCTGCCCAAAACATAACAGAGCCTGGGGGCTCTTTATTGTTCTAAATCACACCTTATGTCGCGTTTCTTTGCGAAATTTTTGATTGCATTGTGTTTGTAGTCACTAAAACAACCACCCGGCTTCGTTTTCGGTAGCAGTCTTGAGATACCCGGTATATATATTTATAGGTGTATATATTATATGTGTATTTTGTGTATTTGTATGTTTATTCAACATATATATGTATGTATTATATATGTATGTATGTATATATGTATGTATGTATTATTTATAAAATTAACAATATTATAAATTGTAATACTCGTACACCCGAAGCCCCAACTTTCGTTCTTTTCGTTTATCCATCCCATGGTTGTCTGGCAGAGATTGCTTCAAGCAATAAGACCGCCACTTGTGCATATATTTTATTTCATTTAGTTTTGCCTTTTTATGTATATGGTGTACAATAAAGTGTTAAATAAATAAATAAATAGTTCCTGATACAAACGACACAAGTCTCGGTCTTAGTGTGGGGTAAGGACTATGTAAGTGGCTGTTGGGTGTTTTGTTATTATTATTATTTATCTCCATTTAATTTAACACAGAAATCCCAAATCCTTAAAATTCGTCACTGTTTATCTACGATAAGTAGATGAGATTTTTCTAGTTCTAAGCAGGGACCGAAACCGGTAACCTAAATACCGGTATTTTTTGGTATCAACCGAAAAAAAACCCGGTATTTTTAAAGGTAACCCCTATACGCCAATTCTATTGGATTCCTAGAATTTAACCGGTATCATACCGGTAACCGAAATAAGGGGTTACCTCTATGTTTCATGCGCCGTTCCTTATAAGTCAAAGCGGGGGCAGTGCCTGTGTGTGGTTATACCGCCGTTTGTCTTTACTAAACATAATGGCACTATACCACACATTTATCGTTACTCATTTCATGATTTTTTCAACAGAATTACACACCAAAAAAGAAATAAACCGAATCCAGCGATATTGTGTAAACAAACTGAACGAGACCGCCTTCGAACAGCCTCGTTCAATGTAGAATGTTCGGGGTGCTGGGTGCGTGGTGAATAATACCAGTGATTAGAAAGTAGAAACAGTTTATTCGCACTGAGAAGCAGTGTTGCCAACCCCGATTTAGACTTAAACTGTAAACAAGTTTTCAAAAAGCTGTAGAAAACTGTAAAATAATACTTAAAGAACTGTAAATCTACAGCTTTTTCTTATTTTGTATTATTTAATACTAGCAAAGGTATACTAGTAATCAATAAAACATCATATAAAGTAAGAAAATTATACTTCTGATCATGCAGCAACTTTTAATTGTAACAATTTAACAAAGATATTATCAATCTACAGTATCTCTACTAACACTGCCTCGTTTTCGATTTGCACATCCTCTTGTTTTTCTATTTCATCTTTGTTTTTAAAATCGTTTAAAACTTGCAAATAAATAGATTAAATAACTCGAAAATATCAATTACAATAAAAGAAAGAACATTAATAATCAAATCCGCTATATTTGTGATAAATTGATACCTACAAAAATAAGAAAAATCCATAAGACAGAGGCTTTAAGAAAAATCGTTAGTGATATTTTAGAAGTAAGAAGTACCGAAAAGGTAAGAAGTAGGACTCTACAAAAAGACGTGAGATCCCATCAAAAACATCCTGTAAAAAAATTCCAAGTCTCGCAGCTCAGGTTTTCTACCGCAAAAAGTTGTGAGATGCATGTAATACCAAGTCGATTAATTTATTTAGTCCTTAAGGGACCTTCTATATAAAGTTATTACCATATCAATATTAAAAATAGATCGACTTGGCCAGCAGCATTATGTATAAATTGTACGATACATTATGTTTTCATGCAATGGCCAAGTCGATCCATTTATTTAAAACGTAAAGAATTTTTAATATTGATATGGTAATTACTAACGTAATAACTTTATATAGAAGGTCCCTTAAGGACTAAATTAATTAATCAACTTGGTATTACATGCATCTCACAACTTTTTGCGGTAGAAAACATGAGCTGCGAGACTTGGAATTTTTTACAGGATGTTTTTGATGGGATTACGTATTCCGGTCCTGTAGTGATAGACTCTGCTTAAACCAAGTACGGGCTACGCAGCAAATAAAATAGATGGCGCTAGCATATTAAAGAAAAAACTGTAGATTTGGAGGTCTGAACTAAAAACTGTGAAGATATCGAAAAAACTGTAAATCTACAGTTAAAACTGTAGAGTTGGCTACACTGCTGAGAAGTACGTTTTAAACAGTGACGTAATATACACGTATACCGTGTGTACACGTGCCTATTGGTTTTAGGAAAAAGTTTTTCATATATAAAATGTAGAGGGCATTGCGAACTACATTTTTTGTCATTGAAGTGACGTCATCCGACTTGAAATAATGTGATGCAAAACAGATAAATTCACCTATACTCGAAAATCGAATTCAAGATCAAAAATGTAAACAAACAAATGTCATTGTAAAAGTGACATTTCAGGGTTATGAAACATTTTCTCAAAAACATATTGGGTATAATTTGATTAGTGAATAGATTCGAATGTTGCGAGTACTATGTTTTATTTATTTATATTTATTTTTGAATTTTGAACATTTCTAATGTTTTATTATGCCTTTCGACGTGACCCTTGACTTGGGCCCAAACAAATTCTAATGGGTTTAACTCACAGTGATTTTCAAAGACCATAGTGCGTTTGACTAGGAGCACGAGCGCCAGAAATCTTAGGAACAAAATAGAACAAAAACTTAACAGAAAATGTGAAACCAGCTTCACGGTGTTTTAACTTTATCACATGATGCACATTCATTAAGTTAAGCAACTAAATGAACTAAAGGGAGGTGTCGCGGGCGTCAAAGCGACGTATTTGTAGGTAAGGAGACGAAATTTAAAAAAAAGTTTTATTTCAGTGGCCAAAGGTTACAAATTTCTGCATAATACCTGTAGCATAAAATATTTTCATACCATTTTTTTCACTTACTTAAAAAAAAGTTGAAATTGTAGTTTATGTAAATATGATAACAAATAATTTTTACTTGGCTTTGTTTTATACTTATTTAACGAATGAGAATAATTCCAACCTGTTTTTTTAACGGTTGTGAACAAACTACCATGACAAATTATTTTATTGTAGTGGTAACACTTTTGTTTACATTTTTGATCTCGGATTCCATTTCCGAGTATAAGTTCAAATTTGTTGATAACAAAATCAGAAAACAATTAGGGTAACGTACTAGTCGTTGGACAATACTAGTCAATGGACAGCGCACACTTGCCTTTAAATAATAAGATTATGCCTTAGTTGATTGCTTGCGACATAGCATTGTTGTGTGTATAAAGCATTTGCGTTACTAAATAGAACAGTAGTTTTTTCATAGATGGCAGTGTAAACATGAAAAAAATATTTCGTATCGGTCGTCGCTGGATGCCGGTATTACTTGTGGAATTTAATAGAAAAAATAAGGTAAGTAGACTTTTTGATTCAAAATATTGTAGATCATAGCTTTCGAAATCATAATTTTTGTTTTGAAATAGATCGATTATACCACATTCATAGTTTTCAAGGAATTTCCAGTCATTTCAATCAGTATTTTAGGTTATTTTGAGATGTCCAACAATTGAAACCTAAAAATAACGGAAATCAGTAATTGGACAGCTGTCCAATAACTGTGTTACGGATAAATTAGTTTTGTGATGTATAATATACCTTAATTCCATAGGATTAGAGACCAGAAAGTTAATATTTCATTCTCGTAGTACTATGACTTTGGCTACTAGTTTTTGGACAGCTGTCCAATTACTGTAATTTTAGTGTCCAATGACTGGTTTGTTGCAGATTTAGTTCAAAAATGGCTCCAACGAAGAAGAAAGTCATTCACGATCCAGACCTTATCAATTTAGCCATAAAGGAGGTTGCGGCTGGTAAGGGAAAGGTGCGCGAAGTAGCTAGAAAATATGGGATACCCAAATCAACTTTGCATTTCAAAATGAAAAATCCTGGACACAGAACTTCATTTGGACCACCGCCTGTTTTGACAACTAAAGAAGAAGAGACTCTAGAAAATTGGATGATTTTATTGGGAAAGAAAGGATTTCCATTAAAAAAGGAAGACCTTCAAAGTAGCGTTCAAAAATTTCTACTAGATAATCCTAGACCAAATAGTTTTAAAGACAATTACCCCGGTGCTGGATGGATAAGAGGTTTTTTAAAAAGACACCCAGCTATTGCTACTCGTACCAGCGAAGGAGTTACCCAGTCTAGCGCGTGTGTATCAGAGGCAAATATTAGGAAATGGTTTTCGGAAATCCATCGATACCTAGAAGAAAATAATCTATTAGAAGTTTTAGAAGACCCTAGTAGAATTTTTAATGGAGACGAAAGTGGTTTCCAGTTATGTCCTAAGACAGGAAAAGTCTTAGCTGCCAGAGGTTCTAAGAATGTATACACGATCGATTCTAATAACTCGAAAGAATCTATCACAGTGATGTTCACGTTTGCTGCAAATGGTCAGACCAGTCCACCCATGGTGGTATATAACTATCAAAGAATTCCGCAAAAAGTGGCTGAAAGCGTACCGGAAGGTTGGGGCGTTGGTCGCAGCGAAAGTGGCTGGATGACTAGTGAACTTTTTTTTGAGTATATCGCCAATATATTTCATCCACATTTAGTGAAGATGGGTGTTACTATGCCTGTTATATATTTTCTTGACGGCCACAAGACGCATTTGACATATGAAGTTAGTAAACTTTGCAAAGCGTTGAGTATTGAGATCATCGCATTGTATCCTAATGCCACTCGTATTTTGCAACCGGCAGACGTTGCAGTCTTTAAACCAGTCAAAGCAGCCTGGAAAGATGCATCTCGAATGTGGTTAATGGAAAATCCAAATGAAGTTATTACCAAAGTAAATTTCGCCAAAGTTCTAAACGTGGCTCTTGAGAAAGCTGTAAAACCTAAAACTTTAGTAAATGGATTTAGAGCTTGCGGTTTGTTCCCATTCAACCCGGATGCTATAGATTATAGCAAGTGTTTAGCTACAAATAAACAAGTTGATCAAGAGAACGTTGAAACACTAGCGTCAGAGATTGTTATTACATTGTCAAACTTTGTTGACTTAATGGGTCCTTCAAAAATAGAAGAACTAAGAGCTTGTGAAAATGTTAATGAGCGAGATGAAAATTTTCAACTCTTACACAAACTATACAGCGTTTTAAAATTTAAAAGGCCGACGATTTCAGAGACGTATGAATCTCAATCCGTTCAGGCTTCACAAAGTGAAGATTTGAATCAACTTATTTTACCCACAACAACCATTGATGAAATGAGCAGTATGGTTGATAGTGAAATGAATGGAACATTAAGTACCTTACCACAATCAATGAGACTCAATGATGATCAGCAAACACCTTCAAAAGACCAAACACCACAAATAGAAAATGATGATATTGAAAATAGCCCAGCTTTTAAGATAATAACTGACAGTCTACTCGGAACTTACTTAACCCTACCTAAAACACCTGAAAGGAAAGGAAAGAGAAATACTGTTAGAATGCCCTTTGCAGTTACATCTGACAGTTACAGAAATATGTTCAAAGAGCAAAAGATTAAAAAAGATACGGAACTGCAGAAAAAGGAAGAAAAGAAAAGACTCAGAGAAGAAATTAAATTGAAAAAGGTTAATGATAAAATGAGTAAGAGAAATATAACTGAGAAAAATATTTCTGCTACTAATGCATGTTCAATTTGTGCAAAGGCAACAAAGTCAAACAATCGTCTGACTTGTGATATGTGTTCCCTATTATTTCATGTTAAATGTGTGCCTAAACGACACCAAGAACATGTACCTGACGATATAACTATTGATCTTTTTATTTGTCATAAGTGTTATGTAGAAGACAATGGTGATGATACTTTGGGCGAAGAAATATTGGATGATGAAAACCTTGAACAGGATATTGATTTGGAAGCTAATCTACTATATGATTTATACAGAAAAGATAAAAATAACTAAAAGTTCTTTTGGGTGTTTTTCGTCACCTGTGTTTCGTAATTAGATAGATTTTATGATTATTTTTAAAAGATATTTTAAATATTCTAGACATTAGCTGATTCGGAAGATTTTCCCAACTTAAAACATTTGATTTGTTATAATTTCTATGTAACTGAATGTGATATTCAGACTGATTAAAGTAAGAGATATTGATTTAGTATTATATGCTTTAATTATTTTATAAGATTTCTGTTGAACAAAACCTAGTTTATTGATGGTAAAAGAATATTTTCTGTATGTTTCGTACTTAAATAAAAGTTTTAATGATATCTGATATTGTTTTACTAAAGTTTATTTGTGTTAAATCATTCATTGCCTACCTAGGTACAAGGTAATCTTAAGATTAAGCCTTGTCCAATCACTAGTTAATTGCTGTCCCATAACTCAATTTTGTGTCCAATGACTATGTTTATTGCTAATATAATTTGAGGATATTATTATTTACACTAATAGAAGGATTTCTATGATAACAAAGTATATTTTGTTAAGGACATTCATTACAATACCAAATAAACAGACATTAAAAAATTCAATTAAAATATTGTATTTTTTGCATATTTTTTTTCAAGTTCTTACTCTAAAGTGTCCAACAATTAGTACGTTACCCTACTGCTATTTCATTTGAATTAAAAAAAAGATAAAAACTGAATGTCATGATTACTGTGCAACGGCACGGTACATAATGTACAATTTGTACATTTCGACAAGTTCCAGCTCGAAAACGGTAAGTGTTATAAAAAAATTTTTTAAATAAAAGTTGTAGCTAATTTTGTGACGAACAACTTTCTAATTTACATTATTATAAAAAAATCATTTTTTCCTATCGAAAATAGCGTCGGAAAACTTTTTTGATCCATTAGCGCCCTCTACTTTTTGTATTTCAAGTCGGATGACGTCACTCCAATGACAAAAAATATACTTCGCAATGCCTTCTACATTTTTTGTTCATTTTTCCTAAAAGCAATAGTTTCCAAGAAAAAAGCGTTTTTAAATTTTTTTTTATTTGTTTTTTGAATTTCTCAAAATCAGCAAACAGCGCGACCTTTTTAATTTTTCTGTGACCTCTTGACATGCCCTCCTAACGATTCATTATGTTAAATAGGGGTAGGTCTTTATTCGGAAGGCAATTTACATATTGACTGAACTAATAATTGCGCTTATAATTGTGGTAGTCCGCTGTCACCGCATTTGCCTCGCCGCGGTAGAAACTACGACGCTACGCTATGGTTCCGCCGTTAGTTCCTAGCCTTAAGGGTTGCCATCCTTTGTCAACCAACTGTCGAAGCACTGCGCCCAAGGCAGTATTCTACGCGTTTGGCACAAGGGCGAGTGGGGCAGTTCATGCAGGGAAAAAAAAAGGTCCAAAAGGCTGCAGCGTATTATGCTTTCTTTGCAACTGTCAAAAACTTGTATTTAAGTCTTATGCCCAATTCAACAATGGCGAACCTTTGACTTTTGGTCCGGTTATCATACTCGCACCATCAATCCCGTCTTCTCTAGTTTCACCTTGTCCCAGGTAGTGTATAGAAAACGAAATATAAAAAAGAGGTAGGTATAATAATTACTAAGCAGTATCGAATTATTGGTATTTCTCACACCTATATTGGGTAGAAGTTTCACAAATAAAATCCGATACTAGTTTGACTTAATTTATTGGAATGTAAGTATTGCATTAATTACACGCGCATAACAACAAGATTATAAAAATGGATTTTAATTACTTATAAATACTTTAAAAATAGGTTCATAAACATTTTATGAGCTTAAATTAATAAGATACACAAACCGATATAAAGATATCTCTATATATTTATATAGCAAAATAATTACAATTTATTGTCATTGAAACATCAATGTCAAGATTTTTTTTAAAGTTCGAGTTAAAGTTATAGATGTTACAAAAATCTTAAACTCCTTGTTATTTATTATGTAAAAAAATGTGCCGAGTAAAAGATGTTCATAGTTTTTCAAAATTAAGAAATGAAGTTTAAAACTTTGTTTAATAATGCTATATAACATCATAATCATTTATAATTATGCCGTACTTTGTCTATTGGTACTGTGGCCCCATTACAACGTAGAGGTCTCTGGTTCGACACCCGGTTCGATCAAAGTCAAATTAATTTTGTTCATTCATTATCAGCCCGGAGTCAGGAATTTGTGCCGGATACGGCGATAGACTCGCTCCTATCACATCGTGGGACGGAATGCGGGTGTCCTGGTATGAACTCTGCCTACCCTTTCTGGGGAAAAGACATGGGCTGTGTACATATATTAGTTCTTAAATAATATTAAAGCGGTTGATATCAACCATTATCCAGAGCAAAATAGTAGCAATCCTTGGTATAAATAGTAACAATTATAAAACTGTTTAAAGAACTACCAATATGTTCACGGTGGTCGCGGGTTCGAATCCCAGGGCACACCTCTGACTTTTCGGAGTCATGTGTGTATTGATAGTCAATCTCCACGCACTAAAACGGTGAAGGAAAACATCGTGAGGAAACCTGCATACCATAGCGATTTATAAAAATGTCTATGGTATGTAAGTCCGCCAACCCGCACAAGGCCAGCGTGGTGGACTATATGGCCTAACCACTCTCAATCGTACTCTCGATTGTAGAGGAGGCCCGTGCCCTGCAGTGGGATGTATATGGGCTAATACAGTACAGTACAGTACAACAAAATTAACTTTAAAACATATTTAATCAACAATGATAGTATAGGATATAAACATTAATAATAAAACAAACAAGTAGTTATTCAGACAATATTAACGTAAAATCAATTAAGTGTTTTTGATTAAACTAGGGAAGAAAAAAAAAATTAATAAAATAACTTAACTTTTTTGATAAAAAATAACATTCTTTACAGTTAATAATACATAATCATAAAAATATTACATAATCATATAAAAAAGTAAATATGGGAATAATAAAATAAACTTGTTTTTTTTTTATTTAAGAGCGTATACACCTTGCGCGCAAAGTCAACTATAGGTATTTCTTCGTTAATTTCACGCACACATAAGCGACCAAAACTGTGTGCGTAGAGCTGCCGCGTCGGCTCGCTATACAATCGGCTCAAACAACTTTGATCCGTGCGCTTCAAATATTCAATTGAAATGTAACTGTAATATAATATCATAAAAATATTTTATTTGCATTATAAGTAGACAAATATTACTGTGCAAGCAAAGAATAATACAAATTTTGGATACTAATCATATTTTCGTTATTATTCATTGACTTATAGTGTAACATTGATATCGATGTTATTATTACATTGTTATGTTGCATTCAAATCAGTGTTCAATCAGTAGACACTACGGACGTTTTATTAATCATTTCGTGTTCGAACACATAAATAGTGTTAGGGGCCTTACAACCCCTTACAATTACGAAATATATTTAATTTTATATTACAATACATAACATAATTTAGCCTCGGAATTACGTCCCATTATATTACCTGAAACATAATTTATACTCACTACAAAATCATTGTAGGTAATAAAAATAATTAAATATTTTACTACCAAAGTACTAAGATGTGGTAATCGCATTCCGCGCGTGGCTATTTTTACTACGCGCGGCATAATCGACTGCAGCCAGGCCGGAGCGACGAGCGATACGTCCTCCCTCTAGAAGGCCTTGCGGCGGTCTGATTTGATCCACGTTGGACAGCGTGTTTTATAGTGGTTTTTTAAATATTTGTAGAAAACATGAAAACTAATTTTGTTGAAATATAAAAATGGTAATTTATTGATAAGATGTTCTTCTATTATAATATGCAATTGTTATAAAAAATTATGTACGATAAGTTGGTGAAAAAAAATATGTTCTTGACGAGAGTTTCTGAATAATTTCGCATTGTTAAAATTTTTATTTTTCAGGAACTAAACACAAAAAGATTATTTTTCTCAGCAAAATCCCTCCATAAGGGTCTTATTAGTCTGATAATATTTTTATTTTCATCTTATATTTAGTGGTTAAGGATATCTTAAGCTTCTAAATTGCCATTTAAAGCCTAAATAACGAAACGTGTGTTCAGTAATCCGTATAGTACTCACAAATTATCCATCAATCTATAATGTTTTCCACCAAAATCCCTAGATGACAACCTTTTCTAAAATTAGTAATAATTATTTTTCCTTTAAATTGTTTATTGGTGGCTATTAATTCATTTGAAAAGTCCTGTTTTTAAGCCAAAAAGCGCGTGCAGGGTATAAACGCTCTTAATTGTTTCTTCTGACTTCATTGTCTTGCCAAGGCACACTTCCTTCTTCGCTATTGAAGTACTCTTTGAATGAGTCTCGCGCTCTCGCACTCTCGCTATGGAAGCATTGACATTATAATTTCGTCCCGACATTCGCGATAATGGAATTAAGTTGTTGTGTGGTGTTTCAGGAATATTACATGTAGAGCCCTGTGCGACCATAGAACTCATCATGTTATGCAGTATACAAGCGGACATAACCACCTTGTCTACCACCTGAGGACTTACTGCGATAGGCGAGAAAAATATCCTAAACCGTTGACATAACAAGCCAAATGCATTTTCTGTAGTTCTCCTTGCTCTACATAGTCGATAATTATAAATTCGTTTTTGTATATCTAGGGCTGCGTGATTTTTTGAGTAAGGTTTCATCATATAATTTGACAAAGTAAAAGCGTCATCTCCAATAAAAATATGAGGCAATTCAATATCAGATCCCGGTAATTTATTAGGTGGTGGTATCTGTAACTGTCGATTTTGAATTTTTTCAAATAATTTGGATTTTTTAAATATCCCTGAGTCACCTTCCTCGCCGTAAGATCTAATGTCTACCATTATAAATTTACGGTTTGCATCGACAGCGAGTAAAACAATCGAAAAATAATGTTTATAATTAAAATATAGGGATCCACTATTTTTAGGGCATAAAATACGTATGTATTTACCGTCAATTGCCCCGATACAATTTGGAAAATTCCACAATACCCAATATTCTTGCGCTATTCTTGTGAAGCCCTCCTCAGTGGGTTCTGGAATTTCAACCTCTAAAAATTTTCTGTATATACTTTGTAGTACCTTGGAATAATTTTGCATATCCAGTTATGGCTTATGCGAAATTGAAAACCGAGAGACCGATAACTCTCACCTGTCGCCAGAAACCTGAAAGAAAATTAATATTCAAACGTTGGAGTTTTTAGTTATGTAAACTTTTTGTTTCAGCTGAACAATGTAAACATAAATGGCGTAATATACGCGATAATTATAGAAAAAATCAAAAGAAAAAGATGACTGGAAATGGTGTTTCTGTTTCAAAATATGACGACGAAAGACTTAAATTTATAGATGACAGTTTTGAAGAAAGAAATACAATTTCTAATATCCATTCTGAAATTATTCAAATTGATGACGATGACAATTTGCCTTTCGAAGATGTTGCAACTACGTCTTCAGCACAAATTATCTCGTGTGAACCACGGTCACAAAATGTAAAACATCCTACATCATAAACCGCATTGAAAAAAAAAGGATAGTCTAATAGAGGAGTTTAGAAAAAATCGTGAAGAAAGAAACAAAATTTTAAAAGAAATCACAGACAAAAACAAAAGTCCAGTACATCTATTTTTTCGTAGCATGGCAAATATAGTTTGCCAATTTCCTCAAGATAAAATAGCGCAGATTAGGTCCCAAATTTGCAACTTGGTTAGTGAAACGGAATTATTCATTTTGGCGCAACGAGAGACTCATTATGAATAGAATAACCACACATGTTTAAGTGATTACTTCCGCCCATTAACATTCACAACCTTTGGATTATAAGTATGTTGCTGGTCCATCAATTCGATCTCCAGTGAGACAGGGGTACAGTATCTAGACGAGCTTACCCATTCATGATGTGTCATGACTGTTAACAGCTTGGTTCCCAATCTGTTTTAAAATCAGAATGCCTGAGCATTGTATAAAGACAACAAGAGCCACTGTTGACTATCAGCACAACATGCCAACCCTCTTAATTGTTCTCATGATGTAGTTATGGCCCATCTCCTACAATAAGACGTATATGAGCTTACCTTAACGTTAAACAGAGTTTTTCTTCGGTGCTAATCGAATTATTGCTCTTTCTGGTCCTGTGCGGTATATCAGTTACATCATCTTTGACTGCCATAAAAATTTTGTAAAATATTCGCCTCGAAATTCTAAAATAAGCTATGAATTTTTCTTCACAATCCATCAAATGTTTTTGTATTAAATTTACATAACAAACCTAGGTTTTTCTCTGCAATAATATTGTGTTACGTCTACTTTTGTATTGTTGTAATAACATCATTTCTTCTTCTTCTTCAGCCTCAAATAAATCAAAAATTTCGATGTGGTCCATTTTGTCAATTCTGCTTTTTGGCACCTGTACAATAATCATGTACCGATCGTCTATGATCTATGATCTTATTTTTTTTTCTTTTTCATTGTTTATTGGCGTTTAGCAAGCACACGAGCATGCGAACCGTCTGATGGTAAGCGGTTAACGCTGCTCATGGACCTTCCCAATACCATGAATCCAACGCAGCCTGGTTGCTGCCTACCGTAAGGATAGGACTCCTTTTAAACGTCGTTTGAAAAAGAACAGGTCATAGCGCTCGGAAAACACCGAAGCAGGAAGCATTACATTGAACATGTTAATACTATTAGATTATGAGTATGATTGCTTAATATTTAAATTATAAAATTATACATGTGTTAGACATTGTGTTTACTATATATCTACACTAATATTATAAAGAGGAAAACTTTGTTTGTTTGTTTGTTTGGTTGTAATGAATAGGCTCAAAAACTACTGGACCGATTTTAAAAATTCTTTCACCATTCGAAAGCTACATTATCCACGAGTAACATAGACTATATTTTATTTTGGAAAAAAATAGGGTTCCGTAAGATATTTGGATTTTCCGGACACAAACTGAAGTTACTTATTTTGCGTACGCTGCCTAAACTACAAAAGATAGAACCCTAAAATGTTATAATTGATTGTAGATCTTATAAATATCTACAAAAAAGTCCGCGACACACTGTACCTATCTATGTCGAGTGAGGCACAACAACCACATTTTTATTTAAAAATCTTGAATTTTTTTTTGGACTACATTTAAACGCGTTTATTTTACTCATGCTATTAATCCTTATCAAAATAAATTATTTCATCAATAAGTACAGTTTATGTTGATAATATTTGGTCTTTGAATGATTAAAATTGGACGTTTGGTTTTGAAGTTGTGGTGAAATTAAAATATTACGATTTCTGCTGCACAAAAATTTCATAAGGCAATCTTTATATGTACATGTATATGGAGAGACGGGATATAATAGAGTGGAAGGTACGGGAGAAGGCTGGGATAGCTGACAGATTTGATAGGACGAAATATAAATGCACGTTATAAGACGGGATGGATAATAAAGAGAAAGGACGGGATGGATTGGGAAGAGACTGAACAGACGGATGAGACGGGATTGAGCCGGACAGTAGGACAGCTACGTCAAGTTTAGGTATACAAGAGTTGATACGAAAAATAAAATGTATTTGGTGTGGAGTGGAATCAAAAAATATATGCACCCAGACGAAGCTGGGCCGGGCCGCTAGTTGTTCATATTTTAGTTGTAGTTCTCAATTACGCCACACCTCAATATATTTTTGATAATCTGTAAGTGCCTATTGGCAGATAGAGGATGTGCATGACGATAGCTTTGCCACCTGGTTGGTAGTGAATATTCCTATGGACAATTCGATCTTTTAGTGGACGAATGAATGACATTAACACTTCACTATATTATTATACTTCGCGGTTATTGTTTAGTTATGCTTATATATTCTTGAAAATATGGGGGTATAAAAATAAACAATATGATTTGTAACACAGTTATTTGTATGGGGTCTGGGTATTGAGAAACTGAAAAGGCTGTCATAGTTTCGGATACCCACGCCACAAGACTCGATGTTACTGTGGGGTTAGAACTATGTATGTGACTGTTGGGTGTGTTATTATTATTTATATTATTAAAATTATCAAAATCAATAATGTAGAGTTTTATAATTACTCGATGGTCAAACGATGTCATGATAAGCATGTTGTTTTCATAAAATAGATTCTACCCATTACTTACCATTTACTTTTACATTATCATAATCAACCCAGTTAGTAGTCACTGAGCCTTGAAACATTGGATTGTGTGAACAATAATGTGAAGTAATTAAAAAGAATTGAACAAATAAACGACGTTTTAAAATTATCACTATATCAATGTACAGATGTCTCTATTATTTTTGGATAGACATGCCTTGCATTTGTAAATTTTACCCGCAATTTTTTAATTATTGCTGTAAACCTGAAATGAGTAGAAATTGAACTGAAATAATAAAGATAGAGAATTTCAAAAACCTAGAGACCGATACAAAAGGCGAAACCATATTCAATATATTGGAAAAGTTTTGCGATGAGAAAGAGATTCCTTTGAAAAATATTATTTCAGTTGCTACGGATGGCGCTCCGGCTATGACAGGGTGCCAGCCAAGCCTTTAGGCTTCATAGCGTACTTAAAAAATAAAATTCCAGATGTCCTTGGTGTACATTGCGTTATTCATAGACAACATTTAGTTGCTAGAAACATAAGTGAAAAACTATTTCAATCACTGCAATATGTCATCAAGGCAGTCAATAAAATCCGCAACAGCTCTTTGAATGATAGATTATTTCATCAGCTTTGTGTTATAGGTCTACCGGAATCTCATGGCATAAAATTAAAAACAATGATTTTTATATGGCAATACCATCAGTCAACAGCTGTTTCAAAACTTGAGTTCTGTTCCTTAACGAAAATATATAAATTAGTTCTACGATCACAAGTGCGACACATTGTTTACAAGGTTTATCGCCAGATCCGTGAATAAATTGGCCAAATTTATACAAAATCGTCGATTTTAAAATCGACGTCGTTTTAACAAATAATTCGGAGTGAATAATATAATATATATTTGGTCAGGGATGCTCTTATCTAGCGGTCATGGCCTGCCCTAATATAGATGCTACGAGTACGCGACCTCGGCCCCCGAGCTACTGCAGTCACCTTAACTTCCCGTCCGTGACTGCAGTATCCACTCCCTCAGGCCATCCTTTACCCACAAATCCTATTTCCTTTCCCCGGTTAATGGTGGGCAGCAGCGTCATTAACGCCAGTCCCCTACTGCGCTCGCCAACCCGCCTGCCAAGCGTGGCGAGTATTGGCAAATACCCCCCTTAATGGCGATACAAATTGAGACCAGGCCCCCAGTCCCCGGCAGCCCCACTATTCCTGGCTATGGTAGCGGTCAAGGTTACGGTGGGGCAGGGGGTGCTAAGAATCCCCGGGTTGGCCCCGGCTACCACCCCCGACGACGACTGGCCCTGGTAACACACAACATACGCACATTGAGGACAGACGAGAAGATTGTCGAACTGGAAGAAGAATTGAGCAGGTTACACTGGGACATTCTGGGGTTATCGGAAGTCCGAAGAATCGGGGAGGATACGATAACCCTGAAGTCTGGTAACCTGCTCTTCTACCGGGGGGACGACCAACAGTCCCGAGGAGGTGTCGGATTTCTCGTCCACAAGTCTCTCATCAACAACATCGTATCCATCGAAAGTGTGTCGAACAGGGTAGTATACCTTATACTCAGAATATCTAAAAGATATTCGTTGAAGGTCATACAGGTATACGCGCCGACCTCGACACACCCAGATGAAGAAGTGGAGGAAATGTATGAGGGCATAAGTCGGGCCATACATACTTCCAAAACCTACTTCAATGTTGTTATGGGAGACTTCAACGCAAAGTTGGGCAAGGGAAGCGATACAGAGTTGAAAGTGGGGCAATTTGGACATGGGCAACGGAACCTCAGGGGTCAGAGGCTGGCCGACTTTCTGGAGAAAGAGGGACTCTTTGCGATGAACTCTTTTTTCCAGAAGCCGCCTCACAGGAAATGGAGCTGGCTGAGTCCTGATGGTTCTACGAGAAACGAGATAGATTTCATCTTGACGACGAATAGACGGATATTCAGAGATGTCTCTGTGATCAACAGGGTGAAAACCGGCAGTGATCACCGAATGGTTAGGGGCACACTGAATATCAATGTCCAATCGGAAAGGCGTCGCTTGATGAAATCTACGCTCCGACCTACTCGCGCCCATATCCAAAACCCCGAGAGCTTTCAACTCGAGCTGACAAATCGCTTTGATTGTCTAGGAGAAAACCTTGCAGTGGACGAGCTAAACAGCGGGTTGGTAGAAGCTGTCCATACGGTGGGATCTAAGTATTTTAGACCTCGCCGTAGAGATAGACCACAAAGTGTTTGCAAGAGACTTGTCTATTGGGCAATGTCAGTTGTCTAGGCTGAAGACGGAAGACGGCCGCGTGGTATCGACGAGGGCAGAGGTATTAAGGGAGATCGAGAGGTTCTACGGACAGCTTTACACCTCGGTTGCTGCTGTTAGCTCGGCCGAAGACCCAAGAGCCGAGTTGATCCGACACTTTAGCGATGATATCCCGGACATCAGCCTGTGTGAGATTGAGATGGCCCTGAAGCAACTTAAAAACAACAAGGCGCCGGGCGAGGACGGAATAACTTCAGAGCTTCTGAAAGCGGGCGGTACGCCGATACTGAAAGTCCTTCAGAGGCTCTTCAATTCCGTTCTCCTCGAGGGCTCAACGCTAGAGGCATGGAGCGGGAGCGTGGTGGTACTGTTCTTCAAAAAAGGTGATAACACATTGCTGAAGAACTACAGGCCCATCTCGCTCCTGAGCCGTGTCTATAAGTTGTTTTCGAGGGTCATCACAAATCGTCTCGAACGCAGGTTTGATGACTTCCAGCCTCCCGAACAAGCCGGTTTCCGAAAAGGCTTTAGCACCATAGACTACATCCATACGCTTTGGCAAGTTATACAAAAAACCGAGGAATATAACTTGCCGCTTTGTTTAGCGTTTGTGGACTATGAGAAAGCCTTTGATTCGATCGAGACTTGGGCTGTGCTACAGTCTCTCCAGAGGTGCCATATCGACTATCAGTACATCGAAGTGTTGAAGTGTATATACAACAACGCCACCATGTCGGTCCGAGTACAAGATCAGAGTACGAAGGCTATTCCACTACAGAGAGGCGTGAGACAGGGAGATGTCATATCTCCGAAACTATTCACTGCCGCGCTGGAAAATGCCTTCAAGCTCTTGCAGTGGAAAGGATTCGGCATCAACATCAACGGCGAGTATATCACTCACCTTCGGTTTGCCGACGATATTGTAGTCTTGGCTGAATCGCTGGAAGACCTTAGCACTATGCTCGAAGACCTCAATCGAGTCTCCCAACAGGTGGGTCTTAAAATGAACATGGACAAAACGAAGATCATGTCGAATGTCCATGTTGTGCCCACCCCCATCGGTGTTGGGGGCTCGACTCTTGAAGTTGTAGACGAATATGTCTATTTAGGACAAGTGGTCCGGTTAGGCAGGTCCAACTTCGAGAGAGAGGTCAATCGGCGAATCCAACTCGGTTGGGCAGCGTTCGGGAAACTACGCGACGTCTTCTCGTCCAATATAATTCAGTGCCTTAAATCGAAAGTCTTCGATAGTTGTGTGTTGTCAGTGATGACTTACGGCACCGAGACGTGGCCTCTCACTATGGGCCTTATTAGGAAGCTCAAAGTCACTCAACGAGCTATGGAGAGGGCTATGCTCGGGGTTTCCCTACGAGATCGAATCAGAAATGAGGAGATCCGTAGGAGAACTAAAATAACCGACATAGCCCACCGGATTAGCAAGTTGAAGTGGCAATGGTCAGGGCACATAGCGCGGAGATCTGATGACCGATGGGGTCGGAAAGTGCTCGAATGGAGGCCGCGTATCGGAAAGCGCAGCGTAGGACGTCCACCCACAAGATGGTCCGACGACCTGGTAAAGGTCGCGGGACGTCGCTGGATGCAGGCTGCCTCCAACAGGTCTCTGTGGAAATCATTGGGGGAGGCCTATGTTCAGCAGTGGACTTCCTTTGGCTGATGGATGGATGGATGGAATAATATAAGTCAATGGAGTGAATAGTTTTGATACTTCATGTTTTTTGGTTAGTTTTAGATTTGTACATGTGTTATATCGTATTTACTTTGTTATCATGTTTTGAAACTAAACAGTAATGGATTGAATACCTATTTTCAGGAGTTTCCAGAGTTTTTAGATAAGGAACGGTTTATTATTAATACTTTATCTTCATAGTCTTCATCAGAAGATTTACAGGAAGAGTATTTAGAAGTAAGCTCTGCCTAAAGTGTTGATGAAATAAAGAAGAGTGAAAATATAATTATACGTTTTTTATTTTACAATCTTGCATCTTTCATATAACATTTTTGGAATCTAATATTTATGTAAATAAAAACGACTCATAATCAAACTACGTACAATTTAGAAATTGAAAGTTGTTAGATTAAGTGAGAACTAATAAGAAGAGAGCATTAA
Source organism: Hyles vespertilio (assembly GCA_009982885.2). Taxonomy (NCBI): domain Eukaryota; kingdom Metazoa; phylum Arthropoda; class Insecta; order Lepidoptera; family Sphingidae; genus Hyles; species Hyles vespertilio. The sequence goes on along the minus strand of CM042825.1, from coordinate 10,239,315 downwards.
AACGAAACTGGTGGCTTGGTAGCGGTACCGTCATTTTTATCTACGTTTTGGAAATACCAGCGTTCCCTCTATATTATACATACCCGTAAGGCACGTATTTATATTGTAATTTGACAGCCTTTTAAAATGACAGCCTCCGTGGCGCAGTTGGTTAGACGCCGCCTGTGAAACGAGAGGCCGCGGGTTCGATCCCCGCACCGAGTGAAATGTTTGTGCGGCCCACAAATATTTCTTCCGGGTTTGGGTGTTTGTGAGACCGAAAAGTCTCTTGTAGTTCCTGATACCCACGGCACAAGACTCAATCTTAGTGTAGGGTCAGGACTATGTATGTGACTGTTCCAAGTCATTTTAATGTTTAAATAACCTATATATTTATACTTAAAACATTATTTACTTTTTTACAAAGTTTTACTAAAAAAAATCATGTTAATTTGAAATAATAATAAATTACAATTATTGAAAGTATTAAAATATGTTCATCCAATTACCCCAGTGTTGCGATACGCAAATTCAAATTTCCGAAAATGCCATGAGATTCTGGTAGACCTATACTAATGACGAGGATTTCTACCGTTTGTTGTTTCGTACTGAAGTTCGTTGGCTATCAAAAGGCAATTGTCTGACTCGATTTTACAACCTGTTTGACTCTGTTATAGAGTTCTTGGAAACTAAAGATACAGAATTGCACGAAAAGCTCATAACATCAAAGAATGATATAGCTTACATGACAGACCTGTATAAATTGTTCAACGACATGAATCTCCAACTGCAAGGCTATAAACTAAATTTAATTAAAACAAAAACGTCGTTGCAGCTTTCGCAGTCAAACTGCTTCTACAAAAAAAAAACCGGGCAGACGTGAGTTTCACAATTTTCCGAATTTATCAGTATCATGCAGTAACGACGAATTGTTTGCCTACTGCCAACATTTGGAAAACCTCCACATTGACTTCACCGAACGATACCAGGACATTTTGAACTTGGAAATACCAGACTGGGTGTTGGATCCGTTTTCAAATGTTAACACAGCAATGTCGCCTCAGCTGGAAGAAGAACTTATAGAATTGACAACAAACGAGGAAATAAAAATCAAGTTCAAAAATGGTTACCAAGAATTTTGGCTACAAAAACCGATCCCGCAATTGTACCCTGGATTGTGATCAATCGTTCAACGGTTCTTGATAGCATTCCCATCGTCATATTTGTGTGAACGTGGATTTGGTGCTGTGACAACATTGCTTAATAAAAAGAGAAATCGTTTGCTTGTTACCGAACGTGGCGACTTGCGACTGTTCTTGAGTAAATTGGAACCTGATTTCAACAAACGTATTAAACGGCATTAGATTCATCCTTCGCATTAGTTTTTATATGAGGATCGATTATTTTAGTTTTATTTTTAATAAAAGATAATCTGTTTTAATACTATAAAGTTGCGTTTCAATAATCATTCTTATTGGCAGGTGGAGCCCGTAAGAGTTAACTTGAGACCTAAGCGCCGTTGTATGTTACCTACTGCGCTCAAGTTTCAAGTTGCGGGTTATAGTAAAAGTTTCGTTTAGAATTCTCCGTTAATATTCATATATAGGTCACAATAATTAATTAAATTAATTTGAAGTTATAGTGGTTTTTAAATAGGTGAAAAAATGGGGGCACTAAAAAAATATTTATTCTCAAAGTGGGCAGTAGACAAAATAAGTTTGGGAACCACTGCTTTGGAGTATCATGTATGTATGCATAGCAATTAAACCAACATTACTGTATTTCTGAATCAGGTGTTGTGTACTATATAAACTGTAATTGTAACGTTCACATATTATAATAAAAACAAGTGCGCTAAGGATCAGTAATCATAAAATGTTGTTGCATCTTGTGGTATTGATAATCTCTCTGTGGGTTGTCTACGTGCGATACAAAAATCGAAGAATAATTCAGCTGTCTAATTCTTTGAAAAATGATTACAAAGCAATACCTTTGATTGGACACTCTCACTTGTTTTTTGGAAATGGTGAAGGTATGGTAACAACATGTTATTAATATGTTGATGTTCTTATTTATACAAGTTGTTAATTAGCATTTGTTCCATATCGCATCAGTAAATGGCTAAAATTAAAACATTCTAGAATTAATTCCACTTTTTTTAAAAACAATAACTTTGTAATAATATTTTTTACATTTAAAGTAAATTAATGTAATAAAATGCATGAGAGCCTAAATGGCGAAGGACAGGGTCCAATGAAGAAAAAGGGAAGCCGTTGCCTAGCAGTTGGACACTATATAGGCTACCAAAAATGTAATTAAATTGCAAAATTAATTATATTCAATTACATTCTAATTGTTCGATGGTTTTGCGTCTTGCCATCACATATATTTTTATAATTCTTTCACTAATAAAAAGCGTGCAATATTAACGCTATTACATTAAGTGGTCGTTTTTGCCCGTATTTGTCGCAAAATTACATTTTACTTCCATATTTTGTTGTAGTCACAATTGTAGCTGATGCAGTATTAGAACTTTATGTCAGGCTCTCTAATAACTTGTTTTTTTTTTGTTTTTGTTAGATATTCTGGTACACCTAAGTACATCTTTTTGATATATACAGGGTATATCAAGACTGCTGCCGAAAACAAAGCTGGGTGGTAGTTTTAGTGACTTCAGACACAATGCAACTAAATTTTGGGCAAAAAATGTAGATTTTTTTTTTTCTATCGTCGTATTACAAAGTTTTTTCTTTGATAATAGTATACACCCTTTTATTTTTAAAGACCCTACGGTACGCAAGGCTTTAAGTTATTATTTTAGCAAAAACTATGAATTTACCACCCAAACTCGACGATATTTAAAAAAATAATTAAAAAAAATTGTCGCGTTTCTTTGCGAATTTTTTTGTTACATCGTGTTTGTAGTCACTAAAACTACCACCCGATTTCGTTTTCAGTAGCACTCTTCATATACCCGGTATATTGTCTCAGTTTTATGTAATATTTAGAACTGGTTTACCCGCGAATATTATATTCTCTGTTCATTTACAAGATTATATTAATTTATGGCTTATAGCTATATGGCTTGTGTTATTATTAGTATCGATGACCATCTTTTAAAATAGTTTCGAAGGACATACCAGTTTTAAATTGTGTTGGTTCGAGTGATTTGTATTTTTTTTAAATGAATGTAAAATGTAAAGTATTATGATTAAGACTTACGATTGTTTTAATCAAATCAAGTGTCTGACTTTATAAATCAAGAGCTCGTAGTCGCCAGACTTTCGTCATTTTGTAAAATTGAAAGATTGTGCGCATGCCTCCAAAACAGGTATCAGCTATTATAAAAATACGATGGTGGTGGCTTTGGAAGTTACCAACTTCAAAGTGTTTGGCAAAATATAAGACCGATCAAATGTATCTGACTACCAAGAAAACACCTTGGAAAGGCAAAAAAATATTTTTAGAAAACATGTTTATGTGTTTTAGTCCGCATGGCAGCATTCCAGTTACTCGGTCGACAGGCGATTAAACATGGCGGCATGACGAACCTGTGGGCTGCGGGCCACTTGTATGTCGGTACGTATGCACTTAGAAGAGCAGAACTGAATTAGACTATTATGCAATGATTATTATATTAGGCCACTTGACGTCCACTGCTGAACCAAAATTCAGTTCCAAATTAATATTTTATGAAGTCTTATTTTATAATCCAACTCATTATACTTTAATTACGACCCTAAGTTCTTGATTCTTCTGTCTTCTGTATCAGCCCATATACGTCCCACTGCAGGGCACGGGCCTACTCTACAATCGAGAATACGATTGAGAGTGGTTAGGCCATATAGTCCACCACGCTGGCCTAGTGCGGGTTGGCGGACTTAACATACCATAGAAATTTCTTGATTACCTAAAGTAAAATATATTATACATTAAATTGCTTACTATTATATATCCGAAGTAAAGGCTGCGTGTCTTTAGTGTCCCAGTAAAAACATATTATTAAGTTTGATTTGTCACACAGGTTTCTTTTACGCAATACGATAATAAATATCTACGAATTATATTTCATGAATAATTTCAGTTGTAGCGGATCCCGAAGTGCTTGATTTGGTCATGAAGAGCTCTTTAGAGAAAGATCAGATCATGCAGTTTGTACGTAACCTTATTGGAAATGGCAGTATTTTTGCAGCAGGTAGGTAGTTTTTCATTTTAAAAAAGCTACATACCTATGTAACGGACATTTGGTCCTTTACAAAGGCAAATGTTGCAAAGAGTATATCATGAGAATTTTGCGAAAATTTTGCTTTTACAATATTCAGGTTCCCAACTTACTTTGTTCTATCTGTCACGGACATTTTATATTGTGCAGGAATTGAACCTATGATTTTTCTTACACTTCTAGTGTACAAACCAAGTTCGTCATGGAGCGTTTTACTATCGAATTTCAGCGTTAGTATGAGCGATAATATTTCATATAAATTCAACCATAATATAAGCAAAATAATAATTAAGTGTAGTAAAAAAATGTTTTCTAAATAAAAATCCTATTTTGATACCGTCAGAATTAATACGAATGACTTTCAGAAGATAAATATGATTAACATGTTATATTTTAGAAAATATATATTGTTTTAGTATCAATATGGCGGCCGCGGCGCAAGATTCTCGCTCCAACATTCAGTGTAAAGAACCTCAGTCAGTTTATGAAAATATTTTCCCGACAAAGCAGTATTATGATTGAACAACTGGAGAAAGCAGCAGGCAACGGACCCTTCTCTATTTGGAAATATGTTACCACGTATACCATGGATTCTGTATGTGGTGAGTGTGAACTTCAATTTTATCACTTTAGGTTAAACGCAATAAATAGAACTGTAAAGCAAATTAGGTTTTTGAAATTCGTTTTTTAAACACCTACGTTTCGCCTTGTATGTTCCGAAACGAACCGAAACAGACGAATAAAAACAACATGCAACCGTGCAGTATTTCGTTCGGTGAGTGAGGTTACTAGAGACATAAATCAGCCCTGTGGGTGGTGTTGGGTATTGGAAACTCCGTTATAATGAGATGTAATAAATTACTTTGTAAATAAGTATAGAATATGTACAGTCAGCGACAAAAGTCGTTGAACACATTCAAAACGCCAAAAGTCTTGCACACATGAAGCAACAGAAGTGGTTGAGCAGGGTCGTCCACAAAAATTCGTGAACACCTTAAGGTTACAAAAGTTTCTGAACAACAAAAGCAACAAAATTCCTGAACACGCAAATTGTACATAAGTTAGTATTTTTTTTGATATCTTTGTATTGCGCACGCCCACCGACTTCGATATGAACCAGTTAGCTGTTAACTATCTGGCGAATTTCCGTGACAACTCATAACTATATTCAATGTAGTTTTCTCAAAATATTCCTAAAGCCACAACGCGTGTTTTATATCAATGGAGACAGTTAAAAATAATAATTATTAGTCAGAATGGAAAATACTTTTTCAAAAGTTTCTGAGCGACAAAATACCTGAACACACCAATGGTACATAAGTTTCTGAACATCTATAAAAAGCAAGTTTGCCGCAGATGTGTTCAGCTACTTTTGTCGCTTTGTTATACATTCATTGTAATGTGTTATTTCATAATTTGTAATTTTTGCTTTTCTCTGCATTGACTTATTGTTTTCTGTTTTTGTGAAATAATATTTATTTATGAGAAGTTTTAAGCGTGTTTTATATCAGTGGCGTAAATAAATAATAATTATTGTTAGATTCAGAAAGAAAATAGTGGCAGCATTTTTGAACTTTTTAAATTCAATTGGGTTCAGAATACATATCTGAGAGATCCGCTCCGATATTCTAAATTGAAGTCATTTTTTACGTTTTAGTTATTGGTCCGATTAGTTTCAAAATCAATATCCGACTGGGTTCTTTGCTCCGATATTCAAAATTGTAAGATCAATGGAAAACGATACGTACGATTTAGACAATAATAGGTCCACATAAAAACAAGAGTACATAAAAACTCAAGAAGTTTAATAATTTATCGTATATGTTATATTAAATATTGATTATTTACATAAATTCAACACTTGCATTTTAAAAAGATTTTTTTTTATGATGGCCTGGCATTGTGGTGGCATTGCACCTGATGGAAAGTGCCAATGCCGCCCAGGCAGAGTATCCATTGGCATCGGACGGCAGTCCCATGCCAATGAAAACAATTATGCCGGCCTGCTTAGGTGCCTCTTCACACCACGGCGGAAGGACCCAGGATTGTAGGAAGGAGGGAACACGTGCGCCGGCAAACGATTCCACAGCCTGACGGTGCGGCACAGAAACGAATTTGAGAACCGTTTGGTTCGCGCCGGGATGGTGTGGACCGTCAAGCAAAATAATTGGAAATAAAATTAATTCACATTTAACCTTTCAAAATAAAAATAACTCTGACTTAGAGTACTTACAAATTCAAGTAAAATTTGTATGCCGACACCACGCACAAATTACATTGAAAAAAGTATTAGATATGAAGGAGTACAAATGTAAAACGACTTGCCAACAATCATAAAAGAAAAATATAACTTCCGTATTTCCAAGACAACAATTAAATTATTAAAAAAAAAACAAAGCTTTGAATGCGGTCCTGGCAGCAAGACTTTGTTTGTGAATTGACATGTGGGTATTTTACTGTGTTATTGTTCCAATATAAGCACATTGTAACTGTCTTACCCACATCATTAAATTATAGATTAGTACTGTCCGATTCTAGCATAATTTTACCTATACAATTATTATATCTCATGAAGTGAAATTTAGAAAAATCTTTTGAGATAAATGTTTTTTTTTATCTTAACAATTTATTGTTTAATATCTCGTGCCAATAACAGATGAACGATGAAGATATTTAAACTTCTCATAAATAAATATTATTTCACAGAAACAGAAAACAATGCAGAGGAAAGCAAAAATATAAACCGTGAAATAAAATTTGAGACCAATTGCCCAATATCTAAAAAGATTAAAAATGCGGCCACTACTTTCATTCAGACTAATAAAATTATTGTTATTTATTATCTCCACTGCTATAAAACATGCTAAAAACTTCTCATAAATAAATGTTATTTCACAATAACACTGGTGGTAGGTCTTTCATATGCACAGACCAAGTAGTACTATTCATATGTAATAGGCCATCTGGGTAGGTACCACCGCAATGTCTTTTTCTCCCGTTAAACAGCAATGTAAATGCACTATTATGTTGCGGATTGAACGGTTTTGTAGCCAGAGTAATTACTGGATATTTTGAGACTTAACATCTTAGGTCTCAGGATGGCGAGCGCAGTGGAATGTCAAGCATTGCTTTGTAATTCAAGGTGTTGTTTGGTTTTGCTACTGTTTATGAGCGGTCGTATCGCTTACCAACACGCGAACGGCATGCTCGATTAGCTGCTCATTGCAAAAAAAAAAGAAGAATACAATAAGTAAATGCAGAGAAAAGTAAAAAATATAAATTATGAAATAACATTTTACAATGAATGCATAACAAAGCGACAAAAGTAGCTGAACACATCTGCGGCAAACTTGCTTTTTATAGGTGTTCAGAAACTTATGTACCATTGGTGTGTTCAGGTATTTTGTCGCTCAGAAACTTTTGAAAAAGTATTTTCCGTTCTGACTAATAATTATTATTTTTAATTGTCTCCATTGATATAAAACACGCGTTGTGGCTTTAGGAATATTTTGAGAAACTACATTGAATATTGTTATGAGTTGGAAAATTCGCCAGATAGTTAACAGCTAACTGGTTCATATCGAAGTCGGTAGGCGAGCGCAATACAAATATATCAAAAAAATTACTGACTTATGTACAATTTGCGTGTTCAGGAATTTTGTTGCTTTTGTTGTTCAGAAACTTTTGTAACCTTAAGGTGTTCACGAATTTTTGTGGCCGACCCTGCTCAACCACTTCTGTTGCTTCATGTGTGCAAGACTTTTGGCGTTTTGAATGTGTTCAACGACTTTTGTCGCTGACTGTACTATGTATTGACTTGTCATAAGAGCTATTTAATTGCCTACATGATCAATAAACCAATTTCATTTTATTTCATATGCAAGTGCATTGCGTGCGGCTCAGACCTTAAATATTTGATTGGTCGATTCATTTGGGATGGGATCAAAGGATGGGTACCTTTGCCGGCAATTGAATCGTGTTTTGTCCATCCACTCAATGATACTGGTTTGCTCGGAATCGAATATACATACACAGTCTAACGGCCGCATTTGTGACGTTAAATGTCTATTTTATTGTTCCTTCGTCAAGTCTACCCTAAGTAATAATTTAATTATGATCTCATCAAAAACATCCTAATATTGATATGATACTAACTTACGTAATAACTTTATACAGAAGGTCCCTTAAGCTAGGACTAAATAAATTAATCGACTTGGTATTACATGCATCTCACAACTTTTTGCGGTAGAGAACCTGAGCTGCGAGACTTGCAATTTTTTTACAGGATGTTTTTGATGAGATCTCACGTCTTTTTGTAGAGTCCTACTTTTTCCTTTTCGGTACTTTTTACTTCTAGAATATCACTAACGATTTTTCTTAAAGCCTTTGTCTTATAGCTTTTTATTATTTTTGCAGGTATCAATTTATCATAAATATAGCGGATTTGATTATTTATGTTCTTTCTTTCATGGTAATTGGTATTTTCGAACTATATAGTCTATTTATTTGCAAGTTTTTCTTTGTTACGTTTTTCTAGAGGAATGTTGTACATTTTCATGGGCTGAATACACCCTTTCCCTCTCTATAGCCCCTCCTGTTATGCCTCATATATATAGATACCTATCTACAACTATAATTCCATCATATACGGGTACAATGATTCATTAACTGCAAATGTAACTTCGTAATCCTATACATTTATATGGGATAACAAAGTTATTCATGCAGTTAGTGTATCTAGAAAACTAGACAGAAATTAAGAAATTTTTCAATTTTCCCTTACTTTAGGCACTAAACACTAATTATATTCTAAATTTGAAGGTTCTATGTCTGCTAGAAGTGCCTTAGACTTTTGATGATCGGTCAGTCAGTCAGTGAGTGACAAAATTAAGAAAGTTTGACAGGTTACAGTTCTTAAACTATTGGTTCAAATTGAATGAAATTTTAAATATACCGTGTTTACACAATGCCTGCTTAGTAGCTGAAAATTCAGGCTTTTGGCTTTAACCACAACGAAGTTATAGAGGGTAGAAAATGGTCTGAATTGCTTCGAGAAAAAGATGGTACAACAGTGCCGCTTTTTAGCTCGACTTGGAGGGGGCATTGCCGTGCCCCCAGATTTAGGCCAACGTGGTGAACTATATGGCCTGACCACTCTCAATCGAAATCTCGATTATAGAGTAGGCTCGTGCCCTGCAGTGGGACGTATACTGATACAGAAAGATTTAATTGACACTGAATGTCTCTGACTACGGCAGTTGGTATGATGTTATTTTTTGTATCAGAAACTACACTGGGCGTGCGAGTGAACGCTCAGCTGCAGCCAGACCAGCCATTTCTGAGTGCGTTTGAAAGGAGTTGTCAGTTGATAGCAGAGCGGATGGTACAGCCATGGTTATATTCAAACTCCGTGTACATGATGGTGCCAGCGTATCGCGAGTTCATGAAAACGAAGAAAGTCATAGATGAATTTATAAATAAGGTAAACGTAGTATATCATCTTTGTGCGTGTCATTATTGCGAGTTTTAGATCAATACATCCGATTCACTCAACTAACATCCCTTTATTGTTGATCCTACATTTGGATATTAGTCTTGTGCCATGGGTATCAGAAACTACGAGAATCTTTTTTCTCAAAATTGATGCTGAGGTCGAGATTAAGATAGGTTTGTAAAAAATATTTGAGATCCAAACAAATATTATTTTCTGTGTGTGTTAACTTTCATTTCACAGCAGTTCACATGAGTTTGTGCAATGCAATTGTGCAATTTTTGTAAGCTAGTTTAAATGGTGCATGTAAGAAAATCAACTTATAATTTGTATGTTTAGGTAATCGCGGCAAAAAGAAAGTCATTGGAAACCGAAGAAAACATTAACGCGAGCAATCGAGGTAAGAATACTACACCCGCTGCTGCGCTACAAATACCGGGTATCTCAAGACTGCTAACGAAAACGAAGCTGGGTGGTAGTTTTAGTGACTACAAACACAATGCAACCAAAACTTTCGAAAAGAAACGCGACAATTATTTTTTATGATTTTTTAAATATCGTCTTTTTGGGTGGTAAATCCATAGTTTTTGCTAAAATAATAATTTAAACACTTTTATACCTTAGATTATTTATAAATAAAAGGGTATACACTATTATTTTAGGAAAAAATGTATTTACCACCCAAATATGGTCATAGGAAAAAAATAACACAAAAAATGATCTCCACAATGACCTGTTGGAAGCGGCCTGCATCCAGCGACTTCCTGCGACCTTAGTCAGATCATCCGTCCACCTTGTAGGCGGGCGTCCGACACTTCGCTTGCCTGTACGTGGCCTCCACTCGAGAACCTTTCGGCCCCAACGGCCATCGGTTCTACGAGCTATGTGCCCGGCCCACTGCCACTTCAACTTGCCAATCCTATGGGCTATGTCGGTAACCTTGGTTCTCCTACGGATCTCCTCATTTCTGATTCGATCTCATAGGGAAACACCGAGCATAGCCCGCTCCATGGCTCGTTGAGTGACTCTGAGCCTTTTAATGAGGCCCACAGTGAGAGGCCACGTCTCGGTGCCGTATGTCATCACTGGTAACACACAACTATCGAAGACTTTCGATTTTAGGCACTGAGGTATTTTGGATGAGAAGACGTCGCGAAGTTTCCCGAACGCTGCCCAACCGAGTTGGATTCGCCGATTGACCTCTCTCTCGAAGTTGGACCTGCCTAACTGGACCACTTGTCCTAAATAGACATATTCGTCTACAACTTCGAGAGTCGAGCCCCCAACTCCAATGGGGGTGGGCACAACATGTTCATTTTAAGACCCACCTGTTGGGAAACTCGATTAAGGTCTTCGAGCATAGTGCTAAGGTCTTTCAGCGATTCTGCCAAGACTACAATATCGTCGGCAAATCGAAGGTGAGTAATATACTCGCCGTTGATGTTGATGCCGAATCCTTTCCACTGCAAGAGCTTGAAGGCATTTTCCAGCGCGGCAGTGAACAGTTTCGGAGATATGACATCTCCCTGTCTCACGCTTCTCTGTAGTGGAATAGCCTTCGTGCTCTGATCCTGTACTCGGACCGACATGGTGGCGTTGTTGTATATACACCTCAACACTTCGATGTACCGATAGTCTATGTGGCACCGCTGAAGAGACTGTAGCACAGCACAGGTCTCGATCGAATCAAAGGCTTTCTCATAGTCCACAAACGCTAAACAAAGCGGCAAGTTATACTCCTCGGTTTTTTGTATAACCTGCCGTAGCGTATGAATATGGTCTATGGTACTAAAGCCTTTTCGGAAACCGGCTTGTTCGGGAGGCTGGAAGTCATCAAACCTGCGTTCGAGACGATTTGTGATGACCCTTGAAAACAACTTATAGACATGGCTCAGGAGCGAGATGGGCCTGTAGTTCTTCAGCAAAGTGTTATCACCTTTTTTGAAGAACAGTACCACCACGCTCCTGCTCCATGCCTCCGGCGTTGAGCCCTCGAGGAGAACGGAATTGAAGAGCCTCTGAAGGACTTTCAGTATCGGCGTTCCACCCGCTACTACTTGTACTTGTACTAATTATAATTAGGGAATTCTATCCACTGGAACGCTCACAGTATACGATGTTCATAGTTCAAAATATTTAACTGTGGTAGATAGGAATAATATTTTTTTTGTACCTAATTAAAATAAAATAAAATAGGTGTAACATGGGTGTATACAATAGTTAAGTAAAGAAAAGAAAATAATATGACTTTACAACATTAAAAAAGTAATTCGCACAATGTATATTTTTGCTTGTTACGTTGATAGTACCAGTTTGTTAAGTTTATATTTCACAGATGGCTAATCAATGAGCCTTTAGGTATATAGTATATACATACGTCGCTACCAAATTTGGACTTTCTGGTTTAAAGAAAATCATATATATATTTTTGCTATTTATTGTCGCAACCAGCACTAAGGCCAGCGTGTTGAACTATGTGGCCTAACCACTCTCAATCGTGCTTACGATTGTAGAGGAGGCCCGTGCCCTGCCGTGGGACGTATATGGGCTGATACTGATACAGATACAGATTGTCGCTATTGATGTCAAGATGTTAATAGCATGGAGACAGAAATTATGATTATTAATAAAATTGTTTTCCGTAAATCACGTGTTAATGAAGTTGTAGTATTATGTATAATTTGTATGCAATTATGTGTGATCTGTTCCATTGAAGGGTCAAATAAATTCTCGTGATCTTTTTGCTCAGATAAATTATGTAATTATAACTAAATTAGTATTTTATCTGTATAAAGTAAGTGACGTAGATTTATAAAAAGCAACATTTAATCGTCAAACAATATTCAAACATCATAAATCTCTCTGTCATGGTAGAAAAACCGGCCCAATAGAGATATTGACTGATTTTTGGAATCGCTTTTATTTTGTAGATAGGGCATTTATAAACAAAAAAATAATAATTTTACGCAATAATACGACAGATTTCATTAAAAATAATACGTAAACAAAAATAGTTTCCAAAATTCCCCCTAAAACGCTTTAAACTCTCCCGCGATTGTGCTCTACGTCACCGGCCGTCGACCAAATTTCGCTTTTTATCAAAATGAACTATTATGACAGAGTTCGTACGATATAACTATTGACTCTAATCCCAGTTCGATTTTCATTGTAATTAAAATCGTAAAATATTATAGTTCTTGTAACAAACTATCAAGATAAATAATTTACCGGTAATACTTTGGACTTACAGCGCGGTCAATGACGTCAGTGCACTCTGATCTCTGTATTTATTCACGTGATGGGTAATGATTAAAACACGTGGAAATATTTTTATTTAATTTATGACGAACAATCAAGAACGTTAGGTTTTAAAATACTGTCTCAATGTGCAAAAAATAACTTTACATCCCTATAATTGGACGCGTTGCCCAAACTCAGGGGTCGGCAACCTTTTATTTATTGATTTATGTATAATTGTAGTTTTTGACTCGGAGGAGTCGAAAACTCTATCCGCTGTGAATATGCTTGTCAGAGGGAAGGGGTGAAGTAGAGCGAGTAAAAGTAAGTTAGGGATAGAAATTTTACCTAATCCTCGTTAATAGATTCAAAATTATTTTTAAATGTTCATATTTTCAATAAATAATATTGGCGTGTGGAAGAACCGTTGCTTCACATCCATACCGCTGCATGTGGCTTGCGAGCCGTAGGTTCCTGACCCCGGCCTTATCTTATTGTCCGCGCTAAAGTCTGTAGTTTTTGCAACAGCGACAACCACATTTAACCTCGTACAATCCGTCTCACGATTTGATAGGGGCAAACCTATTGCCATATCGGGCTCAAATTCTTGACTCCAGGCTGGTAAAGAATAGAAAAATCCAATATGATTGCCCTACCCAGAATTCGAACCCAAGACCTCAGTTTTTAACCGTACCGTGGTACAACTCTGCCACCGAGTCAGAAAATTGTATCTACAACATCATAAATCAAGTACAAGAAACCTTAAAGTGGATTAGAATGACGTACATATATCGGCTGGTAATAAGGCATAGATTTTTTTATTACAATTATTAGCGAGACTGTCATGCCTTGCACCTGATGGCAAGCGATGCGACCGCTCATGAACAGTAACAAAACCAAACAACACCATGAATTAAACAAAATTTTAGAACATTAATTGGTTGTTTTTATTTTCAGAACAAGAAGAAAAATTCAAACATTCCTAGATCTATTGATAGAATTCTCTGGAGGCAGTCGAGGGTATTCAGATTTGGAGCTGCATGAGGAAACGTTGATGATCATGTTGGCTGGTACAGACACCACGGCGGTAGGCGCTTCCTTTGCCGCAGTAATGCTATCAAAATACCCTGAGGTACAGGAGAAGTTATATGAAGAGTAAGTATATCAAGTATGTATGTCAGATCATAGAGTAATACCCGAGGATCAGAATCTTACACGAAATTCGAATGTCCGGATGTTCGCATTTTCGAAGTACATAACATAAAAGTTTTCTAAAAATCAATACTATATCTATGATACTTATCATTTTCTTCGAATTTGGTCTGTGGTTACGACGCACAATAGAGGATTCCAACATTTTGTGGAGTATCTTGGCACATTAGTAAGGTACAACTTACGACATCCGAACATTCGAACTTCGTATCGGATCACAGAGTAACCGCCTTGTTCACGCATTGACAAATTTTATACAGACGTGGCGGAGCGTGAGTAGGGCATCGAAACTCGGGTCAATTTTGAAAACCCGAGTTTTCGGGTCTAAGAGTAATCAAAACCCGGGTAGACCGGTTTTTTCGAGCATTTCGATCATTTTATTGTAATTTTTTAAAATACACTAATCTGCGTTTATATATCGATTTCCTATAATGAGTACAAAATATAAAGGATGAGGAAGAATTTAAATAAATAAAACAGTACTTTACAAATTACAAAAACAGTTAAATTTATATATATTATATATATTTAATAATATAACTAAGTAGCACCGAAGCTACTTTTTACGTAATAAATAATAACACTGGTCTACAAAATTTGACTTTTTGTTTGCCTTTAAAATAAATGCTTTGTTATTTGACTAATTTGGGGTCACTGAATACGAAAATATAAACCAAATTTGAAAGTTATCTCTTATTTTAAAAATATTGCTGGTATCGAAAAAACTGACTTAAGAGTAAAGATATGTTAATTACTTTTTAATACACTTTTCACATGAAACTAAGTATTTTAAAATATTAACCAAGTATTTAACCTTTTCTAATCAAGAATTTCTCTTTTAATCTTTTGTCTTTTGTAATTATTTTTACGAAAATCTTCAATCAAGTTCCAGCAATAGTCCGCTAACATTGACGGATTCTATCGACCGTTGTATTTCTTTTCCATTGTCAATATATCTTGGTGAAATCGTTCACCATGTTCGTCAATCATATCACCGCAGTTAGGATGAAAAAAAATCAAGATGAGAATGCAGAAAGTGAATTTTTGGGGACATATTGCAGCCCAAGCTCGTGGTAATTTTCGAAAATTCCCTCTTTTATTTTGGCGTCGCTTAGATGTGGAAATTCACTTCACAAGTATTAGAAGGCTGGTCCACCTTTGTTGAGAGCCGTCAATAAAGTTCTTCATTAATCTTAATTTTATATGCGATGGAGGGAGAAGGATTTTATGAGGATTGACTCGAGGAGGGTATTTAACGTTCATTTCTCCAGGACACAGACTTTGTCTTGAAGTCCAATCTTTTTTTAAGTAATGTAACGATCTAGCCCGACTATCCCACTCACACAAAAAGCACCAGTATTTGGTATAGCCCATTTGCAGACCCAAAAAAACTGTAGTTTTTGCAGTTTTTTCAAATTGTAGTTTTTACACCAAAAATTTGTTGAAAATGATAAATAACTTATAAAATTTCGCGTTTTAACAAGCAAATGAAATGCTAATACTATAAGACACATTAAACGATAGCGTAATAATAAAATTTACGCGGATACTCTCCAACATATTTGAAACCTCGTCATAGAAAGTGAATTCTAGCAAGTTACCCGGTATTATCTTAAATATGGCATAAATTAATTATGGCATAAATAAGAGCTAACTATCATTGAGATAATATACTAGAGGTGACACTACAAACAAAAAGTTAGAAACAAAAAAAAGTAAAATAAATTTTAAGTTAAACGGTTTTATATTGCAGATAAATGTACTAAAAGCTAAAAAATAATTTTAAACATATGCATTGATTAAACTAAAATAAAATCGTGGGGCACGTCCAATTTTAAAGTGGTTAAAATTCATTTAAAGTGGACGTGCCCCACGATTTATTTTTACTTTTTTATTTATAAGTTTTTAGTTTTTATTTCTCATTCTATTCAATTCGTTGAGTTCTTGACTTGGGTGGGAAATTCATATTATAATTTTGTATAGTATACTGTATTATACTTACCAAGCCCTTTATTTTGATACCTATATTGATGGGATTGAAAAATACATTTTCCGCCATTTTGTAGCAGTGGCCATCTTTGATTTTGTATAGTGCACTGAATTCTACTTGACAAGCCCTTTCATTTGATACCCATATTGATGGGATTGAAAAAAACTAAGTTGTCCGCCATCTTGTAGCGGCTGCCATCTTGGATTCACAATAATATTGAATATGGATAATTGTATTGTCACCAGAATCAAAGGCGTATACCAAATTTCAGATCAATCGGTTAACGGGAAGAGGGTTAAATTTCAATTACTAAATTTGACCCAAACAAACAGGGTGAGCTAAATAAAACCGTTTAATAAAGGGTACATTCTATTTCTGTCTTTGTCACGCCTACGAAGTAACATATCTTCCCTCTCGCTTCAATGTGCACCCTTGCGCACGCACCATACGCAGAGATTTTATTCCCGATGTCCGCTCTAGTATAATACCCCAATGGCTAAATATTAATTTTAAGTTCTATATTTAGATTAAGGGGGTCGAATACTAAAGATGTAATGCAGTTTCAAGTAAAAGGCAATTTTCATGTTGACCAGTGTAATTTATCAAAGCGTGTTTTAATTCCATTTACTTATTATTGCATTCGAAGTGGCTTAAACTTAATAAATAACAAAAACAAAAGTATTAAAAAAACCCGAAAAACACGAGTTCTAAAAACCAAACCCGGGTTTTTTTATAATCCTCAGAATCGGGAAAACCCGGGTTTTTTCAGTCCGGGTAAACCCGGGCTCGATGCCCTAAGCGTGAGTAAAATTTTGCGACGTAAGTGGTGCGGCGTTCCAGTGCATATTCAATGGAGCGTTACTGATATTCTCAAAACTCAATACTCAATATCTTTATTGCACACCACATGTTATAAAGATGTTACAATTTTATAAAAAGGTACGACGTGGACCCTGTTGGGCACGGCAACAATTTAGAAGAGAGGAGGAAGCTATAAGTCGTAGCTCGTGAGGATTCTAAAATGCCTACTCGTATTATTACAGAAAGTTTATTTAAAATATGGTAAAAATTATCATCACCGTTATGAAAAACTCTATTACATTACATTAATTTAATATTTATTTTAGTACTTTTACTTCCACGTAATAAAAAATGTAATAAATGGCGCGATTATCACAACCATCTTATTGATACCCCCAATGTACTGAAGGGCCTATCCTAAGTTTTTTAAGAGCGTATACACCTTGCGCGCAAAGTCAACTATAGGTATTTCTTCGTTAATTTCACGCACACATAAGCGACCAAAACTGTGTGCGTAGAGCTGCCGCGTCGGCTCGCTATACAATCGGCTCAAACAACTTTGATCCGTGCGCTTCAAATATTCAATTGAAATGTAACTGTAATATAATATCATAAAAATATTTTATTTGCATTATAAGTAGACAAATATTACTGTGCAAGCAAAGAATAATACAAATTTTGGATACTAATCATATTTTCGTTATTATTACATTGTTATGTTGCATTCAAATCAGTGTTCAATCAGTAGACACTACGGACGTTTTATTAATCATTTCGTGTTCGAACACATAAATAGTGTTAGGGGCCTTACAACCCCTTACAATTACGAAATATATTTAATTTTATATTACAATACATAACATAATTTAGCCTCGGAATTACGTCCCATTATATTACCTGAAACATAATTTATACTCACTACAAAATCATTGTAGGTAATAAAAATAATTAAATATTTTACTACCAAAGTACTAAGATGTGGTAATCGCATTCCGCGCGTGGCTATTTTTACTACGCGCGGCATAATCGACTGCAGCCAGGCCGGAGCGACGAGCGATACGTCCTCCCTCTAGAAGGCCTTGCGGCGGTCTGATTTGATCCACGTTGGACAGCGTGTTTTATAGTGGTTTTTAAAATATTTGTAGAAAACATGAAAACTAATTTTGTTGAAATAAAAAATGGTAATTTATTGATAAGATGTTCTTCTATTATAATATGCAATTGTTATAAAAAATTATGTACGATAAGTTGGTGAAAAAAAAATATGTTCTTGACGAGAGTTTCTGAATAATTTCGCATTGTTTAAATTTTTATTTTTCAGGAACTAAACACAAAAAGATTATTTTTCTCAACAAAATCCCTCCATAAGGGTCTTATTAGTCTGATAATATTTTTATTTTCATCTTATATTTAGTGGTTAAGGATATCTTAAGCTTCTAAATTGCCATTTAAAGCCTAAATAACGAAACGTGTGTTCAGTAATCCGTATAGTACTCACAATTTATCCATCAATCTATAATGTTTTCCACCAAAATCCCTAGATGACAACCTTTTCTAAAATTAGTAATAATTATTTTTCCTTTAAATTGTTTATTGGTGGCTATTAATTCATTTGAAAAGTCCTGTTTTTAAGCCAAAAAGCGCGTGCAGGGTATAAACGCTCTTAATCTATTTGTAGTCTGGATGGGTAATACTTACATCTTAAAATTACTAACCATGTTAACATACATGGTTATTAAACCTAATAAAGATTCTCCGAACTCACAAATCGTTAAAGGCTCCGAGAGGTGTTTGGTGATTCTGATCGACCCATTGTAATGGAAGACTTGCCGCGACTGAAGTATCTGGATGCGGTTATCAAGGAAACATTGAGATTGTACCCCCCAGTACCAGTGGTCGTCAGAAAGATTGAGAAAGATATTGAATTACGTAAGTGATCTTAAATTAGAAAAGTATGACATAGATTATTTTCCTCAAAATTTCATAATTAGTTTTATTACTCTGAACAGCTATCTGGATTGACACTGGTGGAAGGTTGTGGAGTGTTGGTGCACATCTGGGCCACACACCGCAACCCTCAGTACTGGGGTGATGACGCGGAAGTGTTCCGACCGGAGCGATTTATCGATTCTCCTCCGAAACATGCAGCTGCCTTTCAAGCTTTCAGTTTTGGACCTCGTGCTTGTATTGGTAAGGTTTTTTCACTATTTTCATCATAATGAACTATATGTTGCTTGATAGATGTATTTTTATTGGCAGGTTATCAATACGCCATGATGTCGATGAAAACGTTGATAGCGTCTCTGCTGAGGAAGTACAAAATATTGCCAGCTGGTACTTCAAGCACGAGTAGTAACAAAACTCAGGATTCGCCCTTGCGAGTGGCTTTTAATGTTATGATGAAGGACGTGGACAAATTCAAAGTGCAGCTGCAAATGAGGACGTCATAATTGTATCATTTCCTTAGTTTATTAATTATTGTTGTTGGATTATAATATAATACCATATTTATTATTTTTGTGTATCATTTGATTCATAGTAATAATATTATAAAAAGTAATGCTAAACAACAAAAAACGTTGAAGATAAAGATAATTATACTAAAATGAAAAATTAATTCCATAAAAATTGAAATTTATACAAGGTTTTATCCTTCATTTTTTAATTGAATAATAAATTGCAACTGTTATTAAGTATAGACTCTAGAAAAGGTCCACCATAGTCTTTACTTAATTCTATTTACAAAAACTACAGTGAAATGATTTTTCTATCCAGATATAAAGTGTCCGTCACAGTCTATACTATAAAAAATATTGCATTGTAGTTTTTGTAAATATTTACCTTATTCTCATATCTAGTATCTACAGAGCTTCGTAGAAACATCGTGGGCGTGAATCACATATGGCCTAATTGGAAACTACTAGGAATCAGGAACCATTATTGTCAAATAAGATTTTGATGAAACTAAAACATACCAGGGTTTTTTTTAATTTCCTAGCGAGAAAAAGATATTTGAAAAACAAGAACATGATTCTGTATTATTCCACCATTTGATAATATTGCTTATAAAGATTGAAATGAAATAATGAAAATGAAATTCAATGATTAATACGAAGTAATGACAAATGGTGATCTAAAGGAAACAAGTATTTTTGGAAAAATACTATATTTTCTTTAGTTATATTAACACCTAATATCCCTGCATTAGGAGTATGCAAACAATAATAGATGATTAAACGAGATTGTTTGTAATCTAAATATACTTTGTAATTGTTTTGCATTAAATAATTGAAGCAAATGTATAAACCTGTTTTATACATATGAATATATAAATGGTATAAGAGGTTTTTGTTTTACATGTGCTAAAATGACTTCTGGTCATTTGTGCAGTGTTTTGTAACATGTGTAAGAATATATATGAAAAAACCGTTCTTGTGCATGAATTATACTGTAATTAAAATAGTTAAGCGTAATTAAAAATGTATTGTGTTACGTAGTTGAACCTAGCCCTGAAATTATAATTATATTTTGAGTTGCCAAGCATAACGTAAAGGTCAAGTGAAAAGTATCATCCTCTTCCTATACAGCTTTGCAGATACATAAATTATTGTATTTGTATTTTGTTGTTAATTATTTTTTTACTAAAGTGCACCTTGAAATAGTTATAGCTTAATGATAGGAACAGTCCAGTTCACTAAAAATATCGCTCAATGCGTATACTCAAATACTCAGGATAGCGAGGGCAGTGGCATGCCAAGCACTGCTTTGTAATTCAAGGTGTTGTTTGGTTTTGCTACTGTTCATGAGCGGTCCCATCGCTTCACATCAGGCGAACGACATGCTCGTCTCGCCATTCATTGCGATAAAAAATTAAATAACAAAAAGATGTTGATCATACTGCGTTTCATTAGCTTATTAACGTGCTATGGCCATGATGCTATGAAATTGTTTTCAGCAACCAAAAAATATATTGGGACGTTGATGCCGTATCTAGAGACACTTTATTTTACATTTGTCTAAATTGCCCAATTTAGTCGAAAGTCATCAAATATAGCCCATCGTTTGTCATCATCAGTTAGTCGGTCCGTAGAATACCCTATGTCATGAGTTAGTCAAGTGAAGGTAATCTTAGCATAACTTTTGATAGAGCCCAGCGATAAAAATCAATTCGATCACAAAAATACCCGTATTTAACCTTCACTTCAGTTGTGTACATTTACAGAACTATCTTATATCTTTAAACGAGAAATTCTTTTTTATATATAAATATATAATCAGAATCTCGGAAACGGCTCCAACGATTTTCATGAAATTTCGTATACAGGGGGTTTCGGAGGCGATAAATCGATCTAGCTAGGATTGATTTTTGGAAAAAGTAAAAAAATAAAAATGTAAACTGAAAATATGACTCTTCCTTACATCTATTGGCGAATAGTAATACTATTTTTTAAACTAAAAATACAGCGCTTAGTGTTGCAAGACTAAAACCATTATCCAATTTTAAGGGGGATCTCGAAATCGAATTATGATTAAAACAGTTGATTGTATACTATATTTTGGTCGCGGATCGACCCACATATTTAGGACAAATCTAAGGTTTAAAATACTTTAAGTTCCGAATTATATTTTAATAACATTGTATGTACGAAATTAAAAAAAAAGAAAACAAGTCAACCGTAATAATCAATCCTTTATTATCCTGTGAATATGTTTATTACATGTTTAGTGGCGGTATGAGTCTTCTTTGATAATGTTGAACACCAGTGTAATACTATGTTGGAAGCTGTAAAATATAATAGTATAGTATCAATCAAATCGTATTTGAAAATGATATTCAAACGAAAAACTGTTCAAATCGTATTTTATAGACGTGACGCAAATGGGAAAAATTTGCAATTAATGAACGAAAATGCATATATGAAATTTACCATTAATATTACGGGTTTAAATAAGACCGAGACACACAAAACTACCAATAACATTCTTCGTGCAAGTAAAATTAATCATAATACACGTACATACGAATGAAAAGGAAGTCCTGTAATCTTTGGCTCCCTGGCTTTGTTTCAGCCCGCAACCATGCATAATATTGTTGCATGAACAATTAGTCGATCGATATTATACACTTCACTTTATCATAATATACTTTTAAATACTTTAGACTTGCTAAAATATAATAATTAGTTTATTACGATGTGTCAAATGTCAGATTTGTTTACTAATTGTTTGCAATGACATCACATGAACACGAAGGATAGATATAGCGATATTTATAACATACAGAGATGCTCCATCTTTTCTACTACGTTGATTAATACATTTGTTCGTGGAAACAAAACATTTACCAGGCTATTGACAGTTCGCAAGCACGCTGCCCACCTGAAATATAAGGCTCTCTAGATCGTTGAAGGGCTTAGTTGAAGGGCTATAACTGCTTTAACGAAACAATAACAATAAAGAGTGTTTAGTCTGACGTTATACCAAGAAAATCAATTGCTTTAATTACATTATTTGTGTCTTTTAAACGCACGCATTCATATTTCATCATTTCATCAGTATGTAATTCGTATTTAAATATAATTTCTAAAGAAACACAATTAACAAAAAAAAAGAAACCGAGCATAGCTTGGTCATCCAGGTACTATTGAATAAAATGCGAAATAGTTTCTTAGATCTACGCGAATGTTATACAAATCTATTATTTGCGGATTTTATAGCAGATTTTATTTAATTTTTACTTTTTGTTAACTTCCCGACATTTCGATTACTTTACAGCTATTAAATTAAAAATTGAAAAATGGATGAGTTGAAAAAAGACAGAATTAAAGTAAATAAATAAATAAACCCAACAGTCACATACATAGTCCTGATCCCACACTAAGATCGAGTCTTGTGTCGTGGGTATCAGGAACTACGAGAGACTTTTCGGTCTCACAAACACCCAGACCCGGAAGAAATATTTGTGGGCCGCACAAACATTTCTCTCGGTGCGGGGATCGAACCCGCGGCCTCTCGTTTCACAGGCGGCGTCTAACCAACTGCGCTACGGAGGCTGTCAAAATATAAATAAAATAATAGTTTTATTTCAATGAATAAAGTGCCTTCTACTTAATGCAATAAACGCTAAAATGCAAATTAATGTAATTAATTTAAAGAGCTATGAGAATTCCGAATTCCCACGTTTTTTCCGCCAAAAGTCACATTGTTATAATTGAGTCATGTTTTGTTATTTTGTTATATTTTTGAAGTTTATTCTATCACTTACGTCATCTGTAATAAAACGCTACGTAATGGCAGTATGAAGATTTTATTTGCTTTTATATAAGTACACATAATAATTTTCATAAAACTACACTAATAAATAATGCTGACGAGTGTGAATATTTTGAACGCGCTAAACTCAGGATTTTCTGGTTCGTTTCGTTTTGCACGTGAATGCACACTCGTGGGTTTTCTTGGCATTGAACTCAACCATAGTCCTGGTGCCCATGTAGAAATGAAATACAAGATCCGGCTGAGCTCAATGACCCGGCTACCAGGGGGTTTATAGCCATATCCCATAGCAGTATCGCCCATGAACCGTACTGCCGTCTGTATATCAATGAAGGTTGCCAAGCGACAATAGATCATATAGGAAGAAGAAACAAAGAAGGCTGTGGTGTTAGACCCATTCAAAAAACAGTTCTTTTGTGGCCGTCAGGGAGGCCAGTGCCACTCGCGATGCAATAGAAGACGACATAGATGGACCACACACGGTGAATTTCGAAATCCAATTTGAGGATAACGTCAAATAAACTTGATAGCGTCGAACGCTCTCTATAATATGAATTATTTACTTTGTGACGATAATATATATAAATACATAGTTTTAGATAAATCAGTAAATCCCTGGGGTGTTGTTTTATTTCGTATATGAGAAAACCTATCAACTAGTAAATGTCAGAAAGAACAACAAGCATATTTTCTTAATTATTAATTTTAATTTGAAGAACACACTTATATACACGTACTTAAATAAATAATTTATCACGAAATTTAAATAAACAAATAGTAATTTTACTAGTGCGTGGTGGCCTGTTGGTAAACGGACTAGACGCGGCTGCCTACATGTTCACGGTGGTCGCGGGTTCGAATCCCAGGGCAAACCTCTGACTTTTCGGAGTCATGTGTGTATTGATAATCAATCACCACGCACTAAAACGGCGAAGGAAAACATCGTGAGGAAACCTGCATAGCATAGCGATTTATAAGAATTCCTATGGTATGTGGTGGACTATATGGCCTACATAATGGTTTCTTAGATTTACGCGAATGTTACATGCATGTAAAAATTAAACCAAATCCGCGATAAAATCCGTAAATACTAGTTTTATTTCAATGACTATATGGCCTAACCACTCTCAATCGTACTCTCGATTGTAGAGGAGGCCCGTGCCCTGCAGTGGGACGTATATGGGCTGATACAGATTTTACTACACTATTTTACTACACAAACAAAGCTTTACATGTAAGTGCGTCTTTGCTGGATGGTGCCTTTTTGCATAAATTCGGACAATTGTTATCAATTCGGCGTAATTTTATTTGTAATAAGTTAGTTTTTCTAGTCTGTATCAGCCCATATACGTCCCACTACAGGGCATGGGCCTCCTCTACAATCGACAATACGACTGAGAGTGGTTAGGCCATATAGTCCACCACGCTGGCCTAGTGCCGTGTTGGCGGAGTTAAATACCATAGATTTATTTGTAAATCGCTTTCGTATGCAGGTTTCCTCACGATGTTTTCCTTCACCGTTTTTGTGCGCGGCGGTTGATCATCAATACACACATGACTGGGATTCGAACCCGCGATCACCGTGAATATGATGGCAGTCGCGTCTAGTCCGTTTACCAACAGGCCACCACGCACTTTACTACAAAATTACAAAATATATTTTAAATAGTTAGTCGTTATATTCATATTATGCTTTTCTCAATTTTTCTACATTATTATAATTTTACCATAATATTAAATAATAACAATTATTATTAATACTGACTGCACATGGTACGCATCATCTACTCTCATCAGTGATGAGATTGTACATCTTGCGAAGATGTGGAGAAAAACAGATAGGTAATGCAAATATGAAATAAAAGAAAACAACAATTTTAACATAATCACACTTTGAAATTGCGTTTTACCTAAATGTTTCTAGGGGTTCGCCTCAAATAAGGCTTAAAATTAAATAAAACTTTAAGCCGACACTAATTTTAATATTTTTACGGTAAAAACCACTAGGCATGAAATTAAACGAGTGCGAATGACTATACAATAGATTATATACGTAACATTTCGGTGAATCGGTTCAAGATAATGTTGGTGCAAATAGCTTTGGCGTTTTTATTGCTATATTTGCTCTTTTCGCGATGGCAGAAGAGGAAAATGATAAATCTGTCGAACCAGCTGAAGTCGGGATACCCAGCGCTGCCTATCATAGGACACTCGTACTTGCTTTTTGGAAATGATAATGGTACGTGGTATTATTAGTTTCAAAGTTGTTTTTTCTTCTGTCTTCTCTTATCCTATTATCCTATACTTACATATGAAGTAATTATATTAAATGGCATAATTTGCTCCTTTGAAACTTACATAACAATTGTGCAGTTCTGGTGTAGACGGATATAAATGCTGAGAACAAAACTTCAAGGTAACTAAACAACATGGTTAAGTAAAAGTTAAGATTTAAAAGATTTTGATGAGTTTACAATTACAAAATTAAGTCAATTACATGTTAATATTAACTAACGCAGCGAAACTAGGTATAATAAAGGCAACGGAAGAAATATTTTGCTTTAAATGACCGGTTTCCTTTAGTTTGCCGTTGTAATCACTTCCCAAAATTCGATGCGTATTAGTAACATTATCCATATTTATTTATTATTGGCCTAACCACTCTCAACCGTATCTTCGATTGTAGAGTAGGCCCGTGAAAAGTGTCGTATATGGGCTGATACAGTACAGTAACATTATCCAATGGTGTAACAATATAATATACTCGTAATAACACAGCATGTGCCATGTCATATGTATTTCAAATCTTTGGATTCGATTCCTCGCTAGACATATTGATTTATCAAAAATCTAAGTTTATAATTTTAGTTTTCATGAAAATTGGGCTCGTGGGTTTTGTGTGTGTGTTTTCAGCATTTTATATTATTCCTCATAGTTTAGGATTGAAGTGCGTGGTGGCCTGTTGGTAAACGGACTAGACACGACTGCCAACATGTTCACGGTGGTCACGGGTTCGAATCCCAGGGCATACCTCTGACTTTTCGTTCGACTTTTCGAGTCATGTGTGTATTGATAGTCAATCACTACGTACTAAAAACGGTGAAGGAAAACATCGTGAGGAAACCTGCATACCATGGCAATTTATAAGAATTTCTATGGTGTGTAAGTCCGCCAACCCGCACTAGGCCAGCGTGGTGGACTATATGGCCTAACCACTCTCAATCGTACTGTCGATTGTAGGGGAGGCCCGTGCCCTGCAGTGGGACATATATGGGCTGATACAGATACTGATACAGTTTAGGATATGGCCATCCAAGCCGACTTGAAAAATGTACTCTGTATAAGTACATAAAAATGAATTGGTGATCTGTTGTCACAAGCATTCAATAATTACTTTTTTCGTGAAACAACTTCAATTTGGCTTATATTGGGAAGGTTTAAACAGTGAGAAATATGGAAAAATAGCGTGGGAAATACTAAAAACACAATTTTAAAATCCGTATCTACATATTTTAACCAAAGTAATTTTAAATTCTGTTTTATTACAATACACCAGAACAATAACTAAAGTACCTGCGTCATATTGTAATTAAACGATAAACTATGGCACTATGTACGAGTAGGTTTTTGACAGCCTCCGTGGCGCAGTTGGTTGGACGCCGCCTGTGAAACAAGAGGCCGCGGGTTCGATCCCCGCACCGAGAGAAATGTTTGTGCGGCCCACAAATATTTCTTCCGGGTCTGGGTGTTTGTGAGACCGAAAAGTCTCTCGTAGTTCCTCTTCGTACCCACGACACAAGACTCGATGTTAGTGTGGGGTCAGGACTATATATGTGACTGTTGGGTGTTATTTATTTATTTATTTAGGTTTTAATTATTTCATCACCATTTGTTTGTTTGAACTCTCTATATACTGATTCGAATTTTCTTTTGGTAAATAGCGTATTTGTCCAGGAATGTTATATGTAGGCAATTGAAATGAAATAAAACTATTTGAATGATTGGATTGTCCGCCCTGTGACCAGTGACCACGAAAGTAGTAGTAAATAATAGTTTTATTTCAATGTGTAACATTCGCACGAATCTAAAAAAGGCTATTTAATATCACGCTACGTACAATAGATACAGAGCATCAAAACATATTGCAAGGACGGGAAAAATTAATTTCTTTTGAGAACTTCTATTACATATGACATTGCGTAAACGGTTAAAGTTATGTAGCACTTATTTATGACAATTATAATTCGCTTATAATACTTCTAAAAAAGTGCGCGGTAATTTTTAGGTTGCCTTTCCGTAACCTTTTAATGGTAATCAAATTTGTTCATATATAATGTTTTATTTGCGATGGAGCTTTTATAAACACGGTACATGAATACTATGTAAACAGGGAAGTGGGTAACGGATCAGCCCGGCTGCCAACATTTTTGTGATGGTCGTGGTTCAAATCCCAGGGCACACCTCTGACTTTTGTGGAGTCATATATGTATTGAAAGTTAATCAATACGCACTACAACAATGAAGAAAGACATTGTGAGGAAATCCGCATACCATAGCAATTTGTAAGAATTAAGGAAAAATTAGAGTTAGTTCTTGAATTTTTAAGATAATATTGATGATAACAATGTACCGGGTATATCAAGAGTGCTACCGAAAGCGAAGCCGGGTGGTAGTTTTAGGGCTGAAACTGCGTTAAGCGGGCACTCGCGCGGTTGCATACCAAAGTGCTCCGTCGCGGGGATCCGCGCGGGCGTCCGGCACGGGGAGGCGCGTCCCGCACCCGCGCGGCGCGGCCCATCTCCGTGCGTCGGAATCCGTCGCGGGGGCACGCGCGGTACAGCGCGCGGTGTCCGCCAGCGGTAACATGACGGTGATGACATACGACACCGAGACGTGGCCTCTCACTTTGGACCTCATTAGAAGGCTCAAAGTCACTCATCGAGCGATGGAGAGGGCTATGCTCGGTATTTTCCTACGAGATCAACTCAGAAATGAGAAGATCCGTATGAGAACAAAGGTTACCGACATAGCCCAAAGGATTAGCAAGTTGAAGTGGCAGTGGGCCGAAAGGTTCTAGAGTGGAGGCCACGTACAGGCAAGCGAAATGTCGGACGCCCGCCTACAAGGTGGACGGAGGACCTGGCTACATTTGCAGGAAGTCGCTGAATGCAGGCCGCTTCCAACAGGTCGATGCGGAGACCGTTGAGGGAGGCCGATGTTCAGCAGTGGACTTCCTGTGGCTGAGATGATGATGATGATGAATAATACTTGAGCAAAAATAAATATTTTTTTAGTTACCGCAATGTTATTGCCAGCTTTTCCATTGGTGATATGACTGATACAGATTTTACCCTTAAATTGTTGACCTTCAAATATGGTTCCAGTTTCGAAAATAATTCTTCATAGACCGGTATCGAAACTTTAAAATATTTGTAAAATGAGTTTTCATTTTCTCTTAATTTACTGAGCTTTACAACAAATTCTCCGCCTAGCAACCTAGATTCAATAAACGGGCTTACTGGCTGTCGTTCTTTTTTTTTGCTAGTCGTCGTTTTGCTATGTAATAATATATTAGGCTCTCCATCGACACGACTGTACATGCACACCTTTAAAATTGAACCAGCGACACTGCGTAAATTCGGTCTATTCGGTCTCCGCGACGAGTACCCGCGACGGGGACAGTCGCGTTCTCACGGAGCCCGCCCGCGTGTCCACGCGAGGAGACGCGCGACGTATACCCGTCGCAGGCGCCTGCTTAACGCAGTTTCAGCCCTTAGTGATTACAAACACAATGCAACTAAAAATTTCGCAATTGACAAACAAAATGACAATTTTTTTAAATTACTAGCGGCCCGACCCAGCTTCGCCTGGGTGCATATATTTTTTGATTCCACTCCACACCAAATACATGTTATTTTTCATATTAATCTCTTGTATACCTAAACTTGACATAGCTATCCTACTGTCTGGCTCAATCCCGTCTTATCCGTCTGTTCAGTCTCTTCCCGATCCGTCCCGTCCCTTCTCTTTTATTATCCATCCCGTCTTATAACGTGCATTTACATTTCGTCCTATCAAATCTGTCAGCTATCCCAGCCCTCTCCCGTACCTTCCACTCTATTATATCCCGTCTCTCCATATACATGTACATATAAAGATTGCCTTATGAAATTTTGACATTAAAAACTTTAGCGTTTTTATTGTCCATCCAATATTCCGTCCCTTATTTCAGCACCAAAATGCTGTTTTTCCTAATAATATTGCACGCCATTACTTTTTGTTAGTAATAAAGTAATAATACCCATTTAAAAAAATAATTGGCCAAATTGGTCCAGGCGTTGTTGAGTTATGCGCTTACCAACACTTTTTGCGATTCATTTTTATATTATAGAAGAAGATATTATAGTCCACCCTGCTTGCTTAGTGCGAGTTGGCGGATTTTATTTCACGTAGAAATTAATCCGAAAAGTCAGAGGTGTGCCCTGGGATTTGAACCCGTGACCATCGTTAACTTGTTGGCAGTCGCGTCTAGTACGTTACCATATACAAATTAATAAAACCTTCATACTGCCTTACCAGGTGACGTAAGTAATAGAACAAATATTTAAAAACTTAGATTATATACTCGTCTAGATGACACATCACACCTCACCGCACGGCTCAAAAAAGTCGTGTCGTGTCATTTGAACTACATATGGATAACGTGCTCTCGAAAAATAATTAATTATGCCGGTTTGTGCTGTCGAATTGTATCGCAATTGTGTGGGAAAACTGTATAATAATACCAATATCACTTTCTATCGGTAACATTATTGTTAAACCACTATTATTTGAAGAAAACATGAACTTTTAATTCATTATTTTGAAGATGAGTTTCATTGGCCAGTGTTGTCAATTTATTACTAGGAAGATTTGTTGAAACTATGGGAGAAACTATAAAACACAAATATCATTACATAATATTTCGATCGGAATAACAACAAGAAGAATGGCATTATTTATTTAATGAGTAAATAATACTTACCTACACGATATTAATGAAACCCACGACGACATGCACTTCATAGTAATTTTATTAATTCTTTGCCTTGCATGTGTATTACCATTCAAAATTTCACAAACGGGGTACTGCTATTGTCATCTTTGAAGAAACAGCGAGAACTTATTCAAGGTCCTAATAATATTTTTAGACTACGGATTCCGTACTAGCAAATTGCTGGAGAGACATTACACAGCGGAAACGAAAAGAAGACCATTCGTAGCCTCACATGACTTCAGTTGTGTGTTCCGAATATTTTACTTATGATGATTTATATTTTACATAAATACAGAAATCAGATAACAGCACAGGCAATAAATCCAAAGACTTAATTCTATTCGGAAACAAACACTAGGAGATGGGTTTAGATCTTTATTGTTTTTACTAAAATGCGTTATAAATATAATTAATATAGGTGTACCAGAATCTCATGGCATAAAATAAAAAAAAAAAACATAATCATTTTTATGTGGCAATACCATCGATCAACAGCTGATTTAAAACTTGAGTTATGTCATTCGATGTGAATATTTTAAGATTTCTATACTTTCTTAGCGAAAATATGCAAATTAGTTCTACGATCATAAGTGCGACACATTGTTTACAAGGTTTATCGCCAGATCCGTGAATAATTTGGTTGAATTTAAACAAAATCGTCGATTTTAAAATCGATGTCGTTTTAACAAATAAGTCGGAGTGAATAGTTTTGATACTTCATTTTTTTGGTTAGTGCTAGATATGTACATGTGTTTTATCGTATATACTTTGATATCATTTTTTGATACTAAACAGTAATGCATTAAAAAACTATTTACAGGACTTTCCAGAGATTTTAGATAAGGAACGGTTTGTTAGGAAACCTTTATCTTCATCGTCTTCACCAGAAGATGCACAGGAAGAGTATTTAGAAGTAAGCTCTGACTAAAGTGTTAATGAAATAAAGACGACTGAAAATAAAATTATACGTTTTTATTTTACAATCTTGCATCTTTCGTTATAACATTTTTGCAATCTAATAATTATTTAAATAAAACCGGCTCATAATCAAACTACTTACAATTTAGAAATTGAAAGGTGTTTGATTAAGTGAGAACTAATAAGAAGAGAGAATTGAAACGAAACTGATGGCTCGGTACCACCCTTAATATCTACGTTTTTGAAGTACCAGCGGTCCCTCTATGTTATAAATACTCGTAAGGTACGTATGTATTTTATAATTTAGAACTGAAAAATATCTAAAAGTACAATTTTGAAGTAATTTTAATGTTTAAATAACCTATATGTTTATACTTAAAACATTATGTACTTTATTTTCCAAAGTTTTACTAAACAAATCATGTTAATTTGAAATAATAATTAATTACAATTATTGATAGTATCAAAATATGTTCATCCAGTTACCCCAGTGTTGCGATGCGTAAATTCAAACTTCCCAAAATGCCATGAGATTCTGGTAGACCTATAGTATGATTACTTTAAATAAAGAAAAAATATTTTATTTAACCTATTTTGTATATAAAATAATAGGGAAAAGTTAAGTTAATAATCTGGAGTAGGCATCCCTAAACACACACACCTTGACAGTTGGATTACAATAATTACACGACCGGTACTCACACATATCAACGAAAGTGAGGACACTTTTAGCGCATCGTTTGTTGACATTGCTCAATCTAGACGAGTATATAATCTAAGATTTAAAAATATAAAACTGCATATTGTTTCATTATAATGTCTAGATACGGCATCAACGTACCAATATTTTTTTTATTCTTGAGTCTGAAAACAATACTAATGCGAAATTTAAATATGTCCCCCAGCGCATCTAAAAGTATAAATTCAAAAAACAATGTCGTTTATGAAAACGAAAAATTATAATTAGATATATTTTGGTATACTCCGGCAAAACGCTTCGATAGAGTATACCTTGTTTAAAACTGTTGCAATAATCTCAAAAAACAATGGGCGATTTTGGTAGATGTGGACATCGTTTTAATTTACATTTAACAAAATTATGCGCAAGACGCCGTATCTAGATAATATTATATACACATTTTTTGAATTTTGTTCGATTTCGTCAGCCGTCAATGAAAGACAATGGAAAGATAGATCATTTTACGTTGGGTGGTAGTTGAAGCTGGACCGTCTTTTACGTCTCCCGTCAAATAAACAAAGATCATCCTATACTGGCTGGACGCATCGAACGATACCCAAAAAAAAGGTTTTTAGTATCTTCCTCAGAAATTTTCCTATTTTTCTCACCCCTAAAACCTTCCCAGGACTTCCACGAATATTTCAAGACCAAAATCAGCCAAATCAGTCCAGCCGTTCACGCGTGATGCCGTGACAACGCGAAACGGGTTTCATTTTTATATACAGGGTATATCAAGACTGCTACCGAAAACGAAGCCGGGTGGTAGTTTAAGTGACTTCAGACACAATGCAACAGAAAAAGTTGCCAAAAAAAGCGACAATTTTTTTTTCATATTTTTTTCCTATGGCCATATTTGGGTGGTAAATACATTTTTTTCCAAAATAATAGTGTATACCCTCTTATTTATAAATAATCTAAGGTATAAAAGTGTTTAAATTATTATTTTAGCAAAAACTATGGATTTACCACCCAAAATTGACGATTTTTAAAAAATCATAAAATATAATTGTCGCGTTTCTTTGTGAAATTTTTAGTTGCATTATGTTTGTAGTCACTAAAACTACCACCCGGCTTCGTTTTCGGTAGCAGTCTTGAGATACCCGGTATATAGATTTTTTAAATATCGTCCACTTTGGGTGGTAAATCCATAGTTTTTGCTAAAATAATAATTTAAAGCCTTGCATACCATAGCGTCTTTAAAAATAAAAGGGTGTACACAATTATTTAAGAAAAAACTATGTATTTACCATCCTAATACGATGATAGAAAAAAAAAAATGTCAAAAAAAAGTCGTCACAAATTTTTGCACAAAATTTAGTTGAATTGTGTCTGAAGTCACTATAACTACCACCCAGCTTCGTTTTCGGTAGCAGTCTTGATATACCCTGTATACTAGATACGTATTTATCCATATAACATTCCATCTGATTAAATTGTGTACGCCTGAATACTGGAATGCAACTTAAATATTATGTTGCACTAAACTATGTACGTAAATCCCGCTTAAATGTACTGGCTAAGTGGGCCGTGCGCTGTTAGGAGCAACTTATTATTTAAATGGCGTTCGAGTATTCGGGCCTTAACCTTCTAATCTTTAACTTGCAGATCGTATGGACACACTCATTAAGATAAGCGAAGAAGTATTGAAAAAAGGTGGCTTGGTATCCCACTGGCAAGGAAATCAGCTCTACTTAGATAAATATTGGTGTAATCATAAATCATGACTGCCTCGGTGGCGTAGTTTTCTACGGTACGTTTACAAAGCTGAGGTCTCGGGTCCGAGTCCCGTGTCGGGAAAAGTGATATTGGACTTTGCTGTTCATTATCAGCCCGGAGTTCCAAGTCTATGTGGAATATGCGATTGGTTCGCCTCCTACATCGTGGGACTGAACATACAAGGCGAAATGTGTGTTTACTGATAGCACCTTTGCCTGTTTCTTCTGGGAAAAAGGCGTGTTTTTATGTATGTGTGCATAACTCAGTTTGTTTGAAACTATGTACATACGGAACATCTGTAATAATGTAACCTGTATTCTGCAAATAAAGATTTGATTGATTGATTTTGGATGTGAGCTGTTGTTTGACGTTATTTGAATAAAAATATATTATGACATAAATGCACATAAAGGCAGGATCAGGGCACGAAGGCTATTCCACTACAGAGAGGCGTGAGACAGGGAGATGTCATATCTCCGAAACTGTTCACTGCCGCGCTGGAAAATACCTTCAAGCTCTTGCAGTGGAAAGGATTCGGCATCAACATCAACGGCGAGTATATTACTCACCTTCGATTTGCCGACGATATTTGAAGTCTTGGCAGAATCGCTGGAAGACCTTAGCACTATGCTCGAAGACCTTAATCGAGTCTCCCAACAGTTGGGTCTTAAAATGAACATGGATAAAACGAAGATCATGTCGAATATCAATGTTGTGCCGACCCCTATTGGAGTTGGGGGCTCGACTCTCGAAGTTGTAGACGAATATGTCTATTTAGGACAAGTGGTCCGGTTAGGCAGGTCCAACTTCGAGAGAGAGGTCAATCGTCGAATCCAACTCGGTTGGGCAGCGTTCGGGAAACTTCGCGACGTCTTCTCGTCGTAGTTGTGTGTTACCAGTGATGACATACGGCACCGAGACGTGGCCTCTTACTGTGGGCCTCATTAAAAGGCTCAAAGTCACTCAACGAGGCATGGAGCGGGCTATGCTATGCGGTGTTTCCCTACGAGATCGAATCAGAAATGAGGAGATCCGTAGGAGAACCAAGGTTGCCGACATAGCCCATAGGATTGGCAAGTTGAAGTGGCAATGGGCCGGGCACATAGCTCGTAGAACCGATGGCCGTTGGGGCCGAAAGGTTCTCGAGTGGAGGCCACGTACAGGCAAGCGAAGTGTCGGACGCCCGCCTACTGCGGCGTCGACGTCGTCGACGATCTGACTAAGGTTGCAGAAATCGCTGGATGCAGGCCGCTTCCAACAGGTCATTGTGGAGATCCTTGGGGGAGGCCTATGTTCACGGTGGACCTCCTGTGGCTGATATGATGATGATGATGGCATAAATGAAAAATTGTATAATATTTCAGTTGTGGCAGATCCTGAGATTGCTGAAGTTGTTCTGAAAACATGTTTAGAGAAAGACGATATAGTGAGGTTTGTAAGGTCTGTTACTGGTAACGGCAGTATCTTTGCACCAGGTATTTATACATTTCTTTTTTATTGAAAACGATTTATTTAATTTCACACAAAATGGAGCGACGAGTCCTGGTCATCCAAATATGTGGTGGACATATAGAAAACAATAAAATATGACATAGAGTACCCGACATTCTGTAACAATGTTATCGATTGGTATCAAATGTTGACTGTTTTGCAAAAGTTAGTGAATAAACTAACACGGCAATATACAATAAATAACATTTTGTTTTTAGATGTTGCTGAGTAATTTGGAAACGTTTTTCGAAAAAAAGAAACTGCGTTGTGTATGCATCTTAAGAGCTGATTTCTGGGTCTTCTACCCTATGCGGTGTGTACATCGCTCGTTTCATTTAAGTAGGCACGCCTGGCGGTAAACAAGAGATCACTCAGAACTTTCGAGGTTTTTTTAAAGCATTGCACTGCGCTAGTCGAACCAAGCCATGAGGTGATACGTCTCCTTATGGCCACTAATCACTGATTTGCCGTAATATATCTTTATCGAACCAACCCCGGGCTACATGGTCAGTTGGATCGACGCTGCCTTTGAAATGAGAGACCGTGATCTCAGTTCCCGCACTGAAACAAATTTTTTTATGGTCCATATGTGATTGTGAAACTTGATTTTATTTCTGATACCCACGACACAAGATTTAATTGATCTTAATATGGGATAAGGGATTTGTGTGATTGGCTTGTTTAAAAAATAAAATTACAATTATTTTTAGTATCTATATGGCGTCCACGGCGTAAGATCATTGCTCCTACCTTCAGCCTCAAGAATCTTTACCACTTTGTGGAGATATTCTCTCGGGAGAGCATTATCATGACAGAACAAATGCGGAAGATGGTTGCCTCTGGACCCGTGTCCATGTGGAAATATTTTTCATCCTACAGCATGGATTCCGTTTTTGGTAAGCCTATATTAATTCATCAAGTACTTTTTTTAAATGACGTAAGCTGCTGCCGATTATTCGAGTTTCGTTTCGGATCACAGAGTAAGCAATCACATCTCCCAGTACTCTAACCTAAAATTTCATTTTTTATGGAATAAGTCACTGATTTTTAGTAGGCAGTATTTGAAGTGTAAAATGTACTTAAGAAGGTATGTGGCTTCTTAAAAATTCGTAAAAAAATATACTTTTCAGAGTCGACTCTTGGGGTGCCACTGAATGCTCAAAAGACTTCGGAACAACCGTTTTTGCAGGCCTGGGGGGAATGCTGTAGATTGATCACGGCGCGAATTTTCCGACCCTGGCTTTACAGCGACATAATATATAAAAGGACACCCCAATACAAAGAAAATAAGAAACACATCAAGGTTATTCAGGGCTTTATTGAAAAGGTAATTTAACCTTAAGTAGAATCAATCCCTGAATAAAAGAAAGCAAGAAAACAGATTTATTAGTTACAACAATACAACACACACACACACACTCACCATTAATATGTCATTTAATAAAAAATAAAAAACAAAAACAATTAGAAAGGAGTTTGCGTGTCGTACCGCTGTTATACTTAGGTGACCACTCAGCTATCGCAAAATAATCGCAATATCGCATTGCGGCGCGGCGCGGCGTGAGCCACAGCGCAACGCTGGTTTTCAGTGGTCATCTAGAGCAGTAGTTCCCAAACTTATTTTGTCGTGGACCACTTTCAAAATTTTACTGGTTTCGGTGGACCCCCTGCTGCTACATTTCACTGCTACACAAAATAAAAACTGTGTCGCTTCTGAGTTCTGTCCCTATATTTCCATAGGTAAAATAAAAACGAAAAATTGTACATTTTATAACATTTTATTTATTAAAAGAATAGAATTACAAGAAAAAAATTATAAGATAATATAGGTTCAGGTCATAATTTTAATTAATGGGAAGGATGTATTTGATGGAGTGTCAGCAAATGATCAATGTTTGGCTTTATTTTTGTGAGCAATAACCGCAAATCCCCCCGCTCTGTGATGTTTAATTTGCTCCTTTTTTTTGTTAAGAGGTTTGTAACGGCACTAAAACTCCTTTCGACAAGGTATGACCAGGGAAAAGCTATTAAAAATTTCCTTGTGATTACCCACAGTCTAGGATATTTTTCGGGTATTTCTGCTTGCAGCCAAAATGTTTGGTAGCCTTTTCTACATTTCACCTTCAGCTCCTCATTGGTGCTTAGCTCGAGCAGCTCCTCTGGTAATACAACATTAGCCACTTCCGTTTCATCAAATGGATTTATGATCCATGGTGGTATATCCATCGTCAGCATATCTTCAAACCTGGTTTTGAAGTCATCATGCAGAGCACTGAAATGTTGACTGTAGGTATGGATATCCTCATCAATACATTGTACCTGCGACAAGTTTGGAAATTCAGAGAATTCGCGCCGACTAATGTTTTGCTTCATAAATTTCAATTTCTCAAAAAAGCCGAAATTATCCCTTTTGTTTTCATTAAATTCAGGCTGTCCCCTTGTAACTGCAAGTTAATATCATAAAATTTTTTAATAACAACTCTGTCAAATACTCAATGTCTGCTTTGAATTTTATCAAGTTTTCTTTTAAATCTGGATCTCTACTTTCTAGGAATAGAGTTCCTAAATATAAATACGGAATCGAAAACAGAGTAAAATCTCGTTAAGCATGCACCTTTCGACAACCAGCGTACTTCAGTATGTAAGAGCAGTCGTTGGAAGTCTTCATCATTTTCGTTGCATAATTGAGCAAATAAACGCGTATTCAATGCATTGCTTCTGATTTGTTGACAGCTTTTATTACAAAATTAAGAGATTGGTTCAACCTGTCACTTAAATGTTTTGCCACAAGATGTTGTCGGTGGATTACGCAATGAATAGCTGCAAGTCCTGGTACAATTCTTTTGAGATGACTTATAAACCCACGATATCGCCCGACCATTGCAGAAGCTTCGTCCGTCTGTTGCCACTGAAATAATGTTTGTAAATGGAATCGATATTTCCGTAAAAAAATTACTCAGGACATTAAATATTGATTCGCCTTTAGTGTCAGTCTCCAAAGTTCTGGCAAATAGCAATTCTTCGTGAATTTCTTCCTCCATAATAAATCGGACATATGCCAATAATAATGCTTCATTACCGGGTAACGTTGACTCGTCCAGTTGTATAAAAAAAATGAGTTTTTTGCAGATGATTACACAAAAAACTTTCGATATTAGAGCATCAATGCGTCTTTGTACAGTATTGTTACTTAATGGAATTCTTTTTAGTACGTCAAATGGAGATTTGTGCAAAACAGTTTTTAAAACCTCTTCAACAGCGGGTAAAATTAATTGTTCTCCGATAGTGTGCGGTTTTCCAGATTTTGCTATAAGTAATGAGATATTGTAAAATGCCCGCAAGACAAAATCGTTACTTTGAGATGTTGAAGCGAACGTACTGTACATGGTGGGTCTCTTTTCATATTTTTCCTTCAATGTTTGAAAATATTTAAAATCTCTACCTATTTTATCAGTATGACACCTTTTTAGATGATCTTCGAGCTTTGATGGTTTCATAGAGTCATTGCTCAAAACTTTGTTGCATAATAGGCACATGGGCAATTGTTTGTCTGCCTCTGATGGAACAAAAACATATTTCAAATAATCGACACTATCTATATATTGTCGACATTTTTTCTTTGCTGTAGCCATGTTTCGTGTCAGTTACCTTACCTGTAAAAAAAAAATGTTTTAGTAACCAAGTTTTTTTTCTGAATATAGGTATCACACCGCAGCCTTTGTCAGCACGCGGAAATAGAATTTCGGCTTGTAAAGGGACCAACTAATAAACCGCTAAGACAAATACAGACGTTTTCACAAAACGGTATCAATTTTCAAGTACCTTATTTACCACTAATTTTTAATAGTACAAATAAAAATTGGTGAACTCAGTATCGAATACTGATCATATTTGTGTAGGAAAAAATAAAAGTCGAAATCCCAAAATTGTCCATAAAAACGATAACTAACATTTCATCAAATCAATGAGTTCACGCGCTCCGTGTATTTGCGTATTTTTTGTCTGCGGCTTTATTGTTAAAACGTGACAAACTGGCATCAAAGCTCAAACCCCGCCCTTTTCCCGTCGCCCGCGCACCGCTCGCTCTTTCTGAAAAGGAATAGTATTGACAAAATAGTTACTTCAAAATCAATTTAAAATGATTGTGAAATTACTGTTTAATAAAATTAGTAGTTATTTGCAAGAAAAACTACAAAATTAATTGCTCTGCAATATTGCTTATTCGGCCTTTTAGAGACGCAGTGCTTCTCTCGTGAAAAAACAATTGAATAAAACGTGTTGTGTTTGTCTTCAAATCGAAAGAGGACAATTAAAATATCTGTAAGTTACTAAGTTACCTATCTATACAAGCAGTTGTGATCAACCGACTAGTACACGTAAACAAAATCCCATCAAAAACATCCTGTAAAAAATTCCAAGTCTCGCAGCTCAGTTTTTCTACCGCAAAAGTTTGATAGAAAAACTGAGCTGCGAGACTTGATTTCTTTATAGGATGTTTTTGATGGGATCTCACGTCTTTTTGTAGAGTCCTACTTTTTCCTTTCGGTACGTTTTACTTCTAGAATATATATAATGATTTTTCTTAAAACCTCTGTCTTATGGTTTTTTCTAATTTGTATAGGTATCAATTTATCACAAATATAGCGCATTTGATTATTAGTGTTCTTTCTTTCATGGTAATTGATAATATCGAGCTATTTTGTCTATTTATTTGCAAGTTTTTCTTCGTCATGTTTTTCTAGAGGAATGTTGTACAATTTCATGGGCTGAATACACCCTGTACACTGTACACTCTGTACCCTCCTCCTGTTATGTTTCATATATATATATATATATATATATATATATATATATATATATATATATATATTATATATACAACTATTATTCCATTATATACGGGTACAATAATTTGCAAATGTAACTTTGTAATCCTATACATTTATATGAAATTACAAAGTTATTCATGCAGTTGGTGTATCTAGAAAACTAGACAGAAATTATGAAATGTTTAAATTTTCCCTTAATTTAGACACTAAACACTAATTATATTCTAAATTTGAAGGTTCTATGTCTGCTACGAGTGCCTTAGACTTTTGATGATCGGTCAGTCAGTCAGTGAGGGACAAAATTAAGAAAGTTTGACATGTTACAATTCTTAAACTACTGGTTCAAATTGAATGAAATTTTAAATATACTGTGTTTACACAATGCCTGCTTAATAACTAAAAATTCAGGCTTGTTGCTTTAACCACAACGAAGTTATGGGGGGTTGAAAATGGTCTGAATTGCTTCGAGAAAAGGATGGTACGACTGTGCCGCTTTTTAGCTCGACTTGGAGGGGGCACTGCCGTGCCCCCAGATACTGAAGTACTATAACAAAAAAAGGTAGGTACTTACTTTTCTCCGGCACTAGCAAACACTGAGATAAATTTTCTCACACCTTTTTTTAGAAATTCCGGTAACGAATGAATGAGTTTGCCTTTGGCATCAAATATTTATAGTGGTGATCAAGTTCATGTCTGAACAAGCATTAAGCATAGTCGGGCGTATAGCGCTTTGCAAGTCTGTACACGAAATTGTACGTAATATCAAATACGCAAGTTTGGAAAAGTAACAGTCACTTGCCTTATTAAAATATTATCTGTTTAGTTAGGTACTTAAAAAAATGTAGATTATAAAAACTGTGCTTATATTTTTGCTCTTTATTATCAAAAGCAGATAAATTCTCGTGGAACCCCATTAACATCTTATGGACCCCCATATTTTGTTCACGCCTACGTAGACCCCCAACCCCCCAGCAAGTCTCCCGTGGACCCCCACATTTTAACTATTTAAAACAATTATGAGCTTAATAAAAATCAAGTAAGCTGAGACATAGTAGACCAATATGTCCTTGGCGCGATTAGATAGATCCCTTCCGATTGTTTTTTTTTTTAATTTATTTATTATATTTAGGAGAAAATAACAAAAAATTACAATTAGTCTCACAAAACCAATTGCTTGGTTTGTCTGTGACTACATAGTGATGTTTTACATACTTAATATATTGCGAGTTGCGAGTACCTGATTATAATGTTGATAGAATATACTTTTTGATGGCTTTAATATTAGATTTTTTTTTGTTAATCCGTGCCGGGATTTCAGAAGGGAGCAAACGGTCGCCCTTCCGAAATCCGAATATTGGTAACCACTTGGTAAACACCAAGTACGGTAATCGCTTACGTAGTGTCCTGTCTCCGTAGTAATTGTGGATCCTTGGTACAAGGTATTTCCCTGCCGATACCGCTCTATAGTGCGATTCACGTAATTTAATAAGTTCAGCTGCAGTGCAGTTGCGGTTAAGTTTCGATCAAAACAGCCCTTTTCGTATTCTCGTAATTTTGACAACCGCTGTCAAATACGCTCGCGTGAAGTTCGCGTCACGCAAACGTTTTAGCGTATTCTACTGCTGCGCGTATATGTCAATCTCAAACAAATTTCATACATCTGACGTACAGTTGACGCGCAGCTCACGCGCAGTTCACGCGCAGCTAAACACTTACAAGAATACCATTTTGTACCAAAGCGTAAACTTAATTGTAACCGCACCGCAACTTGATCGGCGCGTCAAAAAGTTAGGTGAATCGCACTGCTGGCTGGCTTATTGTGTTGCAGCGGTCGGTACCAACAACTCCCCACAGCTATGGTTATTAGTAATCAACTAA
Organism: Hyles vespertilio; assembly: GCA_009982885.2. Lineage (NCBI taxonomy): Eukaryota > Metazoa > Arthropoda > Insecta > Lepidoptera > Sphingidae > Hyles > Hyles vespertilio. The sequence goes on along the minus strand of CM042825.1, from coordinate 10,197,503 downwards.
AGCTTGTTTTTTAATATGGCCGGTAGTATATTACATATTTTAAATAACTTATGATAATTTTCGAGTAGTTTTAAAAATCTGATTTGTAATGATTCTATTTTGTTTATGTATGATTTGAACGTTAGACCATTGCTGTCGAGAGCATATGACACTACTGATTCCACTAGTGACAAATACATACATTTGAGTATTAATTGATCCCATGTATAATATAAGTACTTGAAGGGAAAGGCGAGATATCATTCCTCATTTATAGGATCCCGATAGTTAATATTAATATTCGGAGTTAAATATAACAGTTTTCACGGAAGCTATTGATGGAAAAAAGTTTTTTCACCGCTCGTGAACTTTTAAAAGTTGACAGATTATTTAAACCGGTTTCAGTGGTATATAGCGAACTATTAGATGAATGGCAAAATAGATGGGAGGTATCTTTGAAGGGCCGGCATCTATACCAATTTTTTCCTTGCGTACGTGATCGTTTAACAAAGACATGGCTAGATGTCGATTATTGCGTATCACAATTTCTCACGGGCCATGGTAACTTTAAGTCTAAACTATACTCTTTTAAGCTTGTTGCGTCGCCTGCGTGTCCATGTTCAACACCTAATTGCGAGTATGAGCAGTCCGCGCATCATATACTTTGGGAGTGTAGTCTTTGGCATAATGAGCGTAAAACCATGCTAGATAGTATGCAAATATCATCTGGAGTTGTATACTACATGGACCTTGTAGAGACTAGAAAGAACTTCCGTGCTTTCCGGCGTTTTTGCCATACCTATTACTGGATTCAAGCATAACAGTTCACATAATAGGTCCCATTTAAATGTAATAATAATTTGATCCGTGGTGCTTCACAGCTGGCTTCTCCGGCTGTGAAAGTCTTTTTGCGAGGTTATTTACCTCTTCAGTTCAATGTTTTGTCACCCGCTTTGCACGGAGGGAAGTGGGCAATAATTTATTTCCAACTCCTCCTATTAATTTAACTTTCTGATTAATTTCGTTGCGGGTTAAAGACAAGTTAGACATTCCCGGAGACTCGCCGAGCTTCAATGCTCGGTGTCATTACATTGCGTGCCACTGTTGATACTGGCTCACAGGAGTTACAGTGGTGGGTGTGAGGGCGGGACAGTCTCCTAAAAAGCTATTGATTTGACACATCTATAGGGACGCCCGAGTCAAACCGACTACGCTGTTGGAGTGGCGACGCTTCGCCATGGCATGCATCGCTACACTATACATATTTTATACTAAGATGTTTATAAAGCATAGATGCGTTGTCCGAGCTTTATAATGGCAAGACGTTTGGAAGGTATTTGCCTCCCTTGCAGTTAGTCACGTTTCAACACAGATCACTTCCAATAGATACCACATTACGATAGTTTTGTTTTGAACCGAAAACGCCAACGAAGGGAACTGCGCGGGGGGTGGGCGGGTTGCAACGCGGTCACGTGGACTTCACTGGAGAGATGAGGCATAAGTCGATAAATAAAAAAAATATCGATAGTTCGATTTGCCAGTAAGTTCATGTGTTTTGATCGCATCTATAACTTAATTACCAACTTGTTAAATGTTTGATAATATTTTTTCACCGGCCTGATCTGATAAATTATACCAACCGGCAACCGCTAACTACGAATAAAATAGGATTAAGATTTATACTTTAGTATGTAACGGTTTTATTTCTATTATTTACCATGTATTTTTGGGTACCATAATGGCGAAATACCCAAATTAAGTGTTGATAGTGTGAAAAATATGAAATAGCAAATAACTAAACATCACACTCTAAAGGGCTACAATAACTTATTCCGATTCTTGAATTCTGACGGCGGCTGTAGTAAATGTAATATCGACAAGTGACGATGAAACCCACTTGACGAACTATAAATGTTTTTGAGACGATATATACAACGTATGTTAAAATTTGTACAATAGCTTGTGCTACTGATTCTCAATAAACTTAGTATACTAAAACTTATGATAAATACCCTCCCATTATATTTGAAAACGTATACGAAAAAAGGAAATTTAATTACGCCAAAGATAAATAAAGAAATATTGTAAAAGTACCTTGTTAACAAATTTAACTATTTCAAATTACATAAAATAACGTAATTATGGTAATTTGCAATTTTTATTTCAATCAATATATATTTTGTGACATTGTCATTTAATAAAATCAATTTACATTATTGTTTTACAATATCGATATTTCTGGGAATTATATTATAAACATGCGTCAAACACTAGAAGAACGCGTGATTTCGCCAAAAAAAGATGCCTTATTACGGTTATTGCTATGCGGAAAAGAGACGGCTGATTCTCCATCCGAACTCGACTGTTTAACATTGATACATTAACCAGTATAAATTGGGCTCGCTCGGAACCAAATTAATTTAAAGAATATTAGTTATCGATGAAAACTTATTGCGTTTTTTTAGATACTTTATTTTTTTGAGTTATTTGCACACCATTTTATTGAACAAATCATTATTAACTGTAATATTAAGTTCCCAAAATGTAATTTTCTCTAACGTGCGACGCCATGTGCGGGTCCACTACTTGGACGACACTGATGACGCGACATTTGGCATCGGTTTATATCTATCTGATATCTTATATGTGTTGGGCGCAACCGCTGCCTTGCATTAGGTATCTATTGGGAGTGATCTGTGCGTTTCAACCAGTGTCGCGGATACACGTTTCTCTGACTATTTGTATTCTCGAAACCAAATGCGGAAAAAATAGATTAGAGTGATTTAAAATAATGTACAAATGATTCTGAATCTGTGAAACAAAAAAAATATTTTATTTAGTGCGCAAGTACACACTAATTTAATTTTTTATTAAATAAAATTAATAAATTCGCTCTCAAAGCGACGTTTGACAGCTCTCGCCACGTCATCCCGTACTTCATGCTTGGTGCTACGTCACACGCGCTTTAGCCAATAACCGTGCGGCACTTATTGTTACGTAACTACCGATGTCTATTCATCTTCTTCTAACATATGTTTCTTGCTTTTTTACTCTTTCTTCGAACCAATTTGAAATTACAATACGCATCGCGCCATTTTTTTGTGCCATTATGTTAGTGTATGACGTGTCTATTTTATTTTATAGTATACATATATGATACAGAATACAGTACGAAACATCGATTTAAAAAAAATATGTATTGAATGAATATCATTTAAATAAACAGTCTAATTTTTCTTGAAAAAATATTATTTAGAATCCATTATTTCACATCTGCCAGAGGTCATGTGAAGGCTCACATTTTTTAAAATTATATCCACAGGTTCTCGCTGCTTGATTAAATACAGCAACAATATTTTTAATAGTAGTAGTAGGCTAAGATGTTTATAAAGCATAGATGCGTTGTCCGAGCTTTATAATGGGCAATGGCAAGACGTTTGGAAGGTAATTGCCTCACTTGCAATCAGTCACGCTTCAACCAGTGTCACGGATACACGTTTCTCTGACTATTTGTATTCTCAAAACCAAATGCGGATAAATAGATTAGAGTGATTTAAAATAATTTACAAATTATTCTGAAACTGTGAAACAAAAAAAAAATATTTTATTTAGTGCGCAAGTACACACTAATTTAATATTTTATTACATAAAATTAATAAATTCGTTCTCATGGCGACGTTTGACAGCTCTCGCCACGTTATCCCGTACTTCATGCTTGGTGCGGCCGTAACCGTGCGGCACTTACATTGTTACGTAACTAGCGATGTCTATTCATCTTCTTCTAACTTATGTATCTAGCTTTTTTACTCTTTCTTCGAACCAATTTGAAATTACAATACGCACCGCGCCATTTTTTTGTGCTATTATGTTAGTGTATGACGTGTCTATTTGTAAAACGTCATTGGTAGTAGGGAAATTTTGTATGAGTTATATGACAAAGGTCCTATACACCCATGGACGTAGCATCAAATGGACTCGACATTCGAGTTCCACCGTAAGGGACAGACATAAAGTAAAGAAAAAAGCAGGGATACCAGGTCATATATTGTCCCATAAATATTTTAACTAAATAAATAAATAGACGCAACATTCAAATTCATAGTCCTGACCCTACAAATGATAATCTTGTGTCGTGGGTATTAGAAACTACGAGAGACTTTTTGGTCTCACTAACACCCCGATTTGAAAAAAATATCAAGTCACTCAAATATTTGTCTCTTCTTGAGCTGGTATCGAAACTACGGCCTCACTTTTACATCTGGCGTCTAACCAGCTGCGATGAATGATGCGGATGAAGGGCGTCAGTATTAAACAACGTGACGTTTTGCAATATTTTCACAAAGGTTAGAAAGCAAAAAAGGAAAGTTGGCCTTGTATAATTATTAATACTTATATCATTTACGTAACTCGAATAATACACAGCTAGTAATGATAATATATTATACATAGAAACAAAACCTGCCGAGTGTTCTATAAATTATAGAAGGTCAGAGAATTCATAGTAACGTAACTACTAAGGATAGAATAACATCCTACTTTATTTTATTTATTTATTTTAAGAAAGCTTACAAACAAGTGTTTACAATATACTTAATATTTCCATAAATTAAGTTCCTAATAACAAGTTTCTACAAACGAATCGTAAATAACAAAGGTACAGAAAACCTATTGATATAGATCTAAACATTTCTCAAATGTAACAAAATGGAAAAAATATACCTACATATTTTTTTCTTTTCTATATCTTAATTAAAATAAAATGATATAGCAAAGTATCGAATGTGTAATAATACAGCGCTTGTACATTTTTTAATCACCTGGCTTTTTTTTCCTGGAATATTAATTTTTCAAAAATACATTTATGCACTTTTTGTTTTCATCCATATCAGGCTCATGTGTCCTTTCAGCACTCTTTGTTATTCCCCACAGTTTCGGATTCGGTCATATGTAAAAATTGAATCTAATTAATTAAAGAATAAAATATATGTAATTAATATGTGCAGAACAAAATATAAATTGAAATAACGTAAGGTAACGTGACGCCTCGGGTCAAGGCGTGTGTGGATTGGGTATTTATTGCATTGACTTTAAGTTTTGGCACTCAAAGTCTGTAAGTTGTAAACATAAAATCTTTGTTTTTGTTGATGAACACGACTGTTTGTGTCTAAAATAAAATAAATAAAAAATAAAGAAGTATTAAGCTTGGTGGATTGGGTGCATTTTTGTAATTTTTTCGAATACAGACTTCAAATTTGAAAAATACAACTTAACTGACTTCGAAACTACATTTTATAATTTATAGATTATGCATGTTGTAGCTTCACTTAATACACAGGAGGACAATTTATGAAGACAGGCTGCCGGGAGACTGATTATAGAAGAGGTTTCATTCATTTTCGTCTCAAGGATGAATAAACATTTAGATTCATCAGTAGATCTTTTTTAAAGGAAATGTTCTACGAAATATGCCTAAGTTTAACTTTCAAAAGGTAACCAGTTGTCAAATAATAAAGGCTTTCAAGCAAATCAAAATAAAAACTACGGAAGATATATGGGAACTGTCTGTTAAAGCTATAGAAGCTATTATTGTTAACATTGCACCGTTATTAGCTACAATTTTTAATTCCTGCCTATGTGAAGGTATCTTTCCCGACTTCATGAAAATTAGTAAAGTTGTGCCCATTTTTAAATCAGGTTGTTCGAATAATCCGTCGAAATAAAGACCCATTTCTATACTACCGGCTCTTAGCAAAATCTTCGAAAAGCTTTTGCTTAGTCAAATGCTAGCACATTTCGATGAAAATAAGTTAATACATAGGAATAAATTTGGTTTCACAAAGGGTCCCTCACTCAAGATGCCGGGACATCACTAATCACGTCGGTTTTAGAAGCCTGGAAGGCATCTCAAGATGCTCTGGGAGTGTTTTGTGATATCTCTAAAGCATTCGACTGTGTTGACCACCAAACAATTATTATGAAGCTACGGTAATACGGAATCAGTGATGCATCACTTGATCTCATAATGTCTTACTTGTCGGTCGTGAACAAAAGGTTTCTTTGGACGGGCTCACTTCGGTAGGATCTAAAGTTTAAATTGGGGTTCCGCAGGGTTCCATTCTGGGCCCCTTTTTATTCCTAGTCTACATAAACGACCTTCCTTACATGGTTCAGATGTGGTTAGATATAGTTTTATTTGCTGACGACACCTCTATTATATTTAAAGTAAGTCGGAAAGACGATAATTTCGATACACCTAACAAAATTCTTAACTTAATTTCGGGTTGGTTTTCTGCTAATAATCTACTATTAAATGCTAGTAAGACGAAATGCGTCCGTTTTGCTTTACCGAACGTGGCAAGCGTAAACACGCGTATGGAATTAAATTCAGAAATTCTACATTTAGCTAATTCCATAATTTTCTTAAAAATCAGTCTAGATAAAAAATTACAATGGGGTCCACAAATTGAGATATTATCAGCTAAACTTAGCAGCGCAGCGTTCGCGGTCCGAAAAATAAGAAAACTAACTGACGTTGCAACGGCTGGATCGGTATATTTTGATTATTTTCACAGTATAATGTCGTACGGCATTATTTTGTGGGGATCAGCGGCTGATATTGGGTACATATTTATATTACAAAAAAGAGCAGTCCGTGCTATTTATAATCTAGGGAGCCGCGATTCTTTGCGATCTGTTTTTAAGGAAAGCAATTTACTAACCGTGCCATCTGAATACATCTTTCAGAATATAATGCACGTTCATAAAAACATTTATAAGTTTTATAAGGTCAGTGACACCCACATTATTAATACGCGGAATAAAAATAAACTAGCAATACCTTTGTTTAGACTAGAAAAGTAAAAAAAATCTTTCTTGGGTAGTTGTATTTAATTTTATAATAAACTTCCCAATTGGATAACGCAGCTACCGGAGAAACTATTTAGGACACATATTAAAAACACAATTATGACTAGGGGTTATTATAATATTAAGCAATATACCTAGTTAGGTCATAAATTCTGTCACATGTTTAATATAAAATAATTGAAACAAGTTTATTCATTATGTAACCATTTATATACCAAAATGAACTTAACAAAACATAGATTCTTATGACACTAAAGTTTATTCAAAATGACCTTCGTGATTTTGAATACAGGCCTTCAATCTGCGCGGCCAGTTGTCTACCGCAGCACGAACGAGGTCCATGTCAATATCGGCGGCTGCCTTAATCAAGGATGTCTTGAGTGACTCCAAATTGGGATGAGGCTTTGAGCACGCCTTTTCCTCCAAGTGTTGCCATATTTTGTTATCTAACGGATTCAAATCTGGACTGGAGGAGAGCTAGTCTTCGTGCCGGATAAAGTCGATTTCACGCGCCACCAGCCAGTCTTGTGTGCTCTTCGCTCTATGAGCTGGCGCCGAATTTTGTTGTAATACCCAGTACCTGTTATTGAACATGGTATGAGGTTCCACAAGGTTCGTCAGGACTGTATTTTGATACACAACTGCATTCGTTTTTCACAAAAATGTACCTCTGTTAAGCCCTAATAAGAAACTCCCAACCATACCATGAGCGAGGATGGAAAATGACCTCGTTGGACACGCGGAATACGGTTGCTCGCTTCTTCGCTACTGTGTGCGTACACCTTATCATTTTGTTTGTTGTTGCTCTCTTCTACGGTAAAAAAATTTTCATCTGAAAAAAGAATTTCCCGATATTTTTCCCGCGTACCGCTTCAACAAAGCGCGGCATCTCTTCAGACTCAGGTCCATTAGACGAGCATTCAAACGATGTCCTGTTTTTCTTCGATATGCCCGACATTCTAAGACTCATTTAACACCCTTTTCACCGTGCTTAACCCCATCTGAAGGGCCAACAGTTTCTGCTTACGTTTGGGATTTCTTTGAATTCGCGCCTTCACAGCTTTTATCACTGCTGGAGTCCTAACAGACCGAGGGCGACCACTTCTTGACCTGTCATCTACACTAGAGTCTTCATTGTATCGTTTGATGGTACGATAAACGAATCTTTTGGTTATATTCAAATTTTTCAGTATGTCAAAAATTTTAATTGGCGCGTAACCGCAACGATGCAACGCAATAACTGCAACACGGTCTTCTTTAAGCGTCCACTCCATTTTAAAAATGAGTAAAATTCTAAAAAGTATACATTTTTATTTTTATGAATAATTCGAAATTCGAATTCAATAAACTTTTTTGTGGCCAGCATTCTAAAAGAAAAGTTTTTACTGTGTGACAATACTTATGACCTGACTGTGTATATCGGATGAAAAACCTGGGATTAGGTGTTCTCTTGCACATTGCGACCCCCTAGGGCCCTGAACTATTCACTTATTACATTCCTATATTTAAATAATTATAAATATTAAATAAATTGTAAACTAAAAAATTGGCCAATATCATACAATTAAATTATAACTAAATATAATAATGATTAATTAACGCCAATTAAAATCGTATGATGACCGATCGAGAAAAACAAATAAAAATAATAATAAATATGGTAAATCTTTGACAAGTTACTTATTTTAGTAAATTGACCAAAACCAAGCCCACTGAGTTTGGCTCGCTGGATCTACTCAGAAATTTTTCGCGCCGCGTATTATCCAGTGGTAAAGTAAAGTCCGCTGAGTTTGTTCGCGGGGTCTTCTTAGTCAGAGCCGCGTTAGATCCGGTTGTAACAATAAACCGCTACGCACCGCTGTAATTATACCCATGGTCCACGAATAAATTTAATTTAATTTTACTAACGTAAATTATGTATTTTTGTCTCGACATTAGGGGGTAAAGTGCGTGGTGGCCTGTTGCTAAACGGACTAGACGCGACTGCCAACATGTTCACGGTGGCCGCGGGTTCGAATCCCAGGGCACACCTCTGACTTTTCGGAGTCATCCACTTCCCCTCCGGCGGGGGCACGGTGCTGTGACGTGTTTACGTTGTCCTCATTTAAAATTGTATTTTGTGTGTTTGAAGTGCATTTATCGGTTCCTGGGTTTGCTTATTGTTGTACGGTGTAGTATTGTGATTAACGGTTTGTAAGTTTTTTAATGTTTTATTGCGTTTTTTCGTGAAATTAAGCAATTTATTCTCGGTAAGTACTTTTAATTTTTCTACTGTGGGTATCGTGAAATAAAATATCATTCGGCCGGCATACAGTCAGCTGTTATTTTTCAAACTAATTTACTTATTAATACTACTATTTGTTGCTTGTCAGTGAAAATAACAATAAAATACATCTTAATTTAATTTCGGCAAAATAATGTCAGCTCAAAATAAGGTTCCGCCCGACCGTGGGCACAATCCTTTCGGTCAAAGTAAACTTACACCTAGGTCACCTTATTCAGCTAAACGACTTTTTAGTGACACTACTTCACCAACTTATGTTTCCCCCGTGTGTTCAAAACGTTTGCAATTATCGGAATCGACCGAAACTTCATCTTTAGATAACGGCAGCGACGCGAGCCGCGCGGACTATTGTGATTTGGTGTCGGAAGTTTCCAATTACTTGTCGAAAATTAATGAGCTTATTAATGATCAGGGTTCGCGTATGAACGTGGCGAATAGGTCGGCCGTGTTGGATATAACGCAACGTGTAACATCCATAGTTTCATTACTGGCATTAAAATCATCTTGCAATGAAACCAAGTTGCCAATATGCAACGCGAATTAGACCAGTACAATCGTCACAATATTGTCGGGAATAACAATAATAATTCTCTTTTCTCCGAACAACTTAAACTTCGTTTACCGAAACCTGCGCCGCGAGTGGAGTCGCGAGCGCCACTGCCGTGTATTGTTGCATGTCCGACGGATGAGCGGTCAGCTGATTTGGCGTCATCGTCCGCAACCAAACAGGCGCTATTTAAGGCTATAAAGCCAAGTGATGACGGATTCCAAATTGTAGGCGTGAAAAAGACCACGAAGGGTCGCTTCGTGCTTCGTGTTGCAAATGAAAACCACATAAAAAAAAACTTGAATCTGTTGAGGCTATTAAATCTGCGGGATTACGTCTTGAAAAACCGAAAGGACGCGCCCCCGTATCTTCTTTAAAGTTGTGCCATCCTCTATGGAAGACCGCGCTTTTGTTACTGCACTTTATCGTCAAAATATCAAGGACGAATTGCCAATAAAGGAGGATGATTTTATTAAATCTATTAAAATAGTTCGTAGACGTAATTTAGATATCGGGCGTAAATGGATAGGCATTGAATTGGATTCGGAGATAAGGAAACATCTGGCAGACACAAAAGAGAAATTATTTATAGATTGGGCCACCTGTCGATTTATTGACGACTTAGAAATAGTACGTTGTTTGAATTGTCAATACTATGGGCATGTGCAAAAGTTTTGCAGAGTAAAAACACCTACATGTGCCATCTGTGCTGAAGAACACGAGACTATATCGTGTCCGCACAGTTCAAACACAGATTTTAAGCCAGTATGCGCACCATGCAAACGCTTTAAAAAACCCCACGATTATCGCTGTGGGTCTCAGGAGTATCCAACTTACAAGTACAAACTCCAACAACTATTTCTCTCGACCCAGTATTAACACATTATGAATAACTTTACCATCGGACAGTTAAACCTTCATAATGATAGGGTAGCAACGTCGGAATTAGATACGTTAATTCGCGAGTATAAGTTAAATATCGTACTAGTACAGGAGCAATATCAACATGCGCGTATATCTAGTAAGGTCGTACAACTTGATAGCAACTCACGAGCAGGTATTTTTGTGTCGGGTTCAAATCTTACCGTAACCTCTGTCTGTATTCTAATGACGTCACACTGTGTCACACTGTCGCTGAGGTGTCTAGTCCGATTTGTAAGGTTTATTGTGTGAGCTGTTACTTTCAATATTCAGATCCTGTGGGTCCGCACCTACACCATCTCAGCTATGTCTTGCGGTCCCTCGTTGGACATAGAATTATTATAGGTGCTGACGTTAATGCGTCATCTGTTCTTTGGTATGGCAAATATCGCTCCACCGATACCGAGCGACGTTGCGCTGTAGAAGATTTCATTGCAGAAATGAATCTAGAAATACACAACACCCCCGATGCACCACTTACTTACAGTAGCCCTACGGGCGAATCTTCTATTGACGTCACACTTTCTAGTGGGGACGTTCATATTGATAGGTGGCGCGTCCTGCCGGACGCGTCATGTAGTGATCATCGCCTGATTGTGTACGAGTTCGTGCCTAGATTGACACAGGGTCCTGTCTACAATAATGCAAATTTTAGGTATAAGTCAAAGGGTGCTGACTGGAATTGGTTTAGCACTTTATTTGCTCAGCATGCCAAAGACTTCGCTCGCGATGATTTATCAGCTGAATCTTGTGCCGAGATTATGTCGGACACGTTTACGTATTGTGCGGACGTCACCATCGGTCGGGGTCCCATTGTGAGTACTCGTAGATGTGATTGGTGGAGTGTGTCCCTAGTCCATCTGCGTAGAACTTTTCACAGGGCGCGTAGGCGGTTTAACAGACTTAAAAAAAAAGTAAAAAAATATATTTTAAGTTAAACGGTTTTATATTGCAGATAAAAGTACTAAAAGCTAAAAAATAATTTCATGGATACAGTCATGGGTAGCAATAAAATACAAATTTTAAACATATGCATTGATTAAACTAAAATAAAATCATGGGGCACGTCCACTTTAAATGAATTTTGTGCGTCACGATTTTATTTTTTTTACTTTTTTTTTATTTTTAAGTTTTTAGTTTTTATTTCTCATTCTATTCAATTCGTTGAGTGCCTCATTATTGCAAGGTAATAAAACCAAGCCCTTTATTTTGATACCAATATTGATGGGATGGAAAAATACATTATCCGCCATTTTGTAGAGTGGCCATCTTTGATTTTGATTTTGTATAGTGCACTGAACTCTACTTGACAAGCCCTTTCATTTGATACCCATATTGATGGGATTGAAAAAAACTAAGTTTTCCGCCATCTTGTAGCGGCGGCCATCTTGGATTCACAATAATATTGAATATGGATAATTGTATTGTCAACAGAATCAAAGGCGTATACCAAATTTCAGATCAATCGGTTAACGGGAAGAGGGTTAAATTTCAATCACTAAATTTGACCCAAACAAACGGGGTGAGCTAAAAAACCGTTTAAATAAAAAAGTAAAAAAAAAATTAAGTTAAACGGTTTTATATTGCAGATAAATGTACTAAAAGCTAAAAAATAATTTTAAACATATGCATTGATTAAACTAAAATCAAATCGTGGGGCACGTCGAATATTTACAGTGGATAAAATTCATTTAAAGTATCTCTCGATTGTAGAGTAGGCCCGTGCCCTGTAGTGGGACTTATATGGGCTGATACAGACAGACAGAATTAGGGGGTATTTGCCAATACTCGCCACGCTTGGCAGGCGGGTTGGCGAGCGCAGGAGGGGACTTGCGCTGCTGCCCATCATCAACGGGGGAAAGAAAATAGGGTTTGTGAGTAGAGGATATAATGGGAAAGGAAGAAAAAGGCAAGGGAAATGTCGGACGCCCGCCTACAAGGTGGACGGACGATCTGGTTAAGGTTGCAGGAAGTCGCTGGATGCAGGCCGCTTCCAACAGGTCACTGTGGAGATCCTTGGGGGAGGCCTATGTTGTGATGATAATGATAATGATGAAATTATATATTTTTTGAAAAATAATTTACCATAAAGTAGTAACTAATACTTTAAATAAAATAAGAATAAAAACTAAATAAATAAATACAACTAATTATAAATAAAAAATAAAATTAATTTAAAAATAAATAAATTAAATTAATAAATAAATTAAAGCAAGAAGTTAATATAAATAATACTAAGTATAGAAAATATGTTGTATATAGAGATTAGGTTGTGGCGGTTGCAATACGCCAACTTAGATTTAGCTTTTAAAAGAACACGCTTATTATTTGTAATTTGAACATTATTAAAACACGCATTTCATTTTAAGATAAGACTGCAGATGTTAACCATAAAACATCTGCGAGTCGTAAAATTTATTTAAGTAAGAATTTTTGTGTACCTTATTGTATAATATTAGTTAAAAAGATGCTGTTCTAAATTATTGTTTCCTAATTGTAATGACCCGTTCATGCCGGGGCAATAAAACCGTATTATTATAGTTAAGTTCTTTAGTGGCGGCAATCCTTTGCAACAAATTTATGTTTTTTAGACAATAGTACTCATGTTTGGGTAAACCTTTCTGTTTGGACAATAGCCCAGATGTTTGGGCCGACCTTAATTTTTTAGTTGAAAGGATAGAACCCTATTTTATGGCTTAAATATATTTTCTGGAAGATTTATCCCCACCGATCCTCATTCGGGTAGTCCTATAAAAGGGTCGGTTTATTTGGATGGAGAGGACAGTCTGCCATCTCTCGTCACGAGCACCTCTCGCTCCGAGTCGCATAATTATAATTTTACTCTGTCTGTGAATGTATTAAGTGTTAATTTACAAAATATACAATAGTTAGTTCCTGGAAGTGAGTGCTTATTCTAATACCTACACTTATAACCACCAAAAGGTTTTATGTGTATTGTCTTGTGTTATCGATTTCCGGTCCAGGACATAAAATGATTAATTACTTAAATTGTCAGTAGAGTTATTATGAAGTTATTGTTAATTGATTTACAAATTACGGTACATTGTACCGTAATTTGGTAATGATTCGTTTATTCAATGTTTTATTATTTTTTTTGCCTTCCGGTTCATTAAATATTATTCATTTATCAAGTAATTATTATTACTAATTAAAATTACTAATTGTCATTCTATTTGGTTTAAATGGCTTTAAATGTAATAGCAAGTGTTTAATAAATAATTGAGATAGTTGCCGTCAACTTGTAAGATTCCGGCAAACATTTTTATGAAATACATTTAAGCAAATATTAGATGATTAATTGTATAAATATTCTTACATATTGTTACTTCATATTATAAGATTTATGATACTGAATTTATAATATTATCATTATTAATATTTAAATCTCCAGTTGCGAGACCAATTAATCTCACCCGATCACATAAAAACCGGTAACAATATGTAAGAAAGTTAGTTGTTCAATATCAGTTCGACAAGAAATAAGTAAAAGTGAGTGCCAATTGATGTAAGTACTATTTGATCAAAAACTGTGTGTATAACTGTGTAATAAAATCTGTTGGATAATCAAAGTCGTCTCGCTGCCCGAAACCATCCTGACCAACACTTCACATTTGTCATAAGAGCTCTTTAATTGCCTACGTGACCAATAAATACATTTCATTTAATAACATTTAATTTAATTTAATTTCAATATTAAATTCCTTTTTCGCAGATAATAACGAACAAATTGAATCAATTGGAATCCGACGAAAATATAAGTTCGCCCAAAAGTAAGTTTTTCATGACACTAATTTGATTGTTTTTGAGATATTTATTTTAAAAGGACAGGACAGGACAGGACAGGATTGATGTCCAACTTAACAAAAAAAAAAAAAAATAGTCGGTGTAACAAAAAAAATATATGACTAACCTTTGTATAACTGACCACTGCCGTCCTTAAACACGGATATTTCCTAATGATTGCAACTTCATTGTATTGTCACATTTACGAGAAAACAAAACAGGGAGTATTTTTATTTTTCTCATTATTTATTTATGGACTTTCTGCCACTACTGATTATGCCATTCATCCATCAGCTAAAGGAAGTCTACATAGGCCGCTCCCAATGATTACCACAGTGAACTGTTGGAGGCAGCCTGCATCCAGCGAAGTCCCGCTACCCTTACCAGGTCGTCTGACCAGCTTGTCTGATTATGTAACATTATTTCCCATGTAATATAATACATACATATTATACAAGAACTATTCTGAACAAATAATTGTATTTAATATACATAATATGTATATGCAGATATAAGTAACAATACAATAATTGTGACAGCCTCCGTGGCGCAGTCGGTTAGACACCGCCTGTGAAACGAGAGGCCGCGGGTTCGATCCCCGCACCGAGAGAAATGTTTGTGCGGCCCACAAATATTTCTTTCGGGTCTGGGTGTTTGTGAGACCGAAAAGTCTCTCGTAGTTCCTGATACCCACGACACAAGACTCGATCTTAATGTCAGGACTATGTATGTGACTGTTGGGTGTGTTTTATTTATTTATTTAATACGATGGCTAGAATAGTTTGAAATATATGATCTAAAAGAGTATACATTACACAGATGCAGACGGGCTGAAGACGTTTCTAGAACTACTAATAGAGACGTCGTCGCGCGTCGGCAATAGACTCAATAGTCTGGAGTTAAGAGAAGAGGCGCTAGTACTGGTATTGGCCGGTACTGATACATCGGCTGTAGGAGCATCCTTCACTACCGTCATGCTGTCCAAACATCCATGCGTTCAGGAGAAAATATACCAAGAGTACGTTGTTTTATTCTTTTCATGACAACAGTTTAGGCCACGCATAACTTCTGCCATATGATATATGCTAAGATGTTGACCTGGTATCGCGAGTGAGCTGCGCAACATACTTACCTGTTATTTTTTCTCCTTCTTTTTTACATTTACTCTCTTTTGTTAATTTTTTGTATTGTTACATTTTTATAATGATTGTTCTGTGTTGTATGCGGCTAATTTGCGCGATAATAAAGCATTATTTCTTTCTTTTTTTTCTTTCTTTCTTTCTTACTTTCTTTCGAACATTGGAACTTCGTGTCGGAGAATCGAGTAAACCCCCTAGCCTCGGGCGCTAGCACGCCGTAATATTGATAACGAATAGCAATGCACATTTACTCGTACTAAATGGTACCTTTGGGCTCTTTTCACAGTCTCATCTATCTATAATCAATATTATAATTAGACCTCTAACAAAATATAAAATTCCAAATGCAAGCTCAATAAATATTTGTTGCATAGGTGTCATATTTCTGTTAATTATAATATACATTGAATTTACTTTTATATTGTAGTCTTGTTGGTTGTATGGCGTTGTGGGATATACAACAAACTTTTTACTTATGACTATCGCAATATAATAAATATCTTTGAATATAATTAATTTGTCTACTTGCACAATACTTGTATTTACATTTTTCGCGTTTACTCCTTTGGCAGATTACAAGAAGTGTTTGGCGATTCAAACAGACCGGTGACTGCTGAAGATCTCCCTCGACTAAAATATTTGGAGGCGACTATTAAGGAACCGCTTCGACTCTACCCACCGGTACCTTTAATAGTTCGGAAAGTGGAAAAGGATTTTACTTTACGTAAGATACATTTATAATATATATACGACTAGATAAATTAATAATAATATTTATACCGGGTATCTCAAGACTGCTACCGAAAACGAAGCCGGGTGGTAGTTTTAGTGACTACAAACACAATGTAACTAAAAATTTCGCAATGAAACACATTTTTTTTAAATATTGTCGAGTTTGAGTAGTAAATCCATAGTTTTACATAAAATAATAATTTAAAGCCTTGCGTACCAAAGCGTATTTAAAAATAAAAGGACTATTATTTAAGAAAAAACTATGTATATTCAATCCTAATACGACGATAGAAAAAAAAAATACAATAAACAGTTGTCCCAATTTTTTGAACAAAATCTAGTTGCATTGTGTCTGAAGTCACTAAAACTACCACCCAGCTTCGTTTTCGGTAGCACTCTTGATATACCCTGTATATTAGATATAAAAAACAGTGAAGGAAAACATCGTGAGGAAACCTGCATACCGTAGCGATTCATAAGAATTTCTATTGTATGTCCACCAACCCGCATTAAACCAGCGTGGTGGACTGAATGGCCTAACCAATCTCAATCGTACTCTCGATTGTAGAGGAGGCCCGTGCCCTGTAGTGGGACGTAAATGGGCTGATAAAGAAGAAGAAGATAAATCTGTTATCTGTATCTGTAGGTCGTTATTCATTAGTCGCCAATATATTTAATAAGCGCACTACACACTGAAACTGCTGACTCGCCGGCATAAGTTGACAACTTTTTGTTGGCGAGTAAGTCGGCGGCTACACTCATTGCAAGTCGAAAAATTATGTAGGTGACATGTCGGCGGCTCGACATGATACGGACATTTTTATGACCTTATTGACGCCGGGCAGCTGAGTTGTCAGCAGAACGTTTGCGTTGTCGATATGACATGTGCGGGGACAACATGTGCGGGTGCTTGTTGCCGACATGATTATTGCCTGGTTGTGTCGGCGGGCTGTGTAGGCGAGCCGGCGGCTTTTGTGTATAGTGCGCTTTATATCACCGTTTAAGTGCGTGATGATTGATAATTATCAGTACAAACATAATTCCGAAAAGTCAGAGGTGTGCACTGTGATTTGAACCCGCAACCACCGTGAACATGACAGCTACGTATCGTTCGTTTACCAACAGGCCACCACGTATTAACTACTACACTATAACAATATTGGATTTGTGTGCTATGGTTTTTTTTACTCCAGCCTCCGGATTAACAGTCGTCGAAGGATGCGGCATTATCGTAAGCGTCTGGTCTCTTCACCGAAACCGAAAATATTGGGGTGAAGACGTGGATCAATTCAAGCCAGAGCGGTTCATTGACTCTCCTCCCAAACATCCTGCAGCGTTCATACCGTTCAGTCACGGATCTAGGAGCTGCTTAGGTAAATATAAATAAATAACACTCAACAGTCACATACAAAGTCCAAACTCCATACTAAGATCGAATCACTATAACCCACTGAATTTGACAATCCGTCTATTGCACCCAAGAAGCTTATACCCAAATGTAGATTGCATTCCGTATAAAACACTGAAGCTCAAAAATTTGACCTTGAATGACGTCGCTGTTGCCTGCTATCCTTTTCTTTAGAGTGACAATGAATGAACATGATTTTTAGTTCATTCATTTTAATTATAAGCTTCATGGTTGCACCACTGTAGGAATTGATAAAGGTAAAGTTAAAAACGGGTGACCAGGAAAAAAACGTTTCAACACCCCAAAACGCTACAGGGGAATTTTTAATCAGTGACAACACTTCAATACATATTTCAATTTTCTTTGAAATTGTGAATCTGTGTCACTTTTTAAATCAGTGCTTTACAGTTCACAATACTAACACCCGTATTCACAAACAATACTATGAGGACGCATAGTGTAGCCAAACGCACAGAATTGTCAATTTTGATTCATAAACAATACTTGAGTGATGAGTGTCACTATGCGTTCAATTAAGGAGGCCCTCATGTAAAGAAACTCAACAGCTATTTTACGCAACGCATAGTGTCGATTGATGCCATTTCATTTTATGTATTTTGCACTAAGGTTTTGTATTAAGTTTTTTCCATTTTCAATAGAATGGATTACAGCAGCGAGGAGAAGTTCGACAATTATATTGATGATACTTATCGTCCTGCGTTCGGTAAGGACACCGAACGCAGGACGATAAGTGCAAGAAATATTATTCGAGATTTACAAAAACCTTTTGATTTTTACAATGACAAACAATTTAGAAGACGCTATCGATTTACTAGGGATATTGTTCTTCATGCACTTTTGCCACTAGTCTGAAAGAGACCTTTCAATACCGCCTATTTACCCATTACTTGTGGCCTTAAGATTTTATCCATCTGGGAGTTTCTGCTGGTAAACGGACTAGATGCGACTGCCAACATTTTCACGGTGGTCACGGGTTGTGTGTATTGATTCTTTGATAGTCAAACACCACGCACTAAAACGCTGAACGAAGACATCGTTACGAAACCTGTATACCATAGCGATGTATAAAAATATTTATGGTACTTTAGTCCGCCAACCCGCATTAGGCCAGCGTGGGGGACTATATGGCCTAACCACTCTCAATCAATCTCTCGATAGTAGAGGAGGCCGTGCTCTGCAGTGGGGACGTATATGGGCTGATACAGAAACGGGAGTTTTTAGGTTAGTAATCATCTACGTATTTGGATGCAGGCTGCCTCCAACAGTTCACTCTTGAAATCATTGGGGAGGGGGGAGGCCTATGTATGTTAACACCCACAATTTACCGCTCAAAAATGTGGGAAATAAATTTTATTAAATATTTGGAACGTAAATATTTGAAGTTGTCAAAGACGTCACTCACGAGTAATTCGCGGGACATGCGCGGACACCAATTGTCAACCACCAGAGAGAAATTAGCAACAGTAATTGACCAATCACTGATCCGCATTAGACACTGTGCGTTCCCATAGTGAAAGGGTGACTCAAGTATTGTTTATGAATAAAAAGGCTGAGCGGAACGATCACTATGAGAAATGTCTTACTTAGCATAGGGTTACTTCAACACTGAGTAAAGTATTGTTTGTGAATACGGGCCTTAGTCTAGTCGACAAGTTGAAAATGGTACAAAATAGAGATACTGCTCTTAAAATTATGTGCTATAGCTCATTGGATCCGAAATGACGTCTAGAAAAATGTGCCAAAAGCTTGTATTAGCACATAAAAAATTGCAAAACTGATGGCTGATGAAGCAAAAGGAAACCATGCAATGAGGTGATCTTGTACAAATATATCATTTATGTTACTGCTATACATATAACCCAACACACTTTATTGAAGTATCGTCGCTTGAAGAGCTCGATTCCCATAATATATCTCGTAGTAAAGACCAATGATATATTATACAAATACGACGTAGATATCGCACTAGCACTTCAAAAGTGAGGCGTTCAAATTCGGGCAATTGGTGTAATTTCATCTAGTCGCATAGCAACGGCGACAGAGGGAAGACCTCAGTGAATTATTTTCATAAAAAATAACATTATTAAATACATTAGCTTCCCCATATATTTTGAATAACTATATTTACATATTATATCATTGAATGTTTCCAGATTTCCACGTGATGAGCTTTTGAGACGTAAATGGATATGCACTAAGCACAGCTCGGACAAAAAGAGGGGATCGTGACTGGATGCCTTCAAAACTGATTAATATTGGTTTAGCACATTTAATTATGAATAAAAATATACAACTACAAAAATATATATATCCACCTAAAAGAACCCTGCACCATCGGTTGTAGTATCGGTTGTTTACTAGTGGCAGGTCGCTCATATGTTACCACCATGTGTAGGTACCACCGCAATGTCTATTTCCCCCGCCACACGGCAGTTTAAATGCCATGTTATGTTCCGGTTCAAAGGACATTCTCTCCCGAGTAATCGCTGTACTTATAGTTAAGATCTTATGTCTCGGGATGGCGAGCGCAGTGAATGCCAAGCATTGCTTTGTAATTTAAGGTGTCTTGGTTTCGCTTATGTCCACGAGCGGTCGTATCACTTGTCATCATTAAAACAAAAAAAATATTAATAAGAGACATTTTTCAGTGCATGCTTACCATAAACTAATATAAAAAACGGCAATCAATTTATTTTTTATTTTATCAAGGTTGTAAGCAAATAAAAATATATTTGTTTCAGGATGGCCGTACCACAGGTAGACTCATGTAGCAACCTCAAAGTTAATATATTAAATACTTATAAAACCAAATAGGTAGTTTTATTTATCGTTACCCTTCTGTTTCTATCGCTTCGATTCTATGTTTGGATAGCGCAATGCTATCTCTTTTCGTCTCGTACTTTCTGTATAATCTGTTTCATTCACTAAAATTGTCATAAAGTATTGACAAATGAGTATGTATAGATAGCAGTACAGTTTTTAAACGTCACGCAATATGGATATGCGTCATCTTTAATAAAACATCATTGGTAAAGACATTATTCAATTAATTCTTCTATAAAAGCACTCTGTCAATATCAAGTAATGACAGGTTATCAATGTTTTGATAGTTGACATTTTACATACGTGCCTGTACCTTTAGCTCTTGACCGCCCGATACTATGGAGCTAAAGGTAATGTTATTTGTGACGTCATTTTATCACGAGTTAGATTTCTGCAATCCGAAAATGGCTGAACTGTAACTTTGACGGTTGATTTGACTCAGCCTTAGTATTTATTATACTATTTTTTTTTCTCAGGTTATCAATACGCTATCAATGATGTTTTAATAAAGATGACGCATATCCATATTGCGTGATGTTTAAAAACTGTACTGCTATGCATATACATACTTATTTGTTAATACTTTATGACAATTTTAGTGAATGAAACAGATTATACAGAAAGTACGAGACGAAAAGAGATAGCATTGCGCTATCCAAACATAGAATCGAAGCGATAGAAACAGAAGGGTGACGATAAATAAAACAACCTATTTGGTTTTATAAGTATTTAATATATTAACTTTGAGGTTGCTACATGAGTCTACCTGAAACAAATATATTTTTATTTGCTTACAACTTGATAAAATAAAAAAATAAATTGATTGCCGTTTTTTATATTAGTTTATGGTAAACATGCAGTGAAAAATGTCTCTTATTAATATTTTTTGTTGTTGTAATGATGACAAGTGATACGACTGCTCGTGGACATAAGCGAAACCAAGACACCTTAAATTACAAAGTAATGCTTGGCATTCACTGCGCTCGCCATCCCGAGACATAAGATCTTAAGTATAAGTACAGCGATCACTCGGGAGAGAATGTCCTTTGAACCGGAACATAACATGGCATTTAAACTGCCGTGTGGCGGGGGAAATAGACATTGCGGTGGTACACATGGTGGTAACGTATGAGCAACCTGCCACTAGTAAACAACCGATACTACAACCGATGGTGCAGGTTTTTAGGTGGATATATATATTTTCTTGGTTGTATATTTTTATTCATAATTAAATGTGCTAAACCAATATTAATCAGTTTTAATGGCATCCAGTCACGATCCCCTCTTTTTGTCCGAGCTGTGCTTAGTGCATATCCATTTACGTCTCAAAAGCTCATCACGTGGAAATCTGGAAACATTCAATGATATATGTAAATATAGTTATTCAAAATATATGGGGAAGCTAATGTATTTAATAATGTTATTTATTATGAAAATAATTCATAACAAATAACTTAATCGTTTTAAATATGATTGAATTAGAAACAAATATACAACTATCCAAATCCATTCAAACTTTCATCGTCAATTTTCTGTATGATCGGTTTCGCTTCTGACTTGTTAATCTATGACGTACGCTTTTTGTCCCTATCGCACTTCACAATCTTTGTATTAGGCGATCCTTCTTACACAATTGAAGGCGGTGTTTACTAATTTAAAATAAAAATTAAATTTTGTGTGGTTTTTATATACTTACGTATGGTGTGTAGGTCCAATTTAGTTTCATATTTTTGCACCATTGTTTTAACACTTTTAAAACACACAATTCGATACTTTAGACAATATTTTCGAAATAAATTATGTTGACAGCACTGAGGTCTTCCCTCTGTCACCGTTGCTATGCGACTAGATGAAATTACACCAATTGCCCGAATTTGAACGCCTCACTTTTGAAGTGCTAGTGCGATATCTACGTCGTATTTGTATAATATATCATTGTACGCTATGATGTCTATGAAGACGGGTCTGGCTTGTCTATTGCGTCAGTATCGAGTGAAGCCTTTAGACAATGATGACTCGAAGAAAATGTTACGAGTTAAATTTGACATCATGTTGCGACACGTCGATAACTTTGTTGTACAACTTGAAGCTAGAACATGAATAAAGCTGTGGAGTTTTTTCCCACTTCGTTAAAAATAAGTTTAATACTATTTATAAATGATAGATCAAATTATAAGCTTCTTGGATCTAATACTTTAGCGCTAGGAAATAATATATTTTTTTTTTACAACATTCTATTTGTTCGTACCGAGTGAAGTCGATAGACAATGATGATCCTGAGAAAAGGTTACGCATCAAATTCGACATCATGTTAATCTTAGAGTAATTACCTATGGAGAGAGTCCAAATGTACTGTACATCGCAAAAATGAGACACACCGATACGAATTTCTTTATATCAAAATGAGATGCAAAATAATGTCCCATTTCAGTGACGTGCCGCTTTTTGATGTTTGGCGAAAAAAGAATTTCGTCAAACAAAGCGACGTCATTATCATGTCAAGTGTCATTTGGTGTTTTATTAAATAAATAATAATAAATAAATAAATACACCCAACAGTCACATACATAGTCCTGACCCCACACTAAGATCAAGCCTTGTGTCTTGGGTATCAGGAACTACGAGAGACTTTTCGGTCTCACAAACACCCAGACCCGGAAGAAATATTTGTGGGCCGCACAAACATTTCTCTCGGTGCGGGGATCGAACCCGCGGCCTCTCGTTTCACAGGCGGCGTCTAACCAACTGCGCTACGGAGCGGAGGCTGTCATGGCTTCAAAATAATTTATTATTTCTAATAAAATCACGATAAAGACTTAATTTGATAATAATTTTGGATGCAGTATTGTGGGCTGTGATAGCCCTACTGAAAGTAAAAACATTACATGGAACATGGAAATCACTTTCCACTCGTAAGTAGAATTAATTTGAATTTATTGATGACTTAAAATCAATAGATTTATTAACTATACAACATCGTTTCTTTACAATTCTATATTAAAATGAATTTACAACGAAAATGTTATTATTTCTTTCCTTAAAAGTTATAACCGCATTTTGTTGTGTTGCTAGACATTCGACAACTTTTCCTTTTGCCCGCTTACCAAAAAAATATTACTGAAATATTAATTTAAAACTGCTTATATTGGAGTCATATCTGATATTAATTTTTTTTTTTTTATCACATTTGTCCCTAGCTGGTTTTAATGTTATGCTGTCCATGTGCAATGTTGTGTCCATATTATGTTGCGGTGCGTAGGGCTCGGCTTCGAATCTTTTCGGCGCTGAACGGTCGGCGTCATGAGTACACTATAGTCGGCATTACTCTAAAAAATATATTGGCCTATCAGCACCAATTGTTAGCATGAAATTAGAACCAGCCAATATAACACATAATTTATACGTTAAGTACATACAAGGAAATAGATACATTAGTATTTTAATCTCTTTGGGTTTATACAGCTTTTGGCGAAAGTGTGGGAATAGTGGCGTATATTCAACTTTTGGTTCAAGAAGAGTAAATTAGGAATTTCAGTCTTAATAATATAAAAATATCATGACATAATAGATCAGCTAACATTCAGTCTCATCCTGAGACTGGGTACACTCTTATCTAGAAGCACACTGAGACTAAAAATGTTGTGTCTCAGGATGGCGAGTACAGTGGAATGCCAAGCAGCTAGCATTGCTTAGTTATGCTACTATTCATGAGCTGCCGAGTCACTTACTATCAGGCGAATGGCATGGGCGTCTCGCCATTAATTGCAATAAAAAACACTATCATAAATCAACTAGGGTCCATGATAGTACCTCTATGTCACTAAAAGCAACGGTGGACATTGCTGGCGCATTTCTTAATATTCTGTCTTCCTTTATGTTCAGCACGTAATAAATCTGGATATGATTCTTTTGCGAGTACATGGTCTTACGCGATTAACCAACAAGCACAACCATGAAAATATAAATATCGTCCTTTTTTTTATTGCAACGAATGACGAGACGAGCATGCCGTTCGTTTGGTAAGCGATACGCTATTACGCACGCCATCCTAAGACAATACAAGTCAGCTTTAATAGTTACTCTAGCTACAATGTCCTTCAAACCGGAACACAACAGTGCATTTACATTGCTGTTCGACGGGAGAAATAGACATTGTGGCGGTACCTACCCAGGCGGCCTCTCAGTATGCTACCTATTCAGCTAATATTATCTATTATTTATTTGTATTTATTATTTGCAGACTTACCGTTATTTTTAATTATGTATATAATTTTATCATAAGTTGGGAAAGATGAATTATGTGGTAACACCAAAAAATGACTCGAAAAACTATTGATGTCTCATGTGCGGTTACAACGTGAATATCTCTATAGGTAATTACTCTAAGAAGTTAAGACATGTCGACAACTTCATTGTAGCCATAGAGAAAATAAACATTACGTTATAAGAGACGGGACTCCATCATGGACGTAATAACAGACTGCGTACGAACAAAATGGTATCATCCTGAAATAAGACACATGCATGTAGCATAAGGTTTAAGTTACTATGGTAAAAGATATGGAGGAAAAACGATCCAAGTGAGACAGACTGAGAGCTTTCTATCCCTTCTCATTTGCTAGCCAGATCAAAAAAAATATTTTCACTAGTAGATTATTTTACATTCGCCCCAAGGTAATTAGTTCGATAAAAAATAAACATAGAATATCTATAGTAACAAATAGAAAAATATTGTTATTTAACTTCATTTATGGGTCCATAAACAAATAAAATAGAAGGTTAATGCATGATAGGAGAATTCGTAATTATAACTCTGGCCACTTGATAATATGTCATGGCTTATACGAAATGTACAGGTGTACAATTTCAAATTATTTTCGATATTTATTAAGGGAAAATGGTTAAAATGATTTGTATAAGTGAATAATATAGTGGTTGTTGTAGATCGATTCAAAGGTGAGTGGTTTCATAAGATTTACCATTTTTGTTTACAAAAATTCGCTACGGTGACCACAATGAAACCCGCCTTAGAACTTTTTTGATCGACAGTTCAGCTGAATTATTATTGAATAACTTTTAATCTGCTTGAATATTAAAGGCAGTTCTATTTTATTTACAATTTTGTTATTAAAGTAATGTTTAATTTATACACACATATTATGTTAATTTTGCATCCTACTATGTTTTAAGTGAAAATAAACATGATAAAAGTTTTACTAATACAATTGATCATGAATGAAGTCTAACTAAAAAGGTTTATTTCTTGCAATAGTTTTGTTTACTGAGAGATGTAAGATTTCGGCACGGACGTATTACAGTAACAGGTCCACTGCCTGCTACATTTTTACGCCAAAGTCACTGAACCGATTTTGATAACATTTGATACAAAGATAGATTAGACCTTCGGAAAGGGCATAAGGTTACCGTTTATTATGACGTTTGAAGGGGTTGAATAAAGGGATGACAGTATGTATGGAAAAAATTAAACTGTTGAAGTTACAGATGTCAAACTTTACTCATTTTAGAACAAAAATAACTGCACACTTTGTTATCTTAAAGTAAAGCATAAAGGGGTTGAAATAAGGGTTAAAATGTTCCATGAAAAATCTAAACCGCTGTAGAAACCTTATTACAAATGAATAATAATGGCGTGAATAATATTAGAAAAATAGCATTATGGGATTTCATTTCATTCATTGCATTTCGTTATTGATTGGTCTAAAAATATTTTAGACCGATTGGTCTAAAAATCGATATCTGAACCACCCTTTACACGAAAAATTGAAATTGAGAGTCAGAATTGATAATTATCGCTGCCATTTTGAACTTCATTGTTAATGATTCGATTTAGATATCGATATCGATAAGATATTCGTTAGGGATGAGCCGGTAGGGCAGCTACGTTGATGTTAGGTATTACAAGAGTTGGTATGAATAATAACATGTATTTGGTATGAAGTAGGCCAGGGACGCTCCTATCTAGTGGCCATGGCGGGGTATGCGATCTCGGCCCCCTGAGCTACTGCTGTTACTACCAACTTTCCCCTGCGTGGCTGCAGTATCCATCCCTACATTCCATACTTTCCTTTCCAATAACATCTTCTAGCCGCAAACCCTATTTCCTTTCCCCGGTTTAAGACGGACAGCAGCGTCATCAACGCGAGTACCCTCCTGCGCTCGCGAACCCGCCTGCCAAGCGTGGCGAGTATTGGCATAAACAATAAAAATGCCAAATGGTTGTTAAAACCAGGATCAGGACTCCAGTCCCCAGCAGCCCCGCTATTCCTGGTTATGGTAGCGGCCACGGTAACGGCGGGGCAGAGGGTGCTAAAAATCTCTGGGTTGACTCCGGCTACCTCCCCCGACGACGGTTGGCACTGATAACATACAACATACGCACTTTATGAACATACGAGAAGATTGTTAACTGAATTTGCTCTTAATAAAGATTTATTATTATTATTTTAATTTTTCATTTCACCTGTAAAAAGTATACGTATAAAACTGTGATTTTGAACTTTTTTGCTAGGTCCTAATGGTCCAATAATTTGGTTTGGTCAAATATTTTTTTACACGGTTAGACAATATCACGTTTGTTACCTCAAAAACAAAATGCTTCTTTCGACGTATTACAACTGAATTATTTACCATATTAGTCAATTTGATTAAAATTCCTGTATTTCCTAAAAAATATGGTCACCCTATAGGAACGGACACAATCCAATCTTCATACACCTCTCGCTCGGCTCGTTTTTCCGATGACAGTGCGCAGTCCTGTTTATATACTACGTCCATGGCGGCGCGTGACCCGCCCGCACGCGGCTCATCCCGCACCACCAAATAGACCCATAAATCGCCTACTGCGCAGCTTTACCGCCAGCGTTCTTTTTACGTGACGAGAACTGTAACCTATAATATTTTAAGTTTATTTTTATCTTTAGTAATCTACCAATGAAATTATGTGTATGTCGTGTTTATCGTCCTGGAATACATTTAGAAAGTGTCACAAATGTTTATTCCATACATTGTAACTTTTGTTGATGAACCTTAATAAATAAAATAAAATAAAAATAAATAAATTAAAGTAGAATTGTTTAAATCCCTTTTTTGCATAATAATTCCCTCAAAATTTCATTACCTAGGATGTATAGCACCGTATTGTACACTACAATAATTCCCAAGCTCTTGGTTCGGGCCGCTTATGATGTTATGGTAAACCGAGGACAAGAGATTGTTGAGCAATTTTATAGAACCTTAGAAGATGGGACAGACGGTAAAACATGCAATGCAATGTGATATTTGTGGTAAGAAATCTTTGTTATTGATATTTGCATCATTCGCAATAAGAATGCCTTGTCGTAGATCTTGGATACAGCGGTTTTAATAAAGCAGTGGCTTGTTATACACATAATAAAAACTATTTTTAGTTTTGTAATAGTTATTCTGTTTAAAAATGACAGGCTTTTTTTTTGCAATTGATTTTTGCCCAGAATTGCGCTAGTATAATACACCAGCCAGTTGTATACCTCAATGACACCAGCAGATCTTGTACGAAAAATAGATCGAAAAATTACATACAGGGTGATATTAACTTAATGTGTTATTTTAATGAAAATACATGATCCTAGCCACCCCAGGCAACATGGTACTAAGCAGGGGCGTCGCTAGCCGATGGCCTAAAATACCGTATAGTAGGCAAGCCAAACCAAAGATTTTGGTTGCTTTACATTTGGCATTTTTTTTTAATCTCTGGGGGGGGGGTGGGCAGCTGCCCCTACCTGCCCCCCCTCCCCTGGCGACGCCCTTGGTACTAAGTTATAAAAAAAGCTGCCTGGTTTGAAATTGCTATATTGCTGTCTTGTCTAAAATTGCTATTTTACTTTTCAAGGCTTTTGATCAACCCTTGTAGGTACGAGTCTTTTATGGCGGACTGAAGTTCAGCTAAGAGATAAAAATACTCATATCTAAATTTAAATCAAATATCATCTCGGGTTATTTCAAATTTTTATATTTTTTATTAGGAGAAACATGTGGGTTGAATTGAATACTGTATCAATATTACCCTGTACGTGTATGTGGTGCTAGTAGGACCTCTATCTATCTTTTGGAGTATCATGTATGAATGCATAGCAATTAAACCAACATTACTGTATTTCTGAATGTTGTGTGTCAGGTGTTGTGTACTATATAAACTGCAATTGTAACGTTCACGTATTATTATAACAACAAGTGCGCTGAAGATCAGTAATCATAAAATGTTGCATCTAGTTGTATTGATAATTACTCTATGGGTCGTCTACGTGCGATGCAAAAATCAAAGAATAATTCAGCTGTCTAATTCATTGAAAAATGATTGCAAAGCGTTACCTTTTATTGGACACTCTCACTTGTTCTTTGGAAATGGTGAAGGTAAGGTAATAGCATGATATTAATATGTTGAAGTATTTATTTATACAAGTTTTTAATTTGCATAATATTTTTATTTCAATTGTTAATTTGCATTCGTTCCATATCGCATGTATGTAAATGGTTAAAATTAAAACATTGTAGAATTAATTCTAATTTTTCTAAGAAAAATAACTTTATGATAATATTTTTTACATTTAAAGTCAATTAATGTAATCAAATGTATGAGAGCCTAAATGCTGAAGGATAGGGTCCAATGGAGAAAAAGGGAAGGCCTTTGCCCAGTAATTGGCCATAATATAGCCTACTAAAAATGTAATGAATGTGAAAAATTTATTATTTTGAATTAATTTATTAAGTTTTTAATTGTTTGATGGTTTTGCATCTTGCCATCAAATGTATTTTTATAATTCTTTCACTAATAAAAAGCGTGCAATCATTAGCGTGCAGACATTTTTGCCCGTATTTGTTGCCAAATTACATTTGTTAGATATTCTAGTACACCTACATCTTTTTGATACGCGCTTTTATGTAATATTTGGAATTGGTTCCCCGCGAATGTTATTTGCTGTTCATTTACAAGTTTATATTATTTTATGGCTAATAGCTATATGGCTTGTGTTATTATTAGTTTCAACGACGACCACCTTTTAAAATAGTTTCGAAGGACATACAAGTTTTAGATTGTGTTCGTTCGATTGCTTTGTATTTTATAAAAATAAAGGTAAAATGTAAAGTATTGTGATTAAGACTTACGGTTTTTTAATCAAATCAAGTGCTTGACATTGATCAAGACCCCGTAGTCGCCAGAGTTCGTCATTTTGTAAAAACTGAAAGATTGGCTGCGCATGCCTTCAATATAGGTATCACGAGACCAACTATCCTATGAAGATCCATTCGTGGTGGCTTTGGAATTGGAAGTTACCAGCTTCAAAGTGTTTGGCAATATATAAGACCGATCAAAAGTGTCTGACTACCAAGAAAACAACTTGGAGAGGAAAAAATAAACTTTTTAGAAAACATGTTTATGCTTTTAGTTCGAATGGCAGCATTCCAGTTACTCGGTCGACAGGCGATTAAACATGGCGGCATGACGAATTTGTGGGCTGCGGGTCACTTTTATGTCGGTACGTATACACTTAGAAATTACTTGCTGCGTAAAATAGTAGAACGCCTCGAGAGAGAGGGTCCTTGGTCTCCTCTTTACCACGAATTCAAAGCAAATAGGTCAATTAATTTGGCCTACATAGAAAACATTAAAGTAAATAAAACCTGTACTACTGGTACCGTACAGAGGCTTTTTTTAATTATCTTCAGTTCTGTAAATAGTGCTACTACTATACTAAAAAGATGTTGACTGGGTAGCTACTACAGAAGCCGTTACGAAGTCCCAAACTTCGAATGACGGACGGATAAATGTACCACAGAGTATGTAAACTGTCCGAAAGTTTGAAAATTCGTCGGAACCATACATGAGTTTATAATCGAAGTAATCGTAGTGCAGTAAATAAGGCTAGAAGCAAAATATGATATCAAAATTAGAACACTAACATTTTTCTACTCCACACTGTTATTAAAACCACCATAACAGAGGTTAGATTTCTCCAACAAGATAAATTCTCTGTTTGAGAGTTTCGAGGTGGCATCAATTATTTACGGGAATATTCACGAGGAGCATTAAACTATGTTTTGTAACTCCTTTCAATAAAGAAAAGCAGATGGCAGGCACGGCCGCGTATAAAACACTGCTCAAATATTGGACTGGTTCCTCATAATAACTTTAAGGATTTCATGACTTTTGGTTGGCACGTTGTTACAGACATTGGTATTAAATTATTAATAAATATATTCATATTTCATGCTTATTTCACATACTTGATATAGAAA
Organism: Hyles vespertilio; assembly: GCA_009982885.2. NCBI lineage: Eukaryota > Metazoa > Arthropoda > Insecta > Lepidoptera > Sphingidae > Hyles > Hyles vespertilio. The sequence goes on along the minus strand of CM042825.1, from coordinate 10,166,685 downwards.
TAAATATTTATTAGCATAAAATAATTGAAAAAATATATTTCCTAGGACATATTGGTATTACGGTAAATATTCTCACAAATTTGACGAAATTGACAGCCTCCTTGGCGCAGTCGTTTAGAAGCCGCCTGTGAAAATAGATACCGCGGGTTCGATCCCCGCACCGAGAGAAATGTTTGTTCAGACCACAAATTTTTATTTCAGGTCTGGGTGTTTGTGAGGCCGAAAAGTTTCTCGTAGTTCCTGATACCCAGGATAAAAGACTCGAGCTTAATGTGGAGTCAGGACTATGTATATGAATCTGTAAGTTCTAGGCGGCTTTTAATCAAATATGATAAAAGTCATCTGCGGCAGATTCATCCTACAAGCCCCTTTTATATTATGTTTCACAAATGGAGCCTACATTGCGTCGTAGGTTTTTTGTTCTTATGACGTCACATAAACCTTTTCAACTACAGACATTTCAAGTGTATATCAAATAAATCTGATACGTACAAGAGTTATGAAGGATATTTCCAAATAAACACTCTAATTAATAAAAACTTGAAATTGAGTGAGCATAAGAATCATATTATCATAAATAATTATTATTGAATTTGGCGAAGTATTGAATTTGACTGTTAAATCCTTGGAATCATAATATACTATAATATGCTAGGAGGTTTGGGGTCGCCTTTAATAATTTATGCTAAAATGTTATGTACCATGCGGTTACTGGTAGAAACTCGGGGTAGGCACTTAGCAGTTAAACTATAGTTTGAATTGTCTAGCTAATCCAGGACTGTAATTACAGTTACAAAAATGAAAGGTTATTGTTTTGCTGCTTATTGAAAACCACAGTCTGAAATGAAATGAAAATACATATAATATACATACATATAATATAATTGGACATTAAGTCCCTTTTTTTTCTTTACCAATCGTCACTAGACAGTTTTCGCCAGAGAAGAACGAGCAAGAAACTCTCGCGTTTCTCTTTTCAAAAAAGCTTACTATACAGTGATTATACAGGAATCGCAGCTTAGTTGAGTTCAGATTAGTTCATGAATATTTTAAAATTCCATTTCCAAACTATTCTTGTTCCGTGATGCGATCATAAGTTAATTGTAGCCCACTTGTCTTTGCCCACTATTTGCTTTAGTTTTTGAGAGCCAGATGCGTCAATGCTGTCATGCTTAAACAAATATTTTAACGAATTCGTTTATGTCTACTGCGTTTTTATAAAGATATGACGAATATTTGAAATACATTTTTATGTTATTGGATGAACAAGTTATTAAAAGATGAGTTGATGTTAATATTTTTACTAATAATGTAATCTCTATTGTAACTTAAAAACTTAACAATGTAGGGAAATAACATATTATAATAAGCGTGGAAAAAGGCTGTCCTATCGCTTATAAGCGATCTATACCAGACAATCTGATTGATATGAAAAAGAATAAAGAAAGCGCAGTGTTAAATTAACATAAAAATGGTCCAAAAGTTATAAATGATTGAATAGGTAATCATAAACACTATTATTTTTTCATATACTTAAAATAATACACTTCTTGCTCACGCCTATTTTTGTCACTTATTTTATTCTCATCTTTTTTATTCCTGTAGAATTTACATTATATCATTTAAAACCATTCGTATTAATTTAACAGCGTGGTGGAATATACAGGGTAAATCCTCTCAATCGAAGTTTCGATTTTACAGGAGACCTGTGCCCAGTAATGGAATTATTCGAGCTGATACAGATATTAAAATTTAAGTCTAGTAAATTAGCACAGTTTTTGTCGCAAATACTCACGCCAAGTCATGTGCCACAAATTAATTATACAGTTTAAGATAACTGCAAACTATAGCATGCATAAATAAACACGAATTTAAGAGCGTTTATACCCTTTGCGCGCTTTTTGGCTAAAAACAGGACTTTTCAAACGAGTTAATAGCCACCAATAAACAATTTAAAGGAAAAATAATTAGTACTAATTTTAGAAAAGATTGTCATCTAGGGATTTTGGTGGAAAACATTATAGATTGATGGATAATTTGTGAGTACTATAAGGATTACTGCACACAAGTTTCGTTATTTAGGCTTTAAATGGCAATTTAGAAGCTTAAGATATCCGAAACCACTTAATATAAGATGAAAATAAAAATATTATCAGACTAATAAGACCCTTACGGAGATTTTGCGGAGAAAAATAATCTTTTTGTATTTAGTTCCTGAAAAAAAAAAATTAAACATTGCGAAATTATTCAGAAACTCTCGTCAAGAACATATTTTTTTTCACCAGCTTATCGTACATATTTTTTTATAGCAATTGCATATTATAATAGAAGAACATCTTATCAATAAATTGCCATTTTTATATTTCAACAAAATTAGTTTTCATGTTTTCTACAAATATTTAAAAAACCACTATAAAACACGCTGTCCGACCGGTGTCAAATCAGACCGCCGCGCCGCAAGGCCTTCTAGAGGGAGGACGTATCGCTCGTCGCTCCGGCCTGGCTGCAGTCGATTTTTGCCGTGCGTAGTAAAAATAGCCACGCGCGGACTGCGATTGCCACATCTTAGTACTTTGGTAGTAAAACATATTTTTTTCTTTTTATTACCTACAATAATTTTGTAGTGAGTATAAATTATGTTTCAGATAATATAATGGGATGTAATTCCGAGGGTAAATTATGTTATGTATTGTAATATAAAATTAAATATATTTCGTAATTGTAAGGGGTTGTAAGGCCCCTAACTCTTTTCATGTGTTCGAACACGAAATGATTAACCCCTCAACCGTCGGAACCGGAACACGGTTCCTTCGGATTTCAAGCAATAAGCAACCTAATGTCATTGAAATAGGGTCTATTATTAATACGGCTCATCGATTTCAAGCAAAAAAGCAACCTAACGTTATTGAAATAGGGGCTATTTTTGAATCAAGGTCAGTAGGCGGCGCTTACGACAGTCAAAGGGTTAATAAACGTCCGTAGTGTCTACTGATTGAACACTGATTTGAATGCAACTTAACAATGTAATAATACCGAAAATATGATTAGTATCTAAATTTGTATTGTTCATTGCTTGCACAGTAATATTTGTCTACTTATAATGCAAATTAAATATTTTATGATATAATATTACCAATATATAAATCATAAGTTACATTTCAATTGAATATTAGAATTTTGAAGCGCACGGATTAAATTTGGTTGCGCTGACTGTATAGCGAGGCGACGCGACGCGGCAGCTCTACGCACACAGCTTTGGTCGCTTATGTGTGCGTGAAATTAACGAAGAAATACCTATAGTTGACTTTGCGTGCAAGGTGTAAACGCTCTTAACATAATATAATATTTGCCATGCAGTACGACTCTATAGGTTTTTAGCTCAAACTAGTGCCAAATAATAGATGTACAAACTAAGATTAGCATATTCGGACTGCACAAAATGAGTATGCTGCTAATGTCCCCATTAACTTTGAAAATATATTTATGGCAACCTTAACTTTGAAAATATATATATGGGCAAACTTGTTCGGGGTAAAGGCGAAATTTGCTATATTAGAATCTATATTAGAAATTTTGCACGAACGTAATTTAAGGAATATATTTCATTTTTCAAAAAAATATGCTTAGGACCCCTTTTAAGCAAAGGTGGAAGAGAGCATTTTCCTTACGGAAGATACGACCTGCTTGTGCTGGCCCTTGCGAAATTTACATTGCGAAAGTCCATTAACAGCAGTGCCCGCTTCCCATCAGGCGTGCCAATTGCTCGTTTGACTGCTAATGCCGAGAGATAAACACGTAGTTCTAAACCCCATACTACGATACAAGTATTACGTAGTGGGTAATAGAAACAATGAAACACTTTTAGACCTACAGCAAGTCCATTGGACCACACAAAAGTTGGGAACGGGTTCGAACCCGCTGCCTCTTGGTTCACAGCTCGCGTCTAACCAACCGCGCCATGGAAGTCGTCTTTATTTACATGAGTATATTTCTTGACTTTAGGTTACGGTATATATAATAATGGAGGAATCTTCAATTGCTTCTTATTTATCAGCCTGTTCATTAACTTCCGAGTAAATTTGAAAATAAGCCTTAAATATATAATTTAAGCACTAACAAAGTAAACAATTCAATCGTCTGTGCTATTTATTCAGTCTTGCAAATATTTTAATTGCCAAGGTTCTTGAGTTCGGGGATGTTTTAAAGTCATTGACAATCTTCCGCCATGATCTAGTATTTGTATAGTCTATATATAGTATTTTGCGTATTGCGTATAGGTTTGCGTATTAAGGCCCGATTAACTACTCGTCACATTTTCTTTGATATGATTAGGACATTCATCATTTTCTCCGATGATTATGACGTACGATAGAGAATTGCAACAGTTTTGAGTACGACATCCGAAAACTCGAACTTCGTTTCGGATTATGGAATAACGCCCCCTGGGTCCAACTGTTAGTATGTTATATTTACAACAAAATAAGTCTTTCGAAAACAATCACTTCCTATAATATTTGTATCCACGACAGCAATCGATGTACAGTCAACAACATAAGTCGCTACACATTCACGAGATTTGGAATTGTCTTATCATCCAAAATAATAATTATTTTCAATATCGTATGACACTTCTCGGAATAAATAACTTTACTTGGTTATATTTTACGACTACAGAGCAGTACGTACAAATTTTAATTCATAAAAAGGTTATCAAAAAATGTGAAGTATTTAGGGACTTACGTTGCTGACTGTACATGCACTTAAAAAAACCGCCTCGTTAAACACAACGCAATTGTTTACGTTTTGGCTTCAGTTTGAATATTCTCCGTTTTAATTTAAGTTTTAAATACCAGGCGGACTTTAATGACAGATATCTGACTTTCTGTGATGGGTAAAATTTTGATTAACTTACAAATAAGAGCATTGAGTACAGTCACAGGCCAGTCAGTAAAAAGTCACTAAGTGGACTTAATCGTGGTATGCATAAAACGGTTCAAATATCTAATTCTAGTGCATCATCCTTTGTCTATCATTTCACGCCAGATATATTCATAATAATTAATTGTAAAAAAAGGATTTTTAAAATGTTGTGTTCTTTATTTTAATTACACAGAGTTTTTTTTGGCACAAAAATATAAATATAAGAATATCTTTGTTACTTTTACAAACATTTCATCTTATTGTCTAGGTGTGGTAGCCTCCTTTTAAGCATATGTATGCCTGTGTTAGGAGACTACGCTCTTCCGTAACTTAATACAGTTATATAAAAGTAATCGCGCAAGGTATTGTGCATACGCGCGAATGCATATTATATGGCATATTTTAATACTTGCTTTATTTTGGGTAAAGTATTATTGCTTAATACCATATCTATTAAAAAGTATGAATAAACGTTGTTGGTTTGTATAGTGAATTATCATTTCTGTATCTGTGTCAGCCCATCTAAATTATTGCAGGGGGTCTCTTGTACAGTCTAGATTGAGATGTGTTAGGCCATATTACAGTCCACCACATTAGCACAGAGCGCTTTGCCGGGTCTATACAACTATTATATAGCTACCCATTATTACCCAACGTCGCGCTAGCGCAACATTTCAAATGTTATTTTTTTTTTGTTTTAAAATAAGTAATTATTTCTATGAAATGTAAGCCAGTCTCGAGAATTAGAACTAAAAAATGGATTCAAATTTTTTTCAATGTTTTTTTAAATAAAAATACATATTAGTTTTATTTTTTAAAAACTGCTAATTGAGTTATCTCAAGATCGACAGATTCATCCAATCATAAAAAATATAAATTGAAATAAAGCTTAACTTTTTACTCTGTATAAAGCTCAAGCAATATCTTATTTATGATATAAACCCTTTTGCTGGACAAAACTAGTCACACTAGTTGTTTATCTTAGACTTCCAGGAAATGTTGCGTATGCGCAACGTTGGGAGAAATAAAAGAAAAAAACTTCAGAAAAAAGAGAGAGGATCACTTGATTATAAATGTCTCTAATTGTTAAAATTTTAGAAATAACAGTAATAATGTGTATGTTCCATTTCTTATTAATTAGAATGTAAGTGTTTTGGTTAAAATACTGTAAACTTGCATTTTCCTTGAAATAAATAAATTATAGCTTTGACCAAAAACCTGAAGTACTGTTGGTTCGATGGAATGACAATTCTGTGGTGACTGTGGCGAAACTACTAACAACGCAAAAATTTAACCATTGGTTACAGCAAAACGCTATGATAGAAAAATAAAAAAGATGGTGAATGTGCCACAGCCCCAGGTTATAGCAGATTATAATAAAAATATGGGAGGTGTAGATCTCCATGATAATGCAATAGCCAATTATAGGATTCGAGTAAGAGGGACAAAGTGGTGGTGGCCACTGTTCATCAATTTGATAGACAGTGTATTGGTAAACTCGTGGAAAATTTACAATATGGCGAATGAGCGATCTTTGAATCAAATGGAATTCAAATCTTACGTTGCTGTAAGTTTGATGAAAACCGAAGAAGCCCAACTTGCAGATAATTCGCATTTTTTGGGTAATTCAAATATAAATTTAGGAAGACCATCCAAAATCGCGTTACCTTCCAATATTCGCTTCGATAATATTGGTCATGTAATAGAAGAAGCACGAAAGTAAAATGTGAAGAAGATGTCGACAGTGTAGAAGTACAACACTTTATATGTGTAAAAAATGTCAAGTACATCTTCATGCTGATTGTTTTAAAATATTTCACTCACGCTAATACGCTAGCGTTGTTAGACTTGCCTGTAAAATTGAAGTTCAGTAATCCCAACGTTCCTTAGACGCAACATTTTGCGGAATGTAAAATAATTAATCAATATTTTTTTTACTATAATTTGCTCTTTTTGGATGTATTTATAAACGTAATAAACAATTAAACCAATAATATATGTTTATTTTTACCCTTGGGAATTAATGGGTCAATCAATAGCTCAATCAATCAATCAAATCAATAGCTTACACCATCGATAATATCTTTCGCACTGACAAATGGCCGTTAGTTGAGCTAAGGGGCAAAACACACGACATTATAAATATGTGCGGGTCGGTGACAACTCTTGTATGTCGTGAAGTTTCGAGCGATAAGTGCACAGCATGCTTGGTCAAATATTAGTAATATGTTTAGTGATATGGATGGCAGTGCAGAGGTGGCAAAGGAGACGAATGTTCGCGCTATGGAAGCAGCTGAAAAATAATTACACCATGCTGCCATTTATAGGGCATGCATACATGTTTTTGGGAAGTGATGAAGGTAATGTGGATTTTTTTTAAATTACTTGATAAAAAAAACACTTGTGTAGATAGGTTTTCTACAGGTGTAATGTCTATCTGAATATATTATTTTACAGTCTGATGATTGGTTACCTTTTACCTATGAAGTGAAGATACTGGGACATTGTTGTGTGTTTTATTTTGTCAGTGTGATTAATTTTAATTTGAAAATAGAGTAGATAATCGTAGAAAATACATATAGCTCTCGTTTGTATTCACGAATTTTCTGCATTTTGTGTTTTGTTACATAAAGTAGAAAGCATTTTATTTTATATAATTCTGTAAAGGTACACACACCAGTGAAGTGGAGGCTAAACAAGAGTGTTTTTTGTGATTAATTCGATTTATATCGCTGCGTTATATCAAGAGTTTTGCTAAACTTTTTTCATAATACAAGCAATCATTTTCAAAATCGTTGCGAGCAATGACTAATTTCAGTAACGCTCCATTAGAAATGTATTGGAGCGCGCGCACCACTTACGTCGGATCACTTACTACGCTTTCCGTCCTGTTCATATATTGATGTTAATGAAAATACATATTGTTTTATATTCCGGAATCTAATGGATCTTTAAAGCTTAGTATCATTTTGGTACATCACACGATACTTGCTCACCTAAGTTAGTGGTGGACGTGTTGGTAAGGTTCAGTCATTGAACAACAGCTGTTTGTTTAGCAGTAAACATATCAAATATTATGTGAGCTAGCTCTGTTTGTGAAATGGGGCCTATTCAGTTAATTGAGACCTTGTCTCTTCGCAATGCTTTCATCTATAAAAGCATAAATACATACGCCGGTAACAATCAAAATCTATTTTACTCCTTATTCATCCATTGGAAATAATCGAGCCATGACTCAGCTTGAATGGGTTGGATCGTCTGGGGCGATTGGCACCGGTCTTACAGGAAACCACTGTGAAACGACAGCTTCGCTGTGGCGTTTCGTTTGGTCAGTGAGATTTCTAGATGCCCAATACCCTCTTCCGCTTCCCATCCTTTCTGCTTTCCGCTCTCCTCGCGATTAGATGGGCTGGCAACACATCTAAGATTCACGCTTTGTGGATGTTCACGGGCGGCAGGAATCACTTACCATTATGTGACCTGTTTGCTCATTTGCCGGACCTATGTACTTTGATTAACTGTGTAAACTCAGTCTGGGGTGTCTATAAATACACTACATTACATTAGTTGTCATTTATTCAATATTTGAAACCCCCCAAAAGCCTGTTACGGTGTAAACAATATTACATTTTTTATCATTTTAACTTGTGAGTAAAAATGATAAAAAATGTAATATTGTATAATATGTAATATCTTGCTGTGGCAAGAGAGGTTACTCTTTGATGTGAAACGAAGTTAGAATGTTCGGACGACGAACGTACAACTTTACAAATGTGCCTTAGTACTCCACAAAATGTTCTAATCCTGTAACGTATGTCGTAATCATAGTTAAGTTCCGAGTGAATGATATTTGTCCTAAAAAAAGGATTGATTTTTACAACTGAAAAACGTGGAAGTTGAACCTTCGAACTTCGTTTTGGATCATAGAGTTATAGCTAAGGCGCTATGGTAACTAGCTTAATTTTTGTTATTAAATACATATAAAACTACATTTGGCGACTGAAATAAGGAATTCAATGTTCTGTCTGTGTATGATAATAAATGACTTATGGAGCCGATGCGTGGCCATTTAATAGCGGCCTGGTCTACAAATTTGAAGTCACTTACCATGGTATGGAGCGGGCAATGCTTGGCATTTCTGTGGTGGATATAATTCGAAATGAAGTCATCCACCAGAGAACTAAGGTCACTGATATTGCCCGTAGGATTATCACGCTGAATTAGAAGTGGGCGGGCCACGTCTGCCGCCGGAAAAATGGTTAATGGAGCAGACAAGTGTTTTAGTGGAGACCGCGCTTAGGTAAACGTAGTTTAGGACTTCCCGCTGCATGAGGAACCGACGACTTAAAAAGGGCGGATGTATGGGAGCTGCTCAAAAGTGGGATGGTTTGGCGTTTACTTCGAGAGGCCTAAGTCCAGTAGTGAAGGGCGATAAGCCAAATCATAATCCAAATAAACGATTTTTTTTTTCGTTTATGCTGAACATGTGGATTATTTTTTTAAAGCTCTAAATTTTTTTGTTTATAGATAGAATGAAAATGTTTCAGCGGCTTGGAATGGAAGCGATAGACAGAGGAGGACTCATGAGTCTCTGGCAGGGCAACCGGCTTTACATCAGTAAGTGTCTTAATTTACTATCTACTTTTATTTACAGTTTCGAGAATGACAACTTATCTAAGAACTGAAGCAACACTTTCCTTGCCCCTTTTTTCTCTCCTTTTTTAGAAGTTGGAACTATCAACAATTATTAAGAAATAAAGCGGCACTTTTAATAGATAATTTGATGATTTCGTTTTGAAATTCACCTGTTTTAATATTTGAGTATATAAATCCAAAGCAACAGCCTCCGTGGCGCAGTAGGTGGGATGCCGGCTGTGAAACGAGAGGCGGCGGGATCGATTCCCGCACCAAGACAAATGTTTGTCTCTGGTCTGGATGTTTGTGAGACTGAAAAGTCTCTCGTAGTTTCTGATACCCAAGACCCAAGACTTAATTGAACTATGTATCAGACTTTTGGATGTTTTTATTATTATTTATTAATTAAAGCAAGATTTAAAATTACACACATAGATAGTAACCACGTAACCACATTAATAATGAAACTAAGTGTTGGCTATTTGCTATTAATAATATTTAATTATGCAACAGTAATAATATATTTTTATTGTGTTTTAATAATTTTATATTTCAATACAAACAATTTATTTTTTTATCAGCCTATTGTTTTTAGGGCAGTAGAAAATAATAGACTTCTTATCTATAGGTATTTTAATAACTTAATTTGTATAGTAAACAATTAGAAGAAAAAAATAGAAATTATTTAACCGTAATTGTTTTGATTAGTTACAAGGAATCCAGTTCAATCTATGATTTATTAAATGAAAATCGTTCTGGATGATAACAAAAAGTACACTTTTATACTCATAAAATAATCTCAGAATGCGGTGTGAACATTTTTACTGGAATAATGGCCCGATTTCACTAGGCAATTTACTGATATGAAAGTTACAAATTGCATGCTACTTGAACAGACCTAAAAGCTGCAATTTGCACGTGGATAAAACATTTTACATTTTTTATTTAAGTGACACGCAAATTGAACGCGTAAAGGTAAGTTGCATGGTTTCGACTCCAACTCATGATTATCTACTATTATTTTTTGAAAGACTCCACTTGTATTCAACTAGAACTTCTATACAGTTTGCACACTCTCCAAAACATGTTTCCAATGTAAGCAACTTGTATGAAGAGGAAAGAAAAAAAAAAACTGTTTATTTGTCAATAGCGAACAAAAGGACGTACATACACAGATGTTCGGAAAAAATAAATAAAAAGAAATTAAAATTAAAAAAGAAGGAAGAATTTTGCACCTCGCGTCGTGGCTAAAACCGGTAGGTGATCGCTTAGAAATTGTTGATTTTCAGTGATCACATTAGATGACATACGGACTTAAGCTAACACAAATCAATAATTAAAAGTTAAAAAATTAATAAAATACTTCCTATATAGGTACTTACATAATAACCAATGCAAATATGACGTCATACTTGCAAGTCTTGCGTAGTGGAATCGCGCCTTAAAGTTAGAGACCCAACGGCTTGAAGAGAATTCAGATAAAGTATTATATGTAGAATGATGACTATTATTTTTCAGTGATAGCAGATCCGGTAGATGCTGAGTGTGTTCTAAAAATGTGTCTGGAAAAAGATGACGTTCTGAAGTGCTCTCGACTTCTTACTGGAAACGGCAGTGTGTTTGCTCCAGGTAATTCAAATTGCATTATAATTATGTATTGGTAAATCCTCCTTGGACAGTTTCTGTGGCGCATGGTTTAAATAACCGACTATAAAACAGACGTTGCAGATTCGACCTCCGCACTGTGCCAAATGGTGAAGTGGCCCAGAAACATTTATTTCGCATCCCGAGTACGCGAAATAAATTATAGTATAACCAAAAAGCCTCTCCTATTTTGTACGTCGTATTTTGTTTTACTCAAAACATCGCTTGTAATATACAACTTATAAATCTAAGTATATCATAGGAACTTTGAAAGTAACCTTTGAAAATGTTAATACGTTTGTGTAAAGATTTAAGAATGTCAATACGTTTGCAACAATTACGCAATTTCATTGTTATATTTTTTTTGTTCCAGTGCCGATCTGGCGACCTCGGCGTAAATTCCTCGCGCCGACATTCAGTCCGAAAAACCTGATGCAGTTTGTCAACATATTCTCCCAGCAGAGCAACATCATGGTGGACAAGTTGAAGAGAGCGGCGGGCTCCGGAACATTCTCCATATGGAAATACATCACTACATACTCAATGTATTCGGTTTGCGGTAAATTTCATTCAAATACATATATACAGCCTTCATGGCGTGGTTGATTAAAACGTCGTCTATGAATAAGGTGGTTGTGGGTTGGAATTGTACACAGAGAGAATTTCTGTGGCATGTGAAGTCCGCAAATCCGCACTAGGGCAACAAGATGTCCTCCATGGCCTAACCCCTCTCAATCGTACTGTCGATTGTAGAGGAGGCTCGTGCCCTGCAATGGGATGTATATGGGCTAATATATATGTTTACATAATATGCTACGCATTACACAATATAAAACTACCGACCTTCACAAAAACATAACCTCGGTGGGTTTAATCGAAGCACACTTTACGTCAATTAAAACCTAAACAAATAAGACTAGCTACATAGTTGAAGTTGTTTGCAAATATTAGCTCAGTATAGTTCATAACACGTTACCTTTGTAATAAATTACTAACTAACAATAGATCAAAACTGAATAAAAATGTATACGACAAGTTTAAAGAACCATGACGTCATTGCTCTAGTAAAGGCACTGTTTTATTGGTAGAGACCTACTCTTAAATGTCAGAGGCCACCTAGGTATCACTACAATGTCTATTTCTCCCGCCAAACAGCAGTGTAAATGCACTGTTTGTGTTTTTCGGTTAGAAGGACACTGTAGCCAGAGTAAGATCAGGACGTATTGAGACATAATATCTTATGAACGGTTGTATCGCTTACCATCAGGCGAACGGCATGCTAGTCTCGACATAGATTGCAATACAAAAAGAATTAAGAACTTAAGAACTGTCTTTGCTTAAAATAGTGTCAAACAAGAGGCCGCAGATTCGATCCCTGCACCGACAGAAATGTATTTGCGGCCATACAAATACGTAGTGGCGGATTTTGTGAGATCGAAAAGTCTCTATAGTTCCTGATACCCACGACACAAGACTCGATCTTAGTTTGGGTTCAGGACTATGTATGTGACTGTTGGGTAGTATTTATTTATCTTACTTATACCGGGTATATCAACAGTGCTACCGAAAACGAAGCCGGGTAATAGTGTAAAGGACTACAAACACAATGTAACCAAAAATTTCGCAAAGAAACGCGTCAATTTTTTTATTATTTCTTAAATATCGTCGAGTTTGGGTGGTCATCCATAGTTATTGCTAAAATAATAATATAAAGAATTGCGTACTATAGCGTGTTTAAAAATAAAAGGGTGTATAATATTACTTAAAGAAAAACTATGTATTTGCCACACTAATACGACGATAGAAAAAAAAAATAACAAAAAAAAAATTTCGAAAATTTTTGCATAAAATTTTGTTACTTTGTTTTCGGTAGCACTCTTGATATACCTTGTATATTTATTGACTTGTGATCTCGGATATATTTTCAGAAACCACGTTAGGAGTGAAAGTGAACGCGCAGAATGATTCGTCGCTGCCATTTCTGAAGGCGTTCGAGGAGATATGCAAGATGGACTCCGCGCGCATGTGTAAGCCGTGGCTTCACAACGACAATGTGTACAAAATGATGCCACAGTACAAACAGCACTGCAGTTATAAAGCCATTATCTGCAGTTTTATTGATCAGGTAGTTATTAATGCGATAACCTGCATTAGGCCAGTTATACGACTAACGCCCGAATACTCAAATGCCATTCAAATAATATGTTGCTCCTAACAGCGCACGGCTCATTCAGCCAGTACATTTATGCGGGATTTGCGTAGTTACGTGCAACATAATATTTAAGTTTCGGTTGAGTATTCGGGCGTAAGGTAGGTGCGGCCAATAAGGCCTGTCGGGTAATAAGGCCTAAGTAACAGAAACACATCTTAAATTAATCACCGCTACCCGAAGTCGCTGTCATAGGTAGCCAACAATCCAAGGTGGCGCCCCAAACATGTGAAGACGCGCTGGCTCACACGCTCTTACCAGTGCGCCGTAATTCATCGTGGTTCTCTGCTCGAATTATAATATAACGGTCAAATCAAACGTAAGTAATTTTTGTAATAATACACTTTTCTACAATATTTTGCAGTATAATTGTCTATTAGTTTATGCTTAAGAGGCCTGTGGTGTTGAAATGATGTAACGTATACTGAATAATGTTATTTTGAAATTTTCTTAAAAAAGCGGTCGGCCGTTATTAAGGCCTATAAAATTCGACCATAGGCCTTATTACCCTCCTTTTTTGGCATCATCAATTGACCCTTTTACTGTTTATTTTATGCATTTAGAAATGTGGTTATAATTGTTTTCTAATTGGTTTATTGGTTTTTAGGAAATATTTATAACCACAATGCCCCCCAAGCGAGCAATTGTGCTCTGAAGATGACCTGTGCTCTGATGATGATGTGGACGACTGAGCACGTAATAAGCTATCGAAAAGTACAAAGTACCTAGATGAATTATACGAAACTACCTCCAGACCGGCAGTTTAAATAAAACCTTAGGTCGAAAACCTTTATTTAGTGACTCCAGCTCCTATACTTACGCTGTTGATGTAGAATATTCACCACCTCGCGTCTCATCCAGACCAATAATCTCCCAGCCACCGAGATCGAGGCAAGAACATAAATATCGCACCCCTAAAAGGTCATCTGAAAGGTTTTACACAATGGTTTACGGCAGTTCTAGTTCTGATGACGAGGATAATGTACCCCACGCTCAAATTAAAAAAACAGCGTTTAAGAAGCTCATGCCTACACCAGCTAAAAATAATGAAAAGACACAAACAGTAAGAAGAAAGGCCATCAATTATAGAAGAACTCCAATCACTAAACACCTATTTGACAAAAATAAAGTAGAAACACCATCCTCAAAAATAAAACTTAGGTCAAAAAGAAAAAAGGCCAGAGATAATATTAGTACTAAAGAAAATGGAGACAGCTGGTACTGTCACAGATGTAAGCAAGACCAACAAGCTGCTATGAGGAAATTGTTTGAATGAATTGCAGTGTTACCACGAGGAGTGCGTTGGTTTGATAGAGCCCGACGATGATAATTTTGAGTGTTCAGATTGCTCCTAATCAAAAACAAAACGTTATTTTAAGTCTTTAATGTGATCATTACATTATTATAATTATTATGGATCTCAATGGCCAAATAAAATAAGCTTATTTTGTTTAATTTTGTAGATTAAGAGCGTTTACACCTTGCACGCAAAGTCAACTATAGGTATTTCTTCGTTAATTTCACGCACACATAAGCGACCAAAGCTGTGTGCGTAGAGCTGCCGCGTCGCCTCGCTATACAGTCAGCGCAACCAAATTTGATCCCTGCGCTTCAAAATTCTAATATTCGATTGAAATGTAACTTATGATTTATATATTGGTAATATTATATCATAAAAATATTTAATTTGCATTATAAGTAGACAAATATTACTGTGCAAGCATTGAACAATACAAATTTAGATACTAATCATATTTTCGGTATTATTACATTGTTAAGTTGCATTCAAATCAGTGTTCAATCAGTAGACACTACGGACGTTTATTAATCATTTCGTGTTCGAACAAATGAAAAGAGTTAGTTTTTAGTCTTTAGGGGCCTTACAACCCCTTACAATTACGAAATATATTTAATTTTATATTACAATACATAACATAATTTACCCTCGGAATTATATCCCATTATATTATCTGAAACATAATTTATACTCACTACAAAATCATTGTAGGTAATAAAAAGAAAAAAATATGTTTTACTACCAAAGTACTAAGATGTGGCAATCGCAGTCCGCGCGTGGCTATTTTTACTACGCACGGCAAAAATCGACTGCAGCCAGGCCGGAGCGACGAGTGATACGTCCTCCCTCTAGAAGGCCTTGCGGCGGTCTGATTTGACACCGGTCGGACAGCGTGTTTTATAGTGGTTTTTAAAATATTTGTAGAAAACATGAAAACTAATTTTGTTGAAATATAAAAATGGCAATTTATTGATAAGATGTTCTTCTATTATAATATGCAATTGCTATAAAAAATATGTACGATAAGTTGGTGAAAAAAAATATGTTCTTGACGAGAGTTTCTGAATAATTTCGCATTGTTTAAATTTTTTTTTCAGCAACTGAACACAAAAAGATTATTTTTCTCAGCAAAATCCCTCCGTAAGGGTCTTATTAGTCTGATAATATTTTTATTTTCATCTTATATTTAGTGGTTTCGGATATCTTAAGCTTCTAAATTGCCATTTAAAGCCTAAATAACGAAACTTGTGTTCAGTAATCCTTATAGTACTCACAAATTATCCATCAATCTATAATGTTTTCCACCAAAATCCCTAGATGACAACCTTTTCTAAAATTAGTTCTAATTATTTTTCCTTTAAATTGTTTATTGGTGGCTATTAACTCGTTTAAAAAGTCCTCTTTTTTAGCCAAAAAGCGCGCAAAAGGTATAAACGCTCTTAAAGTCGTAGGCTTTATTAACCTACCATAGTATAATAAGGCCTAAAGACAGTGTTTTGAAAAATGATTTATTTTGACTATGTTTATGGCAGGAGGTGCCATTTTTTATTTATAATTGGTAATAATTGATATAAATGTATGATTAACATTAACATTTGTTAATTTGTGTAAATAGTTTTTGATTTAATTGAATTCCCGCTTAGCTAGGCCTTATTGGCCGCACCTACCTTATATTGCATTACTCGTCTCAATTGTATTCATGATTGTAGTGGAAGCCCGTGCCCTTCAGTGGGACAGAAATGGGCTGATTGTGTCGTGTTGAAGAATTTGCTTAATTACCTACAATTATATTTATGAACCGTCTATCCCCGATCTCGTAGTATTGTTCCTTATGTTCCATCCTGACATATTAGTTTAGTTACAACAATTCGGGCTCATCTTTTTTTTGATGCATTACGATGAATTTATTTACTAGGACAGAAAAAAGATTTAAAAAAAATATGATTTGTTAAAGTACTTATTGATAGATTGAAATTATATTAATACTTACGCAACATTATTCTAGAAAATAAATATAAATATTGCAGCTATTTCTATAACATGTAGTAATATGAATAATAACTTTCCAGATAATAAGATCGAAACGCAAAGAACTCGAAGAAGAGAAGCATAAAACGGAACCAGATCAAAGTAAGTTCTCGTAAAAATAAAATAACAAAACCCCACTCTCAGCTTTGCAACAAGGCGGCCGGTACATGTACCATGAATCCAAAAATATGATTAAAAACAGACACTAAGCATATAATATGTCCATCCAGATTGGAGTCAAGTTATATTTATCTTTCGTTCGCACTGTATTAATTAGCGTGTGGGCCGAGGAAGTCACTGTAGATTTATATTTACAAGAACAATAATATTTCACCGTGCTCTAGTTAGGAAGGGCTTTTTTTTATAATCATGGAATTCTGCTAGCAACTACTGGATACCATGGTGGAAAAATCATCGTACAGACAGATCTTTTTTCTCGGTAGCAAAGTCTATTCGCATTGCTCTACACTTATTTTAGAATGCATTGCATAAACCTTTTCGTATCGGTATAAAAAATCGATAGTATAACCCCCTTTTTTATCCTATTTTTTTATTAATTATATCAAAATAAATAAAAAATATATAAAAAGAATAGATGTATGTTATTTTTTTTTACGTTGGCGACGCTCAGACTCAATCCACCTGTAGTTAAGTAGCTGAAGGGGGAAAGTTAGTCTCTTGGATTTAACACATGGGCATCTCTTATTTTCATCATTACAAAAATTCCAGTTCCTTCGTCAGATGGCTTCAAAACATTTCTGGAGCTGCTCATAGATTCCTCGGGCGGTGAGAAAGGCTACACTAATGTAGAACTGCAAGAGGAAACGTTGGTGCTAGTTTTGGCTGGAACTGACACGTCCGCAGTCGGAGCGGCTTTTGCGGCCGTCATGCTGTCCAGGCATCAGGATGTGCAAGAGAAAGTCTACCAGGAGTATGTACCTAGTATTTTCTTTAATTGCCTTGTAGTTTGGGTTGGGTGTGGTAGTAAGTACTGCAATACTTAGTTAAGTGATATAATGTTACCTTGGATTAAATCACGAATTGGTCTGCTTCAACTATTCCTCGATGGTACTATTCTCTGAAGGAAAACTGACGAGTAGAGACGGTTTTTCCTTCCGCATATTTTTCTTATCTTCTCTTTCCATTACGACAGGCGGGCAACACACCCATAATCCAAATGTTTTAATGTGCAGCGGTATTAACTTTACATTTGGTTATGCTGTTTGCTCGTTTGTCATTGTGATAAAAAAAATTATGCCGGAAAAACTTAAATCCAAGACTTTTTAAGCGATGGTTGGTACAAAATTCTTTTCATTCAGGTTGCAGGATGTTTTTGGTGACTCAAACAGACCCATAGTCGCTGAAGATTTGCCTCGTCTGAAGTACTTAGATGCTGTGATTAAAGAGACTCTGAGGCTGTATCCCTCAGTGCCGATTATAGTGAGACGGGTGGACAGAGATGTGAAATTACGTAAGTATTTCTCCATAGCCTCCGTAGCTAAGTAGTTGGTTAGACGTCGACTGTGAAAGGTGAGGCAGCGGGTTCGATCCCCGCACCAAGACAAATCTATGTGTAATCCACAGGTATTTTTTTCGGGTCTAAGTATTAGTGGGACCGAAAAGTCTCTCGTAGTTTCTTCTACTGATGACACAGGGCTCAATCTCAGTGTGGGGACAGAACTATATATGTGACTGTTGAATGAACTTATTTATATTTTATTTATTTATATGTGGTGTTCTCTTCGTAACGGACTATACACGGCTGCCAACTTGTTCATGATGGTCGCGGGTTTAAATCCTAGAGCACACCTCTGACTTTTCGAAGTTATGTGCATTTTGCTAATCAATCACCACGCACTAGAAAACGTTTGCCCCATGGTTTTGTAAGAATTTCTACGGTATGTAAAGTCCACCAACCCGCACTAGGCCAGCGTGGTGGACTATATGGCCTTAACACTCTCAATCGTATTCTCGATGATTGAAGAAGCTCGTGCCCTGCAGTGGGACGTTTATGGGCTCATACAAATACGGATAGGCTGTAGAGAGCACGTTACCCAAAGAATTCTAATACTACTGGTAACTGGAAGGTAATGGTGGGAGGTCTCACATATGTGACAGGCCGCCTGGGCAGGTACCACCACAATGTCTATTTCTCCCGCCAAACAGCAATGTAAATGCATTGTTGTGTTTTGGTTAGAAGGACACCGTAGCTAGAGAAACTACAGGACATATTGAGACTTAACACCATGTGTTTTAGGATGGCGAGCGCAGTGGAATACCGAGCCTTGGTTTGTAATTCATGGTGTTGTTTGGTTTTGGTACTGTCCATGAATGTCGTATCGCTTACCATCTGGCAAATGGCAAGCTCGTCTCGCCATTCATTGAAAATAATCGATTTATCTATCCATCTCGATTACCTACTGTATTTTTTTATCATGATTTGTTTTGTTTAGCATCAGGCCCCACGTTGGTGAGAGATTGCGGGATCGTCGTCAACATATGGGCTATACATAGAAATCCTAATTTCTGGGGACACGACGCTGAAACGTTCCGACCAGAACGGTTTATAAACAACCCTTTAAAGCATCCGGCTGCATATATTGCATTCAGTCACGGACCTAGGGCTTGTATTGGTGAGTACACTACTATACATTACAAGAAACAGTATGTGTTTATGTCTATTTTTTCCAGAGGGTAGACGGAGAATCTGCCATTGTCCATAGTTCACTTAGTTGATATTCAGCTTAATTTTATTATGTTTTGCATTCCTTATTAAAAGTTTGAATTTGAATTGGAAAAAAAAGGAAAAATATTTTATTCTCTATTGAAGACTCAAAAAAACTATATAACATATACATTGTATTTTTTCTTTGCAAATTTTCAGGTTATCAATACGCCATGATGTCCATAAAGACAGCGACAGCAGCGCTCCTGCGTCAGTACCGGGTACTACCGGCCTCTACAGGAGACAGAATGACCAACGAAGACAAAAACAAACCGATTCGAGTGAAATTCGACGTTATGATGAAAGCTGTGGACGAATTCCCAGTGCAATTACAACCTAGGTTTAAATAGATTATGGATACGGATAATAGATGGCAGCACTAGTAAAACAAATCAAATAAGCTCAGACTATTTATTTATATATAATTATAAGTTTGTTTTTTATTGGTTATGAGTATTATGCACTTGGTTGAGATTATATTTACCCATATTAAAGCAATATAAATTTCGCTCCATAAAAATAATATTAACATTTTTATTGAAAGTAAATTGCACAAAAATATTTATGTTTCTGGTTATACTTTTTTAATCCACGCACTTTAACGGTGAAGAAAAACATCGTGAGGAAATCTTGCATAGTGTAGCGAATTTGTAACAATTTCTATAGCATGTAAAGTCCGCCAACCCGCATTAGGCCAGCGTGGTAGACTATATGGCCCAACCACTCCCAATCGTATTCTCGATTGTAGAGGAGGCCTGTGCCCTGCAGTGGGATGTATATGGGCTAATATAGTATAGTACAGTGTTACTTCTTTTGTCACGTTTAGAAGAAATATGAGCGTAAAGTTTGTGCAACAGCGCGCGCCCACCAACAGCTAAAAGTCAACTTACGCTATTTTGCAGTAGATGTCGCTCTTTTTAGCACCACCTCTCCAGCATGAGAAACAAATCAATGATTGAAATATAATGTAATATTAAATTAGCATTATAACGAAAAGTTATCTTTCGACATACAAGGTATATCATGACTGCTACCGAAAACGAAGCCAGATGGTAGTTTTAGTGACTACTAACACAATGCAATTGAAAATTTCGCACAGAAAGGCGACAATTTTTTTTGTGAATTTTTAAATATCCTCGTTTTCGGGTGGTAAGTCCATAGTTTTTGCTAAAATAATAATTTAAATCCTTGCGTAATAGCATCTTCATAAATAAAAGGGTATACACTATAATTTCAGAAAAATCTATGTATTTACCACCCTAATACGAATTACGAAGTTACGAAAAAAATATTTAATAGAAGAAATTTTTACTTTACTTTACTTTTTACTTTACCCGGCTTCGTTTTCGGTAGCAGTCTTGATATACCCTGTATAAATGACTAGATATGTACAACATAAACTCATATTTGTGTACTATTATTAGGTACATAATGAAAAATAAGAAAATAAAAAATTCTGATAGGTCAAAGTAAGTTTCATACATACAACCACAAAATGGATTATGTAAAAAAGACTTGATTTGCAGTATAGGTATTTATAATTAAATGTTGGTAAGAACCTTGTATTTATTATAGCGCTTACTGACTATTTAATTAGGAATACCTAATCGATAGAGAGATTTAATTTAATTAAAAGAGTGGATTATGTGGTTTTGGATTTTTTATTGATTTCCGATTTGATACTACGTTTCTGAATACGATTTCTTTGAATGCAGATTTTTTTGTTATATAATTTATTAATAACGTGATTGTCAAGTTTAGAAATAAAAGGATGTTTATTTAAAAAAAAAAAGTGAAGTCAGAAGACTATTGAGCGGTCCGAAAAAGTTTCCAGTGGGAAAAATCGAAATATAAGTAATTTAACAAAAAAGTTAATTAGTTTATTTAGTTTTTTTTTGGTTTTTGCATTTTTATTTTAATTATCAACCTTTGTAACGAAACCATACCGCGATCTAATTCTACGGTGGCGCCATCTCTTAGCGAGCGGCGGTAAACTCCCGTTACACATTTATTTTCAGTTTTTTTTTATTAGTTTTATTGAAAAGTTTCTTTATACATATACAATATTTTGTAAATGTGATATTTATTCGTTGCTGGGAGAAGTGGTGGGAGGCGCCCGACGTGACAGCCCAGTGGTAGCAAGCGCGTGAGCTGTTTGCTATTTTTCTAAAATAAATGTAGCTTAAGTTACTCCTTGTTATATCAGCTACCTGACAAAAAAGTCCCGTCAAAATCGGTCCAGCCATTTCAGAGATTAGCCGGAACAAACAGACAGACAGACAAAAAAATTTTAAAGATCATTTTCGGCACAGGTATCGTGTATATAACGATATTATGTAGTGGGACATATTTTTTATTTTCACTCTTAAAACAGACACTTCAATTTTATTTATATGTATAGATTCGTTCTTTCGTTTATTGGTAATGTAGGCAATAATAGATCTTATGACAAGTAAATACAAATAGTATTTAATCTCTATTTGTAAAATATTTTTTATTATTTATATTAAATACTTAATATTGTAATACTTATAACTACTTTATGGTAAAAAAAATCAAGGAAGAACACAATTTTCTTTAATTTGTGTCTAAGCAGACTATGAGTGTTATGAAAACGGTACGTAGGGGGTTTAATACCAGTTTATTTTATACCAGATCTAACCTATTTTTAAGCCAGCCTAAATTTGCAATATTGTTATGGATAAATCGAAGATTTACAGTGTGTGTTGTGACATTCAACGCTCGCTAAATTAGAGTTTGTCGGCAACAATGCAATATTAAGCCAGCATTAGGTAGACTGGCGGCACGGCATGTTACCCTAGAAATTGTCAAAGAGCTGGCTGGTCATCTGCTTGATGGTTGGATAATATTGCGAAATATATCGGCAAGCAGTGGATAAGACTCTCGCAATACCAGAAAGAATGGATTAGAATGACACTAAGTGCAAGGGCCCCCTTATTTGCGCGCCCTTCTGATCGCACGAATCCCGTAGGTTAACTTCGACTCCGCTCAGCGAATTATTTTGCGTTTTACTAAAAAATTTAAGCTGATGACACGTACATATATGAACATAAAAAAACGGTATAATTGAATGATTAAAGAAACATCAGGAAACCTATGTAAAAACGTGGTTGCTATTTTTTTAAACTTTTTAATAAATGTTATAATATTCTAAATACAGGGTATATCAAGACTGCTACCGAAAACGAAGCCGGGTGGTAGTCTAAGCGACTTCAGACACAATGCAACAGAAAAAGTTGCAAAAAAAAGCGACAATTTTTATTTTGTTATTTTTTTCCTATGGCCATATTTGGGTGGTAAATACATTTTTTCCTAAAATAATAGTGTATACCCTTTTATTTATAAATACTCTAAGGTATAAAAGAGTTTAAATTATTATTTTAGCAAAAACTATGGATTTACCACCCAAAAATGACGATATTTAAAAAATCATAAAAAATAATTGTCGCGTTTCTATGCGAAATTTTAATTGCATTGTGTTTGTAGCCACTAAAACTACCACCCGGCTTCGTTTTCGGTAGCAGTCTTGAGATACCCGGTATAATGGTTAATTTATACTCGTATATTATTTATGATTGCTATTTTTTTAAATTTTTAACTAAATTTTTTTTTGAAATAATTAGTGCCTGATACTTATAATATTGCTCTTTTATGAGTATACGCACTATTTGTATTAAGTTTCAAATTTCAATCAACGATATTCATGCATTTTACATTTGGTTCAAAGCAGCAGCGCAGCTTCAAAGTTCCGTATAATTTCAATAGTTTTATTTTTGCTGAAAGTTTTTACAATTACATAATAAGTGCAATCAAAGCAAACCATCGACTGGTGGGACAAAATTGATCTATGTCGCACCGAGCGATAAAATAAAGCAGTCAATTTAAAATCAGATGGAAATGGCAAAGGACGACCTCGAATCGCGAGGCACAAACAGCTGTTTTTTTATTGCATAGGTCAGCTAAACGAGCAAACAGGTTAACTGATGGTATGAGATCATTGCCGCCCATGAACATCCACAGCGCTTGTGGATCATGTATATGCCGGTTTATCAAATCAGGAGGAAAGCGGGAAGGAAATAGGATGGAAAGAGGCAAGGTGTTGGGCATCACGTATATTGTTATTTGGTATGTGTCACTCTGGTATCCCATTTTGTATATTAGTAACTAGTCTGGCGAAAAGATAGAAATTGCCAATAGCAAATGAGGGCAAACAAACTCACTCACTAAATGAAACGCAATATCATTGCATGACGAAGTTTTCTGTGAGACAGTGGTACTATAGCGGTTGAGAAATGCCTGTACTGTCTAGCTGAAACGTATCTCTACCATGTTTGATTTTACTAATATCACCCAGCAGTCACATACATAGACCTTACTTGTACATAAAGTTCATTCTTAATTTTTACTAGTGTCTTGTAATATAAATCTCCGAAGAGAGGGCGCTAATAGCTGTAGCACAGTTCTAACTATATCAGTAAATGTAATTTATTGAAAATTTGGTTTTGGTTTGGTACATTTTTTTTAAATTATTTATCCTTATTATAATTTATTTTTAAATATCCTATGTCTCGGTTTAATTAATCGCCATAACAACACAATCTCGGGCCTAGGCCCGTGACTTTGGCGTTGGGGCAACACTTCATTGGGGTTAGGTTCGGGTGATAATTCTGATTGTGTACATTTTCGAACTATTCCACAGGTATTCAAGATGACTGCTTTTTGAATTCGGATGTAAGTTTGCTGTGGAAAAACTAATAAACCTAAAGATTGGGACAACTGTTTTAAGATTACTGGTGGTAGGTCTCTCATATGTGAGAGGCTGCCTGGGTGGGTACGCATCGCTTACCATCAGGCGAACGGCATGCTCGTGTCGTCAGTCAAAGCAATAAAAAAAAAGCTTCTGTTGTAAGGACCACTACGGGGTCTATGGACACATTTTTAACATCCACATTCGTGCTATTTCCTCTTTTAGATTTTGTAAGATTTTCAGATATTGTAGCTTGCAAATTGTGAGTATTAAGTGTAGCGATATCAATTATGGTAGCCTGTAGGCTGTAGCAGTTTTGTTTATTTTATCATTTAAAGTGGTATCAGGTCTATTAGAGTGTACTGTCTTATCGATTAAAATGGCTGAGTCGAAATAAAGTTTGTAATTGGTGTTTTCTAGAATTCTTTCTGGAATATATTTATTAAATGGTATAGGCTTATTGGGATGAACAATTAATTTATATTGTTTTAGCTAGTTTTGATGAATAATGTTTGCGACCTGGTCATGTCTGTATTTATAATAATTTTGGGTTATTGTTTTACAGGCAGCTGTAATATGTTGGATAGTTTCTGAGTTATATTATTATAGACATATATTACAGTTAGTTTAGTAATACCACAATAATGATGTACTCGTATATATTACGGTGTTAATACTGTAGTAAGTATCTTTACAATATTTTTTACTGGGAGTAGGTCTCTCACATGTGAGGGTCGGGTGGGTACCTACCCCCGCATTTTACTCGCCAAATAACAGTGTAAATGCACTATTGTATTTCGGGTTGAAGGACATTGTAGCTAGAGTAACTAGTGGACATATAGAGACAACATTATATGTCTCGGGATGGTGAGCGCAGTGGTATGCCAAGGATTGATTTGTAATTAATTGTTTTATGGTATTACTACTGTCCTAGAACGGTAATATCGCTTACCATTAGGTGAAGGCATGCTCATCTCGACGTTCATTATTTATAAAAGAAAAAAAACAGATAATCGTTTTCCACGAATAACAACAAACATTAAAAGGCGTATAATTAATAATATTTGTCAATATTATGTCAATCTAATCTTGGTTGGACTTACAATATTACATTTTTTTAAAGTCGTGAATTACAAAATCCAATTAATATAACACTGACTTTTCGCCATTAAGCTATTGACGTCAGGGAGGATTAAAAAATGATTACCTTAAAAGTTAAAATACATCGAATAACATATTGCTAGTGGCGTCAATGTAAAAATAACCACGTAAAGAATTAATATCTTCTGCGTAATATTATTGGAATGTTAAATGACTTGGTGCTACTATAAAAACTGTTAAGCTACGCGGAAGCAGGTTTTCAGTTGTTGGCACTAGGCGATGGCATTATCGCAATTCCAGATGACATCGTGATACGAAATACCATTTTAAGTTAGGGTCAAAAATTGAAAGGTCGAACACTAACATGAGATTCTAGTGATTTCAGGAACCACGTCGTTTCTCTTTAAGGAATCTTTAACCAGTACAGCAAAATAGGGGTATTATGGTCACTAAGGCGCGGAAGTTGAGACAATTGGTTTGAATTTAGCGCCTTAGCCATTGCAACCTCCAATAGGTCATCGCAAGGGTAGCAAAAAGGCTTTTTTTTTTCACCAAAACACAGAAGTACATTTCCTGCTTTATTTTTGATATGCTCATAAAAACAATTATTTTTTACCCCAGACTAAAATGTACTCTCGGTTTTTTATAAATATTTAATTATTTCATCAAGGAAAAATATCCAAATATTATAGCCTTAAAGCATTACCTTTTGAAATAATCATTAAAATACTATCATAAATCTGTTATTTTCCATTTTTGATTACATAATAAACTTTTATGTTCGAACATTACAGTAAATCTTACAAGAGTTTTTGTTCAAGTTTTTAGGTCAGAAGCGAATTTTTATATTATTGACTCTTTTTTTATTAATTGTTATAGTTTTGTTTATCAATAATCATTACGTATGGTGATTTTATTAGCGACCAGATTTTGTTCGCCGTTTTGCTTGCTTAAATGATAGATTTCTTTTTTGTCAATTAGTTTGATTTTGAAATTGATCGAGACAGTAATCGATCAGGCCGCGACTAAGGGGTAGACCAAAAAGAGCGCTGGCTAGATGTCGTCAAAGAAGATATGAGGGTAAATGGCCTTACTATTGAGGATGCCGAAGATCGGGCGAATAGGATAACAATTTGCTGGAATGGGGACCCCAGCATAAGCCGGAATTACAGTAATCGTGTATGACAAAATAAATGTATGAAAAAATAATAGATTTTATCTTGTGAGTGCAGTTTTTTTCCTAATATTTTTCATCCTTATGAAAGTTACTCTAGGGGAGTGTCTAGATTGAAAACGGGGTAACACAAAAATTGGTCCATAATATCAGTCTTAGCGCATATTTTAGATGGCTGACAATATGGTTAAGACCACAACGTATGGTCCCACACCTCAACCAACTATGGGCGCTTAAAGTATTATATGTGGTTGTGTGATATATGCAAATTACCAAGTAGTGGTTTTTCGCACGCTGCTTCGAGTGTTTTTATCTTACCCCGTGGTCTGTAACATTAATTCCAAGGTAATTACAAGTTTCTTATTGGAATATTTCCTTAATATTTTTAAGTCTTAGAGTTGTTACGTCATCGATGTATGGCTATTCTTAGAATTTAGGGAGTTTCACAACTTTTATCTTCCCCCGAAACGATTTTACGGGGTAAGAGAAACATATAAAAATTTCAAATGTACCCCATTGCCAAGACTCATACTAAAAGCCAGATGTTCTCAAACTTCGTCTGCTAAGTAGGTATGAAACATATTTTTAAATGAACTTTCTGTGGCTTTATCTTTGAATGTCATTTTCGACTATAATATTATGGTTAGCGCCATATTCAAATACTGTAACGCGCTCATTGTACATTTTTTTTCCGTGTTGTATGGGTATTGCGGTGTGTCCGAGCGGGGACACCCTTGCGGGGGCGGGAAAGACACGCGCTAGGGCACCGAGTGGGCAGTCGGCCGCGCTCGCTCAACGCAATATGTTAATATAATTCTAGACTTTAGTTTATTGTAGCTTAATGCCATTAAAGTAATTGCATTTACAATGGTGTGGTTTTATATCTTACTTCGAACCCAAGTAACGCTTGAAAGATTGTTATAATGCTTATTTGAATACTATTTTGTGCAACATAGTGTCTTTAAAATATTTACTCTGTGTAATGTTTTTATTTTATTTCAGATATTATAACAAAACAAACCTCAGGTGTATAAATATTATTATTGTAAATGCTGCTTAGGAGTTATTCAATTATTGATTAACTTTATTCCTTACCACAGAATTGTCATAAAACGTAATTATGTCTGGAAATCTTTAAGTGTAACTTACACCTCTACATGCATGAGGATGTGGCATGATGTTGAATTAATCTTACTGTATACACTTTTATAACAAAGTTCCCAGTCATATTAAAGCCTTATCTATTACAAAATTCAAAGCTACTATCAAGCAAAAATTATGCAATAAGGCATATTATAAAATTTCGGAATATTTAGACGATAACAAGGCTTGGGAATAGATGTAATAATATTCATATCAAAAATATTTATTGTAAATTTACAACATATTATTATTAAACTGCTCTGATTTAAACCAACTTGTAAATTTTGTAATAATTCACTACATTGTAAACTGGTTTTGAAAAGAGCAACACTAGAGTTTCTTGCCCGTTCTTTTCTAGTGAAAACCGCTTTCCGAACCGGGTGGTAGATAAAAAAAAATGACTGAATCTAAATGATGTTGAACATTTTAATGGATTCAATAAATTATTTTCATTTCATTTCTAGACATTTGCAATATGGTTTTTTATTAACAGTGATATTTTATTTTCAATTTAATGTTTAGTAATAAAAATAAATATTGTTATTGTAAATGCTGCTTAGGAGTTATTCAATTATTGATTAACTTTATTCCTTACCACAGAATTGTCATAAAACGTAATTATGTCTGGAAATCTTTAAGTGTAACTTACACTTCTACATGCATGAGGATGTGGCATAATGTTGAATTAATCTAGACATTTACAATATGGTTTTTTATTAACAGTGATATTTTATTTTTAATTTAATGTTTAGTAATAAAAACGATGGGTGGATCAGGTTGCTAATACACTGAAGGTCCCCATTAATGCAGCATTACATCAAGCAGAAGACCGAAGCTGGTGGAGGGAGGCATGATCGTAGCCAGCCGTGGGATCAGGGTGGGGCAGCAGTCTAAAATTATATGTAATAAGCAATCTGTACCCACGGTCTTCCCCCGGTATTTTTTTCCTTTAAAAAGGTTACACCCTATAACACCATGTATCTGTGTTTAAAATTCAAATTATCCTAAATACTTTCTTATTGCTCACCTGCCTAGTGATTTACATAGATAATTTATTTTTTTAGAGTTGGTTAGGTACCTTACAAGTCAAAGCCAGGGTGGGGCAAGCGTCCCACTCTGCCCCACCGTGGCTACGCCCATGGAGGGAGGTCATCAAGACAATTGAGAGTTACGATCCTCAATAATGAGAGACCGACTGAAGAGAGAGAGAGAGAATAAAAACGAAAAGTTTAAGAATCTCTACTTCAGTCTTGACCCTGAGGAGTTAGACTGAAATACTTCAAAATAAACAATATGCTTTATTTTTGTTAATTGTAGGGGTTTTTGACACTACAGTGGGTTCTATATTATATTCTAGATCCCATCAAAAACATCCTGTAAAAAATTCCAAGTCTCGCAGCAGCATCACATGAAAACATAATGTATCGTACAATTTATACATAATGCTGCTGGCCAAGTCGATCTATTTATTTAAAACGTAAAGAATTTTTAATAGTGAAATGGTAATAACTTTATACAGAAGGTCCCTTAAGCAAGGACTAAATAAATTAATCGACTTGGTATTAATCGACTTGGTATAATTGAAAACCTGAGATGCGAGACTTGGAATTTTTTTACAGGATGTTTTTGATGGGATCTCACGTATTTTTGTAGAGTCCTACTTTTTTCCTTTTCGGTATTTTTACTTCTGGAGTACTACTAACGATTTTTCTTAAAACCTCCGTCTTACGGTTTTTTCTTATTTTCGTAGGTATCAATTTATCACATATAAAGCGGATTTAATTATTAATGTTCTTTCTTTCATGGTAATTGATGTTTTCGAGCTATTTAGTCTATTTATTTGCATGTTTTTCTACGTCATGTTTTTCTAGAGGAATGTTGTACAGTTTCATGGGCTGAATACACCATTTCCCTCTATATACCCCCTTCTGTTATGCCTCATATATATGTAGATACCTATCTACAACTATTATTCCATTATATACGGGTACAACGATCATTAACTGAAATGTAACTTTGTAATCCTATACATGTATATGGGATTACAAAATTATTCACGCAGTTGATGTATCTAGAAAACTATACAGAAATTATGAAATGTTTAAATTTTCCCTTACTTTAGACAATAAACACTAATCATATTTTAAATTTGAAGGTTCTATGTCTGCTAAAACTACCTGAGACTTTTGATGATCGGTCAGTCAGTCAGTGAGTGACAAAATTAAGAAAGTTTGACTAGTTACAATTATTAAACTACTGGTTCAAATTGAATGAAATTTTAAATATACCGTGTTTACACAAAGCCTACTTAGTAACTGAAATTCAGGCTTCTTGCTTTAACCACAACGAAGTTATGGGGGGTTGAAAATGGTCTGAATTGCTTCGAGAAAAGGATGGTACGACTGTGCCGCTTTTTAGCTCGACTTGGAGGGCGCACTGCCATGCCCCCAGCTATTAAAAAAAGATTGATTACCAGAAACAACAATTTTACCGACATATGACATACATTTAAAGGATTCCAAAAATCCGTTCAGTCTTTCCCACCACCCTTTTATCTATCTCCTGTTGTGTTTTTTAAATAGCAAAATTATAATAATTTGTATATTTATAAGAAGTATTGTTCTACAACGTTACAAATCAAACACTATTCATCTCATCTAGAAACCGTTTACTCTTGCCCCCACTCACCCTAATTGTAACGGAGTTTCACGATGCCAATGATTCTGAATTACAGGGTTTGAGGTTGAAAGAATGAATAATATATATAATAGCAAAACCATCTAGAGAGGGCTACATTAACTTGACGTATATAGACGTCAAAAAACTTGTTTTGTTTTGAATCATGATGATAATCCGGTAAATATCGAAACCGATTGCATGTTGTTAATGGCTTGATATATAAACCGACACACCAATATTAAGTCAATCAATACTCCTTCGCTTTTAGAAGCAAACGTTACAAATATTGTTTGAAAAAATGTTAGAAATTGTGTGTTTGGTGTTATCTATTTTTTTACTGTTGTATAGAAGATGGAAGAGAAGATACTTATTGAAGATATACCACCAGATCGGATCAGGAATTAAGACTCTGCCGCTTATTGGACACAGTTATTTGTTTCTTGGTGGAGATGAGAGTATGTATTTAAATATTTTATACTTAACTAGCGCCTAATGTAAAGTAAATTCTTTGAAATTCAACCAAATCCGCGTTGAAATCCGTAAAAATAGTTTTATTACCATTGATAAAACGACGCGAAATTGCGGACCTTACTTTAATTTTAAAAATATTTTCAACCATTGATTGTCCAGATCTATTAAATAAATTCTGGTTACATGTTCCCTTCAAAACCACTAGGCATCATCAAACATTTTCTACGTTCAATGTATGTACGAAATATAGGCAAAATTCTTTTGTTGTGAGAGCAAGTAAAAACTTTAATAAATTAAGTGATCAATTTAATATAGATTTATTTCATACTAGTATAAGTGCGGCAAGAGGGCGGTTGGCTAATAATTTTTTCAACTAGTTGCAGTATCTCTTCATATTTTTTTTTTAATTTTCGTTTATTTCTTTAGTATTTATCACTCTTTATTAGAACTATTAAGTTTCTAATATTGTATTCAGTATCTAGTTTTAATATTACTTAATATTTTGCTACCTTTGTTTGCTTGCGTGTAATGTTGTATATTATATGTATTAGTCGTGTAGATCCTTAAATGGCTTAAGCTGCTTTTTATAACCATATATTTTATTGTATTGTGTAGCTGTGGATCCTCCTAATGTAAAAATAAAAAATAAATAAAATAAAATAATTTCAATAAGGTCATTAATTTAGTAGCAGCATGAACGCATGAAGCCCTGGGTTCGATACCCTATCAAATCCATCCACGTTGTGTAAGATTTTGCACGTGCTAAGCATCCTATGTCGGCATAAAGACTCCTCTCGGTAGCTCTCATGCAAGACGATCACCGATGTGTTTTAGTTACTATGTCAGCTCAGAGATCTAGCTTAGCTGCCATATTTGCAAAGATGTCGGAATTGAAGGTTGATATCACTGGCATAGCCTTTCCAGCGTCCCTCGAGGAAACGAAAGGGGATCTCAACATCTTTCAACTGGCTTACAAAAAATGCTCGCCGTACAGTTGAAGTGTTATCGGTTTATTATGAAATCGATAACTCTTGTGAAATGTTTGTCAATATTAGTTAAGTCAAACATTCCATGTGTAAAAATTGGTACCTTTACTTCACATTAACACTCACATTAAAGATTATTATTATTACAGATAGGATGAGAACCCTGCAAAGTTTCGCTCGGGATGCTATCGCTAGAGGAGGAATGTCTTGCGTCTGGCACGGTGATCGTTTCTTTATTAGTAAGTATTTTAGCATTATTTTGATGTACTTCTTAAATATTCGAATATTTTATACATCCTTAACTTCTAGTTATAATAATAAGCCGGTTGTGTAATCATATTTCCTCTATTCTTTTCCAACATAATATAAATTACCACAGGGCTCTATGTGTAATGTAATGTATATTACATTAATATATAAATAAAATAAATACAACTCCCATATTCAAATGCGTAGAATGTTTGCTATTCCACAATCATAGGAAAATTCTCTCGAATCGGCAATGCTTCACATCAGCCGTTAACAACCCCGTGCTATATTCAAATCCCTATTCTACTCTTCTTAAGTATAACTGCCGGCACCATCTTAATATTTCATTATTATAAAGCATGCATAAGTTGATGAAAACAGACGAAGTGAAAGTGGTAGGGTAAGTGGGGGCAAGATGAAAAACAGGGTAACACAAAAATTGGTCCATAATACCAGACTTAGCGCATATTTTCCATAACTGACGACATTGTTTAGACCGCAATTCTGTTACGTCCCACGCCTCAATCAATTTTGAGCGCTTAAAGTGTGTAGTTGCGATATTTAAGCAATTACCAAGTAGTGGTTTTTTGTAAAGCTGCTTCGAGTGTTTTTATCTCACTCCGTGTTCTATAACATTAATTCCATGGAAAGTACAAGTTTTTTCTTGGAATATTTCCTTAATATGTTTAAGTCTTAGATTTTTCATATCATCTACTTTAGTAATGTATTAAGTAATGTAATTAAAAATAGCATAACAATCAAGTTATATGCAAAACGAAATCAGCCATTGAAACCTTGGATAACAATAAGTGTTGTAAAGTCTATAAGGAAAAGAAATAAATTGCACATAAAATCTAAATCATTTCCCAGTAATAAGCAGTTGCGTTTAAAATATATAAATTATAGAAATATTTGTAATAAAATAATAAAACATTTAAAGAAACAGTTTTATCAAAATGAATTGTTCAAAATCAAGGCAATATGAAGCGCACCTGGGGAATTATCAAGGAAGTAGGTAACCTCAACCAAACAATAACACACCCAACAGAGCTCTAAAAAATATGTGATTCACCAATTGACTCCTTGGATAAAGTCAATCATTATTTTACAACTGTTGGGCAAAAACTGGCCAACTCAATTCTTAATAAAATAAACGAAACAGAATCAAATCTAACAAGAAAGTGTCAAAGCGGTAATGCCCCACTGAAGTCCATGTCTCTATATCTAACTGATCAGAATGAAGTTAACAGTACAATTTTAGCTTTAAAGCAACACAGTGCTCCAGGTCTTGATAACATTCCCACCAAAATAATCAATACATTTCGACTTTTATTATTGGCTCCGTTGACACACATAATAAATTTAAGCCTCGAGTCTGGCGAATTCTCCAAATTATTTAAGGAAGCTATTGTTACACCCATTTATAAGTCTGGAGACAAAAATAGCCCTAGTAATTATAGACCCATATCACTGCTTAGTTCCTTATCTAAAATAATAGAAAAAATAGTCAACAAAAGATTAATTCACTATCTGGAATCAAATAACTTCCTTTCTAGTAACCAATACGGATTTCGCTCAAATAAGTCAACAAGTGATGCAGTTCTCTGTCTTACAACTCTTATTACGTCGA
The DNA here is from genome assembly GCA_009982885.2 of Hyles vespertilio. Taxonomy (NCBI): domain Eukaryota; kingdom Metazoa; phylum Arthropoda; class Insecta; order Lepidoptera; family Sphingidae; genus Hyles; species Hyles vespertilio. Next base: position 10,133,026 of record CM042825.1, on the reverse strand, counting down.
AATTAGACAACAACCAAAAGTGTGTAGGAGTATTCCTAGATCTCCAAAAGGCTTTTGACACAGTTTCGACATCCATACTTTTACAAAGATTAGAAAACCTAGGAATTAGAGGAGTGGCATATAACTGGTTTCGGGATTATTTAGCTAACATAACTCAACGAGTTAAGATTGACAAATATATGAGCAACGGTGCTCTGGGCTTATATGGGGTCCCACAAAGTACCCCATATCTCCCTCTAGGACCAACACTCTTTCTTATATAAATATATAGATGAGCTATGTCGCCTTAAGAGTAAAAATATGGCCCTTTTAATGTTTGCGGACGACATAGTATTGCTATGTCACGGTAAATCTTGGGATGAAGTGATAAAAAACGCAGAGGTGGGACTTGCCGCTGTCACTTCATGGCTTGAAGATAATCTTTTATCTTTGAACGCAGCTAAAACAAAATATATATGCTTCAGCAAAACTCGAGCAGTGGCCCCACCTTCAAACCTTTGTCTTAAGATACATACATTCCCTTGTAATCGCTTTAACGATGTCGTACGGTGTTCATGCACTCTCTAGAATGGGTTGATAATATAAAGTACCTTGGAGTCGAAATTGATAAACACTTGAAATGGGACCATCATATAACATCAGTTTCATCTATAATAAGAAAATTAATTTACATATTTAAAGCCATAAGATCAATTGCGTTACCTAAAATATTAGTACAAACTTATGAGTCGTTGTGTGAATGTATAACTGAATATTGTATATCTTCCTGGGGTGGTGCGTTACAAAAACATATGCTCCAAATTGAACGCGCCCAAAGAGCCGTTCTTAAAGTCCTTTTACATCTTCCCTACAGACACGGCACCACTGAGCTTTATAAACAAGCAAGTGTCCTAAGTGTCCGGAAACTATATGTATATAATATTTTACGGAAGTATCAAAAGGAAGTTATTCCAACTCTACCTAAACGTCTTAAACGATAGGGATAGGTGTAAAACGCCGTCGGTGAATAGTACGTTCGCAAAACGCCACTATTCGTATTTAGCACCTATATTGTATAATAAATTAAATGATAGTTTTGAAAACTGTAGAGATTATAGCAACTACAAAATTAAAGAAGCTACAAAAAAAAAATGGTTACAAACTCTTGATCATATTAGTACGGAGAAATTGTTAAAAATTGATGGTTAACATTCACACCTATAAACTCCACTCACAAACATTCATTACACCAACATAACACAAATACATACATACATACACAAAGACACTACACAAACAAACATTGCCCTAACTTTTAAAATAATTATATGTGTATAAGATTAAATTTTGTAATGTAAAATAAATTTATAATTTGTTTTGTATAAACTAACGCTGATTGTTAAATATCAACATATTAGCATCTTGTTTGCATCTGTGCTAATTAGTAACTTTGTGAAGCAACTAATTCTTATAAGACAGGTTTACCTAGTTTAAGAATTAGTGAACAAATGTAATTGTATCCAACAAGTGTTAACAATAAAATAAAAATAAAAAATAATTGCCAAGACTCATACTAAAAGCCAGATGCTCTAAAACTTTGTCTGCTACGTAAGTATGAAACATACTTATAAATGAACTTTCCTGCGTTTATCGATGAGTGTGGTTTCCAACAATAATATTATGGTTATTGCAATATTAATTAATTACTTATTAAATACAATTTTGTGCAACATACTGTCTTTGAAATATCTCCTCAGAGTAATATTTTTATTTTATTTCAACTATCATAACAAATAACGTACTAACGTACATCAGCAATTTACGCTCAGGGGCTTCGCTCAGGGGTTTAAATATTAACATTGTAAATCCCACTTGGAAGTTATTCAATTATTGATGAACTTTATTGAACTGTACCAGAGAACGTCATACCACGTAACTACGTCTGGAAATCTAAGTGCAACTTACACCACCAGCAGCATTATGTATAAATTGTACGATACATTATGTTTTCATGCGATGGCCAAGTCGATCTATTTATTTACAACGTAAATAATTTTTATGTTGATATGATAATAACTCTTTTTTTTTAAATTATAATTCACATAACTGATGTACAATCTAGCAAGGTACAGGAAGAGCGTTTAGTAATAAATCGGATTGTCATCTACTAGATGTGAATCCAAAAAGCATTTAAGACACTCCACATTACATAAATAAATTTACAGTAACACTAACGGTTTTATACTGCATCAAATTAATGAAGGATGGACAGCACAATATAATATAAACTTAACTAATCAAAAATCTGATTTTGGACCTAGTTGAGGCTATAGAACCGCAAAATATATCTATATCATTACGAATGTAGTTGGCAAACGACATCATGCGAGCCATAGGTGAATGATAACCAACATTTGTGCAACTATAAGGTAAAAGAAAAGTTTTTCTATTTATTAAGCGGCTCCTAGGACGTGGAACACAAAAGTCTAGTTTTTCCAACAGCTCAGGTGAATCAATGAAACCATTAACCAATTTAAATAAGTACACCAGGTCCAGGCTTTTCCTACGGGCACTTAAGGACTTCATTTTATAGTGTCTTAATCGAGATTCGTAGGAGTTGAGAATACTGCATCTGTTATCCGTGTAACAAAGCAAATATATAATATGGTAAGGCTAGGTACTTTAAAAATTTTCATTTCTCTAATTATAAACCCTGACAGTTTCGACGCTCTTTTAATGATTCCATCATAATGATTTCTAAAAGTCAAGTTGTTATCAAACAAGACGCCTAGATCTCTAATGGTATCAACCTGTTCAAGCGGGATATTATTGACTACATAGCAACTATTACATGGGTACCTTTTTCTACTGAATTTTATAACGAAACATTTACTTTGGTTTAAGGCCATATTATTTTTTACGCACCAATTACTAAGGGCATCTATATCTAATTGAAGTTGAGTTCTATCATGATCACTATCGATGGTCCTATATATTTTCAAGTCGTCTGCGAATAGTTTATAGTGAGAACTGATGTTTAAGCCTAAGTCGTCGATGAATACTATAAACAAAACAAAACTAAAAACAAAACTTACGTAATAACTTTATACAGAAGGTCCCTTAAGCAAGGACTAAATAAATTTATCGACTTGGTATTACATGCATCTCACAACTTTTTGCGGTAGAAAACCTAAGCTGCGAGACTTGGAATTTTTTAACAGGATGTTTTTGATGGGTTACATATTGCATAATAATCGTAACGTTTATGCATGTAATTTTTTAAAATGTGCATCTCAAACAGTTATTGTTTTTCTAGTGGTGACAGATCCCGTTGTAGCTGACGTATTGCTGAAGTATTGCCTTGAAAAGGACGACATAATGAAGTTGGCCCAACTGCTTACTGACAACGGAAGCATTTTTGCAGCAGGTATAGTCCCACAAACTTATCTGACCCGGTGAGAGAGTCGCTGTTGTCGAATTTGGTGTTGCCATTAAAAATAGATATAGCAATAAAGTGGGTGAAGTAAGATTTTTCAATTCGATCAATAGTGTCAGGAAAATGAGTAGACCAGTTTCCTTGGCATGTTATTTTTCCTTCCCAAGATTTCTAACAAATCGCTCCCCATACCCTTAAACAAGTGTATCTGTATCAGCCCATATACTTCATGTCCCACTGCTGGGAACTGCCCTATTCTACAATCGAGAGTGCTATTGAGGGTGGTTAGGCCATATCATAGGCCATATAGTCCACCATGCTGGCCTAATGCGGGTTGGTGGACTTACATACCATAGATATTCTTATAAATCGCTATAATATGCAGATTTCCTCACTATGTATTCCTCCACCGTTTTAGTGCGTGTTTGTTGACTATCAATACACACGTGACTCCGAAAAGTCAGATTTGTGACCTGGGATTCGAGCCCACAACCACCCTGAGCAGCCATGTCTGGTCCATTTACCGACAGGCCACCACGCACGTAACGATACATTTTAGTTTATGATATGTGCTTCTACTAGTACGTACAAAATTCTGTTTACGTGGAATTTATTTTGAAAAGCTGACAACACAAGCCTGTGGTGGCAGCTACACGTTAATACAATTTTTCGAAGGGTATTTATTGGTGTCTGAAGACGCTTATATTCCTTCGTAAAATTGAATACCTGGAGTCTAACGTTCCTAGCGTCACTTTTTAAAGTATTCGGTATTTTTCACTAATTTTTAATGATGCAGGAAAAATAAATACATTGAGTAAACAACCAATGGCGGTTATGTCAGTGAGTGGCAGGTAAATTGTCAATTCTAAATGACGTCGTTGTTTCCACTTTTGGCCACCGGGCCAGATAACTTTGTGGCTCTATAATATTTGCTAATGAATTATTAAGTCCAAAAATATTATTTTTAACGCCTTTCAATGATGCAACCTTCTTCTTCTTCTTCATATTAGGTACTTCATTGGTTTGTCAAACTATAACTCAATTTTCCTCCCAATCAAAATGTACACTTTATAATGGAAATATAAAGCTTGTTCCTAAAAAAATCGCCATCTCAATTGACACTTTCAGGAAGATAGAATTTTTTAATTACATGGCTTAAGACCACCTTCAGACTATAGCCCCATTTATACTGATAAAGTTTTTCGCCTCAAAGATGCCAGTATCATAAAAAAGGTTGCATCGTTTAAGCATAAGATCGCCTCCGTCGCGAAGATGGTTAGACGCCGCGCCGACTGTTTGTGTGGCCCGTAGACCGTGACTGAATGGCAAGGGATTATTTTTTTATCAAAGTATATTCAAACTTTTCACAGTCGGTATACGACATAAATCTTTAAAATGATACCGCAGCGTCGAGAAATCCCTTTTTGGCCCTTAAGCATGTTTTCCCTGATGAAATACCACTTTTCGATTTATTTCAGCTGCGATCTGGCGGCCCCGTCGCAAAGTACTCGCACCTAACTTCAGCGTGAAGAATTTGACCAGTTTCTGCACGGTATTCACACGACAGAGCGAGGTGTTGGTGAATCAACTGAAGCGAGTCGTGGGCTGCAAGGCTTTCTCGGCATGGAACTTCTTTACTACTTACACCATGGACGCAGTCTGTGGTGAGTACACTTCAGGTCCATCTGTATAGATAGAAATATTCTGCAGGACCATTTACTTTGTATTATGATTCACGTGTCCCAATGAAATAGGGGTATTACCCAATTTTAAAGTAGCAAATAAAATGACTGATACATTGCGATATTGCTACGTAAAAAGGAACGAACAAACACTTACGGGCTTCACGAGACCTGAAGCGAAATCTGGTGAAAAAAATATAATTAATCAACTATCTCCAATTAAAAATGACAAGTACAACTAACGTGTTTTTTTTTGTGTAATTGAAGAGGTATTCATCGCAATGTTCTTTACTTGAAATATCTTGGTTTCATACTCGGTTTTATACAATAGTTTAAATTTAAAAAACTACACTTTTATGTGATAGTTTTTTATTTTTTCAGAAACTACTTTAGGTGTGCAAGTGAAATCGCAGCTGAATCCTGACCAGCCGTTCTTGAAAGCATTTGAGGAGTGTTGCGACCTGGGCGCGGCGCGGATGTGTCAGCCCTGGCTCCATAACATGACCGTCTACAAGATGCTGCCTGCCTACGCCACCTACATGAAGAATAAGCACTTCATAGCCGATTTTGTTAAAGGAGTAAGTAGCCAGACGGAACTTATTTTTTAATTTTCTTTCATTCTTGTCATAAAAACTTTGGATGGCTAAGTTTGGGCATGACCAAAGTAAAGTTTACTACTACAGGTTTTTTATTTTATTTTCAGATAGTACAATCAAAACGTAAAGCTAAGCTGCAGGAAAATGAACATACGACAATCAATCACTGTAAGTGTAGTTAATTTAATTTCTAGTGGGGGCAAGGTTGAACGGTTTTATGATGAGATGAATAGTGTTTGATTTGAAACCCTGTAGAACAATACTTCTTATAAATATACAAAAATATGTATGTATATGTTTTCATAAGCAAAGAGAAGAGTATATTGTTCAATCATATCAATAACATCCATTTGGTGGATATATTTCAATGCACCAAAGCAGATAAAAAAAATATCAAAAAATGCTATTTAAAAAACGCAACAGTGAAAAGATGAACGAATTTTTGAAAACATTTAAATGTATGTCGTATATTCGTCATTACTCCATCACTTTTAATATCTAGAATATATAGAACCGACTGTAGTGTCAAAGTACCTACAATTCACAAAAATAAATTGTTTCTTTTAGAATATTTCAGTCTAACCCCGCCGGGGAAAGATTGTAGTAGAGATTCTTAAACTTTCCTCCTTAATTACTAAATGTTAAATTGAAAATAAATATTACTGTTAATAAAAAAATATTTTATTGCAAATGCCTTGGAATAATCAACACCATGCCATATCCTCATGCGTAAGGTGTAAGTTGCACTTAAAAATTTCCAGACATAGTTATGTTGTATGGCGATTCTGTAGTAAGGAATAAAGGTCATCAATAATTGAATAACTCCTAAGCAGCATTAACAATAATATTATATGTGTGCCACTGAGGGTTACTTGTTAAAATAGTGCCTTTGGCAGCGGCAGATTTATCGTAAGTTGGTTGTTATAACAGTTGAAATAAAATAAAAAACATTGTAGTGAGTAAATATTGTAAAGACCGTATGTTGCACAAAATTGTATTTAATTTTCACTGGTGGTAGGTCTCTCATATGTGAGAGGCTGCCTGGGTGGGTACCACCGCAATGTCTATTTCTCCCGTCAAACAGCAGTTTAAATGCACTGTTGTGTTTCGGATTGAAGGACATTGTAGCCAGAGTAACTACTGGACATATTGAGACTTAACATCTTATGTCTCAGGATGGCGAGCGCAGTGGAATGCCAAGCATTGCTTTATAGTTCAAGATGTTGTTTGGTTTTGCTACTGTTCATGAGCGGTCGCATCGCTTACCATCAGGCGAACGGCATGCTCGTCTCGCCATTCACAGCAATAAAAAAAAAAAAAAAAAAATTAAGTATTTTAATACTGCATTAACCATAATATTATTGTTGGATACCACATTCGTGGGTTTCGTTCATACCTACATAGTACATAGCAGACGAAGTTTGAGAACATCTGGTTTTTAGTATGAGCCTTGGCAATGGGGCGAGGTTGAACTTTTTATATGTTTCTCTTACCCAGAATTTTTTTGTGATAATTCTTTAAATTTTTGGAAATGCCATACATTGATGACATGACAAATCTAAAACTTAAAAATATTAAGGAAATATTCCAAAAAAAACTTGTACATACCTTGGAATTATTGTAACAGACCACGGGGTAAGATTAAAAAAAAACACTACTTGGTAATTGCTTATATGATGCAACCATATACTTTAAGCGTCCAAAGTTGCTTGAGGTGTGAGACCTAACAGAATTGCGGTCTCAAGAATGTTGTCAGCCATTTAAAATATGCGCTAAAACTGGCATTATGGACCAATTTTTGTGTTACCCCGTTTTCAATCTTGCCCCCACTCACTCTAGTTCTTTGGCCCTAATTAACCTGATCAGAATTTCTTTTACAGATATATTCTATTCGCGTGGGGCCAAATTTGGAACTAAAATTATTTTTTTTAAAATATCTATATATTTATATTTAACGCATTATATCAGATAATATGTTTTAATAAATTATACCTAAACAACATTAATTTATACTCGTAATCTAAAAGTATTAATATAATCTGTTCCTAACACTAATCCGTCTAAGATCGCAGACAATCCATTGTTAATATAAAACAAAATAAAAATAGATACCATTAGTAGCATCCTAATCCTTCATTCACACCAAATTACGTCATCTAGCCAACATAAATAATTCACGAATAAATTAGAATTTTATTCTTTTAATTTAATTTATTCATGTTAATTAACGTGTGTACAATTGTTTTAAAATATTACTGAAAAATAAACATTAATATTATTATCTTATATGAACTGTACAACTAATTATAAACACCACAACATGTACAAAAGAAACATAATTAAACGTTATAGGTATAGGAATTATTATTATTTTCTAATAATGAATGTTAAACCAGATTATTATCAAATTGCTATCATCAACTTTCATATGGATACTTTTTTGAATGACGATAAAGAATCATGGTAAATATCAAGGCTTCAGGTTATAAACGCGGGATGGAGGAATGTTTACCAACATGGATTCCTCAACGGCGGACATGTAATAGGGGACGTGGTTTTCTTGGCGGGCGTGATAGAACACATAGAATTAAAGCCTTAATTAGCGCTGATAAAATATAGGCAACCATTTCAGGCGAAGAGTCCTCCGGGCTGAGATCCTTACTGGAACTGCTAATAAGTAACAGCAGCTTCAGCGACGTGGAGCTGCAGGAGGAGGCGGTGGTCATGGTGCTGGCTGGCACCGACACCACGGCTGTCGCCGCCTCCTTCACCGCCCTCATGCTGGCCACGCACCAGGACCAGCAAGAACTGGTGTACCAAGAGTAAGTCTTATAAAGATAAATTGATCTTACTGTATAGGTGAAGAACTAAAAAATGACGCGTTTTGAAGTTGAAGTTTTTAGTTGCATTGTGTTTGTACTCATTTAAACTACCACCCGGCTTCGTTTACGGTAGCAATCTTGATTTTCCCTGTACCTATAAAATACCAACTACTATTGTAACTACTAACCATATTGAGACTTCTTATGTCTGAGGATGGCAAGTGCAGAAGATTACTTTGTATTTAATGGTGTTGTTTGGTTTTGCTACTGTCCTTGAGCGGTAGTATTTTTTACCATCAGGCAAATGGCCTGTTCGTCTCGCCATTCATAGTAATAAAATAATGCAAAGAATATTGACTGGTATCGATAAAAGAGCGTGTAGCTTTGACCAATTAAAGTACAGTTCACTTTGGTTATCAGGTTTTAAAATAACTCATATTTTATTAATTTGTTCAATATAATTTAAATATCTTTGACTGCCTCGGTGGCGTAGTTGTACTAAGGTACGGTTACAAAGCTGAGGTCTCGGGTTCGAATCCCGGGTTGGGCAAGGTGATATTGGATTTTTCTATTCATTATCAGCCCAGAGTCAGGAATTTGTGCCCGAAATGGCGATAGGCTTGCCTATCTATTACCTCCTATCACATTGTGGGACGGAACATTCAAGGCGAAATGTGGGTGTCCTGGCACCTCTGCCTACCCCTTCTGGGATATAGGCGTGAGTTTATGTATGTATGTATGTATGTAATTTAAATTTCTTTGATGACTTCGCCACTGACTGTTTATGAGCGTTGTTCTTCTTTCGTAATTTGTAAGTTGGGTAGGATTTTAATTGTTTCATTCTAATTTCTAGGTTACGCGAAGTATTTGGCAATTCAAACAGGCCAGTAAAAGCTGATGACCTGCCGCGACTCAAGTACTTAGACGCTGTTGTAAAAGAAACGCTTCGGTTGTATCCGCCTGTTCCCATCATTACAAGAAAAATCGAGAAAGATGTTGATGTTTGTGAGTATAGATTTATTATTAATAGTATTTTATTATTTATTTTGTTCTGTATTCTGTATTCTGTTTCAGCCCATATTCTGCAGGGCACGGGCCTCCTCTACAATCGACTATCGATTGAGAGTGGTTAGGCCATATAGTCCACCACGCTAGCCTAGTGCGGGTTGGCGGTTTGGTTGCGTTGTTGCTAGTTACATAACATAGAATTTTTATAAATCGCTAGGGTATGCAGGTTTTCTCGCGATGTTTTCCTTCACCGTTTTAGTGCGTGGTGATTGACTATCAATACACACATGACTCCGAAAAGTCAGAGGTGTGCCCTGGGACTCGAACCCGCGACGACCGTGAACATGTTGGCAGTCGCGTCTAGTCTGTTTACCAACAGGCCACCACGCACTATTTATTTTGTTACGTATGGATATTTTTTCAATTTGTTTATCCAGTAACCGACTGTGCCGGGGCAATTAAAAGAAGCCGCCGTTGCACATAAATATTTAATAGTACGAGAGATGACAACCAAAATTTTTGTCTCATAGCAATACGGCCACAACCGCATCAAATTGATAGATATGATTATTTCGAACACGAAAATACCAATTTCAGACATTTTTCGCATAGCGTTTGACCGAACGGAATTTTCAAAAATGTCAACAAATTTTACCGGACAATCTGTCTGATTTTCTGACTGTAGTTATATAATAGCTCTAAGATACCGAAAACATATTTTTCAGAAGTTAATAGTGTAGCGCGAACCCAAAAAATAATTTAGAAGAATTAAAAATAAGACAAAAAAATATGATGATTGCAATCCGTCTGAAAATGTTCTTTACGGGTAAATTAGGATTAGTTAATAGGAAAAAAATATTTTCCGAAGGAAAGAACAATGATAATCCTCCATACATTTTTTTGTTGTAATTTTTTTTGTGTGTATTGAGATGAAAAATATTTTAAAATATAGATTTCGAATTCCTTAACAATTATTTCTTAAAATTTACTATTGTAGCAAGCCTAGGAAAAAAGATATTCCACTATAAAGTTTTACAGATTTTCTACCTCTGATCAAACTCTGTGGGTAGTTAATGTTATTTTGTTGCATTTATATTGGCGTGAGGCAAAGTTATGACGCACAAATAAAAGTAAAAATATATACCGGGTATCTCAAGACCGCTACCGAAAACGAAGCCGGGTGATAGTTTTAGTGACTACAAACACTATGCAACTAAAAATTTCGCATAGAAACGCGACAATTATTTTTTATGATTTTGTAAATATCGTCATTTTTGGGTGGTAAATCCATAGTTTTTGCTAAAATAATGATTTAAACACTCTTATACCTTAGATTATTTATAAATAAAAGGGTATACACTATTATTTTAGGAAAAAATGTATTTACCACCCAAATATGGTCATAGGAAAAAAATAACAAAAAAAATTGGTCGCTTTTTTTTGCAACTTTTTTTGTTGCATTGTGTCTGAAGTCGCTTATACTACCACCCGGCTTCGTTTTCGGTAGCAGTCTTGATATACCCTGTATTTTACACGCAGTTTAAATATCAAGTACTTATTTATTTTATTAAATTAATAGTAATATCATACGCAATGAAAAAAGAAGGAAACAGGGGACAACAATTTATTATCATTTGCAATTACAATAGCGCTTTCGGGCGACAGAAACAAATTGTTATTCCTTAATTAATTAATCAGTGATTATTTTGCTTTTCTCACTTCTCTGCACTATTTTTTTACATTGATTATCTGAGAAAGATAATGCAAGAAAGCCAGTCAAGCTTATATTTCAAAAATGGCAACATTGAAACGACATAACGCTTCTCCAATAAAAATAAAGCAAATATCAATAAAGTTTTACGAAAAATGTGTTTTCGTAATTCAGGCTTAGGTACGCCGTGAGCTAGGCACCAAAATGACTTAGAAAATTAATTATTAACATTTTTATACATGAAATTTATAGACGCTTAAGAATTGCATTAACAATGATTTTACCAATGTTCTTTGGATGCATCAAATTTTGAGACCATTCTAAATGTGTTAAGGAATTTTACCGATCGGTATCATACCAATCTGTCTGAAAATTGTTGAACTTGATGAAATGAATTAACCATATTAACCAGATGTAAAAAAAATTATAACAGAAGAATTCAGTGTAGCACCTTCTTTATCAGACAACTTTTCGATATCGACCGTATTGAAGCGTGCAAGTCGGGCAATCATCTTGCTTTTGTCTTGCCAAAATAGAGCGCGGACAACGTATCTATGATATAAAAACGTCTATTATAATTGATAATTTTGAATTCTTAAAAACCTACTCTTCCATCCCCGAAAACTTAGTCAATGGCAGGTAAGCAAACCATGCCTTATCACTGGGAATAGAAGGAAAAAAACGTCCCCGAGCCCTCGGACAACCAGCGACACACCCACGTCCGCCTGAGCAACTTATAGTTTGTTGTCACTTTAAGTGAGCGTTATTTCAACGGTTAGAACTGTTGGTGAGTGAGTGACTATGTATAATAAGAGGAGCGTAACATGCAAAAAAAATTCCCACCGCAGCAGGAACGTAAGAAGCGCTCAGTCATCGGCCAAGCGACTCCAAAACGTTCTTTTCTCTTTTGGGAGTACATGCGACATCTGAAATGTCTGAAAACATTTTTTTTGCAATCCTGCCAAATTTACGAACGCTAGAAAAAAAAAAACAATCGGATTGCTATAATACAGGTCATCTAAATTTGTTGACATTTTCAAAAATTCGCTTCAGCTATATACTACGCGCAAAATGTCTGAAAACCAACTTATTCGTCATAAAATTATAAAATCGATGTACATTTCCAATATCAGACGTATTGCTATGATACCGACTGCTTTTTTTGGACACAGCAGAAATAGCCCCACATGCAATTGCTACACTTTTGACCGTTACTACCTACCTAGTTGGGTTCAGAATCACATAATCTAACGATTTTACAGTTTCGATCGTATTGCTATGATACATGGTTTTGGTCGTCATCTCTGGGACTATAAGGGAATTGCATCATTTTCCGCTTAGCCTTAAGCGGTTTTTGGAGGTAGAAGAATATGACAGAATTGGAGAATTTTTATACATGTTTGGTGGTTATAAGTGTAGGTATTAGAATGAGCACTAACTTTCAGGAATTAACTATCGTATATTTTATAATTTAACACTTAATACATTCACAGACAGAGTAAGATTATAACTATGCGACTCGGAGCGAGATGTGCTCGTGACGAGAGATGGCAGACTGTCCTCTCCATCCAAATAAACCGACCCTTTTATAGGACTACCCGAATGAGGATCGGTGGGGATAAATCTTACAGAAAATATATTTAAGAAATAAAATAGGGTCTATCTAGTTGAAAGAACTAAAAATTAAGGTCTGCCCAAACCGAAAGGTTTACCCAAACATGTGTACTATTGTCTAAAAAACATAAATTTGTTGCAAAGGATTGCCGCCACTAAAGAACTTAACTATAATAATACAGTTTTATTGCCCCGGCATGAACGGGCCATTACAATTAGGAAACAATAATTTAGAATAGCATCTTTTTAACTAATATTATACAATAGGGTACACAAAAATTCTTATTTTAATAAAACGACTCGCAGATGTTTCATGGTTAAACATCTACAGTCATATTTAAAAATGAAATGCGTGTTTAAATAATGTTCAAATTACAAATAATAAGCGTGTTATTTTAAAAGCTAAATATAAGTTGGCGTATTGCAACCGCTTTAAAAGCTAAATCTAAGTTGGCGTATTGCAACCGCCACAGCACCCCCCTACCAGTGAATGACAGTTCACGAAAATCCACTTTGGAAATAGTCCGGGAAGCGGACGCGCCTTCCGGACCTTGTTCGCTGGTGTGCATCTGTTTCGCGATGTACATCTTCAGTGTCTTGAGCTGTCCGTTGCCTTGGTGCTTGATGTTCGTCGTCAGCTGAAGTGTTTTCAGGGTCAGCTAACACATAGGCTGGTTTAAGTCGGTCAATGAAAATTGTAACGTCACGACCGCGGACGTTAACAACAAACGTCTTCTCCCCTCGCATGACAACCTTGAAAGGGCCCTCGTAAGGACTCTGCAGGGGCACTTTTGGACCGTCGCGGCGCACGAAAACTTGGTCAGTGGTGCTGAGGTCTTTAAAAAATGAACGTTCTTTTCTCGCCATGCCAAGATACTGAAGTCGGTCGCAGCTCTTGAAAGTGTTGCCGTAGCTGTTTCACAAAGTCCGCTGCACTTTTGCTGTTGGTGATTGTCGTCTGTTGCACCAAAAACTCCCCTGGAATCCGCAGTGGCTGACCATATACCATCTCGGCGACAGTAGCCTCTAAATCTTCCTTCCAAGCAGCTCGGATGCCCAGCAGCACGGTAGGGAGAATTTCAGTCCACCGTGTATCCTGATGACATTTTATAGCCGCCTTCAGCTGACGATGAAAACGTTCCACCATACCGTTGGACGCCAGATGATAAGCCCTAGTCTTGAAATGCGTCGTGCCTGCCAGTTGATTGAGGTGCCTGAACAGGTGCGATTCGAACTGTCTACCACTGTCAGATGTGATCTTTAATGATGTGCCAAAGCGTGAGATCCAATGGTTGTAGAATGCTTTAGCCACCGTTGTTGCTTCCTGGTCTTGGAGTGGTATTGCTTCTGGCCAACGAGTGAAACGATCTATCATTGTGAGACAGTACCTGTAACCTTTAGATATAGACATTACGATTATGTCTATATGGATATGCTCAAATCTGGATGTCGGTGGAGCAAATGATCCAACAGGGGCAGATACGTGTCTGGAGATCTTCGTACGTTGATAACCGATGCAGCTGCGAGCCCATTTTCTGCAATCGGAGTTTATTGACGGCCAAATAAAACGCTGGGTCATAAGTTTGACTGTAGCATTGATTCCGGGATGCGAAAGTCGATGGACGGTTTTGAATGCAATTCTCCTAAACGGCGTGGTGATGAATGGTTGAACAGCTTGTGTTGATACGTCACAGGTTATGGGGATGTCCGTGCCTGGAATCAGTATACGTTTCAATTGCAAAGACGTATTTTCTTTAAGCAATTTTTGAAGTTCTTCGTCGTCCGCCTTCGACTCAGCGAGTGCCTTGAAGTCTAGAGTTATTTCAAGCTCTTCTACGCGAGACAATGCATCAGCGACAGGGTTATCTTTTCCAGCAATGTGACGAATATCCGTTGAAAACTGGCTGATGAAATCTAAGTGTCGAAATTGGCGTGGTGAGCATTGGTCTGTTTTCTTCCGAAATGCGAAGGTAATGGGCTTATGATCAGTATAAATAGTGAACTTTCTCGCTTCTATCATGTGTCTGAAGTGTTTAACAGCAAGATATATAGCTAGGAGTTCGCGGTCATAAGCTGCATATTTCTGCTCGGTGGGGCTCAATTTCTTCGAGAAGAAGCCCAGCGGTTGCCAATGATTATCCACAAACTGCTGCAGCGCTGCGCCGACGGCGTAGTCCGATGCATCACACATTAATGCTAACTGTGCGTCGGGCTGAGGATGAGCAAGCAAGGTAGCCTCCGCGAGACTCTCCTTGCACGCGTCGAAAGCCTTTGTAGTAGCTGGTGTCCAGGGCACAGGAGCATTTCCTTTAAGGTTACCCTGGAGTAGGTCGTTAAGCGGTGCTTGAGTTGCGGCTGCACCTGGTATGAACCTGCGGTAGAAATTAATCATACCAAGAAATCCACGTAGCTTTTTGACTGTGTCTGGTAATTTAAACCGTTGTATATCGACAACTCTGTCTGGAAATGGTCGAGTACCAGTTCCAGTTACCATATATCCCAGGAAACGAACTTCTTTTTAACCAAAGATGCACTTGCTGGGGTTGATGACGACGCCATATTTCTTAAGACGATTAAAAACAATTTTCAAATGCTTGAGGTGCTCTTCATGTGATGACGATGCAATTAAAATATCATCAATGTACACGTAACAAAAATCCAATCCCAGTAGCACTTCGTCCATGAAGCGCTGAAAGGTTTAGGCTGCGTTACGTAATCCAAAAGTCATGTACATAAACTCGAAGAGTCCGAATGGAGTAATGATGGCTGTCTTAGGTATGTCTTCCTCTGCGACTGGTATTTGATGGAATGCTCTTACTAAATCAAGAGTGGAGAAAATGTTCTTCCCGTGCAGTCCTTGTGCAAAATCTTGGATGTGTCGTACCGGGCATTTATCGGGTTCTGTCCGACTATTGAGTGCCCGATAGTCCCCACATGGTCTCCACTCATCTCCTTTCTTGGGAACCATGTGTAGTGGAGAAGCCCATGGACTTTTTGATGGCCGACACAATCCTAGTCGCAACATCGCCTCAAATTCTCTTTTAGCGGTGGCCAACTTGTCTGGAGCAAGACGACGGGGTTTGTGCGCAACTGGTGGGCCTGGAGTCGTAATGATGTGATGTCTTGTGCTGTGGCTTACTGTTTTGGGTGCGCCATCCGGACGAATAATATCTGGGAACTCCTGCAGAAGCTCATGGTATGGTGATGAGCCATTAATGACTTTGATGCTTGGTTCCTGACACTCTGTTATCTCCGCTTTGTAGGTAAGCAGGGTGGAGGAGTCTATCAAACGTCTACGTTGCAGATCTGGTAGGAGTCCATAATATGCCAAAAAATCAGCACCTAAGATTGGCTTGGAGACATCAGCTATTATGAACCTCCAAGTAAAATCTCGTCTTAGGCCAAGGTCCAACGTTAAATTAGCAATTCCATATGTAGCGATCACTGTCCCGTTGGCCGCAGAAAGCTCGTAGTTGGACTTTTTATGCGGGCCTTGGATACGATGACGAGGAAACACGCAGATGTCAGCTCCGGTGTCCACGAGGAATTGGATTTTGCTGGCTCGGTCACAGACGAATAAACGGCGTGATTTCTTAGGCAGGAGTCGTTAGCCGTCATTAACGACTGCCTGGAGCGTTTCCCGTAGCCTTGCTGCATGGTGGAACACATTTTGTTGCCTTCGTATCAAACCGCCAGTGATACCAACACAAATCACGTGGACGTGGACCGCGGCTTCTGGAACGTGAGCGAGATCGTGATCTGTTTCTATCTCGCACTCGCGCACGTGAAGTGGGATCGTTGATTTCTCAACGTAGCAAAGCAATCTCGTCCTTTAAACTGACGTACATCTTTTTCATGTCTTCCGATACCGATTCCTCTTGTTTGGTGGAAGTAGGACGGATTCCGGCCTCTGCAATAGCTGAACGCATTGGCAAGTATTCTAATGCTGCATCTGCAACTTCCGCAGCTTTCTCCAACGGTTGGTCCTTAACAGTTGCTAGGATGGGCTGTAAGACCATTGGCAATCGTCCTTGCCAAAGTGTACGGACAGTGGATTCCGACATATTCTCACCCGCTAGGTTTCGTAGGCGTCGAAGAAACTGTGACGGCTTATCATCTCCCAGGTCCTCGCGTTCCAGCAGCTGACGTGTTGGCTGACTTTCCGTTGTACCACAACGCTTTATCAAATTCGCCTTGAAAGTTGTATACGGACATCACGCATTGTGTCTATGATGTTTGTTGGTATATTTTGTATTATCAGTGCGTATTTCGATTTCTCCAAGTTGATGCGGGCGGCAGCAAACGCAGCTTCTACTATGGCGAACCAAACTTCTTAATCATTCGATTTGTACTCTGGTATATGTGGAGAACACGACGCAACCTCCGGGGCAGATTTTTCGCTAACGCTTCCGGTGTTCATTATACTGCTCACTTTTTCTATGTTTTACACAAAAACAATGTCTCTTCCACGGAAAACTCGCGTACTACTATTAAACTTTAACACACTACACTCAAATCACTCTTTTTGATTCGGGGTCACCACTTTGGTGGTTATAAGAATGAGCACTAACTTTCAGGAATTAACTATCGTATATTTTATAATTTAACACTTAATACATTCACAGACAGAGTAAGATTATAACTATGCCACTCGGAGCGAGATGTGCTCGTGACGAGAGATGGCAGACTGTCCTCTCCATCCAAATAAACCGACCCTTTTATAGGACTACCCGAATGAGGATCGGTGGGGATAAATCTTACAGAAAATATATTTAAGAAATAAAATAGGGTCTATCTAGTTGAAAGAACTAAAAATTAAGGTCTGCCCAAACCGAAAGGTTTACCCAAACATGTGTACTATTGTCTAAAAAACATAAATTTGTTGCAAAGTATTGCCGCCACTAAAGAACTTAACTATAATAATACAGTTTTGTTGCCCCGGCATGAACGGGCCATTACAATTAGGAAACAATAATTTAGAACAGCATCTTTTTAACTAATATTATACAATAGGGTACACAAAAATTCTTATTTTAATAAAACGACTCGTAGATGTTTTATGGTTAAACATCTGCAGTCATATTTAAAAATGAAATGCGTGTTTAAATAATGTTCAAATTACAAATAATAAGCGTGTTATTTTAAAAGCTAAATATAAGTTGGCGTATTGCAACCGCTTTAAAAGCTAAATCTAAGTTGGCGTATTGCAACCGCCACACATGGATCTAATATTTCAATTTGAATATTTCCATATACCTATTTTTGAAATAGAGGAACTGAACTTTTTTATGTTATCATAAAAATAGGATATTATAAAACGTAATCCAATAGCATGATATGTATAATACCTCATAAATTAAAACATAATTTATATATATTACAGCAAATGGCGTCACGTTGGTCCCAGGATGTGGGATCATTGTGAACATTTGGGGAATGCACAGAAACCCGCGCTACTGGGGCGACGACGCGGAAAAGTTTCGACCAGAGAGGTTCCTGTACTCTGCGCTGAAACATCCAGCCGCCTTCATACCCTTCAGCTACGGACCTAGGGGCTGTCTAGGTAAGATTTTAGAAAATATCCTGATATATCCCAATTATGCTTAGCTATTACTCATATGTTTAAGGAATATGTTAACAAAAAATAAATATGTATAAACGGCTACAAAAATATTTGACTACGACCAGGCCCATTGCCATAGTAAACATTGTAAGTACAATTTTTTACTATTCTTGAAATTAAGAGCGTTTACACCTTGCGTGCAAAGTCAACTATAGGTATTTCTTCGTTAATTTCACTCACACATAAGCGACCAAAGCTGTGTGCATGGAGCTGCCGCGTCGGCTCGCTGTAAAGTCAGATCAACCAACTTTGATCCGTGCGCTTCAAATATTCAATTGAAATGTAACTTATGATTTATACCGGGTATCTGAAGACTGCTACCGAAAACGAAGCCGGGTGGTAGTTTTAGTGGCTACAAACACAACGCAATTAAAAATTTCGCATAGAAACGCGACAATCATTTTTTATGATTTTTTAAATATCGTCATTTTTGGGTGGTAAATCCATAGTTTTTGCTAAAATTATAATTTAAACTCTTTAATACCTTAGAGTATTAATAAAAAAAAGGGTAAACACTATTATTTTAGGAAAAAATGTATTTACCACCCAAATATGGCCATAGGAAAAAAATAACAAAAAAAAATTGTCGCTTTTTTTTGCAACTTTTTCTGTTGCACTGTGTCTGAAGTAGCATAAACTACCACCCGGCTTCGTTTTCGGTAGCAGTCTTGATATACCCTGTATATACCCTGTATATCGGTAATATAATATAATAAAAACATTTTATTTGCATTAAAAGTGCGTGGTGGCCTGTTGGTAAACGGACTAGACGTGACTGCCAACATGTTCACGGTGGTCGCGGGTTCGAATCCCAGGGCACACCTCTGACTTTTCGGAGTCATGTGTGTAGTGATAGTCAATCACCACGCACTAAAACGGTGAAAGAAAACATCGTGAGGAAACCTGCATACCATAACAATTTATAAAAAATTGTATGGTATGTAAGTCCGCCAACCCGCACTAGGCCAGCGTGGTGGACTATATGGCCTAACCACTCTCAATCGTATTGTCGATTGTAGAGTAGGCCCGTGCCCTGCAGTGGGACGTATATGGGCTGATGATGATGATGATGATAAATAGACAAATATTACAGTACGAGTAATTAACAATACAAATTTAGGTACTAATCATATTTTAGTTATTAATACATTGTTAAATTGCATTCAGTGGCGTAACTACCCCATCGGGGGCCCGTGGCAAAGTTCATCAAATGGGGCCCTTCGTATATGTAAAAATCTTAACATTGTAATTCCATTTGTATGGTAAATTATTTGTACAAGGACCAGACGCGGCTGCCAACATTTTCATGGTTGTCTCAGGATCGAATCCTAGGGCACACGTCTGATTTTTCGGAATCATGCTTGTATTGACAGTCAATCACCACGCACTATGCCGATGAAGGAAAACATTGTGAGGAAACCTGCATACCATAGCGATTTATAAGAATTTCTATGCTACGTTAAGTCTGCCAGTCCGTACTAGGTGGCACATTATATAGCCCTAAGCCCGTGCCCTGCAGCGGCTTTTTAATGACATGGCTTCATATTTCTCATCAGATTTTTAATGTGTAGATCATTTTCATGAAATCTAAAAATTAAATAACGGTTAAAGAGTGCTTTTGGATTTCCATTTTTATATTTTTCTGCCACATGGTACTGAAAAACTTATCTCGAGTTGAATCAAAGATAATGGAGTACAAGACCCAAAATAGCAATTAGCTCATTTTGTATTTTCGGGCTTAAATATTTTATATGGCCAATTAGCTTATTTAACCTTTCCTTTAAATCAGGATCACATTTTGCTAGTAACAACTTAAATATGTTCTTTTATTACCTACTACTGTCGGCGTTATCTCTATGGCCACGAAAAGCTAAGTTAGTATTTGTAAACGGTATTTTTCATACAAAAGACATGAATCCAAGTGAATTTTCGGTATTTCGAGTCTCTCTATCGCATTAATAATCAGTTTCCAGTCCCCATAACACTCAATTAAACCATTTTGTTTATTCATCTTCATCCTTTTGTTGTCCACTGGCCATATGGTCTGGCCACTGGCCATGGTCCACATAGGCCTCCAAATTGCACAATTTGGCATTGCATCGTGTCGTCAGCTTGTCGCATCCAGCATCGAGCAGCGACCTTTTGTGAATCATCACCCCACTTAGCTGGAGGGCGTTAGATAAGACGCGATCTCCTCAAAAAAATATGTTTACTCCAAAGGTCATCGGTTTTTCGACAGATGTGGCCAGCGAACTGCCACTTCAACTTGCTAATTCTGTTAGCTGTATATAACTAAGGTTCTTGGACGGATAAGTCATTCCGAATATTGTCCTTCAAAGTGACACCGAGCAAAGCACGCTCCATAGATCGCCGAGCGACCATAGCTAGTGGACCTGTCGTACTGTGTGTGTCCAAGTCTCAACACCGTATGTGACATGACAAGTAGCACTAGTTAAAAACTTTCGTTTTCAAGTTTTGTGGTAGTTTTTTTTTTTTTTATTGCTGTGAATGCAATGCATGCTCAATATGTCCAGTAGTTACTCGGGCTACAATGTTCGTTAATCCCAGGGGCGTGCACTCCTTGCAGGCAGAAATGCAGTGCTTTACTTGCCATTCACAGATATTTTATTATAACGTTCGTACGTTTTAGATGACTTTAATTTATAGTAAATAAATGAATAAACAAAATATAATGACTTAAAAACGCCTAGTATTTTATAAATAGCACCTATTTGCAATCACGCAAACATTATGGTTGCCACGCGAAAAGCAAGAGGCGCTGCAAAGCAAATTAATGTACCTAATCAACCAAGTCATGCGGCCGCGTCCCGCATTACATTTGTTTGTATGTGTGTAGTAATTTTGGTGTCCGTGCACAGTCGCAAACGCACACACCCATGAATATTGAAAGCCGCGACTCCTGCGGCAGGCCTCGGGAGTTCGGCAGTTGTCGGGAGTAATCGTAAATGTTCGTTGCCTATAATCCGAGTAAAATTAATAGGCTGGAATCTAATAAATCACCTATGCACATTATGCATTTTTGGTTAGTAAGGTTTAATTTCTTTAAATAGAAATGTATAATTTGTGTTTCGCGGGGGCCATTTTGCTTTTTTTTATGAGTTTTTGCATTGTTTACTATTTTATACTAGTATGTTTGTAAAAAAAAATAGATTTCTTAACGGATTTTTCATTTTAACATTTGAAAGTGTGTACATTTAACAGTTTATTACTAAGTTTCGATATTAATTGTAGTCATTTGCTTTTACTAGTGTGTTTGTTTATTTTTTTAAATGTTATTTGATTGCGAGGTTTGTGTTAAAAATGTATGTTTATCAAATGAATGAATGAGGTGGCCGAAATCTTGCGTTTATTACATCGGGATAGGTATAGTAATCTCAATTAACCGGAGCCTTGAATATGTGAAAATTGAAAGCTGACTAGGTGAGTTTTTTTTATTTTACTTATTAGAATTTCTTCCGCCGCGACGATCGATCGCTGTTTTGTCTGCGTTGCCGTAGAAGATGGACATGAATAGTAGTACATCTAAGACTTGTTATGTTGGCATGGTTTCCGACTTAGAGATCCGTCGCGTGGCTGTGGCTATGCTAAAAAACTATAAAAGAAAAAGTTTGTGTGACCGAGTACTACGCCGCATACCCAGTGTCATAATCCTGTGCACGCCGCTGTTTAATCCGAAACACAACAGTTAACCATTTAAACTGCTGTTTGACGGGATAAATAGACATTGCGGTGGTACCCACCCAGGCAGCCTCTCACGTATGAGAGAGCTGCCACCAGTAAATAATTTACCCTCGGAATTACCTTTGTCGCAATGTATTATATCAATGATCTACTAATACCTATGCTAGAAGAAACTGTGTCATAGGTATAATCCAGTTGCTATTGTACATATTGAGACTTAACGTCTTATGTCTCAGGATGGCGAGCGCAGTGGAATGCCAAGCATTGCTTTGTAATTCAAGGTGTTGTTTGGTTTTGCTACTGTTCATGAGCGGTCGCATCGCAAACGGCGAACGGCATGCTCGTCTCGCCATTCACAGCAATAAAAAAAATAAAAAAAAAATGTGACGAGCTGTGACGTTTTCGATATTTTTCATTCCACGTTAAATGATGTCATAATTAGCCTAATACAATTTTCTTTATACAGCGCTACAAAGTAAAATATCGTAGTACACATATATAATAGCAATAATTGTATTTCTTTAAAATAATAATACTTAACTCCTTATGAAACTATGGTTGCCATGATAATGGAACGCAAATCACTAGTGCTGTGGATGCTTTTTTTATTCTATTGAATGGGAAGACGAACAAGTATAACAACTTTTATAATGAATGTGAATGTGTGAACGATATGAAGATGATATTATACAGGGTTATTTTGTTCTGAGTGTTCAAATTTTATGAGGAGGTTCAGAATCATGAGTATAGTCCATTAGTCAAATAAAATATATATTTGTTCACAATATTCCATAATTCTTATCCTCACAGCAAAATACTTAGACAATACGCACGACCATAGTAAGCCCACCAATAAACTGCACAGTACAGACAGATACCCAAAAACGCGCGGGCGCGCGTATGTGTACAAAAATGCTTGTAGCGGATGAGAGTAAAATTTAAACGTTGATTAGGATATTATTAAATGAAAATAAATGAATTACTACGTGTAAATTTTAATGTGTATTACGTAATATATTGTATATAGTATTATTCTCTTCAGTTCAATATAAAAATTTGGTCGGACCCCGAAAAATAACTTTGTGTCTATACAAAATAACGTTAATGCTTCAGTAATTAAATAAATAAAAAAACAATACACAATGGATCAAAATACAAGACCGCCGCGAAACAATCGTTAGGTGAGATTTGTTATTTCCAATTTTAATAAAGTATGTCATATAAATTTGTTCTTCTATAACTTATCTCAATTCTAATCTAACCTAATATACTGGGTATCTCAAGACTGCTACCGAAAACGAAACCGGGTGGTAGTTTTAGTGACTACAAACACAATGCAACTAAAATTTCGCAAAGAAACGCGACAATTATTTTTTATGATTTTTTAAATATCGTCATTTTTGGATGGTAAATCCGTAGTTTTTGCTAAAATAATAATTTAAACACTTTTATACCTAAGAATATTTATAAATAAAAAGATATACTCTATTATTTTAGGACAAAATGGATTTACCACCCAAATATGGTCATAGGAAAAAAATAACAAAAAAAATTGTCCCTTTTTTTGCAACTTTTTCTATTGCATTGTGTCTGAAGCCGCTTAAACTACCACCCGGCTTCGTTTTCGGTAGCAGTCTTTATATACCCTATATACATAATATTGAAATGGAATGGTATATATCATTTTGTTTTATTAAAACTTATACATACACATTTCAACGGTAATTTTACAAATATTTTTGAAGTGAAAACTTCTTTAGCGGCATTGAGCACTTTTCTGTAATGGGTATAAAATCTTAAACTCGCGTCAGGACACGTGACCTGATCGAAAAAGCGTAGGACGGCAATGACGTTGCTTTATAAACATCTTAGTAGGACGGATGGAGTAGACAGCTATGGTCTCTACAGCGCAGCGCGGCGAAAATGTATGCCTGGGCCTACTGTTTCGTTTTTTTTTCAGTTTCACCCACTTTTTCGAAATTTGTCCCATAGCCCGCCCCCTGCCTTCCCCCACCCTTATTCCGAAATAGTGCCTATTAGCCTCCCCACGAAACCTTCCTCCCCCCCCCCCTCCCTTACCCCCACCCCGAAAATTTACCTCACCCCCCCCAATCCTATCTCGGCCAATATAGATCGTAGACCCACAGAGTTTGGTATCCTCGGAACCGTCTTGGTGAGGGCTACAAATGACCACGCCAGAAATCCCAAATTACGCAAAAAAATAACCCCCCCCCCAAAAAAAAATATTTTACCTCCAAAAAATAATTTAAGTTAGCCTCCCCACGAAACCTTCCTCCCCCCCCACCTCCCTTGCCCCCACCCCGAAAATTTACCTCACCCCCCCAATCCTATCTCGGCCAATATAGATCGTAGACCCACCGAGTTTGGTATCCTCGGAACCGTCTTGGTGAGGGCTACAAATTGACCCCGCACCCCCGACCCCCGTATCGTTGGAACCGGCTCGGTGAGCTCTACAGATTGGCCCCAACCAAATCCCCAAATTCCTCCCTCTCTCCCCTAAAATATTTGTCCAGGCATAACTCCGTCATTTCTTAAAGTAAACCCCCCGTGTTTGGAGTCAGAGGAATCGTCTTGACGAGCTCGACAATTGAGAGCAGGCAAAATACGGTTTTTCTTAAAACCTAACACTCCAAAAATTTTGAAATCCCACTAGTACCTATACTTACCAATACATCAAGAAACTGGTCGCCACAAACGTGGTCAACCGTATTAGGGGCTATAGTAATAAACTGTTGCCATACTTACCTTGTAGAGCTGCGAGCTACGATAGCGACCAGCTGCTTTTATATCACCTGAAAGAAAGACTTTACAATATTAACCTCTTCTTTAAATTCTATTTTATTGAAGTGAAAACTTCTTTAGCGGCGTTGAGCACTTTTTCTGTAATGGGTATAAAATCTTAAAATCGCATCAGGACACGTGACCTGATCGAAAAAGCGTAAGACGGATGGAGAGTAGACAGCTGTCAGTTAGCTGTCAGTTTATAAAGCTTTGATGAATTGCCAATGATTTTGAGTGGAGATTTCAACATAAACTTCGCAGACGATAAAAATCAACTATTAATTGAATTTTTAAATAATGAATTTGGTTTAACTATGTCGAATGATCGCAATCTTAGCACAACGAAATACAAAACTACTATTGATGCGGTCTTTATTAGACATTTAAATAGGTTCGAATCAAAACTGTTCGTTTCTTACTGCAGCTACCATAAACCTATCGTATCAGTTTTAGAGATTGGCGATGATAGTTCTGGTAATGATGATGGTGAAAAAGTCGTTGAAATTATGGATGAAAGTTGATTTTTCGAAGAGATAAACTTTTTAATGTAAAATAATTGTAATAGTTTTAAAGTGTTAAATTTTTAATGTAATATAAATTGTCATGTTTGTGTACGATAGCGCAATAAATGAATATTGTTTTCTACCACATAAATGATAGTACTTTTATACTGATAAAGCAATTGGTGCAAAATTATTCCCTAACCATTCCAAAATATCAAACATGCTCAACGTTAATAATCAAGTTTTCACTTCTGCCGGCACTCCCGGAGTGCAACCCGTTCGTTTTTTTTTTATTGACAAGTTGCATGCTAAAAATAACATTCAGTTAAGAAAGGCGCACTTTTAATGCAATTATCTTATATAGGAATGTTGAAAAATCTTAGCATTTGCTTTTAAACAACTTAAAAAGACTAGAAAGCACTGAAATAGGTCTAGAATAATTAGTAACATATAAAAATAATAAACTTTATTATTATCGTAGGCTACGTTTCTTAAGTTGCTCTTCTGCCGTATGTAAACTTTGTAAATACACACAATTTGTTTTCTTAGTAATAAGTGCTCCTTAGTGACATCGACCTAAAAAATAAAACATATTGACAAAAACTGTCTCATAATCCGAGTGATAACAACAACTGAATAAGGGCACAAATGCATGACACATTATTGAGAAAATATAACTTTAATATCAATTTGATGCATGTTTCGGTAAAATTTTCTATAGGGTAACAGCTAAGTTCATCGTATCGTTTTTGTCGGTGTACAAGCGCATCCAAAAAAAAAAAAAAAACTGTTACATATTTTCCAAACGGCCTAAAAAGCAACAAACATAATTATTGTTTCACGCTATAACATTAGCATTACTTCAGTCAATTTTTCAAAATGTTTGCTTTTCTTGCTTAGAAATGACTTTTGCGGCGGGTTAGGCCGCCCGCAGGTAGGGTAGGTAGTTAAATGAGAACTCAGGGTAATTACGTGGTTCGGGCTTTAATAGATTCGCATCACTGTTTACACCCGGCACTGTTGCTGGTGGTATGCAACAGGAGTCACTGGCCTTCACTGGACACTGATCCGGGTCTTCGGCACGTGGCGGAACCCGGCGACAGCTCGCCGGCGAAGTCAGCTGCCACGTGGCCGGTTACGGTGCGCAGGTCAGCGGCAGGCGCAGGCTCGGTTGCAGTCGGCTGGAAGCGGTGCGGAGCAACAGCGGGCAGTAAGCACGGAGTCAGCTCTCCGTGGCGGAAGCAATCGAAGTAGGCGAAAAACGCCAAGGACGAAGAAGAAGAACGCCAAGAAGGAGAACCTGGAATCAGTATCCAAGAGATCGGAATGCAAACTAGGTTTGCATTCCATGCCAGCGACTCGTGATAGTTCACAAGCCCGGCAGACAGAATACACTGACAAACAAGCAGTTAAGCGGTTAGCAGTTAATAGAACACTGAACACTCACCCCAGCGGGTTCAGAAAGACGCGTGGTAGCACGTGGCTTTTAGGTTATGAAAAGGAGGACGCGAGCGACGTTACACGCGTATTTAAGCGAGCACCGATGACAGTTCGTACGTCAAATTTGACAGATGTTAGAAATGAATCAACCAATCAGCGCAACGGAGGCGTTGATTGGCATAGACAATAGGATTTATGCCGAGTATTGAACTATAGATCGCAAATATAAGAGGTGACATTCCCACAACGTCACACTTTGTTTTATTTCCCATTATATTATCTGAAATATAATTTATACTCACTACAAAATCATTATAGGTAATAAAAAATAAAATAAAATATTTTACTACCAAAGTACTAAGATGTGGCAATCGCAGTACACGCGTGGCTATTTTTACTACGCACGTCAAAAATCGACTGCAGCCAGGCCGGAGCGACGAGCGATACGTCCTCCCTCTAGAAAGCCTTGCAGCGCGGCGGTCTGATTTGAGACAAGTCGGACCGCGTGTTTTATAGTGGTTTTTAAAATATTTATAGAAAACATGAAAACTAATTTTGTTGAAATATAAAAATGGTAATTTATTGATAAGATGTTCTTCTATTATAATATGCAATTGCTATAAAAAATTATGTACGATAAGTTGGTGAAATAATATGTTCTTGACGAGAGTTTCTGAATAATTTCGCATTGTTTAAATTTTTTTTTTCAGGATCCAAACACAAAATGATTATTTTTCTCAGCAAAATCCCCCCATAAGGGTCTTATTAGTTTGATAATATTTTTATTTTCATCTTATATTTAGTGATTTCGGATATCTTAAGCTTCTAAATTGCCATTTAAAGCCTAAATAACGAAACTTGTGTTCAGTAATCCTTATAGTACTCACAAATTATCCATCAATCTGTAATGTTTTCCACCAAAATCCCTAGATGAAAACCTTTTTCTAAAATTAGTACTAATTATTTTTCCCTTAACTTGTTTATTGGTGGATATTAACTCGTTTGAAAAGTCCTGTTTTTAAGCCAAAAAGCGTGCGGAAGGTAAAAAACGCTCTTAATCATTTTCTTTCAGGATATCAATTCGCCATGATGACTTTGAAGACGGCTCTAGCGTCGGTGCTGCGACAGTACCGCCTAATGCCAACTGAAGACATCCAAATCGACAAACACGCGCCACTTAGAGTTAAGTTCGATATTATGATGAAAGATGTTAATAACTTTAGACTGAGAATAGAATCTAGGAGTTGACTGATTATATTTAAGAAACCAAACTTTGTGTTTTTATTTTTGTCACTTTAAAACGAATTTATTGTTTTGTTTCTTTTAATTACTCTACGAGTTTTAATGCCCACGTCTACCGGGAAATCGTTTATTTTAAATGATTCGACACAGTAAATTGACGAAGAGTAAAAATGCTGTTTTTTTTTTTGTATTACAATGAAAGCGAGACTAACAAGCCATTCGCCTGGTAAGTGATACGACCGCTTATAAACAGTAGCAAAACCAAACAACACCTTGAATACAAAGCAATGCTTGGCATTCCACTGCGCTCGCCATCCTGAGACATAAGATGTTAAGTCTCAATATGTCCAGTAGTTACTCTGGCTACAATGCCAACAGAAATACGAATGCTTATCAACAAATACAGTCATTTAAAAGAAAGGTGTATACGTGTATAGTATTATTTATTGCACCGAATTGCACCATTACTATATTAACAAAGTTAAGAAATTCAAATTTTGTATTTTACCAAGATATTGGGATAATGCACTATTTGTATAGATGAACACTAGAAATTTCAGGTGTGGAGTGGAGTGAAAGAATATCTCCACCTGGCGAAGCTGGGCCGGGCCGCTAGTTACAATTATAAAACAAATGTTTACAAGGTTTTATCAGCATTAATCAAGCTCTATCATTTTTAATATAAAACCTGTATAATATAAATATAGGTCGTCAATGATCTTATTGCGCAGAAAGCGTCCTTGTAATAGTAGGGGAGCCCAAGAGGGGATTTGAAGAGTTTATCGAGCGCGTCAGAAAACTATATGAGGAGAAACCTTATTCCTTGTAATGTACTCCTACCATATATAAACCCTTTATATAAGGGCGTGCTCCGAGGACAGCCCGTCAGATTTCTAAAAAAAAAATCAATCCTCAGAAAAACTCGAGCGCGTCAGATTAATGGCAGGTAAGTTAAATACATACAAAACAGAATATATTTCAATAATCTGATGATTTTACCGTGGCATAAGGAAATGGGTGAGTGGCAAAATTGTAAGAAAAAAACGTCACTATGAAATACTCGAGCGCGATTTTTTTTTATTTTGAAGGAAATCCTGTAAGAATTATTATGTAATAAAAATAATCTGACGATTTCCATGGGGCGATGTAGCTTAAACCATAAATAAAGTGTGGCGCGTACAGCTGATGAGAACTGAATTGAAACTACGCGCCTCTGTTTCCTTCTCACTCTTTCTTTATATTTCACTCTCTCGCACTATCCTCACACCAAATTAGAGCCGACTTGGTTTCTTGGTAGGCAACTTCCTGAAGCATACGAAAATATTGTCATAACACTTGACATATCAGGGGAGATACTTTTGATTCAGATACGTTTTTTTTTAATACTATAATACGAAAGAAAAAGAAAATTTAAAAGTTTATAACCCTTCCTTTTTACAGAAAACACAAATGAAGAAGAAATTGACCAATAAGGAATGAATTTTGAAGATGAATCCAGTGAGGATGAAGATTACAAAACGTTTTTTTTATATTTTTTAATATATTTCATATTAATAAATAATAATAAAATTATACCTACATATATGCGTAATAATTTATTCCACTCAGAAATTGGAAAAAAATGTTTTCTTTGAAATTAACAGATTAAGAATATTCCTTCATATATTTGTCAGATTATCATTTGGGACGACTAGAACATCAAGTTAAACAGTTTGTGTAAAAATCTGATGCGCTCGAGTATTTCAAGGTCACTTTTTTTTACATTTTAAAAAATCTGCCTTGACTTTTGATCACACCCAAATCGTCAGATATTTTAATAGGACACTTTTTTGAGTTTTCTAAATATTCTCTTCGAATATCTGACACGCTCGAATAACTTTTATTTTTTTATTTTTTCTACCCTTTTCTACAGCCATCCTCCCCTAATTACTCGTCAGAATAATATCTCTCGGTTGTTAGAAAAACAAAGCGGGTAAGCACCGTGAATGTCTGAGGCGCTCGAGTATTTTTATGTAAGTGATTTTTTTCCTTTTTTTTTCCCCACTAAAATGGCAAAGTGAACATAAATTATTTTTCGTTTTAGGCCCAAATCTTCACAATCTAATCGGTCCCCATGA
This sequence comes from Hyles vespertilio, assembly GCA_009982885.2. Taxonomy (NCBI): domain Eukaryota; kingdom Metazoa; phylum Arthropoda; class Insecta; order Lepidoptera; family Sphingidae; genus Hyles; species Hyles vespertilio. The sequence continues at coordinate 10,102,749 of CM042825.1, read as the reverse complement.
CGCTTTAGTAACTGAAAATTTAGCGGTCCGGGCTCCCCTACTATAATGCTGTAGTTAAATTACTAAGAACAATTTATCTCTTCTTTTATATTTAATTGTATTGGACATGTTCATATTAATATAAAAGAGTAAGATTTTTCATGCTGTTTTCCTTTATGCCTAATTGAATTCGAATTCAAATTCATTTATTTGATTTGATTGAAGCGTAGGCTTACTATGAATATGTATGACGGAGTGAAATGGTTTATTTAATACAGGCGTTGTATTTATTTGTTTTATCGGATTGATGTTTGCTTAATTATTGTAGAATAGATTTGTCTTTGGAAAATAAGATTTAAAGTGGGCAACACCCGAATGGAGTCGCACGCGGCAACACTGCTTACTTGTCTCAAAATGAAAGGATGACTTTGACAGTGTAGAGAAAAACGTTATCCCATTTTGAAAACAAGGCGGAATCGCACTCGTGTGAACCCATTGACTTTAAATCTGTTTTCATACTTGAAAATCTCTGTAACTTTGAATTCTAAATTATATTGGAATATTAAAACTAATCATGGCAATAGAACAACGCGTTTATTATGCTGCTATAAACTACTGGAGACCGCCGGCGAAACATACGTATGGACGACTCACATGAACTGATGGCGGAAGATTTAGGCAATCAGTCTGATTCTCCGTCATCAGAAGTGGGATCACAACAACGCCCACAGCAGCATGGTACAGGTCAAAATGTCAATTTTACAAATATTTGTAGACCAAGACCGGTGGCAGATGCATTTGGATTTACAACAACGTACCATATACGGATATTACGGCTTCAAGAAGAAACCTACTATGTGTAAAGACAAACTAATAACATTGATTGAGTACAATTCAGACTTAACGGACAGCGATGCACGGGCCTGTTGTGAGATAGTAAATATGTGTATCGAAGAAAAGTCGTAATCGGAAGTGAACTGATTTTAGCGATAAACAAAGTCTTAAAAGTTACAGCTGCAATATGGCTTACATAACCTAGCTTGCGGAATCACACGGCTTCATCTGATAGAGCTACTTTTGGCTTAGTAAAGTTGAGACACCTGCAGCTATGGTGTGTATAATTTTAACCGGAAAACCAAAAGACGGAGCATGTCTGGCGGCATATTTCAGCCGTATAAAGAACGCATTCATGAATCCGTGGAGCAATATGTTTATTTACAAATTGCTATTGCTGTAATGTCACTTCATGTCACCAAGATGGAACCATGACTACAAGAACTTGCTTTTACAAACGACATTAGTACTCACGTGAAGCTGCAGTAAGAAGTAATGAGTCACAGTTATCGAAAGAGGGATTTAGTCAGCCAAGAAAATCAGCACCTCCAAAGCTAAAAGGCCAAGATTGCACAGCCCTAGAGAATGTTATAACTGTGGGAAGCTGGGTCACTTAGCAGCGGATTTTAGATCAAGCTCAAATTGAGACGCAGTCCCTAATATGTTTTCTAAGTTTTCAGTTTCATCGATGGGGGCAGCGCAACGATCAAAAGCGAGGTTTCTTAGCAACAGCCTAATCCGAAAGTGCCATCTACATGCTATTACGGCAGAGAGGTTGGACACATTGCAATCCGGTGAGCAGTTTTCATTTTGTTTTGATTCTGGTGCAGACTGTTCTCTAATAAAAGAAAGTAACGTAAAAAATGTTCACGATGAACAACAATATAGCGCGGTGACACTTGTAGGAATCGGTGATTTTAATGTGGACTGTAAACTTCAGCAATTGTCATTATTATTTCACGTCGTGGCTGATGATATTGTACGATCATCGCACGATCGGACGGGATTTGTTCCGAACAGGGTTTTCAATGTAGACGGTACATCAACCAGTAGAGTTACGTCGGGTCAATTTGAGTTTAAGTTAGCAGATCCAAACCTAGTAGTACAAAGTAGACCATGGAGGCTAAGTACGGATGAACGTGAGGTTGTGCGCCGTAAAATACGAGATCTACTCGACCTAATATTATATGTGATCAGTAATTGGCAATAAGTAATACTTTGTGATTGGCGTGTGCATAAGTCCCAGTTCGAAATATGTACCTGTGTGATGCCCTCGTTTGAATGTGTGTAAGATAAATGTGCGTGGCTGCTTCTCATTGTATTTAAAATCTGTGTGATGCGTTTGTGAGAGAAACATATTGAGTAAATGTGTCCACTCCATGAGACAAACCTGTGTGTCACCTCCGTGTAACAAGCCTGTGTGGCCAGCCTGTGTGGCAAGCCTGTGTGGCAAGCCTGTGTGGCAAGCCTATGTGGCAAATCGGAGTTGCAAACATGTGTGTCAAACTGGTGTGGTAAGCCTATGTGGCAAGCCTTTGTGGCAAACCTGTGTGGAAGCCTTTGTGGCAAACCTGTGTGGTAAAACTGTGTGGGAAACTTGTGTGGCAAAACTTTGTGGGAAAACTGTGTGGTATACTTGTGTGATAAGCCTATGTAGCAAATCTGCGTGATAACCCTGTATGGCAAAGTTTGTGTGATAAATATTTGTTGGAATTTTGTGTTAATGTGTGAAAAAGTGTTTATTATTATAGCGTCCTTATTTGTTCTGATAATCTGTCTGTGTAATTTTAAATATCCAACCTACGTGGCTTTGTTAAGCTTGCTATTCCACGTAAAATGGAATGAAAGATACCCCGAATATTGCAGTGGATGTTCCTTTGATATTAAGAGTTGCACAAATGGCCTTGGCGAAAGTAGACGGGTTACCGAGTATACGGAAAACAAACTAGAAGACGACCCTATTTAGTTACAACTTGTGTAGTTGGTAGCTAAAGCGTGTGTTTTTCCTGTGTCAACAGAACAAGAAGATTCCACGAGGACGTGTGGACAATGCAGGATGCCGTGACGGAGTGAAATGGTTTTATTTAATACAGGCGTTGTATTTATTTGTTTTATCGGATTGATGTTTGCTTAATTATTGTAGAATAGATTTGTCTTTGGAAATAGATTTAAAGTGGGCAACACCCGAATGGAGTCGCACGCGGCAACACTGCTTACTTGTCTCAAAATGAAAGGATGACTTTGACAGTGTAGAGAAAAACGTTATCCCATTTTGAAACAAGGCGGAATCGCACTCGTGTGAACCCATTGACTTTAAATCTGTTTTCATACTTGAAAATCTCTGTAACTTTGAATTCTAAATTATATTGGAATATTAAACTACTCATGGCAATAGAACAACGCGTTTATTATGCTGCTATAAACTACTGGAGACCGCCGGCGAAACATACGTATGGACGACTCACATGAACTGATGGCGGAAGATTTAGGCAATCAGTCTGATTCTCCGTCATGTATATACGTAACTTCAATCAGTCAGTGCCTTAAGTTGACTTTGTATTTCTAGTCGTTACTCGACTGGCCTATCGTTTATTTTATGATGACTTTCCTTTTTATTTCTGTATCATACAGTATAAATTGTATTTTCAATTCAGTACGTTTAACACCAACATGAAGAGTCTAATTAATATAGTATACAATTTTACTTTCACTAATCTATCGAATAATTATACTGCGTTCGATGAGTAAGAACACTAAATATAATAGTAGGCATATTAAAACCACAATCACCCAGACCGGTTTCTCAGTCAAAAATACATGCAATCATATATATACTCATAAATCGCATCGAGGCAAACGTAAACAGTGCCGACTCAGCGGGCACATGCGCAAGACAAAATGTTCGATATAATATTTGTGCTAGTTGCGATCATAATATTCACCGTTCTCATAGTCGGGATGTACGAAAAAAATACCAACGTGATATGTAGATCGAAGAAGCGACTCGACGGCAAACAGTAATTGTAACCGGTGGCACAGCGGGCATGGGCTTAGAAATAGCGACCGACCTCGCCTGCAGAGGAGCACGAACCATCATCGCCTGCCCTTTCCAAGACGAGGGCCTGAGCGCCGAGAAACACATCATCAGACAATCAAACAACCACAATGTCATGTTCAAGTATTTAGACCTCGGCTCTCTGGAGTCCGTTCGAGCTTTCGCTAGCGAAATATTGAAGACAGAAGATAGATTGGATATACTAGTCAACAATGCTGGAGTGGGTTGTACCAGGCGACTTCTATACGGAAGATGGCATAAACTTCATCATGCAAGTGAACTATTTCGGAACTTTCCAACTCACTCTTCTGCTTCTACCGCTTTTGAAGAAGACAGGTCTGCCTTCAGATCCTAGCAGGATAGTAAACACATCATCGGTCCTTCACTTATTAGGGACTGTAGATTTAGAACATATCAATAATATCAACATTATTTTAAATTTCGGGTTTACGCCAATAGCAAGTTATGTATCACGCTTTTTACTCATGAACTGTCCAAGAGGTTGCAAGGATCAAATGTGGTTGTGAACAGCGTGGACCCTGGCGCAGTCGGAACAAGAATATTAGAATCTGGCAATAAGGCATTTGGCAAATTTTTAAAGTATTACTGCCTGTTTTTTTTCAAGACACCATGGCATGGAGCACAAACTGCTTTGCACGTAGCGCTTGATTCAGAAGCTGGACGTGTCAGTGGACAATTTTCAAGAACTGTCAATTATCGAAGGCAGCTGCATGTGCTTACACAGTGACAGTCTCGGTAGGAAATTATGGGACGAATCGCTGATGATGGTGAAACTGAATGGGTAGTGAATTAGAATATGTTAACATGCTAGATTTTTATACTGGCACGGCATAATGGAAGGACTGAGGATGTTATTAAACATGTAATTAATTTGGTCTTCTGATACTATCGAGTTATATTTAATTCTTTGTTTTAATTAGTCAATATAAACATAAAATAGACTGTATAAATATAAGCATAACCATTCCACATAAAAATAATATATACAGGTAAAATAAATTAATACGTATAATATTATAACCTGTTATTGGTCAGTCGATTACTTATTCGAAATGACAAAAGAATAAATTGAACTTATTGAGTGCGATTCGTGTGTAGCTCCTTTTTGTTATGTTTAACAATTACAGAATTGTTATATTCTCTAAAATATGAAAGAAATGTTTTATTTTGAAAAATTAATATACCTTAATATATAATATATATATGTTCTTATTTGCAATGACGCAAATAAGAACATATATTATATTATATATTAATTTTATAAATTAATATGTATTATAATATATGTTCTCATTTGCGTCATCATAACTCGTACCTATCCGCTTTTGTTTTTAATAGTTTGCGTTTAATGGGCTAATTTCCGTATTGTTTTCTTTTTTGTATTTTAAACATGTTTTTATGTTAGGGTTTAATTAGTTTAATTGTTACAGCAAGAGACGTAGGCAAAAAAAACGGATATAAAAAAGATTGTATCGAAGTAATGGGCTTTACCTGAATTGCAGCGTGTTCCCATTTCTAACTAAGTTGATCAAAGATTTAATCAGATGAATAGTAATTTATCGAAAAATTGTAAACCTTAAGAACAATTCATATCAAAAAATATAAAGTTATTGAACTCGTTTAACTCAGTGTTTGTAACGCAGGGGTTTAGTGTCACATTTCCTTCAAGTATATTGGACAGACGTAGTCTTTTTAACATAGTTTGTGTAATTGAATAGTTGATTTACACTGAACTGACCAAGGTCAGTGTAATCAACAGAGTCAGAGTGCGCGGGGCCTGTTGGTAAACGGACTAGACGCGGCTGCCAACATGTTCTCGGTGGTCGCGGGTTCGAATCCCCAGGGCACACCTCTGACTTTTCGGAGTCAGTGTGTATTGATAGTCAATCACTACACACATGACGCACTAAACGGTGAAGGAAAACATCGTGAGGAAACCTGCATACCATAGCGATTCATAAGAATTTCTATGGTATGTAAGTCCGCTAACCCGCACTAGGCCAGCGTGGTGGACTATATGGCCTAACCACTCTCAATCGTATTCTCGATTGTAGAGTAGGCCCGTGCCCTGCAGTGGGACGTATATGGGCCGATACAGATACAGACAGACCAAGGTCATGCTCGAAGACCTATTTTACGGTACAATACTTTGTTTGCCCATTCCATACGGAAGCGCCAAGTACGCGGAAAATTTATTTTATTTAAAACAAATTACCTACGTCAGGATTTTATTATGATGACAGTAGGTATATAGATGTACTCGAGAAACATAAATGTTAAATGCACAAACGGCTTGTAGGGTGATTTTTATTCACGTAATTTTTGACGGGCCGATCAATTTGCGTTGCAGTTGCAATTAAGTTTACATTTTGGTGCAAAATATTCTTATAATTATTTAGATGCGCGTGTGCTGCGCGTCAACTGTACGTCAGACCTATGTAATACTTTTGACATTAATACACTGATACGATTTGTTGGATGTTACCTTAATATGAAAATAGAACCTGCACATGTGCTGCACGTTGTTAATCGGATTAAACTGTAATTTGTAACGTCAAATGAATAGGTGAATACCTACCGATCAAGTTTCGATCTGAATCACGCAAATAAACACGCAGCAGTAGAATACGCTAATGCGCTCGTGATTTGACGCGATTTGATTTGACACGAGCATTTTGACAGCGGTTGTCAAAATTACAAGAATACGAAAAGGGCTGTTTTGATCGAAACTTAACTGCAACTGCATCGCTACTGAACTTATTTAATTACGTGTATCGTCCTACTGATTTGAACAAATGTGTTGCCTGTATAGACTTACGTGCACAGTAATGGAATCCGATATCTTAGACACAGATTTCCAAATTCTTAGCTGTAGCGCCAATGGGACGTACAACTTTTTAAAATGAATGTTTTTTAGAGTCGTTATTATTTGAAAATTTGATGAAATGAAAAAAGCGAAACGAAAAATGCAGCCTGAATAATGTTCATATTTATCAAAGTGTTAGAAACTTATCTTAAATATATGAAATGTTAATTTTAGTATTAAAATATAAAATATTTTTCGTGTTTGGTAAAATATTAAAATGATAATTAACTTTGTAATTATTACGTAGGTACTTTTTTTTACCATAAGAATCTATCTTCATAGTCAGAATTAAACCTGAAAACCCTTATAGGACACAAGTGTGCTGATTATGTTTGTACGTAAAATATTTATACGAGCTGTTGCCCGACAAATATAATAGTTCTTTCTTTTTTTATCATCTCATATACGTCCCACTGCAGGGCACTGGCCTCCTCTACAATCGAGAGTACGATTGTGAGTGGTTAGTCCATATAGTCCACCACGCTGGCCTAGTGCGGGTTGGCGGACTTACACACCATAGAAATTCTTATAAATCGCTGTAGTATGCAGGTTTTCTCACGATGTTTTCCTTCACCGTTTTAGTGCGTGGTGATTGACTATCAATACACACATGACATTAAAGTCCGCCAACCCGCACTAGGCCAGCGTGGTGGACTATATGGCCTAACCACTCTCAATCGTTCTCTCGATTGTAGAGGAGGCCCGTGCCCTGCAGTGGGACGTATATAGGCTGATACAGATACAGATACACACATGACTCCGAAAAGTCAGAGGTGTGCCCTGGGATTCGAACCCGCGACCATCGTGAACATGTTGGCAGCCGCATCTAGTCCGTTTACCAACAGGCCATCACGCACTTCAATATAACAGTTGCTAGTCAAAATGTGTAATTTTTTTATTGTTTGGTATTCGAGAGCTTAGCCAAAAATAATATAGGTATATTTAAATACTTTATCAATATATTTACTTCTACATACATTCGAGAAGTATTCGTCCTTCAAAGTACCTGACTTAAAATTATTCGTAATAACATTCACATCCTATTTATATATTTTCATTTATTGTAATTGACTCGTAGGTAGTGATAGTCTTTTAGTTTTGACCTTTATATTATACCATAATAAACCAACTATGTAAAATAATTATACCGCTTCGGTAGCGTCAAAATATCAACATTAGTTTACCGATAATAGGTCAAAAGTGACCCATATATTCTTCACATTAAAATATTATCTAGACGAAACTTATGAAACATTGATAATATTATGACATCTCTCCAAATAAACTATCATTAAGCACTACTTTCTCGGTTTGATCACTCGTATTCCCCTTCTAAGACTTAATAAAATGCTTATCGCAATTCTGACCATAGTGGTTCTATTTTTATAATAAGACATAAATGGAAGCGTGGAAAACTGAATGATTTGGCCTACAAATTGAGGAGTAGCTACCGAAAGTTCCCGTTCATTGGGCATTCCTATTTATTCATAGGAGGAGAAGAACGTAAGTAATTTTATAAGTATTTGCAAGTAACAGCTAAAATCAGTATGATCAATATAATATTTTTTTGTATACCGGATATTACGGGTGCATTGCAATACGTTTAAAAGAAAACCGAGATATAGTGGCGAGGCCAACATAATTAGGTATGTCGACCGATGAGAAATGATTGCAGTTACTTTGCCATGTTTATAAAATAACATTCTGTATATTTTAAAAATAATGTAAAATTAATCAAATTGAATATAATTTTAGTGCATGATGGCCTGTTAATATACAGGTGCGACTGCCAAAACTGTGGTCGTGGGTTCGAATCCCAGGGGAAACTTCGCGTTCTCGGAGTCCGGTGTATGTTTACAATATCTACCACATTCTTTATCAGTAAAATATCGTTAGAAAACCTGAATATTAAGTAATCTTATTTTTTTATAGTACGTGAGTGTGTGAGTGAGTCCGCCAAGCCGCAATAGGCCAGTAACTGGACTGTGGCCTAACTTTTCACATTCGAACTCTCGACTGTAGAGGAAACCCACGAGGTGGATGTATTATGATGTACACCAGGATACACCAGATGTACACAATCATACACGACATGGATAATAATTTTCACGCCCAGTTTTAGTGTTGTTGTTTATGCAACCTTAAATGCTTCGCCCGGATGCAGGCAGTTTTTGAGTCCAATCTACAACAATAACTTATTATTCCACTCAGCGTGACCGCTACAGCATATATTTCTTTTCTATCCCGTTTCATTATAACCTTTTAAACACGTGCCAATCTATCCCATGACGAAAAGCAAAGGATTTCCTTGCCTGAAACGTGCCATCCAATCGAGTTTGAAAAAAAAAAGCTATTGTATATGTGAATTCCTTACTCATTCCACGGGAACACTAGATGCCCATACCCGTAATCCAGGGTGTTAGCAAGCCCTATACGGTATACCTAAAAGATTTCATCAAAATCTGTCCAGTGGTTTTTGCGTAAAAGAATAACAAACATCGATACATACAAACTTTCGCGCTTATAAATTGTAAGGGTTGTGTGTTGTAATGTAATTGCTTATGTACATATATATGAATACGATCGAGCATATCTGATCATTCGTCTTAACGAGTAGGTTAATGGAATTTTTATTTTAGCCTTCCTCGATAATATACTGTGACTGTGACTGGATAGACAGATTTATCACTAAAAGTAACTGCTCGACTTAAAAATCATCGTTATTGATAGCATTGTATGAATATAACGACATCAATTATTCGTTTAAAAGCACACACATCAATTATACTAGCTTTTCTGGCGAAGGTTTCGTGTATTGCTTGCGCCGTCCGTCAACTGCGGGATGCGCTGAAATGTGCTCCCGTCGGGTTATTGACACGCACAGTAGCCAATGACATATCATATACATAATATTATGTATTGCAGAGATAATTATTTAACCTTTCCGGCCATTTATCAGTTATTTATACGTTATTTTATCAAAAACTTATACGAACTACCGCGTAAGTCAAAAACTCCATTGTTCATTTATACATATTTAATTTAGCTTTATATGTATATAAAAAGATAAATAAATACGCTTAATAGTCACAAAATATAGTTCTCATATAAGTTTTGTGTCGTCAAAAACTTCAAGAGAATTTTCAGTCTATAAACACCCTGTACCCAATAAAATTATTAATTATAGACCGTACAAAAAATTGTCTCTACGCCGCGCTGGAATCGAAGCTGCGATTGTTCGATACACAATCAGCGCTTAACTACGTCGTGTACACTATTTACGTATATTGTTTTATATCTGGAGAAGCAGGTCATCTAACGACAACTAATATTCTAACTTTCACTACACATTAAGAGGGAAGACCTCATAATTAAAAATCTTAAAGTTGCTTTTCTATGCTATTTGTTGGTTTAAAATCTTGAATTTTTGATTATTTTTAAAACCAACATCAAATATTTCTACCTCTTTTTAGACCGAATGAAAAGTCTTCAGCTGCTTGGAATAGATGCTATAAAGCACGGAGGCATTATTTCTTTTTGGCACGCTTCTGAAGTTTTTATATGTAAGTGTGTTTACTTATTCTTATTTCTCCATTTTTAGTTTAGCGCTGTTGCTTGGCGTGTTTAAATTATTTTGGCGTATTCTTTCTGTTATGATAATTACTTATTCAATATTTATTCTTATCTCCGTTTTATCGTCTGACCCACTTCAAACCCTTACGGAAGAAGTGGTTTAGTCTAACTATTGTGCCCATTTACAAAAAATATTAAGAATTTATTTTATTGAGAATGATTAAATTCCAACCTATGTTATATTTTACCACCCTAACAATTTGCAGCTACAAAAAGTTGTTGATGTTTCAGTTATTGCTGATCCTGAAGCAGCAGAAACAATCCTAAACAATTGTCTTGAGAAAGGCGATGTCGTGAAGCTCACTCGCCCAGTAATGGGAAACGGCAGCATTTTTGCACCAGGTGCGTCAAAAGTTGTGAAGATTAACTTAAGGAGCGCGACACTATTTATCGATATCTACAATCGAGATTGCGAAAGACTAAATAATACAATAAACATATAACAATTTTACATTAACACATACGCATATCCCTTCGATCAAATTTACAATAGACTATAAATAACGGCCTAATAAACGGCAAGAGAAATATAGCACAAATAAACGTGTGGTCTTACTTGATTTAACATGATCTAAAAACATAGTAAATCTTAATTTAAAGGAATAAGGTTTATTGTTACCTGAAGTTGATAATAATTTAAGGCTTTTTGCTATATCTCGTACTTCGAAATTCAAATGAATAAGTATAAGCAATCTTGGCCACTTTTGGCGTGTGATTCTGTTCCGGACCCAGTATATTTATTAATTGATCTAAGATCTATCCGTAGGTGTAGCAAATATTATTATAATTAAATGACAATGCAGGTGTAATCACAGAGTTGTAACATATAAGCGTTTCTAATAGCTTTCTTCACATAAACAACAATATTTTAAAAAAATATCGAAATAAATGTATCCAATAAATGTTGCTTAAACAGATTCAAAGATACATTTTAAAGCTAAGACCACGATATCCTTCTATTTTTTCAATATCTTCAGTGTCAATCTGGCGTCCACGTCGTAAGGTCTTGGCTCCGACCTTCAGCTCGAAGCACCTGGTCAAGTTCGTGAATATATTCGTACGTCAGGCGAGCAATATGGTAGACAACATGCGCCAGGCGGCTGGCAAAGGAACTTTCTCGATATGGAAAATATGCAGTGCCTTCACTATGGATTGCGTTTGTGGTGAGCCATCTGTGTCAGCCCATATACGTCCCACTGCAGGGCACGGGCCTACTCTACAATCGAGAAGTGCGATTGATAGTGGTTAGGCCATATATATTTTTTTTCCACCACGCTGGCCTAATGCGGGTTGGCGGACTTACATACCATAGAAATTGTTATAAATCGCTATGGTATGCAGGTTTCCTCACGATGTTTTCCTTCACCGTTTTAGTGCGTGGTGATTGACTATGAACCCGCGACCACCGTGAACATGTTGGCAGTCGCGTCTGGTCCGATTACCAACAAGCCTCCACGCACTGTGGTGAGCCATATTCATAAATAATAGAATTTTCTATAAACTTTTGTCTCTAAGTAAGCTATCACAGAATTTTTACAACAAGAAAAATATACACTACAAATAAGTTATTAAGAAAATAAAAAAGACAACATTTTTGAAGGCTCGTATCATAATTAAATTTTTATTTTAATCATAACAATGCACCTGAATCTAAATTAAATATATTTTTTTCTTTTCAAGAAACAACTTTAGGGGTGGAAATAAATGCTCAGAGCTGCTGTGATCTTCCTTTCTTGAAGGCCATGGATGTTTTGAACAATGTGGCGGCGTTGCGACTGTGTCGGCCCTGGCTTCACAGTGACTTCATCTTTACACGAACTTCACATTGGAGAACGGCTATGAAGGAGAAAGCTATTGTGTTTGATTTTATCGACGAGGTATATTATTTAAACTAAATTTCAAGTTACCGCACTGATAACTGAGGGTAAAGACCAGCGCAGACCGGTACGGATTGGAAAGGGAATTAATTTATTACCAAAGGATATTCAGACTTATCTTGTCGATATACGACATAAATTCCATCGTTTTAAATTGTTGTCTTGGCATTCAGAAATGAAAAATGTCTACGATGTATTCTAGTTATGTTTGAATATCCTTTGGTAAAAAATTGCTATGCTATGCCGTCCCGGTCTGCGCCGGCTCTTAATGTAGGCGGGTCGAATGGAATATCGTTTATCTTACCAGTCTACGCACCTATGCCTGCCTATTCTTAATATATTCAAATACATATAAATCCGACACCATTATCATTATCATCAGCCTATAGTTGTCACTGCTGAATGTAGTCTATTTCTCCCGTCAAACAGCAGTTTAAATGCACTGTTGTGTTTCGGATTGAAGGACATTGTAGCCAGAGTAACTACTGGACATATTGAGACTTAACATCTTATGTCTCAGGATGGCGAGCGCAGTGGAATGCCAAGCATAACTTTGTACATCAAGATGTTGTTTAGTTTTGCTTCTGTAAATGAGCGGTCGCATCGCTTACCATCAGGCGAACGGCATGATCGTCTCGCCAGTCACTGCAATAAAAAAAATATGTAGGCTTCATCCAATTTGCGCTATTTTACCATGTCTTCGGCTTGTCGCATCCAGCACTTGCCAGCGACATTTCAGAACTAGAGAACGACTTGAGGTAGAAAAAAAGTAATCAATATCAATCTCGATGACTTTCAGTAAAAAAGTTGTGAACATTTTATTCAAATTTAACTACGTTAATATCTTAATCTAAACTATTGTTATCATTTCAAATCTAATGACTAGACGAATAATTCTCTGTAACATACATATGTAGAACCACATGGTTCTCCAGTAAACAAAACTAATACTTACATTGTTGTATAATGCGATTTCAGGTTATAAAAGAAAAACGCGAAGAATTAATGAAAAATCAAAGTTCAGGTACTTTTTGTTTTAACTTAATTATTGGAACGAAGTTCCTTTGACAAACATTTGATAATCGTTTTTTATTTCTTTATTTGAAAATGATGTCATACATTTTATTTAACTCTCATAGAGGCAATAAAATATCCAAATAGATATTAATATGTTAAAGGCTATAGTAAAAACTAAGAATACGCTGAAGCCCAAAATTAAGTGGGAAACGTTGCGACAATTTCTAATTTTCATCAAATGTCATAAATCAAATTTGTACAAAAGAAACATAAATTGCATAAATATGTGAAAAAAAAAAACATAATGATGGTGATACCCAAATGATTCTTTTGATAGTGACATATAATTAAAATTACATAATAAAACCGTAATACATTGATTTTCGATCCTCCTTAATAAATTTATTATTATTTACAATTTAAGTTTGTTACCCAGCTGTCAATCATCAACCCTAGATTTGACTATGTATATTTGCCAATTATTACTAAAATTGAGCCTAGTGATTAAGTTTATATTACATTATATTTGTTATTTTACAAAAAAATTGCCGTTAACCACAATGTGTCGTAATTAATTTTGAAGACGGTTGTCTTGCGTGAAGTCGAAGGCACAGGATTCGCGGAAGTTGCAGGCCACGCGCCCCTATTGGTCAGACACGCGGTAACGTGACGCAGCGCTCACGTAATTGGAGGAATAGCCGCGCAGTGCCGGCGCACCGCCAATCACACGTGACGCAAGCCGTCAATTTTATTACAACTTAAAAAATATTATTACAATTCATTCAGTAATTAATCGAAAGGGACTTCGTTCCATCCGAGTGTCCCTTGACACCACTCAACTTTTTATATACTTATAATTGTACCATATTCACATAGATTGAATATTCTAGTTTCCTTTCTCAGTTCCCAGAATCTCTTCACAAATAAGTCGACAAATGGAATTGTTTGTGGTATCTGGAATATAAATAAATTTATCAAGATTGACAACTGATAATCATTTTCCAACTCTACATTTAGCCATCTTGTAAAGATTTTCATAGAATCTTTTACATGGCTTCTAAATTCTGTAAACTATAAGACAATTAACTCTCTTGAGATATCGTGCGATTTATCAACAATTTTTAATTAATAGCTTTGCTCAATATACTACAAAATAATTGTTATCACCAAATTACTTTTTCCTTTGGCGAGGTAATTATAGCGAAAGAAAGATCAATAGGGTATCGCAAAAAAATAAAATATAATCTCAATTGAGTAAGCTGTGTGACTACTACTGATTTATATTTCTGGGTCTGAAGACTGTTTAAAGACGTTCTTGGAAATGCTCATGAAGTCAGCTGATAAGGGATACACCGATGTGGAACTTCAAGAAGAGGTACTGGTTATAGCGTTAGCTGGGACTGACTCTGCTGCAGTAGCAATTGCTTTTACTATTGTATTGCTGAGTCGTCATCCTGATATTCAGGAGAGAGCGTACCTTGAGTAAGTTACAGGGATGATTTTTATCAATAATTAGATATCATAGTTTACATGGCGTTGCAAAACCCACCAAGAGGGTTACAATTCGGGTAAAGCTCGTACAAATCCAATTTCGGCTAGGCCGACATAGTTGTGTTAACTAGCTAGAGACAAACTTATTTCCCTTGTGGATGCTCTGTTGAGATCGCCCTACACTATCTGGAGAATTGTAGTCATTTAGAGACTTTGCCGCCCACACACCCCCAATGCAACTCCAATCAGCCACGATTCCGCCGGAGCTCGGCGATTCTCTCAGCGGCACAAGCCTGTCTTTAACCTGCATCGAAAGTATTCAGAAAGAAAATAACAAATAGGAGTTCGCAATAAATTACTGTCCAATTCCCTCCAAATTATTATTTATCCATGTATTATCATCTAATAAAAATATATGCAACAGGGGGCACTAAACAAAACAATCACATGGGTCCTATAGTTTAAGCTGCTAAGTTGGGGTCCAATAATAGATACGGCACTATAAGGATGAAGGAAAAAACGTGAGGATACCTGCATACTATAGCGATTCAGAAGAATTTCTATGGTATGTAAAAATCCACCAACCTCGTGGACTATACGGCCAAACACATATATTGGCAGATACAGATACAGACACAGAATACAACATATATACATACATAAACTCACGCCTCCCGAAGAGATAGGCAGAGGTGCCTGGACACCCACATTTCGCCTGTATGTTGCGTCACACGATGTGATAGAAGGCGAGCCTATCGCCATATCGGGCACAAATTTCTGACTCCGGACTGATAATGAATAGAAAAATCCAATATCACTTTGTCCGACTTGGGATTCGAACCCGAGCCCCCAGCTTTGCAAGCGTACCGTAGTACAACTACGCCACCGAGGCAGTCACACACACAGAATACAACAACGGCAAAAATTCTTCCTCCTTCCTAAACATTGTAGTCTTGACTACCTATCGTATTATTATGATCGCATCGGATCGTATAATATCGTAATATTTGGTGACCATAGCAATATTAATATCATAAGAACCCATTCGAATTTTAGGTCTATTATAGTAGTAGGAATATTTCTACGTGCCCCATGTGCTTTAAGACAGCGTAAAATCAACTTAAGGAAAATATTACAATTAAACAAGCTGTTTGACACCATAGCAACATTAACTGAAACTATATTATGCATTCTGTAGTGGAATTATATTTGTATTGTTTCTTGGGTGACTGTTTCAGGTTACAAGAAATCTTCAGCGATTCTGATAGGAATGTGGAAGTTCACGATCTGCCAAAGTTAGTGTATCTTGAAGCTGTTATAAAGGAATCCCTAAGGCTGTACCCACCTGCACCTGCGATAGTAAGAAAAGTAGAAAAGGATATAAAACTGCGTAAGAATAACAGTTTTACTTTAAATTTAATTTTCAGAATAGTCATTGCTACTACAAGAAGAAGATGTCTTAAGAAATCAAAATGCACATCACCTTTTAATTAAACTTCGTTTATTAGACGCATTTGATGTGGATACTTTGATTACAAATCACTGTGGAAATTCTCGTAGCAGGGCTATGCCAATGTATATAGTTCCTTTGACTGAAGGAGCAGTATCAACTATATACAGAAACATCACGCGTCTTCCTCAGAAGGGTTAGGCATTGGTGCAACCAGAACACCTGTGTATCGCTTTATGTGTTCCGACCTACGATGTATACCGGGTATCTCAAGACTGCTACCGAAAACGAAGCCGGCTGGTAGTTTTAGTGACTGTAAACACAATGCAACTAAAAATTTCGCAAAGAAACGCGACAATTATTTTTTATTATTTTTTAAATATCGTCATTTTTGGGTGGTAAATCCATAGTTTTTGCTAAAATAATGATTCAAACTCTTTTATACCTTAGATTATTTATAAATAAAGGGTATACACTATTATTTTAGGAAAAAAAAATATTTACCACCCAAATATGGTCATTGGAAAAAAAATAACAAAAAAGAAATTATCTCTTTTTTTTGTAACTTTTTCTATTGCATTGTGTCTGAAGTCGCTTAAACTAACACCCGGCTTCGTTTTCGGTAGCAGTTTTGATATACCCTGTATATCGCCATATCAAGCACAAATTCCCGACTCTGATAATGAATAGGATAATCCAATACCTTTTTTTTTCAACCCGGCAATTGAACCTGGAACCTAAGCGTTTTAATCATACCGAGGCAGTCTGTGCCAACTGATATTCAAAATATTATATTGAATAATCTCAATGTTCGAACTTAAAAGTATAAATCGTATTTTAAAGTGTGTTTTTTTCCCCAGCTTCAGGAGTAACTCTTGTAAAGGGTTGTACCGCCGTGATCCACATATGGGCGATACACAGGAACCCTCAGTACTGGGGTGATGACGCTGACGAGTTCAGACCGGAACGATTCATCCACTCTCAGCTAACCCATCCAGTTCAATTTGTTTCCTTCAGTCACGGCCCTAGAGGCTGTCTGGGTAAGTAATTATATTTACATTTCGAAACAATTATTTCAATTTATTTTCATGATTGCATTACTTCAATTTATTTTCATGATTGCATTATTTCAATTTATTTTCATGATTGCAACGTTGATGTCTCCAGTTCGAATCACGGGCAAAGAGAAATTGAATTTTTATTTTAGATTATTTATTCGTCAAAATAAAAAAAAATGATATTCATTATCAGTTCAGGAATTTTTGTGGAGTAGACCGAATAACACGTTGTACTATGAAAATATTACTTTAAATTTTTGTTGTGTGATTTATAACCTATAAATGTATGGGATTTATAATACACTAAATTTAAAAATATATTTTTAATATCGACAATACCACGATTTATTTTTTTCAGGATACCAGTATGCTATGATGGCAATGAAAACCGCATTAGCAACTCTGCTGCGTCAATACCGAGTGCTGCCACCTACCGACTTCAACCCAAGTGAAAACAAACTGCGGGTGAAATTCGACATAATGTTGAGAGATGTGGATGGATACATAGTACAGCTAGATCCTAGAACATAGATTCATATGAAATGTATTATGCCAAAATTGAAAAAGGATATAGTAATGCAATAAATAAAAGTCTAAACGTCCATTCTCTCAGAAGGATTTTCTGAGGATAATGATGTATATATTTTTTAACTACAAATAAAATTTTAAATACACTATATTTATTTAACGCGTTATTTGAGATATGTCTCCATAATATACACCACAAGCATTTATACTTGTAATATCGTATTAACTATAGAGAAAAACTGTTCCTAGTATATTGACCACCGCATGATAACCACGAATTTGCAAGCCAAAAAATGGTAGGTATATAATCTATGCATCACTTATACAAAATATAACGCTCAAATATAAGCTTAATGATTAATATTACTACATTAATTTTAATGTTAGTAATTTTGCGTATTTTTGACCATGAACCATATGAACTAAATCTACATTGTATAAACACATACATAAAAAATATATGCAAATTATTTTCAGGGATCTTTAATAATTAACTAAAGATGTTAAACAAATTAATTTTAATAATCTTTCCTAATTAACTAAAGATGCAACACAATAACATAAAACACTAAAAAATAGCAGTCGACCAAATGCACTGGTTAAGGTTATTCGCATTCACAACTCGATAATTCAAGCGGGCATATGTAAACAGTGCTGAAACGGCGAGTGTTGTACGCGAATCATTATCAAAGCAAATGTAAAAATACAAGTCATCAAGATCATCATAGTTGCCCTATTCGGAATATTTGTGTCCATCTCGCTCATAGTCTTAGCGTACCAGAAGATTACTAATGCAGTATGTCGATCAAAAAGACGGCTGGACGGCAAAACAGTGATAGTGACTGGTGGTACAACTGGCATGGGCTTAGAAAAAGCGACCGACCTCGCCTGTAGAGGTGCACGAACCATCATCGCCTGCCTATTCCAAGACGAGGGCCTGAGCGCCAAGAAACACATCATCAGACAATCAAACAACAATTATGTTATCTTCAAGTACTTAGACCTTAGCTGACTGGAGTCGGGTAAAAGTTAGAATAGGGTAGCACGATGTAGTGGGGTGCGGGGTGTGGAGGAGGGGAGGGGGAGTGTCCCATCTCACTTGGTACCACTCCCGTGAAAAGGTAATGCACCATTCCTGAGATATATCAATTTAAGTAACCTAACCTACAAAAACACTTTAATTTACTGTCCCGCCCTCATACCCACCACTGCAACTCCTGTAAGCCAGGATCAACAGTGGCACGCAATGTAATGACACCGAGCATTGAAGCTCGGCGAGTCTCCGGGAATGTATAACTTGTCTTTAACCCGCAACGAAATCAATCAGAAAGTCTACAAAAACACTTGTTGTCAATACAAATTTGCTTCTGCAACGTCTCCGGCGCTGCGGGAAGTGCAGCCCCTTCGCCCTTGCGTAACAAAGGATAGTGTAGGCGTGCGGAGGTCGGGAACCCGGAGACGGGCACCAACGTTCCGCCGCGACTTCACTGGGCGAGAATCCGAGTCCTCAACTCGGGCGCCGGAGCCCAGCGTAT
Source organism: Hyles vespertilio (assembly GCA_009982885.2). NCBI lineage: Eukaryota > Metazoa > Arthropoda > Insecta > Lepidoptera > Sphingidae > Hyles > Hyles vespertilio. The sequence continues at coordinate 10,083,405 of CM042825.1, read as the reverse complement.
GCACCCCCTGGTGCGTGTTCGGGCACTCTATTTGACGTCTAGCCCCTAGGAATGTCGCTCCGAAAGGTGCGGTTTGTATAGGACGGGCAACGTAATGATACACACGATATAAAATATACGCGGAATCGACCACGCCCCGCCCTATGGTAGCCTCGGAGTACTCGATCGTAGTGACGCCGGCAAGCAACGTCGCAGTCCGGATCGCTTCGTACTTCGGGCTTCTTTCTTCAGGGTTTTTCCCAGGTTTCTTCTGTCTCTTGAGGCTTCGAGTGTCTTCAGGTTTCTTCAGTTTCTTCCTCGGAGAGCTCTTCTGGATCCAGTGATTTCCTATTTTTGCTTGCCGGCTTAAGTACTCCGAGGCGTTACCATAGGGAGACCCCCGTGAAATGTTCCTATTTTTGGTTCCGTTTTCACTTCGGGGCGCGGTCATTTTCCTCTTTATTTCCGTAAGTATCTTACGTACAATTAATTATCTTATATCACTAGATTGGTCTCGTCACGCCCTTTAAAATGACACATGAATCATTAATGTGTGAGCGGTGGGTGCGAAGCTATTCAATAAAAACATGTCAAAAAACAATAAAAGTGCACCCAATCCGCCCACACATACTGCGATCGTGGCGTGACGAGACCTTACAAAATGCGTTCTGTGTATTACGCCGGGTGATGTGTGCGTGCGTCGTCAACATTCTCCCCCTCGTGCGCAGCACCTTCTTCTTCGTCGGACGACGCCGCCGCTGCTGCCGCTGGGACGAGGAGCACCGCCTTGGTGCTCGGTCGCCGCAGCACGCCGTTCGCCGTCCGCACCTCGACGATTCTTATTCTTCCGTCGGGTCCCCGGTGCGCCGCGATGATTTGGCCTCTGGGCCACACACAGCGCGGCAGTGCGGAGTCCACTATGAGGACCGTGTCCCCGCACTGCAGATCGCGCCCGTCGCCTGACCGGCCGGCGATTCTTCTCGGCAGGAGAGTGGGGAGGTATTCCTTCACCCACCGACTCCAAAAGTGGTCGGTGAGCCGCTGCGCCACCCTCCAAGTCTTCTTGCTCGTCGCGTCTTCGTCGGCGAACACTCCTAGTCGACGAGCTCCGCACGACCTGCCTATCAAAAAATGGTTGGGCGTTAGGGCTTCTTGTGCCGGGTCGTCTGCCTCCACTAGAGGCCTCGAGTTCACGATGTGTTCTGCCTCCGCAACCAGCGTGTGCAGAACCTCTTCCTTCGGGCACCGCTCCCGTAGCGTTGCCGCCAGCGCCGCCTTGATGGAGCGAACCAGACCGCTCGCATGCTCCTCCCATGTGGGGCGCGCCAGGCGGAATAAACTTCCACTGCACGCCCATTTCCTCGGCCGCCGTCGCCAACGCTTCGTTTTTCAGGCCTTCCGCCGCCTCCTGTAACTCCTTATTTGCGCCCACAAAGTTCGTGCCGTTATCACTATAGATAGTGACCGGCATCCCTCTCCTTGCCGCCATTCTTCTCAGGGCCAATATCATTGAATCTGCCGACAGGGACGCGGCCAGTTCCACATGCACGGCCCTCGTTGTCATGCACGTGAACAGCGCGCCCCACCTCTTCTCGTGACGCCGCCCGACGGTGACGGTCATGGGCCCGAAATAGTCCACCGCCGCATGGGTGAACGGTGGGGCCCCGTGTTGTAGTCGTTCTGGAGGCAAGTCTCCCGTCGGCGGTTCCTGCGGCTGACCCCGTCGCACTCTGCACCACTGGCACTGGCGCGCGACGTGGCGCACCGCTGAGCGCAATCCTAGCACCCAGAATCTCTGCCGCAGCTCGTTCAGGACAGTCGCGTGGTTTCCGTGCTGTAACAGTTCGTGAAAATGCTGTATTAACAGTTTCGTTACGCGGTGACTACCGCCGAGCACGATGGGCCTCTTGTAATCCTTGGTGACGCCGGTGGCCGCATCTATGCGCCCGTGCATCCTTATGAGCCCATCGTCTCCTATGTTGACCGCCAGCCCTCTCAGCCTGCTACCCTTGTGTAGCGGCTTCCCGCTGCGAATGCGACCAATATCCTCTTCGAATTCTTCTTCTTGGCTCCTCTTCAGCAGCAGCCTCTCTGCCTCGCGTATCACGTCCGGATCGAGCGGCAGCAGGTTCCTGCTCATTCGCTCCCGAACGGTGGTCTTCTTTTCTGCCGCTCCTTTCTTCTGATACGGCTTCCAGGCGGGGTCTTGCTCCGTCCTGTTCACGGCGCCAACCGCGTTCTTTCGACACAGTCGCACGAACAACAAAACCCTCGCGGTGGCCCTTACCAATCTGGTCCACCGCGAGAATCTTTCCGGTGACGGCGTCGCGAACTTACTCGCTTTTTCTCTAACGGCGGTCGTTGTTTGCGTCTCTTTCTCTTCCCCTGTTCGTTGAGCTTTGAACTGACGGGCGCGAGGCCACTTATTTTCGGCCTCGCGCAGGAAAGCCGGACCCTTGAACCATCTGTGGTCCGCGCCGAAATTCTTCGGAACTTTCCGTGTCGCGTCGTCGGCTGGATTCTCCTTCGTGGGCACCCAGCGCCATTGTTGTGGTTTCGTTGTGTCCTCGATCTCGGCCAATCTGTGAGCGACGAATGGCTTGAATGTTCGCGGATCGCTCTTGATCCAAGCGAGGACCGTGCTCGAGTCCGTCCAGTACGTGGTCCTGGTGGCCACTAAGTCGAGCTCCTCCTTGACGGACTGTGCCATGCGGGTCCCCAGCAGCGCGGCTTGCAGCTCCAATCGCGGCACGGATACGGGCTTCAGCGGCGTGACTCTCGCCTTGCCGGCGAGTAGCGTGACGTCACCCTTGTCCTGTTCCGTCCACTGCCTCCAATACACCGCGCACGCGTAGGCCACTTCGCTGGCGTCGGTAAACACGTGGAGCTCCCCCTCGTGTGCGGTGCGCGTGATGCACCGCGGCAACCGCAGGTCTTGCAGCAGGCGCAGGTTGTCTATGTACGTTCTCCATTGCTGCTCTTCTTCGGCTCCGATGCGCTCGTCCCACCCGACGCCGCTTCTCCATATGTCTTGAATCAGTCTTTTTCCCTGTATGAGGATCGGAGCTGCCAATCCTAGTGGGTCAAAGGTTGACATGACCACGCTCGTAACTTGTCGCTTTGTCGGCGTCGCTCCTTCGTAGATTGCACTCGCTGGGCGCGCTCGGAAGCCCAAGCAATCTTCCGCCGGGAACCATCGGAGCCCCAGCGCACCTTCTTCTTTGGAGCCCAGCTCCACCTCGCCGTCCTTCGAGTGCTGGCCAAGTGCAGCCAGCACACCTGGTCTGTTCGACGCCCAGCTTCTTAAGTGGAAGCTCGCGGCGCGGTGGATCATGTCCACCTCCTTTGCCGTCCGGATGGCTTCTTCTTCGCTATAGAAGCTCTGCAGATAATCATCCATATAGTGGTTCTTCTCCACCGCTGCAGCTGCCTCCGGATACTTCTTCTTGAATTCGGCCGCGTTTCTATTCTTGACGTAGATTGCGGCGCTCGGTGAACAGGCGGCGCCGAAGACCAACGAGCTCATTCGGAACTCTTTCGGCGGCCCGTCCCTCTTGTCTTGCCTCCACAAGAAACGAAGGCTGTCGCGATCTTCGTTCCTTACTTTTATCTGTAGGAACATTTCCTTTATGTCCGCTACCACCGCGACAGGACGCTGTCGGAACCTTAGTAGCACGCCGAACAGCGACTGTAGCAGATCCGGTCCGGGTAGAAGCGCGTCGTTGAGACTCTCCCCTTCGCATTTTGCAGCCGCGTCGAACACTAGCCTCTTCTTTCCCTTGGTCGGGTGCGTGACCATAAAGTGCGGCAGGTACCACACTCTCTTGCCCGTTGCTGGTCCCGCTTCCTCGGCGTACCCGTTGTCTAGCAGGTTTTGTATCTGACGCTGATACTCTTTCTTCAAGTCCTGATCCTTGTCAAGCTTCTTTTCTATGGACTTCAATCTGTTCTCGGCCGACTTGTAGTTCGCCGGCAACACCTTGTCCGCCTTCTTCCAGAGAAGCCCAACCTCGTAACGCCCGCTCGGCGTTCGCCTGGTGGACTCCTCCAGCTGTGCTAGGGCTCTGGCGTCTGCGTCTGTCGTCGGTCTCCTTGGTTGCACACCAAGCGATTCCACGGCGAAGTGCTCCTTAACCAGCGCCTCCAAATCGTCCTCTCGAGAGGAGACGTGAGCGCATCTTCCGAAGCGCATGGCCTGCGCGCTTCTCCCGTCCAAACCGTGGAGCACCCATCCCAGCAGAGTGTAGGATGCCACTGGCTGATTCTTTCTACCTTTTCTGGTGCTTCTGGACACTATCAGCTCCCAGTTGTCCTGGCCTATTAGCAACCTTGGAGACTCTTCTTCGTAGTACAGCTGTTCCGCTATTTTCTTGAGGTGCGCGCATTCCCGCAGCCTCTTTCGGTCGAGTCTCTGGGGCGTGAGACTGATATCGTCTATCGTTCTCACGCCCTTCAGCAACCTCATCTTCTTCTGGTGCGCGCCCTTCAGCTGCACGTCCAGCTTCATGGAGTCCTTCTTCGAGACTATCTTGCCTCCGACGGTCTCCAGAGTGAGGTTCTCGCGCGGTCCACTGAGTCCAACCTCTTCCGCGACTGCAGAGTCGAGAAGGGTAACTGTCGACCCTTCGTCCAGTAGAGCCATTATCTTCTTTGTTCCTTTGGGCCCGTGTATGATCACCGGGACCATCTTGAGGAATGCTCTCGCTCCCACCGTCACGTTCACAGGAAGGCGCACGTTGTTTGCCACTTCTTTGGCCGCTTCTTCCACTGCCTCTTCTCGGTGCACCGGGCTCCGCTCCTCGTGAAGCAGTATGTGGTGCGCGCGCTTGCATTTCCTGCACGGCGGCCTTCGACAGTCTTCTTTCCTGTGCCTCCCTTGAAGGCACTTGAAGCAAAGGCGGCTCCTCTTCACTGAGTCCCACCTGTCTTTGACCGCTGCTCTTCCAAAATCTTGGCAGTCCAGCATCCGGTGATCGCCGTTGCAGTGTGAGCAAATCGTCTTCACTACTCTTTCTTCGTGGTGATCCACGGAGACGTGCGCGGCTTGTCGCGCAGGAGCCCGTGGTCGGACCACCTCTTGTACCGCATACGGACTGCATCTGTCGGCCTCCCTATTCAAGAACCTCATCATCGAGATGAGTTCGGGCGCCTCCTCTTCTGTGTCCGCGGCGAAGTCGTACCATCGGTACCGAATCACCGCAGGCATCTTGTCCACTATGCTCTTCATAATCTCCGGCGAATGGAGATACTGTGGCTTCTTCAAGCCCCGGATCGCTGCAACGGTGTTGTTCACTTGGCTCGCGAAGATACACACGTCGCGCGCGTTTTCATTGATTCTTGGCAAGCTCTTTAATTTTTCCAACTCGCCTAAGACCAAGGCGTCTGGTCTCCCGAATCTGCGGCGCAAGGCTTCCATGACTTCCTCTGGTGTACAGTCGGAGTACAGGACGCTCTTCACCGCATCCCTGGCCATCCCCCTGATGGCCTTCCGCAGTCGGGCCATGTTCTGTGGCCGACTGAAAAACGAGGCTGTGTCTTCATAAACTGTGTTGAAGGCGATCCATTCTCCCGATGTACCGTCGAACGGCGGTAGTTCGTGCAGGAACGCCGGAGCCGACGTCCCGGCCCGCGGAGCTGCGTTGATGGCCTTCACTATTGCTTCTGCCAAACCGCATGCGTCGCTCTTCGGTGCGTCGCTGGGCTTGGTCTCTTCGGTGACAGCTTCGACCTCGTATTCTTTCACGGGCGCCGTTGTAGTGGCTTGCACCCACTTCGACACGGCGTCTTCTTTGACTGGATCCTCACCTGTACCCGTAGACGAGTCGTCGTCGTCTTCTTCGACTCGAAGTAATTCGAGTCGCGCTCGAGCGGCCGCTGCCGCTGCTTGCGCCGCCTCATGCTCGAGGCGCGCAACTTCTGCCCTCGCTTCCAGCTCCTTCCTCTTGTTACTTGACCGCGTCGAGCGTCCTCTTCGAACCGTCGCAGCCGGTACGTCTTCACGTTGTCCGGGTGCGCGAGGAGTTTCTGTAGCGGTTGTTGCAGTGGTTGTGGTCCCATGTGACCACGTCGTGGTGACCGTAGATCCCGACGTGCCTTCAACTCGGGGCGCCGTGGTCGCGCCGGTCGTCGGGGTCGTGGTGGTCGTCGCTGCTGGAAGGCTTGATGGAGCGCCCTTCGTGCTTCTAGTGACTGGCATCTTGAGTGCGGCGAACGATCCGGCTCGAAGGACCAGCTGTAGGCGTGCGGAGGTCGGGAACCCGGAGACGGGCACCAACGTTCCGCCGCGACTTCACTGGGCGAGAATCCGAGTCCTCAACTTGGGCGCCGGAGCCCAGCGTATGCACCCCCTGGTGCGTGTTCGGGCACTCTATTTGACGTCTAGCCCCTAGGAATGTCGCTCCGAAAGGTGCGGTTTGTATAGGACGGGCAACGTAATGATACACACGATATAAAATATACGCGGAATCGACCACGCCCCGCCCTATGGTAGCCTCGGAGTACTCGATCGTAGTGACGCCGGCAAGCAACGGTCGCAGTCCGGATCGCTTCGTACTTCGGGCTTCTTTCTCAGGGTTTTTCCCAGGTTTCTTCTGTCTCTTGAGGCTTCGAGTGTCTTCAGGTTTCTTCAGTTTCTTCCTCGGAGAGCTCTTCTGGATCCAGTGATTTCCTATTTTTGCTTGCCGGCTTAAGTACTCCGAGGCGTTACCATAGGGAGACCCCCGTGAAATGTTCCTATTTTTGGTTCCGTTTTCACTTCGGGGCGCGGTCATTTTCCTCTTTATTTCCGTAAGTATCTTACGTACAATTAATTATCTTATATCACTAGATTGGTCTCGTCACGCCTTTTAAAATGACACATGAATCATTAATGTGTGAGCGGTGGGTGCGAAGCTATTCAATAAAAACATGTCAAAAAACAATAAAAATGCACCCAATCCGCCCACACATACTGCGATCGTGGCGTGACGAGACCTTACAAAATGCGTTCTGTGTATTACGCCGGGTGATGTGTGCGTGCGTCGTCAACAGATAGGCACCCACGCTCACCTCTGCAGCTTCGGCTTGCTGGTCGCCTCCGGCGACCAGCCTTAGCCACTCCAGCTCGCACGGGTGCCTATCCTTTGTTACAGCGGGCGGGGGCTGCTCTCCCTCCGCGCCTCCGGCTTTTTATATACACTCTAGGGTTGGTAGCCAAAAGACTACGTGAAGTCGAGGTGCTCTGAGTCGGTTTTGGAGCACATTCGACCTAACCGATTCATAAAGTGGGTGCACTAACTTTCTTCTGAACATAATTTCTAAGGCGTTATAAAACATATTATAACACAACAAAACACAAACAAATCAATATTGGTATAACGTAGATACGAAATCCGCCAAAAACCATCAACAAAACATTCTTAATTTTTTGTTGACAGACACCTGAATCAACTCGCATAGTTTTTACGGTTTTTTACGTTCCATTTCACCGATTTTTACACCAAAGACTACATATTTGACTTAGTACTGATGATTTGTTTGTTAATCGCCCATAAAAACGTTCCGTTTTACCCAATATGTGATTTGAGGTTAGAAACTATTTATATTAATTTCTCGAAAACTATGCATTTCCTTTGAATAGGAGTGATAACAATGTAATCAGGAACTCAATCCCTATCACCTGTGATCACTTTAGCCCTCAAATCGTGCTGCCCTGAACTAAAGTCCGCCCCTGGAGCCTGTTAAAACATTCACTAACGACATATTGAAGACAGAAAGCCGGTTGGATATACTAATCAACAATGCTGAAGTGGGTACACCAGGTGACTTCTACACGAAAGACGGCATACACTTTATCATGCAAGTGAACTATTTCGGAACTTTCCAACTCACATTGCTGCTTCTGCCACTTCTAAACAAGCCTGGATTGCCTGAAAATTCCAGCAGAATAGTAAATACATCATCAATAATGCATTGGGTAGGAGTAGTGGATTTTGAAAACATGAATAAAGTTAACTATTATTACACTTTACACAGAGTTTATGCCAACAGCAAATTTTGTGTTGCACTATTTACTCATGAACTAGCAAAAAGGCTGGGAGAACGAAGTGTGGTTGTAAACAGCGTGGACCCTGGCGCAGTTGGAACTGGAATGATCGAGTCTGGTCCTAAGTTTCTTGGCAAGATGTTAAAGTATTACTATCTGGCTTGTTTCAAGACACCACGGCAAGGAGCGCAGACTGCTTTACACGTAGCGCTTGGCAAAAAAGCTGAAAGAGTCAGTGGGCATATTTCAAAATCTGTAAATTATCCAAAGCACTTTCAAAAGCTTATAACGCACAGATCACTCCCAATATATACCTAATGCAAGGCAGCGGTTGCGCCCAACACATATAAGATATCAGATAGATATAAACCGAAGCCAAATGTCGCGTCATCAGTGTCGTCCAAGTAGTGGACCCGCACATGGCGTCGCACGTTAGCGAAAAATTACATTTTGGGAACTTAATATTACAGTTAATAATGATTTGTTCAATAAAATGGTGTGCAAAAAACTCAAAACAATAAGTATCTAAAAAACGCAATAAGTTTTCATCGATAACTAATATTCTTTAAATTAATTTGGTCCCGAGCGAGCTCAATTATACTGGTTAATGTATCAATGTTAAACAGTCGAGTTCGGATGGAGAATCAGCCGTCTCTTTTCCGCATAGCAATAACCGTAATAAGGCATCTTTTTTTGGCGAAATCACGCGTTCTTCTAGTGTTTGACGCATGTTTATAATATAATTCCCAGAAATATCGATATTGTAAAACAATAATGTAAATTGATTTTATTAAATGACAATGTCACAAATATATATTGATTTAAATAAAAATTGCAAATTACCATAATTACGTTATTTTATGTAATTTGAAATAGTTAAATTTGTTAACAAGGTACTTTTACAATATTTCTTTATTTATCTTTGGCGTAATTAAATTTCCTTTTTTCGTATACGTTTTCAAATATAATGGGAGGGTATTTATCATAAGTTTTAGTATACTAAGTTATTGAGAATCAGTAGCACAAGCTATTGTACAAATTTTAACATACGTTGTATATATCGTCTCAAAAACATTTATAGTTCGTCAAGTGGGTTTCATCGTCACTTGTCGATATTACATTTACTACAGCTGCCGTCAGAATTCAAGAATCGGAATAAGTTATTGTAGCCCTTTAGGGCGTGAGGTTTAGTTATTTACTATTTCATATTTTTATCTGATCTTTTATATCAACACTTAATTTGGGTATTTCGCCATTATGGTATACAAAAATACACGGTGAATAATAGAAATAAAACCGTTACATACTAAAGTATAAATCTTAATCCTATTTTATTCGTAGTTAGCGGTTGCCGGTTGGTATAATTTATCAGATCAGGCCGGTGAAAAAATATTATCAAACATTTAACAAGTTGGTAATTAAGTTATAGAAGCGATCAAAATACATGAACTTACTGGCAAATCGAACTATCGATACATTTTTTTATTTATCGACTAATGCCTCATCTCTCCAGTGAAGTCCACGTGACCGCGCTGCAACCCGCCCACCCCCCGCGCAGTTCCCTTCGTTGGCGTTTTCGGTTCAAAACAAAACTATCGTAATGCGGTATCTATTGGAAGTGATCTGTGTTATAACGATAGAGTGGCGAGAAAACTATGGGACGAATCGGTGAGAATGGTGAAAACTGGATGTTAATGAATTAGAAGAGTGTTTAAAATATTAGAATTTATGGTCATACTTCTTTTATAACTACCGAGTAAAAATACCAAAGGCCAAATCAAGCGCTTATAGTGATAAACTGGCCAGAAGACTATGGGTTGAATCGTTGAAGATGGTGAGACTGAATGTTAGTAAATTGGAAGGATATTTAAAATGATTGAATGTATTTTACTAATAATTCACTTCAATATTACATTAAAGGCTTTATGAAAGTCCGTTTAGTGGATGTAATAAAATATTATTTCCCAAATACAATAAAATATAATTTATCGGTATTTATATTTCTTTCATTTTGTTTCAAATCTGGACTTTGGGTATTTTAAAATAACTTCACCCGCTTGAACGATCTGATAGTGTGTTAAAATGTTAAAGCCTTTTTTTAATTGCATTGAATGGCGAAATGGGCATTCCATTCACTCGATAAAAACACCGACATTTTGTACTCCAACGCTCCAACTCCGTTTTTATCAAAGGTGATTGACCACTAATCATTTTTATATGGTTGCTATACGCCTGATGGTAACCAACTTCAAGTGAACTGCTGAGACAATGTTCGCGATTTAGAAACCCAGGGGATGATCTGAAATGATGTTCAAATGTTCGTACTTCGTAGTACGTACAACTGTACGCATGTGCTTAGATGCTCCATAAAATGTTCGAATTTTCTTCGCACGTCGTAACCGTAATGAAATGAAATGAAATTGGTTTATTGATCATGTAGGCAATTAAATAGCTTATATGATAAGTCAATACATAGATGATAGAACTCATTCTATATTTACGAAATAATTAAGCAAAACCAAACAACGACTTGAATCACAAAGCAATTCTTGGGATTCAATGCGCTCGCTATACTGAGACGTAAGATGTTAAGCCTTAGTATGTCACGTGTTTACTCTGGCTACAATGTCCTTACTGAAACACAAAAGTGCATTTGCACTGCGGTACAAACTTTCTTCTGCTCTCTGGCTGCCAATCGTTTTATTCCTGAATAGTATGTTAAAAACTGCAATCTGTGTAGCAAATTCATTACAACACACATTTACTGGTGGTAGGTCTCTCATATGTGAGAGGCCATCTGGGTAGGTACCACCGCAATGTCTATTTCTCCCGTGAAACAACACTGCGTAAATGCACTGTTGTGTTGATTGAAGGACATTGTAGCCAGAGCAACTACTGGACATATTGAGACTTAACATCTTATGTCTCAGGATGGCGAGCGCAGTGGAATGTTGCTACTGTTTATGAGCGGTCGTATCGCTTACCATCAGGCGAACGGCTTGCTCGTCTCGTCATTCAATGCAATAAAAAAAAAAAAAAACGATAGGCCGGTAGGCCGATGGTGATTCTGCGGGTCGTCCACCTTTCCTGAGCAGGACCAACTTCCTGGTCTTCCAGCGTGAAGGGAAGAGGCCCCGCTCCAGGCCCGCGGAGAAGAGGCTGTGGAGCCTTGCCCCCAAGTACTCGGCTACGAGGACCCAGACACGTCCTGGGATCCCGTCGAGTCCCGGTGCAGAATTCTTCCTACGCAGCCGCTGCACTGCTGCATTGAGCTCCTCGGGCGATACGCCCGGGGCTTGGCCCTCCGGAGTCTCCCTTACCGAAGACGTTGACGATGTCACCAGCGAACCGGTACTCACCGACCACGGCCGTGGCGGCATCGGTGGAGGAGTGACTTCGTCGATGGCCGGGAAGAGGGCGGCGACCACTTCCCCCAAAAGCTCCGGTCGGAGACTCTGTGTGAGTGGGGGCGCCAGCGGGCGTAACTTGTTGAGCGCCAGCCGGTACAGCCGCCCCCAAGGGTAGCGGTTCAGAGTCCCTAGGAACTCTTTTCGGGCCGCAGCCCTTGCCCTCTTCATAGCCACCGTGAGCGCCCTTCTGGCCTGTCTGTAGACGCCATGGAGCATGGTCTCCTGGTCCTTGAAATCAGCGCGGCGTCTCCGCCGGTGACGGTGCCTAGAACGTCGGAACCTCGCCTCTACGCAAGTGGCGCGTAACTGAGCGAGTTCCGCCGACCACCAATACACTTGCCGCCGCGGAGAGACGCGGTGGACTCGGGCCATGGCCACGTCACAAATTTGCGATATCGCCGCCCCGAACAACTCCGCCTCCTCGCCTACCCCCACCACAGGTTCCGGTGCGGGAAGCCACGCTTGGACCTGAGCTGCCAGCTCCAGAGCCTCAACATCAAACCGTTTTATTGCCCATCGCGGGCTATCCCTAACCGGGGAACCGGTGCTCCTGCCGGGCCAACGAGTCGAGGACGCGGAAATGTCGAACCTGATGTAGCGATGGTCAGATGATGTCTCCTCGTCCACCACGACCCGCCAGCCTCGAAGACGGCGGGTGACGGCTGGGCTCGCGAACGAGACATCGACTACAGAGCCGCCATTGTGCCTCACTCATGTGTTCACCGAACCCCGATTAAGGATAACGAGGCCGGATGAGATCACCCATTCCTCCAGGACCTCGCCACGCGCGTCCGTCGCCGGCGAACCCCAGGCCATGGATTTGGCATTGAAGTCACCAGCAACAATTACGGGGCGAGGTTGGCATTGCGCTATCAGGGCCCCCAGCCGTACGAGGAAAGCCTCGAAGTCGGCTAGAGGTCTGTTGGGAGAAAAATAAACTCCTACAAACCAAAAGTCTCTCAACAGAGCCGGCACGCATCCTCGATTCATCACTACTTTTTCGAAGGATGGCGAGCCGGCGGACCCCTGGGTTACGAGAGCCACCAAGCCGTCCAGGTCCCCAACCCAAGCGTTATTGGGCGGGATCCGGTACGGCTCGGCGACGACATCCACGCTCACCAACCACTGCGCCATGCTCTGCAAGAGCATGTGTTGTGCGGTATCGCAGTGTTTGATATTCGCCTGGAGGATCTTGATATCCATTATTGGGCGATCTCCATAGCCTCCCCTTCAGCCCGCGATGGGTGGACGGGCTGCGACTGGGCCTGAGCCTCAGTGGCAGTTCTTCCCCGTCTGTTACGGTGCCCGCGGCGTTTACGGCGGTCGCCCTGGGGGGAAGAGGCGCACCCTTTTCCTCCAATTTTGTGCCCCGATGGCTTCCCGCTCGCTGGGCACAGTGCACCTCTCGAGGCACCGGAAGCACCGCAAGGGTCTCGGCTCCAAAACCGTGGCCCGAGCTGCAGACCACCCGACCAGAACGCGTCCCATCCTGGCCACTATTGCCACCGCTTTCACTGGCGCACCCATGCGACGCCCAGGCCCGAGCGGTCCTGGACGGACCTCTCCAACCTTTACCTAGTCCGCTGGACAGTTTGTGGCCCTGACGAAGGCCGCTGCGAATTTTTCAGGGGTGACGGATTCGTCTAGTCCTGCTAGCCGCAGCTCTGCGGTCTTCACCGGTCGGGAGATGCGGATATCTTCCGACTCGCAGAATAACTCCCTCAGCTTTCCAGCGAGGGAATCAGCCTTCGCCTCGCTCTCGGGCCGGGACACCTCCAACAGTGTGGCACTTGTGGCCGCCCCGCCTGAGCTTAACGTGCGGGATGCCGAGATCAGCGAGCGAGATTCACTCCTGGGCCTCGGCAATTATACGGCCATAGGTGCGACCACTCTCAATCGCTCTGGGCGTCAGCAGGAGCGTGACGGCCGCGGAGCGTGGCACGTGGAGTGCAGGCACCTTTTTGCCCTGCGTGGGCAGTGATTGCGATTGTCCCTGCGCAGGCTGTCGCCGTCTTTTGTCACCTGCGACCACGGTCCACGCTGTGGACATGTTGGCCGGAGCCGGTGGCAGTAGGCGTGGCTCCCTCGGGAGGCTCAGGGTGACAGTTTGACGCCCTTTGCACCCCTTGCGAGGCTTCTTCTGCTGCGGAGGAGTCACAGCGGACGCATGGCGCAGCGGGCGCGGGGCGCGGGGACGCAACATCAGGACCCACTGCTCCTGACGGACTGGGAATAGCAGGCCGCGATATGCGTGCGTCGGCCGCAAGTGCAGGGTGGAGGCGTGGTTCCGGTGGCAATCGGGTCTCCACAGAGGCGAAGCGAGCATCAACTATGTTGAGCAAACGTGTCTCAGCCTCAGCCACTTCTGCTTTTAGCAGTACCATCTCTGCCCGAAGGCCAACGTTGTCCTCAACATGGCGTGCGTTGATGGCGGGGAGCCGAGCTATCACTACTCCAGACAGCCCCACGCGACCAGAACTTACCTTTCGGACGGGAATGCGGGTGCCCCTCCCCGGGCCCAGAATCGGAATTCAGGACCGAGGCAGGCCGCTTGCCGCCAGCCACTCCAGCGGTAGTCGTACCCGACGACTTCTCGCCTCCTACTTCGCCTTCAGGCTTTTGCCCTACGGCCGCCAAATCCGAAACAGTCAGCCTCTTCACCATAACTTTTGGTGTTAAATTACTGTGTTCCATTTTGTTCCCACGAGTGTGGGGGAAAGAAAGTCCGCCCAGGCAGTGCCCCTGTACCTGGGTAAGCCTAGCGTAACCCGCCAGGGTGTATACCTTAACTCGATGTATCTATCCTACTGTCCCTTTGACTTTCCACTATGACCTGTCCTGCTCAATTACGTCCCGTCTCTCCAGTTAATTCCCGATCCATGAATTCCTTTCTCTCCATTAGCCATCCCGTCTCATCCCGTAGTTTTACATTTCGTCCTATCCTATCAAATGAAATCTGTCAGCTATCCTATCCCTCCCACACTAATGTGTCACATCTTTCCGTACCTCCAAGGCCTGCAAGAAGGCCTACGTTAGGGCGGATGCCCAGCGCGTTAGCAGGATTGGGCGTGCGTTGGCCGATCACCCAACTAGCAGTCGTGCTTATTGGAGGTTGGCCAGGGCCGTTCAATCTAACTTCTGCCGTCCAGTGTTGCCGCCGCTGAGGTACCCAGAAGGGTCGCTGGCCCACAAGCCGCAGGAGAAGGCTGCCTTGCTGGCAAATCTCTTTGCGGCTAATTCCCGCCTCGAGGACCGTGGTTCCCAGTCGCTGCCTACGCTGCTTGATCGCGGTCTCTCAATGGCAGATATTCGCATCAGGCAGTGTGATGTGCGACGTGAGTTACGGTCTCTCGATGTGCGGAAAGCCAATGGGCCGGATGGGATACCAGCGGTGGTTTTGAGGGCTTGTGCAGCCGAGTTGTCTCCAGCACTGACTCGCCTCTACCGAGCGTCCTACCGCACAGGTGTTGTGCCGGAATCTTGGAGGGAGGCCAATGTGCAACCGATCCCCAAAAAGGGTGATCGGTCGAACCCTACTAATTACCGCCCTATCGCTATCACCTCAGTGATGTGTAAGGTCATGGAGCGGATCATAAACGCTCAATTGATCCGCTACCTGGAGGATCACTCGTTGATCAGTGACCGGCAATACGGTTTCCGTCATAATCGATCGACGGGTGATCTTCTAGCGTTTGTCCTGCATCGCTGGGGTGAGGCGATTGACCGGCGTGGCGAGGCTCTTGCTGTAAGCCTCGACATTGCCAAGGCGTTTGATAGGGTCTGGCACCGTGGTCTCCTGTGCAAGCTTCCGGCATACGGTCTACCCGGCAACCTGTGTTCGTGGATTTCCGGCTTTCTACATGGGCGTAGAATACGTGTAGTCGTTGACGGACACGCTTCGGCGCTCATGTCGGTAAATGCCGGAGTTCCTCAGGGCTCGGTGCTGTCGCCCACCTTGTTTATTCTGCATATCAATGACATGTTTTCGCTTGGCAAAATTCATTACTATGCAGATGACAGCACGGTTCATGGGCGATACCACTGCGGGCCTCCAGGTTGCCGTGTCGAAACTGTGAAGGGACGCGAATATCTTGTCATTGAGCTCAACCGGACCTTGGATCTCATTTCTACATGGGGTTCCAGGAACATGGTTGAGTTCAATGACAAGAAAACCCAGGTGTGTGCGTTCACGTGCAAAAAATCTCCGTTCTCTCCCCTCCCCATTCTTTAGGGTACTCCCCTCTCAGTGCGGAATGACCTGAGTATCCTCGGTGTGGATATCCGCTGTGATCTCAATCCAAGGAATCAAATCGAGGGCGTAATATCTGCCACATCACGCAGGGTGGAGTCCTGAACAGGGTGCGTCGGTTTTTCACGCCCGGTCAGCTTTGTCGCTTATATAAAGCGCAGGTCCGGCCGGGTATGGAGTACTGCTCGCACCTCTGGGATGGATCCGCCCAGTACTGCTCGATGCCTTGGATGGATTGCAGCGGCGGGCCATCCGCATTGTGAATGATGCAGAGGTTACGAGCAACCTTGGAGTCGCTACAACTCCGGAGAGATGTCACCTCTCTAAGCGTGTTCTACCGCCTGTATCACGGTGAGTGCTCTGAAGAATTGTTCAACTTGATCCCCTCCTCTCCATTCCTAACCAGAACCACGCGTGCTGGCTTGCGAAGCCATAGCTTGACGGTCCACACCATCCCGGCGCGAACCAAATGGTTCTCAAATTCGTTTTTGTGCCGCACCGTCAGGCTGTGGAATTGTTTGCCGGCGCACGTGTTCCCTCCTTCCTACAATCCTGGGTCCTTCCGCCGCGGTGTGAAGAGGCACCTTAGCAGGCCGGCATAATTGTTTCCATTGGCATGGGACTGCCGTCCGATGCCAATGGATACTCTGCCTGGGCGGCATTGGCACTTTCCATCAGGTGCAATGACGCCACTATGCCAGGCCAGTATAAAAAAAAAAAATCCCAAATAGAGTGCAGTCACAGATCACTCCCAAAGTGCAGCGTACACGACATACCTAACCCGCCCTCGCCGACCGCAGGTACTTGGGAGGACACGCAGGACCTGCTAGCCGTCGTGACTCCGCTTTTGAAGTCTCTGGGGTGTTGCTCTATAAAAACGATACGAACGATGTTCGGATGTTCGACGTCGGGAGTAAGATATGAGATTTTAAATTCTAAAAATCGATGCTATTCTCTATTATACTTATCATTTTCTACGAACTAAGTATGGTTGCGATGTACGATAGAGGTATCCAACATTTTGTGGAGTATCACACACATTAGTGAAGTTTTACTTACGGCGTCCGAACATTCAAACTTCGTATCGCTTTTATATATTCCTGATATTTTCTAAGATATCCTTTTCAATGAAACTAAGGGCAGGTTTTATCTAAATTAAATACAAACGTTTTATAAATAAGGCACTAATACTGGATTGCATAAAATATTTCGATAAAAAAAAAACTTTTTTGTAAGGCGACTTTCGGGTCGTGCCAACGTGGTCGTGGATTTTCAATTCTTTATCAGCCCGTAGTCAGTAATTTGTGCCCGATATGTCTCGCAATCACATAGTGGGACGGAGAATAATAGTGAATACTAGATACTTTAACCAAACGTGGTACTGTATTGTGACGCTTTCTTGTTTTTCCAACGCCAAGATCGTTCGAGCAAGACAAGACTAGACACACATGCGCCGATTCAATGCGCCTAATTCTCTAGTGCTCGCGCGCGGCAGACCGATCATAGTTGAGTGGGTAGAGGACGCAAGCCTTCGGCGGCCTCTCTCTGTTGGTGACTCACGTAACGTACTGTCCGTTACACTTTTTCCTAATTGACTCCCGCCGCAACCTAATTTAAGACTTTTCACGTCAATAATTTTTTGAGGTAAAATTTTTTTTTGAGGGGGTAATTTTTTGCGTAATTGGGATTTCTGGCGGTGAATTTGTAGCCCTCACCAATGACCGGTTCCGAGGATACCAAACTTTACTTACAAATAGTTGTCCAGTTATATTATTTATTTAAATGTATT
Source organism: Hyles vespertilio (assembly GCA_009982885.2). Taxonomy (NCBI): domain Eukaryota; kingdom Metazoa; phylum Arthropoda; class Insecta; order Lepidoptera; family Sphingidae; genus Hyles; species Hyles vespertilio. The sequence goes on along the minus strand of CM042825.1, from coordinate 10,065,955 downwards.
TTTACGAATTTGAACATTTGAAATTATTAATTTTAAAAAAAAACAACTTTATAAAATTAAGTAGTAAACACTCTAATGCCTATTATCACCGGACATAGAATACATTTGCATAATTAAGTAATTTTATCAATAACTTCATGAGCGGAACGCTATGCCTAAAGAAAACCACTTCACTGTTTTTATTCATATAATTGGAACATTTTTAGTTGATTTATGCTGAAGGCTACATAAACATTATTTACTTCTAAAAAAATCTGATATGTTTGAAATAATAAGTAACATATTATATAATTAAAGGTCTTTTTAATCAACTGAAGTTACATTGAAGGGAAACAAAAAATCAAATGTTATTACACCCTCACCCTCAAACTAAAACACACTCTAACACCCTCATATTATTCCCATGGAATAAACTAACAAATTAGGCAATCACTAAGAAAAGATTCGGGGGCTAATCTTTGATCTGAAAAGAAGTCCTTCTTTTTTTATTGCTTTGAATGGCAACACGAGAATGCCGTTTACCTGATGGTAAGCGATATGACCGCTCATGAACAGTAGCCAAAACCAAATAACGCCTTAAATTAAAAAAGCAATGCTCGGCATTCCACTGCGCTCGTCCTCCTGAGATATAAGATGTCAAGTCTCAATACGTCCAGTAGATATCCTGGCTTTAATGTCCTAACCGAAACACATCAGATTGTGAGCTTTTACATCATCATCAGCAATCATCTATTCGGATTTCTACTGCCAACAAATGAGATTAACGCAAGAAGTTGAGACAGCGGCCGGAATTGATGAAAGAAATGTTGTGGTCTTTTATCACGATAACTGCATGTGTATGTACCTATCTTCTTTCACGATGGTGCAAAATTCGTTATAGTCAACCAAGCAATTGTGTCGCGTTTTGGATTCAGCTTTTATATAAAATAGGTTAAATTTGGTGGAACCCTGCTGGTTTCAATTGTTTTTTTTCATCTTGTGCCTCTTCGACTAGTGAAGATTGAAATTGTTTTAAGTAATTTGATTATTGGTCACACATAAGGCAATTAAGCGGTCTTAAAAAATCATCACTTTGGTATAAACAGTTCAGTATTCCTCGTGTAGCTGAAGACGATGATGCACATAATGACCTTCAAACCAAAATCAGATTTACGTCATTGCTTTTAGTACACTAGCTCGAGGATAAAAAAAAAACGGGCTCACTTTAAGTGTGGTGCGGACGACTGACGTTAGCAAATATTACGGCATATATGTATGTACGTCAATGTGCGCGGTTGACCATTGGTAAATACAATGAGAGCCCTGTGGTCTTGCCAATATTTTTTATATTTAAACTCAATGTAACCGCCGTCAACTATATTGCTAGGACCGTCCCGTCTCATCTCGTTATATCCCGTTTTGTCATTTTTCATTATGTTTCACAAAGAAATGCTTGTAATTCTGTCCTCTCCTGTTTTGTGCCATCCATTCGATTTTAAAAGACTAGCAAATATGTTATTATTATTATAAGGTGTTGTTTGGTTTTGCCACTGTTCATAAGTGGACGTATCGCTTACCATCAGGTGAACGGCATGGTTGTCTCGCCATTTATAGTAATCAAAAAATATCTTTCAACAACGTCATGCAAATGTTCCTAACGACATGTAGAGCCACTGACATGTCGCCAACAATGATTTCAACTTGTAACTTTGCAACATCAGCACAATCTTGCTGACATATGCCGGCAGGTTGGCGGCTTCAGTGTGTAATGTGCTTTACAGTAAATGATAAAACTACAAAGACATTACTTGAAAATGTCAAAGGTGTGTAGCATGACTTAGCCTTTAGTGAATTATATGGAATTAGGTAGGGCAAAGACCGCTGGACTGTACCATCCAGTATCAGCCCATATAGGTTTTACTGCAGGGCACGGACCTCCTCTCTAATCGAGAGTACGATTTTGAGTGCTTGAGTCATATAGTCCACCACGCTGGCCTAGTGCGTGATGGCGAACTTTACATACCATAGAAATGATGAAATCGCCATGTACAGGTTTCCTAGATTGGTTCTAGGATTGAGTATCAATACTCACATAACTCCGCCAAGTCAGAGGTGTGCCCTGGAATTCGAACCCGCGACCACCGTGAACATCTAAGACGTGGCAGTCGTGCGTATTTAACACATTCATTATCAACCAGGTAAAATTATGCCTACCAAACGTGACGCATAAAAACATGTTAGAAATTAAAATTTTATAATTCGTCTCACAGTTTTGTTTAGCAATTTTATTAATTTATATTGTAATAAATTGTATGAAATTAATAATCACATATCGCTACAATGAGTTTTTTTTTATTACAGGTAACTAACGACCATAGAAAAATAATATTCACATAACACATACACATCTACAGAAAATACGGCTCTTTTTTATTAATAATGAAAAAAAAAAGAATTTCTTGGACCGATTAAAAATGTAGTAAAAATTGAATTCTTATTGTAAATTAATAACATAAATAGACATCGTGACATATTCGTATAAAATATCTTATTATAAGTATATGTATCAAAGTTATCTGGTGTATTTTTATTTCTGGGATATTAATGAGGATTTTCATTAATCACATAGAGCGAAAAAAATGGAAAAATCGTATTTATTCCAAGAATTGTGTTAACATTTTTTGAACTATGATCGTTGTTACAACATTTTTAAATTTTAGAATCTAAGTAGATAGTTAGAAATTAATTCATCATTTACTTTTACGGTCATGTTGGTATGGAAAAAATCCTGCTTGCCTAAGAATGCTCTCTAGAATTTTTAGGTCTCTTACTCACAGCACTAGTCCAGCATAATAGACTAAGCCTTGATCCCTATAATGGTATAATATAAATAAATAAGCTCTAAGGATTCTCAACTTTTATAGATACTTAAGCTGCGCTAATAAATCTATACGCAAAATAATAAAAAAACACTTTCTTCAGTTATTGAGTATTTATTTAACAAAAACTAATATAAACCCATTAGTGGATATGGAAAAAAAGTAAAATATTCAATATAATGTGATCTATTATGATACATTAATTATTTAAAATGATTTAATCAAAGTTAATCTTTAATATAATATTTTTTGCAAATCTACTTTTTTTACAACATTAATTCGCATTATTATTTATCATGAATATTCAGTCATCATTTAGAACAAAACACTACACGTAAAGTAATGACGTCTAATTATAATAAACAAAAACATATCTTAACCATTGGTAAATTTAGAATTAGGAATTATATTATTACCAACATGAGATATAACTATACCGAAATGAGTATTAAATACACAAAAAAAGACATAGTATATTTATATTTTACATTATTATATTCAAAAAATCCAATAATTATGAATATTGTTATGAATAAAAATTTTAGGTATTCCATGTTTTGTCACCCATGTTCTTTTTAATATTTTATAATTTTGTATGAATTTAGTAAATATTTTGGATATTAATAACGTTTTTTATTACGTAGCAAGCACGCTTTACATTTTGAGTTTGCAATGTACTTGAAATATATGGTTAAGTCAATATTATTTAATTAAAATAACAATGTATTATTTGAATACAGCTTAACTTTTTATTCATGTTTCAACGTCACTATCTTTCAGTTTCACCATTTTCAACGACTCGTCCCATAATTTTCTGGCCAGAATATCGTTGTAGCCAATCAAAATTGCTTTGGACATTTTGCAGTTTTCGAAGAATTGACCGCTAACTTGTCCAGCTTCTTTATCAAGTGCTACGTGCAAGGCAGTCTGCGCTCCTTGCCATGGTGTCTTGAAGAAATGGTAGAAGAAATACTGTATGATCTTGCCAGCAATTTTATGCACAGAGTCAAAAATTCCAGTTCCCACTGCACCAGGGTCCACACAGTTCACAACCACATTCGATCCTCGCAACCTTTTCGACAGTTCATGAGCAAAAAGTACTAGACATAATTTGCTGTTAGCATAAACTCTGACTACAAAATAATATCCGATCTTATTGATGTTTTCAAATTCCACCAACCCAAATCTGTGAAGGTACGATGATACGTTTACTATCCTGCTTGGATCTAAAGGAAGACCTGACTTTTTCAAAAGTGGTAGAAGCAGGAGAGTGAGTTGGAATGCTCCGAAATAGTTCACTTGCATGATGAAGTTTATGCCATCTTTCGAATAAAAGTCGCCTGGTACACCGACTCCGGCATTGTTGACTAGTATATCCAACCGGTGTTCTGTCTTCAATATGTCGCTGGCGAAAGTTCGCACTGACTCCAGAGAGCTGAGGTCTAAGTACTTGAAGATCACATTTTCATTGTCTGATCGTTTAATGATGTGTTTCTTGGCGTTCAGACCCTCGTCTTCGAAGGGGCAGGCGATGATGGTGCGAGCTCCTCTGCTGGCAAGATCGATTGCTATTTTTAAGCCCATGCCAGTTGTGCCACCGGTGACTATCACAGTTTTTCCGTCAAGTCGTTTTTTCGATACACATATCGCGTTAATATTTTTCTGGTATATGCCAATTAAGAGTGCTGTAAACACTATGGCCGCTACTATCACAAGCACGGTAAACATTTTTGGTGTTACGCGTGTGTACGCAGCGTCGGAACTGTTTGTATTAATACGCTCGAGCCGATTTTTAAGTATATCTGGATAACTCAAGATTATCCACGGAGAAACCGGTCAACCATGTATGGCGTAATATTTGCTTTTATCTATACATCTACACATATAAATATAATAGAATCTATAAAGTAAAAATAAAAATTTTTTACTCAAGTACCTACATATCATTATTATTCCCGCGATAGCTATGGCAAAAACCGATACATACTTGAAATTGAGTCTGATGGTATGATAATTTAAGTCTCTAACATGGTAGCGAAAGCAATGTTTAAATAAAAACGTTTTCGTAAGTGCTACATTTGTGGTGGATTGCAGAGTTTGTAAGAGGTTGTAACTGATTAAATTGAATCGTGTCTACTAATCATAGATCAATAATAACAACTTTGGGTTTTGGTGGATAAAGTAAGTAATAGGCAAAATAATTTGACCAACGGAATAATCACAAATAAATATTAACGTCATTCGTGGTTTTAGGATTTTCTCATTTTGAGGGGAGAAATGTTGATGAAATATCTTAATTTGAAGGAAGCATGTATGTATTTAAAACACATTATCAATAAAATTAATCACAAGACAAAGTTACGGACAATAGCTAGTGTTTAAATAAATTTTAAACTGCTTAGCGATGGTTATCACATAATTTTCGTTAAATTTTTGCCAAATAGTTAGAGGTGCAATATTTTTAATCTGGATTCCTAACTGAGAAAAAACATTTGTGTGGTTTATGTTTTCAAGAAGTTATCACATGTTTTTGTTGCCGTTCACATTTTTTTATATATCCTATATTACATTGTATATTCCACTTAGATTCGTTTATAAGTACTAATTTACTGGTGGTAGGTCTCTCATATGTGAGAGGCCGCCTGGGTAGGTACCACCGCAATGTCTATTTCTCCCATCAAACAGCAATGTAAGTGCACTGTTGTGTTTCGGATTGAAGGACATTGTAGCCAGAGTAACTACTAGACATATTGAGACTTACCATATTATGTCTCAGGATGATGGGCGCAGTGGAATGCCAAACGCGTTGTAATTCAAGGTGTTGTTTGGTTCTGCTACTGTTTATGAGCGATCGTATCGCTTACCATCAGACGAACTGAACAACATAGTACTAAAAAAACAGACTACGGACGTTCACAAACATACTTGAAAACCATTCAAAACATTCTGGACCCTTGTATTACTGTATACGGGGTAGATATATCCAGAATGCGACCTAACATGAAAACTGGTGGCAGTTTTAGTGACTACAGAAACAAAGGAACTAAAAATTTTCTAACTTTGTATTTGGGTGGTAAATACATAGATTTTACTATAATAATTGTGTACATCCTTTTAATTTTAAACAAGCTATGATAAGCAAGAATTTAAGTTATTATTTTAAAAAATCATTTAACAAATTGTCGCGTTCCTTTGCGAAATTTTAGTTGCTTTGTATTGCTAGTCAGTAAAACTACAATCCGGCTTCTTGGTCAGTCCCACTCTTGATATATCCTGTATTTCTTCAACAGAATATTACACAATAAATTGTGTCCATGTAAGTAATTACAAAATGCAAGTCACAAAAGTCTCCTCAGTATGAAAGGCCAAGGTAAAGACGACACTGGACTACCTGACGTCAGTAAACAAAAAAGAGTCAAGTGCACTCTCACTGCATGGATTGTCCATAGTTCAAATTCGTTTCCGTTTTGCCAATTAAAGTACTTGAATATTTCCAAGTTTTGTCATAACTTCTAGGCAAATTGGTAATAAATGGACTGGTAAAGGAGATATACCAAGAAAAGCTATCATGAGGATTCGGACTGTTTCCAAAATCATTACTTCTTTTTATTGAACATATTGGTGAAGATATAGGTAAACAGAAATGAGGGAGATATTTTATGCTTCTCAATTTAAAAAAAATCGAATATAGATATACCATTAGGCATCGACAAAGTAAAATAACTATCATTAACAAAACTAGTGCATAATTAGATGCGCCAATATCGGTTACTGAGAACAAAAGGTTATTTACCTAATTTGTACCAAAAGAAAGAAAGCGATACAATTACTGATAAATTCTTTAATTGAGGCAAACTTATGGGTAAAGTTAGTTTGTGCAATTGGCCCTAAAACTATGGTCGTTTTTCACACCCACAATACAATGTTTGCATCCTAATGGATCTGGTTTTGTGAACGTGACTGTTGTGTGTACCTATTTATCTAATATTATTAGTCCCTTTCTAAGTTACCAAGGTATACAGGTGGCCCAGAATTATACGATAAACCGGATAAATTGAATTTTTGTTGCCAAGCCGCCTGTTTAGATTATCTCCCGTTGCCGGTTTGTCGTTGAGTTTGGGAACATTCTGTACATTTATGAATTTTATTACCATGTTCAATAGATATTAATAATGTTACCTTATACTAAAATATTAATAATAATTAATGTACCACTTTATCATAAATAAATATAAATTGTACTAATTCCCAATAAAATATTCTTTTGTTTTGTACTGGACCCATTCCCGTTATTACTTTTACAATTCCATATTGATATTAATGGAACATCTTATTTATTTAATTAAAAAGCTAAATACGTTCAAAATGATGTGTCGAGATGAGATCGTTTTTATGTGTGTGACGTACACGTGAAGCGAGTAGTGGCTTGTTGGCAAAACGGAACAGTCAGTTAGTCAGTCGCGGGCTCGAATCCCAGGGCACATCTCTGAGTTTTCAAAGTCATGTTTGTATTGATAGTCAATCACCACTCTTGGTAACGGTGAAGGAAATCATCGTGAGAAAATCTGCACAGAATGGGGATTACTAAAAAAATATATAGTATGTAAAGTCCGCCAACCCGCACTAGGCCAGTGTGGTGGACTATATGGCATAACCACTCTCTATCGTATTCTTGATTGTAGAGGAGGCCCGTGCCCGCAGTGAAACGTATATGGGCCGATACAGATATAGATAGACGTTCAGTAATTATATTGCTCGTGTTAATGCAGTAGGTACGTACTGGCAGAAAAGGCACAAAATTAACATTAAGTAACAATAAAAGAAACCAAAGTCCATTATTCATGAATGACCATGAATGATGATATTTCTAATTTATTTTGACATCTGCAGGTCAAGAAGCCTTTTAATAATGTATTAGTTAGACACGGTTAACAAATTTTAATTTAAACGTGGCAACGTAGTATCAAAGTTCCAGCTATCTAAACTAATATTATGAAGTGGAGACATCTGATTGTTTGTTTGAATTTAATAAGCTTTAAAGCTACTGGACCGATTTTGAAAATTCTTTCACCATTATAATCCTACATCATCCCTGATGAACATAGGCGTTAGTATATTTTCAAAAAGTCAATCCGCACCCGGGCGGAGCCGGGCCGCTAATTTTTAATACACTTTTGTGTCCCTTTATTTCTAAGCCATCAAAAACGTTGACGATAACATGAATGGGCCCATAGTTCGGTTGGATAGGACGTCACAAAATTTCATGTCATAATAAAAATCGGTGGTTTTATAAAACATTATATTAGAAGCAAATGTCCTTAATTAGTGCCTAATTTACGGGGCAAAGAACCTTTTTACGCAATTAAGATTCTTAAATAGTCATATGCTTTGTTCATTTTTATAACATTTTAAATTTTAAGTTTGAATAAACGTTTTATTTAATTATTTTTATGTTCTTCTAACGTTATACCTATTATGACCAAAAAACGTTTTATTATTTCACATAAGTAATGTAAATCCAGAATAATATTATAAACAAAAAAACAGTATATTTCAGCATTGGCCGACTTTAACTTAAAATAAAGTTTACATATTATATGATCAAATTAAACTTCCATAATCATCTTCAGAAACTAAAGAAAAATATCAAATGTGGTGGATGCAATAACTGGCAGAAAATTAAAATAAAATGGAAAGAGTAAGCAAAAAGTATCGCTCACCTTTGTTGCCGTATTTTATTAAATAAATGGAGAACAAAATAAAAAAAGAAATTAAAAATCATTATATATTTATTTCATTTAAAACATTTGTGATTATTTTGAAACACATAATGTACATGTATTATCATTAAATAATAAATTGACTTAGAACATTATTATTCTAGGTACATTAATTATCACACTATTCTACACATGTAACAGGAAAGCGCTCAAAATGCAAAAGGGTGCATTTAATAAAAAATCTAATAGTACTTACGCCCTTTTAACTAATGTCGCTGGAGTATATTTTTAGAACAAGCTTTACTAGGACAAAATAAATACAATGTCTATTATTAAAACAAAATCATTGCTGAAGTTAAGGACTGTAAACGTTAATATTATGTTATTCGAATAACATTAAATGTTAATAAAGTAGACTACACCTCGATAATGCTCATATATTCAAATAAAATAAACAACGAACTGATATAGGTCCTCGTACTATCCATACATACATAAACTCACATCTTTTTCCCAGAAGGGGTAGGCAGAGGTGACAGGACACCCACATGTTGGGCACAAATTCCCGACTTCGGGCTAACAATTAATAGAAAAATCCAATATCACTTTGCCAAACTCTGGATTGGAACCCGAGACCTCAGCTTTGTAACCGTACCGTAGGACAACTACACCACTGAAGCGGCCAAAGTACGGCCCATTTTGTGAATATCAAAAAAGACTCAAGTGTTATTATCATTTTCGGTTAAAAGTGACTCTTCAATAGTTGTACAAATAAATGTTTCTATTATGACGTTAATTCGTTGCTAAGTGTTATAATAAAAGTCTTCAAAATGTTCAATTATAAAATAAATATTTGTAATCTAAAAATTATAAATAGATTATTTTACACAATACAGGACGGATTTATTTGAGTTAGGATTACATGTTAAAACATTTGTTGATTCTGCAGTCACTAATCTTTATGAATAGCAGTCCAATTTTCGATTACCATTTTTTCTTGTGATGACTGCTCGATTATAATCACCTCAATATTTTCTACATACCTATTAATTATATAAACGTAATTGCATTTTCAACATAGTATTACCGCAATAAATCAATTTATTCAACCATTCTAACACTCCTGTGGGGTTACTCTGTAGTCCGACACGAACTTCGAATGTTCGGACGCTCAATCCATAATAAATGTTTTCCACTTCTAAAAATAAATACTATTTTCTATAAAACTCATCATGAACTTCGAACTTAGTCTATTGTTACGACATACGGGAAAGGTTCCCAACATTTGGTTCCCAACCAATTGGTGCATATTCATACAGTTTTACGGAAGATGATCGAACATTCCTCGTCGTGTCGAAGTATAGAGTACCTAACCCTCCTGTCTAATAGTAAATGTAAAGCAATGGTTTTTTTTGACGTATTTAGCTCAGCCCAAAAATCATTTTCCTTATTTTCTTACACTTCTTCCGTTTATCAGCAATTATTCTTTCTCAGTGTGTCCCTTAAGTTATACCGCATGTCTTAACTACTAATGCATTACAAATCTCTTTCTTGATTAATTAATAACTTAAATTAGGAGTTAAATTATACTAAGCTCTATTAATTTCAAGCTTGGTGGCAACCGTTTATTTGCCTTGTTCTGTAATGTATAAAAGTATTTAGATTTCCGTATTTCTAATGTCTAATGTAGGCAGTGTTGTTCGCTTCTTAAATATGTCAATATACAGTTAAACTATCTTTTAAGTAAATATTGAATATAACTTGGATAAAATAATTGATTTAAATAATGCTACAAGAAATGATTCCGAAGTATGAATATTTCCTTAATAAAATTTTATTTTTCAAATTCTTCTCTTTGTTGTAAAGCTTAATCGAGTATTTTCGTGATATTATTATGCTTTTTTAATACACTATGATTGCTTTTTACACACAAAAAAGGTGTTAAATATAATTGTAATTTTTTGTTTCAGCTATGTGATTTAATGAGACATTTTAATGAAACGAACTATAATTGTTGGTCGATAAAGTCATGCATACATATAATTATCTATTTATTATATAAGCCTGAATACCCCTACGATTCCAATATCTACATACTTTAAATAATTTAAATCTAAATAATTTAAAAATTAACATAGATTAAGGTCAACTCAATCAATCGATTAAGAAAAAAAAATGTAATTCAAAATGTCCAAAGAATGTGTACGTGTCAGCTTATCTTGTTTGTGTTTTAAATATGGCAATTTATGTATTTTATTTCAGAAAAAAATGTGACGTAAATAATACTATAATTATGTTAACTTTTCGAAAAATTAAAGCGCGCTTCACTTTACATTTCCATAGTTATTTAATAAATATATTTTTATTCATTTATCACATGCCGCTGGCAAATAAACTTATATAAATACCCTACTGTAATATAGTTTATATCACGTGGAATACAATGGTTCGGAGTACAGTCTCGTTGGCACTGAAATGTTGCTGGGAGGGACGGGTGGCGGCTCCCTCGCGATAAGAAGAGGGGATCGTGTTCTTCTTTTGGCTGGAAGAGAATACGTTGATAAGAAAAAATGTTACTAACATTTTTTTCCCTTAAATATACAAATATGGTTTTGTCAATTTTACACTTCGATCAAATAGACACTAGATTATAAGTAACGACCTAAAAAACTGCACTAGAAATAAGAGCACAAATAAGCGTAGCGTGTGGTTTTATTTCATTTTAGTATGGCCCAAAACATAATGAACCTTAATATAAAGGAATAAGGTTTATTACCTGAAGTTGATTATAACTTAAGACTTTTTGCTACATTTCGTATAAGCAACGTCGGGCACTTTTGGTGTGTGATTTTGTTCGGGACCCTGTATCTAGCATATATTTGATCGAAGATTTTACAGAACATCCAATAGTTGACATACGAATAAGACAGTATTTAAATAAATTAACTACTATAAATCCAAAGGCTAATACGGACTTCAAGAATGTATTATGCAAAAAATACTGTTGCAAAATCTTACGCATATTAGCGATTGGCGTACATACATTTTACGTCATTGCGCACGGCAATGACCTTCGCATTCTTGCGTCACCTAACATTGATAATCCTGCAACTATTTAATAATAATAATAAATAACACCCAACAGTCACATACATAGTCCTGACCCCACACAAAGATAATATAGTCTTGTGTCGTCGGTATCAGGAATTACGAGAGACTTTTCGGTCTCACAAACACTCAGACCCGAAAGAAATATTTGTGGGCCGCACAAACATTTCTATCGGTGCGCGAAGCGAATCCGCGGCCTCTCGCTTCATCAGCGTCTAACTACTTGCGCCACAGAGGCTGTAGAATTATTCTATTTCTATTAAATTACATTTTTACCAATACTCACCACTGGAATGCATGCAGCACAGTACAAGGGTGGCTATGAAGGCGGCGAGCGGCAGCACTCCGGCCAGAGCCAGCAATGCATGCTGCGCGGGCGAATGTTTCGTGCGCGACACGCCACAGTTGGTGATGTTGTGCACTTGGTACTGCTCGAGTATCTGTTGGAACTCCATGCCGAGGGAGCGGATGGTCGCCTTCATCGCTTTTGGCGTTTGGGCCTCGCCCGTGTCAATTTTACGAAATTGGAAGCAGGGGCTGTGAACAAATGTATTGAGATTTTATGTAGGTTCAATTATGTTGGACAATGCTATGTAATCTTTTTCGTTGATACAATAAATATAGCTATATTTTTAGGGTTTTTACATTAATAGTTGAATTTTTTAAAGATTTTGTTGTTAATGATATTATTTTAAGCTAAGATTTTGTGGCAAAGTCCACGCGAAAACATGTCGATTTGTGGTAAAAAAAAGCATAAAAATACCAAATCATCTGATACTAAGCCTATTTAATTAATAAATATATTAGTTTTACGTTGCGTGAATACCCACAATGCGTGGTGGCCTGTTTGTAAACAGAAAAGACGCGGCTGCCAACATGTTCACCGTGGTCGGAAGTTGAATCCCAGGGCACACCTCTGACTTTTCGCAGTAGCGTGTGTATTGATAACAAATCACCACGCCCTATTATGGTAACATAGCGCTTTGTATGAATTTCTTTGGTATGTAAAGTGCGCCAATCCGCATTAGGCGAGCGTGGTGGACTATATGCTCTAACCACTCTTAATATCGCTCTCGGTTGTAGAGTAGGCCTGTACCCTGCAGCGGGGAGTATATGGGCTAATACAATACAGAACGGAATACCACAATAGGCGCGGTGGACTAGGTCCGCAGCTCCCGCAATCAAACTCTCAACCATAGATAGGTACCGTGCTCAGCAGTGGCGTATATAAAAAAAAACTAGCAGTCGAGCCTTGAAGTGCGTGGTGGCCTGTTGGTAAACGGACTAGACGCGACTGCCAACATGTTCATGGTGGTCGCGGGTTCGAATCCCAGGGCACACCTCTGACTTTTCGGAGTCATGTGTGTATTGATAGTCAATCACCACGCACTAAAACGGTGAAGGAAAACATCGTGAGGAAACCTGCATACCATAGCGATTTTTAAAAAAAATCTATGGTATGTAAGTCCGCCAACCCGCACTAGGCCAGCGTGGTGGACTATATGGCCTAACCACTCTCAATCGTACTGTCGATTGTAGAGGAGGCCCGTGCCCTGCAGTGGGACGTATATGGGCTGATACAGTCGAGCCTGGCTTCACCCGGGTGCAGATAGCTTGAGTCCAGTCGAAAATCTAAGAAGATTTATACAAACATTCATCCTCTATTTTATCCGCTTAGGGGTGGAGTTTATAAAAATCCTTTCTTAGCATCACATTGTCATAACATCTACATGCTAAATTTCAACCCGATCCGTCAAGTGGTTTGGGCTGTGCGTTGATACATCACTATGTCAGTCAGTCAGTCACCTTTGAGTAATACCGGTTATATCAAGAGTGCTACCGAAAACGAAGCCCGGTGGTACTTTTAGTGACTACAAACACAATGCAACTAAAATTTTCACAAAGAAACTCGACAATTATTTTTAATGATTTTTTAAATATCATCATTTTTGGAAGGTAAATCCCTTAGATTATATACTCGTCTAGATTGAGCAATGTCAACAAACGATGCGCTAAAAGTGTCCTCACTTTCGTTGATATGTGTGAGTACGGGTCGTGTAATTATTGTAATCCAACTGTCAAGGTGTGTGTGTTTAGGGATGCCTACTCCAGATTATTAACTTAACTTTTCCCCATTATTTGATATACAAAATAGGTTAAATAAAATATTTTTTCTTTATTTAAAGTAATCATACTATTAATTATATTTGTAACGCATTTTATTAAAAACAATTAAGATCTAAACCCATCTCCTAGTGTTTGTTTCCGAATAGAATTAACTCTTTGGATTTATTGCCTGGGCTGTTATCTGATTTCTGTACTTATGTAAAATATAAATCATCATAAGTAAAATGTTCGGAACACACAACTGAAGTCATGTGAGGCTACGAATGGTCTTCTTTTCGTTTCAGCTGTGTAATGTCTCTCCAGCAATTTGCTAGTACGGAATCCGTAGGAAGTCACACACACAAGAACGCATAGATTATTTGCATTATTGAATAGCCGCACTAATGCAGGAAAGCGCTCACCTCTTAATAGAATTGTAAACACATATAATGAAAGGTTTTCAGATATAGATATTTTCTGCACTAGTGCCTGGGCTTTCAGGAAGTTGCTCATGGAAAGTATTCAATTGCAATAGCATGCACTGTACAGCTTACTTAAAAGCACAATATGTTTTTTTTTTTTTCTTTTTACCTTGGTTAATAATGTGATGAATCATTTGTAATATATTTATTAGTTCATCTTCCTTTATTGTGAAAGAGGTTGAGTGTCATTTTATTTTAATTTTTTATTTTTACTTTTTTCTTTATAAACTAATCTTTGTAGGTATGTATATTGGCGCAATTTTCTGATTTCTTTATCGGATCTTAAAGGCCTGTTTATTTTTTATTTTTTATTGTGTCATTTGTTTGTTTTTATGAAATTTATTTTTGATTGTTTTCATTTCTTAACTTAATTTTTTCTATTAGAATTGATATCTTCCACCTTACTGTATTATGTATTTTGTCAAACTGTGGTTAACGATGTTGGTTTCACGCTTACTATATCTGTCTGCTTAGCACTTTTATGTTTATTTTATGTGTGATGCTGTTGGTTGACCCTAATAAATGGAAAAAAAAAATGGAAAAAAAAAGTCTAAAAATATTATTAGGACCTTGAATAAGTTCTCGCTGTTTCTTCAAAGATGACAATAGCAGTACCCCGTTTATGAAATTTTGAATGGTACATGCAAGGCAAAGAATTAATAAAATTACTATGAAGTGCATGTCATCGTGGGTTTCATTAATATCGTGTATGTAAGTTTTATTTACTCATTCAATAAATAATGCCATTCTTCTTGTTGTTATTCTGATCGAAATATTATGTAATGATATTTGTGTTTTATAGTTTCTCCCATAGTTTCAACAAATTTTCCTAGTAATAAATTGACAACACTGGCCAATGAAACTCATCTTCAAAATAATGAATTAAAAGTTCATGTTTTCTTCAAATAATAGTGGTTTAACAATAATGTTACCGATAGAAAGTGATATTGGTATTATTATACAGTTTTCCCACACAATTGCGATACAATTCGACAGCACAAACCGGCATAATTAATTATTTTTCGGGAGCACGTTATCCATATGTAGTTCAAATGACACTGACGTACGTGAGAAGCGAGTCTACCAAATTTGGTAGACTTTTTTTGAGCCGCGCGGTGAGGTGTGATGTGTCATCTAGACGAGTATATAATCTAAGGGTAAATCCATAGTTTTTGCTAAAATAATAATTTGAACTCTTTTATACTATAGAGTATTTGTAAATAATATACACTATTATTTTAGGAAAAAATGTATTACCACCAAAATACCCAAAAAAGTAACAAAAAAATGACGCATTTTTTTTGCAAAATTTTCCGTTGCATTTTGTATGTAGGCACTAAAACTGCCAACCGGCTTCGTTTTCGGTAGCAGTCTTGATATACCCTGTATACTTAGAGATGACATACCCGAGGTTAGCATAAAACGCGGTGTTGGCGTCTTGCAGCTGCATGCGCAGACCCTTCTGCGCGAGCGCCTCCGCCATGCGCTCGCGCAGGCCGGCGAGCCGCGCGCGCGTGGTGCCCGACATCACCAGGCGGAGCAGGTCGCGCTCGCGGACCACCACCACCTGCACAACATTATCAATAAGCTTCACCAACAATAGAATTTGATTATTATCGATTTCTTGGTATTATTTCGCTTACACATTAAAAATAGAACCTTTCTGACAAAAAAGTATTAAAGTAGCTTGTAACATAAGGCAAGTATTAAAATTTATAGGAGTATAGTGGGGACATGTTTTATTTATGGTAGGTTTCTCATATGTGAGAAGCCGCTTGGGTAAGTACCACCGCAATGTCTATTTCTCCTGCCAAACAGCAGTGTCAATGCACTGTTGTGTTTCGCTTAGAAGGACATTGTAGCCAGAGTAACTATTGGACATTTTTTTATTTTTTTTATTTCAATGTATGGCGAGACGTGCCGTTCGCCTGATGGTAAGCGGTACGACCGCTCATAAACAGTACCAAAATTCCACTGCGCTCGCCATCCTGAGACATAAGATGTTAAGTCTCAATATGTCCAGTAGTTACTCTGGTTACAATTTCCTTCAATCCGAAACACAACAGTGCATTTACACTGCTGTTACACGGGAGAAATAGACATCGCGGTGGTACCTACCCAGATGATCTCTCACATATGATATGAATATATACACTCATTTGCAAAAAAGCGGGCGGTTTTGATTTTAATTCTTCTTTTAAAAAATACGGTACCAAAATGATTTCAATCATTTGTACATGTTACTGGCCGGTTTTAAAAATGACGTGGTGTTTAAAACAGTACGTTCTAAATTCAAATTTTCGTTTCATGCTCGTTTTTACAGAAAACCACTTTTTATCCTACATTTTTGGTGCGAAGTTCCAAAAGATAATATCGGTTTTCATAACTTTTAGTCAATTTTTATTAATTTATTTCATATTCTTAATTTTCAAAGCTTCATTTATTGCTGTTTAGCTGTCTCAATAATGTTAGAGACAGTGGTAAAAGCTACCAAAATTATTGCGCTGCTCGAAGAGGGTTGCAGCCAATGCTTCGTGGCTCAGAGGCTAAGTGTGAGTCGCTCGACGGTTTAAAGGACCTGGCAGCGGTATCAAGACACCGGTTCCGTCAAGAGAAGGCCTGGTTCTGGAAGAAAACCATGTACCCAACCACGTGATGATCGTTTTCTTGTGAGTCGCGCATTGAGAAATCGCAAGTCTTCGTATGTGGACCTTAAGAACAACCTCGAAGAAGTAAGAAATGTGCATATTAGTCTATGGACGGTCAGGAGGAGGCTTCTCGCGGCCAATATACGCAGTCATCGCCCGGCCCGCGGCCCTAAGTTACTCCGTGAGCACAGAGTTGCCAGGCTTAGGTTTGCTCGAGCCATGGATTCAAGAAGACTTGAATAGGGTATTGTTCTCCGATGAATCCAGGATATCTCTGTTCGGTGAAGATCGACGTCGGCGAGTGCTACGAAGACGAGGAAAACGCTTTGCAGAGGCTTGTTTTGAAGAAATCACACCTTATGGTGTGGGCTCTGCTATGTTTTGGGCAGGAATAAATTCAATGGATCGTACAGAGTTAGTCTTCATTGAAAACAGCTCACTGACTGGACATCGATACATAACGGAAGTTCTAATTCCTCATGCACAACCCGCATTGGCCGCTTTAGGCGAAGACTCAATTTTTATGGACGACAACGCTCGCGCCCACCTGTCTGGCGATGTGGAAGCGTATATGCAAGAGGTCGGCATTCGTCGTTTGGATTGGCCAGCTCGATGTCCCGACCTCAATCCTATAGAGCATGTATGGGACGTTCTGAAACGACGCGTGAGATCAGTACAACCGGCTCCGCAGACCATCAGAGAGCTGAAGAATGTGATTACCGCGGAGTGGGAACGTATTCCGCAAGCAAGTATCCGGGATATCCTCGTTAGCATACCCAGACGAATTCAAGCTGTGATTTCCGCTAGAGGGGGTCACACTCGATACTAAACATTTATCTGCTTTAACTTTATTAAAGAAAAAACAAACAAAAATCTTTGTTAACTTTTACTTCACGAGCATATACACTACTAGCGAGCATACACTACTAGTGAACTTTAGCATTAAACCCATAAATTTTATCAAAATTTTATGATAATACTGACGAAAACGATTATTTGCTTATTAATTTACAAAATTGTGAAAGTAAAACTACCTATAATTATCAAACAAACCATAGTAACATTTGAAATGGTTTATTGCTTAGTGCCCGTTTTTTTTCCAAATGAGTTTATATTTATTTATTTATTAAAGACACACCAACATGTGGCACCCCCGGTGCAACAATGTCACTTTTACAAAAATGCAACTTTTCAGGAAAAACATTTGAAAATTTTACATCGTATAAAAATATGATATTTCAAGACATAGACAAGTTGAACAGCTCGTATCACATTATCAACTTTTAATATACCGTTAAAAATATTATGACCACGTAATATTCTAAAAAATATAAGATTATTTCTTTATACCTTCCAAACTCGCAATTTTTTCATGTGATATTATTGCACCGGGGATGCGATATGCATTAAAAATTAACCAAAACACGTATTAAGTATAATGCTGATGCACATGCCTATTAGAGGTGTATACAACATTCACAATTATTCACAATTATTGGAACGAAGTTCCTTATCGCGCGTTTCCAAAAGCACGTTGTGACGACACTTTAAAAACATTTTACAATCCGTGTCTTCCGTGAAACAACACTGCTTAAATGCACTGTTGTGTTTCGGATTGAAGGACATTGTAGCCAGAGCAACTACTGGACATATTGAGACTTAACATCTTATGTCTCAGGATGGCGAGCGCAGTGGAATATTGCTACTGTTCATGAGCGGTCGTATCGCTTACCATCAGGCGAACGGCTTGCTCGTCTCGCCATTCAATGCAATAAAAAAAAAAAAAAAATTTTACATTCGTTTTTTTCCAATTTTAGTTTGTTATCCTGCTGTCAATCATCAACCCTTCATTTGACTATATATGTTTGCCAATTATTACTAAAATTGAGCCTACTGATTAAGTTGATATTAATTATATTTTGTTAATAATAAAAAATATTATTATAACTTAAAAGAAATAAAATTTTATTACAATTCCTTCACTAATTATTCGAAAGGAACTTCGTTCCATCCGGATGTCCCTTTTAATTATTAAATAAGGTTCACCAACAATAGGGTAATTGACTTTTATTGATATTTGGTATTATTTTGCTTATAAACAGAAAAACTTTTAAAATACAACCTTGCTGTCAAAAAAGTATTAAAGTACCTTGTAACATAGGCAAGTATTAAGAGCGTATACACCTTGCGCGCAAAGTCAACTATAGGTATTTCTTCGTTAATTTCACGCACACATAAGCGACCAAAGCTGTGTGCGTAGAGCTGCCGCGTCGGCTCGCTATACAAACGGCTCAAACAACTTTGATCCGTGCGCTTCAAATATTCATTTGAAATGTAACTGTAATATAATATCATAAAAATATTTTATTTGCATTATAAGTAGACAAATATTACTGTGCAAGCAAAGAATAATACAAATTTAGATACTAATCATATTTCGTTATTATTACATTGTTAAGTTGCATTCAAATCAGTGTTCAATCAGCAGATACTACGGACGTTTTATTAATAATTTCGTGTTCGAACATATAAATAGTGTTAGGGGCCTTACAACCCCTTACAATTACGAAATATATTGAATTTTATATTACAATACATAACATAATTTAGCCTCGGAATTACATCCCATTATATTACCTGAAACATAATTTATACTCACTACAAAATCATTGTAGGTAATAAAAATAATTAAATATTTTACTACCAAAGTACTAAGATGTGGTAATCGCAGTCCGCGCGTGGCTATTTTCACTACGCGCGGCAATAATCGACTGCAGCCAGGCCGGAGCGACGAGCGATACGTCCTCCCTCTAGAAGGCCTTGCGGCGGTCTGATTTGATCCACGTCGGACAGCGTGTTTTATAGTGGTTTTTAAAATATTTGTAGAAAACATGAAAACTAATTTTGTTGCAATATAAAACTGGTAATTTATTGATAAGATGTTTTTCTATTATAACATGTAATTGCTATAAAAAATTATGTACGATAAGTTGGTGAAAAAAAATATGTTCTTGACGAGAGTTTCTGAATAATTTTGCATTGTTAAAATTTTATTTTTCAGGAACTAAACACAAAAAGATTATTTTCTCAGCAAAATCCCTCCATAAGGGTCTTATTAGTCTGATAATATTTTTATTTTAATCTTATATTTAGTGGTTTCGGATATCTTAAGCTTCTAAATTGCCATTTAAAGACTAAATAACGAAACTTGTGTTCAGTAATCCTTATAGTACTCACAAATTATCCATCAATCTATAATGTTTTCCACCAAAATCCCTAGATGACAACCTTTTCTAAAGTTAGTACTAATTATTTTTCCTTTAAATTGTTTATTGGTGGCTATTAACTCATTTGAAAAGTCCTGTTTTTAAGGCAAAAAGCGCGTGCAGGGTATAAACGCTCTTAATATTACGTTACTAGCTTTGTTTTGCATTTCTTTTCTGTTATTCCCACTACAAGATTTAAAAGGTTTCTAACTTTTTTCATCCTGAAAGGATTCATAAATTTCTTTGTTTGTTAGACCGTAGCTATGAATACGTTATAATAAATACAACAAAAAAAATGATGTCAAATACCTTATTGTTTACATTGATTTAAAATTAAAGTGTACATATAAAATAATCAAAAAGTAAATGCAACAATCACTTAAAGGTAAACACCATAGGTGCAAAAAATATTACAGTTACAACACCGAATAAGATAAAAAAAAAACTTAAATTTTGCAATACTACATGAAACAAAATGAACCGTGTGCCTAGAAGACACAAAAATCAAAATAGCATAACCAGATTGTAGTCCGATATGTCGCTATAATTCGCCGGGTGTGAAACTTTTACCGTCTCATAAAAATCCATTAACATTAACGTTTGATAAACATGTATGTATCAGCCCATATACGTCCCACTGCAGAGCACGGACCTCCTCTAAAATCGAGAGTACGATTGAGAGTGGTTAGGCCATATAGTCCACCACGCTGGCCTACTGCGGGTTGGCGGACTTACATACAAACATTTAGTGCATTGTAATTTGTAGCCACCTGTATTTAAAATTAGCGGCCCGGCCCGGCTCCATCCGAATTCAGATACAATTTTTGAAAATATGTTATAGCTTATGTTTATCAGGGATTATGTAGAATTATTCTAATGGTGAAAGAATTTTTCAAATCGATCCAGTAGTATCAGAGCTATTAAGTGCAAAAAACAATCAATTCTTCCCTCTTTATACTATTATAATATTGACAAGCCGAGATATAGATTGTAGGGTGTCCCGAAATCTCACAACTCAATGAAAATCGTTACCAAAGGTCTTATTTCACTTTACTATACTACTATTAAAATTATTGCGCATTTCAAAATCATAATAATGTGTTTCGACTATTAAATTTACATAGAGGAAATAGAAATATAAAAAATTCAAAAAGTTACCTCTACCAGCATATCGCTATATCTTTCTGGATCGTTCGAATTGTTGGCCCTGATGACCAATCTGAAACAATGTATTAATATTAAAATAAATTTTAATAGTATATGTTAATATAGTAAGAAACAATAAATGTTTCTATAAGCTACCAATTATCTTTCTTTTTCTGTTCTTTAAAACCATTAAAAATATATATCAAAATGATCACAACATGTTATATCTTCACATCTCATTAAAATACGGAATGAAAAAATAGCCTTTGCTTCTCTGAACTTTTAAACCACTTACCTGAAAATTCCATCGGCATAATGTATCAAATTCCTCATAATTTTAATATCTCCAGTAACATTATTAAGCAGAATGACATCGCTAATATTGTTGGAAGATTTACTTTTTATTGGTGATTCAAAACTCATGTTCACCATTTTGTAGTCTATGGCCAAGGCTTCCGGATCCTTGTCTATGGCTTTGACAGTGGCCACTATTGTGTCTATGGGCACATTAAGCCGAACCCCAACGGTTAAATTGGCACTTTCAAATTCCGGAAGATGATCATCTACGTCTAGAATCTTGATTAGGACTTGGATTTCAGATGGGTCCTGAAAAATATTTTTGTGGATATAAATATACTGGAATTCCTCTTATTGTGGGTGAAATTTATCATCATTAGGCATAGAAATCCCAATGCTGATTCTTAGGCTACCTCAAATATATTTAGAGCAGCCTGTTGGAAGTGGCCTGTTTAAACTTGAAATAATTGTATAGATAAAATTGAGAAAAACATACCAATCTGTTGTAAGCTTTGTTCAGCTTCGGTGTTGTGCCGTACTTGAAGCATTTGATTGTTATCAATTGTTTAGACACCGCCTCTCTGTTCAACCTCGCCGCTGCTATGATAAGAGCTTTGCTGTCATTCGTACGTTCCAATTTCAATAAGCCAAAATCGTTTCCATCTATAAATAAAGACGATAAATAAATGAAATACTTTTTCAAATAGTTGATGTGGAGATATCTCTTTCTTCGCCGAGTACCAAATAGGAATATAAAAAATTGAAAATATTAAGAACAACTGCATCGAGACACGTATACTCATATCTCCATTTTTTACATTTCGCCTGTCTGAAAGTTCCTTACCTGTAATCTCGTAGTCTATAGCGGCATTTTCTCCAATGTCTTCATCGATTGCTTGAAGGCTTCCAACAACTGTTCCAATAGGGACCTCTTCGTTCACGGCCATTAGAACAGGAGCATCATCCTTTTTAAAAATACACCAGAAAATTGAATAAGTAAAATATTTCCGTTATGGGTAAAAATGATGTTACAATTGTTTACAATCCCATAATTATTAAGAAACTTCAGGGATATATATATATATAGGTACGGTTACAAAGCTGAGGTCTCGGGTTCGAATCCCGGGTTGGGCAAAGTGATATTGGATTTTTCTATTCATTATCAGCCCAGAGTCAGGAATTTGTGCCCGATATGGCGCTAGGCCGCCACCTATCACATTGTGGGACGGAACATACAAGGCGAAATGTGGGTATCCTGGCAGCTCTGCCTACCCCTTCTGGGATATAGGCGTGAGTTTATGCATGTATGTATGTATATATATATATATATACCGGGTATCTCAAGACTGCTACCGAAAACGAAGCCGGGTGGTAGTTTTAGTGGCTACAAACACAATGCAATTAAAAATTTCGCCTAGAAACCGCGACAATTTTTTTTTATGATTTTTTAAATATCGTTCTTTTTGGGTGGTAAATCAATAGTTTTTGCTTAAATAATAATTTAAACTCTTTTATACCTTAGAGTATTTATAAATAAAAGGGTATATACTATTATTTTAGGAAAAAATGTATTTACCACCCAAATATGGCCATAGGAAAAAAATAACAAAAAAAAATTGTCGCTTTTTTTTGCAACTTTTTCTGTTGCATTGTGTCTGAAGTCGCTTAAACTACCACCCGGCTTCGTTTTCGGTAGCAGTCTTGATATACCCTGTATATATATCCCTGAAGTTCCTTTATGTATACACCCAATTTTTATTATTTACTTTTAAAACATATTGAATTTAAAAACAGATTATGAGACAAATATTATTCTAAGACAATATCAAACTAAATGCGTAATATAAATAATTATTATGAAGTAATTATAAAACTCACGAGATTCCTTCCAAAGTGCGGCTTATGGTCATCAACATCAGTGATCATTACTGTGACGATCTTGGTGCTTTGTTGTGGAGGCTGCCCTCTATCGGTCACTAGCAGTACTAATGTATACGATGCTTTACGTTCTCGATCTAACGTCTGACGTGTTGTTATCAGTCCTGAATGAGGGTCTGAAAATAAAACATGCTCGTGAGATTTGATATAGCTTTCAACATACAACATATTGAGTCTTAACATCTTATGTCTCAAGATGGCGGGTGTAGAATGCCAGGCATTGCTTCGTAATTCAAGGTGTTAATTGGTTTTGCTACATTGTTACATGTTCATGAGCGGTCATATCACGTAGAATCAGGCGAACGGCATGTTAGACTTTCCATTCATTGCAAAAAAAAAAACTCTTGAAAATGAAGACAAGTGTTAGACCCAATAAATTATTTTTCAAATCGTGTATTTAAATACTATTTTGTATTATTCAAAAGCTCTGTTTACGTATAAATAAATTTAACAGTTTGCAAAAAGCATTTTTAGTAATAGGCATAGTGAATTCCAGAATTCCATTTTGGAGTTAGAAGAAAATATCTTATAGGAATTAATTTATTCATCATGGAATATTCACCTATGGCAAAATATTTAGCGTCGGCATTGCTTTGTTGTATGGAATAGAAGAGTTGTCCCGAAGGCTGCGTTGGTCGTCAGGGTCACTGGCCACTACTTGAAACACCGCTGATCCTATGGTGGCATTCTGTACAAAAAGGTTACTTAAAAATTACCTTACCAACTAAAACGTCTATACCGCAATATGTTATGTTTCTTTGTATAAGTTATATTTATTTATTTAAAACTTCATTGTACACCTAAAACTAACAATACAGAAATAAACGACAAGAAAAAAAAATGTACAAAAGGCGGTCTTATCGCTCGAGGCGATCTCTTACAGACAACCAACCATGGGATGGATAAGAGGGAACGAAAGTTTTGGGGTACCATGAGGTGTACGAAAGGATAAATGGACATATATCTATAATCTATAAGTTATAAATATAAATAGTATAATAAATACACCATACAGTCACATATAGTCGCATACATAGTCCTGGCCCACATTAAGATCGAGTTTTGTGTCGTAACTATCAGGAACAACGAGAGGCTTTTCGGTCTCACAAACACCCAGACCCGAGACAAATACTTGTGCAAACAAACATTTGTCTCGGAGATCGACGGGGATCGACCCCGCGCCCTCCTGTTTCATAGATGGCGTCTAACCAACTGCGCCATGGAGGTTTACCTAAATTAAAGTGCATGGTGGCCTGTTGGTAAAACGGACTGGACGCGGCTGCCAACATGTTCACGGTGGTCACGGGTTCGAATTCCAGGGCACACCTCTGACTTTTCGGAGTCATGTGTGTATTGATAGTCAATCACCACGCACTAAAACGGTGAAGGAAAACATCGTGAGGAAACCTGCATACCGTAGCGATTTATAAAAAAATCTATGGTATGTAAGTTCGCCAACCCGCACTAGGCCAGCGTGGTGGACTATATGGCCTAACCACTCTCAATCGTACTTACGATTGTAGAGTATGCCCGTGCCCTGCAGTGGGACGTATATGGGCTGATACAGAATTGATCTTACCTCACTAACACGAAGTTCTTCGCCAGCAGCTGGTCTAATGAACCTGGGCACTCCATCATTAGCGCTAACGTCTCCTATATAAATAGATAAAGAAGCGTCTCCACTATGACCGCCACCGTCGGTAGCACCCAATAGCAAACGATACGGGTCTGTCCTACCACGTCCAGTAAGGTCCTTTCTGGTTTTTATTTCTCCTGTAGCAGGGTCAATTGCGAATAAGCCTGGAAATAAAATTTTCGTAGTTACATATCGTCCTATTTTCGCTTATCTTGAGTAGAAATAATTTAAACTACAGTTTTGTTAACAATATGGATTTTTTTTTCGGTTCACTTGGACTAATAATAAGAAAGAATATATTCATACCGTTCGTTTCCCCTTCATCCAAAAACTCGTACTTGATCTCTCCACCCAGGCCTTCGTCAGGGTCAGTGGCAGTGATATTGATCACACTGATTCCCACAGGAACATTTTCTGGTACAACCGCTGTGGGAAATATTATATTTTAAGTATTCCATTAATACCTGAGTATAAATGCGGCAGCTAATCTAATAACTCTCTGTGATAACGTGTGGGTGGGTGTTTCACCCTGAAGTATCATTCTTTTTAAATCTCATTTGTATTTTCTTAAATAACAAAGGTCTCAATTAACAATGATTAAAGCCTTGCTGTTGTCAGCTCAGACTATATTGAGGATGAGAATTGCGTAGTTTTAACCAAGGTGTTTCAACCCCACATTTTTTGTCGCGTTCCTTTTGATAATTATTATTGAAAAACACCTTCAATTATTTACTTTATACCATTCTTCCTCGCTTATCAATTATCTTTCATTTTTCAAAAGTCTGTAACTCAATAACAGTGACTAACGCTAGGTGTTAATAAACTCACCAGTATAAAAGTTTTTCTCAAACGTAGGAGCATTATCATTTACATCCAAAACATCGACGAGCACCGTCGCTGTTGTCTTCAATCTATCAGCGCTGCCTTTAGGAATATCTGCTGCTTCCACTTCCAGTCTCAGAACTGATTGACGTTCTCTGTCTAATGTTTTATTTACTGCCACCTAACAAATAGAAATAATGTTGTATAGTTTTCAGACAAGGTTACAATATACATAGTTGATTACTATTTGTGGTATACGAGTATATGTCTCTATATTTAAGTCACGTTCTCATATTTTTTTAAAAGATTATATATATAAGACATTATGCCAAAATTTATTTACAATAGGTTTATATTAGATAGGTATAGCTAAGAGGTGTAAACTTATTGTAGTTGTGAAGATTTTAAATAGCTATATTATGAGGACCGGTGATTAATTTTGTTGTGTCCTAAGGGATTATTTTACGCTTCTTTCATAATATATTGAGATTGTCTTTTGAGAAATGCATTAATTAATTCCTTTCTATAATACCAACTTATCTACATCAAATTTAAATAATGAGAAAGTTTCGTACCTGAATAGCACCAGTAACATTGTCTATGGAAAAGAGGTCGGAATTCTCTCCTCTCAGTGTGTATCTGATGTCGGCATATCCCGTATTCTTATCATCTTCAGTCAACACTGCGTCTCCATCACTCGCTTTCGCCGTCACTATTTGCTCCGGATGTTTGATAGACTCCAAAACGCTCACTTTGTAGAACTGTAATTGGATATACGAATTATTTTATTATAACTTTTTTAAATGGAGGCCAAGATTTTTAATTCCGACTATCAATTGAGAATATAGATCAATCGGACCACAAAAAAAAACGAATAAAATTTCCTCGTATTTGCTAGATTTTTCACTACTGCTTCCCTATTAAAGGTAATCAGCGTGTTGAAATATAGCCTATAACATAATACGATAGCTGGCCTTTCCAACACTAAAAGAATTTTTTTGTTGTTTACTCCTTCACCACACTTTGAATAGTAGTACTTCAAAAGAACTTACCTCTTTCTCGAAAATCGGTGGATTGTCATTAATATTTATAACTTCAATAATAATTTTAGCTTCACTGTGTTTAGTTCCATCATTACTTGTCGCTTTAACAGTAAGAGTTAAATTTGGGCTTGTCAATTCTTCGTAATCTAGATGCTTGGTCAGAACAACTTGGCCACTTAAAGGGTCTACTTGCAATAGCCCTGTTTCCGATTTTATCACTTTGTAGTTCGATATATCGTGGCCTGATATCGGATCTTCAGCAGTTAATACTAAAACGGTACTGCCTATTGGTTGTTCCTCTTTTATTTTGTGATATATCACTGGGTTAGAACTACTCCATCCAGTGTTCGTGAACTGCGGATTTTTATCAGCATAAGGCTGTATGTATATCGTATGTTCAATCACAGCAAATTGCTTCTCCTTATTTATCTCTGCGTTTATATCAACAACTTTGATTGTCAGTATCACAATACTAGTCTGGCTGTAATCCAAAGTTCCGTTCACAAAAATCTCTCCTGTATCATCATCGATGCTGAATATTTTCTTATACTCATATTGAGAATTGGGTTTCAACTGAACTCCAGCTTTAGATAAAGCTTTGATTGGTTCAATCAGACTGAATTTAAGTTTCGCATTGACGTCATTGTCGTGTGCGACCATTTTGGTGACAACATCGCCGATTTGGGTCTTCTCAGAAATGTAAGTAGTTGATTCGGTCATGTTGAATTTCGGTGGTTTGTCGTTCACGTCTTGTATGGTGACGAAGACTGTGGTTGTAGCGGTTTCTGGTATAGGCATACCGCTATCGACTGCCGCTACTATGATTTCATATCTGTCTGTGTTGATATCTCGATCCAAATTAGCGTCATTGGATACTGTTATTAGTCCTGTTCTAAGAGATAGAAAAATAATAGTTAGAGGTATGTTATAGTTGGATTTTATATTAATTCATCTAAAGGAACTTCATTTAAATGCAGAAATCCATGCGCAACATAAATTGTCAAAATTTAATGAAGTATAAAAAAACATTTTGACCTACTGTTGTCACATACTGCATACTCACTTTTCATTTATAACGAAATTATCCTTTGACCCCGATACGATGTGGTAAGTCAATAACTCATCCATGCCATCAGGGTCGTTTGCTACCACCATGGTAACATTCTGTCCAGGCTTCGCATCTTCTCGAATAGCCGCCTTATAGTTCATAGGGTTTAGGTCAAAGGTTAGATCTTCCGTAGTTTCAGGGCTGTGTTGAGATATCGTATATTTGTAGTGGTGATAGTTGCCTTTGAATGTGGGACGCTGGTTGCCTGGCACCCCTACTCGTATGAATACTCGAGTTTCATTGTGTAGTGGTGGCACACCTGTGAATGACGAAAATAATTAGACCTATGTCTTATCTCGTTAGCATGCAGTTAATAAGATATACATTTTGCATGTGTTTATTGTATAATTTTCAAAACTAAGGCTAAATATAAGTAACATTAGTTGGTGAGAACTTCTGTTAGAATTCACATGAGAACATTATTTCAATTTTGATTATCCCACTTACAAAATTAATGTTTAAAGTATTTTCAAACTTCGTAGTTTTATGTTTCTGACATTCGTTGTATCACCTAATTCATTTCTTGGTAATTTTTAAGACTATTAAAAAAATACCAAGAAATGAATTAAATAAACGAAATTTAAGAAAATAAAAAAAAAATTGAATACGATTTAGTTCTACTTGACTACACATACTTACCAAAATCAGTAGCTCTGACGACAAGTTCATATTGTCCTCTAGGTGTGTCCATACTGTCGACTTTTTCTATAATAGTTATCTCTCCAGTCTCCTCGTCTATAGCAAATATGTTGCCTCTATGTCCAATACTGTTGTCCGATTCTAATGAGTATTTCACTTTACCGTCGCCTTGAGTTGGTCCATCGACGTCAGTGGCCTAAAACGCACAAAACATTCTTTTATGATATATAATATCATTTACTTTTATATTTAATAACATAAGGGTTTGGAAATGGTCAAGTAGAAGACACTAAGCTTGCCCAAAAT
The DNA here is from genome assembly GCA_009982885.2 of Hyles vespertilio. Lineage (NCBI taxonomy): Eukaryota > Metazoa > Arthropoda > Insecta > Lepidoptera > Sphingidae > Hyles > Hyles vespertilio. The sequence goes on along the minus strand of CM042825.1, from coordinate 10,036,832 downwards.
AATTGTCCAACTTTTTAAAATTAAAGCACGTAATATTAGTAGACGTATAACTTCCAAAAGAAGTTAATAAATAAATAGTAGCACGGATAAAATAAGACACATACCAAAGAAAGTACAATACGAAAGATCTAAAAAATATTGGGGTATACATGTGTCTCGAATCAATGTGGAATAATGTCTTATATATATAAGTAAAACTTACCCTAACAACCAACTGCGACTCAAAACTAGTCACGCCATCTCTAATAGTCCTGCTGTATTCCGCAGCTTCAAACACCGGCGCATTATCATTCACATCAAGAACATCAACAAATACACTAGCCGTAGATCCCCTTCCTCCTCCGTCTTTCGCAAAGAGATTCAGACTGTAGCTCTTCTGCTTCTCATAATCCAACATTTCTTCACATACAAACCCCCTTTATTCTTATCAGTCTTGAATAAATGCGAGCCAAAACCAGTTAATGTGTATTCTATCTCACCGAATATCCCGTAGTCTTTGTCTGTTGCTTGTGCATCACCGATCTTAGTACCAATCGTTGCATTCTCTAGTACATTAAATTTGTAACTAGTTTCATCAAAAACTGGAGTATTATCGTTCATATCTAGTAACTTTATGTTAACTCTCACCGATGATAACTCTACACCATTATTAGACGTGACGATATCGAAACTAAATAATCTCGCTTCTTCATTATCAACATCGTAATCGAGTTTCGATGAATCTTTAACTTTAATACTTATTGGAGTTCTCCCTTCACCGTGAGTAGTACTGATCGCAAAAACACCTTCAGAGTTATGTATATTTCGTAAGCTTAAGTCGTATTTACTGTTTTGGCCTATGTCGTAGTCTTCTACGTATATCGATAAGCCTGGTATAGGGCTGCCGTTCTCGATGTTTTCTGGTATCGATATGTCGAATGTTTCTTTGTTGAATACCGGAACGTGATCGTCTACGTCCGTCACTATAATGGTGATCGGTGTGACTGTGTAGTCGGAGGGTACTTCGTTGTTTATTAACTCTGTGGCCTGAAAACGTACCAATATTTTAAACAAAATATGTATAAAATGAATTTGCTGATAAACCCCATTTATATGGGGAGATTGTCTCGTTTCACAAATACGATTACCGTAAGGATATATAAAAATCACTTCATGTTAATATTTGTCAGAACACGATAGTCTATGGCGGTTGTATCATGCGATTATTGTCATGCAATTTCCGCCGCGGGAAACCCTCTCCGTGTAAATCGGGCTTTTGGATAGAAGTGACTAAGAGAATAATTTTACTAAGGAAACATTTAATTTAAATTAAACGTTTCTGAATGAGGCCGTCAAAAATACATACCTTAATGAAGAAGCTATAAACTCCGCCGTTTTGCGTGACAGTATCGCTTTCTCTGTCTATTGGTATGTCAGAGGCTACCAGTGTAGCACGCCCTAAGGGTCTATCAGGTAATAACTTAAAGTACCGTTCTATGTCTCCTTCAAGGGTCAACAAAACTGGTCTTGGATTAGCTGTGTCTCCATCTTTAGCTATTATCTCTAATATGCTCGTATTCTGAAATATAAAAAATATAATATGTGAATTATAGCTTTGGAGTCGCAATATTTGTATTGATTCTCAATTATTTTTAATGATGAAGAAAAATTCACCGACGTTACTACGCACAACAAATATTTTTACAAGTATGGTATTTGTCTCCAGGATTTTTAAAAAACATATACTTGAATAATTTTAAGACAACCGTCCCACCTGATGGATAGGAAGATACTGACAAGCATGTGTCGAAGAGGCCGTTGTGCAATGTATATGGAAATATGAGTAAGCAACAGGAATGTGCAAGTAAGGCATAAAAGGGAGCATTATGCAACTATAACATAAAGCAGTCTGCAACCACGCAATAGGCCGGCGTGGTGGACTTGACCTATATTCTTAATACACTCATTCGAACTCCTGATGATAGAGAACACCTATGTTTAGCCATAAAGAAATTCAAAAGAAATATTAGTATAATAATTAATTTTTTCACATACGGGTGGTGTATTCTCCGGTACAGTGGCGGAGTAAGGGGCGTTCATAAAAGCTGGCGGTTGATCCTGAACATCCCATATAGAAGCTGCGACACTGGCTACAGCCTTCAAGGGTTTCTCTGAGGCGTCACTCGCTTCCAAACTGATGACGTAAGCAGACCTGCTCTCGAAGTCTAGAGGTTGGTTGAGGAAGATCCTCACTTGGTACTCGTTTGCTGATAGCTGAAAATTCAAGTATAGTTCGAATTTTATTCAAATAGATACACTATTGTTTTACTTAAATCTCCTCGATTTTGCGTCCGATTATTTGTGGTGAACTTAAGGCCTGAAGCTAAGTCTCTAGGCAAATAAAAATCCAGTTTTTTTTTTGTTTATTACTGATTTCAGTACATAAGTCCACATGACATCAAAATTGTGCTCGATACGGTGCCAGATTTTTTTCTTTCCATACTGTTATGAAAGAGTAATACACCCAGAATGTGATGATAAATTGAAATTGATGATTTATTGGTTAACTTACTATATCAGTGACGATTCTGAACGTAGCACACGCTTCTGCATCGCTCCCTTTCTCTTTAGAGGAACACACGACTCGTATCTTCGCATTGTCTCCCTCATCACGATCTGTTACTATTATCTTTGGGCCGACCTGAAAAATACAAAGAGTTTTCTTTTTATTGCAATTAATGGCGAGATGACAATCTTTTCACCTGATGGTTATAATTATAGCTATACGACTGCTTATTAATAGTAGCAAAACCAAACAACACCTTGAATTACAAAGCTTAATTCCATTGCGCTCAACATCCTGAGGCATAAGACGTTGAGTCTCAATATATACATACATTAGTACAATCTCTAGCTACAATGTATTTCAAATCGAAACACAAAAGAACATGTACACTGCTGTTTGGCGGGAGAAATAGACATTCCCAATATCACATATGACAGACCTACCACCAGTAAAGTAAGTGCTTGCTTGTAATTGGTTGTAGAACTAACGCAATATTTTATAAGATTAGAAAATGTAACATCACTTAATGTAAGCGAGGTTGAATATATCAAAATAAATAAAGTAATACACAGAAATAAACACATGAAATCGTATTTTGATTCAAATCGTATTTTAAAATAGATTGTTGTCTCAAAAAAACGATTACACGTAGCAAACCCGTTGTCCTACAAGGGTCTAATCTCTAGGAATGCGTACTTACTTCAATTTCAGTGCCGACAGGTGTGGCTTCGCTAATGTTCACGATATAAGGCCGGTTGTGGAAAACTGGCGGATTATCGTTCACATCTCTGACTGGAATCACTCGGCGCAACGATACAGTGTTTGGCTCTGTATTTGCTATGCCTTCGTCTGAAAAACGACAGTTAGTAAATAAATAATTTATTAATCTTATAAATAAATTCAAATAAAAAAACATATTGGTAACCTTCGGCTCTACTATATTCATTCGAAACGAAGTTCAAAACTTCGGACGATCGAAGTTTTTTATACGATACGAATGTATCTACTCCGTAAAAGTTCGAATTTTTATAACGTACATCGTAACTATAAGTCTATGGTTACGACCATAAGTATACCGGGTATCTCAAGACTGCTACCGAAAACGAAGCCGGGTGGTAGTTTTAGTGACTACAAACACAATGCAACAAAAAATTTCGCAAAGGAACGCGACAATGATTTTTTATGATTTTTTAAATATCGTCTTTTTTGGGTGGTAAATCCATAGTTTTTGATAGAATAATAATTTAAACACGTTTATACACTTAGATTATTTATAAATAAAAGGGTATTCACTATTATTTTAGGAAAAAATGTATTTACCACCCAAATATGGTCATAGGAAAAAAATAACAAAAAAAAATTTGTCGCTTTTTTTTTGCAACTTTTTCTGTTGCATTGTGTCTGAAGTCGCTTTAACTACCACCCGGCTTCGTTTTCGGTAGCAGTCTTGAGATACCCTGTATATAGGTACATTCGTATCGTATATAAACTTCGATCATCCGAAATTTCGAACTTCGTTTCGAATGAATATAGGGCCCCTTACATTAATTTTCATTAGTATAAAAGAAATACAATGCTAAGCTGCATTGATGAATAGTAAATGAACGAATAAAATGACATCCTTGACATGGAATTGAGATGCTGGAATTGGATGAGAGGTGCGTGTTCAACAAAATGCTTATTATCATTTAGCAAAAGATTACTAATAGGATTCTGCGTGTTTTAATATTGCACATTATGCCTATGTTTCTGCAACGCTTTTTACTTTATTTCTGATGAAATGTACCTTTTTACATCTAAATTAAATTTATAGAAATGATGTCATATTTAACTAGATTTAGAGTCCTTACCTGTGATACTTATGATGACCTCTAAGGATTCCTGCTCCTCACGATCTAAGGTCTTGGCAAGAGTCACAACACCAGTAAGCGAATCCACGGAAAAGTACTGGCCAGATATTGAATAGCGTAGCTGGCCGTTTTCTGGATCAATACCTGAAATTGTATATTTTTTGCTGAAGTTCTGGAGTTGTAACACAAAGGCTAGAATATTTATTGGCAGCATAATGTTACATTGGCTTAAAACTGTGAGTCCACGACATCGTGGATTCTACTTTCAGATCAAAAAAATATCGGAGTCGTCTAAGGCCTCGAATTTTTGGCTGGTATATGTAGATAGGAAGATACAAAACCCTTGACATAGGTTTATTCAGCAGTGAAATTATTATATCTGCAATTGACGATGATGATGATAATGGTGGGAGAGGCAGGCTCAATCTTACATCTTAGGACAGAACAAAGCTTTTGCGAACTAAGGAGTGGGTGATACTTATGGCTCCTCTACCTACCCCATCAGGCATACAGGTGTACTTATTAAATTTTCCGGAGCGTATGTATTTTAATTCAAAATACCTTTCAAATGATATACAGGTGTCCCAACGGGTGTGTTTTCTAGTAAACTGAATTGTGACATGTCTCCCACTTGTGGCACGAAGTGGGGCGCCCTGTTTATTACTTGTCCATAACTTCCACATACTTGGAGCAACGTTACTAGGAGTAGGATTATCAGGGGGTTTGCATCGTCCAGCACGGTCGCCACTTTTCTACGGACCAGAACTATTTCTGCCATCTGAAACAAATTAAATAATATTGATTATGTTTAATTGTTTTCGCCGCTTCTTAATAAAATGTCGAAAATAACTAGACTTTATTGGGCTGGAGACAGCTCAGGTAGTTGAGGACCACACTGACAAAAATAATTTTCAATCCATAGCATAGACCACTAAGTTTTTAAATGTCATAAGTGTATATTTAGTCCATAATAAATCGCTTGTTTTAAAGGCCGATGATAACATCGTAACGATGAATAAATTCCTAAAAGTTTTGCGCAAGAATTTCGAAGGTATGTGAAGTTTTAAAACGAAGTAAAATTATAGATAAAATCTGACTTATCAGTCATTCGAGATGACCACTCGTGCCTGCAGGTAAAGATGAAACACTGGTTGTAATAGGCGTGATTGATCCTTAATCTAATAAGGCAAAATAATTATTATGCTTCCTTACTCATACAAAACAATATGCAATTATTCTATAGATAACGTAGTATGTAATTAGATATTTCGTAATGCAACGTGCGTATTGTCTCAATAAAGCCAAGATCAGATTTCTGGTACACCTTCTTTTTACATTATAGCGTTTCAATGCGTTATTTAAATTATTATCAACGCACATCTTTGAATGTAATAATAAGAATGTAATAATTATTTGAAAGTAATAGCTCTGTGACAATCGATCTGAATTACGTTTAATGGATAATGTTTACAAGTATTTTCGTATTGTTATGAGTAAATTAAATTTACACAATAAAACTAACGTATAATGTGTGGTTGGCAAAACTTTAATCCATATATGTCGCGCACTTCTAATGGATTCGCGATTTATTCATCAGGCTTTTGGATATCCAATCGACATTCCGTGATAGCTAACTTAGTTTTAAATTCACCTTAGCATCTTAACAATTTTACTAAAATAAGTAATCGAATAAATTATTTGGAATACGGTGTCCAGTTAAAGACGAGGCATGTCAATAAATAAATAAATAAATAAATAACACCCAGCAGTCACATACATAGTCCTGACCCCACATTAAGATCGAGTCTTGTGTCGTGGGTATCAGGAACTACGAGAGACTTTTCGGTCTCACAAACACCCAGACCCGGAAGAAATATTTGTGGGCCGCACAAACATTTCTCTCGGTGCGGGGATCGAACCCGCGGCCTCTCGTTTCACAGGCAGCGTCTAACCGCCTGCGCCACGGAGGCTGAAACATGTCAATGCATAAAAAGCAGTACTTCAAAGTTCAAACCACTGGCCTGTCACATTTCTCGTTTTACTAATTGTGTTTACGTTGCGAAACACTAAGACCGTACAAACTCGATCGGAAACTACTGGCGCTGTCGCAAGCTAGTAGTACGTATTCTTTAGTAATTTGTACGACACACGATTTGATGAGTGTCGTAGGCACATGTGGTGGTCACTTTCATTTAGATTAATTAAAACTGATTTTTGAGTCAGATGTGTGGAGGTTAACAGGTTAACAACGGTCCTGATGAATAATCTAGTCGTAGGGTTTGGATGTCTTGTAGCAAATAGCAGTTACATACATAGTCCTGACCCCACACTAAGATTGAGGCTTGTGTCGTGGGTATCTGGAACTACGAGTAACTTTTCGATCTCATCATCCGGACCCGAAAATCGAGAGCCCGATTTGAGTGGTTAGGTAGGCCATATAGTCCACCACGCAGGCCTAGTGTGGGTCGGCGGGCGGACTTTACATACCAAATAAATTCCTACAAATAATTATGGTATGCAGGTCTCCTCACGATGTTTTCCTTCACCAGTATATTGCGTGGTGATTGACTATCAAACACACCTAACTCCGAAAATATACAAGTTTACAGATACACAGCCCTGGGATTCAAATCCGCGACCACCGTGAATATGTTGGTAGCCGCGTCTGTCCGCTTACCAACATGCCACCACGCATTTCAAAATGCAAAGAAATAGTTATAAAAAAAAAGTATGTCAAATTTTTACGCAGTTACGTTTTTATCGAACTTCTTGTTCAACTAAAGATAGATATTTTATAAATAAATTCACTATAAGATCTACATCTAAACCTACCCAGAAAAGTTGCTTAACTTTAAGCCAGTGTGGTAACTCGTGTCTGATGCTCACCAATCCATTACGTCATTGTACTGAGCGAATTGTTTTGTAATGTCGTGCGCCCAACACGGCGTGACGTTTTTGACAGCTGTGCCAAACGTCATAGTGACATCTGTGTTAAATCGTCATAATGACAGCTGTGGCTAATATAATACGAAGGTGGCTTTTACATGCGGGTCAGGTGTATATATAACTTGCAGGTGCGTATCGTGGATAGAGATTTATTTTAGGTCAATAACATTAATTACATGTGGACTTTAGAACGAATGTTTTTTTTAAGTTAGCATTTTATTTATTAACTTATGTATGCTTTATGTACCTATGTATGCTTGCGTTGTTTGTTTATCATATATTCGCTCATACGCAATATGAATCTAAGTCCGCGACAGTTAAATTCCAAGAAATGATATGATTCGCAATTTTTACATTAGAGACAAATTCTAATATCAAATTACGGTACACCCGAGCAACATTACCGTTCAATAAGCCTACATTTAAGTCACGATTTTAAGAATTATAGTACAGTCAGCAACATAAGTCGCTAAACACTTCACATTTTTTGGTAACCTTTTTATGAATTAAAATTTCTAATTACTAGTCTGTAGTCGGAAAGTATAATCAAGTAATGTCTTCTTTGTCGATAAGTGCTATACGATATTGGAAATTATTATTATTTTGGATGATAAGACCATTCGAAATTTCATAAATGTGTAGCGACTTATGTTGCTGACTGTACATCAATAAGAAACATTAACAGAAATTAAATAATTGCGACAACTCAGAAACAAAAGATGTCCGGTTTGATGCTCGCACCGATTTGAAACAGTAACAAACTATAATATTATATTGCCAAGCCCAATCGCATTAACGTTGCCCATAACTTTGAAAATGTCAAATCAAATACATGAGCAATGTTAAATACATCGCACAAGTATAGCGATGACATTTTCAAAGCCAAATTTATGGGCAAAGATAGTTTGAGATTTTTTTATATAGGTTTTCTTTTACTCTTTATCAATTTAGAGGCTTTTAATCGACACGATCATGCCAGCCTCATCATACCTTATGAATATTTAGTCCCTAATCAGAATTATAATCATTAGCTCTTCTTCAGGTAAATACAAATTAACTATCCCATAATCTCAAAGGGTTGTATACATACAAGCCATGTATATCTACTATAATTATAGTTTGTTCCTATTTGTTATACACGTATCAGTTCCAACCGCAATTACACCATATTTCATAGTTCAAACTACGGTATTTTGTAACTTTATACATCAATTCAAGCCTTCCCCTTCCCAGAAGAGATAGGCAGAGGTGCCACCAGGACACCCACATTTCACCTTGTATGTTCCGTCCCACGATGTGATAGAGGGCGAGCCTATAGTATCACATTTGATCCCCTGTTGTAATCCTAGTTCCAGATGTTAAAAGAATTAGCCACTTGGATCAGCAATAAATAGTCATCTCATCCAACAATTCCTTCATAGTTTATGTCGTTTATTACATGTTCGATTTTAAAAAGTTATATTTATTGCCAAAATGGTATATGCCATATTATTAAAGTTACTCAATTTGTTATTTGCATCGATTATGGCATTCTGTGCTTTAATACATTACGCTATCTCGAAGCAGCTTAGACGTCGCAGACAAACAATTCGGTAAAACAGCAATATTATGACAATACCTTTTAATTACCTAATGACATAAACAATATTGCATGCAGCTTCGTAACAAATGGACATTGATTAGCGTTCTCTACCGTGGGTGAAATTATAGTTAATTAAAACGTCGATGTTCACGTGCACGCACTAAACATATTAGAGAAATAATAGACAAGCACGAGAAGCAAACACCCACTCCTCAGTTATACAAGTTGCTCATAACCCTCTTTATGGATTGATTCTGATATGCATCGGCTTTACAGTGCTGATAAGTGGTATTGCCAAAGACAATCGGTGAAGATTGTCGGTTATCCTTAGGCGGCTTCCCTAAGCAGGTAATCTATATGTTTCTTCCTTGAAATAATTCTTAGCGTTGTTGGCTAGACGCCGCGTTGGCTCGCATTTGTCGTTGACGCCCATATAAATGTCAGTCCTGTTGAACGCCTGCGGAAAGATCAAAATGTATCGAAATGGCATCTAGCAGTTACGTGACTTCTGGTTACCAAATATTATTTCTATATATATTTTGACACTCTGCAGACATTCACGTCAACAGAAAAGTGACATTTGTCTAGGCCCCCTGGTGTTTGTTAGGGACCCGGTTCGGCCGCATTATCTACAGTGTGCCGAGCTGGAAGGCCAGCGACACTTACATACCCTTTTCGGCATCCGGGGTACCAAAAGAGGAGCTTTCCTCTCGTAAACAAAAATAGGAAACGATTATGTAACATAATTATTCAAATTATTATTAACCTACAACTGCAATGTATACATACTTATTGCGATTTTAATTATGCTTATTATTGCAGTCTAAAATGCTCAAGCATTGCATTATCATAAAGATTGTATTTTTCTGGTCCGACTATACGAGTATATTCAATATATGGATTGCATGTCAAAATATAGTTTCCTCAAATACTGAGGCCAAATACAACTATCTAATACCTTAGAAATTATGATATAATGACTACATAAACTTTTCAAGTCGAAAGTCGAGGCGAATAATATATTCAATACAAGTATTTAATGTTCAAGTTTCCATAGTCTAAAGTATCAAAATTATCACGTCACGATATTACGACAGTGTCGTAGTATTTCGATATGAGTGTGCTGAGCAAGCGTTGTTTGAGGTCACGCTTCCTAATCGTGACTTACGCTGCATTTACAGCAATCTTATGATGATAAAATTAAAATACTTATTGCGGAAAACAGCTGATTTTGATGAGGTTTATATTTATTGACTTGTTTATTGAGGCTAAACAATACATGTTTTGGGTTCAATTTCTGGAGCGATTATTGTGTGTTTTAACCGATTTAAAAACAGAAGGAGAATGTTTTCAATTCAAATGGCTTTTAAAACCCTTAATGTTGATGTGTGTAGAATTGGAGTAAAGAGCGAAGCTTGCATTCTTATTGGTAATAATAGATCGTAATTTTTACTACGGCGACGTAATTTTGAAAGGCGAAAATATATATAATTTTTAACTGTCGACCGATATTCTGACTGAACGGGCACAACAATAGTGAAATTGCCAAGTGAGTACAAAAGAAAAATAAATAAAACGAATCGATAGAATTGAAATGTCTCGAACACAAACTTGTACTAAAAATCAATATTCAACAGGCAATCCGCTAAGGAACTTGTTCGGCTGTACCAAATTCCGGCATTTCATTGACACACTCACTTCAAGGTTAGCGAACTACTACGCTCGGTTTTATAACAAATCACAAATGCATAGACAAAATAGTTGTGGTCAAGTCCAACTTGATACATAGGCATCTTAATGTTACTGATGATGTCAAAAATATAATCACGCTTTAATGTCTGTGCGGGGTAAGCAGAATTGGCACCAATGCATTCTACAGTTTGCTGAGCTAATTTTTATTTCGCGACTTATCTAGATCTAAAGACCTGGGATTCGAATCCTTAACCTCTAACAGTTAACAACCCATACGTTGTGTTTCTTGAGTGTAGACTGATGAGGCGACTGTTGACGAAAATTATAATACCAATTTACATAAAAATCTTGGACATTAAGGGAGTCTATTTTTTCACAAGCTACGATTGTTTAGATATTAATTCATTATTTAAGCAAGTGCCAACTCAAATAGTTTGGTTTCATTACAAAGTATAAATTGTTCAACACAGTTACATATCGTAACAACTTTCATCTGTGTATTGATCGGAATTCAGAAATACATAATAGAAAGTGTACGCATGCGAAATACAAATGGCAATAATAAGAATAACTCTTTTGTAATAGATATTTTATTAATCGATTTTTAAGAATATTTGTTAAATAACTTGGGAAATTTCTCATGTTCAAACTGATGTCTCAGTACATTTCTGCCTTGACAGTTAATTAATTATCGTTCAAAGCTAAACAATATTTCTCTGATAAAAATAGTAAATATAGTAAGTAAATCTGCAGGTTATATACAGGGTATATCAAGACTGCTACCGAAAACGAAGCCGGGTGGTAGTTTAAGCGACTTCAGACACAATGCAACAGAAAAAGTTGCAAAAAAAAGCGACAATTTTTTTTTGTTATTTTTTTCCTATGACCATATTTGGGTGGTAAATACATTTTTTCCTAAAATAATAGTATATACCCTTTTATTTATAAATACTCTAAGGTATAAAAGAGTTTAAATTATTATTTTAGCAAAAACTATGGATTTACCACCCAAAAATGACGATATTTAAAAAATCATAAAAAAAATTGTCGCGTTTCTAGGCGAAATTTTTAATTGCATTGTGTTTGTAGCCACTAAAACTACCACCCGGCTTCGTTTTCGGTAGCAGTCTTGAGATACCCGGTATATATATTCTTCATAAAATTTGAACTGACTGTTACTAGAACAGCGCGTACTCCCGTGTGAACTCTACCCGTTTTAGAGACTATTATTCTAACAGTAGAATAGTTGTTAAAAGTATTATTATTAATGCAAAACAGTTATTTCCGTAACAAGTACCGCTATTCATACAAATTTATTTGTTAAGGGAATATCTTTACACCTGCTTCTAACTACCTTAACCGGCGTGAATACAAAAATAAATTAATAAACATTACGAAATTCAAAGTCACCAACAATCATTTTGAAATTAGAATTGTATTTAAAAACTGGACCAATTAGTTGCGATCAGTACAGACTGATAAATGACATGAGTAACAATATTCTAGGTTAAGTGTTATTTGGCAACGAACAAAACAACAATGGACGCAGTTGATAATCTCATTCATACATCATGCCCACAGTAACCTCCAAGTCAGTGAACTGTAGACAATGGACCATGGGAAACGGTGATAATTGGTACCCGTAACTGGCTTTTGAATTCTTAGAGTTGCCAGCTTGAGTGCCGTTTATCATTTTTATGTTCGTTTTTGTCTTGCACAGTCATGTGTTACTGGTCTGATATACTTCCTAATGCGTCATTTTAAAAGAACTTATGTTGCGCCGGGAACGTTGTGATGGTATTTAAAGGCCAATTGTATTTACGATTTATGTTTACCATTTTTTGTGGTGAAATATACAATTACATACAAATTTCTTACTGCTCTAGGCTAATTATATGTGTAACAGGAGGACGGCTTAGTTTGATTTAAAAATTAAAACATTCATGTATTTTTATAGTACCAAAAAGCTTCTAGTTAATGCTTACTTATTTTGTACTCCATGGGCCACTAAAACCATACAACCAACAACAAAAAATATACAGGGTATATCAAGACTGCTACCGAAAACGAAGCCGGGTGGTAGTTTAAGCGACTTCAGACACAATGCAACAGAAAAAGTTGCAAAAATAAGCGAGAATTTTTTTTTGTTATTTTTTTCCTATGGCCATATTTGGGTGGTAAATACATTTTTTCCTAAAATAATAGTATATACCCTTTTATTTATAAATACTCTAAGGTATAAAAGAGTTTAAATTATTATTTTAGCAAAAACTATGGATTTACCACCCAAAAATGACGATATTTAAAAAATCATAAAAAAAAATTGTCGCGTTTCTAGGCGAAATTTTTAATTGCATTGTGTTTGTAGCCACTAAAACTACCACCCGGCTTCGTTTTCGGTAGCAGTCTTGAGATACCCGGTATATTTATATATAATGCATCATATTTGTGATCAAACGAAAAATCTTTTTTGTCTGTATCACGGTGATCAAAAAACACTAGTTAGCGGCATAGACCAGACCATAGATAATACACTATATGGATAAGACTAGACTATCATACCGAACAGCGCAGCACCATCTCATCGTAATCTTTAAAAGAGCCACACCACACTAAACAGAGAGTCAAACAATTAAGCACTTATACAGAGAAGAGATAGAATTCCTTTACTTCCTACAATAATTACGCAGCATAGCTGAATCCAACACGCGCGAGATGGCAAGTAGAGCGACGTCCTACGGCTGTTATTCGAGACGAAGGGTCTTATGTCATGCATAACGGCTCCGTTTGGGAACGGCTTGACCAACACCGGCCTAGTTTCGCATTGTCGAAATGAACAAACAATGCAATAGCATGAATGGGTTTTGTGGTGTAGTTTATTGGAATGGATTGAGCGATAGTTTAGGAATCGGAATGGATGGTTGTGCCAACTCGCAAGTTAAGGATACACATGAGCTTTAAAATTTATAAAGATTATCATCGTAAATTACAGCTTCTTATACCGATGATTATAAATATATATCTTGTACCGTATTTTTTTATTTCAAATATATTTAGAGATCTCATATTCTCAACGTAGTACGTTTTCGGCCAAAAAGATAGAACCATTACACTATTACAATCGTAGAGTCATATCAAGATGAGAATTTTCTTGGTTTACAAATTATATCAGTTTATTTAAATCCTCATCATCATTATCATCATATATCAGCCACAGGAAGTCCACTGCTGAACATAAGCTTCCCCCAAGGATCTCCACAATGACCTGTTGGAAGCGGCCTGCATCCAGCGATTTCCTGCAACCTTAGCCAGATCGTCCGTCCATCTTGTAGGCGGGCGTCCGACATTTCGCTTGCCTGTACGTGGTCTCCACTCAAGAACCTTTCGGCCCCAACGGCCATCGGTTCTACGAGCTATGTGCCCGGCCCACTGCCACTTCAACTTGCCAATCCTATGGGCTATGTCGGTAACCTTGGTTCTCCTACGGATCTCCTCATTTCTGATTCGATCTCGTAGGGCACTCCGTGGACCCCTGGGGGTCCGCGGACCGTTCTCACTGGGTCCGCAGACAACATAAAAATTAAGACAACAAAAAAAACTTTAATAAAAAAAATGATTTATGAACAAATCGCTCTTCTCAAGGTAATTTTGATCATTTTCCTACTCTCTCGTCATTTTTGCTATCAACTGGCGGGGCTATGTTGCAAAAGGAGACTCAGGAAGTAATCGTTGAGCACTTGCGAGCTTTGAAGTCTTCATTTCGAGATTATTTTCCACATTCAGACCGCGGTGACAATTGGTTTATGGACCCATTCCGTGTCAATGTTATAGACGTCATAGGCCTTACAACGGTTCAGGAAAATCAATTAATTGAAATAAGTTACGATTCGACACTAAAGAGAACATTCAAAGAATATGCTTTAACAAATTTTTGGCAAAATTTTAAATATTATTAAGCAGAAGCAGTTGTCGCCTTTCCCCACAACAAATTTAAGCGAAAAGGGTTTTTAAAATACAGAAATAGACTACAACTAGAAGCAAATTTAAGGCTCCAACTGAGCAACAATGACCCAAATATTACAACTTTGGCCGCAAAACGGCAACATCAACCATCGCATTTTTACAATAATTTACATACATACATAAACTCACGCCTTTTTCCTAGAAGGGGTAGGCAGAGGTGCCAGGACACCCACATTTCACCTTGTATGTTCTGTCCCACGATGTGATAGGTGGCGACCCTAGCACCATATCGGGCATAACACTCTGGGCTGATAATGAATAGAAAAATCCAATATCACTTTGCCCAACCCGGGATTTTAACCCGAGACCTCAGCTTTGTAACCGTACCCTAGTACAACTACGCCACCGAGGCAGTCAAAGAAAATAAAAAAATGTAAAATAATTTATGTAAGTAATACCTATATCCATGGATTTTTTTTAGCAAATAAAAGATTTTTTTCGTATAAATAATAGGGGTCCGCTAATCATAATAAAGTGGCGCTAGGGGTCCGCACTAGAAAAAGGTTGGGAAACCCTGTCGTAGGGAAACACCGAGCATAGCCCGCTCCATGGCTCGTTGAGTGACTTTGAGCCTTTTAATGAGGCCCACAGTGAGAGGCCACGTCTCGGTGCTGTATGTCATCACTGGTAACACACAACTATCGAAAACTTTCGATTTTAGGCACTGAGGTATTTTGGACGAGAAGACGTCGCGAATTTTCCCGAATGCTGCCCAACCGAGTTGGATTCGACGATTGACCTCTCTCTCGAAGTTGGACCTGCCTAACCGGACCACTTGTCCTAAATAGACATATTCGTCTACAACTTCGAGAGTCGAGCCCCCAACTCCAATGGGGGTGGGCACAACATGGATATTCGACATGATCTTCGTTTTATCCATGTTCATTTTAAGACCCGCCTGTTGGGAGACTCGATTAAGGTCTTCGAGCATAGTGCTAAGGTCTTTCAGCGATTCTGCCAAGACTACAATATCGTCGGCAAAGCGAAGGTGAGTAATTCGGCATCAACATCAACTCGCCGTTGATGTTGATGCCGAATCCTTTCCACTGCAAGAGCTTGAAGGCGTTTTCCAGCGCGGCAGTGAACAGTTTCGGAGATATGACATCTCCCTGTCTCACGCCTCTCTGTAGTGGAATAGTCTTCGTGCTCTGATCTTGTACTCGGACCGACATGGTGGCGTACGTTGTTGTATACAGGGTATATCAAGACTGCTACCGAAAACGAAGCCGGGTGGTAGTTTAAGTGACTTCAGACACAATGCAACAGAAAAGTTGCAAAAAAAAGCGACCATATTGGGTGGTAAATACATTTTTTTTCCTAAAATAATAGTGTATACCCTTTTTTTTATTAATACTCTAAGGTATAAAAGAGTTTGAATTATTATTTTAGCAAAAACTATGGATTTACCACCCAAAAATGACGATATTTAAAAAATCATAAAAAATGATTGTCGCGTTTCTTTGCGAAATTTTTAGTTGCATTGTGTTGGTAATCACTAAAACTACCACAGGGCTTCGTTTTCGGTAGCAGTCTTGAGATACTCGGTATACATCTCAACACTTAGATGTACCGATAGTCTATGTGGCAATGCTAAAGAGACTGTAGCACAGCCCAGGTCTCGATCGAAGCAAAGGCTATTTAAATCCTAATATAAGAAAATCCTCCTTCCACATTATGTACAGGGAAAATCTTTACGTAATCTACTTCACATTTAACGATTCTTGAACCACTGTAATTATATTCGATTGAGAACTATATACAACTTTATACACCGTAACAGTACTCTGGTCTAGCTCCATGTATGCTGTTGAAAACATTACACCGGTACCAAAACAACTTACACGAATACAAACAAAAGTCCTATGATAATTGCAGTAGTCTAACTAGGCCAAACAGACCAATGACCAGGAAACCAGACCGTAGTACTAAGTAGTTTTATGTGACGTGAATCCGAACCTTGGTGCATCAAAATACGTGCATACGCTACGATTAAAGAATATTAATGTAAAAGGGCATTCCGTATTGCACAGCGCATGATAAAATCTAAGAAAGTTGAAGGGACTCTTATTTGAAACTATTTGGTTGCTTAGTTAAGAGGAGGTGTTATTGCCGAGATAGATAGGACTCGGTATTGATCTCATTTTTTTACGATGTCGTCATAATATGTAGAACTGTATTTTTAATGAAGATATCACGTTGATAAGACGATGTTAGCACATTCATTGTGTTTAAACATGTAGTTGAACTTACTTTATTTTTCAAAGACTAATAATGACTTCTGTTTTAGTCCATTGAAATGTTACAATTTAAGGACCGAAGATTGCATCTCTTAGAGAACACAATTTTATTTTTGGGACATGTTTGGGGGGTCAATAGAAGCTTAACCTTAAGTTTGTGGGGTCGCCACCCTTGTCCCCCGGCCGCCATCTTGGAAAAAGGGGTGAAAAACACTTCTTTCGCGATAACTCGGAAACTATGCGTCTTACAAAAAATTGATTGATCTTAGGTATAATATAGAATTGGCGACCGAAATCAATAAAAATCTTGATTTACCAATCTAAGGACTATTACTGCTGACAACTGATGCTGAGCTTGCTATGTGGTCTCTAATCGAGATTCGTTTCGTCACCATCGTCCATCAGATCTTTGCGTTGTCTATGCTGCCCATAGCTTCCAATTAACGGATCTCCTAAGTTCTGATTCTATCTCGCATTTTTATATTTCATTTTCCTTCAACGTTATAGTGCGTGATGATTGACATTAAGATCGAAGGTAATGAGTTGTTTCATTTTTGATTTTGGCTCATTTGTACTGGTTATGGTACTGTAACTTACTAATCTCTCAAATACTACTAAATACTACTACACCAATTTATAAAATTCATGACCTCGTATTTTATGTCATATGGATGAAGGAATGAGGCAGCATCGGTGCTAGAATATGTTACTTTTGATGGTTCTAGTAATATCGTGTTTCGACGATCACGGTTTTACGTCTAATATTTTTTTAATGTAGATAAATATGCAGTAATTCACATAAGAACAATAGCCGTCCTCGTTCGAAAAATAGCTCATTACTATTGTACTGAGTTCCTTTTGAATTTATTGTTCATCCTGGTAAATGATCATAGTGATGAGTGACTCATTCAGACTTTTTTTATCCTCATTCATTGAATGGGGAGAAAATACCACATCCGCGCAAGGATTCTCTCGTGGTACTTTTTGAAGATGCCGATAATCCGTGGCGCTTATTTCGTGTCTTAAATTGGTCACAATCAATCATACGAGGCTATTCGAGGACAAAATCCGAACAAAATAATAATAACTTGTTAACCTTACATTCAATAACACGTTTGTCTACATTATAAAACTCGTTCTAATCTAAATATGCGGTTTTCTTAGCGTTCCCACAAACTATTTCAAATTAAGATTAAGAAATTAATACTCATTTAATTATCAAGATTATATATTTTCGTTAATACTGAGTTGCTTGAAGTGATAAATTTAGAGATTCATCATTGATATTTTACAATAATATTTGAACGTTATTTTGTGTGATATTAATACATTAATTACCAATTGTTATTCATTTTTTGTGAGGTCTATTAGAATATAAGAAAATCGAACTTTTTTCGAAGTATAACACTACTTATTATATTATAAAATACTTAAATGGTAATAATAAATAAATAAACTAATATATTAACACGTGACTGAAGTAAAAGGGGTTAGTCTGTGAGTAAAAGCGTGAATGTCCCCAAGAAATATGAGTCCAAAAAATTGCACTATAGTGACCTTGGTGACTAACTACCGGACACGATCGAAGAAAGCTTATCTCAAACATATCTACCTATAAACGGCACATTACCTTATTTTCCTTTTACGTCACAATTCAATAATACACCACACTACTAGCCACACGGACACATATTTTATTGTATTTACAGTTATTAACACAAAAACACAGTCACCATTCGCCACAAAGTTTAGTTTGATATTAAAGTACTGTCAAAAACTTGCACTGCAAGTCCCGTGTACCGGATTTGTGCCATACACCCGTCCTTTACCGCAAACATAACTCGCACATATATTAGAAAGAGATAGGTGTGTTAACTAAGCGCCGCCTTCACACCTCTGCAGATAGAACCTTTTTGCGCGGGTAAAAGTAACGGGTTTTTTTTTCTCAAGATGCGTGAGATGAGATGGCATGTGTAAGGTCATTCGCGGTAGAAAGAGATAGCAAAGTAAGGTCACGTTTGCGAAGTATGTATGCAAAGTATAGCATAGTTGAAAGCAAAAAAATGGATTTTCTTTATTATTAACTGTAATATAAACATAAACACTTATTTTTATGAATAAAACGATTTATTTTACTGCTCGAAGTATTTAAGTATTGCATATTAATATATTTTAGTAACCTAATATATTTCAATTGTAATATTCTATAATATGAACGTAAATACTTTACTTATTATTATAATTTATTACTTTCAAACGTCTTAGGGCGGTCTGATTATGTTGACAAACTTTTGTAAGATTTTATTACTATAATATTATTCTCCGTACCCATATTTATTTATGGTAATAATATAATTGTTTTCCTTTAAAGTATGCAGTGACGGCCACGTGGGAATGATTTGTATATTATATTATTTTTTATTGCTAGGTAATAGGTAGGTCCTTCCTACTAACGCTCCCTTGCATTATGATGAAGTTTTTACCAGGAAAAATATTTTTGGAAGTCATGTGTATTGATTACATATTTAGTAATATAAATACCTAATACGTTTAATGCTAAATAATTTTGGGCGAAATTCATTTATTATCTAATTAATAATATTTTACATAAATAAATAGATATCTTTATCATTAGTCTCTCACAATTATTTAGTAGAAGTTACTTTACTAGTCACGAATCGAAAATGGTCTCTACCACAACTCTACCATGTCTATTGTCTAGTATTTCACAATATACATTTAGTATGACTGTCTCCGTGACGCAGTTGGTTAGACACTGGCTGTGAATCGTGAGGCCGCAGCTTCAATTCCCACACGAGAGAAATGTTTTTGTAGCCCACAAATATTTCTTTCGGGTCTCTCGTAGTTCCTTATACCCACACAAGACTCGATCTTACTGTGGGGTTAGGACTATATATTATTTATTTATCATGCTTTAGTTCGTTAAAACAGCAGTATCAATGTTCAGTCAGTTTAATCCGTTCTAGTTAGGTGAAATCTCATGGAAACCAACGTGAAATACAACTTTTGCAGTGATATCTGAGATTACCGAAAACACCGTAGCGTAAAGCACCGTTTTGTTTTTTTTTAAATTTAATGCCCGCGATACATTTGAAAAAAAATTAAGTAATTATCATTAAATTATAATGTCCGTTGTACTATGAAACATAGAATCGGTACGAAGATTGTTGTCCCTCGATGAAACCTACTTTTTTGTGTAGGGAAAAATATTTATTTTCAATAAATATAAACATAATTTTGATCCAGGCCCGGAGTTCAACCTAATAAATTTCATAATAAAATGGGCATTCTTCTTGTCTTCGCATTAAGTACCCAAAAAATATTTTCAAATTGCAAAGGTAAGATATGTGAGTTCTACCAATCCTCAGCAAGATGAAATAAGAGTAACACATTATATTAATAGAGTTACAACGTGACCAACTGTAGAGTTCAATACTACCGGATTGATACCCGATGTAGAGTCACGAGCGTATATTTAGGTAACCGTTAGAAGCACAAGTAAACCAATATTATGCAAGCAACCGTTTGCCGGCTAAGTTTCTAAAACATTGTTTACCTACGTTTGCAATCGCGATAACGGCTCTTCCAAAACTTGTTTTGGTTTCCGTCGGAATCAAGAAACTTTCGGTGTCGCTGTTGTCATATATTTGGCGTACAGCGCCATCTGTTAGGTATTACACGAAATATTTATCTTGGGAGTTGTATTTAGTACTATGAATTATAGGAGTCAGTGGATAGATGGCGCTAAATACTTTTCGTAAACGTATTTCAATAAATACGGTTTCTATGGTTGAGCTATGCGGTAGGCGTCGCGTCGTACCTGTACTCTGTGATGACAATCACAAAGTAGTACAGTCAGCAACATAAGTCACTGAACACTTCACATTTTTTGATAACCTTTTTATGAATTTGTACGTACTAATCTGTAGTCGTAAAATATATATATATATAACAAATTAAGTCATCTTTGCCGAGAAATACCATACGATATAGAAAATAATAATTATTATGGATGATAAGACAATTCCAAATCTCATGAATGTGTAGCGACTTATGTTGCTGACTGTACATTTTACATACTAATATGACATTACATTCTGTTTTGAGACTGTGTGGTGCTTGTATAACAACAAGTTAACAAGCATAATATAGACAGGAAATAACATAATTATGCATATTCTGTGTGCTAAAGTGATAAGATGAACCTATTAATTCAAATGAGTATACATTTTTTAAATAGTATACTTATTGTTTTGGTGAATAATAAAATAGATAAACAATATTTTAATAATTGTTTAATAATTTAACAAGATAACATTTTCTAAATATACAAATATTACATAGGCGTCCCTTATTTAAGATCAGCATAGAAAAGTCGGTGGGACACGAAACATTGGTTTAAGTCTTAAGCCATAATTTAATTATCATCTTCTGATGTTTTAGTGTAATTCCTTTTTATCTCTACATACATAGGTACATAAGTTGCTTTTCTAAACCCACTTATAGCTAGTTCAAGTCTCCTCTTTCTGCTACTTTCTGGAGTGATATTAAAATTCCTTAAATTTTGACTTATACTCCTATAATGACCGTTTATTTGAGGAACGTATGTTTGAACGGTTGTTGTTTCTTCAAATTCCTCAGTGGTATCAATTGTTGCTTCCACTGTAGTTGTTTTGGTAACTTCAGTGGCATTCCTTAGTTCAACAACAGGCGTGTTTGTATAATCCTCTACATTGTCATAATTCTCTCTAGAATTTCTTCTATTTGCATCAATATCCATATTTCGCTGTTTAATGTACTCTCGAGGCACTTTTGCGTCTTCGTGACTGAATTTCAATACGTCTGAAGGATTTGTAAAAGTGTTTACTTGGGATTCCGTTGTATCGAAGAAAGGTAACATTGTTGTTACCGTAGGTAGAGGAGGAGTAGTAATTCTGTCTGAATTGGTATAATCCCAGAACTGCCTACGTGAAAATCTTCGACTTGCGATGTTGACATAACAAAAGGAATCTCTGTTGTATAAGGCTGTGTCGGTTGGATGTATATAGGCTTGAAGGGTTCACTAGTAGTTTCAACTCTAGTACTTGTTTCTGTTTTAATATCTGGAGAATATACTTTAACGTGTACTATCATTTTCGTCTCTGACGGTTCTTCACTTTGATAATTCTTATCAATATTAGAAGTTCTGAATGTTTCTCTTTAGTGTATTAGTTTTGTTATTGTATAGTAACCGAGATTTTCTACGGTAAAATGTACGTCGTATGGGCACTATAGTTTTTCTTTTGAAAGTATTGTAGGACGAGATGTCGTGAAGTATATATTATTTAGATTTACATGGGATTTATTATGAACCTTATCTATACTATCATCAGAAACAGATTTCATTTGGAATAAATTCAACATAACACTAAATGATTTGGTAGTTGACGGGGATTCAGTGCTATGGACAATATTAGAATTTTGTATTGCAATATTATTTTTATTGCTTTGTTCACAGTGACTGCCGTAACAATTATTATAATAGTTATTTATTTTCTTGGAAATTGGTTCTCTAGAGGTTTCAGGTATTGGTGTAGGAACCGGTGAAAATCTAAGAAGTCCATCGGCTAAAAGATTAACTTCTCCGGGATTTTCTGGTTTAAAGAGAAATAGGGGATCAGATTGGTGGTTTGAATGTACCGTTTCCGATTTAACGGTACTCTGAATGACAACGTCTACTTGATTCTTTGGCTTATTTCCATCACTAACATTAATCATGGGTTCTACATAAACTCCAGTAAAAGCTATATGAGTACTCGGTGTTTTTGTGTGCATATCTCCAGCTTTAGCATTAATTGTCTTCTCTAAATATTTTATAATCTGCCTTATATTTTGTAATCTTTGTGCGTTACGATATTTTTCTACCCAGTTCTAGATCCATACTTTTTACTAAACGGCAAAGGTGTTGGACTTCGATATTCAAAAAAGAATGGTCTAGGACTTGTTCGTCTGACGTTATTTGTTTTATAGCTTTTGGTGTTGTTGCTAGAGTGTGAATATAATTATTATGTTCACTAGCGGGTATTACTTCTAATGTAGGATCAAGATAGCTGTTCTCTTGCATCGCGTTTACGAGTAGTGGCATTCGTTCGTAGTAATCTTGGTCGAAACCAAAATAGCTTCGGTCTAGTCTGTCGGCAACGGGATGATCGAGGATGTTCACGTCGTCGGTACTGTTATCGCCTCTTCTTCTTTGTATTAAACTCCATTCTACTGCAATCGCGTATCGTAGATTAGAAGTATTACCTGAAAATTAATAAACATGTTATTTAATATTTTTAGGGGCGATAATAATTTTAAGAAAGGGACATGATGAATACTGATGTGGGCCGGCATTGTCATAAAGTGACTAAGGCCCACACAAATATAAATTCAAAAAAAGAACACAGATGTAAATAAACGAAGGGATACGGAGGAGATTTTTCAAAACATATGTGATGTTTATCACACAAGGATTACTTTACATGTACTGTTGTTCCCTTAGATTCAATCCACCAATTAAAATGTGTTGAATGTTCAAGTAAAATGTACTCATAAAATGTTGATTAATTAAGTAATTATTTAGTAATCCTTCAATCATTTATTTTATTACACAAAATAGATACAAATATATAGCATGAACTATGATTTACCTTTATTTCGAATTATTTACAGTGCTCACATACAATTAATTACATTCTGTAATTCACAAACTAGAAAAAGAATTATGTCATGTTGTGACATCATTTCTATATCAAATGCGAATTACATTCATATTTTATTGAATACTTATTTTGTTACCGATATAAATACATCTATACATCCAGTGCCTATTAAATTAATTGTGTTTATTAATATAACCAGAATAACGGTTTAAAAATTAGGTGCATCGTATATATTGTTATCTACTGTTAAATCAAAATCACGATTGTCATCTTGTTTCCAATCGGTTCTCTGTATTTCTAAATAAAGAGGCCTAGCCCGGGGTGACATAGAATTTGTCTTCGGTATCACACTTTCTTCATTAGATATACCTTCCTTGGTTTTATGTTTTGGTAAAACTGTTGTTTTGTGGTTTGAATGCAGCTGGCTTTCTTTTGTATTCATTTGTATTACTCTGTATTCCTCTGGATTATAATCATCTGCTATCTTATCATCATAGTTTAACAAGTTGTCGTTATGATTTACATCTTCTTCATCTTTCAATCTTTTTGTTTCGGATGACTTTATTTTTTCTTTTATCACAGCAGGATTAGGTTTATTGTGTATAGCAAATTTATGATAAAATACATCATCCATTCTGTTTTCAACAGAAAATTCTTTATATTTATGTTTTTGGATAGGAATTAGCTTTGGGCCCTTAACATCACTCGGAGTTTTTTTAACGTTCTTAGTCAGAACTTCACTTAGTTTAGTTTTTAAGTTCTTTGGATAGTTTTCTGGATAATTCATTTTATCTTTAACTAATTCTAAGCTTTGAGTTTCTAATACGTCAATATTAGTCGCAGATTTTTGAGTAGTAGCAAAGTACTCATCATATTCTTCGTTGCTAATAAAAGTTTTGACTTGAATGTTGACGGGATCCACATTTGCGTTAGAGTAATTTTGTTTTAAGCGACGATAAGCAAAATTTTCAAATTCAGTTTTAACAGGTGTCATGGGCAATGTTGTTGTGAGCTTATTACTTTCAGTTTCAGTGGGCTCTATAAAGTTTCTGATTGTAGTGGGTTTTCCATAATTATCAATTACCTTTTCTATAGGATCAATTTTATTATTAGATTTGATATTATAATGTGGTGGTAATCTTTTTATATTATGGTGGCCACTATTATTTCTTACAATTTGCTTAATTTCATTTGCGGTATTTAATTTTATTTTCGTGGCACTTGCCTTGATTTTGTGTATTAAATTTGGAGTGGCAACCACAATATTTGGCTTTAAAGTAGTATATTTTGTGGTCATCATTTTTCTTACTACCTTAACCTTCGATTTATTTAATTGAGTTGGATTATTGCTACATAATTTTGGCAGTGAAAGTTTAGTGTATGGCATTAGTTGATTTACATTAGCTTTTAGCTTGTTTAAAATTTCTCCTAATTTCAATGGACATTTGCAATTTTTTGTCTCAGTTGTCGGAGTAGGCCTTTTTATAGTTTTTTTATAAATAAGAGTACGGTGTTCTTTTATTTTATTGTGTTTTTTCATTGGTGTTGTAAATTCCACCGGTGGTCTTCGCGTTGGTAATTCTCGTTTTATCAAATTCTGGTTCGGTCCATAGCTAAATTTATCATTCACCATTTTATCAAAATAATTCAAGATTCTCTGATAATCTCGTATCTTTCTTATTTTCGACATATACTCTGAGTTTCTCATTGCACTGTGGTAATACACTATTGGAGATGTTTTAAATTCAATAGCATACATTCTCGAAGGAGATGCTTTAAACCAATTTCGTGGGTCGGAGAAAATGTTCTTTTCATATTGTTCGGTGGCGTCGTTGGGTTCATAGATTGGATTGACACTAGTATAATCTTCTATGGCTTCCTCTAAAAATTCGTTTTGTTTCAATGCTTTAAGCAGTATGGGAAGTAGTTTGAGCGTAGTTTTGTCTAAGTTTAATTTTGGTTTGGAGTATTTGGCTTCGAATGGTGTGTCAGCTGAGTCATTGATGAAACCTAGCCAGGTTGGTTTTGTGACGTAACTTTTGTTCTTGTTGCTTCCGGAGACGATGATATATTCGTAGACTAGTAGAACGCTCTGTAAAGAGAAATATGGTGTTAAAATATATTTCAAAAGAGTAACTAGTTAAAAGGCTCTGGATAAAAAAAGGTTAATATTAATTCTTTAATTCCGTAAGTAAATTATATAAATTATGTTAGAAATACCAATTATAATAGCAACAGCTAATGAAACTTTGAGAAAGTAATATATACAAAATCATACTAATAAAAGATAATAACGATTATTATGATAAAACTTTTAGGTGTAAATAAAATAAAAGTTATTATACTTACCTACTTGTTAGGGACTTCTGGTTATCGAAATGGTGCATAACATAATATTAGTTATTAAATAAACAAATTATATAATATTCTCAAACGTTAATAAACAACACAATTTATTTTAGCAACAGGAATGAATTTGAATTATTAAACAGAGTCTTAATTTGTTGTAAATCTAGTCTCACAGAACTCATGGTATGGACCCTGGTCTTTGAAGAGAGTTAAAGCCACAGATTCAAATAATTGATTTCTTTTAAATGAAACTGCTAAGGCAGACGTTGTATGTCTTTTGAAATTAAAAAACTGTACCCCCACTTTGTTTTATTTTTAATGTATGAATAGTGAGACGAGCATGTCTTTCGCCTGGTGGTAGGCGATACGACCGCTCGTGGACAGTAGCAATGCTTCATGCTACATTCCACTGCACTCACTAACCTGAGACATAAGACGTTAAGTCTCAAGTAGTTACTCTGGCTACAATGTCCTTCAAACCAGAACACAACAGTGGTTTTACGCTGGTTTTTGACGGGAGGATCGGAAATTGCGGTAGTAACCTACCCAGTATTTCACTCTACACTGGCTATATGAGGAATTTCTCCACCACCTAACGACTCAAAGGTCATTTAGCGATGTTTAACTCGAGCGCCAGCAGTAGCAGCTTTCTCGCGTTATCACTGCGCATGCGCACTCAGCAGAACGTACGCGCCACGCAACCTGAGTTTAATCTTATGTCTTCCCGTCATTTGATGTAATTCTAGTAGTAATAAAGAAGAGAAAATATATTATAATGGTGGTAATTATGTGTCTGCTTGGACAGCGACCAACGAATACAATAATGGAAAAATTGTAAGTGACTGACACACTGTCGCCTTCCCCGTTGGGCTTTTGAATACCTGGTCTCAAGTAAGCTGACTTTTGATCGATGGACAAAATATAACCGCTGTTCATCGAAAGATAACTTATCGTAGGTGTATTCCATTCATTTCAGATCTTACTAAAATACGTGCCTTTGTCGTTTCTGGGTAACAGGAGTTGCAGAGGTGCAACGATGGATACAAATTTTTAGGGAGATTTAGAGGACTATGGTAAAATTACGAGGCGCATTGTATGTTTTCGTGAAAGAAAGAAAAAAAAGACGCAAAAAAATTACAGTTTACACATGCAATGAAATTAAAAATTAAAAAATATATACAGGGTATATCAAGACTGCTACCGAAAACGAAGCCGGGTGGTAGTTTAAGCGACTTCCGACACAATGCAACAGAAAAAGTTGCAAAAAAAAGCGACAATTTTTTATTGTTATTTTTTTCCTATGGCCATATTTGGGTGGTAAATACATTTTTTCCTATAATAATAGTATATACCCTTTTATTTATAAATACTCTAAGGTATAAAAGAGTTTAAATTATTATTTTAGCAAAAACTATGGTTTCACCACACAAAAATGACGATATTTAAAAAATCATAAAAAAATATTGTCGCGTTTCTAGGCGAAATTTTTAATTGTATTGTGTTTGTAGCCACTAAAACTACCACCCGGCTTCGTTTTCGGTAGCAGTCTTGAGATACCCGGTAGATATGGTGAAAAACGTCATTGTGAAAACGATTGAACTGTAACTAAATCTTAGCATTTATCGAGAAGAATCCAAGGATGATAATGTATGTAGGCTATCGTGCATCTCTAAATAATAAACGCAGATGGAACAGCACTTAAGATAATTATCACGATCGTGTTGTATAAAGTGTATCTGAGATAGGTATTTGCATGAGAAGCAAAACTGCTTATTAGACGAGAAATATTTACACTAACAATGGAAAAAAAAGTATCGGAAACATGATAGCTGTTCACTGTATTTTGTAAGGCATTGGTTACATCGCGATTAACGGCCGCTCTATTTATCATATCTATCTTTAACAAGAGTTTAAAATAGCTACCATTACTATGGTGGTACAATTATACGCTTCATTAGACAAACATAGACATATATATTTATCTTACCTAGCCATATATATATATATATATATATATATATATATATATATATATATATATATATATGCACCATATCTCTAAGCCTATAACTTTGTTAACTGAAACAAATTGCATCTAAATGTCTAATGAAATCTCTGGTTTGAGATAGGTAGATTATAGAGAACGACTGAACGTTGACTCGGCTTCACTGTTGTAAAAAATCTTAATCTTCAATTAGATTTATTGTATTTTAAAAAGTCCGTAGCCGTAGCCGTCCAAAAAAGATTATAAATATATTTAAAAGGGAACAATTCAGGTCTAGTACGGACAATCTAACGTACATACATACAAAAACTCACGCCTTTTTCCCAGAAGGGGTAGACAGAGGTGCCAGGACACCCACATTTCGCCTTGTATGTTCGGTCCCAAAATGTAATAGGTGGCGAGCCTATCGCCATATCGGGCACAAATTCCTGACTCTGGGCTAATAATGAATAGAAAAATCCAATATCACTTTGCCCAACCCGGGAGTCGAACCCGAGACCTCAGCTTTATTACCGTACCCTAGTACAACTACGCTACCGACGCAGTCGATAATAATCGCTTTTGATAAAGATTTCGTAATCAATTGTGATTATAATTTGTTTATACTTGGATGAATAATTTAGAAGATCAATTTACAAACGGTTATAAAATACCTTATAATGCAGTGAAAACTATTACGATTTAATATAACGCTACAAAATACATATAGAGAAACATTGAACCTTCTTTTTAAAATAAATAAATAAATAAATAAATAACACCCAACAGTCACATACTGTCATCATCCTGACCCCACACTAAGATCGAGTCTTGTGTCGTGGGTATCAGGAACTACGAGAGACTTTTCGGTCTCACAAACACCCAGACCCGGAAGAAATATTTGTGGGCCGCACAAACATTTCTCTCGGTGCGGGGATAGAACCCGCGGCCTCTCGTTTTACAGGCGGCGTCTAACCAACTGCACCACGGAGGCTGTCATGCTTTTTAAAATACGATTAAAGAAGTAGTACTAATGGTAACTTCAACTATTTTTATCATTTTTGTGTATGGTTCCATCAAAATAGGCACTCAAATATGGACCTACTTTATTTCCTTAACTTTATTTGATTATAAAATAAAGCTTATATTCGAAACATATAACAAAGAAACTGATCGATGTCTGTACATGGAAAATATTTCTGAAATACTATTATGGAGGGACTAACGTAATAGAATCCAAAACAATGTGTATTAGAATTTTTATCTGTTTGTCTGTACAGATGTTCACGATCATCTCAAGAACGGCTATAAGTATTTCGATGATATTCAGTATGGACTTAGGCGACACTCTGGATTAACACATGGGCAACTTTTTATCCCGTAGATGTCGTATTCCCGTGGAGAGCGCAAGGAATTCACAGCCTCCAT
Organism: Hyles vespertilio; assembly: GCA_009982885.2. Classification (NCBI taxonomy): domain Eukaryota; kingdom Metazoa; phylum Arthropoda; class Insecta; order Lepidoptera; family Sphingidae; genus Hyles; species Hyles vespertilio. The sequence goes on along the minus strand of CM042825.1, from coordinate 10,007,492 downwards.
GGCGCAGTTGGTTAGACGCCGCCTGTGAAGCGAGAGGCCGCGGGTTCGATCCCAGCACCGAGACAAATTTTTGTGAAGCCCACAGGTATATGTTTCGGGTCTGGATGTTTGTGAGACCGAAAAGTCTCTCGTAATTTCTGATACCTGCGACACAAGACTCTATCTTAGTGTGGGGTCAGGACTATGTATGTGACTATTGGGTGTATTTATTTATTATTATTATTTATATTTGTTACTCCTCTTAAACTCAGAATGGAATGAGAATGAGATGCGACGTGATGGAATAGTAAAAACAGTAAAGACGACGGTATTGAATTTGAATGTAATAAAACATTACGGGAAATAATATGTTACTGTTGTGGACTTGATTCAAAAAGCATCTGCACCCGGGCGGAGAATATTACTAAAACAGTTGTATATTAAAAAATAATTCCCATATAATTCCACATAATGAAACAGTTGCTAGTTAAACACAATAAAATACTTTTGATTCCTTTGGACTTTGTATGTTAACTTTGTCTATAAGTTATTGTTCTTTCGATTATGTCACTGTCGTCTTTAAGTGTTTGTCAGTTGTTATAACAACAAACAATGACTACCGCATGACGTTCACCTTCGGAGTTTTACACGTATGCATCGAAGAAAAATACACTTTGCGAATATTATATTATATGTTGGAATGAATTCTACAAAACAGTTAACATATCAACAATAACTAATTTAGACATCGTAAAATATTTATGTGTAAAACACAAAATATATAAACCAAATAAGATCGAAGATCTAATCTCTCTAATAGCGTATTACGCATAAGAAATTTACGAAAACGTAATTGATAAAAGGTGTTAATAGTTTGTGACGTTCCAAACGTATATATTATTTACAAGCACTTCTCAAAGTAATATTAAAAAAATATCCTCGATAATAAAAATTAGTTAAACTTTTACTATTAATCATTGATAATATAATTATAACAACATATTATAATATGAACAATTAAACACATCAGAAAACACCCAACACAAAAAAAACCATTAGCAACACAAGTAACAACAAAAATATCCCAAAACAAATGTTTTATTAAATTTAAGCGAATGTAGGAACACATTGAAATAAAACTATTATTTACGGATTTTATCGAGAAATTCTATAGACTCCACGCCGTGACCACGGAAGCTTTAAAGTAATAAAAACGCGCGTCGGGAAGTTAAAAATTGAAAAAAGAAATCCAAATTCGCCATAAAACCCATTAATAATAGTTTTATTTCGATCCCAAAACAAATTGTTCAACAAAAAAATGCAATAAAAGTTGTTCCACTCACCACCACGACAGTAACAGTGATAGCGGTGGAGACTGCAGCACAGGCGCATCCCTGCCTTATCTGGCGCCGCCTGGACAGCCTCAGGAACTCCTCGGTCCTCGCGTCGATGGTCCTGTACAGGCCAAACTGCGAGATCCCCGACGAGGAACCCTCACTGGACATGTTTCACATAGTTGGCGCACGGCGGAATGAAGCGAGCGTCGCCAACGCTTGCGCATGAAACTGTAGCGGATTCTTGACGTTGTTTCCTTTCGTGCGTCGGGCTTTCTTTTTGTTGTCGATGATTTTATCGATATATGTCGTGTCAAATGATTCGTTTTGATGGTAAATTGGATATTCTTTATTGAAGGGCAAATCAATATTTCAAAATCAAAGTTTTGAGTTTTAGTTATATCCATAATTACGTTGAACTGATAAATTATTTATTTATATGTCGCTTTGATATTATGCCCTTTGATGGTCGACTCCAGAATTTCTTCATATACTGGAGCGGCTCTAAATGGAACTAATTATACAGTTCTACCTACCTTTATACCACACTTCATAAGTTCGACGCAACATTTGTCTTATAATTTAACGAGTTGTTGTCTATCTACCATTATCGTATTTGGAATAGTCATTTAACCATACCACGCTGGTTCATTGCAATTTATAGACTTTCTGTACCTCTTACGTTCTTATTATATTATAGCAAACCTAAAATACAAATGGAACTTTGAGAAGTCAGTGTTAAGAGCTCTCAGCTGGACATTCAATCTCTGGTTTGGAAAACTAGTCTTAACACAACTGGTCTTTCGCTCATGGATCATACTCATAATGTATGTATATTATTAAACATCGATCTGTTCTGGGTCTGAGTGATTGTGAGACCGACAAGTCTCTCGTAGTTTCTGATACCACTGCACAAGGAGTTGGACAATGCATGTGACTGTCGGGTGTATGTATTTATTTTATTTATCGATATTGGTGTATCCCCTCACTATCCACAATGCTGTTGCGTACTGAAGCGTACAGTCGCGGCCGGCGCACCCGCGATTTATTCTCAACACCGAGTGAAATTGTACATAACGCCTAATTTATTCAACACATCGCATCTAATGGCGATTTTGCTACCGCCATGGCTATGCAGTAAGTAATTAAAGCCCCCATTAGCCTTTATTGTTACAGTTATGTGCAGTTTTAAAATTAAATGCGTTATTAGTTTGTTTTTATTTGTTGTATTATGATGCAATGCTTGGGTTAATAACATTCGCGTGTTTGTTTTATTGTTTTAATGACTGTGGATAATACATTGAATTATGTAACATTATTCAATATATGATCGTAATTCTGAAATATTTATGCTTAGAATAGACTCAAGTTTTTGTTACGTTTAAGCGTGTCAACCGATGCAACTCCTGTGAAATTAAGGCCATTACTTTTTCACTCTATGTGGAGAAGCCCATGGTACATTACTGGTAGGTCACATATTTGAGAGGCCGCTTGGATAGGTACCAGTGCAATGTCTATTTTTCCCGCAAAACGGTTTGAAGGACATTGTAGCCAGAGTAACTTCTAAACATACTAGTAATGAGACTTAAAATCTTATGTCTCGGGATGACGAGCGCAGTGGAATCCCAAGCATTGCTTTGTTATGGTGTTGTTTGCTTTGTTACTTTCTTTGAGCGCATCGCTTACTATCAGGCGAAGGCAAGTTCGTCTCGCCATACATTGCAATAAAAAAAATGAAGATTCCAGTTGAAAATGCATTTTCTCACATTTTTTCAATTTTATCGCTGCAAAGTTTTATCTAAGACTATACATCAACATCGGATCATTTAAATAGAGAGAGTATATTGCGTCGCAGACATATTTCTTGCACGGTCATTTCGCAGAAAAACATATTGCGATTGATTAATTTGTTAGATAATTGATCAATTCAATAAAAAATAATCACTAGAGATCGTTAATATTCACACGTTTATAAAAATGGCGAAAGCATAACCGTCTAAAAATTAATTATAGTATTTATCTATTTATATTTCTTTATTTTACACAAAATATATTAAAATAATTTTACAACTAAGAGACTTATAACATATGTACGTTATAAGTCCCTTATAACGTACATAGTACTATTTTATTACTTTATTTGTTATATATGTCGTAACGATGTTTCATGTTTTTGCACGTAGGAAAATGACACGAACAAATTAGGTAATTTTATTTCGATGTACAGTTTCCAAATGTCATGTACGCAGGTTTAGTGCGATCTATTACTAGACCTATTGTAAAATACATGTTTTCAATGAATAATGCAACGGATCAATCATGATGGACATAAATACACGGAGAGAGGTAATTATATGACACCGTTCATCACATTTTTCAATTTACCCATAAATTTTATCGACATTAGAAAGCCGTCGGGCTATAATAATCTCGTTATATTTCAGCATTCTAACGTGAAGTTTGTATGAGCAAAAACCGTCATGAATATAAAAAATAAGTAATGAAAATGTAACAATTATTCTTTTCACTTTTGTTATTAATTTTTTCAACAGATTATTTTTCCGACCCAAATATCGACCAATAGAATTGCACCATTCGACGTCACGTGGTAAAACCTACATGGTATTATACTGATAATTTTTTGAAAATTTTCTCTGGTAGTTGCTATATACCGGGTATCTCAAGACTGCTACCGAAAACGAAGCCGGGTGGTAGTTTTAGTGGCTACAAACACAATGCAACTAAAATTTTCGCATAGAAACGCGACAATTATTTTTTATGATTTTTTAAATATCGTCATTTTTGGGTGGTAAATCCATAGTTTTTGCTAAAATAATTATTTAAACTCTCTTATATCTTAGAGTATTTATAAATTAAAGGGTATACACTATTATATTAGGAAAATAAATATTTACCACCAAAATATGGCAATAGGAAAAAAAATTCAAAAAAAAATTGTCGCTTATTTTTGCAACTTTTTCTGTTGCATTGTGTCTGAAGTCGCTTAAACTACCACCCGGCTTCGTTTTCGGTAGCAGTCTTGATATACCCTGTATAAAAAACAAAACATGATCCAGTCAAATTAACCACACGTCAAACTGACAGGTTGAATTCAATTGTGAAAATTGGAAATTTTGCATGAAAATGAGTTTGAAATTAAAATTTGGGACGGAAAAATAATCCCCGAATACCACACGAGCTTCAAAATTATCTGGCATTTCCCTCAAGGTTCCCTGCAAACAAATAAAGTCGTCAAGTTTTGACTCCTTCATTTGTTTGCAACGAACCCATCGGGAAATACCCGATAATTTTGAAGCTCTTGTGGTATTATAAGTGAATATTCACTTGTAATGTATAATTTACATTAGGTTGGATAAAAATTAAACACTATAAGGAGTTCCACATTTAATTTTTATGTTACTTTGTACACATTACTTAGATAAATATAGATATTTCACGGTCCACCATCCATCAATCACAATTTGTTCGATGAAGTCTTCATTTCATTTCATTTTCACGCGTAGATTATAGATAATTATGATAATTATAACTATCGCTAATGTACCCTGATTATCTAGTTTTTCAGTGGTTTATTATATCAGCTTATCTGCTTTTTCAACGGTGTAAAAACTTATAGCAGCTGTCGTATTTTCGTCGTCATTTGTAACTACGCGGAACAGCAGACAAAATGTAGTGATCCACGCTCCACCGAACCGCCAATAGAAGTATATTTACGTCTAGAAATAAATAAAAAAGCTGTAATGTGTGAGGTGGATTCGAGCACAAATTGTTCTGTACACTATATTTTCGTCTGTTATAGCTGTCTACCACCAAACTTGTGCAGGACGTAATAAAAGTTTCTTAAAGAGATGTATTGAAATCTGTTCTGCATCCACCGAACTCCTGCTGTTTTTATTTGAACCAGTAAATTCGACGATACGTTCGATTGCTACAACCTAAAATTGTGGATTAAAATTTTGAATAATTTTGCCGTATTTCCCTTGGGTTATCTTTGCTACCTTTTTGTCTTTAGTATCCAATTGAGCCATACCATCTTATAAATCATTGATAGGTATTTACAAATTAAAGTGTAATATCTAAATAAGTCCTGTGCTCGTTAAGTGATGATGGCCTTACAAGTGAAGATCTATTTCTGTCCAAGTACGATTGAGAGGGATTAGCTGTATAGTCCAAGCGGGTCTAGTGTGGGTTGCCGGAATTTACACACCACATAAATTCTTGCAAATCGCTTCGGTATGTAGGTTTCCTCACGAACTATCAATAAATACATGATTCCCGAAAAGTCCGAGATGGGACCTGGGATATGAACCCACGACCATCGTGAAAATGGGAGCAGCCGTGTCTGGTCCATTTTACCAACAGGCCACCACACATAACTGTAATATTCTACTGTAACACTGAACCCTAAAATCGCCCATATATCGTTTGTCATTTAGCGTCTATGGAAGGAAACGGAAAGAAAACATGCGAATGTCTTTAAAAAAAATGGGTGTGTGAGAACGTTGGAAACAATACCTGGGGTATTTAAGGCGCCATTAGGAGAAAATATGGCCGTCATTAAACAAAAATTGCTTTTTGTTCGCGTGATGTCGCGTAGTGATTATTCTTTCTTTCCATTGCCTTAAGGCATGTACAAACATTTCCATGTTAGTTTTACTGGGCTAATTTGAAGGGATTTTTGTCGGCATTTTGGAACATACTTGCCACCTATATACAGTGTAATTATATAATACGTATTTTTAGGTATAATTATTATATTGCTTTTATATACATCATCATTATCCAAAAGGAGTCCAGCATAGAACGTGGAGCTCTCCTAATGATTTACACAACTATTATTTTAAAACTGTCTGCACCCAGGGTCTTTATACGCAATCTAAAATTAAATTTGACAGCCTCCGTGGCGCAGGTGGTTAGACGCCGCCTGTGAAACGAGAGGCCGCGGGTTCGATCCCCGCACCGCGCAGAAATATTTGTGCGGTCCACAAATATTTCTTCCAGGTCTGGGTGTTTGTGACCAACAGTATAAATGCACTGTTATGTTTCGGTGAGCGGTCGTATCGCCTACCATCAGGCGAATTGCAGGCTTGTCTAGCCATTTTTTGCAGTTTAAGAAAAAAACATAAAGTTAATATGATCAATAGACAATATTTCTAATAAAATGTGCTCGTTTTATAATTCTCACGAAATACGCTGGATCACGTCTCTTTGAAGTGCACAAAACTAAAGTGTGTACTTTAATCATAGCGTCTCTATCTTGGTCGGATTTTCATAGTCAAATATATTGATCGGATATAATAATGTTGACAAAAATAAATAAAACACACAAATATTTAATACATTTTATATTTTTATAGCAAAATATTTTACAATCTTACAACGTAACATTAGTCAAAGGCAGTGTTGATTCCACGTCTTGCGTTTTTGAGTATTAAAGTTAAGGTTTTTTAATAATAATTAACACTAGTGCATCGGTAACCACGAAATGGTACATTACTTACTCGTAAGTACGCTCAAACACAATACGGTGTCAAACTAGTTATACTTTACGTATAATAGTTTGGTATCACAATTTTATGGCAACTTAGAATACATATTGTTATTGTCGATTACATCCAATTTTCATATGTTACATTGATTGCTTTTGAAACTCTGAACTAAACCAACCCACACGTCTGTAATTCAAATAAAAAATACAAATTTTGTGTTATTATTTTTGTTAATTTAACGCTTTACATTTTTTTTTAATCATTCTTGTAGTAACAAATTATTTACCAGGCAACAAATTAACAGACGTGATAAACCTATTGTGTTGTTAATGCTAGTATAATAATTTTCCATTTGCCATTTGAAATGAAAATTATCATAATGGCATTGAGAGATTTTAAGTAAAAATTGGTGCAAACGACATTTTAAGCTAGATTTTATTAAAATACAAATGGAACTGAGGGTTTGTCGTAGAAGTAACCTTCGTCTTTTACAAACGGCGGCCGCGTGGTGTATGGCGCTGGAGTCTTGATGGACACTGGGGGTACGTAGATGTATGGGCGTCTAGTAGTAGATATCGTGTATACAGGAGGCTGAGTGGGCTGGGGAGAGTACACTGGCCTAGGAGTAGTTGGAGGAGGAATGTACACTGGTCGCTTGGTTGTCTGAGGGACGATGTAAGTTGGTTGCGAAGGGGCAGGAGTGTAAGGTTGTCTTGTAGTAATATACACTGTAGGTTGAGGCCTCGGCGTGGTTACTTGTGGGACGTATATTGGCCTGGGGGTCGTCACAGGAGGAATGTACACGGGTGGAGAATAAGGTCTAGGCGTCGACTTCGGCGCTATAATGATTGGCGGTTGGGTCTGAGTAAAGACGGGCTGGCGGGTAGTCTGAGGGGCGATGTATATCGGAGGCCTGAACGGTGCTGGTGTGGAAGAGGGGATCAATGGGTAGTAAGAGGAGGGAGGTGGCGTCCGCTGAGAGGTCACTGGTGGTAAGTATGTCGGCTGGGCAGTTTGAGGTCTAGGTGTAGTTGGAGATACCGTGTAAACTACACGTGGTGTAGTCGGGAACGTGAAAGGTATTCTAGGCGTCGGGTAGTTGTAACCGGTGGTTCTGTCAACGGGTAATATGGTGGAGTAGGCCGGTGGCGGTGGGGGGCGAGTTGGGGGAGGTGTTGGACGCCTGGTTGTCGGCGGGGGAGGTGGCGGTGGTGGCCTGGTTGTCGGCGGGGGAGGTGGTGGCGGTGGCCTCGTTGTCGGGGGAAGATAGGTGGGCGGGGGAGTCGGTGGAGGTGGTGGTCTTCTTGTCGTAGGTGGGAGATAAGTTGGCGTGGGAGATGGAGGAGGACGCCTTGTCGTTGGTTGGTATGTTATAACTACCCTAGGAGTTGACGGAGGCGTGGGCCTTCTAGTGGTAGAGGGGAAGTAAGTTGACGGACTAGGGAACGGGGTTCCTTTAGTAGTGGGAGGCAGATAGGTGACAGGCGGGCGAGGTCTGGGAGTTGTCGGTGGTGGAGGTGGTGGTGGTGGGACTCTCGTGGTCGACGGTGGTGGTGGCCTAGTGGGGAGCGTGAATGGTACTATTGGGGTGGGGTAAGTGTACCCAGTAGTTCTGTATGTCGGTGGCGGTGTAGGCCGAGGAGTAGTGGGTGGCGACGGTGGTGGTGGCGGCCTGGAAGTAAAACAAATAATTTGTTTACACATATTTTCCTATATTTAAGTAAATATCACATTCACTATATCTTACATATCTCATATAATCAGATGGAGTTCAAACTGTTTAAGACAATGCTTGGTGAACTTCGTTATTTGAAATCAAATATAAACAATAATTATGAAACTTTCACAGCTTTTCCGCTCTCTACCTTTTGAAAATTATTGGTTTGAAAGAGTAGCACTTATTTTGCTGAATAATTTCTGTTTTATAATATCATCAGCCTCAGTACATATCTTGCTAAATAAAGTCCTAACCCAAGAATTTCTTCAGAGAGCTGTTTCAAACAACCAGGTACAAGGTAATCATGTCGTTTAAATTGTAATAAAAGATAGTAGTCACCTAGTAACAGGTCGGTAAGTAGACGATGGCGGCGGGGGTGGGGGTCGTGTCGTCGGCGGTGGTGGTGGTGGTGGCGCCCTCGTAGTCGACACTATGAAGGGTACTCGAGGCGTGGTGTACACGTAGCCTGTGGTAGACGGCAGGCGGGTGATGTACGTCACTGGTGGTGGAGGCGGCCTTCTGAAAGGAATAGTATGAATTTCAAGTTACTCCTCTTAAAAAAACCTTTTTAAGTATATCCTTGGCACTGTGACAGTTAGGCCTTAGCAATTCCAGGGTCCTTATGTCCTATGTACATTTTTTTTTTGGGTAAAAGCAATTATGCAGGTATCCTTGCGATTTTTCTCTCGCCATACTTTGAATAGTCAGTAGTTAATATAATTTGCTTGGGTCAAACTTTTTCGTTTTTTTTTTTAATTGCGAGACGAACATGCCATTCTCTTAATGTTAAGTGATAGGACCGCTCATGGGCAGTAGCAAACCAAACCACGCCATGCATTATAAACAAATACTTGGCATTGAAAATGCGTGGTGGCTTGTTGGTAAACGGACTAGACGCGACTGCCAACATGTTCACGGTGGTCGCGGGTTCGAATCCCAGGGCACATCTCTGACTTTTCGGAGTCAAGTGTGTATTGATAGTCAATCACCACGCACTAAAGCGGTGAAGGAAAACATCGTGAGGAAACATGCATACCATAGCGATTTAAAAAAAAATCTGTGGTATGTAAGTTCGCGAACCCGCACTAGGCCAGCGTGGTGGACTATATGGCCTAACCACTCTCAATCGTACTGCCGATTGTAGAAGAGGCCAGTGCCCTGCAGTGGGACGTATATGGGCTGATACAGATACAGATACAGACTTAGCATTACCCTGTACTCGCCATCCTAAGACATAAAAAGAAGTCTCATTATATATTTAGTCTGACTACAATATACTTTAAACTTGAACATAACAGTGCATTTATACTCCTTTTTGATGGGAGGAATAGACTCTGCGGTGGTACCTAATGACAACATTATAAAAACATTAATAATGATAGTAAAGCCTTTATCTCACCTTGTAGTTGACGGCGGCGGGGGTGGTGGCGGAGGAAGAGTCGGCCTAGGTGTTGGCGGTGGAGGGGGAAGAGTTGGCCTGGGTGGCGGCGGTGGGGGAGGCCGTCTTGTGGGCAACTCGAAAGGAATTCTGGGCGTATTGTATACATAGCCAGTCGTTTGCGGGGGAAGAGGAGGCCTAGTTGGTGGCGGCGGGGGAGGGGGAGGTGGCCTTGTTGGTGGTGGTGGGGGAGGGGGAGGTGGCCTTGTTGTCGGCGGTGGGGGAGGGGGAGGAGGCCTTGTTGTTGGCGGCGGGGGAGGGGGAGGTGGCGGCCGCGTTGGAGGCGGCGGGAACGGTATCTTCGGCTTCGGGTAGAAGTACCCGTCTTCGTTAAGGTCAGCGTTTATGGGTTGCCCGATGACCGCATAGTTCTGACTCGCGTCGAAAGAGATTGCTCTCTCGGGCCGGTCTCCCTTACAGGTGTGGTACACCGATAAAAGGACCACTAAGATGTGCAGTGACAGCCTCTGAAAGGAGAAAAGAAAAGAGTTAAAATACAGTAATAAATGAAAAAAAAAAACTGCGAGAGAAAAACATTGTTCTGACTTATTGCAAATAAGCGAGATGATTTCGTAGACGTTGTTTCGTAATTATTAATCAAATTCTTCTCGCTGCTAAAATACTTTAAAACTCGCTATCGTGTAAATAAATACAAAAGAGCAAGGTTTAAACAGAATCTGTAACAGTTAACTGCCTCGGTGGAGTAGTTGTACTACGGTACGGTTAAAAAACTGAGGTCTCAGGTTCAAATCCCGGGTCGGGCAAAGTGATATTGATTTTTTCTATTCATTATCAGCCCGGAGTCAAGAATTTGTGCCCGATATGGCGATAAGCTCGCCCCCTATCACATCGTGGGACGTAACATACAAGGCGAAATGTGAGTGGCTTGGCACCTCTGCCAATCCCTTCTGGGAAAAAGGCGTTAGTTTATGTATGTTATGTATGTATATAACAATTATTTAGTGTAACGATGCCTTGTGTTATAGTCATTATTGTGATGATTAATAGACACAGACCAACAACCCGATAACGGCCTTTTTTAAACAAATACTTCTGTATCTGTATGCAAAGCGACATATTATTAAACTTGACATGTATTCAGCGACCTCATAGGACCTTTATCAGGACATCTGCTGTGGTTGAGTTTCTACCATTATTCACGTGACTAATTATAAGTAGGAAATAATATAAGTAGTTAATAATAATATTAATAATATTATAAGTAGTTGACAGCCTCCGTGGCACAGGCGGTTAGACGCCGCCTGTGAAACGAGAGGCCGCGGGTTCGATCCCCACACCAAGGGAAATGTTTATGCTGCCCACAAATATTTCTTTCGGGTCTGGGTGTTTGTGAGACCGACAAGTCTCTCGTAGTTTCTGATACCCACGACACAAAGCTCGATCTAAGTGTGGGTTCAGGACTATGTATATGACTGTTGCGTATTATTTATTTATTTATTTAAGTATTTAGTGATACGCAAAAAGCAAGCATTCGAATGAGACATCAGTTTTATATAAATTTAAAGGAGGTCACTACTTTAATTATGCTTATGATTCAATATATTTGTTGTCTTTTAATTAATGAGTTCAAAGGTGAATATAATAATTTTATAATAAGTAATTTACATATATGTCTCTTGATGCTTCTGATGTTGAAATATCGAAATACTTTTCGGTTATAAATGTATACATAATTGATATAGTGAGACATGTTTCTTTATTTGAGAGCCTCCGTGGCGCAGTTGGTGGTGCCAACGCCGCGAAACCGCGAAACGAGAGGCTGCAGGTTTGATCCCCGCAGCGAGAAAAATATTTGTGTGATCCATATATCTGTTTCGGGTATATTTGTATGTGGTACCGAAAAGTCCCTCATAGTTTCTGATACCTACGACACAAGAGTAGATCTTAGTTTTGGGTCATGACTATGTATGTGACCTGTGGGTGTATTTATTTTTGTAGAAATGTGTTATTTACAAAACTCTAGAAGATGATAATACACTCAGTATCAATAAATTCACTTGCTTCACAAACGACACGTCTAATTTTGAAAAATTACTTATTAATTACAAATACATCAGTTTTGAACTATTGTATTCGATATTTTTGTAACAAAGCAGGGAGGGTAGTTTCGTTATCGTTTGTCATCTCGCGGGAGTAATAACTGTTCTGTACCAACCCATATACGTCGTACTGCAGGGCACGGGCCTCCTCTACAATCGACAATACGATTGAGTGTAGTTAGGCCATATAGTCCACCACGCTGGCCTCAATCGTACTCTCGATTGTAGAGGAGGCCCGTGCCCTGCAGTGGGACGTATATGGGCTGATACAGAAGTTGTATATTTAATTTCCATTTTAACTGAATTATCTAATCAATGAATGGATGTATCAACCTAATTGGATATTCAATGAGGTCAAGGTCAGTATTTGACAATCTCAACGAATATTGGATAAGGTTATATTACTAACAGTGTAACAAATTCATTGAGTGTCGAACTTGAGCGTGGAACGGTCATATTTGTCGTCCAAATATTTGAAATCCCAACCATTTGTAATATTATTAATTGTGTACATTTATTATTTACCAAAATATCACACCAGTATACGAATCAAATAAAGGCCAAATTCTTTGACCCAAATACCGGTCTAAATGGACTCAGCACGACAATAACAATGTTTGACAAATGTTTGCGACTAACGCCAAATTATTTCGCAACTTGTAAAACACTGCTCCTTCCTTTGCTTAGTGAGGTATCTGTTTTGTAACTGAGAGATCAATGGGCTTATTTTTAAAGCGATGTAATGAATGTAATTTGAATCTACGCCGCAAGGATTCTATACTGTATCAGCCCATATACGTCCCAGTGCTGGGCACTAGCCTCTCCTAATAGGTACGATTCAGAGGATTTAGGCCATTTAATAAACTACGCTGGCTTATTGCGGGTTGACCGTTTCTATAGTAAAACATAATGTCTTCATGAATCAGCAAGAGGCGCTGTATGGAGTTTCATTTTATGGTACAAAGGGGTATTGTTTTAGGACCGCAGCAGACTACAATAAAATTGGTATGTTTTGGTAGAGATATAAAAATTTACTCTAAATAGGATTTTATAATTTTTCTAGAATTATACTTTTATTTTGTATTCATATTTTAATTGCCGACTCTTTTAAAATCAGGTATTTCTGAGAACTCAGTTTAAATTTAAAATATGAAGACTCATAAAACTTTTCCGATGTTATAAAAACACATCCTTCTTACATCAACGACAATCTTATATTTAATAACATAAATCTTAACATTCGTTTTCTGCGTCAAATGTGAAATATATTTCGACGAAGAAGCTCAAGGCGTTCCGGTCAGTTGGAATGTGGCCCGCTTGTTGTGTGCCTTAAACTGTGGGGGAATGCGGAAAATAATAAATTAAATATTATTCATCAGTTAAAAAATATATCTACAGTGACGTAAGGAACTTCCGTCGTCAATATAAAAAAGTGTATTTAGTATTGAAGGGAAATTGTTGCGCAGGGGTTAATATAAAATTTTGTCGCAATCAATATCAGGTATTCTTTGTTATGATTACGCAAAAATGATTATAAATGTATATTTAACTTTAAATGCTATAGGTGTACGGAGATTTCTAAAGTAGAAAGCTACTGAATCTTCTTAACATTTTTGCTTTAACTCCAATAGCCTTATAATAACCTATTTTAATTATTGAATGTTATGTCGTCGTCTCTCAAACTGAAGTCAAGAGTCGTATAAAAGGGGAAAAACATTCGATAGGTTAAGGTTTTAAAACGGTCTATGAATAAGGCCTTATGACGAAAAACACGCAATACCGACTACGCTAATGTGTCATGTTTCGAGTTTAGCATCTTAATATTAGTTTATGATAAGAAAATATGGTTGCCTGTATTTTAGTTACTTTATCTTGTGATTATACAAAATATCGTAACAATAGGTAATTCTACTATGAACATACCGAACATAGCGTTAATGTTTAATGTTATATTTATTTATGATCAAATAATAAACTTTTGGAATTTGATATTTAACCTCGTCATAACTTAGAGTTCAGTGGACGCACTACGTATTATTAATTGACCAGTTGGAAATTAACATTTAGCGGCGGCGTTGATTTTATGACTTGGGACCTTATAAAGAAATGTTAATTATTTTATGTTTATTAATTGCTGCTCACAGCATTCGCTTAGACTATGATGTTCGAGGATGTTTTAAAATTTATTTTTATACAATACATTTTTGTTTCGTTAAAAAAAAACACCTGAGAATATGAGATGTGAATGTTATTTAATTTCCGAGGTATATTAATACATATTTTATTTTTGGTGGTATAATAAAGTAGATTTGTAGGTATCTAATATACACACTACCTCATGTAATTATACATTCAACACTTGTACCCGGAACTAATGCGTATGGTCCATACAAAAAAAATTATGAACGTGGAAAAGAGCCCAGACTTTTAACTCAGAAAACAGATACTACTTATTTTTGTTATCTCGACTTCACAAATGATATGCGTGATTAATATTTATTTATTTATTTATAATAGGTCCGACATGAAAGCAAACAAGTCACCTAATGGTAAGTGACAACTGCCGCCAGTGGACATCAACAACGCTTTGATCATAGATGTGTTGTCGGCCCATAAATTCGGGAGTGGGCCGGAAAGGGAAAAGGATGGGAAGAAAAAAGGGGTACCGAACATACGGCAATAACGCTAACAACTATCATAATGACCCTGCATTGCTTAATTATGTCGGTTGACATCATAATATCAGCCCAGTCTAAATCCGACTTCGGGCAAACCAACATATAACAATATTATCAACTTGACATAATCATCTATCAAGATAGCAGATACAATATTAGATAAAATGTAGTATATTATTTTATAAAAAAATAGTTTAAATTCCATATAGTGACTGGTACGAGCGTTCCCAAGCACACATATAGAACAGTATTAGCATACGTGTAGGCATCTGTAGGTTGCTATGTCGCTATGTCGAGTACATCCTTTGTTGACTGTTATTAATGTATTCGAAGGAAAACGCTATTAACTGCCGTACTCAGAGACATTTAATTTCAATTAAATCATTTACTGCTACATACTGGTGGTAGGTCTCTCATATGTGAGAGGCCACCTGGTTAGGTGCCACAACAATGTTTATTTCTCCCGCCAAACAGCAGTGTAAATGTAGTGTTGTGTTTCAGATTGAAGGACATTGTAGCCAGAGTAACTACTGGACATAATGAGACTTAACGTCTTTCTTATGTCTTAGGATTACGAGCGCAGTGGAGTGCCAAATATTGCTTTGTGATTCAATGTATTGTTTGGTTTTGTTACTGTTTATGAGCAGTCGTATCGCTTACCATCAGGCGAAAGCTCTTCTCGCCTTTCCGAGCTGTAAAAAAAATGAGTAGATTTTGTCAAGAGAATCTTTGCTAAGCAACAAATTTATTGACATTAAACGTCTCTGAGTGCGGACATCACTGATTTGTTTATTCATGTTTTGAGCGACATATTGCGGAACGGAATGGTTAGTAATGAGAAAATACGATGCAGCATACGATATTTACCGTCTTTAAGCGATATGGGATATTATTTATTTATACTGTTTAATGCATATCACAAGATACATAGAGAATAAATTAATCAAGTAAAAAATGAAATATTGAACAATGGATGCCCATATCGTATTGAGCGATTTCTTCCTGTCAACCTTTGGGTAAAAAGACCTTGTCGTGCAACAAGAGTACATTAACAAAAGAAACCAATTATAAATAAGTGATATATACAATAATATTTAGTAATATATACGCATACATACACAAACGTATATAATATTTATTGAGTTTTAAATACATTATCTGGTGATTATTACGGTTTAGTGAAAAAGGAAAACATTGTGAAGAATCCTTTAGTTATGAGGGTTTTCTATAATATAAAAATGGTATATGTATCTTGGTATTTGTATATGTATGTATCTATGTGGCAGTGGGCCGGGCACATAGCTCGTAGAACCGATGGCCGTTGGGGCCGAAAGGTTCTTGAGTGGAGGCCACGTACAGGCAAGCGAAATGTCGGACGCCCGCCTACAAGGTGGACAGACGATCTGACTAAGGTTGCAGGAAGTCGCTGGATGCAGGCCGCTTCCAACAGGTCATTGTGGAGATCCTTGGGGGAGGCCTATGTTCAGCAGTGGACTTCCTGTGGCTGATATGATGATGATGATGATGATGATGATGATATGTATCTTATCAATGGTATTAGGCCAATGTGGTAGCCTGGTCGTAAAATTATTAATTGAATCGATCGGCCACATACTTACAAACATAAACACACGCCGTATCCCAGAAAGGTAAAAAAAAACTAATCAATCTATCACAAAGCTGGAAAAGTTATAATGCGTCGAATCTTTGTGACTGTGGAATAAGAGTAGAGAAAATTATACGCCTTATAGGTCTCATAGGAAGAATCGAAGCTCACATATACTCGTAAGTTGATATCTTATTTCTTTATTCAAATCATTATGTCATGTCGTGATTGCCTATAATTGTAACAGCAATTTTTACTTATTCATATTGTATTCGTTATATTATTCACAATTGTATGTTACGTTGGCGATCCTAAATAAATAAAATAAAAATAAAATAAAAAAAATCTATTCTGTTCTCACATTTTTATGCTATTCAGAAAACATAGTTATTATTCAGATATCACACGGTATTTGAACGACCAAACTATATTTTATGTTTAAAAAACATTAAGAAAACGATAAATTTCCTCTAAATCTTCTATGTTATTAGCTTGTTTTTGTTTTTCCATAATAAAATTGTATCAACATGTCGCCAACATTCCAGCTCCATTGTTTTCTAGAACCAGTTTTCATGGCATTTGATGATAAAAAACCCTCCACTTGTAATATCAGTTTAATTTACGACTATATTATAGTGTTAAATGAAGGTTATACGGTCTTCAACGTGTTTTTTTTTATGTGCGAAGCAGGAAGCTTTATTTATATCTGTATTTTTGACATACAAGACTCAGGGAGAAGATTATAGCAGTATCTAAATTATGTTATCGTAATTATATTTTACATAATATGGTGCTAACATTTACTAAACCACATCAAATTGATGTGGTTAGATTTAAGTCATAAATCCAGAAACTATCGTCGGAGATCCGGGAGAGATTGGAAAACCAAGAACATTTCCACATGCTAATTTTCAAGTTCATTGAATTCAAATTTTGAAGAACTTTGTAATTTTTTAGTCCCAATAGCAAGTCCAGTACAATGAATCGTTCATCGCATCACGAAAGCAAAGTTTTTTACGCCGAATCTCAATGATATTAGGAAACACACGGCATTGTGATTCCGAAGCATTGCAACCAATATCAATGTCGCATTAGTAATATCTATACAAATGTACATTTACCCGAAGGTCGCATATCTGAGTAAACATAATAAATATCATTATTTGATTTACTAAGCGAACCTGACCGCGATGTAACCACACGAAGCTTGCTAATACGTGGTTAGGAAATTGCAACAGCTGAAATCCTTTAGTTTACTGTAGTAATCTATTTACTGATGCTTCCGACATCTTATTTGATGTTATATTAGATAAAAATACATACATAAACTAAAGACTTTTTCCTATGAGGGGTAGCAGAGGTGCAACCAAGGCACCTACAAGTTACATCTCGCCTTGTATGTACTTTCTCATATGATAGGGGGTGAACCTATCGCCATATCGGGCACAAATTCTTGACTCCGGGTTGATAATGAATAGAAAAATCCAATATCACTCTGTACGACTCGGTATTCGTGCCCTAGACCTCAACTTTGTAACCGTATCGCAGTACAAATAGGCTACCGAGGCAGCCAGATAAAAATACCCTCAGAAATGTTGGTATAGAAATAAAACCTAATTGGTGATAATTGAAACGGTATAGCAAATGGACTTATATGCAACATCATAAGCACGTACCAAAAGAATATAGTTATGAGTAGGTTGTTTATAAAATGATAAATATCTTAAGCAGGATTCTAAGGCATATGGCCAGTTATTAAATAAGAATTAGATCTGCCTTGGACGACGAGTTATTATAATGAATAGTCTACATTGTAGACTCTACAATATAAGCGAAAATATTGTAGGTAGATTTCCAATGAATTACATTCAGATATTTGCAATTGGTTAAAATAAGGTTTCAAAGCAGGAAAAGGGACTAAATTAGTTGAATAAAGTCGAGAGATGATTTCGATAGATAGCGCATCCCTAAATGGTAGACAACAATTATAATTTGTAGTCATTATACATTTTGAACTAAGTCAAGTGACGCTCTTCGTAGAAAGGCTGGGCGTGATCCATGGTAGACACAGAGCCTATGTCCACCATTCGTCTGCTTTAGGTCGATGTTAAATTGTCACCTCGTCAGAAATTCATCGTAGGTCCAGTAAAACAGTTACAAAATGCAACATTTTCGTCAATGTTATTGAATTAACCAAATTACCGAAACGAAAACAAGTGTGTATTGTGAAAAAATGCGCTCACTGGAAGCATAATACAGCATGTAAAATATAACAGAAAGGAGCGACGCCAATTGATTCGATGGGCCGGCACTTGCATAACCGACGTAAAGATGCACGACCCGCCAAATTATGTAAAATTTCTTTGACCCTGGCTTAGTTAAGTGCAAAGAGCATAAATTTTAATAAATTATTAAATTGTTGCTGTTCGACATTCCTAATACAGTTGTTATAAATGAACTGGTTTTGTATTTTCAAACATCATAATCATCATCAGCCCCTTGCAGTCCACTGTTGAACATTGGCTTCTCCCAAGGAACTTCACAGAACCTGGTCTGCTGTTTTATGCTTCCAGTCGCTACCAGCCTTCTTGCGCCATCTCCCTATCTGGTTTTTTCGCTAGTATCACTAAGCTCCGATTTACTTCATAAGTTTTTATTTTATATTGCCAGCTTAGTGATGTTTATTTTTTAATATATAAATAGCGAAATATTTAGTTCAATTAATAAAAATAAATGTATGCTGGATCTTCTATTGACACTATCCAAAATTAAAAGCAACCACCTAATTTTCAAACAATCGCCGATTAGCAGTACCCCATAGATACAAAAAACAAAGGCTACTAACAACATATTCTTAGAGGTCACAATAACATGGATACTAAATTATCAGTACCTTACGACCAAAACACAAACATGCCAATGCAATTGACATTTGAATAAAACATAAACATATCAAGAGTCATTAACCCAAAACAAACATACTAATCATTGTTCTGTAAATTACAAAACTGCTCATGACCTCAAATGCATACAAAATTTAAACACAATAGATGATTTTTCATCACATATTTTGAGCAATTAGCGTATAAGATCATGTTGACATCGAAGATTCCATTTGATCAAATTAGGCACTTCATCGTGAATTCTTATGGTAATTTGAAGAGATGTTTGATGTTTCTGTAATAAAACAGCAATTAACATTCTTTGTTCATGTTGTAATAGGCGGACTTAATACCGTAGACATCCGATATCAACTAAACTTTAGTACGTAGGCATGGTATTGTCAAAGTGAAAGATTATATTCTGTATTGGCCTATATACGTCCCACTACAGGTCACGGGCCTATTCTATTTCGAGTATAAAATTGAGAGAGTTATAGTTATCTTGGCCTGAGATCATATCATGTTTTGTAAATAGTTACAGCTCTTATTATATTATGATTATTATTTGAAAAACGTAGGCGTACATTACAAAAACCGTATAAAGGTTTAAGATATTTAAATAATTAACATGGCTATAAAACCCTGCTAAGATATTCATTGGATCGATATAATGTACCTATCCGTCTAAAGCGAGCGGTATTTAATTTACTAGAATGAATATTACATGAAGACGACTAATCCGTTTATTTCTCAAGCATCATATCATTTTAAGAGCATCTAAGGGCAATCGTATTGGTCAATCACCTCTGTCATCAAGGAGACTTATTGAACGTTATGGAATAATAATTATTAACGTTTTTTCCCACGATTAGAGTTAAATTAATATTATGAAACTGGTTTATATTAATTGCATACCTACTTAATACTTACATAATAAATACTAACACTTACTTAAAAAATTACGGTCTATCAATAATCTAGTTAAATTCGTTTAGGTATAATAATACGAATAATAAAAATTGTAGGAGGCGGTTTTTTCTGGAATTTAACATGTTTATGCTTCACTAATATAATATTCTAATATAGGTATAATTTATTGATCTAGCAAGCCCTTAATCCTATTAAAGAAAATAATAAAGAATACATAAGACAATACTTCTGCAAATTTTTTTTCTTTTCAGATTTTTTGTTATTCACTTTCCGATTCAGGTTTTCGGACATCAATCACCTTATGATAATCATCTCCATAAAATCAGTCAACACAATAATCCGTAAATCCCCAATCGAACAACTTTAAAAATATTATCCTTGTATCTCGTAATATTTGCGCAACAAGCTGACCGTTGCCGGACGTCTGGCGACCCTATATGGCGTGAGTGACGCCACGCACTTATGTAGGGCTTTAACTAACTTGACATGGGATGTCACGTTTTGTTTTGTTTTTTTTTTTGTTGTATAAATAATCGAAAAAAAATGGCGTGTTGCAAAGGCTTTCGACTATGCATTCATGAAAGTTTGTACATAAATGGACGAAGAAAAAAGTCAGGCGTCCATTTTATCGCTTTATGCGGGATGTGGACAAGTTATTGCGCTAGCCCAAATGTAGTAATCGATAGGTATATAGGGACTATTCTATTGTTTAGTTCAGTTGCATCCTGTAACTTTACCGATAACTTTGACTTAGTCATGCAGTGAGGGCTGATTTGACTATCGTCAAAGTTATTGAGTGCAATGGAGTCTAAGAATTTCCAATATTACTCTCTGGGTTTTTAACATACATACATAAACTCACGCATTTTTCCCAGAAGGTGTAGGCAGAGATGCTCCCAGGACACTTACGCTTCGCCTTGTATGTATCGCCCCATGTTGTAAAAGGGGGCGATCCTATCGCTTTATCGAGCACAAATTCCTGACTCATACAAGACTGGGCATAAATAATGAATAGAAAATTACAATATCACTTTGCCCGACCCGGGATTCGAACCCCAGACCGCAGCATTGCATTCATACCGTAGTACAACTGCGTTAACGAGGTAGGATTTTATCATGACCTAAAGAAAGCTACCATTACTGAACCCAACAAAAAATATTTTACCTATTATATTTTTTGACCATGCTAAGACAATATAAACCTTCAACTAACATATTACCTTCCAACGATGCTAAGGCACTAATTAAAGTGGCACTAAACTGAAGGGGCAATGCGCAACGAGAGGAACCTTGCCTGGCGACCCCACTTTCTCCAACGCATTTCATAAAGCACCTAGGGCGTGTGAAGAAATATTACTTCTCTATTGTGTCTATACAAATACAAACTTTGGGTTTTATTAAATTTATAACTATTCCGTTTTTAGCTTCTTATAACTTTTGTCAGTCTAGTTTCGTCATAATCAAACCATGACTGTCTCATGTCTGTAAAAAAATGCTTCGTCTTATGGTCCATAAGGTTATGCGACCTGTAAGAATTTATATGGAATGTATAGTCCGCCAACCCGCACAAGGTCGGCATGGTGGACTATATGACCACTTTTAATCGTACTCTCGATTGTAGGTAAGACTGGTACTCTGAAGAGTGGCATATATGGTCTGATATATTATACTAACATATTACATACATACAAGGAATCCGTGGTGAAAAAATGTAGCTTATTCTACTAACACTGCTCATTATTCGTCTGGTAGTGTTAGTAAATACTACTATATTTCGGCTGTACAATCAACAGTCCTTTGCTTAGTTATGATTTCATTTTGGATACGACGATTACAAAAAAAACTAAATTATTCCTTAAAAGTTTATGAGGCACACCTATTTGTGTTTCTTAAAATAAACAGGAAATCACATAATCTATTTCATTTTAAAAATAAAAAATATCTACCAACACAAATGGCGCTCTATCAACGAAAATGTTGTCCAACAACCAGCGAACTACAAGTATAAAAGATACCAAAATTCATAATATTTTTTCCGAGGCCTTGGCATTTCGGTGACCATTCAACTCAATCGTCCTGCGTCCTCGCGCCGGTAATTATCCGGATGGTAGGAGATCCGCATTGGACGAACGTTTTGGAAAAGCCTTATTGGGTGAGCCAACGGCCTACTTAGTTAAGGCAATCTATATCGACGTTTATTCGCTGAATATAAAAGAATTTGAAATAATAATACTAATAACATAATTTATAACATTCCTTTGCTGCAATAATTCTTCTATGGTATGTAAAGTCCGCATTAGGCCAGCGTGGTGGACTATATGGCTTAACCACTCCTAATCGTAATTTCAATTGTAGAGGATGCCCTTGCCCTGCAGTGGTACGTATATGGGCTAATACAGAATTTGCTGTAAAAATTGAGAGAATGTATTCAGGTGAGAATTCTATTCATACTATTCAGTTGACGTGGTGTAATATAAATTATTATGATGCCTACTCTAAATAAACAAATTTAAATAAAGCGCGAAGAAAGGTGATATCAAGAAAGTTCACTTACATACAGTTTTTCTTGAACCGCGCAAGAATAATGAAAAATAATACAATTACAGGTAACATTATAGCATTAAGTACCTATAAATACAGATACCTAAAAAAATATTGATTTCAAAATAGAGAACAAAACAAAAATATTAATTAAATAAGAAGATAAAGTACGAACTAGAAATCAATTTAACACCATCGCTGTTTCAATCATTTCATAATTACGACGAATTTCATCCTCAACTTAACTCAAAAGGACAATCTATCGATCATACGCAACATAATTGATTATGTCAGTACATCTACATTGTCAAACCTGTCAGGAGCCTAATTCGCGAACAGGCGTAACATGTTCCAAGCGACCTTTCAACCTCACAGATTTGAAAGGCACGACCGATACTTACACCGCCACAAGCTTACAATTAAGTATTTATATGGATTTTTCGCTAAACATATAAGGCCAAGTACTCAATCTTCGTAATTTAGGAAAACATTTTATTGAAATTTCGGATGATAATTGAGATTAATATTATTGCCGTGACTGTGGAAACGTTAACTGATATGCTATCGAATTATTTAAGCAAATTGGTAGGCTAATAGTATGTATTATATTTATCAACTTCAAATGATAGCAATGGCTGGGTTCTTTAAAAGGATTCCTAATTAAAAGTAACTGGTAATCTTTATTATTCTTAATCTTAGAGATAACTGGCTAATGCTTTAGACATCTAAGACACTCATGACTCAATAAATATTCAATACAAAATATATAGCTTTATGTTGTAAGCTTTTATTAGTCAATGTAGCATCAAAACTTTCGACTATAATATTTCAGTTAGAACTATACAAGCGGATTCACTCAGCTGCACAATAGCCACTCAGATTCATTCTGTTGCGGTCAAACGTGTAACAGCAAATATTACTAAACCTCAGACCCTGGACTGCAGAATTGTGACACAATTTCAAAACCTTCAAAACGGTATAAATAATTGATTAGTTTTGTAATTAAACTTAGTCTAGAGACAGAAATACGAGATGATTCATCGGCATTTTGAATAGGCTTTCTGAATATTAACATTGATAATATGCGTCATAGATTTCCTAACTTTTTAAGAACGAAGTACCGACTGCAGCCAAAAGAATCGATTTTCTTTTCTGTACTGCTAATGTCATTTTTACTACTTAGCGCTTTAAAATGTAGTAAAATAAAATGCTAATTTGCATTCGGCATTGGTGATCAAAATATTTGAACAAAGGATCGTCGATTTTGCATAAACACTTATAGAGTTATAATTTTAACAACAAAGAATCAGTCCATTTCCTTATAAGATATCGGATGAAAAAACTATAATTTATGTTTTTCTTGTTTATCAAACCTTATTTGGTCAAATCTATTAACATATCTTTTAAGAATTTGTAGTAAATTAGTGTTTTTTGACACTTATTTATCTATGTCGCGAATAGGTACAATATTTATGGTGTAAAACTTGCCATAATGCCGTGTTCAACTTGTGTACTTCCGATTTCGACCAGGCCAACCAATTACACTACTTATTATATGCAACTACATCAGTTTATTCAGTAGGTGCGAGGGTTTGCAAAAATCTGTAGCTATGATTTTTTACTAATTGTTAATGGATTTGTTGCAACTGTCAACTGATTTTCCTATTGAAACCCCGATTCCTTTATTATAATAAATGTCTTCTGCAACGACTGCTTTTATCTTTCTCAACCAGATCTAACTTATTTATTAAATAAATAAATAAGTTACATTATTATTGATATCCGAGTCCCAGTATTGTTATAAGGATATTCACACATTTACGTCACAATATTTTCACAATACAAAACTGATGAAGCCTAATAATGATGCTGACATTTTGGAAGCGCATTGTCATTGAAAATCTATTTTGTAACCAATTAAGCCACTTCAACAATATATACAGCAATTAATTGAGCACTAGTCAGTATGTAACAACAATCGTAAACACTTGGCTTTCTGAATCATCTTAATGCCGGGTTTGAGGCGCGCTTTACAGTCTGGCCTTGTTTACCGATTTGGTTTACATGTTTAATTATTTAACAACATATTTTAAATTGCATTCAGTAACACACCCAGTATGTGTCATTATGTTTTTTGTGCCTTCCTTTATGGATGCGACACGTAAAAATTTACTATTATGTATGTAACAGAAAGATTGATCTTAAAAGGGGTTTTATTTGACGTCATCTCTTCTGAAAAAATTGCATTTTTTTTAATTAAAAAACATCACACCAAAACTTTCCATAATAGATTCTCGGCTTATGGATTCTCAAGTTTATTCGTGTCGTGAGTTTCAAAACCTATGACCTTTTTTACATTCCCATAGTTGAAAAGTCCAAGTTTGAGCATCGAAGAGTTGGTTCCCAGTAGTAGATAAGATCTGCAAAGATCATACTCAGCGGGCGGCTCAGGTTAGTATTGGTTAAAATTTGAATTACATCTAAAAATGACCCCGAGAGCTCTTGACATTTTACCACGATGTTATAATGATTTACATAATGTTTCTTTTCGTAAGAAAAAATAAATTATACACATTCGTAACATTCAATGCTGAGGTTTATAATGAGTTACTAGAATTTTCAAATTCAAATGTGCGTAAGTTTAATCGGTGCTTATGGACAAGAGCTCATAGGTCAACTCGTAGATCGGAATTCCGTGATATAATGGTTTCTTAGATTTACGCGAATGTTACACATTGAAATAAAACTATTATTTACGGATTTTATCGCGGATTTGGTTTAATTTTTACATTTTTTTATTTCCCGACGTTTCGATTACTTTACAGCTTTCGTGGTCACGGGGCGGACTGAGGTATTAGACGTCCGCTCTGTGATTGTTACAATTCAACTACCCTTATTTTTCAATTATTATTAAGATAAAATCCGTAAATAATAGTTTTATTTCAATTCCGTGATATCTTTAAACTTAATGTATAAAAGCATGAGCCCTTTGGTGAACAACGAATACGTCAAATTATCACAAGCCATAGCCAAGGCCTAATTAAAAAAGTAGCTTTTAATGGGGCATAAAAAGAGCGGCAGCATCGTTAAGCTTTTGACCACCAGCTTTAAGAATGAAAAAGACGGGCTATAAAAATATTAGGAACTAGAAGTCTGGCTCCACTCGGATGCCGATACACTATTTTGCAAATATTCAAGTCATTAAAGATAATATAGGATTCTAATGGTAGATAATTTTTCAAATCGGTTCACAAGTTTCAGAGCATATTCAATACAAAAAATATATATTTCCTCCTTATAATATTAGTTTAGATTACTAGAACTCGATCGAAACACACAAAACGAAAACAAAACTGCGATTTCACAGCCATATAACATCGAGACGGCGCGGCGAAGCAGCAGTTTGCACTATGGCCCAATAAAACCTAATATTTACATTTATCGTTTACCTATGTTAAAATACTCCAGGCGTGAAGATACGAAAATGGTTTGCCTTATGCAGTAACACGGATTACATAATGAATATCCAAACTTGACCCCGTTGCCGTCGGCGAGTCGCCCATAAAATCTTATGTGGACATTTAAGAAATTATATCGGATGCGTATTTTTATTTGTGTGGTTTTTGTGTCAATATCTCGGGTATAGTCGTAAATATTTTAATATATCACAGAAGATATGTGGGCAGAATATTTAGGAGTAGGTTTTCGCTTATAACATGCAGTGTAAAATTTCATTTTTTTGCAAAAGGTAATGGCTATTCATCAACTTCGCTCATAACACCAACAATACCTGGAAAATGCAAGTGATTTTTTGTTTTTAACATTAGCCATTTATTTGACGTGCTGGATCGAAATCCGTTACCAAAAATGCATTCCACCACGTACTGTTTAACAAGGTAAAAGATCCCCTAAAAACAATATTTCCCGTACACGGAAAACACCATAGTATAATTTGTTACCAGATGCAGTGATTTACTTAACCAAGATTTCGTAGATTTTTTTCAGAACAAATTGTATAATGAGTGGCACTAACCCACGCTTTGTATAAGTTTTGTTATTTATAACCACAACAACCTTACGTCATGTTCACGGTTCGACTGAACGTGGGTAGACTGTGATCATCTTTTATGTAATTTAAGGCGATTTATAGCACAAACGCTTTGCCTTTTGGGTGATTAAAATATGTATGTGGTAACAAAAGATTTTTTGGAATCAAAAAATAATTTTTATATCCTACTTAAATACATTCAAAATTAACCGAAAGTAAAGGAACAATATTTTCATTAATTAATAAAAAATAATTTTATAACTATGATTATTTGACAGCCTCCGGGATGCAGATGGTTAGACGCCGACTGTGAATCGAGAGGCTGCGGGTTCGAACCCCGCACCGAAACAAACATTTATGAAACTCACAAGTATCTGTCTCGGGTTTGGATGTTTGTGAGACCGAATAGTCTACGGTGATTCCTGATACCCACGAAATAAGACTTAATTGATCTTGATGTGGGGTCAGGACTATAATATATATGACTGTTAGGTATATTTATTTATTTATTTTATACACATACACACACAAATCGAACTTAGGGCAATGAATATGCTGGTTTCTTTTTAATATAAAAAATGACTTCATTCACCTATTATTGTAATATGATTCGACCCTATTCCTAGCGCAATTTAAATGCAGTTTCACACGTCGACTTTATCATTTTGTGATTGTATACCATTGATTGTTTCGACAAAGACTTTTATTGAAGAAGAAGAAGAAAGAGGCCCTTTAATTGACGTCCTTCTCTGCATTTAAATATAAAGGATTGCTATGGAGATATTCCGAGGCCGCAAACAAAAGTCGCTCCGTTAAATCTCTATTTGTCTATTTTGTTCATATTTTGCCCGCCTTAGGCAACTCATATACGCGATTTGTTATTCGATTTAGGGACCGCATCCACGAACGCACCGTTCAAATCGTTTCTAAATAAGGCCATTTAAAGTTATTTATAATATTTGGATTCTTTAAAAATCCAAATCGATATCGCAGAATTATATATTCTGGTGCTAAAAAAAGACGGTGACAGGTGTCAATGAAAAATTTCATCCAACAGGTTCCGTTTGTAAATATTGAATTAATTAGAAAAATTGCTTCCGTGCCGAGTTCAAAGGTCAAGGTTGAATAAGTTTATTAATTTTCATTTAATTTACATTTCGGGTCTAATGCGCTAGCTGACTGACGTAATACAAGAAAGTCAAACAAACGTAATTCTACCTTAAACACTTATGAATAGAAGTTATTTTTGAGTGCTTCCGTGTTTATCAAGATGAGTACAGAAAGGTCAGCGAGAATTATGTCTAAGTTTCTGAATGTTTGATTTTTATAGTACTGTACATGAAACTACTAGTTAGTTTCATTTCAAGTTGAAGCGAAATATAAATCAATTTTAGGGATGTTGCGGATATTCGCATCCGCATCCGCAAATGCGGAACTTCCGCATAAATTTGGACATCTGCATCCGCATCCGCATCCGCAATAATCAATGCGGATATTCATGCGGATGCGGATGTAATACATATTGTGACAAGAAACAAGGGCCCTACTCTGTAAATCCGAAACTAAGTTCCAACCTTCGGACGATCCAAGTTTATGATGATAAGAATGTACCTATATAGACTGATGGTTACGATATACGTTATACGAATCCGAAATTTACAGAGTAGGTACATTCGTATCGTCATAAACTTCGATCGTCCGAAGATTCGAACTTCGTCTCGCATTTTTAGAGTAGGGCCCCAAATTTTGCGGTGCCGGCGAATGGCGGTTGCCGTTCTCACGTGACATTGTCCAATGGGAACGAAAGAACTAGTTACATGACCCGAAGCATTTGTTGTTGCTATGGATGTTAGATAATTCTAACAAAGATGAGAGTTAAGAAACACCAGAAAATGATAACACTGCAGCTGCTACACTCAAAAAAGAATTACTTTCTTAACGCACTAAAAAGAGTGTATGTGGATGAAAATCCTCTTAATTAGTGACATCGAGAGGAATTTAATCCGAGTTCAAAACAACAAAAAAACAATATAAGACAAAATAAAATAATAATAAAAATAAGACAGCAAAGCAAAAAATAATATTTATTTCGTTGTACTTGTAAATGTTGATTAATTTGCTTATTGATTTGATAAGCCAACAAATCAAATTATCAGCGTCACGTATTGAAGGCGGGTCGCCAAGTACCAAACATATAGAAACTAGTTTTAACATTAGTCATATTAGGTCCGACATGTTGGCATTTTTTGCTTTGCAGTGGTATTTAATTATTATTTTATTTTGCCTTTAATTTTTTTCTTCATTCTTATACTATATTTATATAAGATCCTAAACATACGCATCCGCATCCGCATCCGCGGATGTGAGCTTTCAAAAATCCGCATCCGCATTCACATCCGCGGATGTGAAAAAATCGGCATCCGCAACATCCCTAATCAATTTATAGGTTGAGGTAACAAATATAGAAAACTATTTAATTATTATGAGTTGATCATCTACAAAAAATCTTTTAATACTGAATAATATAAACTCTTTTGTTAATAATAAAATCAAAAGATTTTTAAATTCGGAATGTCTTATGCGTTGTATTCGCCCATCACTCTAAAGTGGTACTAGATTCGAAAATGGAATCCATAAGTATTACGTATTCATTTGTGCATTAAGGAACTAGAATCCATAGCTATTCATGTTCATTAGTGCAATAAAATTAGACATATATTTCGGCATGATTACGCATGTTGCACCTTAATCTAAATTTTATTAAATACCACATTCGTCCATGTCTATCCGTTAGAATATAATAATGATCTTAATTTGTTATTACAGACGTAAAATGTACAATTTGTGGAAGAAAATACCGACAGTGTTGTAGATTATGCTAACATAAAAAATCTTTTTTATATTATCAGAATGTATGTATAAAAATAAGAATGAGATAAATAAATATTCTCTTAGATAATATAAAGAATAAATGCCTAATTATCAACGAACTAAAATATATGGTTATTGTTTCAAAAGACTACTTAAAAAAAAATTGGATGAGTGCACAATACTTTTACACTATTTCTGTCTTCGTTAACATCTATCTACCTTTTGGAATAAATAACAAGTCAAACTAAAGTTTTCTAGCCTTATTTAACCTCCAAACTTTATGTTGTGATCAAGACCTATGTCTGGATGAATAGATTCATTCTATTCTATTTTAATATGTATTATATACACACACACACCACGTTATTTTTATATATGACATTGGTTTCTTACACGTGATCGACATGAAAAATACTCATTCAAATAAAATCAGCTCAGTTTTAGTTGTTTTAACATAATTCGAATCCAAAAATATGTTAAAAGAATACAGGTGTCTTCTCATAAAATAACTATTCAAAAATATTATTGTTCTTTTATTAGGTATATTAACTTGTTAATTAATTCCGTCAGGAATATTAATTCTAATAAATAATTAATTTTTTTTGATGGGTTTAATAACTTCCCATCAGTAGTACTAAATGGAAAAAAAAAACACATTAAAATACCTATGCACGTACTAAACTTTTTTCTCCTCACTGTTTTATTTATTGTTGTGCCTTACAACGATCACGAATATTTTAAAAACATAACTGCAAAATAATGACATTACCATTTTTTACACCGGAGTTCAGCCAACCGGTAGAAAACGAATAGTTTTGAAAACGGGGTGGCCGAAATCGTGAAAACAAAAATCATGATTTTTGACAAAATATTAACTCAGATATTTTTCAAAATTTGTGTGATGTTGGGACGATGAGAACGATTTGATTTAAATAGTATATGTCAATATCACCCGGTATAAGACAATGTTTAGAAAGCCGAAAAAAAAAACAAGATGAAGTGTCGCTTATTATAATTTATATTGCTTATAAGTTTATAATCTTATTATTGTGTCAAAATAAAATAGACAACGGATTTAATATGTAATTTATTTTAAATTTATTACTGTCTTATTATATCTTATTTAATTATTTACTTCAAGCTATAATTTTATTTTTATACAATCACAGGTTAGAACATTAGAATTAAAAATAATCCTATTATTATAGTAATAATGCATGGGTGACCTGTTGATACCCAATATGCAACACATTTACGTCAGTCCATCTAATCCTATCCTATTCTTAATACAAATTAGTATCGACCTAACTCGTATTGTTCAAGATATCTACCGAACATTTTATTTAAGGCAAAAACCACACTCTCTCAAGAATCTAAAAGTTTGAATAACTTTGTTTGTTTAGACCACAGATGACTCATTCAGGATCTATCAATTAGCTGTGAAGATATTTTTATGTAAAATCCGTTTTTATCACAAAACATGACCTTACTATAATTGGACTTAACGCTATTTACTCATAATCTACCATTTATAAATCCTAGTTAGTTTTTATTTTTGGGAATACGAAAGGCCCCAGCCCAACAAAATTACGCGCACGTATGCGTAGAATTATGTTTCAATTTAAAATTTAACAAAAAAAATAATATATTAAGAACATTTAACGAACTCGCATGCGAGTTTTATGGCATGCTTAGATAACATCTTTTGCAGACCGCACTTATTTGTTTAATACATTTGATCGGCAAACGACTGAATGGTAGTCGATAAGTAATTACACCTTTATTTGATTATAAGACTAAAGACGAGAAATTTCCAGCTTTTTAAAATGAGAGCGAATAGAGATGGAATAAATACTTATAAAGATCTCCGGCAATCTCATTCTGTATCTGTATCTGTATCACCCCATATACGTCCTATTGGCACAGGGCACGAGGCACGAGCCTCCTATACAATTGAGAGTACGATGGAGAGTGTCAGGTCTTATAGTCCGCCACGCCGCGCCGGCTTAATGCGGGTTAGTAGACTTCTTACAAATTCGCTATATTATGCAAGGTTTCCTCGTTGTTTTCCTTTACTGTTAAAATGCTTGGTTATTGATTATGACACGATACTGAAGTCAGGGGTGTTCCCTGGGATTTGAATCCGCGACCATCGTGAGCATGTTGCCAGCCGCGTGTGGTCCGTTTACCAACAGACTACCACGAATTTTCTTAATCTCACTCACCACTCAAAATATTTCAGCAAAACCGTCGGTTTACATTTTAATGCCAGTCTATCGACCAATGTAAATAAGCCTATTAAACTTAACTTTAAGGGCGGCAATTGTGTAACATTATCTTAATGTGATGAGCCACTGCCCGTTCAAGGTTTGAATCTTTTACAGACTTTCTATGACATATAGTGTTTTGCAAGATCCAATAATAAGCTTTACACAACTCGTACTAGTATGAATAAAGATGAATCCGATACATTCATATCCGAAGTCAAAGATAAAGCGTATTCTTTAACGATTACAAACTGGTGCTAGGTCTCTCATATGTGAGAGGCCATCTGGGTAGGTACCACCGCAATGTCTATTTCTCCCGTGAAATAACACTGCGTAAATGCACTGTTGTGTTTCGGATTGAAGAATATTGTAGCCAGAGTGTAGGACATATTGAGACTTAACATCTTATGTCTCAGGATGGCGAGTGCAGTGAAATTTTGCTACTGTTTATGAGCGGGCGTATCGCTTACCATCAGGCGAACGGCTTGCTAGTCTCGCCATTCATTGCAATAAAAAACAATAAATAAAGCAAATTTACTTAACAATATCCATGCATGCATAATTTCTACATGTATCTACGAAACTAGAAACCGAATATCCGCAAACGGAAGGGTCATTGACACCTACAATTAGGCAAGATAGGACCCATTCTATCTTACCTAATTGTAGATGTTAAGGCTAGATGGGTCTAGCAAGGGTAACATAGCAATATAATTGAAAATATGTTTAACTTATATGGACTCAATAATTCATCGCTTCTGTTGATTATAGCCGTCAGCAAAAATGTAAAAAACACATATCATAGCTTCTAATATATGATTATTTCGCAACAAGTAAGATAATTGACAAACGGCAAAACATACAATACAATTAATTCTACATAACCCATGATCATTGTAATGTCAGGGTTGAGGAGGCTCGCAGCGACCTCTGATGCCATTTAACTTCAATTGGGAACATCACTGAACTGACTATGGATGTAGATTGACAGTAAATCTAGATAGCCTTTTAAATTCGAGATGATTTTTTTCTTTAATGTACAAACATAAGAATACAAAACAATTATGACTATAATTAAAGTAACTTGCACTAGGAAATCGCTGTTTGGAAATAAGGGAATGGAGAAAGAAAGAGTAGACTTTGGTGTATAGGGACGAAAATGATGATGAAAGATAATTTATTTTATTTATAAGATTGTATTGTATAGACGGTAGACATCAAAGCGCAAATAACTGTCCTACTGACAACCATGAGAGAGTTGTAAGAGAGTAGAGAAAAACTTCGAAGGGAAAATAATTTTCTACCCTAGAATTCTAATGAATGTCCTTATTGTTAGTGATATTCTTCTTCAGTGGAACATCGAATGTCAACAGTCTAACCTTTTTCATCATTCATCCCAGATAAAAATATAGTTAACCAATAATTTATTTGTAACAACATCTCTTCCGAGATCTTCATTTGTTCAGAAAACTTAGAAGACTCAATAGACACCGTACACATTTAAATAATGTCGAATACGCAAAATAATACTTGATTTCATAACTTTGTTACTGAAACGTGTTTAACGTATTTGGCTTTGTGGAGGAGGCAGGAGCTGCCAATCATTTTCATAAAGCGACAACAGATCCGCTCCTGAGTTTCACAACTTCTAATACAATCACGTTCAGCGGTTTCACACTGAATATTTTACTTCATTTAAATACCTGTCAAACTTCAGACATTGGCTATATGCCATGAGGTTTTGAGTTTTTGCAACTTGGATGATTGACTTTCTGTGAGTTGATGGGTTTAGAAAACGTGATGTTTTTAAAATTTTATTTTCGTTTTATACAGAAAACATAAACAAAAGAATAACACAAACCAGGAACTCAGAACTACATATGAGTACAAACGGCGTTCATATCGCTCAAAGAATTTTTTTTCCAGTCTACCTTTCGCTGGACTGGAATGAACAGGAGAAGAAAACTCAAGGTAGTTATGTAAAACTTACACATTATTGAATGAATTCATGTAAGATTTTATGTTAGATAATCACAATCTTTGCATAACAACAACACAAAAACATACTAACAAACAAATGAAGACAATTCCCAAGACTAAAAAAATAATTAAATTATGCGTCGAGATTCGTAGAACGACCCTTTGTAACCCTCACAATGGCTACGTGAAAAATTCCTTAAATAATTGCAAACAATTGTCGTTCAGATAGTACAGCTTCATGTAGCAAAACAAAGCGGACAATGAAGTGTTATTACATCTCGCATTGTGCATCCCAGACGCGCGTTTTGACTTCGGTTTTGACGGGGGAGGGTTAATTCACAAGCGTAGAGGGACTTTGCAGATTTTTTTTCTTTTCTAATTTCATAAGGGTAATTTGTGTATGATTGGCGTTATTGATGGACTGCGCCGGTCGCCGGATAAAGTTTAAAATGAAATTTGGGTTAGTGGGTTATATTGTTTCCAGATTTGGTCCTTATATTATCAAATCCTATTTTTATTCGGTATTCGATGCCGTAACTTAAGTTTTAAATATTATTTTAATTTTGAGATTATTTAATTCCAGGTAATACGTAAACATTTAATTTTGCTATTCAATATTAGAGCGAGCGCCTAGAGATTAGTAATTATTTCGCCCGTAGCGCTTGTACAGGATTCGTAGAAGTATGGGAATTGTAGTAATCCGCTTTTATTAAAACCGCTCGCGCTCTATCCATCGCTCCTTACATATACCGCACATCGGAAAATAACAGCAGCCAGGCCGGTATTGTACAGCATTCTTCCCTGCTATTGTTTATGGATTTTTTCATACGTTTTGACAAAGTGATCGTTTTGTTACTAACAGCCACCAGTTTGTTGGAACCTGATGATACTGTTTATGTGTTGTAACTTTGTAGACGTATGATTGACTACCGCGTAATTAAAGTTTGAATTATTCATGTTTTATAACCACATAAAACATTTTTATGCATATGCTTCATCTAGCCAGGGTCCAAGCTGACATAATTCTGTCATTCGATGAAAGATAATCTCTTCATTTGATATTATATAAGGAAAACATGAAGTCACAGTGATACACGCAAATACGTTTCATGCTCAGTTAGTGCATTCATCTGCCTCCGAATGGCAAAAATTTAAGCTGGTTTGGATATTTATATACCAATGACTATATATTTATCTTTTTTGCATGTCAGATAACTCAGCCTTTGCTATAAAATAGCGAACGTCCAAATCCGATATATTATCGAATGTTAAAATAGATAATGCCAGACGGTCAGCGTACATCATTTGCATATTAACAACGTACCATTGTGCACGGAGATTCTTTTAAAATCAACTCGTTAGCGATGTTATACAAGCATTGAGCCTCTTTACGCAAAAATACAATATTCATAAGCTGGTAATAGAATTTAAACAAGATTTTAAATTTGTGCCGTCCTGCTGATAAGTGTAATCATGTGTAGCTAATGAGTTTTGCCTTCCATTCATTCATTTTTAGCAAACATTTGCGAACAATAATGGAATAGGACTATCAATATATTAATTATACATTGAATGGTTTGATTCAAATACATAATATATATATTCATCAAAATTAACATTTTTGTAAGTATAAGTAAGTCTTATGCACCGACGCTACGGGTCCGCAGATGCACCAATCGCTTTTATTATTAATTGTTACTTAGAAAAAATAAGAATTACAGTAATTATTACAGTCAGTCCACCTATATACCTTTTATGTATGAAGTTAAATAAATAAAGAAAATTATTATTTTCAAGCTTTCATTACTACTATTTTTACAACAGAACAAGAACAATTGCTTCGTTATATATTTTATATAAAGAACGCTTTTATTTTCATTTTTAAATCTTTCATGATTTTAGTAGTCTACCTGCCTTTATATTTGCGTAAACTTATACTGCAGCATCTAAACTATTGATCCGAGTTTCATGAATGAGATGTTCAGTCAATTTGTTTTTATGGTTCAAGTATTATAGATAACATTTATAAATGACTGCAGGAAAGTGAACATAAAGATCAAATATGATTATGAAAGCATTTGTATCGAATATTTGCTATATATTTAAAAAAAAGGGCTCTTCAAAGGGCAAATTGCATTGAAAATCATTGCCCACGGAACCTTAAGAAGTAAAGAGTATTAAAACATAATTAATGCCATTAAATTTTCCGACGTAACCTCAGCTTGTTAATAGTCCGTTTATATGTCTCATTAAGTCAAGGTTCAGTTTTTTCCGAAGACGTTGCCAGTTCAAAATTAATATTTGATTATTTAATTATTATTTATATGTTAAAGTTCAAGATTTTGTACATAGTAGCTAGTCAAATGTACGATCAATATTTAAATGTTAGATTGTCAAGTGTCGATGCAAATGTTTGTTTATGTTTTGAAAATTATTCAAATGAGATTATTTGTCTGGTACAAACATATATGATCTTTGTGTTATTTATAATTATACATGAAATTGGTAAATAAGTACAGAATTTAGTGTTAAGTTACGCTTTATACGAGCAAAATATCGGTTTAGATAAATTATTATGTTTATCACTGGTTAGTAAGATTATTTATTTGACTGCTATATACCCGGGCCAATATGATACGTTAACACTGCCGTATTTACCACAAAACACCTACGGTGAAGACGGTTTTTTTTTAAATCGACACGAAAGAATTGCTACAATCCATATTGTGATTATACCTGCATAGTAATACAAATACAGTATCTACATGTTACTGATTTTAAATCACAAGTCGGCCAAATTTTGTTTATGTACTTGTTTTATGGTTGAACCTGAAACTTAAGCGTTAAATTGACCCCAAACACCCGTGTTAAAGTTAATAACCCCACACTTCTCGGCCCGTGGTCGCCGGACTTTCGTCATTTTATTAAAGCGGAAAGTTTGTCTGCGCATGCGTCTAACATAGGCGTCACAAAGCTATTATGAAGTTCCGATCGGGGTCGCTTTAGAAGTTATCAGCTTTAATGTGTCTGGTAAGATGAAAGAACCATCAAAAGGGTCTTAATACTAAAAACATTTTTGTTTTTTTTATAGATATTTTGTTGATTGATTAATTATATTTTGTTGATAGTTGCTTTAATAGCAAATATAAAATTCAGCTTTTATACTATAACCGCCATGGGCTCTTGGTCTTGCTATACCTGACCATCTGACAGGATTTTGTTATTAATTTGTATAAGAGCGAAATCAGTAACGCCACGCAAAAACAATCAAATAACCTAACCTATTAAACAGCAATAAGTGTTAAGTGCAAACTCAAAGAAAACCAATTACAAATTCTCCCCGTTAAAGTTCATCTTAGTTGGATACTAGCGTGTGATATAATGGTTAGATCAAGTTCGGCTAAAGGTAACCTGAGGTTAGATCGTGAGATCTAATCGACGGATAAGGTAATCTTAGTGTCTTAACTTGAAAAGGATCGTGTGTAGTAGCATTAACATTTCGCGAGTTCTACTTTGATAGCATAATGAAAATATAATTATTAATTATAATAATTTTTACCGTAGTCATATAATCACATTAATACGCTTTCTAGGTGTCTGAAGAAATATGATCGTCTTCAATAATTTTATTCCAAAACACCAATTTACCTAAACTTTTACATATTGTGAGTTGGATATTTTCTATACATCTCAGTCCCTATTATCGCTGTGTGGCAACAATTGAAGAATACACCAAAAATTTTCAACAACACAATCATAGTATAACACAAATCATGGAATATGCAATATCTCAACCAAACACGTCATAATACATGAATAGAGTTAATGAAATTGTTATTAATGGCCCTCATTTACGACTCAGGCTCGTGTGATCAGATTATATTATCGACTTAGAATCTAGAAACGTGGGCGAAATATGCGGAGGAAGTCGGGGGCAAATGTTAATGAGAATTATACTGGATGTGTTGATTGAAGTACGGAGTCATCTTTTTATTTTATTTTTAAGTGGACAAAGGCATCTGATCCATACAGCCCCCAATTCCGAAAAAAAAATATATGCTGAAAGCACCTATAACTATCTTAGCAAAAATTGTAAGCCATCTATAAATATTTATAACAAAAATCAACTTTAAATAAAAGCATAGGGTCAACACGCCGACTACAAAACACTCGCACTCCATCGCAAAGTCGCAGCGTTGGCAAAAATAAAGGATTACGCGCCATTAACACCGGTCAAAACTGCGGTTTCGCTGTGACCTTTACATGGCGGCCTTCGTTGCGCAATGTCCTCCGGCGTACGAAGTTTTACTATATCCATGATAAAAATCGCATGCGCCTCATTACACAGTCATTTTAAAATACAGCTTTTGTTTTTCGAAATTTAAAAATATTATTGTTCGATGCTCGAATGAACTTTAAAAAAAATTATTGACGTTTATTGTACGATTATTTTTTTTTTATTGTGAATACGAGGAAGCCTTTTCTTATAAGGAATTTAATACTTATTGGGCTTGACTGCTGTACGACCTCAGACGCTTATGTGAAAACGGATGTGATTATAAGTTCAGTACCTTCAATGATACCTTCTTTATTGAGCGACTTTTAGCACTGTAAGTTGGGAACTACTGCATCACATACAATTTGAATAAACTTTAACTTTGTCTTAATAGAAAAAATGATTATTGGATGTTATGTTAACTCCTTCGTGCTCATAAATACCATCGTAAACTAGTTTGACTAAAAATAACTAGACGCAAGAATCTACAGAAATCCGGTTGACTTCTTTTTTTTTAATGTTCACGTCAACAAAGGAAACACTAATCTATTAACATTTTAGGTTATTCCATTAAAATGAGCCAAATATAATAATAATGATAGGTTATTTAATGAGGGGACAAATACTTTTAATCCCCGATTGACAAAAAATAAATCAATCAGGGCAGTCCAAAAGAAATACGAGGTTTAAAATTTTCAATCTTCTTAGGGACATATTTACTACTCTGTACTATGTCAGTCGATATACTTCCCACTATAGGGCTCGGGCTTCCTTTTCAATCAAGAGTACGATTGAGTGTGAAGGACATATTTAGTACTTGATATAATATGATGATTCATTTTTCTTGCGATTTCAAATCATAGGTTCTAGTAACCTTACGCTTTCTTGCAGGAACTATATTGATAGGATTTTCCAACCTATCCCACAAAGTTGCAATTTTTGTATTCTGAACTATCATTACTCTAACACATAAGGGTGTTTTATCACAGTTCACAAAAACATTATCAATAAGTGCGTGTCTTAAAACGACAGTTTGTTTAAGACGGAACTTCGCGCGGTAACCTTTGTGCAGCGGCCTTCGTTGCGTAATGCCCTGCGAATTCGATGCATCTCTACCAACTGCCAAGAAAACATTTGTTTACGAATCCTATTTATTATATTTCAAATAGATTTCATTGGGTTTATTAATATGATGAGATTTAAGATGTTATTCAGATGTTCTGGCTGGGATATAAAATTCGGGTTATCAATTTTGTGCCATATTGGCACAAAATGCTTTGAAAAATCATTGTTAATTATGTTTTTCAAAATTGGTCTCATTCTGTATTAGTGTGGCCTTGTGCAAACTGATAACTAATATGTCTTTCATATTTTTTTATCCTTAAAGTAATTCCTTTAAGGATCGTAATTAAGTAATTACTTAATTACGGATTCACACATAACGCTGAAAAGTAGCGCCATCCGTTCGAATTCACGGCTTTTGATTTAAATAACAAATCTCTTCCTGCTAAACTGCCTTTAGTTTGATATTATAAATTAATATGCTTAGGAGATAATAATATTCAAAAGCTAATTATTTTTGTAGATGTTCCAAGTTTTTGTGGAGAATATACTTTATATGTTAAGTACGTAAGAAAAATAAAGCATGAGTGTGATATACTTAAGTACATACATATACTATGTTATTCATATCATTCATTGAATAGTAACTAGTAATAGAATTAAGTAATGCTATTATTCAAATCAATAATATTAAAATACAGTATTTATGAGAAAAGATAAGTCGAAACAAATTGACTTAAAAACTATATTTTAAAGCACAGAGATAGAATCTCAATGGTAATCTTTAATTGCCTTGTTAGTAGTCAAGTTACTTCGCTACTTATAGCAAGTGTTTATATTATATTAATTACCCAATCATAGACGTGACTCAAGGTTTCAATTTCATAACAAAATTTAATGTAATAAACAGTACCCAATTACTCTCCAAAATATTTAGTTATCAAATAATAAATTGCTAAAGAGAATGCAAAAAGTATTAAAGATTAATCTTAAAATAAAAGTCAAATATCGAAATGATACATCGAAAGGTTCGACGTAGCTTTGGCCCTTTATTAAATTTATGTTGATAAAAATCAGTAATATTAAAATTATTCTGCCTTGAAAATTAAAATTTTATGTTACTTGACCCTCACGTTCGATATTCGAAAATGTACATACTCGTAGTATCTTTTTTATCTTTATTTATTTTTAGTGCAAATAGTATCTTAATTTTCAATTTTCTACGCTTGTACTTTTTTATATTTTAAGGTTCTATGCGGTCAGTTACATCTTCTTTACAGTTGTCCCTGGGCCAGCAATCCAAACTTTTTTAAGTCTTTCGTTTGAATATTCTTATTACGCCAAAAAGGCCAACAATAAAATTACATATCATACAAACGCATAACATAAATACATTTTAAAATATATTTCCTAATTAATTTAGTTTTTGGTATAATCAGGTTGGAAGAGGTTTTCCCACTCACCATGATTCCAATGATCGTAGACTAACACATGCACATAATGTTCGGTAGTTC
This sequence comes from Hyles vespertilio, assembly GCA_009982885.2. Taxonomy (NCBI): domain Eukaryota; kingdom Metazoa; phylum Arthropoda; class Insecta; order Lepidoptera; family Sphingidae; genus Hyles; species Hyles vespertilio. Next base: position 9,966,799 of record CM042825.1, on the reverse strand, counting down.
ACTTCACTGGCGCGCACCTGACGCGCTAGCCACCACTGTGTGACTGCGCGTGCGCGTCCTACATTCAATATATAGCTTCATATGTTCGATGACACGCCGCTTTGTAATCCTGAAAGCTCGGCATTGAAATGTGACGCGCCAGGTTCGATTCCTGGTATTGTTTTTTTTATATTGATAAGTGATTTAAGGTGTTATTATTGGTACGTTTAATATTATAAATCAGGTATATATTATCAGAATATAAATATCGAGTGAAGATATATTATGATCTTTACAAAAGGAAGGTAACTACTTAGCATAGGTCATGATGCTTGCCCTTGCGTTTTATTTAGCTTGCCCTGTTTGTATGTTTCATGGTTTTCATGTATGTTTCCTCTCTAATACGATATGAATTTCATATCAGGGACGTTTCAGACGAAAATGTTGGCCTGTTGGTAATAGATCGAACGAAACTAAACGGTGTTCGTTTGTTTGTTGTCCCAGGGCACTTTTCTGATATTTCAGTCGTCTGTCTATTCATGGTCAACATGTGGAAATCTGCACACCATTGAGATCTTAAAAAGGTTTTCTATAATAGTTGGCCAGTCCGCACTAGGTCAAAAGTGTGGACTATGGCCTAATCTCTCCTAATCACAATTTTCATTGTAGATGCCATTGTAAATCCAAATAATCCACTGGTTATTGTAGGCTGATACAGCACAGCACAATACAGTTTAGACTTTTCAGAAGTTCAAACTACATTTAATCTATTAAATTGTAATGATTTTCTGTTTAATCCCCTATTAAAGAATAGATTAATTAAATAAGACTCTCATGACTTCAGCGTTGTTTTGTGGTTCACGCCGCAGTACAACATTAAGCTGAGTAGTCACTGGTCACCCATATGTCATAGCTTCGACGCGAAATGCGTATTTATTCACTTATCCTACCTTTAAGAGATTTTGTTAATACCAAACAAATATGTACGATGTATGTTACTGTATGTAAAGTGCGTGGTGGCCTGTTGGTAAACGGACTAGACGCGACTGCCATCATGTTCACGGTGGTCGCGGGTTCGAATCCCAGGGCACACCTCTGACTTTTCGGAGTCATGTGTGTATTGATAGTCAATCACCACGCACTAAAACGGTGAAGGAAAACATCGTGAGGAAACCTGCATACCATAGGGATTAATAAGAATTTCTATGGTATGTAAGTCCGCCAACCCGCACTAGGCCAGCGTGGTGGACTATATGGCCTAACCACTCTCAATCGTATTCTCGATTGTAGAGTAGGCCCGTGCCCTGCAGTGGGACGTATATGGGCTGATACAGATACAGATGTTACTGTCACTACTACAAGTTTTTCTTTCTTTCATCCCTTAGAGTACCCTAAAAGAGCAATGAGGAGAAACTAAAAAGAGTCAGCCCCGAAACGTGATAGTTGCTTGGTCTATCAGATCTTTCAGCGACGATGTGACGATGTTAATGTTTGCTATCCATGTTTTGTCATGTCATGTTTTTGATTTATTTTATTTGACACCCTACTTGGCGTAGTTGGTTAGACGCCGGCAGAGAAACGTGAGGCCGCGAATTCGATCCCAACACCGAGACATATATTTGTGTGATCCACTAGTATTTTTTTTGGGTCTGGGTGTTTGTGAGACCGAAAAGTCTCTCGTAGCTTCTGATACCCACGTCACAAGACTCGACCTTAGCAAGGGGCTAGAACTATGTATGGTTATAATTATTATTTATTTAGTTATCATACATACAAGTATACTTAATTGTACTACACAAAAAAATACAGACTCTTTTGACATCCTAACACCAACTAATTTTTTTTTATTATTTAGAAGACCAACAGCATTAATAACAACATAATCACACGGATTTAACTAACAAAAAGCCAAATAAAGGTCTCCACTGTTAAGTAACAAATTATCTCTAAGTGTAAGTACAACAATAAATTGATTGTTAAATTAATAGCATCACGGTCACATGTTTTGTTTAAAGCGTAAGTAAAGTAACACAGTTATAGGTTACTAATATCATTCAACTCATCATGCTTAAGAATAAGAAATCACGACTCAGCACCCGCCTCAAAGACTTTAGGCTGGCGTTAAAAATATCTATGTCATGTGATTTGCAACGTGTGGTAATGTTTTTACTTGCTCTTCAAATAAAAGATTCTGCCTATAATTTGATGGGGCCACAGACAAGCTAAGAGGAGAAAATTGCCAAGGAAAAAAGAAAATTATTACGAGGATTATGTTACAAAAGTAATGAAACCTTTATAAATATTATTACTACACAACCTTATCAATAAAGCAATTGTAATTATCTTCAATAAATCATTCAAATGAGGCCTTCGCCCAGTTATTACTTGTATTCGTAATAACTGAATACACATATCCGGCTGTATCGAGATAATCTTATTTTGATGTTTCTTTTTATGTTAATCAATATTATCGCGCCTAATTTAATTAGGGATTTAAAACGTTAATTCGAAAATAGTTGCACGTTCATAATAAAAACAGAAAAAAATATACCTGTAACATTTTATCAGATTATGAGATCAGGATGTCGCTTGTCTGATGTTAAACGTCATTCTACTATCGCAAAATCTGTCTGAAAATTAGAATTAATCATAATGATCTAGACATAATTAGTTCTCCAGTTACTGGATCTCTTTGTAAATCCTTCCGATTACGGTGTTACCCGAGTGCTACGACTTGGCCTTCATTAAGCGTAGCGTAAGAAAAGAAGTCATTTCCTCCTAGCACTCAAGAGCCTTTGAAGTACCCTTAATTTATTTCATCATTAGCGCCCAAATGGTTACGGGACACGATTTTGCTTACCACCCAAGCACCTTATAAAAGAACATATTCAAAAATTATTTGTGGCGTTTATATGGGGCAAAGCAATGATTCGACTACATTTGTGGACGGAAGAATGGTTTCCATTGGTTGTCACAACATATTTTTTTTTAATTTCAACAAGATGAACTGCGGAAAATAATTGATCGTTTAATTTTTGGCTGTAACCGGTTTTACAATTATGTTCTTCAAAAAGGATCCTTTAAACAATAATGGACAGAATAAAAAAAACAACTTCGCTATGATATCTCTTTGGCAGTATATAATTCGGCCATCAAGCAGGCCATACTTTCCATAGCCTATCTCAGTTATTTAAAAAAAGCTAAATGCTGCCAATTGGCTTGCCAACTCAAGCCTGAAGCTCCCTGTTCCGAGACGGTAGGCAAAGACTCGCAGTTTACCGATCTTAGTAGTAACTTCTGAACATATTTTCTGTGAATGGCGAGCGTAGTGGAATGCCAAGCATTGCTTTGTAGTTCATGTCGTTGTTTGGTTTTGCTACTGTCAGGCGAATGACATGCTCATTTCAGTAAATATTGGAATAAAAATCTTATCTCCGTCCTAAGATGATGTAGATAACAAGGCTACCCTCTTGCAGGATTAATTCCAGTCTTGCATAACTCATATGAGACATCTTACACTAAAATACACTCATTTGCAAAAGAAAAACGGGCGGTTTTGATTTTAATTCTTCTTTAAAAAAATACGGTACCAAAATGATTTCAATCATTTGTACATGTTACTGGCCGGTTTTAAAAATGCCGTGGTGTTTAAGACAGTACGTTCTAAATTCAAATTTTCGTTTGATGCTCGTTTTTACAGAAAACCACTTTTTATCCTACATTTTTGGTGCGAAGTTCCATAAGATAATATGGGTTTTCATAACTTTTAGTCAATTTTTATGAATTTATTTCATATTCTTAATTGTCAAAGCTTCATTTATTGCTGTTTAGCTGTCTCAATAATGTTAGAGAAAGTGGTAAAAGCTACCAAAATTATTGCGCTGCTCGAAGAGGGTTGCAGTCAATGCTTCGTGGCTCAGAGGCTAAATGTGAGTCGCTCGATGGTTCAAAGGACCTGGCAGCGGTATCAAGACACCGGTTTCGTCGAGAGAAGGCCTGGTTCTGGAAGAAAACCATGTACCCAACCACGGGATGATCGTTTTCTTGTGAGTCGCGCATTGAGAAATCGCATGTCTTCGTATGTGGACCTTAAGAACAACCTCGAAGAAGTAAGAAATGTGCATATTAGTCTATGGACGGTCAGGAGGAGGCTTCTCGCGGCAAATACGCAGTCATCGCCCGGCCCGCGGCCCTAAGTTATTCCGTGAGCACAGAGTTGCCAGGCTTAGGTTTGCTCGAAATTGTGAGTCATGGACTCAAGAAGACTGGAATAGAGTATTGTTCTCCGATGAAGCCAGGATATCTCTGTTCGGTGAAGATCGACGTCGGCGAGTGCTACGAAGACGAGGTGAACGCTTTGCAGAGGCTTGTTTTGAAGAAATCACACCTTATGGTGGGGGCTCTGTTATGTTTTGGGCAGGAATAAATTCAATGGATCGTACAGAGTTAGTCTTCATTGAAAACGGCTCACTGACTGGACATCGATATATAACGGAAGTTCTAATTCCTCATGCACAACCCGCATTGGCCGCTTTAGGCGAAGACTCAATTTTTATGGACGACAACGCTCGCGCCCACCTGTCTGGCGATGTGGAAGCGTATGTGCAAGAGGTCGGCATTCGTCGTTTGGATTGGCCAGCTCGAAGTTCCGACCTCAATCCTATAGAGCATGTCTGGGACGTTCTGAAACGACGCGTGAGATCAGTACAATCGGCTCCGCAGACCATCAGAGAGCTGAAGAATGTGATTACCGCGGAGTGGGAACGTATTCCGCAAGCAAGTATCCGGGATATCCTCGCTAGCATACCCAGACGAATTCAAGCTGTGATTTCAGCTAGAGGGGGTCACACTCGATACTAAACATTTATCTGCTTTTATTTTATTAAAGAAAAAACAAACAATAATCTTTGTTAACTTTTACTTCACGAGCATATGCACTACTAGGGAGCGTACACTACTAGTGAACTTTAGCATTGAACCCCATAAATTTTATCAAAATTTTATGATAATACTGACGAAAACGATTATTTGCTTATTAATTTACAAAATTGTGAAAGTAAAACTACCTATAATTATCAAACAAACCAATAGTAACACTTGAAATGGTTCATTGCTTAGGTGCCCGTTTTTTTTGCAAATGAGTTTATTATAAAAATTTACACAAAGTCATTAATTATATAATTGAAGCTAACGTCAGACGGGCCGATTGCTCGTATATCAGATTTATATCATAAAGTTAAATTATAAAGTGTTATAAATTAATGTATTATTTAAATATAACATGTACATGTGATATTGATTTAATTTTTTTGGCATTCATCTCGAGTTTAACACTGTAGCCCACTTAGTGTTATAGTGTAAGTGTAAATTTAATCATACAAAACCTTTAAAACAGTTTAGAATTCGATATAAAAACGATGACGTCACATTAACAATCAAATATTTAGTAGCGAATTAAATGCTTTTTTTTTATTCTATAGGTCCGGCAAACGAGCAAATAGGTCACCTTATAGAAAGTAATCACTGCCCATGAACATCCACAGACCACAACGCTTGGATCACATATGTGTTGCTAGCCCACTAAATTGGGAGGGAAGCAAGGGGGAAAAGGATCGGAAGGACAGGGGGCATTGGGAGTTAAGCAGAAAGAAAAAAGATGGGAAGAGGAAAGGTGCAATCCGGCAATTGGCAATCTCACTCATCGAACGAAACGAAAGCTGTTGCTTCATGTCGATCTTCCATGAGCCAGCGGTAATAGGGGACTAGCTTGCCCTTTCACTCCGAATCATGACTTACAACATCGTGGCTCTACCACAATATAAGTTTCTGTGGATAGTGACACAATTAAGTACGTAATAAATAGTTTCAAATATAATCCGGAAACAGTAACTAATAACTGGTGGTAGGTCTCTCATATGTGAGAGACCGCCTGGGTGGGTACCACCGCAATTTCTATTTCTCCCACCAAACAGCAGTTTAAAATATGTGCTGTTGTGTTTCGGACTGAAGGACATTGTAGCCAGAGTAACTGCTGGACATATTGAGACTTTATATCTTATGTTTCAGGATGGCGAGCGCAGTGGAATACCAAATATTGCTTTGTAATTTAAGGTGTTGTTGGTTTTACTTCTGTTCATGAGCCGTTGTGTCGCTTACCACCAGACGAACGGCAAGATCGACATGCCATTCATGCAATTAAAAAAAATGCTCTCTTGGGTAAATACAACAAATCCTGCACCGTATTAATGGTAGTTACCTGCACCATCCGCTTGTACTCGTATGTGGATATACCAATCCAAACAAAGATACAGATCTTTGTTTGGATTGGCATATCCACATACGAGTGTCTTATTGTCTTAGAGTGTCAGTCTGTACTGATAAGACACTTTGAGATTTCCCATTTTCCGTTAAAGGCGACGACGCGGTGTGTAAACTATAATAGTTTGAACGAAGAAAACAAAACATTCGATTGCTGAAATAGGTTTCAAAACTGTAAGAATAAGGCTGAAAATAGTTATCTTAATTTACGATTTACCTGGCAGTTTGATTAATAATATTGTATTTTGTAATTAAACACAATGTTTCTTAACAATTAATGGAAAATATTCCTCATTTCTTAGTCCACCATAATGCCCAGTGCCATAATACATGACGGATGTTACACATGCCTCCGAAATTCGTGTAGCTATGAATCATCATTATCAGCCCGTTGCAGTCCACTGCTGGACATAGGCCTCTCCCAAGGTACACCACAGAACCTGGTCTGCAGTAGCTATGAATGTTTCTTTGTAATGTTGTACGTCACTCTTGAGAACTCTTTACTTGGCTATCGGCGATTTGATCATTGCAATACTATTCACAATTCCATCTTCATTTTATTATGAGTGTGGTTTTATGATGGACAGTTTCTGATAAAATCTTATAACTGTATTACGATATATTGCGATGATATGTAACGCTGACAACAGTGAATTTTAGAGGTCAACGAATACTTGGATCAATGTGCAATTTATTTATAAGGAAAAATATAAACACAGTCAAAACCTTTCCTTGTTTATAATCTTTTGTCATCCTGATTATATAATTACTTAATAATTGACGGAACCACAGAGCATGATTGGGCTAACTCAAACCGTGATATATATAAAAGGGACACCCGGATGGAACGAAGTTCCTTTCGATTCATTAGTGAAGGAATTGTAATATATTTTTTTAAGTTATAATTTTTTTTATTATTTACAAATATAATATAATATAAACTTAATCAGAAGGCTCAATTTTAGTAATAATTGGCAAAGATACATAGTCAAATGAAGGGTTGATGATTGACAGCAGGGTAAAAAACTAAAATTATAAAAAAACGATTGTCAAATGTTTTAAAGTACCGTTACAACTTTTGGTCTTAATTTTTTCCGTCTAGCACCCTTCCGCAACACGCGATAAGGAACTTCGTTCCAAATACCATCTTGCTTTTTCCTGTGGGACTTTGACTGTCTGTAATATATTTTAGAAGACTTAATTATGCTTAGTCCTCTTCTTTTCCCCTGCTACTCCGCTTTGCCTCTTAATTAATTTCCTAATTTTGTCAATACCTCTAATTTCCACGTTAGGCGTTTCGTCATCGATAATATGCGTTGGTGATCACTGATCACTGACAAAAAGGTCTTATAAAATCAATTATGAAAAAAAAAATTATATATATAATTTTTTTTTTTCATAATTGGTTTTCCTTTAAATAATTGTATAAATCGTCTATGGTCTTTATTCTCGAAAATGTAAATGAACTATCTGTAAATATTATAACTCCTAAAATACTCTTGTAAAATATGGATTCCAAACGACATTGAATATAAGTTTATAACTCAATAAACAAAAATAATACATTAATTCAAAATAAACGTGTTACTACATATTTATGTGATTAAATTATGTCAGAAACACCCATAGATATGTAATAAATCATATTATTGTACAGTGGATTATTTTATACATAGAACATAATATTTGCTGACGACTCTAATATTATACATTAATAAAGCAAGAATAAAAATAATATTATGTTACGGATTATTCTATTCATCAATACATTGACGCAATGACTTACAAACTTTCTGCGTTTGACGTTGGAAGGTGAGGAAATATTTTAACGTTCGTCATATATTTTTCCCGGTGTAGCTATTGCTAGCTGCTATGTTGTCCTATTTCAAATACAATTAGTACTAATTTAGACTTACTTGAACATTACAAATTCAAGATGAAACTACGCTAAAAATGTTTAAGAATTCTTATGACTTAAATAAGTGGCTGTATTTTGTTTGAGTTGTTTGATTTTAAATCGAGAACAAATCTAATTAGTTAATTAGACAAGTTCCGTAATCCCTAATGACCAATAATAATACCAATTATGACCAAAAATGTCATCATTTAAATGGTTTTGAGTTTATCATTGGCATTATGTACTGATTTGAATATTGGAGCATGAACATTGAAATAATTTTAACAGCTTCCGTGACGAAGTCGATTAGACGCCGGCTGTGAAACGAAGGGCCGCAGATTTGATCCCTGCACCGAAACAAATGGTTGTGTGTGCCACAGATATTAACTTAGTAGGCATTAGGGTATTTGGGAGAACGAGAAGTCTCTCGTAGTTTCTAATACCCACGACATAAGACTCGATCGCAGTGAGCGGTCCGGACTATATATTTAAGAGTTAGCTGTCTTAATATTTATTCAATTTTTTTTTTTAATTTGTTGAAATATTAAAAGAAGTAATACCTGGCGTAATGATAAGAACGCAATCTTTTTATTACCTGCACGTTGACATGGAAATTTGGTAAACTGCAAACGGCATTTTTGGCACTTCAATTAATTTAACTATAGCGATAATTTATTTGCAATTTCCATTCCGCATACAGAGTTATCAGCCTACAACTTTATAGAGGTAGGTGGAAACGTGTCCCAGATCTTGTTATTGAATACGACCCTCATCTTATCTCCCAAAACCCCAGGATATTATACAAGATATTTATTATAATTTTCCTTTAAAATTCGATCTTCGAGAACAAGTATCACACAAACCTTGGACTTGCCCTAATTCAATTAAAATATTTGTAACATCTATAACGAAACAAACATCTTTAATGTTTTGAATTAATTTGAATAAAACAATGTCGTTTCAGTCGTTTATTTTTATGTTTATTGTAATAAAATTAAATTAATATTCATTAAACAATATATGTCTGAACATGTGGACAACTGCATTCTGTGACTTCAATAGGCATTTTTAACTGCGTAATAAAATAAATGTAACATTTTTGTGATACTATAGAGAACCTTCTAAGAATTAATGAATTGGAAACAACATTAAAATCATGTATTTAATGTAATTATAAAGAAAATAACGTTGGAATGCTCTTGTTAATAGCTTTAATCTGCTTGAAAGTCATTCACTGAGCCACACAAGGGGATTTTTTATTTTATTCTTATTCATTTATTTATTATTTAATACTTATCACACTAGGTAATTTCCTACAGGCAACATATATTAACAGATTAAACCAGCATACAATAGCAATTTGTGAGAATTTTTATAGTATGTAAAATTTGCCGACTCGCACTACGCTAGGTGACAGATCATAGATTGTAAGGTCTAGCCCCTCTCGATTATAGAGAAGACGTATATGGGCTGATGTAGGGAAAGACTGTTTAAAAGATTGCCTCGATTTTTGCTTTTCGCCATTCAATTTAAAAATACATGATCGGAGTTATAAGCTCTGAAAACTGCTAAAAAAGAGTAGCAGGAAAACGAAATTATGTAAAAATAATGTAATACCAAAAGGTAAAATCGAAAAGTATTAGGCCCTCAGCTTCGCGATGTATAGTCAAGTCAACAATTTGTTGGGCTCGCCCCCCATCACATCGTTCTGGAAAAAGGCGAGAGTTATGTATGGGTGTATGACGTATGTATAATTAAAAAGAAATATATCTGAAAATAAAACAAAACATTTCATATCCCTTTTTATAATTCTAAATAATTAAGATCATTTCAGTCTGCATCAGATCCTCTCAGACATTACGAGTCCAAACTGAAATTAAAATCTTTTAGAAACAATTTTTTTTCTGAACAGGATACAAATTTAAAGTAATGTAAGAAAAATCTGGCAGGACCGGTTTAGTACGTCGTCAAACGACAGCTTTTCCCGTCAGCTTTACACCGTTATCCCTCTTATTTTGGGAGGCCCACAAGGCATCAACCATCTAAGTATTGTAAATAAATAACCATGGACAACGGAACCTACCATCAAGTGGGCCATTTGCTGATTTACCCGTTCTTGTTGCAATAAAAAAAGCAATATTTAATGTCATTCATTTAAAACTAATCAATCAGCACATAACTACAAGAAGCCACAAATGTTGCGTTAAAAAAACGTAATGAACACTCTTAAAGGTTAAGTTCAAAGTGTAAAGAGCCATCAATCACGGAAGCGTGTTACAATTTGACATACACAATGGGCGGAAAGGCCGCTCGAGTACATGTACAAATATTTCGACTGCTGTTGATTAATCTATTATCCTGCGATAAAAGCAATCATCGCGAATCAAAGTAAATATTGTATGATGTCAAATGTTTTAACATTGAGTATATCGAGGATGTGTATTGATCATCAGCACATTGTGAGGAAACTTGGATACCATAACGATTTATAAGGATTTCTATGGTATGTAAAGTCCGCCAACCTGCACTAGGCCAGCGTGGTGGACTATATAGCCTAACCACTCACAATCGTACTCTCGATTGTAGAGGAGGCCCATGCCATGCATTTGGACGTACATATGTATATGGGCTGATACAACAATATCGAGGAGGCATAATTGTTGACCAAGTTCTTGAAACTTCAAAACCTATTATTTTGAATGAAACCTATAAGTGAACATCTGTAGGAGTAAGCTGAAACTAGTGCCAGCTACAGTTAGCGGACCTTATTTAAACCATAATATATAAGGCCAAGGTAATTACTATTTTGGACATAAATCTAAATACCAAACAACTCATAAATGAGATTCCTAAAACAAGCATTAATTTCAAAAGAAATAAATATATACCTATATATAATCCATACTGAAAACCCAATAATCTTTATATCTTGCCATTCACCCTCCTAAGTTGCCAAAGTTCAAAATGCATTGATAATTCTTCCACTTTTATGAGTGTTTTGGATCGCCAGCACTTTGCTAAAGAATAAACTTATAAGTTGACGTATGGGGATTCATCAGTTTAAACTTAAAATTCAATCGAACAAAGCCTCAATTTGCCACTCAAACCGTACGAAAAAATAACAAAAAATTGTGCTTTGCAGCGTTTTTCAAATTTCATGTTTTAGGTAGTTGCCCAACCACATCCTAACGCTACTGCCTCATCCTAATATTTTAGAATACAATGACATAAATTATAAAACCAATTAACCAGTGCCCTCTATTTTTTACTTGACGCCAGCTTAATTATTTTCCTCATTCAAAATTCACATATTTGGGCGATCCGGGTGACGTCATCGCAGATTAAAATAGACGTCACAATTTCATCTTCAAACCACTCAAACAATTAATTTAAAACCAATATACTTCAGAATCAATGAGTTTAGGGAATACCTGATTTCGGCCTCTTCAAATTTTATTGTAGCGTTTTGATAATTTCATCACAAAGGCAAAAACACCCACTTTATGCCTCAAGTTTTCCTTATATACTTTTTTGTAACTGAAGCCGAATAATAGATCACTCCGCATATTAAACTGTAAAGGTCATCTGAAATTAGCTTTGATAACCGATTCGAAGAAGCGATATAAAAAAACATGCGGTTAAGGGTTTATTCAGATAATACTACAGGAAAATGTAAAGTATTTTGCATTTAGTTCAAAGACCCTCTGACCTTCTTATAGCTATGATATACAGCTATGAATATTTCATTTCAGAAAAAATAACTTTTCTGACGAAGTTATGTAAATGTGATAGTTTTGTTGCGTTTGACGTCATAATATGAATCGTCGATTTATCTCTGTGTCGCTCTCTTTTCCATAGGAAAGATGTCCACTGTTGTACATAGGTCTCCCCTAAGGATCTCCACACCGTCTTGTTAGAAGTGGCATATATCCAACCGTCCTTCAACATTAACCATATCCCCCTACACCGTGTACGCGGGCGTTGTATTGTTGTTCACTAATGGTGAAAAAAACAATAATTTTCATGATATTCAGTATGTAGTTATTGAATGACAGGCTTGCTGTAGGTTTTTGTTAAAGCGACAACACGGATGGGTCAGCTTGAGGCTTTCATAGCATGACCATTTAATTTTTTTGTTCCTCAAAAAGAAAGGAATCCTCTGGTTGACTTTTTAAATATTTACCCACAAAAATACCTATATAAATTAGGTTTAAAATGGAGATTGGTAATAGTACGCTCGTTTAACATAAACGCAACGTACAACGCAACGAGACAATATTATTCTAATGTGGCAACCTTTAGCAATCTATCCAGAAACTGAATAAATCAAAGTCGTCATAAACCGTAGTAATAACGTGTGATTTGTAAAAGGTTACACGGTGTTTTTGCGAGTCGTAAGTTTCATGAAACTGCACTGAGCGCCCTTTCGCTGCTCGCTTAGAGACAATTATTTTTATACTTGTCCGAATGTATTGGTATAATCTAGTATTGGGAATTATTACTATTTAAAATTAACATCACCACCTTGTTATTTTTGAAGGCTTAGCATGCTCTATATTTCTGCTATTGCTAATTGCCCCCCATAGAATTTTTAAACAAAAAACCTGACCATATTATGTAATAAGCATTTTTCACGTCTAAAACACACGCATAATTGACAGTTCAGTTTCTTCTTTAAATGGGTTCGAAAAAAAACCTCACTTCTTCATAGAACAAATGAGATCGCATAAAAATATTAGCCTATCGGCTTGTGAATCACAATCGCAAATCGCATAATAGGGAATATGCACCAGACTTCAAAATAAGTCAAAATATTTTATTTGTAATCTTTATTAATATAGAAATATAACTTAAAGATATTTTTAAAATTTATCAACTCTAAATCGGTAAAATAAATATTTAAAAAATGACATTTCAAAGGAGATGGGCCAGAAATGTATGGACCTTGGGCCGTTTGTAGTACATTACACCAAATATACTTAGTGAAATTGGCATTCGATTTCTGTATGAAATACCATTATACGTTGCATATTAGCTTTATACAAAAATAAATACAAAGCCAAGAACAGCAACACTACAAGGGGACAATATGGCGTCCTGAAACGGCATGTTTGACAACCGATGTCAAAACTTGACATTTATGAAATAGAAGTCGTAATTCGTATTAATTTTAGTATTATTTTTAGTCGTCTGTGCTATAAATTACTGTACTCTATATAAATCGTAAATGTTTTTACGTCAACGGAATTAGTATCATCCTTTATTGATCATCTAATATAATATAACATAATGTCTATACAATAAATTGCAACAAGTCTGTCAGAATCTCGTCATGTTTATAGTTATTTAATATTAAGAAAGTGTACCTACATCTGGCCGTAAGTGCGGTGCATAATACCTGCTAAACAACCTATTTAAATAATCCACAATAAAAATCTGCTAGGCATGAGATACAGCACGGCACAGACTGATCACTTGTCGCGACTGCTAGCATATGAATAAATAATCATTTCATTATAAGGCATATGCACTTAATAAGCTCTTAGTGATTATAGTCCATACAAATGAATACGCTATAAAAATGGAATCGAATCTGATAGCAGCCATGTTTATTTCTATACCTTAATGTCTAGTAAAAGAATTTACTAGCAATTATTTCTGTACAAGCTAACATTTTAAACATTATATTTGGTCTACCCCTAGAAGTCTAATATACTTTGGTATATTAGACTTCTGTATACTTCCAAATAATATTATCCTAAGGTCTAAGATATTATTTTCAGATAATGTATTTGACATTAATTCTAACTGGTTATTTCTGAGCACACATAAGGAAAAAGTAGGATTAATTGATCAAAGAAAACTAAAATCAAACAAAACTTGAGGACAATTGTGCACGACACGAAATAACTAGTTAAAAATAAATAATTATTCCTAAAGTGGTTTCATTTTCCCAAACCTCACACTATGTGCCTACTGCGCATGCGCGGTGCGGCTCCCGAGGGGGTGAGAGGGCTGGGGGGCGCTTCGGTCACGTGGTACAAGCGGGGCGGGGTGACGTCGAACAAAACTCTCCGCACCCAAAACCCAGCCGCATTCACGCCCCGGGAGTCCTTAGGGATGGGTGCATGGTGTGAGGGGTTGCGCGGGGATGAGCCCCACATTGTTGTGTAGAAATTGAGATGATTGTAAGGAAAATGTAAAAATAAGTGAGAAATAAAGATTATGACGGGTGCTGAAGGGTGAGGGGCTAGGGGGGGTGAGCGTGGACCGAGAAAGAATATAAAAGAGGGGTGGTTTGGCCGTATCGGCAGCTTCGCGCCGGGCCCCGCCAGAAGAGGACCTCTCCAAAGGAAGACAAGAAACGAACCGCTGCTCCACGCTCGCCCGCCCCTCGCTCGCTCGCCCGCAGGCCCCTTAGCCGTTGAAGAGAATTGGTGTTTTGAAAATTGAACCAAAATCCCTAGGAAATCTATCACTCACAACAATAAAGTAAAACCAGATTTTGCTTTATATTTTTTATTTAAATTCGCCTAAAAATAATCTCCAGTCAAAACATCTAGGAACAATGCCGGTGCTCCCATATTGTACTATTGCCTAGCCCAACCTAAAGGCTAAATACCACAGTATGATCATGGTATGAGTACAGCAACCCACTGTCCGGTGTCTAGCTATGTTCCTTTCAACATGACGCACTTGTGGGTGTTATATATGTCCAAAAGAATCGAGATTGATACAATCTTCTTACGGCGGAGTTGGAATAAAATCTTGCTCATTGTCTACAGCTTGATTTATTTGCAGCCAGCAGTTTGTACAGATAATTGTTTGTTCTGATAACTAAAACAAAATAAAAAAGATTTAATATTGAAGATATCGAAGAATTATGATGAATAAATAACTCTTTGCAGTCACATGTGTTCCCTCCTTCCTATGATCCCAGGTCTTTCCGCTATTGTTTAAAGAGGCATCGCAGCAGTCCGGCCGGATAATTGTATGAAATGTCTTGGGACAGTCGTCTGATGCCATTAGATATTCCGCCTGGACGGCATTTGTGCTTACCATCAGACATAGTGTTGTTATTATGGAAATAATAATAATATAATATATTATACATAACACTAGATCATGTGAGTATCCAGAGCGAAATAAAAGAAAATGTAATTCATTTAACAATTTAAACAACAAAATATAAAATATCACTTCTTACATATTTATGTACTAGTAGACTTGTCCTGTGGACACAATGCAATTCAGCTCTAACATGAATACTTTTGTAATACTCCTTACCTTGTATTGACCTTGATTAATTGGCATAAAACATACATTTCCCAAGTTTACGAAGAAAAAAGAAAATAGAATACTTACTTCTTGTTCTGCCATTTCAACAATAAAACGTCTTGAAACACTCTACACGAGAGTGAATTGGCATCCCATGTAGTTAATAAGATTCTGTTCAATGATAGAAACCATTTCATATAAACAATTGCAGAAGTGCAATTCAAGCAAAGCGCCACTTTTGATGTACTGAAAAGCAGAATTGTGGGTTAGAAGAGAAATATGAACATAGAAAAACATAAAAGTATTACTTACATGTGGCATTCTAAATAATATACATGTTTACTCACCAAAATACGAACTAGTAATTGCGTTTAAACGTCAGGATATATCATCTGCAAGAATCAGCATCCATAAAACAAAGCCAGGTCAACAGAGAAGCAAATACACATTTGCGAATAATAAAAAATAATACGAATAACGGCCACAGAGTTTTGCAATTGCTGTCAAGTTAAAAATTTTCGTTCTTAAACTAAAATAATGTAATATAAATAAAATAATAAAAGTGACTTCTTTAACAACATATATCGTCGTTTAAAAAGCGAAGAATATAGAAAAAGAAATATAGACAATAATTATAATTTCTAGGGGATTTTTAAAAATAAGACATATTCAAGTTAAAGTTAAAGAAAATGGGTTCGCGCATTTTTGAACGAAATGACAATTAGGCATCATGGAGGACAGATTATCGAAGAAAATATTGCTTCTGTACTAAAACAATCACATTTTTGTATAAAGCCCCCTGTTGACCAAGAAATCTAAATGTATTTTATTTGAATTCCACATTTTTTTCTAGAATTTGTATTAGACGTACACAAAACGGCCCAAGATAAAACATCTCCTTTGCCGCACATTTTTTCCGAAACGCGACCTATTGCTTGAAAAGGAAAGTGACGACAATGGGCACGTTCTTATGAAGTTTTAGTTTGTTGAGTGTATTGTTTTACGTTTGTTTATGAGTTATTTTGTGCTAACTTTATACTATTAAATAAAATGGATTATTTTGTCACGAAATACAGTTCTGTAGCAATTCATGAAACAAACTTTATCCAAATACTACGTTTTTCATATCGTGCCCTCTGACGTCACAGCGAGTTCGCGCCAACATGGCGTTTAAATGCTTCGAAACTAATAGCAGTTTTGATTATTTCTTTGTACTTTTTTTATTGATATTTTCAAAGACTTATATTTTTTTTCCGATAATGTAATAACATACAGAATTGATTAAAAATATAAAAAATGACATGCATATTCCCTATTAAGCTTATTTATATAATTTGCGAAATGTTATTATCAACTTCATTTGCTTTTTGTGATTGCTATTGCTATTTATGATGATGCTACCGCTGATAGTCCACGTCAATTTATTTAGGACTAATATTCTAAAAAGCAAATTTTGTCGAAAAAAACGAAAAAACCCCTGTCGCGCAGACTTCTCAACACCATCGCTGGAGACATTAACCTCAATTTTTGCAGTCTGCCCAAATTCACGGAAGTGGCACAACAATGTTTAGAGAGATGTTACAAATGTTATAATAATAATTATGTTTTTATTGTTTACATTTTTATTTTTGTTTGAATTGTTTAATTTTATTTTGAATGTTTATTGTTTTAATTATTTTTAATTTCATATGTATAGTTTTCGAGTTATTTTCTTTTATATTGATATAGCGTCATGTTGGCCTCGGCTGTTAGATTTTATATTTTCTGTAAATAAATATAAATAAAAAAAATATTCCTACACTATTGACAGGGTAGATAAAGCTTTATGTTGTTGATTCATATTTATAACAACTTTGGTATTTGCGATATGAACGGATACATTTCAAGAATGTTGGTTGATTTCTTTCTGCCACGTGATGACAACACCTAAAAACCTTATGTTACACCTAAAAACCTTACGTGGTAGGTACCTCATATTGTTAGGTACCACTGCAAAATCTATTTTTCCCGCCAAGCAGCAATGTAAATGAAAAAATAAATAAATGGACTGTTGTATTCTGGTTTGAAAAATATTGTTGCCAGAGCAACTATTGGACGTATTGTGACTTAACATTTTAATTCTTAGGATGGCGAGCGCAGTGGAATGCAATGTGTCATATAATAGGAATAAAAAATCTTGTAGCTTGTCACTTATTATATTGTGAGTTTGGAGCCGTAAATTGTGAATGAGTGTTGGCTATTTCAGCAGTACTTCACAATGATATTAGTACACAATAGATTACCTTTACAAAAGATGATAAAGCAACTGCAACTGGGTGGACCAAAATTTCACGAAAATCAGTTCGGATTTACTACGGGTAAGTCAACCATCGACGCGGCAGTTTCGGTTAGAAGAGCGGTAAGTAAATCGGTGCGCAAATATGTACTTGGTATTTTCCTGGACATCTCCGGTGCTTTCGACAACGCTTGGTGGCCAATGCTGCTTCTTAAGTTGAAATTACGAGGTTGCTTTAAAAATATATATTCACTTATTTACTCGTATTTCTCGCACGGAACAACCAAACTTAAACTTGGACACTATGCCGTGTTGAAACCACTGACGATGGGTTGTCCACAAGGCTCAGTCTTAGGTCCTTATTTGTGGAATTTAGGCTTCGACGATTTTCTTACGATTCCCTTACCGTCAGGGTGTTCTTTGGCCGGATATGCGGACGATGGCCTCTTGCTCATAGAATCAAACAGTAGGTCGGGACTAGAAAATAGTGCAGACGCGTGTTTAAAATTAATATGTGATTGGGGCCATCGAAATCGCTTAAAGTTTGCACCACATAAAACGTTCCAATTACTTTTAAAAGGAAGTTTACAATCACCGCCGCGATTTAAATTTAATAATATCACTGTTAAGAAAAAAAAAGGGTTTGTTATCTTGGTTTAATTTTGGAAAGGAATTTTTCGTTTCTTGAACATATTAAAAACGTCGAAGAAAAGTCGAAAAGGAACTTTTTTGCTTTGACAAGAATATCAAAATCAACATGGGGGCTATCTTTCAATACACTAAAAATCATCTATGGAGCAACTTACTTAGGATGTATTTGTTACGGATCTCCCGTATGGGCTGATAGGGCTACTATCGGCGCTGTGCGAAGAAAACTGCTCCAGAGCCAACGCTTGGCCTTGATATTCTTGTGTAAGGCATATAGAACTGTTAGTACCGAAGCTTTGCCTGTCCTGGCGGGAGTACTTCCAGTCGACCTGGAGGTGCAACGTCGCGCCGCCATGTATTACTCTACTAGGGAGAAAATGGATAAAAGTTTTTTAACCGCACGTGAACTTTTAAAAATTGATAGATTATTTAAACCGCTTTCAGTGGTATATAGCGAACTATTAGATGAACTGCAAAATAGATGGGCGGTATCTTTGAAGGGACGACATCTATATCAATATTTTCCTTGCGTTCGTGACCGTTTGACAAAGACTTGTTTGGATGTCGAGTATTGCGTATCACAGTTTCTCACGGGCCATGGTAACTTTAGGTCTAAACTTTACTCTTTTAAGCTTGTTGAATCGCCTGCGTGCCCATGTTCAACACCTAATTGCGAGTATGAGCAGTCCGCGCATCATATACTTTGGGAGTGTAGTCTTTGGCAGAATGAGCGTAAAACTATGCTGGATAGTATGCAGATATCATCTGGAGTCGTATACTACATGGACCTTGTAGAGACTAGGAAGAACTTCCGTGCTTTCCGGCGTTTTTGCCATACTTATTATTGGAATCAAGTCTAAAAGCTCACATAATAGGTCCCAATTAAATGTAATAATGATATGATCCGTGGTTCTTTACTGGCTTCTCCGGCTGTAAAAGTCTTTTTACGAGGTTATTTACCTGTTTAGTTCATTGTTTTGTCGCCCGCTTTGCACGGAAGGAAGTGGACAATAATTTATTTCCAACTCCTCCTATTAATTTCACTTTCTGATTAATTTCGTTGCGGGTTAAAGACAAGTTAGACATTCCCGGAGACTCGCCGAGCTTCAATGCTCGGTGTCATTACATTGCGTGCCACTGTTGATCCTGGCTCACAGGAGTTACAGTGGTGGGTGTGAGGGTGGGACAGTCTCCAAAAGCAACTGCAAGTCGAACGGCGACCAGCGAGAAACTTTTACTAGGCGAACATTTTTGTTGAGATACAATAAGACCGGCTATGAATTTCTTTTTTGCGCATTTTATTGCGTAATATGTTTAATAAAACAATTTCGAATGTGAGCGGATATGAAAGGCAGGGAGTAGAAGGATACAATTTATTATCATACGGTTATTTTGTTTGTAGTCTTTTTAAACTGTCTCGGTGGCGTAGTTGTATAACGGTATGATTTGCAGAGCTGTGGTCTCGGGTTCGAAACCCAGGTCAGGTGTGTGTTATTGGATTTTTATATTAATTATCAGCCCGTAGTCAAAAATTTGTGCCCGATATGGCGATGGACTCGCCCCCTGTCACATCTTGAGGCGGAAAATACAAGGCAAAACGTGTCTTGGTTGCACCTTTCCCTACTCTTTCTGGGAAATGGCGTGAGTTTATGTATATGTGTATTTAGTTTTTTTTTAAAGAACTAAGAATAATCGTTCGTGGTTCCAATAAATTATTAATAAAGTAAAACTGTCAGCGCATAAACTGAACCCTACAAATTTGTACCAATAATGCAACAAGGTGAAAATCATGCTAAAATAATTGACACGTAAAATAAATAAAATAAAATATCCTAATCTGAGGTAAAAGGACCATAAATAAACACTGGAAAAACCGCAGTTCAAATAACACTAGAGATTTGCAGATTCGAGTGTGAATTCAAAACAAACAAAACATTTCAAATAGTTACAAAATAGTAGAAACGCTAATAAAGACTAACTGAAATCAAGTGCGTCGTGAGATATTATAATATTTTTGTACATTTTTAAGCGCTTTTAGTGGTTGTATATTGAGAGATATTCAACCACGCGCCCATATCCAAAACCCCGAGAGCTTTCAACTCGAGTTGACAAATCGCTTTGATTGTCTAAAAGAAAACCTTAAATACGGTGGGATCTAAGTATTTTAAACCTCGCCGTAGAGATAGACCACAAAAACTCTCGATCCAGACTCTTGACCTCATGGCCGAACGTCGATCTTTGACACTGCAGTCTTCCGTTGACGCCGAAGCATATCGGCGGCTCAATAGACGGATCTGGAAGTCCTTGCGACATGATGTTCGTGCTCACAATACTGTGAGCATTAAGGAGACAATTGAGCGGAACGGAGGCTCCCAAGTGTTTGCAAGAGACTTGTCTATTGGGCAAAGCCAGTTGTCTAGGCTGAAGACGGAAGACGGCCGCGTGGTATCGACGAGGGCAGAGGTATTAAGGGAGATCGAGAGGTTCTACGGACAGCTTTACACCTCGGTTGCCGAACCTACTGTTAGCTCGGCCGAAGACCCGAGAGCCGAGTTAATCCGACACTTTAGCGATGATATCCCGGACATCAGCCTGTTTGAGATTGAGATGGCCCTCAAACAACTTAAAAACAACAAGGCGCCGGGTGAGGACGGAATCACTTCAGAGCTTCTGAAAGCGGGCGGAACGCCGGTACTGAAAGTCCTTCAGAGGCTCTTCAATTCCGTTCTCCTCGAGGGCTCAACGCCGGAGGCATGGAGCAGGAGCGTAGTGGTACTGTTCTTCAAAAAAGGTGATAACACTTTGCTGAAGAACTACAGGCCCATCTCGCTCCTGAGCCATGTCTATAAGTTGTTTTCAAGGGTCATCACAAATCGTCTCGAAGGCAGGTTTGATGACTTCCAGCCTCTCGAACAAGCCGGTTTCCGAAAAGGCTTTAGTACCATAGACTATATTCATACGCTACGGCAGGTTATACAAAAAACCGAGGAGTATAACTTGCCGCTTTGTTTAGCGTTTGTGGACTATGAGAAAGCCTTTGATTCGATCGAGACCTGAGCTGTGCTACAGTCTCTTCAGCGGTGCCACATAGATACACATTGAGGTGTATATACAACAACGCCACCATGTTGGTCCGAGTACAGGGTCATAGCACGAAGGCTATTCCACTACAGAGAGGCGTAAGAAAGGGAGATGGAAAATGCCTTCAAGCTCTTGCAGTGGAAAGGATTCGGCATCAACATCAACGGCGAGTATATTACTCACCTTCGATTTGCCGACGATATTGTAGTCTTGGCAGAGTCGCTGGAAGACCTTAGCACTATGCTCGAAGACCTTAATCGAGTCTCCCAACAGGTGGGTCTTAAAATGAACATGGATAAAACGAAGATCATGTCGAATATCCATGTTGTGCCCACCCCTATTAGAGTTGGGGGCTCGACTCTCGAAGTTGTAGACGAATATGTCTATTTAGGACAAATGGTCCGGTTAGGCAAGTCCAACTTCGAGAGAGAGGTCAATCGTCGAATCCAACTGGGTTGGGCAGCGTTCGGGAAACTTCGCGACGTCTTCTCGTCCAAAATACCTCAGTGCCTAAAATCGAAAGTCTTCGATAGTTGTGTGTTACCTGTAATGACATACGGCACCGAGACGTGGCCTCTCATTGTGGGCTTCATTAAAAGGCTCAAAGTCACTCAACGAGCCATGGAGCGGGCGATGCTCGGTGTTTCCCTACGAGATCGAATCAGAAATGAGGAGATCCGTAGGAGAACCAAGGTTACCGACATAGGCCATAGGATTGGCAAGTTGAAGTGGCAGTGGGCCGGGCACGTAGCTCGTAGAACCGATGGCCGTTGGGGCCGAAAGGTTCTTGAGTTGAGGCCACGTACAGGCAAGCGAAATGTCGGACGCCCGCCTACAAGGTGGACGGACGATCTGACAAAGGTTGCAGGAAGTCGCTGGATGCAGGCCGCTTCCAACAGGTCATTGTGGAGATCCTTGGGGGAGGCCTATGTTTAGCAGTGGAGTTCATGTGGCTGATATGATGATGATGATGATGATATTGAGAGAACTAGTGAGCCAAACTTCGCCTGGACTACTATTATTAGTAGTTATAAGGTAGAAATAAAATTAATACTTATTTGAATTTGTAGTTATCTAATAGATAATTAAAGCAAAAAAAAATACCATAGTGACCGTAGACCATAGAAGCTATATAATCATCGTTGTGCAATTGACGACATCAATGCCTACCAACGGACTGCTGTAGGTTGAAGAATATGAATCAGACGTAGCTATTGTTGTGTTTTATCCTCTTGAATCTGAAAGGGCAAATTCATAATGAATTCAGTACTATCTGATACCCGATGACCTTTACGAAAATCATAGTTTTTTCTCAAACCGCTACTCGCTAACAACACAACAGTGGCTCATTATTTGAACAGTGATCATTACGATTTAGCACGTTTGACATTCTCCACGTTACTCATTTGATACATTAGCCTCCAGCATGCGTCAAGGACCAACTACTACGGTTTCACAATATTCATAATCTTACAAATATTTATGTATGGACGCTTGTGCAATCTTGTGTCATCGTGGTCAATGTTTGAAGTTCGAGTATGTTTTTTCAGGACCATAAGATTAGCTCCCTTCCAATTAACCGCTCGTTACTCTAGCAAAGTAATAATTAATCTTTATAAACCTGAAAGAAACTTATAATAGTTACTAAAGGGCTGCAGCAAAAGAATGAACGCAAGGATGGTTAGATCGCCAGGAAACACATAAGACTCAACAAAACGTAATAGCAAAGCTAGTTATTGCTTTGAAATATACTACATTTTACTAGTAGGTTTCTCCTATGTAAGAAGATGCCTCGGTAGTTATCATCGCCATGTATATTTCTCCTGCCAAACAGCAGTGCATATACACTGTTCTATTACGGTTTAAGGGATATTGTAGCTAGAGTAACTACAGAAAATAATTGAACATCTTACATCTCAGGGTAGCGAGCGCACTGAAATGCCCAGCTTTGCTTTCATTCATGGTGTTGTTTGGTTTCGCTATCATTTACCATCAGGCGAATAGCATCTCGCCATTCATTGCAAAAAAAACAACTTGTACAGCCCAGAATATAACCGCGGCATTCATGGTGAAACAAAGCGTACATGGTGGCCCTTTCACTGCTAAATCTAACTCCTTTTATTAGAGGACTCCATTTATTAAATATTTCATATTCATTCATTACCTTTTTAGGTCCGTAGTGGCGCTTATTCTACGAAGTAAATAAAACCACATATTACTTTAATATGGTTTCGTATTGAATATTAATAATGTTATGAATATGATACATCTCAATTTGATACACAAAACATGCTACGTAATCTTCAGTTTATAATTAACCATTTCACGGTTTCAATATTATCGATTCTACAAGGTGCTCTAACCAACTATCTAGTATACAAAAGCAGGCTCTTTGCTTGCTAATTTATTAATGAATTCAATTATTGTAAATTATTAAAAGACGAAATTGATAAAACCAAAGATAACTTCTCTAAACATTGTTTTACATACTGATTCCATGTTGTAGATGAATAAGTATATTTTTATGACTTTTGTGATGTCAAAAATACTTGTTGACGATGCCTGTAAAACTGCCTCTTGTAATCGCAGAATGATTTCGATCCAAATTTCCTTTCTCAATACTTTGATTGCAGGATTTGCTTGGTTTGCTCTATCGCGGGTAAATGGCACACCAAATGCTAGAAAAATGACTATCCATTCCAAATAGGATAGGTGGTGCTGCATAGATGGAGTATCTTTTAACCGGATTTTCATAATCAGTCCTGTACTGTAAATCCGATTGTACATACATACTATATATATACTCTACTAAACTAATATTTGATTATTACTGAGTCGTAGATCAATCATTATACATTTTAATGCTGTGTTTCCCTAAATCTACCTTTGTTTCAAACAATACTAATTTAAAAACAATCCAATTAAATTTTAATAATGTCAGCCTACATATCCATAATCATTGCCTTCCTGCGACCTTTAGCAACACTTAAAACTGAAGTGTTGGTATAAACATCACGAACTCTTTAGTCCAAATATTTCTAAGTGTGAATGAATCATTGGAACTTGATAAACTAACAGAATATATGTTATATTTATCACGAAATATTTTGTACTCTTAAATTTTGACATTTCTAAAGCATCGCCCACGCAACTCATTGAGTCGTGTTTAGTAGTCACGTAACGTGTCCGACACGACGCCGATCATAGCTATGACGATTTTATAAAATAAGGAATAAAGTTAAAAATAATTGAAGAAAGAAAATATGTTTTGATGTAGTACCGTTTATTTAAAAACATTTCTTGATATTATATTTATAGTCTTGAATACATGTATATACACTTGTATATATACATATACATGTGTATATATATGCAGTCTAATGAAACTCTTCTTTGTAGAGGAACCCAATGACTAACAGAGGGCCTAGTTTAATACATATTTCCTTGCAAGTTATTACCACAGACCCAACTTCTACCAATATATTATCGGCAATACTAAACGGCATCGCCAGCGGCAACCTGTCACATCAGGGCCGTCCGGTGCGATAAACGCCACTTGTATAATTAAATGGCGATATTTCGAGCGCATCAATACAATTGTACGGAATACATTTTAGGATTGGTTATTACGAAACGCCTTGAGAGGCAGGAAGTGATGCGGATGGGGCTCGAATGTGGTATTTTAATGACTAAATTGGTACATATGGTTAAAAAACATTGTAGTACTGGTGTAAATGTTGAAGATTTTTTGTGATTATGGCTTATTCAATCAGACGGTGGTTTGCGAAGTAAGGAAGTAATCTTGAACGTCAATTTTGAGTGGGTTTGGCGTTGAAAGACTATTAATTATGTAAAAGTGAAGTTGATTCGACGTTGTTGGTTTACTTTTTTTTAGATAATCATGATATTTCCCTGGGGTAACATCGTGCCTATTAAACTCCAATACCGCTTAGCTCTCCAAAATGGCGACTGATAAATGACGTTTCGACGGCAGAGACATCCTTATCGAAATGGAATCCGAGAACTGATAATGCTGGTGACTTATGACTAAGATCATCCTAAAATATATAAGTAATACTGATTACCGAGGAGTTAAGTCGGTTTGCTGGTGTACGTAAACTGATGTAAAGAATCCCTGTACTTCGTAGTAAGCGCAGCGTAGTGCTAATAGGTAGTACTGCTGGTAGGTCTCTTATATGCTAGAGGCCGCCTGGGTACGTACCACTGCAATTTCTATTTATCCCCTAAACAACAGTGTAAATGCACTGTTGTGTTTCGGTTTGAAGGATATGAGGCCAGATAAACTACTGAACATATTGAGACTTTACATCTTATGTCTCAGAGTGGCGAGCGCAGTATAATGCCAAGCATTGCTTTGTAATTCAAGGAGTTGTTTGGTTTTGCTACTGTTCATGGGCAGTCGTAACGCTTACGTGCAGGCAAACGGCATGTTCATCTCACCATTCAAAATAATAAAAACAAGTCAGAAATTTGTGCCCGATATGGCGATAGGCCTGTCCCAAATCATATCGTGGGACAGAACATACAAGGCGAAATGTGGGTGTCCTGAATACACCTCTGCCTATCCCTTTTACATTTTATTATATAAAAATAATTATATACACCATCGTCTACTTAAATTTTCACAAATCTATTGAGTGCGTATTGCATAACACCATATAATATTTCCTTTATTCATTCAAATTATTTTTTAAAATCTTCACATTACTAAAAGCCGACAATTTGCCAATTCCAATAAAACCTATACAAAATAAATCGCACCTTATAGAATTTTTATTCTCTCATCGACATATTTGAAAGCAATCAATCATTAAATACGTAATTATTTGTTTATTCAACATTAAATTATTAATATGGCGCAATGCATAATGATGTATGTGATAATAACGCGCCTTTCAAGTGGCAAGTTTAAACCAATTAGAGGAATACCAAGGTATGGACGTCAGTAAAGTTCAAGGACATTTATATACCTATGTATAACTATATCGGTATTGTGTGTATCACATATTAGTGTGAATTACATGGCTGTTTGTCTTTGTAATGAATATTTGTTGATATGGTTTTAGGCAATCCATATCCATTCTCATTTTGAGGTGATGCGTATTACGGCTCTTCCTGCAAGCTTAAGAAGTTGAGAATATTGTTCTCCACATCTGTTACAAAGAAAAGTTATGAAATTAGAAAAATTCAATGCCTTTAGAGAAGCAGGGTATAATTTGGAAAATTTTAAAGTCCCCTTGCGAGGGGGCATATAACTTTAAATACATTTTAACCTCCTGGTTGATATGATGTACTACAATGGTGCTAACTCAATTACGCAAAGCGATTATTTTGTACTTTAATTTCGTCGTATTCACATGAATATGTAAAATTGATTAAGGCAAACATTACGTTTTCTCTAGACTATAATTAAAATAAAATTGCGTGGTCCTGTTAAGTTTTGCCTTGTTGTTTGGGGGTGCTATAATTCGGCACGGTATCCCCAGCGCGCTGAAAGAGGCGACTTAAAGGTGCCATCGGTGTTGTTGGGTATTCAGGCTCCCTACAATGGAAGGACCAGCAATGTTTTGCGCCAGACTGTTACGAGGACGTAAATCGGAGCACTTTTTGCCGTGCGATATCCAGTGCTGCCTATAATGCGTGTCATTAATCATCACGCTTTTTTAGTCAGTATGCTGGTTGGTGTAGGTTTTGTTAGGGATCTAGCCAGGCCACGCACCACATTGTGTCGGGTTGAAAGGCCAGAGACTGATATAACCCTTTTGGCCTCCTCCAGCGTATCGAAATAAAGCTACTAAGCTTCCCTTAATAGCTTTACCACAAGGACAAAAATAGTGACCTGTTAAGTGACTTCTACTCCAAGTTTTTTTTAAGATTAATATAAACACCACCATCATTATCATCGGCCTATTCGCGTCCACTGGTGGACATATGCTATTTAATAACGGTGTTCGTATAGATGTTGTTATAGATCCTATCATAATTAAAATTTAAAAACATAATATATATTTTTATACAGGGTATATCAAGACTGCTACCGAAAACGAAACCGGGTGGTAGTTTAAGCGACTTCAGACAATTTTTTTTTTGTAATTTTTGTCTTATATTTGGGTGGTAAATACATTTTTTCCTAAAATAATAGTGTATATACCCTTTTATTTATAAATAATTTAAGGTATAAAAGTGTTTTAAATTATTATTTTAGCTAAAACTATGGATTTACCACCCAAAAATGAAGATATTTAAAAAATCATAAAAAATAATTGGCGCGTTTCTTTTCGAAATTTTTGGTTGCATTGTGTTTGTAGTCACTAAAACTACCACCCGGCTTCGTTTTCGGTAGCAGTCTTGAGATACCCGGTATAAACACATTAATCAATAAACTGATATTGAAAATACATTTAAAAAATCTATATTGTGTCAATGATTACCTCGTATTTGAGAAACACTGAACTGCATTGGCATTTTTCTTGGTCGTCTACATTCTTTGTTATTATTTAAATAACTCACTTTTACGTAATGCCATCCTTTTGTAGTCCATAAAAAATAACTTATATCATTGCCATGACGGCCATCAGCCATGACGGTACTAAAAAAGGCGACTTTCGTCGCTAAAAATATATTTTGTTTTTAATACTTTCTATAGTGTACTGTATTGTAAACGACATAGAAATTCTCAAAAATTGCTATGGTACTCAGGTTTTCTTAGACGTATGTATTAACCGTTATACTTCATATCCTATTACCAGTTCATTATTTTTGCAAAAAGATATGGTATGTAATACTTTGATATATAAGGCAGTTAATTGGATGCACCACTTTTGGAAAGCGTTCTATGAGAAAAAAACACTATGTTTGCGTGCGTAAAAAAATGTGTGTGATTTGCCTTTAAGTCTTACAATGTAAGGACACATATATTTAGGAGTTGTTTGTCTATATTACCAGCGCGAAATTTCAATCTATGTTATCTATCTTTGAACCAGTTTGCACGCAGGCTGAAATCCAAACGTGACAATATTGAATCTTGGATAATCCATATTTGTGCAAGGTGCTCGTCATACAAATGAATATGGACGTCCTACCAGTAATCTCCAGCCTTTACCATCACGAAGGTCCTACAAAAATCTTGAAGTTTCATTGATTTGTAACTAATAAATGGCATACAAACCAACAGATTTCAGTTCTATAGAACAGAACAATACAAACATATTTTGTCGCATAGGTCACGCGTAGGTGTGGCTTACTTTATATTAATTATGTTACAACACGATGAGCTCTGCTTTAAATAAATATGTCATAAAATATTTCATTTTTTATAAACATATCGAAATATTTAAAATTGTAAGCAGTGTATGTAATTTAAAAACATTTTTTAAATTCTAAAATATGTTTTTTTCGTGTTTTATAGATTAATTTATTTGAAAATACATCACATATCATAATCATACTGTAATTTATGTAACCCAATACCAATAATAAAACATCCTTAAATGACTGAGAAAATCGAAACACGACGTATATACCGGGTATCTCAAGACTGCTACCGAAAACGAAGCCGGGTGGTAGTTTTAGTGACTACAAACACAATGCAACCAAAAATTTCGAAAAGAAACGTGACAATTATTTTTTATGATTTTTTAAATATCTTCATTTCTGGGTGGTAAATCCATAGTTTTTGCTAAAATAATAATTTAAACACTTTATACCTTAGATTATTTATAAATAAAAGGGTATACACTATTATTTTAGGAAAAAATGTATTTACCACCCGAATATGGTCATGAGAAAAAAATTACAAAAAAAAATTTGACGCTTTTTTTTGCAACTTTTTCTGTTGTATTGTGTCTGAAGTCGCTTAAACTACCACCCGGCTTCGTTTTCGGTAGTAGTCTTGATATACCCTGTATAGTAGATTCCAATTGATAACTAACCCGTAACTAAATTGATCACCAAAGAAATGTAAGGAGTATGAAAATAATTTCTTATTCTGATATTTCATAAATACATTGACTCAAGCCTATTTCTCAGAAGGGGTAGGCAAAGGTGCTACTAGGATACCTACATTTCTCCTTTTATGGTTCGTCTCACGATGTGATATAGCTTACTTATGGCCATATCGGGCACAAATTCCTGACTCCGGACTGATAAAATTAATAGAAAAATCCAACATGGCTTTGCCCGACTCGAGATTCTTACCAATAACAATTCATTTTTATTTTCCATCCTGCGATAGTGGTTAATAAATACATACACACAAAAGTTCCGTAGATAGTAGTAGACGTTAGATTCGTAGGTATTTACAAAATTCTAAACGTAGTTTTTATTCTTATGAAACCTAGACGTATAACAAATATTAATGGGCTACATACCACAGAAACATTTATTTATATGCGTTATCCTTCGATCAAATATACACTAGATACATAGTTCCCTGTAAATGTTCTGTTAAAAAGTGGCACGGATGCATTGAAACAAAAAAGTAAACAAAAAGATCACATATTCCAAATATATTAACGCAAATTCCAACTTATTCCTAGAGCTTAAAGTAGCTTTTCACATAATATTGTCTAAAGTTCTGCGACGTTTTAGAAGCAACGGTCGGTGCGTGACTGAAGGCGAAAGAGTGCTTAAAGCACTCTTTTTTGGTGCCATTTTCTAAGCGCTCATGTTGTATCTAGTGTATATTTGATGGAAGGCATTATCTGGTACTTCATCAATACATGCCTTTAATAAAGAGTGCTAATCACCTTATTAAAAGTAAAATCATACGTGTGATTTTAATTACATAACGTACTCGCATATAAATACATAAAGATGTAACAACAAACATTATTTCAATATTAATAAGGCAGGATACAATACGTTGAGAATAACTTACGTTTTGTCATTTGTTGTTCTCGTAGAGACTTGTGTAGATTGCAAATGCGGTCGCGATTAGGCTTAGATCTAGGTCCGAATGGTGGGTAGTGCGAATAAGTTTCATAAGAAGTCAATGATTTTAAGATATTTACACACACACACACAAACACAAAATCACGCCTTCTTTCCCAGAAGGGGTAGGCAGAGGTGCCAGGACACCCACATTTCGCCTTGTATGTTCCGTCCCACGATGTGATAGGTGGCCAGCCTATCGCCATATCGGGCAAAAAATCCTGACTCTGGGCTGATAATGAATAGAAAAATAAGATATTTATGGATTTGAATATGAAACTGCGATGCTAATGCCCATCGTAAAAATCGATGAGCTCTCACGACGAATCGCAACTACTTGCGAATTGATTCCCATAGCGCATTAACTTATTTCTTTGTTTTCCCTATATCTCTTGAGCAATAACATGAATGCGTTTTTCTTTTTCATCATGACCTATTTTACAAAATACGTTCAGAATCATGGACAGTCGTCGAAAGAAGTGCAATCTGAATTGCAGAAGGAAGACACCTTGCCGCAATAAATCGCATCTCAACAATTCATGTCGCAGTTTTGTGTATTGCGAATTCGCATCGCGCCAATTCGCAGTTTTATGTAAAAGCCCTATCACCGAAGTGCGTGGTGGCCTGTTGGTAAACGGACTAGACGCGACTGCTAACATGTTCACGGTGGTCGCGGGTTCGAATCCCAGGGCACACCTCTGACTTTTCGAAGTCATGTGTGTATTGATAGTCAATCACCATGCACTAAAACGGTGAAGGAAAAACATCGTGAGGAATCCTGCATACCATAGCGATTTATAAAAAATTCTATGGTATGTAAGTCCGCCAACACGCACTAGGCCAGCGTGGTGGACTATATGGCCTAACCACTCTCAGTCGTACTGTCGATTGTAGATGAGGCCCGTGCCCTGCAGTGGGACGTATATGGGCTGATACAGATATCACCGCGTTAGGTATTGCATTCTGCTTGTTCTAATTGAAAACTTCTTGTAGAACTTTCTGGTACTGTATGTTTTTCTTTATTATGTGTGCTCTGCATAGAGTCCACTGTTTCTGTAGCAAAGGAAAATCTTGAAAATCCTCTGATTTTTCCCTCAGAAATACAGATCATAGCGTATGTATTAACTTTCCCTAATTATTTGAGACATTGCAAAATTAATGTAAAAATATGGAGAAAAAATTCCATTACTCGTTGATATTAACAGACATTGCATTCCGTAAGTATGTACGCACAATATATTATTGCGATATCAATTATTTATAATGTACCCATTGAGATGCATGGCATAACGTGAATCAACATATTTGTCATGCTTTCGCCTTTACAAGGTAAATCAGATAATCTTACTTAACGGAGGCTGGACTGAGCGTCTTAATTCAATTTTGATTTGCAATATGTCATTATGGAAGAAACTGTACTTGAGTTTTAAAAATAAGATATATGCGTACATACATATATACACGCATAAACTCACGCCTTTTTCCCAGAAGGGGTAGGCAGAAGTGCCAGAACACCCGCATTTGTACCGCCTTGTATGTTCCGTCCAACGATGTGATAGGTGGCGACCTTATCACCATATCGGACAGTATTATCTTAACTAGGTAAAATGCACCCGTGTGACTACTCCTGGTGTAAATATCAAGATGACAATAGGTGACAGGGCCGCGTGTTGCAAATTATTTGCCTCGCGGAGACACCTCAAACATTCGTGTTGCTTCACTGAAACATCCTGTTGTGTTTTACAAATTTATTTATGTTATGTTATGTTGTATGTTGTAGGTATTTCCACTGAGTGTGTTACCGAGATGCCAAGATAGATATTTCAATTTTTATTCTATTTCCGGAATGAGTTTATTTATTATTCATTTTTTTTTAATTATTTAACGTAGTCTGTTCTGAATTAAGATATCGACTAATAAAAGTCTTAGCTGTTTATGTTTTTTTATACAGGATTTATTATTACAGAACACACTGAATTTTTAAGTAAGGATGTGTAATAATTATTAGCAATTGTTAACCGTTACGGTTTCCAGCAGTTTCTCCTTCATTGAATGTCAGAATTACATAACACAAACTCACGCCTTTTTCCCAGAAGGGTAGGGAGAGGTGCTACCAGAACACCCATATTTCGCTTTTTATGTTCCGTCCCATGATATGACAGGGGAGAGCCTATCGCCATATCGAACACAAATTCCTGACTCCGGGCCAATAATGAATATAAATATCTAATATCACTTTGCACGATCCAGGATTCAAACCCGAGACCTCAGCTTTGTAATCGTATCGTAGAACAACTACGCCATCGAATTGCAATATTTTATTAGTTTATTAGATTTACCGCCAACCTACATTAACATATTATGGTAAGCTTAGGTAAAATCAAAATCTCTTTATATGATGTGGAAGTAAGCCTGTGTTAAAAAGAAGTTGTGTTAAGGAAGATGAATATTCATCTTCCTCTCTAAATAACATATCTATTTCTGACTAGAAATAGATATATTAATTAGAATAAAAATACAACTTCATAAAATAAGTAAGATATTTTATTTACCCACTGTCAATACTGTACTGTACTGTAGTCAAATACTGTAGTTTTGCCACAAATTCGTAGCACCGTGTCTAGATTTTAACACAAATAATACACGAGGCTGAACAACTTTACTTAAGGCGTTAACTTCTACCATGAATTTGATACTCGACACTCGATGTTCAAAATATATTTTAATAGCACTTAAGGTTACCGCTCATTAGACCCACCCGACTTCCTCGCTCGTGGTCCACTCGGTGTCAACAAGCGGTTCATTCGGGGATTATGAATTCTCAATGCGCAACAATGCAAGACAAGCATGCGAGCAACGAATTGTCACTGAGTGGTCCACGCTTGGAGGGCGGCGATCCGGTGACGTTACGGAGGTGATGTAGTGAGCGTAGCTCCATAGAATTTCATATAAATAATATTAACCGCGCAAGGCGAAGCGGTGCCGGGTGGGTCTAAAGAGTCACCTTTATACTTTGACTTGACTACTGTTGAGTTTGTAGTTGGTGAGATTCGTGGCTTCTATCTACGCATAATATTATAACAACACTTAGCCTTTTACGGAGCCACACTTTACTACTCTTCACCATAGTTATTGTAGCCCTTAGCTAAAGATGTTTTAAATAATTTAATTCGAAACATTATTGAAGAGCTTTGAAGCATCAGTTACAAGCAAGTGCGTGATCGACTGTTGGTAACGGACCAAACGCGACTGTCAACATATTCACGGCGGTCCAGGTTGAAATACCTATGACTTTTTAAAGTCGTGTGTATCACCACGCCCTTTAACGGTGCAGGAAAACATCGTGAGGAAACCATGCATACCAGAGCGATTTATAAGAATTAATATTGTAATTCAAATCAGCTAACCAGCACTAGGCCAGCGTGGTGAACTATATGCCCTCACCCCTCTCGATCGTACTCTCGATCATAGAGGAGACCCGTGCTCTGCGGTGGGACCTGGGCTGATACAGGTACATAACAGTATTAAAAATCTCTTTTTAATTTTCTAACAAATAGTTCTAGTATTATATTACCATAAGCATACTTCTATATCTCGTATCGTATGGGAAATAGTCACGGTATAACCAACCATAGTCCGCCGAGTTTCTGTTCATCGTCGCGTCGTCGGAAACGCGAGCATACTGCCATACCACGAACAAATTCAATTATCAAGCAAAATCTATTATGTTTGCTTATACATTCCTCCTGACTGCCTCATTGGCGCAGTCGGTTAGACGCCGCCTGTGAAACAAGAAAGCCGCGAGTTCGATCCCCGCATCGAGAAAAATGTTTGTGTGCCGCACAAATATTTCTTTCGGGCCTGGTAGTCTGTGAGACCGAAAAGTCTCTCATACTTCTTGATACCCACAACACACGACTCGATCTTAGTGTATTCAGGACTATGCATGTGATTATTTTGTGTTATTTATTTATTTACGATTTTATTAAAACCAAGATTTTAAATAATAATAGTGCGTGGTGGCCTGTTGGTAAGCGGACTAGACGCGACTGCCAACATGTTCACGGTGGTTGCAGGTTCGAAACCCAGGGCACACCTCTGACTTTTCGGAGTCATGTGTGTATTGATAGTCAATCACCACGCACTAAAACGGTGAAGGAAAACATCGTGAGGAAACCTGCATACCATAGCGATTTATAAAAATTCTATGGTATGTAAGTCTGCCAACCCGCACTAGGCCAGCGTGGTGGACTATATGGCCTAACCACTCTCAATCGTACTTTCGATTGTAGAGGAAGCCCGTGCCCTGCATTGGGACGCATATGGGCTGATACAGAAGATTTTAAATAACTCGAAAATATTCCACAATCGAGTTAAAGTAGTATTATCTATAAAAAAACAGGTAGCATTGTACAACACAAATGTTTACTGATTTATGTACTTGTGTTTATTGCTTCAAACAACATGTCATCCAACCCGTCCATCATTTTTACAATCGGCATTCTGTCCGTGTAATTAACGCTAGGAATCCGAGGTCGTGTGTTCAAATCCCGAATGAGACAAATATTTGAATGGTTTTAATTTATTCAAATTATTTTTACGTAACCTCAAGTTATTGATTCGGTGATGAATGTTTGAAGTGTGAATAAGGAACTGGTTTTCAGGATGCAAAATTATCATTTTTAATACTGTCAAAAATAAGTGTACTGCACTTGTGGTAATAATTTGATAATTGACACCCCTTACACAAAATTGATAATTATTGTGGCTACACTACAATTTTTATAGGAGTTATGTAAACCCCACCACCCCACACGAATGAACTAAAGCAATCAAATCAACGTGCGTGGTGGCCTGTTGGTAAACGGACTAGACGCGACTGCCAACATGTTCACGGTGGTCGCGGGTTCGAATCCCAGGACACACCTCTGACTTTTCGGAGTCATGTGTGTATTGATAGTCAATTACCACGCACTAAAACGGTGAAGGAAAACATCGTGAGGAAACCTGCATACCATAGCGATTTATAAAAATTCTATGGTATGTAAGTCCACCAACCCGCACTAGGCCAGCGTGGTGGACTATATGGCCTAACCACTCTCAATCGGTAGTCGATTGTAGAGGAGGCCCGTGCCCTGCAGTGGGACGTATATGGGCTGATACAGAATCAAATAAACGAAATGTTTAAAAAATTTAGGTATTAATTATAGGAAGATTTG
This sequence comes from Hyles vespertilio, assembly GCA_009982885.2. NCBI lineage: Eukaryota > Metazoa > Arthropoda > Insecta > Lepidoptera > Sphingidae > Hyles > Hyles vespertilio. Next base: position 9,931,152 of record CM042825.1, on the reverse strand, counting down.
CTAATTTATAATCTGTATATTGCGCATGAAAATTCCTTTCTTTACAATAGACAAACCTTCATTACTTTATATTGTTGGTATAATAACTTACAAAATAAGAAATCTGTTCGTTGTCGAGAGCACCGTGACGCGAATAAAATTATTATTGGAAATTAAACTAACCAATAAAGTGCAATTGCCAATTAGATAAATCCATGGAAATTCATTGGATCATCATCATGAAGGATATACCCAACAATTCCAATGCTATACCAGTATAGGAATCTTATATCAGAGATAAAATAAGTTTTATATTTATGCCCTGAAGACGAAAGTATACAGATTGTTCGATGTTTTTCCTTTGACGCCATTAAAGTTGTTGCCACACGTCAATTTTACAGTTACAACCTGATATTTGCTTATTCTTCAGTAAAACATGACTAAATAAATAATAAACTAACACATGGGTAGGACTACGTGGTGGACTAAAATGAATTATAGAATAACTAAACATTTGTCGGACAATGGACTAAAACGGTCGTAGACGCCATAGATACACCCACAAGACATTCGGATTATGTCATACTTCAAGTACCTAATAATTTGAACTTGTATCTGAAGTGTTTATATTTTAATATTAATTGAATTAGCACAGGCAACCGAAATGCTTGACATTTATACTTTGTGCAAAGGTGTAAATACACGTCCAATGCTATGTCAACCAGTTCAATTGTTTCATTGATCTTGTTTGTTTGGATAATTTCAAACAATGCCAGTTTTGGACACAAAAATATCACCTTTTAGGTATCTATTTACATATTTATTTATACCCTTTACTGTATTTTTTTATCAAATATGGTACAATTGGCGGCCATATCATGAGATTTCTTTCTTGCAACCATTGAGTTACACAACTGGAGGGGACATCAAGACCAAATAGTTTGGAACATTCGCAAGAGTACATGTACCGTTAGGCTGTCAGTCGTCCCTGACGTTTCAGCGAAGACGGACCTAATTAGGTGTAACTATAATTGGTCCATAAATGCCGTATTGCATGCTAAAAACGTGCAAAACCATTCCAGAATAATAGGAAGAAAAGATGGAGTCTCATTCCATAGGTAAATCAACCATAATTGAAATAAAGAAGCACGAAATTAAATTTAAGATATTAATTACCGGAGTCGTTTTGACAACCGCCATTTTTGAATGAAATTATAGATTAATAATAATGTAGTGACAGATAGGTAAAAATTGAATTTTTCGTATAGGGATAGTGGATATTGTATGTGATGATAGATGAATATAGTAGGGTGTGAGTAGGGTCCCAGTGCTGCTGTATTGCTCGCAATTTGAGATAGTTACATAAAGTAACTGTGTTACACGAGAATTATTTATATAACTGTCGAATAATGAACGAATTCTTGATTAGTTTATTTATTTCTATCAAAGTTTTGCTATGAGGTCATAATTAGACACTACAATAGTAATATTAGAAGTTTGCGGTTATAGTGCTCAAATAAAGTCACTTAGTTATTTTTGTAAATACATTTATTTTACCCAAAATTGGGATAATATTAATATATAAGAAATAAATATAAATGATTTGATTGAATTATGCTTTTTTATTTGACATCACGCGTATATAGATGTAGGTAGAAATTTCTGAAGTGTCGCATCTGGAACAATGTCGACTTAATCTATACTTCGCTGTCATATTGAAATGAGCACAATTTTTCTTCTACGTGTCCGCTCCAGTTGTAATACCTCAATGCTTGCAACCTTTTATTTATCAATTGTTTACATTGAACTTAAAGATACGTCAAAGTTCTCGAGACGTAGTAATGCTCAAGCCTATTTAGTAGTATTGCATCCCTTTTGTTTTACTCTCATTTCAAAATTTAAAATGTTTCTAGTTTGTATAATTGTGAATGGATTTTCACTTATAATACCACAAGAGCTTCAAAATTATCGGGTATTTCCCGATAGGTTCGTTGCAAACAAATGAAGGAGTCAAAACTTGACGACTTTATTTGTTTGCAGGGAACCTTGAGGGAAATGCCAGATAATTTTGAAGCTCGTGTGGTATTCGGGGGATTATTTTTCCGTCCCAAATTTTAATTTCAAACTCATTTTCATGCAAAATCTCCAATTTTCACAATTGAATTCAACCTGTCAGTTTGACGTGTGGTTAATTTGACTGGATCATGTTTAGTTTTTATATATAGCAACTACCAGAGAAAATTTTCAAAAAATTATCAGTATAATACCATGTAGGTTGTACCACGTGACGTCGAATGGTGCAATTCTATTGGTCGATATTTGGGTCGGAAAAATAATCAGTATAATACCATGTAGGTTGTACCACGTGACGTCGAATGGTGCAATTCTATTGGTCGATATTTGGGTCGGAAAAATAATCAAAATTATTTGTTTGCTGGGTTTTTGATGAGTTACTTTTGATGAATACAATAAAAACATTTCAGTTAAGTAAATGAATAATGAATAATTAAATCTCATTGGTTACCATCATATACATAGTTACAGGCGGATAGAAAATCCTCCAAAAAATTACCGCAAGTGATACGTCTATCTCGTTCACGGTGGTCGCGGGTTCGAATCCCAGGGCACACCTCTGACTTTTCGGAGTCATGTGTGTATTGAAAGTCAATCACCACGCACTAAAACGGTGAAGGAAAACATCGTGAGGAACCTGCATATCATAGCGATTTATAAAAATCTATGGTATGTAAGTCCGCCAACCCGCACTAGGCCAGCGTGGTGGACTATATGGCCTAACCACTCTCAATCGTACTTTCGATTGTAGAGGAGGCCTGTGCCCTGCAGTGGGACGTATATGGGCCGATACAGAACAGATACGTCTATCTCTACATTTTGCAGAGACGTTAAAATGCATTTAAGTTATGCGTCAAGCATAAATAAAATATATCATTTTAATGAAGATTTTTGTCTACTTCATTTCATAATTGCAGATTAAATATAAAATTATGATTTACTGAAGCAACATCATATCTAAAATGATTGGACCGTTTTATAGTTTAACTAAACGAATTGCCATTCAATTAAGTTACAATAATTTTAGGTTAAAATTCTTATAATTTGTCGTGGGTGTAAGTATACATTATACAAATATAATAACAGTAGGTCAAGTAAAATGTAAATATTATAATGAAGAAACAAAATCCCAACTAAAACTCATCGAGCCTTGAAATGGAATGTTTGTGGACAAAACCAAAATACAGATTTATTCAGATTTTAACAAGAAGAAATGTTTCGAAACAACCGACACTCGGATATTTAAATCATAGGATATCTATTGTGGATATCATTCGATATTTTTAAATATTGTGTCGTCAAATTTTCTTTTTGAGCGTGTCTTTATTCGACTGCATGTCGTAGAATCCTGAATTCGATTCTGTGTTCTAAATAATGTTATTAATGGCATTTTATGTCTCAACAGAGTGACTACACTAAGCCTTGCGGAAGTCCAAAAAATAAATAAAACACCCAACAGTTATAAATATTTATTTACCTGACCCTACATTTAGATTAATTGGTCTTGTTTCGTGGTTCATAAGAACTACGAGTAACTTTTCAGTCTCACAAACACCCAGAATTGACATGTATATCTGTGGATTGCACAAACATGTTTCTCGGTGCAGGGATAAAACCCGGGGCCTCTAGTTTCACAGTCAGCGTGTAACCAACTGCGCCACGGAGGCTATCTACCAATGCCTTTTAAATTTCCTGTTATATGCTTACAAACATTTCAATGAAACATAAAAGAGAATTTAAACCTATTAAAAGAAGAATTTCAGCGTGGTGGACTATATTGCCCAACCACTCTCAATCGTACTCTCGATTGTAGAGTAGGCCCGTGCCCTGCAGTGGGACGTATATGGGCAGATCCAGAAAAGAAGAATTTCAATAATTGGCGGCTATGTTTATAATGATATTATACTTCTTATTTTGTAAGAGGAAAATATGATACATACTTGTTACACAGTTTTATGATGAATATAGATGTGGTAATTTCGTATATTCAACATAATTAATCAATTCTGCGTAACACATAATTATATCAGTTGTATACCAACAGTACTCGTATAACAAGTCAAAAAAGTTTTTAGTTATATATTTTTTATTATCTATATGATACATGATAATATATTTTAAACACAGGGTGATATTGACCTATGGTATTTAGTTTTAACCACATATTCCTAACCAGCCCAAGTTATAACGTACCAAATTGAGAAAAAAAATTGTAAAATAGTTTTGTCGAAAACCAGAATTTTAATTTTCAAGCCTTTTGTCCAGCTAAGCGGTAAAAATACTTGTATAAGGTATGGCAAAAATCTAAAAAACTAAAATTAAGATTTTTAACGAAAAACTATCTCGGGATTTTTTTGTTCATATTTTGTTCAATGTCCTTGGAAGATGAGAAACATGTGGTTACATTAAATAGCATATTTCAATATCATCCTGCATATGTAAAATTATTTACATTCCATAGATATATTTATATTTGTAATACGCATGTTGAATTTAGCACCTGCTCTCTTGCTAGCTCTTGTGGCTTGCCAACCTAAGTAGGAAATATAGAACAAGAATAGAAAAGATTGAATGTAAATTATTTATTTTAATAGTGATGATTCTTCGTATCTAACGACTTCCCGAAATCCGCCAATAATTGAATGACAAGACCGCGGTATGCATAAAGTTAACACGATTATAAAGGTTTTCCCAGTACACAATATAAATAAAAAAACGTGTAATTGACAAAAGAACTACGTCTATTAATAAATATTATGTCAATAAGCATGTCTAACGGTTCCGAGAATACTCACAAGAATACCGAGTAGATGCCATCAGTAGGATAAAGCCTACATAGCAAGAATAAATTTGTTACTGGCAACATCGAAAAGGTCGAATTCCGTGACCTTTCCGGAAGCAAGGCCATCGTATTTATTAGGCAAGGGGTCCAAGAACTGTATTATAATAATGTTGAACAAGCTACACTGTTCAATTTATTTGTTTTTATCGAAAATTATAATAAATAATCTCCGTGAAACAAAATTGGAATGAAGCTAAAAGAAGAGAAAATTTATGAAATGGTGAATTAAAAAAGTAAGTAACTACCACATAATTAGATTCATCTTTGTCCTGAACAATATGAGGTTAGACTCCTACCTTATATTTTTCCTGCAAATGATTCAGTTGTGACTTTGCAATAAATGGGAAACGCTGCCAAAACAAACTTTAGAATGCTAAAATAAAATATATGCTTTCATGCACTTTCATGTTTTCGCGATAAAATCCGTAAAAAGAGTTTTCTTTCAATACATCACATATCGTCATAAATTGTGGTAAAACCGGATGCACTATATGGGAAAACACGCAATGTTATACATTGTCACGGATCCATAAGTTGGGTTTTACTGTTCTAGTTCGGTGCTATAAGGTTAGAATTTAGATTTAATGGAATCCATAAAAGCGTTGGAGACAAACATATGAGTGATTTGGTATATTATACGGCATTTAGCTTTTTCAACTGCTACTAATCTGTTTTAATTATTCGTTTGTTGTTTAATACTGGTGTATATTATAATATGTTTATTTTCACTGGTGGTAGGTCTCATGTAAGAGCCTGCCTGGGTGGGTGCCACCGCAATGTCTATTGATCCCGCCAAACAGCAGTTCAAATGCACTGTTGTGTTTCGGATTGAAGGACATTAGCCAGAGTAACTACTGGACGTATTGAGACTTAACATCTTATGTCTCAGGATGGCGAGCGCAGTGGAATGCCAAGCATTGCTTTGTAATTCAAGATGTTGTTTGGTTTTGCCACTGTTCATGAGCGGCCGTATCGCTTACTATCACGCGAATGGCAAGCTGGTCTCGCTAATCTTAGCCATAAAGAATCGAATAATATCCTTAACATAGCGTTGTCTTTTATCATTTTAAAGATTGAATCTTAAGATCCAATTAAGTACTGCGTTCGATTAGTAATAAATTAATACGTACTAATTGTAAATCAGCTAGTTTAGTAAATCTAATGAAATGATATACGGTATGCCCCGGCCATAAATTAATATGCCTCGTCAGCCGATATATTCACGTGAAGATGGAAACCGGATCAACACAGATGGATTTTGACACGGAATACAAATGGGTGGACTAATATTTTTTGATAGCCTCCGTGGCGCAGTCGGTTAGAAACCGCCTGTGGAACGAGTGGCCGTGGGTTCGATCCCCGAAACGAGAGAAATGTTTCTGCGGTCCACAAATACTTCTTTCAGGTCTGGGTGTTCGCGAGACCGAAAAGTTTCTCGTAGTTTCTAACACCCACGACACAAGACTCGATATATGTGTTTGGTCAGGACTGTATGTATGTGATTGTTGGGTGTATTTATTTACTTAATCGTCTCATTGTTTAAATAATGAATTATTTATATTAGTATGATATCTTGAACTTTATCTTACAAACAAATTAGAAATATGATATCTTAATTAAAAATGCATTGGGAAATTTTAATAATTGTATTATATTTATCAAATATTTCCTTGACTTTATTTTAATATAAAAAGCTTATTAATTCCTTATATTGTTATTTTTTGGCGACCTTCTAAGACAATTGAAAGAGGTCACATTATTTAACAATATTTTAATTACTGCGTAGTATTGGTTATTGGAACTAAATGGTACAAAAACGTATTTTTATATAGATAGTGAATAAGTTGCTAATTCATTCTATATGTTAATAGCTCATTAATATCTAGTTTATACATAATTATCAACTTAATTACTGTTACAATACAATGACCAAATGAATTTTGACCAGTTGGACTTGTTCCACTACGGCGCCACCTACTAGATAACGTAATAAACGCTTAGTTAAAACATCGACTTCTGCAGTTGCTTTTTTATTAGTACAATGTTCATCTGATAGATGGCGCTCAATACTTGATTCTGTTTTCCAAGCAAACGATTTCAACGAGTTCACAATTTTATCCAGAATTGTAACCTGACATTTATACAAGTAAGACTAGCTATTTTTTTTTAATTTATTTGACCAGCAAGGTAGCAAACAAGGTACATGATGGTAAGTGATCACTGCCACCTATGAACATCCACAACGCTTGGTTGATGGTACGGGAACTAGCAACGTTTGAAAAGTAAGAATTTTGGGTCAGCTGATTTTGTGATATGTCGTCCTTCTTGCACTTTTGGTTAGAGTCTGGGCTATCTGGCTGGCGGTAGTGGTTGCGTTCATTAGTGCGCATCCTACCTGTCCAGGTAATAATCCTGGATTTTAAAAACATTTTAGAAGGCGTAATTTTTGATTATTTGTTTTTAAATAAGTCTACCTGACATACTTTTTTTATTGCCAGACATTTTTGACAATGCTAACTATGTGCCATACACGATTTTTTATTTTTTTTTTATAAAAATTTCAAAGTATTTTATAATGTCTGTAATTTTGATATTATGTTATTTAAAGATAAGAAAAACTTAAAATAAATTTGCCAGACATTAATTCGATTGTTAAGTCTTGAATTATAATGAAAAAGTCATGAAAAGTATTGCAGTATAATGCTAGTATTCGGAGAGAGACAGTTCCAGAATAAGTCGAGAATGATACAGAGAACCATTACAAAAGTAAATTACTTGTCACTGTACATGTAATAAAAAAAAGTAATTTTATTATAACCATCTAAATAATTTAATTCACATAAATGATGATAAAAAATTGTTTTATTTTCAGATTTAAGACGATTAATTTTCTGTAATAATTCTTCATTATTAAGTTTTTCCATCCACTCAATGATTTTATCATAAAGCTTTGCATCGTTATTCGTTTGAGGAATAAAGATTTTGTTGTTTACCCTTATTCTGTTTACGATCTTTATCACAAAAAAAGCAAACATTTTTGAGTTGTCGTTCTTTTCCAATATCTTCAATATTAGTGTCAGGAATTTCATTAAAAACGTTAGTTTCATTGATACTTAAATCACAAGTTGAGCTGGAAGCAACATCTTCTAACGTTGTCTGATTATCTAAATTTGAAGCAACATTTTCTGATGATATCTCACGGTTAAAATCTAAATCAGGATGTCTTGATATGCTCTGGTTATTTGAACTAGGAGCAACATCTTCTGGTGTTATTTTACTGTTCAAATTCAGTTCAAAATCTCCTTATTTTGCCTGAATATTTAAATTTGAAGAAGCAACCTCATTGTAGGAGCTTTGAGTTACGTTTCTTGGAACAGTTTCACTAATATCTACTGGAGTACTCGGTGACAAAGTGAGTGAAGTGGAGTTACTGGCATAATCTGTTTCTGATGATGAATCACGGTATTTTGCCATTAAAGCAGTAAAACTACTATAACATTGTCTATGATATCCATCTGTCTTATTTATTTGCGTGGGCAGCTCAATGTCACTGTACTTTAATTTATATTTCACACGTACACTTAAAACTTGCTGACATTTTTTTAGTTTATCACCCACGAAAAGTATTATGTTATCGTTATGATGGATTTGTTTCCGCCCAGTCAGATCAGGTGAGAGTTCGAAAGAATAAGTAGGGAAGAGGTAAGGGGTACTGGACATGCAGCAATTTTACTCACCGGATGAAACGTAACAGCAAAGCTCAAATTCACATCGATCTTCTGTGAGCCATTGGTACCACCGCGGACGAACCTGCCTATTTATGCTGAGTCACGACTGCCATCAGCGTGGCTCCACCACTTGGCTATAACTATTTTTTTTTAAATTGCTGTGAATGTCGAGACGAGAATGCCATTCGCCTGATGGTAAGCGATGCGACCGCTCATGAACAGTACAAAACCAAACAACACCTTGAATTTCAAAGCAATGCTTGGCATTCCTCTACGCTCACCATCCTGAGAAACAAGATGTTAAGTCTCAATATGTCCAGTAGTTACTCTGGCTACAATGTCCTTCAATCCGAAACACAACAGTTCATTTAAACTGCTATTTGACGGGAGAAATAGACATTGCGGTGGTACCCACGCAGGCCTCTCACATATGAAAGACCTACCACCAGTAAAACCTGTAAAACTGACTAAAAATATGTAAATTACGTTTAGCTATTTGGAACCAATTATTTTCTAAATTAGTGAAAATCATTATTAAAACCCGATTTAAAAAAAATACACTTATTGCAACCATTAACTATTTTAGGTGTTACATGAATACAATTCGAGTAGTATGTATTATATATTTTTCTCGGCGCAGGCTTCTAACCTGCGGCCTTTCATTACTCTGCTCACTCATTGCGGTATAATGATTTTACGTGATAAGTTATCAAGCTTCCGTCATTCATTGGTAAACAATAGTACAGGCAACGAAGCATTTTTTCCTGCATAATTTGCCAGGAGTTTTTTGTTTTCATGAAGCGGTGGCATATGACCCCACTAAGTTAAAAACTCAAAATACTTACAAAAATGGCGTCCGCTAGAGCCGCCATATTGGAAAACGCGTTTGAAGCCATATCTCCGGAACCGTCCACTTTAGGCCCATCATGCTAAGGACCTTTCTTGTAGATAATTAAATTTCCCATATTTTATGTTCAATATTTTTTTTTGTACCATTAACCGTTCCGTGGCCACATATTGCCTATATAGCGAAAAGTCGGACGCCCGCCAACAAGGTGGACGACGATCTGGCTAAAGTTGCAGGAAGTCGCTGGATGCAGGCCGTTTCTAACAGGTCAATGTGGAGATCCTTTGGGAGGCCTATGTTCAGCAGTGGACTTCCTGTGGCTAAGATTATGATGATATCTTTTAATCAAGAGTACTTCAAATTAATAATTTTAAGTTGTATTGTGTAGAAACATTTCTACTAGACACCATCCTTGCTGGTTCTAATGAGATTGGTTGGATTTATATATGTACCTTTAATTATATTTTAGGTGTATTCCGGTCACCCTACGATATTTTACATTACTATTTTATCCCAGTAATTAACTAAGGATATTGTTATAACGTTGTTTCCCCATTTAATGTTAAAACCCATGGTATGTCACACAAGGCCATAATTAGATGTAAAAAAAAACTAGATCTCTTCGTGACAACGGAATATCTCACTTAAGTCCACATCCATTCAAAACTATACAAGTTAAATAAAAATCATAAAAACATGTCTAGCTTTGCAGAGTAACACATTGACCTAAACATATGTAGCAAAACACTAAAATTCTAATCAAAACTGAAGCCGAAAATTCACATACATACGTCACAAATACGTGCGCAGAATTATAATCCTTTTTAAAAATTCATAAACACGAATTTTTGTTGAGACAATGTAAGTACTTTCCCAATGTCAAGACACCGTTATGTCATTTGATTGCGAATATTATCATGTGAACTGACGACATTACGTGGGAGCGTGATAGTAATATAAAATAATCGGTTGCGTTTTTTTTTTATTATTTTACAACACAAAATGAAAAAATACACACCAAAATACTTAACCCACATTTACAGTACAAGTAGCGGTCTATATGTATATGAATATCAATCTATTTTCATGACCAATCTATCTATTATAACGAGAATGACGAGAAATAACCATGAAGAAATTGCGTGGTGGCCTGTTGGTAATACACCAGACGCGGCTGCCAACAAGTTTACGATAGTCGCGAGTTGAAATACCAGGACACACCTTTGACTTTTCGGAACCATAGTTTATAATCTTATCATATCTTATCATCATGTATTGATAATCAATCACCAACTGTAACGGTGAAGGAAAACGTCGTAAGGAAACCTACATACCATAGCAATTCGGAAGAATTTCTATGACATGTAAAAGTCCGCCTAAACCCTCTAGGCCAGAGATGTGGACTATACGGCCTAATCTCACTCAATCGCATTCTTGATTGTAGAGGAGACCCGTGCAGTGGCATGTCCATGGACTGACCCAGACAAAAATGACGAGATGAAAACGTATAAACTTTTGTTTATTGCCTATAAACAAAAGCGACACCGCACAGAACCTAATATATCTACTGTACTGCACTCATCACTCTGAGATATTCTATTATAGGCGTATATAACTGGAATTGTCAGGCAGATGAGCCATCCTGCTTTCATTGGATTTCAAGATAGTCTGAGGAGCAAGTTAGTTAAAGCCAGCTGTTAAACAAGCCGTGGTTTTGATACTCATACTGGGGCAAAAGTTTGTGTGACTTAAAATTATATTTTGTTACGTGTATGGTTGTTGTGAGAACAAAAATTCTCGAGGGTCCAAAGAGTCTCGGGGTCTCGAGAGGTCAAGACCATCCGTGTGACTATTGGGCTTCTTTATTATTAATAATTAATGTTGTCTTCAGGATAAGAATATTTTTCTGAAAACTTTACCTCTAAACAGACAAATCATTCGCATCTTATCGTAAAAATATTGTTGGGCTAACTTACGTTAATTATTAGGGTAATAAAGCAAATAGAAAAATAATAATATTTTAAATATTTTTTTTTCGGACAATCATGTTTTTAAAACGATACTATAACTATAATAGTAAAGTGATCTTGAGGAAACCTGCATACTATAGCGAATTGTAGAAAAATCTATGGAATGTAAAGACTGCCAACCCCCACTAGGGTAGAGTGGTGTATTATTTTTTTTTTTTTTTTATATTATAGGGGGCAACCGAGCATGCGGTTCACCTGATGGTAAGTGAACACCGCCGCCCATGGACATCTGCAACACCATAGGGCATGGAGATGCGTTGCCGGCCTTTGAGGTGGGAATACGCTCGTTTTTTGAAGGTCGCCAGGTCGTATCTGTCCGGGAATGATGCCGCTGGCAACAGGTTCCACAGATTTGTAGTACGTGGGAGAAAGTGCCGGGAAAAACGTACTGTAGTAGATTTCCAACCTCCAAGGTGATGTGGGTGGTATTTGGAGGTTTGTCGTGTTGTACGGTGGCGGAACTCTGCAGCAGGGATAAGTCCGAACAATTCTTGAGAACACTCCCCGTGGTACATGCGATAGAGAATGCAGAGCGAAGCTACATCTCTACGCAAAGTCAAAGGATCAAGCCGGTCGGAGAGAACCTGATCGTCAATGATTCGAGCAGCCCGACGTTGAATGCGGTCGAAAGGAAGAAGCTGGTACTGGGGTGCCCCTGCCCAAAGATGGGAGCAGTATTCCACGTGGGGCCGAACTTGCGCCTTATAAAGTTGCATACGTTGACCCGACGTGAATTATCGCCTCGATCTGTTGAGCACACCAAGCTTCTTTGAGGCCAATTTGGCCTTACTTTCAAGGTGACCGCGGAACTGGACGTCACTCGATATCTCGACACCAAGAATTCCGATGCTGGCTGTGGCGTTTAGAGGAGTGTCTTGAACTATGAACTATGTGTGTCTTGAACTATGTGGCCTAATCCCTCTCAATCGTACTTTCGATGGTAGGGGCGGACTAATGCTTCGCAGTTTCGAGCGCGGTCCAGCAGAGGTCAAACAGTAATTTGTAATAAGAAGTTCAGAGTGATTTTGCTCTTGTTAATTAATGGTCAGGCGTGATGTTTAAAATCAGATGAGTTACTTGTTTTTCTCTTAGTTTACATTATTAGAAAAAAAAGGTTGTATTATTCTTAATATCCGAAATTCGATTTATAATAATGTTTAAGGATTTATTTAATCTGAAAGTATTTTATTATAATATAGCAATTTTAGAAGTTCAAAATCCATATGTTGTTGTAGATATAGAAGGAGATAGATCATAGACGTAGAGGACGGAACGGGGTGTGAAGACGTGGTGTATAGCAAACGAGCCGATAAATATTAATAATTGTATTCTACTACAATGTTACACATATTAACCGTAAATAGTGACTATTACATGTGATAATAATAAATTATTCTTTCCCGTATCATCCTTGATGAGTATGATTGCAAAGCTCTGGGGTTGAATCCCGGGTCGGGGAAAGTGTTTTTTTATTTTTCTATTCATAATCAGCCCACAGTTAGGAATGGGTGCACAATATGGCGATAGGCTCGCCCCTTACCACATCATGGGATGGAAAATGCAAGGCGAAGTAGGTGTGTCTGGTTTCACCTCTGTTTACCCCTTCTGGGAAAATGGCGTGAACTTATGTACGTATGTATGTAAATAATACAAAATATTTGTTTTTATCTATATTATGCTTACACTTAAATAAATTCCTTAATAAAATAACTTAATTCAATACAATTTCACATAGAGGCAAGTTTAGGATTATATTTATATTGGGATTATATTTTTTTGCTATTTAATAACAATATCGGATATAAAATATTTACCATAATCGTATCTAAAAAACGAGAATTAAATTACCTTCTATAAAGTTAAATTTTGTAATCCAAAACATATAATTGAAAATAATCGAGTAAATATTTTACGATATTAAAAACATAGTTTAATCTAATTTGTGATTGCTTTGAAAAATATTTACAAAATGATTATTCAACAGTAGTTTTACAAAATATTAAGACCTGTAAAACTCCGTAAGTGCATGTATGTTTAATTTATAATTGACAAAATATAAGCAATATATCTTTTCACTAATTAAAAAGTATTTAATCATTTTTAGTGCACATTTCATTTATCCGCATAAATACTTCGAAATCCATTTAACGTAATACTGGCATTTATACAATTTTAATCCTAAATCTACCACCAGTAACCGTGGTGGCCGTATCCGCCATAAGGCCAATATCCATAACTGTGGGGCCAGCCCCAGTAACTACCATAATAGGGATAATATCCGCCAAAGTGGCCATATCCGCCCCATCCGTATCCGCCGTAATGACCGCCCCAGTGTGATGCTGCGGTCTTTAAGTCATCTTTGTCTGATGGGGCTAGGTCCTCCTTTTCTTTGATGAGTTCCACGTCTTTGGTTTCAGCCGGCGCTGATGATACTACGGCGATGAGGAGCAGAAGCGCTAAGGAGATGAAGGTGATCTGCGAATGGAAAAGGTTAGCAATATATTATAATAGTTTTCAACATCGATTTAGTCGCTAAAATTCTTTTGAGTTGAGATTCTGATTTTTATGTTGGCATGGTTGTGTAAAAATAGTTATTATTTAAACATCGATTTTGTGTTAGTATATCCCGTAATGCCAAGAACGCAAATATTGGGAAATATTTTATTAGAAAAAGGTTAATAAGGAACTTTATGATCTATCGATAATTAACTCATCAAGGACTAAGGAAAAAATATATTTATTCCAAAAGCACGATAATGCTTTATTTGAAATATCTATGCAAGAAATAAATAATTTAATTATCTGCAAATGATGAAATATCAACCTGGGTAAGGGTATTCTTCAACTTTCTACCCTTACCCATCACGTCTCGTCCCATTATACTCTTATTTAGGTCTGTCTCGTCTTATTCTGTCCCATGACTCAATGCGTGTAATCCTGTTCTAATCTCTCACATTTTATACCTTTCGCACATCAAAAGTCACAAATATATCTGAAATCCTAACTCATCCTAGGGGAACTCTACATTTTTGTTCAAAAAGTAGCCTTTGTTTTAATCTAGGACGTCAGCTACCTCCATACCAAATTAAATCGATATCCGTTAAGCCATTTCTGAAAATTGCGCGCACAACCGCACAGACAAAGACAAACATTCTAACAATCATTATTTAGTTCTATTACGTCTATACATTTCCTTTATAATAGTTTTTCTCAAATGTATTCTAGGTACAAACATATAGATATATTTGCAGGATTCTGTGTCTGTGTCAGCCCATATACGTCCCACTGCAGGGCACGGGCCTCCTCTACAATCGAAAAGTGCGATTGAGAGTGGTTTGGCCATATAGTCCACCACGCTGGCCTAATGCGGGTTGGCGGACTTACATACCATAGAAATTCTTATAAATCGCTATGGTATGCAGGTTTCCTCACGATGTTTTCCTTCACCGTTTTAGTGCGTGGTGATTGACTATCAATACACACATGACTCCGAAAAGTCAGAGGTGTGCCCTGGGATTCGAACCCGCGACCACCGTGAACATGTTGGCAGTCGCGTCTGGTCCGATTACCAACAGGCCACCACGCACAGGATTATTTTATCTAAAAACTAATTTATGTCTTATGGCTTGTCATTTAAAATGACTAACAAGTTTGCCGCAATGACCATAAGGCTAATTAATTTGTGACAATAGTACCAATGGACAGTCAGAATGGCTGTAGAATAATAGAACATTGTAAAAACGGTGGTATTTCTTAACACATACTCTATAATTTTGTGAAAATTTCTCACGATTAGCTAAGCTATCCATATATATGGTAATCAAATACAATGTGCATTATTTGCCACTAAATTGTTGACAAATGTAAGTAACTACTTTTTTACTGGTGGTAGGTACCACCGCAATGTAAATGCACTGTTGTGTTTCGGTTTGAAGGATACTGTAGCCAGAGTGACTACTGGACATATTGAGACTTAGCATCTTATGCTTCGGAATGCCAAGCATTGCTTTGTAATTCAAGGTGTGGTTTAACCACGTATCGCTTACCAACAGGCGAAAGGTAAGCTAGTACCGCCATACCATGCAAAAAAAAATTGGAACCGTTGAGGACTTGAAACGAAACGTAAACAAGTAATATTAAAAAAAATATGTAAATACTATACAAATTAAAGGAATTTGATTTCCGAAAACCATGTATTAGCATGTATCTCTTTGAAAATCCTACTGAATACATTTTTCATAAAATTTATTTTCGAAAATAGTTAAAAAAATCCATTTTGTATTTAACAATTATTTTTGGATAATACGGCTGTTGACTTATCTGCATAATACAAAACAATGATTAACGCATACATTATTATGTATCACTATAAGTCTTTCGATTGTCGTTTGTAAATTAAATAATTATTATTTTACGGTAAATGAAAACGAGACAGATATTTATTTATAATTTAATTTTCTTGCAACACTACACTTCTTTTTTTTAACGTTTTTTTATAAATCTATTCGGTCAATTTCTTTTCCAGATACACATAGAAATTTTTCAAAATTATCTAGGTACTTGTCTCCACAATGTGTTTTATTTTATTTTTCGATCTTAAAATTAATTAAGTTTATGTCTATCTAATATCTAATTACTTGTTTGACTAGGTGTCCAATCTTCAAACACTATATCCCCAGACTTAAGTAAATAAATTTCTACTTACATTAGCCATCTCGCCGGGTGATCACTAGCACAATACTGCGTCAGGTAGCCCTACAGGCCATTATATACCGCCCCAGCGTCCTCAACGACAGTTTGACCATAACTCCGTTTCCTTGCCCATTGTGCTGTGCTATTGACCCTTATTCCCATGGAGGTTGTCCCAAAATGCTATGGTATGAACATTTCGTAACCTTGTGTACGACTTGGCTCGCTTGAAGGCGATGCAAATATTGGAGGTTGGGACTTTTTTTATATAGTAAGTACACCTCCAGATACAATTCTCGGGATACAATATTAGTTTGAAAATAATTTATTCTTAATAAATCCTCTAAGTCACCCAAGGTTACTGAAAAACGACGTTTTTTTTTCGGAATTTGAATTTTTGTCAAAGTTCGTAGGTCCATCAAGCCATGTTATTATCATTTCCATTGCATTGATTAAACTGGTATATAAAAAATTAAGAATAGTTGGCTTCAGCTGCCCCTGTAGCAATATTTAATTTGTGACAGAAACCACCACACCTAATAACACACAATAGAATACATGTATACATAATTGCAGTCGACTTCTTAAAATAGCAGGAAATTCATGTAAACAATTAAGCTTAGGCTCATCATGGCATCGATAAAACATTAATCACAACCATTAGACTAAAGATCTTAAACACAATACAATAATACATGAGACTAGTTCGTCCTCTCTCTTCTCTCTTCAGCCACAGGAAGTCCACTGCTGAACACAGGCCTCCCCCAAACATCTCCACATCGACTTGTAGGAAGCGGCCTACATCCAGCGACTTCCTACAACCTAAACCAGGTCGTCTGTCCACCTTGTTGGTCCTGCGTCACCCGGAATTTAAAAGTTATATCGTCATCATAAACCCTTATATTAATCTCTAATTCGTATTCGCAGCATCTCGATTCATAGCTGCATTCTCGTCTATTACGCCCTATAGACTGCCAGACAAAGCATACATAATTATTATATGAATTTGTTCGTCGCCCGCATTGTTTATCAGCATTCATTGCGAGTACTGAAAATTGCCCATTTTCATACTAAAATATTGCCTTTTTTACTAACATACTATACTATTGCCTTGGCAAGGTGTAGTCCTGAAAATATATGATTTATACGTATCCTGCATTTATTCATCCTCCACGTATGCTTTATATGTATATGATCACACTGTAGGTATCTTTAATACAACATAGCGTTTTTGCAAGAGCGGTTACAATGTGTTACAGAAAATACATCAATCAATAACTCGTCTATGTCCTTTTGTTAGTGAGTACGATAGCCCACAGTGGTAGCCAAAGTTCCCGCAATCCTCAATTATACCTTTCTTTACGCTTTTCTCAATTTTACATTATTAATTGTCGAACACGTGCACTTAAAGCTTATACTATTCATTATTAAATGTGCTATACAATTAGATTATTATTATTTTCCAATGACTTATCTATACAAAAGTCAGGTATGTGTACATGACAAATAATCCTGGATTTTATGTTAAGTCTGCCTACGTGATAATTTCTTCGTATGTTCGACTTTTTCATCATGTTGATTTAAAACGAATACAATTGGACAATGAGATCATTAGTCATTTTTGTCTATTGTTTAGTGCAGGCCTTTCCAAAAACGTGTTGGATAGCTTAACATTCGGTACAAAATCACTCGTATAGGTCATCGCTCCATCAAGTCTGGGGGATGCCCCAAAGCGCACCAGTCACGATCCTCCACTAAAATTAATTCAAAACCTCGCCATTTAACCTAAAAAAAAAATTCTTTAAGTACAGAACTTTCGTGGCATGGAAATCTTGATAAGAAAATGTTATAATGATTTCCATGTGTAGAAGGCAGACGAGAAAACACGTTATTTACATAAAAATTTTAATTAAAATCTTACGTTTTGAATCTTAAAGTGTTAAATACTGTACAATTATAATCCTACCAGGTTTCAGAAAATATGTCAAAAAGAGGATTAACAATATGAAGGATCTACGCAGACTATACAGCAGATCATACCAAAAGAGAAAAAACAGTAGCAGTCACAACTTGATTTTTTTTTTATTATTTTTATTACAGTACTTTAATAAATAAATGTCAATGTTGAATCACCCGTTTTTCTCCTTTTCATATTGATAAATTCCCTACAGATCTTTAATTCTTGATTACAAACAAAGCTTCTTGTTGACAAACATAATAATTTCCGTTTTAATAATTAAACACCACGCTGTCCTGTTTAAAATGCTACACACAATAATTACCCTTCATGTCTATTAGTTGAAGTTTCGTCATGTGACGAGACGGCTTTGCGGTTTGTGTAGAAGCGGTAGCTGAGGCTGTTATTAGATTTATCCTCAGAACAATAACTAAATAATTTTGCTGTGGATTTATCCATATGAGTGACATAATATAATTCAGACGAATTATTCAAAAGGTTCAATATCGTGAACTTTTGCAATATCAGATATACCCCGACTGCGACCTAAAACGAAGCCAGGTATTAGTTTTAATGGCCTCACCTTCGATCAAATATACACTAGATACAACATGAGCGCTTAGAAAATGGCACCAAAAAAGAGTGCTTTAAGCACTCTTTCGCCTCCAATCACGCACCGACCGTTGCTTCTAAAACGTCGCAGAACTTTAGACAATATTATGTGAAAAGTTACTTTAAAGTTACTTCAGGAATAAGGTGGAATTTGTGTTAATATATTTGGAATATGTGATCTTTTTGTTTACTTTTTTTGTTTCAATGCATCGATGCCACTTTTTAACAGAACATTTACAGGGAACTGTGCATCTAGTGTATATTTGATCGAAGGGCCTCACACACAAAACGCAAAAAAAAATTGGCAAAAGAACGCGACAATTTTTTACTCATTGTCGCTTTTAGGTGTATTGGTAATTTTTCATATAATATTAATGTATATATTTGCACTTCGTTATACTATTAACACCTACTTTTTACAACCTCTGCATCACCCAAAGGTTGACTGGTAGAGAATGCCTTAGGCATTAAGTCCGCCTTTATACAACATTATGTTTAAAAAGATTAATAAATAAATAATGTACATACATATTTTTTATTTTCAAAGACGCAATTGTACTTAAGGGATTGAGGTTAGGCAGCCTCCTCAAATATAATGATGTTTCAAATACATCTAAATTTAAAAAATCGTCGCGTTTTATGCAAACTTTTAGTTGCATTGTGTCTGACGTCCCTAAAACTGCAAACTGGCTTCGTTTTCGGTCTCAGTCTGGTTATTCCCGGTATTATACATATTACGTACCACCAATGCAATGAGCTTATCCTTAGACTCGGTGATTTAGCAAATAAAATATTTAATAAAAATTTGCTCAAGAAAATTTGATCATAGCTGGAACCTAAAATCGTAGGCCCTCGCCAGACGTGCCATTTTAATAACAATGACAATAACAATGTGTTATTTTAATAACAAAAAATGCTAGGTCAATGTATTTACTGTTCTAAGCACATAATATTTATAATCTAGAAGTGGTTTAAAAATTATTTAAGTGGACTTTTCTCCTTTTATGTTTTTTTCGGTATATCTTCGTCATATTAGTAATGTTATAAATGCGAAATTTTGTATATTTATAAGCCACTGGACAGATATTGATGAAATTTGGTATGAACGTAGATGATACCCCGGATTAACACATAGGGTTCATCGTGACAAAATATAAAGATCCCGTTGGATGTGCTTGGAATTGAAGTATACTCGATACTCATATTATAAATTCAAAGGAATTGGATGGGAAGTTTAGAGT
Organism: Hyles vespertilio; assembly: GCA_009982885.2. Taxonomy (NCBI): domain Eukaryota; kingdom Metazoa; phylum Arthropoda; class Insecta; order Lepidoptera; family Sphingidae; genus Hyles; species Hyles vespertilio. Next base: position 9,911,154 of record CM042825.1, on the reverse strand, counting down.
GTGGAAGTAACATTGAATATACTATTAGTATATTAGTAGTATTTTATAAACAGTTATAACACGGAATAGTTCCTATGTTTCTAAACTGATCTGGCTCAAATATATATCTATTTGCACCTTGGCGAAGTGGGGCCGAAACGTATATTACATATTACGTATGTAAGGAATTAAAAACAAAATATTTCCATTCGTTGATTTCTTTAACGCTTACTATTTGCATACTACCGCTACCGCTTATACAATAAGTTGCGACCTTCGCAGCGGATACTGTATGCTGGTATCAAATTCGGCCTCAGCTCTTCCGTCCGAACACCCGGCTAGCTGTCATTGAGGTAATCACTGCTGACACCCCTCGGTTGTTCGCTTGTTTAACAATTCTTTATTAACTATTTAGAGGCCGATTAAGTTGTACTAAAGCCCAGTACATACCAATGCCACTAGCCCGGCGATACAGCCTGCCCGCATAACCCGGCAGCCTAAAAGTAAAAATCGTGTCGGCGACAAGCGCTCGCAAATGATGCCCGCCCACATTACATTTTGACAATGTAAGCTCTGAGATCGTCATAACGTCAACAATGGCATAAAATGATTCCTCATTATATCAAGCCGCTGCCATGTCTGCGACAACGTTTTGTGACTTGCATAAGTAAAGCCGCCGGCCAATGTCACCAACAATAAGTTGCCGATATAGTTAGCGGGTCGGCGGCTTTACTCTATAGAGCGTTAGAAGTAAGGAAATTTTGTTATTTTCCAAATAAAACTGTCTAGTGTAGACTAAAACTCATTGCATGAAGTACAATCAACGAAAAGCAACAGTTTTGGCGTAGCGTTTCTTTTCTGCAGAACTCCAGTATTCGATTTTTTTTAAAACTATTGTTTACAACCACCGTTCTATTACATAACGGTCATACTATATCCGAAATTCATTCTTAGAATTGTATAATACAAGCTTTGAATTGAAAAAAAATGTGCCACAATGACACTTTAGAATACCGAAAGCCACTCGTCTTGAATTCCGATGAATCTCTACGACGCTGTGACGTCTTTAAATCGCGATACATTCATTGATTATCCGTGAGGCAAGGTGCCGCCATTGTTCAGTTACAAATACAGGGTATATCAAGACTGCTACTGAAAATGAACCCGGTTGGTAGTTTAAGCGACTTCAGACACAATGCAACAGAAAAAGTTGCATAAAAAAGCGACAATATTTTTTGTGTTATTATTTTCTTATGGCCATATTTGGGTAGTAAATACATTTTTACCTAAAATATATACCCTTTTATTTATAAATACTCTAAGGTATAAAATAATTAAAATTATTATTTTAGCAAGAACTATGGAATCACCACCCAAAAATGAAGATATTTAAAAAATCATAAAAAATAATTATCGCGTTTCTATGCGAAATTTTTAGTTGCGTTGTGTTTGTAGCCACTAAAACTACCACCCGGCTTCGTTTTCGGTAGCAGTCTCGAGATACCCAGTATATTGATTCATGTATATTGCAAAAAAAAAAGTTACCAAGAAAAATTAATTTTCACCCAAAGTACACAATAATCTCATAATACATCTCATAGTACATAATAAAAATACATACGGAATCTCACGGCCTTTTCCCAGAAGGAGTAGACAGAGGTGCTGGTAGCAACCATAACACCCACTTTTCGCCTTACACATTCCGTTCAACGATTTGATAGCAGGCGAGCCTATCGCCATATCGGGCACTAATTTTTAAGTCCGCGCCGAGACTGAATAGAAAATCTCTACAAAGCCAGTGTCATTGTTTAACATAAAATCCAATTAAAGCGACAGTTTTGTTGCCGTATTAGATTTAGTCAGTCAAACCGGTAGATTGTTCAATACCACTTTCCTCTTTATGTCTAATTTTGTGAGGTCGCCATTCTGCTGTTTGCTCGTTTTCAGACCTATACAATTAAATAAAAGCGTTTTAAAAAAGAACATATGAATTGTAACATTCACGATATCCTACAAATTGTAAGCTAATATAGCATTCCGTCACATCTGTATTCGAGTCAAGAGTATAATGAAGACTCAGTGATCAATTTACGTCAGTTTTTTTTTTAGTAACACCTGGATGGGAATTTTAATCAGTTTATTTGGCCTTGAGAGAAATTCTTTGAGCTAGGGAATGGTGACAGAAAATAGAACTAGATGGCAACAGGAAAGTATAGTACTATCCAAACAAAATAATATTTGGTTGATTATCTCCATAATCAACCGCTTTTTATGACAAAAAAAATATTGAGCTCAATGTAGTTCTAATAAAGTATTCACCTGCAAGAGATACTATTATGCCAGCCGGTTAACAATCAGAAGTATTATGGTTGAAACCAGCTGACTGATAATAATGAGGTGCTCCAATATTCGGTACCTAACGACCGTCTGTTATCCTTATTGGTCGCTTTATTTGTAGGGAGACGGGCCTGAAAGTCCCAATTTTCGGATTTTATTGAATAGTATTTGTCGTATAGTCTATCAAGGCCTTTGTTTTAACTAAACAATGAATCTCAAATCATTTCGTTACGAATGGTGAATGGAAACACCGTTGTCATTTCTTATGTCTCGCGTTTTTTCTCATTATTTATCAATTGTTTCTACATTTACACTACTGTATAGTTGGTCTAGTGCAACGCGCTTAATTTATGGGTCTTGATGGGAAATACATAGATTGAATTTGACAGCCTCCGTGGTGAAGTTGGTTAGACGCCGGTTACGAAATGAGAGGTCAAGGGTTCGATCCCCGCGCTGAGACAAATGTTTGTGAGGTCCACGAGTATTTATCTCGGGCCTGTGTGTTTGTGAGACCGAAACGTCTCTCGTGGTTTCTTATACCCATGACATAAGACTTAATTGATCTTATTGTGGAGTCAGGACTTTGTCTGTAATAATTGGGTGTATTTAATACACACTTTCCTCGAATTTGATTAATTTATCCTACCAGTTAGAAATGACAAAAAATAACCATTAGGAAACCTTTGTCTTTGGGAGAATTAATAATGATTATATCTGGTTATCAACCTACACCTATTAGCTATTAGCAACTCTTGTATACAGGACTTCCACCAAGATATGTGAATTGGTTTCGATATTGCTCAACCACGCTGAAACTATGCGGGCTTGTTTTGGTATTTTTTTTTGTCCCGCCCTCACACCCACCACTGCAACTCCTGTAAGCCAGGATCAACAGTGGCACGCAATGTAATGACACCGAGCATTGAAGCTCGGCGAGTCTCCGGGAATGTCTAAATTAATAGGAGGAGTTGGAAATAAATTATTGTCCACTTCCCTCCGTGCAAAGCGGGTGACAAAACAATGAAATAAAGAGGTAAATAACCTCGCAAAAAGACTTTTACAGCCGGAGAAGCCAGCTGTAAAGCACCACGGATCAAATCCTTATTACATTTAAATGGGACCTAATATGTGAGCTGTTACACTTGATTCCAGTAATAGGTATGGCAAAAACGCCGGAAAGCACGGAAATTCGTCCTAGTCTCTACAAGGTCCGTGTAGTATACAACTCCAGATGATATTTGCATACTGTCCAGCATGGTTTTACGCTCATTCTGCCAATGACTACACTCCCAAAGTATATGATGCGCGGATTGTTCATATTCGCAATTTGCTGTTGAACATGGGCACGCAGGCGATTCCACAAGCTTAAAAGAGTATAGTTTAGACTTGTTTTGTTATATTATCAAAATGACTATCGAAATGGGTTATCCTCGCTATCATCGTAATTACAATGTCACTTTGATGGCGGTAACATGTACATATTTCGAAGACATCATCCACCGCTCCTGGTTCATCATTCTTATATTCAAGAGAACAGGAAAGGAATGTCGCCTATGAAGTATATACCCATGTCGAAAACCAAGCATATTTCACCATCTAATTAGTGCTATAGACTTATACACCTACGTCTTCAACAATGTTGAAACTGTCCACACAAAGTCATTGATTGGTGACACAGTTTTGTATGTGGCACAGATGACAGGCATGCAGCGTAATGACAAGCTTGTAGGCAGGCATACGGGACTAATGGTATACGGGGAGTCTGTGGTGCGTGGCGTATTGCAAACGTTATGTCACGGTATCGTCGGCATTTCACATTATCAAGGCTGTTCATTAAAACAGCCTATTAGCTTATTGGTTAAAACTGTTTTTGGGGTAGCTACCTACTTTTTAAAATTACGCTATTGCTTTAATCCTTCAATGACAAAAATTTCGGTACTCCTGTGTTCTACTCATCTATTTACGACAAGTCCAATTACCATCTTTGTCAAATCATAGGTGAATGAAATAACTTTTTTCTGTGAAGTGGCAATATTAGTAAAACATGTACAATAACAACTATGAATAGCGAAACTTAATGAACGTTTTATCTCCATTTCACATGACTTAACCAATTTACGTTTATGTGGTTGATTATCGGTTTATTATGAATAAGGGGGTATAAATACAAATCAATAACTTAAATTAACCATTCACTGCAAAAAAAAAATAATCCCAAGCTCTTGGGAATGAGAACTCAAAACCCATACATGATAAACGATCACGTCACATCTGTCACCAAGTAAGCTTCAAATGGCCTTCATCTAGATGTTCTAGACTTGACAGATCGATGACATGCGAACACAAAGAAAGCAATCACCGCTTTATGGAGCATCGACCTACAACATCCGGGCGTGTACGTGCTATGTACGCGCAATGCTGGACAAAGCTTAGCTCAGGTATTCACACGTTGCCGACCATGAGTTGTTTATATATTGAGCGATTTCTGCCGAAAGCAGTAGACTTATAATTATAGTCTTCTTTTTGGTCTACCTGCCTGGTCCAATAGGGACGTAGGGTCTACACAGAGGGACTTTTTATCCATGTCTGCCTACCTGAAATGAAAGCCTGAATACGTGCGCACACTGTTTGATACGGTTGCGCCTTACAAATTTGTCATGCGTGGCGATCTTCATTTTATCAGGTGCTTTAACATATTATAATATTATAACACGATCAATTTAACAACTAGTTATTCCCAAAATAAAAGTTAATTGGGAAAAATAGCTAATTTAGTAATGAAGATCATATACTCACATACATCACATACACATACACTTTTTTAAGCTGTCCATAGCAGAGTAATCAATGCCTTGCATTATGCAATATCGTTAAAGATGCAGTTTTGCTTGTCATCAGGCAGAATCATTCATAAGTAGGTATGATGTGCACTGCATTATTAAGTAAAGTTTTCATAATACGGTGATTAGTTGTACCGCAGACGTCACATGGACCTTAGAGAAGTCCTCGTAATATCTTAAAAAAATATGCTGTCATAGTATCAATTAACTGCCTCAATGGGCATAAAAATATAAAAGTCAATCTTCTACAACTTCAGCTAAAAGTATGACATTCAGTCTAAAGCTCTAGGAATAACTTAAAACAGACAAACTTGCAATTCAATTCCTACAATAAAGAGCATTTCTCTAAGAAATTCAAACGTTGCAAACTATAATGTATCACCAATACAGAATACACGGGCAGATAAACTGTCGGGCAGTCGTCCAACACCTATTTATAGGCGAACTTCACAGAAATAGCCAATCCGTTACTGGATTACGATATTCAGTGAGTCAATATTTCAGTCACATTAGTAATTCTTTTTCCTTGTGTTTTTTTAATAATATGATCCCTCTTCTCTCCCTCCGTCTTTATCAGAACAGATGACTCATCTGTTCTGTGGTTTCAAGATTTATTTTTCTATAATCCACGTATTTCATAATGCTTATCAAATTTACAAAAGAGGATAGCTCCTAGAATCAGGCTTATTACGAGTAGTTTCAGTCTCAATTTCATAAGCGCCCGGCGCACTCTGTACTCGCCGCTCCAAGACCTACTAATAACAGGGGGTACTAGAGTTATGTTACTAATCCTTATACGAAAATGGCTCAAAACGGTTCTGATTGGAATCAAAATTTATCGTTGGAGCCATTGACACGAACGAAGGAGGGCAATAAATGCACGGACGAACTCAGTGTTCTCGATATTATGGGTAGTAGAAATCGCATAATACCAATATTAGACATAGACAACATTATCTTTCGCGATCGCTTTTTTGGCATCTGCCGGTACTAGAATATTTTTCCTGCGGTATTGTCAATAATCCCTTAGTATTTTACAGTAGAGTCACATTGTCGTCCCTATCGAAAAACTTTTGAATTCAGTTTGAGCGAAGAAGACAAAATAAAGCACGAACCAGTGGCCGCCAGACTTTGTTATTTTGTAAAAGCTAAATGTTGTATGCGCATCACTTGATCAGCTATTATGAAGTTCTGGTCGTGGTGATTTTGGAAGTTATTCGCTTTAATGTGTCTCGCAAGATGAAAGAACCATCAAAAGTGTCGATGTGATGTGAAAATGAAAGTGTAGATGTACCTGATTAGTATCACTTTCTCACCGAAACCCAACATAATACGACAGTTTTACAATCCCAAGATTCTAGTCCAAATATTTCTTTATCGAGCTGCGTAAATTCACCCAACCCGTGACGACGGTCACGTCACAAAAAAAGTACGCATGGGTCGCGAATTACCTACCACTGACACAGAGTAGACACACACTCGTGGGAAATCAAGTATGGACAATGACGCTTTGTTATTTATTATTAAAAGCCAAGTTAAAAACTTGTCCTTTTAATTGCGGGTCAATTTGGTATACTTGCTTATTTTATTGTAATGTGCGTGCGTTTCTGAATAGAGCTGTACTTTTAATTATGAGCTATTACTAGGGCCTTGTAGACCTTGTTAGGATTGTTTTTTATTATTATGGTTCTGAAGGACTTAATTTAAAATATAGAGTTGGAGGCAACCACGACTACTGTTCTGTACAGACATATGGCAGAGATCCCAAATCGGTAGGCATAGATCTAATAAGAATGTTTCGTCGTCAGCGCCTACTATTTTTGTTTAGCAATGTCATCAATGAGCAAACATCGCAAAGGACTGTATTTTTTAGCACAATTCCCCAACCTTAACAACAAATCGTCAAATAACTTCTAAAACGATATCTTAAGACAAACTTTAATCTAATATACGCATGTACATATAAAGAAAACAAAATTCCATGGAAATAAATTTTCAAAAATGTTTTATAAGTAAAATATATTTCTGTATACAAATACAAAATCTTTTGGAACGATTAAATACACGACAGTGATTTAAATTTAATTAAAGCTAATTTATAAAATACAAAATTACTAAATTACTTATAATTTACTAGCGCCATCTATCATCCAATCTCGGCACTTTAATCGAAAGTGTACAATACGTGACCAGAGGCGCCGCCAGGTTGCGCTTGCCTCTTGAAATATTCAGCTACATTTCCACTCACGCTGCCATAAGGAATTCCACCTGGAAAAAATGTAGATTAAAAATAATTTTCTTAATTACAACCTTAATTGATTATTGGTTTAATAGTAGATAATCACTTTTTAATACGCTTTTATTAGCTTCAGACGTATGTATGTTAGTATGTAACGGAATCTTTGAACATGATTTTGACCCCCTTCAAAACGTCGGATTAACTCTAAATTTAGCATCCAGGCAGTGCAGGAAGATAAGTAAAGGTTGTAAACACCCCACGCTTTCTAACAATAAAATGTATGTATTTTACTCCATTTTCTTATCTTAAATTCATTATCAATTATTTTTAGTTTTTAGTTGGATATCTTATTAAAGCGTGTATTTTTAGTTTTTTAAACTATTATTTTGATTCAATATACATATAGCGCCTTTAGAATTAACGAGACCTAACTAAAAAGTTTCGTGAAACGTTCATTGAAGATTTTTAACATAAGAAATGTTATACTTAAGGAAGATACATCTAGGAAACTGAAGTATAGGTACATATTTCTGCCTGTCATGTGTGAATAGGTCCTTCGTTAATAACGGGTCGATTACCTATAAGCCAATTTTTTTTTTTTTTTGGATTATGTCACTTGTAATTCTAAAGATGCGATATACAGTAAGGTTCTACGATTTTATAAAATAGAGTACATACTAATTTTATTTCTACTTGTTTTTATGTTTTGTATTTCTGTATCAACCTATACTTATGAGTCACTAATGTACAAAGAACTCTTCTACAGTGAAGAGAGTATTTTTAGTATTTCGCTGAACTTCGGTCAGGTTCAGCAACGTACCTAAGCGGTACAAATCTTATACCTATACAGGTTGCTTAAAGGTCTTGATAATTAAATCGCGATTCTTGACAAAACAATCAGGGTTTTTTTAAACTAAGTGAAACTACTTGGGGTTGCTAGGACCATGTGGTTTAAAATAAATAGCATATTTGAATATCCCCCTTTATATTTTTTATTACTATATTGATTTTTCATTGGTACGAGGAAATAACCCGCGGTTACAAAGTACATTAAGATCTTAACTAGCTAATTAGTATCAACAATTACTCAATACACAAAGGACAAAACTGACTAAAGAAGAACAGCTATTTTCATAAATTATTAAATGAACTGCTCTGAATTCAACTAAGCTACGACTACTGTACTTACATAATCACTGTATTGTAAACTTGTTTTGAAAAGCGCAACGCTAGTTTCTCGCCCGTTCATCTCTGGCGAAAACAGCCTTATGAACCGGGCGGTAGTGAAAAATGTGATCTAAATAAAGTATAAAATTTGATGGATTCAATTATTTTTTTCTTTGGATGTCAAAACGGTCTGCCGTTCGCCTGGTGGTAAGCAATACGACCGCTCATGAACAGTAGCAAAACCAAACAATGCCTTGAATTACAAAACAATGCTTGGCGTTCCACTGCACTCGTCATCCTGAGACATAGGATGTTAAGTCTCAATATATCCAGTAGAAACTCTGTATACGATGTCCTCCAATCCGAAACACAAAAGTGCATTTACACTGCTGTTTGGTGGGAGAAATAGACATTGCGGTGGTACCTATCCAGGCGACCTCTCACATAGGAGATAACCTACCACCAGTATATTTCAATTTCATTTTATTTTAAGGTCCAAGTACTTACCATAAGACAGTCCAGGGCCGGGCAGCGGGACATGGCCGCCGCTGTCAGGTCTCGCACTTACAAGAGCTATGACCATGCACAGACCGCATAGCAACAGTCTTACTATCTGAAATTCGATGATAGCAATGATTAAGGTATTAAAATTAAAAACCATCGCTCATTGGTTAAGTGACCTGTGGTATATACAGTGTGTCGTTCGTGTAGGTCTGACATTCGATTCATCATTACGGGCTTTTTATTTTGAGAGAATTTAAGAAAATTATAAAAGATATAAATATTAAACCAAATTCATAAAATATTATTATTTCAATACGTAACATTCGCGTAAATCTCAGAAGTCATTATTATTTAATTTATGAATTCGTTCCACATAAATTTATTTTATTTATTTATTTATTATTATTTGGGAAACAAACAGAAAAAAATATATGTAGATAACAGATGAATGTTATACAGAATCCAATAAAGTTTCCACTATATTTTCATGGCAAATATTGCAAATTACGCAAAAAATAATAAAATATTTATGAAGGACACATTCTGACCATTTCGAAATTACACATAGTAAAAATGCAAGGTCAGTAATGCAAAATTAAAGAATCACTCAATCACTCAATCACTCAATCAACATCTTGTAAGATTCACTCGTGTCTTACAAGATGTTACTAAATGAAGGTTAAAGAACGGTAGAAAATTGTGCAATCCAATTTTATCAATGATGCTACTTCTAATTCAAAATAAAAATATATATAATCTTTATTGGAATTGAATTTCACAAAACCGTTTGAATTGTTAATTTTGGCTACCACCGCTTCGGAACGTGTTGTAGCTGTGAAGAGGAACCGGCGCTAGAAACTCCCACAGCGATACGAACTGTTTTCTTTTTTTATTAAAGCCAACAGTTCATAGACTTACACATTTTTATAGTGTTCGCAGTAGTGTTGAGTAGGACATACAAGAGGCAGTACATTTGTCCCGTACATGACGTCAAAATGTAAGAGCGGCTCAAATTTATAATCTGTACTACTTCATATTTGGTGTACTACTTGGTCTGTAATGTCATTTAATTGACGTGAGCCGTGGGGCAAAGTTATGACCCACAAATAAGCGTCAGTACGCCTCACATCAATTGAAGTGGGACATTGTACCGGCTTAGTACAAAAATGAGGCTACTCTTACAAACTATTTTTCAAGTCATGTCCTACTCAACACTAGCTCGCAGGCATACGATCATACTGCCTTTCTGATGGTATGGGATCACCGGCACTCATTGATGCAGTGCCAGGAGTCTAACACAATCAGGATGCTGCCTACCGTGAATACCCTATAAATACCTAATGAACATTTACAATTTTGATTGTAACTTGTATCACGGTAATAATATACTTTTACGTACCTAACTGAATGTTAATTCTCAAAAAAATAAAATGAATAAGTGATACTTCTTCTTATATCACTTATTCATTTTATTTTAAAAATTGCGCGTGTTATGCAGTGATAGAGGATAACCTCTATCACTGCATAACACGCGCGAGTTTTTATTTATTTAATAGGTAATGTCGAAAACTACGCTTAATCATACACGGCATAAATGATCAATTAATAATCTAGATCTATTGATTTTCTAGGCCAAAACAATTATTAGAATCATAATTTATGTCATCACAACAGCTGGTATGAGAGATATAATATTATGTAACCTTGTAGGCACGTAGCGTGAACTTGATATTGATCCCGTGACCTCTGCTGAAGGTTTAATTTTGAGTTGTTTGTTGACGAGGTCATATTTACTGGCTTTTTAGACTGTAACATTGCTATTTATATCCGGATTTTCCTTATATCACATAATCATTTACCGCGCCCAGTTATTGTTACAAATGAGAAACAGTGTCAAGAAATTAATACATTACCAAGAAAAAAATAATTTCGTTAATATTACTAAATTACACAAATATCTCCAATTCAGATTAAAATTTGTGTTTTCAAAGTGGAAAAGTCGCATCTGATTTATATTCTAGACGACCATAATGGATGACCATTATTTTTTGTTCAATTACCTAATGGATTTCATGACGACAATAATAACAGGATCAATGAATTTGTAACATCGACGAATACCACAATGCATATTATTATTTTATAATCTTCCATTATAATCAAGATCGTTTTTAATGCTTAGCGAAAATCTTGGTTTAAGCAATATGTCAAGTCAATTATCAGATTATCATGATAAGAATAATGCATTTGAACCTTATTCTTAACGAGATCTATCACCTTATTGGTCTACTGGCCCATTAACCATGAAATAAGGTTTGTTTTACAGATTGGGGCAACCAGTTGTACATCTTTAGTTCTAAATATAATAATAATATTAGTGCACGTCGAGTCATTTTCGAAAAAAAACCACGTGAGGCCGACACACTACCTTGAAATCAGAAGATGTTTAATCTTTGTGCTGTATAAAGATTATATAGCTCCGATCCAACATGCGGTGTCTGGTTATGAAATATATATAAATTCACACCTTTTTCCCAAAGGCAGAGGTAACAAGACGCCCATAATTTGCCTAGTCTGTTCCGTGCCAAGATGTGATAGGAGGCGAGCCTATCGCCATATCGGGCACAAATTTCTTGCTTCGGGCTGATAATAAACAAATCCAATATCACTTTTCCTGACCAGGAATTCGAACCCTAAACCCCAGCTTTGTAACTGTACCGTAGTAAAATTACGCCACCGAGGCAGTCTGGTTATATAAAATAATATTAAGTAAGGGATATCTATCTATCCACTTCTACTGTCACACAGAACTCACAACAAATCATAAGCTTTCACAGCTACAACACGTTCCGAAGCGGTAGTAGCAGAAATTCACGATACAAAAGATTTTCAAAAACACTGAATATATATTTTTTATTTTGAACTTCTACTGTCACAGAGAATTCACTACAGATTATAAGCTTTCGTCAGCAGTTTTCATAGGCTAATGAAAACAGCTTGCATTGAATCCGTGCTTCTGATACACCTTATTGCTTTTTTTTACTATTTTACTTTTCGTCTGCTCGTATTGGCGCATATTTTTTAAATTTAAAGTTACAAAAATAAAGTGTAAGGTCATTTTCGTTAAATAATCAGATGTTATTGTAATAAGTTATTGAGCTGGTAAAGGTTGTTATAACTAGTTATGAAAATGTCACATGTATATTCATAAATAATTCATGTTTATTATGTACTTCCTCTGATTCTAAGTGCATTTTTTTAAATGCCTTTTTTGATAGTAAGCAGCTACCGCTGCTTATGGACCTTTGCAGTTCCAAGGGTCTAGCACAACAAAGTCACTGCCTATCTTAAGGAGAGTACTCTCTTTAAGCCTCGTTTGAAGAAGACAGATATAGAGTACAGTGTGTTTCGTCTCAATTTGATATCCAAAAGCCATACTCATATGTATTTTTTTTCATAACTATTGGTAGAATATCGCATACTTTAATTCCAACACGCTTTTTTATGCAGTAGAAATATTTCAATTACAAAAATCTGCAAAGTGTAATGGCACTACTTCAGAATTTTCCATAGTATTTAGAAGAAACAACGCATAAATTCGTCAGTAGTATAAAATATCATGAAGAAACACATCTTGTAAAAAAAAAGCTGTTACCTATAATTATAATAAGCCTAATTTTTAACCCTTTATTGGAGGTCTGGCTTTGTAACTCGTTTATAACAAAGAAATGCATATTTAGCGACACAATATGAGTTGACTTTAATTTTCCCTTTTGTTCAAGATCATAAAAATTATGCTAAAATATTGTGTTACATAAAGTGCTATCAATTATGTATAAACACTCTATAAAATGCAAAATTTGTTCAAAGCTAAAAGTGCGAACGTTGTCAACCTTTTATAATTCATATAAGTCGAGGTTATCATACATAATACTCAAGGCGAATGTTATTTAAAAGTGATATAAAATGGGGTGAATTTTACATAACATATCAATTACTTAGTATGCACATTGTTTATCTTATAGTAAGATATCTATGCCAACTCGTTTTTAGGTAAGGGACTAATCCATCGGATATGACTAAGATCGGATACAAAAATCGCAATCTAACCCTATTCGCTTAAATAAGGATACTTTCACTCAAATCATAATTCTATACTAGCCCATACACGTCCCACTGCAGGACACGGGCCTGCTCTACAATCGAGAGTACGACTGAGAGTGGTTAGGACATATAGGCCATGTAAATCAGAAATAACTAAGTAATTTACAATTCTCATATTCCCTCTAAAACCAAATACGGTAGACTTCCTTTAATCCGGCGCCTCTTGTAATCCCACATGCCTATAGCCCCCACTGCCATTTGAATCTATACATTTTGTTTCGCCATTATTTATAATATTTCAGATAAAATCTTAAAACTTTGATACATAGATTATCGGATTACATACTCTATCTATAAATCGTCCAGACTATAGGGGATCTGTATAATCCGACAAATTTCATAGTCCCACACTCCCTGCGTCGGATAACCAAGAGCCCGCTGTACCCATTCAAAATATAAATTTCACACTTATTAAAAAACATAACTAATACTAGCCACATTAAACAAAACACTACTTTACATTTAATTAACACTATGTACAACAATAACAATAGGTAACAAGGCACTGACCTGTTTAGAACAAATCATGTTGGGAGCCGTAGCACTAATAATCGTGGCGCGCGCGCGATCCTACGCTTTTTATACGACAGTAGGAGGTCGCCCGGTCGACTAACATATTTTTATTTGCTTTGTATAATACCGAGATGCATCCGGAAGTAATAATAGGTATATCGGTATACACGTAAATGCTAATCGTGGTATGAAAACTGCGTCGTGTCTATGCCATATCTGATCGATATTCGAAATAATATATTATTCTATGCTTAGAAGGTATTGCCTCGCTTTGCTTATTGTAGACTATAATGGACATTAGAAAAGAGGAAATGATAGAGCTGTCGGCTCGATTTTCGCAACGAGACAAAAGTTTGTGTGATCAATAAATATTTTCACCGCTTCTGATTGTTGTGGGATTGTCAAGTATCTCTCTCTCCTTTTTTTAATTCGGTTAAAAACTTTAACCGAATTCAAAAAAAGGAGGAAGTCCTCGATCCGACTGTATGTTTTTTAATGTATATTACCTCCTCACTTGGTACTGATACCCGATTTTGATTATTCCATCTTGGAATATGGATGGAAATCTGGTGATTGTCATGTAGTCTTACAAAAAAAATGCTGAAGATCTGATAAATATATTTTGCTCTGGAGAGTAGAACTCCGTAAAATTGAGTAGGATTCTAATGGTCCATTATGCATTGGGTTCAATTTAAAAGCTTAACTATAGTGGTGAAAGTATAAATGGATACTTAGGGGTTGAATACATGTAAATACTCAAGATCTTCGGCAGCTTTTAACCAATTTTAGTAATCTCTTTAGCATCGTAAGTAACGTACGTAGTTGTGTACGTGCACGTTAATTCCACCAATAAATTATGAATATGACCATAATGTTTGAACTAGGTGAACATAAATCCTCAAAGTCATACAGGAATTCAATGACTTTTTGTTTCATGTTCAAAATTTGATGTAAACGTTCACTAAAACGAGGAGGTTAAAGGAAGGAGGAAAATATTCAAAAATAAGAACCCACTGCCAAATACCAAACTTACAGCTTTACTTATCTCTCTCTCTCACTTCAGCCGCAGGAAGTCCTCTGCTGTACATAGGCCGCCGCCAAAGGTCTCCAAATCAACCTGTTGGAAGCCGCCTGCATCCAGCGACTTACTGCAATCTTTCAAAGGTCGTCCGTTCAACGTAGAGCTTATAGTTTATACCTTATAGCATTTGTGTTAAATTTTCTTGGTACTTTGCGATTTATTGCCTATATCAATAAGTAAATTATTCAACGTGTACATGTGCACTGGCATAGATTATAATTATTATTTGATACTTTTCAGTACGTCAGTATTATTATTATTGTGATTAATGGCGCTTAAACTCTGCCTCATGTATTGTTTAAATTTTATGATTTACTCAGTATTATGCATATTTCAAGCCTAGACGTAGATTTTAAAAAGCTCACAATTGCGTAAACTAAGATTCTGGCCGCCAAATTAATTATTACTGTATTAGGCAATTCGAATATTTTTAGATTTTATTATGAATACAGATATCCTATAATTTAGACGGCCTTCAATATAAGTCTATTTTTTCTTTCTAAAGTTACTCCAATTGGGCGCTCGATTCTATTAGACGTTAAGAGCGTTTACACCTTGTGCGCAAAGTCAACTATAGGTATTTCTTCGTTAATTTCACGCACACATAAGCGACCAAAGCTGTGTGCGTAGAGCTGCCGCGTCGGCTCGCTATACAGTCAGCGCAACCAACTTTGATCCGTGCGCTTCAAAATTCTAATATTAAATTGAAATATAACTTATGATTTATATATTGGTAATATTATATCATAAAAATATTTAATTTGCATTATAAGTAGACAAATATTACTGTGCAAGCAATGAACAATACAAATTGAGATACTAATCATATTTTCGTTATTATTACATTGTTAAGTTGCATTCAAATCAGTGTTCAATCAGTAGACACTATGGACGTTTATTAATCATTTCGTGTTCGAACACATGAAAAGAGTTAGGGGCCTTACAACCATATAAAAAAAAGAAATATATTTAATTGTATATTACAATACATAACATAATTTAGCCTCGGAATTACATCCCATTATATTATCTGAAACATAATTTATACTCACTACAAAATCATTTTAGGTAATAAAAAGAAAAAAAATGTTTTACTACCAAAGTACTAAGATGCGGCAATCGCAGTCCGCGCGTGGCTATTTTTACGACGCACGGCAAAAATCGACTGCAGCCAGGCCGGAGCGACGAGCGATACGTCCTCCCTCTAGAAGGGCTTGCGGCGGTCTGATTTGATGCACGGCGGACAGCGTGTTTTATAGTGGTTTTTAAAATATATGTAGAAAACATGCAAACTAATTTTATTGAAATATAAAAACGGCAATTTATTGACAAGATGATCTTCTATTATAATATGCAATTGCTATAAAAAATTATGTACGATAAATTGGTGAAAAAAATATGTTCTTGACGAGAGTTTCTGAATAATTTCACATTGTTTTTTTTTATTTTTCAGCAACTAAACATAAAAAGATTATTTTTCTCAGAAAAATCCCTCCATAAGGGTCTTATTAGTCGGATAATATTTTTATTTTCATCTTGTATTTAGTGATTTCGGATATCTTAAGCTTCTACATTGCCACTTAAAGCCTAAATAACGAAACTAGTGTTCAGTAATCCTTATAGTACTCACAAATTATCCATCAATCTATAATGTTTTCCACCAAAATCCCTAGATGACAACCTTTTCTAAAATAAGTACTAATTATTTTTCCTTGAAATTGTTTATTAACTCACTGGTGGCTATTAACTCATTTGAAAAGTCCTGTTTTTTTAGCCAAAAAGCGCGCAAAGGGTATAAACGCTCTTAAATAAAAAATAATCAATGTCATTCAAAACATATACCGGGTATATCAAGACTGCTACCGAAAACGAAGCCGGGTGGTAGTTTAAGCGACTTCAGATACAATGCAACAGAAAAAATTAAAAAAAAAAGCGACAATTTTTTTTTTTGTTATTTTTTTCCTATGGCTATATTTGGGTGGTAAATACATTTTTTCCTAAAATAATAGTGTATACCCTTTTATTTATAAATAATCTAAGGTATAAAAGAGTTTAAATTATTATTTTAGCTAAAACTATGGATTTACCACCCCAAAATGACGATATTTAAAAAATCATAAAAAATAATTGTCGCGTTTCTATGCGAAATTTTTAATTGCATTGTGTTAGTAGCCACTAAAACTACCACCCGGCTTCGTTTTCGGTAGCAGTCTTGAGATACCCTGTATAATATTGTCATCCGCACCTTACAGTTTTTTGTAGTGCTTTTATAATATATAATTTATATTTATACAAGTTAGCTGTGTCGTCTTTTTTTTTTTATTGCGCTGAATATCGAGACGAACTTGGCGTCGCCTGATGGTAAGCGATACGACTGCTCATAAACAATAGCAATACCAAACAACAACTAGAAATACAAAACAATGCTTGGCATTCTACTGCACTCGCCATTCTAACACAAAAGATTTTAAGTGTCAATATGTCCAGTAGTAAAAGTCTGAGAACATTGTATCCATACAATATCCACATACCAGACAAACATTTGTGGATCACAAAAATATTCGTCGAACTTATTGCTCCTTGCTTATGGCTCTTCACTTATTGGTGAATTGAAACATGAGGCACATAATAAAGCCATGTTAACTGGTTCCATTTTAACACCTCAAACGCATAATAAAATAAAAAAGAAATAAATTTCTCACTAACCAAAGGAAAATGTATCTGAATATTAATCTGAATTGCATTTGATTAAATTTTCACAAATTCAATCAGAAATTAATTATTCTGAACAATAATATTTATTACGCTGGGGTATTACAATTTATATTAAATAAGAATGAAAACCAATATTGTAAAAAACTATGGAAGCATGACCGACCTGTTCGCTATCGATACAGATGCTGTTGCAATCATCGAATACGTGGCATTACTAACTCGTGCGTACCTAACAACACGTAACATGAAAGTATTCATTTCGTAAGTATATTCACAATAATTTTTACACTTTTTACTAAAAAGATTTTATTTATTTTGAACCGTAATCATTCCATATTTATTCTTTCTACTGTTTGGTAAACGCCCCCCGTAAAAAAAAACCTGTCTCGTATTACTCGTCTGTCGTTGTGTGATAAATGTTATGTTCTTCAGATTAAATGTAAACACCACTCAACTTCAACATTATACTTTATTTAATGGAAAAAATACGGACCTACATTCCAAAACCCAATATAACTTCTGAGTACAAGAAAGGCCCAAAATAACCACCAAATTAAGTCGCTTACCAACCAGATTCCGCGCTCCGGGATACGTCACTGTCTTCTTTGGGAAAATTAAGTACTAATAAATTTGTAAAGATCCGAGTCCATCAAAATAAATTATTGGCTTTCAGTTACCAAACTATTTAAAGAATAAAGAAAATTAATTTATTGTGCATTACCAACCATACTATTTGTCTTGACAATTAGTACAAAGTTCTTGACATCCTTCGTGCTGCACTTGGTTTATACGCTGGATACAAAACAGAGACCGCGGGTTGGATCCCCACAGCAAGAAAAATGTTTCTGTGAACCACATGGACTGGTTTTGGTACAGGGTGTTTGCAAGACTAAAAATGTGAAAGTGATCGAATATGAGCCTGTATCAGTATTAACAATCTTAATATATATATTTCTTGTGTGCGTGTGTATGTGACTGAACTCCTCCTAAACGACTGGACCAATTTTGATGAAATTTTTTGTGTGTGTTCGTGGAGATTCGAGAATGGTTTAGATTTACAGTTTGGTCTACTGGAAAATGTTTTTTCAATTAATTTTATATAAAAGAAAGTCGTGTTAGTTACACTACTTATAACTCAAGAACGGCTGAACTGACTTGGCTGAAAATTGGTGGGGAGGTAGCTTAGAACCAGGAGAAGGACATAGGATACTTTTTATCACGTTCTCGGTTTCCCGAGTTTATATTAGCTTATTAACATTTTCTCATACAAAATGTTCATGGGTTCGTAACTGTCAAACATTTAATGTTCATCCCGTCGATACGGTAAACTCTTCTCTCAAATTAAAGAACGTATTTAAATAAAGGTTTCGAATCGACAACATATATCCACAATATTCGATTAATGGCGTATTTTAGATTTTAAAGATGTAAATTAATGACATTAATGAAAAGGGATTGACATTTAAATTGGTTGTCAAATATTAATGCATGCGTTCAGAAAGTAATTTTGTGTAACCAAAAGAGAATGTATTATGAAGTTAAATAAATATAGGACAATTAAATAAATACTATTCACACGTAAGAAGATTTACTTCTTTTCAGATAGAATATCACTTGAAAATGAAAAATATTAAAATAACAATTTTACATATGGAGAATATTGCAGGGGTTTTCAAATTAGGCGTTGCCTGTGTCTTGAGAATCCAGTTAAATATAATTCGCTTTAAAAGTGTTTAATGTCAAAAAATTATAAGGAACACTATTTGGCTATGGAGAAACGGGATATTATAGAGTGGGACGTACGGGAGATGACTGGGTTAGCTGACAGATTTGATAGGACGAAATGTAAATGCACGGTATAAGACGGGATGGATAATGAAGAGAAAGGACGGGACGTATCGGGAAGTGACGGGGAATAGACGGGATGGGACGGAATTGAGCAGGACAGTACGATAGCTATGTCATGTTAAGGTATACAAGAGCTTATACGAAAAATAACATGTATTTGGTGTGAAGTAAAATAAAAAAATATCTGCATCCAGGCAAAGGGGGGTCGGGCTTTTTTGCTATGGTAAATAATTCAATTTAATATTAATCATATAATAACTAAGCCATAGCTTAGCGTGGTCGGGTCAGCTATGGTATCTTTTAATTGATTTCAATGAATGTAGTCGGAGTAATAAGTGCGTGGTGGCCTGTTGGTAAACGGACTAGACGCGACTGCCAACATGTTCACGGTGGTCGCGGGTTCGAATCCCAGGGCACACCTCTGACTTTTCGGAGTCATGTGTGTATTGATAGTCAATCACCACGCACTAAAACGGTGAAGGAAAACATCGTGAGGAAACCTGCATACCATAGCGATTTATAAAATTTCTATGGTATGTAAGTCCGCCAACCCGCACTAGGCCAGCGTGGTGGACTATATGGCCTAACCACTCTCAATCGTACTCTCGATTGTAGAGGAGGCCCGTGCCCTGCAGTGGGACGTATATGGGCTGATACAGATACAGACAGTCGGAGTAGTAACAGTGTTATAATATCTCCGTAGCAAAATAATGATTTAAATCTGGAGAGATGGGATAGAATAGAATATAAGTTGGATAAAATGGGACAGAAGAATAGGTACAGGATGGGATTGGAATTGTATAAGCAGTTTAGACAACGGCTGTCATGTTGATTTGAAATAAAATATGGACTGGAATCTATATTTGCACCCAGGCGAAGCCGGGCCGGGCCGCTAGTAATATTATAAGGAGCCGTACACGATAGTGAAAAACTCATGAGTGTCGGTGTGCTTCGGATTCAGCAAAACAATGTAAATGATTAACGAGACAAACCCATCTCTTCTCCCTCTCCCTCTCTCTCTCTCTCTCTCTCTATCTATCTATCTATCTCTTTTTTCGATTAAAGTAAGTCCACTGCTGAGCATAGACCTCCCCTATGGATCACCACATCGACCTGTTGGAAGCGGCTTGCATCCAGCAACTTCCTGCGACCTTAGCCAGGTCGTCCGTCTACCTTGTGAGTGAGCGTTCGGAACTTCGCTTGCTTATACGTACCAGAGAACCGTTTCTTATCGGCAGATAATCTATTTGGATTGCACTTCATTTACCATCAGGCGTCTCATAGTCAATTTGTCGTACTCGTATTAATTAAATGTTACATATATAATAAACTCAAGCATTTTTCTCCTAATGGGTTCAAAACGATATCAAGATTTATTTTAATATATTTATATGCATGCCGTAGTCACCCCACGTTTGCCTTGTGTGTTCCGTCCTTCTAAGTGATGGGAGCGGACCTATCGCCATAATACAGCGGCGTGCACAGGATTATGACACTGGGTATGCAGCGGAGTACTCGGTCACAAAAACTTTTTATTTTATAGTTTTTTAGCATAGCCACAGCCACGCGACGGATCTCTAAGTCGGAAACCATGCCAACATAACAAGTCTTAGATGTACTACTATTCATG
Source organism: Hyles vespertilio (assembly GCA_009982885.2). Classification (NCBI taxonomy): domain Eukaryota; kingdom Metazoa; phylum Arthropoda; class Insecta; order Lepidoptera; family Sphingidae; genus Hyles; species Hyles vespertilio. The sequence continues at coordinate 9,890,137 of CM042825.1, read as the reverse complement.
TCCATCTTCTACGGCAACGCAGACAAAACAGCGATCGATCGTCGCGGCGGAAGAAATTCTAATAAGTAAAATAAAAAAAACTCACCTAGTCAGCTTTCAATTTTCACATATTCAAGGTTCCGATTAGTTGAGATTACTATACCTATCCCGATGTAAATAAACGCAAGATTTCGGCCACCTCATTCCTTCATTTGATAAACATACATTTTTAACACAAACCTCGCAATCAAATAACATTTAAAAAAATAAACAAACACACTAGTAAAGCAAATGACTACAATTAATATCGAAACTTAGTAATAAACTGTTAAATGTACACACTTTAAATGTTAAAATGAAAAATCCGTTAAGAAATCTATTTTTTTTACAAACATACTACGTATAGTATAAAATAGTAAACAATGCAAAAGCTCATAAAAAAACCAAAATGGCCCCCGCGAAACACAAAACATTTCTATTTAAACAAATAAAACCTTACTAACCAAAAATGCATAATGTGCATAGGTGATTTATTAGATTCCAGCCTATTAATTTTACTCGGATTATATGCAACGAACATTTACGATTACTCCCGACAACTGCCGAACTCCCGAGGCCTGCCGCAGGAGTCGCGGCTTTCAATATTCATGGGTGTGTGCGTTCGCGACTGTGCACGGACACCAAAATTACTACACACATGCAAACAAATGTCATGCGGGACGCGGCGGCATGACTTGGTTGATTAGATACATTAATTTGCTTTGCAGCGCCTCTTGCTTTTCGCGTGGCAACCATAATGTTTGCGTGATTGCAATAAGTGCTATTTATAAAATATTAGGCGTTTTTAGTTATTTCGTGTATATCTATTGCATTAATAATTAGTTTCCAGTCGTCATAACCCTCAACTCAAACATTTTGTTTATTCATTTTCATCAAGAATAAGAATAGAATAAGAATAAGAATTTATTCTTATTCTTATTCATTTTCATCCTTTTTTTGTCCACTGCTGGACATAGGACTCCTCCAAATTGCACCATTTCACCGTGTCGTCAGCTTGTCAAATCTAGCATCGAGCAGCGATCTTTTACAAATCATCACTCCACCTATCTGGAGAGCGTTGGCTAAGACGTGGTCTCCTGTCAAAAATACATTACTCCAACGGTTATAGGTTTTTCGACAGATGTGGCCAGCGCACTGCCACTTCAGCTTGCTAATTCTGTTTGCCGTCTATAACTTAGGTTCTTGGACGGATAAGTTCTTTATGAATTTTTGTCCTTAAAGTGACAGCGACCATAGCACGATCCATAGATCGCTGAGCTAATAGACCAATTGTACTGGGAGTGTCCAAGTCTCAGCATCGTAGATCATGACATGTAGGAGGCACTGGCTGAAAACTTTCGTTTTCAAGCTTTGTGGTAAAGGTGACGAGAAAATTCGACGTAGTTTACCAAATGCTGCCCAGCCCAGCTGGAACCTCCACGTAGCCCATTTCTCAAAGTTGTTTCTTCCTTGTTAAAGGGTCTGCCCCTAGTATATTTGAAAACAAATTCGAGTTGGTGGCCACATACACCGCCAAGTTCGATCAATGTGGTGGTTGATCATTACTTAGGTTTTGTTGAAGTTAATTTTATCAACTATTCGCTGTAAGGCTGAAGCCAGGCCGTGCAGCACCTGTGGCAGCTCCTCCAGCGATTCCGTCATCAAAACTATATCGTCAGCGAAAGGTCCTCTACGTTTTTTTATTATTTTATTTATTTATTTCATTATTTATTATTACAGTCTCATGAGAAGGGGCCATTGGGACTCTGTTTACTCGCTTTTTCATCAATTAATTGCTCATTTCCAAAATACTGACTTATATGTTACATTCTTCTCTGCTTACACCCTGTTTTGTTTGAGCCTGAGACTCTATAGAGCCGGGGCCCTGTCGAGCCTGAGACCCTGTCGGTACCAGGGCTCTGCCGGGCCGGGGGCCCCTAAGGCCGGGGGCCCGTGGCATTTGGCGCACTATGCCACCCTATTGTTACGCCACTGGTTATTATATTTTGTTTATGCATAAACATATATTATTTACTATAAATTAGTCATCTAAAATAAAATATCTGTGAATGGCAAGTAAAGCACTGCATTTCTGCCTACAAGGAGTGCACGCCCCTGCCATAATACCGGATACTAATTACTGGTAATGAATAAAAAAGTTCAATTACCCCTTCCTGAGATTCGAAACCAAGTTCTCAGCTTTACAGTCGTATCATAGCACAACTGCGCCACCGCCGCAGGTATTTTATATTGTGAATTTCATTCTTAATAGCGGAATTGTTAATTTTTAGCTATTAAAAGAAAAAACAATCTAGTTGACAGAGTAATAAGTGTACAATATTGATTTAGATACGGCAGACCTTTCGGGTCAGTTACGAAGTAAATGTGCATAATTATTGAATCGTTTAAAAAGCGTAACATATAAAAAACCTATTTTCCTTGACTGATAGTTTCTAATCATTATTAGGTTTCAACATGTTTTCTGGAAGTTGTTGCTAAATGCAAATCACTCTATTCGGTTGCTGAGGAAAAAAATAAAACAACGGTGCTTAATTATCATAGTATTCCGTACAAAATTATTCACAATAATTTTTCTACAATGATTAGAAGAATTATTATGTGGGTCTAAGTATATTTACGACATACATTCATACATAAACTCACGCCGGTTACTAGCAGGGGAAGGCAGAAGTGCTACCAGGGGTAAAAAAATAAAATAAAAGTACCAAGAGTACTACTCTGTAAATCCGAAACGAAGTTCGAATCTTCGGACGATCGAAGTTTATATACGATACGAATGTACCATATATATACTTATGGTCGTTATTGACTTATGGTCGTAACTATAGACTTATGGTTACGATGTACGTTATAAGAATTCGAACATTTACAGAGTATTATATATTATATATTAGTATATTCATATCGTCATTAATTTCGATCGTCCGAAGATTCGAACTTCGTTTCGGATTTACAGAGTGGGGCCCCAGGAAACCCAAATTTCGCCTCGTATGTTCCGACTTTCGTCTCTCGAAGTTATAGGGGGCGAGCCTACCGCCATATCCTCACATATCCATCGAACTTATTTCGATATAATATGCTTCTCATTATTAATTTTTTAAGCAGTCTAATTTGCTCTTTCTCTCTTTTCAGCCTTAGGTAGTCCACTGCAGAACATATAGTTGGATTGACCTGGATTTACTACCTATGGGTCTCCTAATTCACGATAAATATGAAGGTGCCCTCTTTCTTACTATTATCTTCATAAATAAGGTATCAAAACCGGACAGTAAAATATTGTTGATTAAAAACTAAATTAATAATCCGATTACTTATAAACATCACATTTTAAAATATTAAGGAGGAAAAGTGAACTGATTGCACAACGCAGTTGACACAAGGACTGGTATATGTCGGTACATTTACTTCAAGTCAGGTTGAGAAATGCCACATAAAAGGCCATTAAATTTCACAAACCTTTGTGGCGTTCATATTTTAACAACCTCGCTAACTATGTTTCACTCAAGAAAATGTCAAAGACCTTTAATTTAACGCTAATACCAATTAAGTGAATTAAAATGACGTTGTGATTTTATTGTATCGATGTGTAGACCCTTGAGGGATACTTCATTCCACACACAACACACATTTCACTGGTGGTAGGTCTTCCATATGTGAGAGGCCGCCTGGGTAGGTACGGCAATGTCTATGTCTCCCGCCAAACAGCAGTGTAAATGCAATATTGTCTTCTGGTTTGCAAGACTTTGTAGACAGATTAACTACTAGACATATTAAGACTTAACATATTATGTCTCAGGAAGACGAGCGCAATGGCATGCAAAACATTGCTTTGTAATTTATGATGGTGTGATGTTTTACTACTGGCCATGAGCGATCGTGTCGTTTACCATTAAACGAATGGCATGTTTGTCTCTACATTCAAAGCAATTAAATAAATTCTGAATTCAGCAGTGAACTTTTTGTGGCTGAAGAGAGAACGATAGAGAAAGAATATGGGAATTCAAATTATCCTGCTATATTTCTTAATCATAGGTAACGTTAGACAGAACCAGGGTCCACTTTCCTAACGTCACGTCAACTAACTAACTAACTGTTCGATAAAATACAGATTGTTTTGAACCTAGTTAAATGAATTAGCAAAACAACACGTCTTATACAAGTAAGGAATTCAGCACTACTAGTAGTTTCCGGGGATAGTAGGAAGTCGGTAAATAAAGATCGACCCCCAACAAATGTTTTGCAGTCATACATCAGCTCGATTACGTCGTAGTAATACTTCAAGAGTTTAGCTGAAAACGGCTATAATGATTCACTTCCGTGTCACGACTAACAATTAGCCGTCTATGGCAGATTAGTAGAATGATTCCGGCTGATTAAAGATCGATGACAGAAAAAAAAATACAACTATTTATTAGCCAGTATGGACATAATTATGTATGTATAGCCATGTAGGGGAATTGGAATTGTCACATACAAAATTTCTATCCAAAATGTGATAGTGACTCCATGTCCACACCGGTCATTAATCTAACGTTTGGCATGTGTAAGTATTTTCAAATTATAAGTTGTAGAAAATTAATTGCTCTACTTTTTTTTATTGCAATGAATTGTAAGACGATCATGTCGTTTTCCTGTCGGTAAGCGATACCACCGTTCGTGAACAGTAGCAAAATCAAACAAAATCTTGAATTACAAAGTAAAGCACTGCGTTTGCCATCCTGATACATAAAATGTAAAGTCTCAATATGTTCAGAGTAACTAACTCTGGCTATAATGTCCTTCAATCCGAAAGACAACAGTGCATTAAACTGCTGTTAGATGGGAAGAGTAGACATTGCAATGGAACCTACCCAGGCAACCTCTCACATTGAGAGACATACCTCTAGTAAAACTATCTACTTGAAAGCAAGCTACAATGAAAGAAGATGGATTGAAACTGATATTCTAAACTTGCTCAAGGAACCCTGAATCTTAATAATCTGCACGGACCGTTATTAAGACTTCAAAGTGAACTAAATGATTTCATTGCAAGCCTGGTAGTCGTGACGAATCGTCCGTGAAACTCGGCAGCTAAGCGCGAAGAACCCAAGGCCGCAGGACAAAGGGCTGTGAGATTGACAATACTGGAAATCAATTCTCGTAACACTGTTGTATTACTTCTGATTGTCATAAATTTTGCCATAGAGATAAAGCATTTTATTTTGACGTATTTTTTTTTTTAATGACGTTTTCCTATTTTCTATTCTGAGAAGATTTTGTTTGGTTATTTGTGACGCTGTATGTCTTCCTAATTGTTATACTGAGCTGATCTATACGGTGATTTTCGACCTTTTGTCGTTCGTACATAATATAAGATCTCAACTCTAATATTACTGGTATTATTATAACATGTACTGCTAACTTTCAAGGCTTTTGAGACCAATATAAATTTGTTATTCATTTTGTTACTAAGGAATTTGGTCACAGGAATGCAACGTTTTTTGCAATTACGCGTGATTTTATAATACTTGTTTGAGTTGATTGAGTTGGTGACGTAATGGTAAAACATCTAAGGCTATGAGCGTATAATATTTTGTTATTTCATGTATGTAATGTAATTGTGCACGACACGAAATAACTTTAGTTATAAATAAATAATTGTTCCTGAAGTGTTTTCATTTTCCCAAACCTCACACTATGTGCCTACTGCGCATGCGCGGTGCGGCTCCCGAGAGGGTGAGGGGGCTGGGGGGCGCCTCGGTCACGTGGTACAAGCGGGGCGGGGTGTCGTCGAACAAAACTCTCCGCACCCAAAACCCAGCCGCATTCACGCCCCGGGAGTCCTTAGGGATGGGTGCATGGTGTGAGGGGTTGCGCGGGGATGAGCCCCACACTGTTGTGTGTAAATTGTAATAATTGTAAGAGGAATGTAAGGGCAATAATAAAATAAAGATTATGACGGGTACGGAGGGGTGAGGGGCTAGGGGGTTTGAGCGTGGACAGAAAAAGGATATAAAATCGGCAGCTTCGCGCCGGGCCCCGCCAGAAGAGGACCTCTCCAAAGGAAGACAAGAAACGAACCGCTGCTCCACGCTCGCCCGCCCCTCGCTCGCGCGCCCGCAGGCCCGTCAGCCGTTGAAGAGAATTGGTGTTTTGAAAATTGAACCAAAATCCCTAGGAAATCTATCACGCACATTCGTTGGTCCTTCGCATCCGGATTATGAAGAAAAAGCAATCGTTGATCATTCGCAGACGAATTTGAAGGGGAAATATCAAGATTGAAGACTCAACCCACGCATATCGCCGGTGACTTGACAACATTGAAGAAATATTGAAGAAATTTCGACGCATCTGATTGGTCGAGAAGTCGTTCGAAGTCTCGGAACTTATGCCTGGTGCAAGATTCATTTGGAAGTTCCTAACAGTTTGAAGACTTGGTTCCTGGAAGATTGTTTGAACATTTTAAAGCCACAGCGCGGGATTTGTATTTTTTCAGAACAACAGCAAGAAGGAAAAAGATGCCTGTTACTCGCTCGAAGAAGGGAAGTGTGATGGACGCGTCCGAAAGATTGAGCCCGGCCGTAAGGGTGCCCCGTACCGAGGGTGGTCCGTCCAGTGCACCACAAGTAATCACTCAAAGCACTGCGGATGCCGCCCGAGGCGCGGGTGCCACGCCCACAGGGAATGCTGGCCCATCCGTGAAGACAACTGCAACCTCTGCAAGAACGACGACGACCTCCGAGGATACCGCGACTACTTCAGAGACTGCATACACGGAAACAACGGCAAGTTCGAACACGGCGACCACGCAGGCAGAGAAGGACAACGGCGACACCCTGAAGCCATCCAAAGGCGCCAAATCACAGCGATCGCAGCGCAAGAAGCTTGCTGAGCTCGAGGCACAGGAAAAGATAGCACAACTAAAGCTGGAAGAGGTGCGCGCCTCGCTTGCGTTGGCCCAAGCGAAGTTGGAAAAGGAACGCGCCGCAATCAGCGACGATGAAGAGGACTCTGTGGAGTCCGGAGATAAGCACGACCGATCCAGTCGTGTACAGGAATGGTTGGAGGGTCAAGAGGAACCACCAACAAAGAAGCTGGACTCACCAGACGAGGATGATTCGAAAGGACAAGGACAGGGAGCTCGCAAGAACAAGGAATACGAGCACCGGGAGCGCAAAGATGAGCCCCGGCCTGCGCGTCAGCCACCGAACGTGGACGTCACCTCACTGGCGACAGCTCTCACCAAAGCTGTGAAGATGTCGAGAGACGCACCGAGATACCTGCAGGAGCTGCCCATGTTCGATGGGCGAAGCAGCGGCTGGCTCGCTTTCGAAGCTGCCTACTATGAGACTGAAGCTGTATTCTCAAGAACTGAAAACGTTTCACGATTGAGGAAGAGCGTCAGGGGGCGGCGAGCGAAGCGATTAGCGGTTTACTGATTAGCCAACCGGAGCCGGAGACGATTATGAAAGCTTTGAAGAGAAGATTCGGTCGTCCCGACGCGCTAGCCATGCACGAGCTGCAAAAGATGAAGACACTTGGGAGGTTGACCGACAGTCCAAGAGATTTGTGTATATTTGCTGACAAGGTGGCAAATACTGTGGCCGCTATTGAAGCATTGAAGAGGATCCATTACTTGTATAATCCAGAAACAGTCAAGACGACTATAGAAAAGTTCACGCCCACGCTGAGAAGCAAATGGTACGATTACGCCGCCGCATGCAAGGAAGACGTACCCGACCTGAAGAGGCTGGCAACTTTTCTCAGCGAGGAGGCCGATAAGTGTGGAGCGTACGCACCTGTGGAAAGGCGTGGAAGAAAGAACATTGAACGCACTTTCGTCGCAGACGACAACTTGGAAGAGTGCCCGCTGTGCAAGCAGAAGCATCAGTTACCTGAATGCAAGCAGTTCAGAGACGCCAACGTAGGGGACCGGTGGGAGATCGCGAAGCGGTTTCGAATATGCTTCCGATGCCTGAGGAGCACGCACCGACGAGGAAACTGCAGAGCCAAGAAGTGCGGCCGGGAGGGTTGCCTGATGGCTCACCCACTGCTTCTTGCACAAGAACACGGGGAGGACGCCGTCAGCACCTCCCGGGCAGTCCTCGAGCTCGTCACACAGACCGATCGTGGAGGAAACCGGCAAGCATTTCTCAAGATCGCACCTGTCACACTCACCGGACAAGGCGGAGCACGCGTGCACACCTACGCGCTCATGGATGACGGCAGTACCGTCACGCTCGTCGAGGAAGGGCTGGCAGAATTGCTAGGTTTGCAAGGTCCGCGCGACGAAATGTGGGTGCAAGGTCTCAACGGAACGATGAAACATGCAGATAGCCGCAGAGTCGACGTCAAAATACGCGGACGCTACAGTGACGAAGAATATATGATACGCAACGCACGCACTGTATCGCACCTGATGTCCACCAGACAAAGCGTCGACAGGAGGGACATTAAACACTGTGCACACCTTCAGGATATACAAGAGCGGCTGATCTATAAGAACGCCAATCCAAAGATACTGATTGGGGAAGACAACTGGGAGTTCTTGGTGGCGCTCGAAATGCGGACCGGGAGCAGAAGCCAGCCTGTCGCGTCTCGCACGAAGCTGGGATGGGTTCTGCATGGGTATAAGTCAGCACTCCAGAACATCAATGCCTTCTGCGGACACACAGTCACTTTGAATGAGCACATGGAAGAAATGATGAAAAGATTCTTCGACTTAGAGTCGCTCGGAGTGGAGCCCAGAAAGCCGAAAAGTGATCCGAAGAGCGCGCTTTGCAAATCCTGCAAGAAAGAAGTCGAAGAATGCCAGATGGACGTTTCGAAACTGGACTTCTTTGGAAACGGGACGACTGCACGATTCCCAACAATTACGATTATGCCTACAATAGACTGAGAAATTTAGAAAATGTGATATGATGTGATAGTGATGAGGACCTGAAGATGAAGTATGAAGAGAGGATAAGTAACCTCCTCGTCTCAGGATACGCGGTCCCGACTACTTCGCCAGCACCACAAGGAAAAACCTGTACCTTCCGCACTTTGCCGTGTGTAACTCAGCGAAGCCAAAGATAAGGGTGGTGCATGACGCAGCGGCAAGATCACACGGAGTCAGTCTGAACGACCTGCTCCTGTCGGGTCCTGACCTCCTGCAATCCCTGCCCGGAATCATGATGAGATTCCGACAACACCCCTTTGCAGTCTCGGCGGACATAAAGGAAATGTTCATGCAGATCAAAGTCAGACGCGAAGACAGAGACGCCCTGAGGTTCCTGTGGAGAGGACGGGAGAGAGGAGACACGAAGCCTACGGAATATCAGATGACTTCGGTGATATTCGGAGCGACGTCGTCACCATGCACGGCACTCTACATAAAGAACAGGAACGCGGAAGAGTTCCAGGAACAATTTCCCGAGGCTGTGGAGGAAATTAAGCGAAATCATTACATGGACGATTTTATCACCAGCTTCGTGAGCAAAGAAAAGGCCACGGAGGTGACAAAATAGTGGACCATATTCACCGACAAGCAGGCTTTGTCCTGAGAGGATGGGTGTCGAACGAGCCCATCGTAGTGCGCCAGTTCAGCACGCGCGGGCAGGACGCCGCCGTGCGCATAGGAGGAACGGCCGAGGAGAAAACGCTGGGTCTGTTGTGGCGGTGGCAGGAGGACTGCATTGGGTTTCGCGTCAATGAAGGAAGAACCCCACCGGAGGTGTTACGCAATGAACACCAACGAAAAGGGAAGCCTTGAGTGTCATAATGTCGCTTTTCAACCCTCTCGGCTTGGTGTCACCAATAACGACCCCGGCGAAAAGGCTGATGCAGGAAACATGGCGACACGGGATCGGATGGAATGACCACATCCCAGAAGAACTACGAATTCACTGGGTCGAATGGCTGAGCAACCTGCGCGCCTTAAAGGATCTGCGCATACCGCGATGTTACGACATAGGATCGCCGGTGGTGGAAAGAGAGCTACACACGTTCGTGGACGCCAGCGAAGAAGCATACTCGGCAGCGGTGTACATACGCATGCGGCGCGTGGACGACACAATTCACGTCGCGCTAGCCGCAGCCAAGAGCCGTGTGGCGCCGCTGAAGCCCACGTCTATTCCACGACTGGAACTACAAGGGGCCCTGCTCGGCGCGCGACTCGCGACCAAGACATGTGAAGAGCACAACTTCGAGTTCAAGAAAAAAATATACTGGAGCGATTCCCGAACAGTCCTCGCATGGATAAGGGCGGAACCGCGCGCTTTCAAGACTTTCGTCGCTCATCGTCTAGCCGAAATCGAAGAATTAACGAAAGTAAACGAGTGGCGCTGGGTGCCGTCGCGCGACAATGTGGCGGACGATGCCACAAGAGACACGCCGACAGGATTTGAAGCACATCACCGATGGTTCCGGGGACCGGAGTTCCTGCGCCAACCGGCGGGAGAGTGGCCGGTGGAAGTGAAAGTGCCGACCGACAAAACGAATGAAGAAAAGTGTCTAAGTGTCAGAGAAGAAAAGGCTTACACCTGTTTGCCCGATCTGTGTCGATTCGCGAAGTGGAGTAGTGCAGTGCGAACCGTGGCGCGAGTGTTGCAATTCCTGGACTTGTGCAGGCGGAAACACACGTTACGATGGCCGCAAGACGAAAGCGCACAAAAGGCAACACTCAGCAGGACCCCACGTGGAGCGCCTACCAGAAAAGTGATAGCAAATCGAGACCGGAGCTTAAGGTACAACAGAAAAAGTTCATGAGTCTAGACGCGTGTTACCTAAGGCGCGCCGAAGAATTGTGGCTAAGAAAAGTGCAAGATGACAGCTACGCGAGTGAAAGATTGCGCGTCATAAGCGGAAGCCCACCCTCGCCGACAGATCGACTCGCCTCCCTACGTGTGTTCGTGGGAGAGGACGGCTTATTGCGTTTGCGCGGAAGAATAACAGCGGCGAAAAGTGTAAGCGAAGACACAACAAATCCAGTCCTGTTAGACGGACAACATGAATACACGAAGATGTACGTGCAACATGTGCACGAAAGGATGTTCCATGGAGGAGCGGAAATGGTGGTAATTGAACTGAGACAAAGGTTCTGGATAACTAGAATACGGCTGACCGTGAAAGGAGTATTGAAGAATTGCCCACCATGCAAAATAAGGAAAGCAAAGCCCACTATCCCAGCCACAGGAGATCTTCCCGCGGCACGACTGGCGCACAACACACGACCCTTCTCCTACACGGGACTAGACTACTTCGGTCCGCTGGAAGTGACCGTCGGAAGACATCGGGAGAAAACGATGGGATTGGCCCTATTCACCTGCATGACCATAAGGGCGGTGCATCTGGAAGTGGTCGCATCACTGAGCGCGGACTCTGCCGTGTCAGCGCTCAGGCGATTCATCGCGCGCAGAGGCCAACCGACGGAGCTATGGTCAGACAACGCGACGTTTTTAAGGCTGCGGATGAGGAGTTGAAGGAGGCGTGGGAAGCAACAGGAAGAGAGGCAAATGCACGCTGTATCAACTGGCGTCGCATTCCCCCCGCCGCACCCTTCATGGGCGGAGCATGGGAAAGACTGATACGCAGCGTTAAACAATCCCTGCGAGTGATATTAACGGAGAAATACCCGAGTGACGAGACATTGCACACACTGTTAGCGGAGATAGAAAACATTGTGAACTCACGACCACTCACTCATGTGGCCGTGACACCCGACGAGCCGGAGGCGTTAACCCCCAACCACATATTGTTGGGGCCTAACTGTCACGTTGCAGCGCCAGGCGACTTCGCGGACGACGACACTTCTGCGCGCGCAGCGACTGGCCGACGAGTTCTGGCGGCGCTGGGTGAGAGAGTACCTGCCTTCGCTCCAACACCGGCGGGAGCCCCGCACCACCGGCGCACCCCCGAAAGTCTGGGACTTAGTCGTCGTGTGCGACGCCAACCTGCCGAGAAACGTCTGGCAGAGAGGCCGGGTGTCCAGCATCTACCCCGGGGAAGACGGCGAGGTGCGAGTCGTCGACGTCACAACGAGCAACGGGCACATCCTGCGGCGGCCGTCCCGGAAGATCGTCGTGCTCCCAGTGGAAATCGCGAGCTGCGACGGCGGGAGAAATGTGCACGACACGAAATAACTTTAGTTAAAAATAAATAATTGTTCCTGAAGTGTTTTCATTTTCCCAAACCTCACACTATGTGCCTACTGCGCATGCGCGGTGCGGCTCCCGAGAGGGTGAGGGGCTGGGGGGCGCCTCGGTCACGTGGTACAAGCGGGGCGGGGTGTCGTCGAACAAAACTCTCCGCACCCAAAACCCAGCCGCATTCACGCCCCGGGAGTCCTTAGGGATGGGTGCATGGTGTGAGGGGTTTGCGCGGGGATGAGCCCCACACTGTTGTGTGTAAATTGTAATAATTGTAAGAGGAATGTAAGGACAATTATAAAATAAAGATTATGACGGGTACGGAGGGGTGAGGGGCTAGGGGGGGTGAGCGTGGACAGAAAAAGGATATAAAATCGGCAGCTTCGCGCCGGGCCCCGCCAGAAGAGGACCTCTCCAAAGGAAGACAAGAAACGAACCGCTGCTCCACGCTCGCCCGCCCCTCGCTCGCTCGCCCGCAGGCCCGTCAGCCGTTGAAGAGAATTGGTGTTTTGAAAATTGAACCAAAATCCCTAGGAAATCTATCACGCACAGTAATAGAAAATACGTAATTATTGTCTACGGTACGTAAGCTAACGAGTTTAAGTAGCAAAATATCAAGATCTTTATTTTACAAAAAAAAATGCGTACTTAAATACCTATTTAAACTGAAAAAAGCAACTTATGGTTAAAGAATAGAGACACGTTAAATTATACATTATTATTGTTATTACGTTACATTGTACATCTCTAACTGGATTTTGGAGTTGGAATCTAATTGCAGTTAAGATTCCAAAGAGATCATTGAATCAGAACCGGCTCATGAAATCGTGATTCATTCAATTCCTTCAACCTATATTTACGACAAATAGTACTGTTTTATTGTGCTGTAGTCATTGTATTGGAACTCAGTTTTAATTGTATTCCCAAATCGGCAAGATTTATTGAGTCGTCACTGCATACTGTCTGTATCAGCCCATATACGTCCCACTGCAGGGCACGGGCCTACTCTACAATCGAGAATACGATTGAGAGTGGTTAGGCCATATAGTCCACCACGCTGGCCTAGTGCGGGTTGGCGGACTTACATAACATAGAAATTCTTATGAATCCTTATGGTATGCAGGTTTCCTCACGATGTTTTCCTTCACCGTTTTAGTGCGTGGTGATTGACTATCAATACACACATGACTCCGAAAAGTCAGAGGTGTGTCCTGGGATTCGAACCCGCGACCACCGTGAACATGTTGGCAGTCGCGTCTAGTCCGTTTACCAACAGGCCACCACGCACTGCATACTATTTAAGACGAATACCTTTGGGTGTGAAAATTTATCTCCAAAGTATATGGAGTTGATAACTCTGTGTATTTCAACGTCATGATATGGAAATCAATGGGCCGTGGGAAATATGCGACTCAAAACTCGTTTTAAAGTAGAGCAATTCGGTAGACAGTTTTAATTACAGCATCAATGGTCTGGCCTGACTAGATATAAATACCTCATTGGTAGGGCCTTGTTGTATTGCTTTGCTCTGTCTGTAAGGTTGTATGAGTTGCTATACTGTACCTTATATCACAACATAATCACCCACTGCTGAACAGAATTCCTCGAGATGTCGATTGAGAAAGATAATTATTTCTGTTATACCGCACCCCTTTCACCCTTATAGATCAGTAACGTATCTATATTAATTTTTATAAATTAAACAAAAACATACATATAAATTTACGAAAAAGTAAATTTTAAAAGGCAATATTCAATTTTGCTACAAATGATAACTTTTTTTTGTTTTCCTTACATAATTACTTCGCAAAATTTCATCCTTATTAACAAGATTATCGAATGTTAATAATACAGAAAATATATATTTTTCAAAGTTAATTGTTGGTTGTCTGGAACAGATCGCCTCGAGCGATAAGACATTGTACTCTTTTCTTTTTTGTAAAATTTTGTTGGTTGCTTTTTTATCACTGGTGCAAAATAAAGCTTTTAAATAAAAAAAATAATTTTAACTAATCCTGATTTTATTCTAATTACATCCGTGGGTGATTATCACTAAACACACGTGATAATCGGTTGTTGCAAGCTGTGAAAATATTTTATTTTAAGTGCCTCGCTTACAACGCACTACCGGACTCTGTTAATATACAAATGACAAGCTAGTTGCTACCAGTTTTCCGATTTTATTTTATAATCGTATTAAGTACCGAGTATATTGCTTTTAACCATGTTTTCTACGCTTGGCGATAAGTACTATAATTTATATATTGTACTTTTACATTGACGCCCTAAGTGAGGTTCCACAAATTCGCTGGATGGAGACAGCTTCCAACAGGCAGCTACTGTAATGTATGAAGGATTTCCACGTTTAGCAGTGAATTCCTGTAACTAAAAGAAAGAGATTCTAATATGGCATTGAAGTCAAAATCAAATCAAGACTACGGAATTCTTAATTTCTTTCGACGAGTATATGCTCACATTCCTTACCTATCTGCGGCGCCATTTATGATGCTATTCAGAATAATTTAGCTTTTGATTATGGTCGTCCTCCCTGATTGAGAACTTTTCGTTTAACATCCAATCTTGTCTTCATATTTTATAATTACCTAACCTGGGAATGGATCGTATACCATCTTTCTCAGATTGCATAACTTTTATTCTACCAATTAACCTTACAAAAATAAACATAGAATGTCAATTCATTTAAAATTATATATTTATGCGCTCTTGTCTGTAAGCCTTGGACAAAGCCTTGTAGTGATTTAATTAGCAATTGAACACAATAATAGAACTACCTAGACCTGGGTCATTAACATTATGACCCAGTGACCTGTAGTGATCAAATAATTACTTTCAGAACAATCGGTCTTACGGTAGAATTCACCAGACTTTTGACTAGATTGAAACGTCAATGTTATTAGTTCCAAAAACTTGTTCTATTGGTCTAGAAGCTCCATGCATGTGCTGGTAGGCTACCATAACCTTAGATATAATCTTTAAGTCTAGAAATAGAGCTTTTTAGCTTTAAAATATGCAATTATAAAATTCTTTGAATTTCCCAGAACTTAAAGTAATGCCCAGCTAGGCTATTTTGTCGCCCCCTATGAAAATATGTATATCAGCCCATATACATAAGTCCCACTGCATGGCACGGGCCTTATCTACAATTAATAGTACGAGTGAGAGGGGTTAGGCCATCATATAGTCCACCAGGCCGGCCAAGTGTGGGTTGGCTGACTTAAGATACCATAGGAATTCTTGCAAATCGCTATGGTATGCAGGTTTCTTCACGATGTTTTCCTTTACCATTATAGTGCGTGATTGACTTTGTATTGTATTGTATTGATAATACGCACATAATTTCGAAAAATAAGAGGTGTGCCCTAGGATTTCGACCTACTGTATCAGCCCATATACGTCCCACTGCAGGGCACGGGCCTACTCTACAATCGAGATACAATCGAGATACCACGCTGGCCTAGTGCGGGTTGGCGGACTTACATACCATAGAAATTCTTATAAATCGCTATGGTATGTAGGTTTCCTCACGATGTTTTCCTTCACCGTTTTAGTGCGTGGTGATTGACTATCAATACACACATGACTCCGAAAAGTCAGAGGTGTGCCCTGGGATTCGAACCCGCGACCACCGTGAACATGTGGGCAGCCACGTCTAGTCCGTTTACCAACAGGCCACCACGCACTTACCTTTCGACCTACGACCACCGCAAATTACATGTTAGCAGCCGCCTCTGTTACAAACCCCCAGTTTTCAAAATATATGTACTAAAACGCCCCGACCTCCGATTTTGACAATTGACGTTTGTCAAATTCAATTTGTCAGCCTAATATAAATAGAAATAGGGTATATTTTAAAAATTTGAATTTTGACATTGACGTGCAAGTAGAAGATGAAAATGATCTCATGGAACTATGATAGCCCATTTAAGGCACTTTTATTTTGTTGTAAATAGGGTTTTTTTTTTCGAATATTTTAAACATTTATCAATGGTATGTAAAGTCCGCCAGCCGGCAATAGGCCAGCGTGGTGGACAATGGAATAACCACTCTAAATCGTGCTCTCGATTGTGGAGGAGGCCCGTGCCCTGCAGTGGAACGTGTATGAGCTGGTACAGATTTTAAACATTTAATTCATACCTTATTTATTTTTTTATACATTATTACACTGTTTAATTTAATTTAATTATGTATATCCAAAAGACTAAACTAATTGAAACCAAGTCAACCGCTAGAAACAGCACTAGGAACCGCACGAACCAACACAACTTCCTATAAAAAGCGAGCAGTTTGTTGTCAAACAATTACATCAACCGATCCAATTGAAACGCGGTTTCCAATGAAATTACATAAAAAGTAATGCCCCCTGGTCTTGCATAAACATATCTGCCTCACCGTTGCGTCAATGTTTGTCAAAGGCATTCGATTTCCAACAATTAGATACGTTTTATTCAACTTGATCATTAGTAATTGGCAAATGATCACGATTTGAGGTCAGCTGTCGTAGGGTCCGTGTTTTTTATGGACTGCTAAATGAATAATTGGACTCCTTGATGTGGAGTAGTCACCACCAGAAATGTTAAATGTGTAAATTCTAACCACACAAAGTGATTATAAATGCTTAACCTTCTTATGAAGAGTGAATACCTAATACTGATTTAATGGTGGTATGTCTCTCATACGTAAGAGGCCGACTGGGTACAATACAATACAAGTCTATTCTTCACATGAAACAACAGTGTAAATGCCCTGATGTGTTTCGGTTTGAAGGAAATTGTAGCCTGAGTAACTACTGAGCATATGGAGAATTAACATCTTATGTCTTAGGATGGCGGGCGCAATGGAATACCAAGCATTGCTTTGTATATATGTAATTTATGGCGTTGTTTGGCACTGCTACTATCCATGAACGGTCGTCTCAATTACCATCACGCGAATAAAATGTTCGTATCGTCTGCCACTGCAATATAGAATTACAATAAGTACAATAAATTTTATGTGCCCGGGTCTTCAGTGGCACGGCACGTATAGAAATATCTGCCATCAAATGAGTGCGCTCCTGATTTTCATATCATACTCATCTTATTCCAACATAATCTCTATTTCTATCCATACGCGAAATTCATGGCACGTTAAAATTTAATCCGTAATTAAACCACATTTTATTGGATATCAGTTAGGATCAGGGATCTTTGCAATCATCATAAACGTGCGGCGTAGAGTGCAAACAGTAGGCAATCGGCATGAATAATATATCTGCCTATTCTCACCATATTTGTGTTTGTGAGACCGAAAAGTCTCTCGTAGTTCCTTATACCTACGACACAAGACTCGACCTAAGTCAGGACTATGTATGTGACTGTTGGTACATCTTATCTGATATAACTTCGTGCGTGTATGGAGAGCTATTAGACGTTCTATAAAATTATACAAGATAGTCAAATTTATATTAGATAATATATAAATACAGATGCACGAACGCAAAAATTTAAATTCGCGGATCGGTGAGCACTTTAACATTTACTTTAGTACATCCAAAATAAAGCTAAATTTAGACAATCGCCCAACGGTGACTCAATTCACAGTAATACTTTCCAGCCATTAAATATTCAAAGTCAAATATAGGTCTTGCAATATACAAATAATAATGTAATAGTAACGTAACCTCATTGTTAATGTTTTGAAATCGCAGCAACTTATCAAGTTAGCAACAGCTGTTAAGTTCATACGCTTGGACCAGTAAAACCAGACCGTTGTGGACGTTAGGTAAACCCAACCGCAGTTTACTTGTATGTGTAACAAATACGGAACATTTCCTGGGGATTTATGTCATTACTATTTTTTTATTGATTAGCCCCTGCAAAACGGCTCCCCTGATGGGAAATGATTGCTTTCACCTGTAAACATCTTCATCAATTTGGTCGAAGGTGCCTTGGCGGCTTATCATCATCGTCATCATCTCAGATCACTGCTTATACTAGTATACAATGTTAAAAGAATTAAGGTGACAAATAGGAAGTAAAAGTGCTATAAAATCGTGAAAGAAATTAAAACCACAGCCTGTAGGTTTAAATTATGTCAAATCATATATCCCATCAAAAACATCCTGTAAAAAAATTCCAAAACTCGCAGCTCAGGTTTTCTACCGCAAAAAGTTATGAGATCCATGTAATACCAAGTCGATAAATTTATTTAGTCCTTGCTTAAGGGACCTTCTGTATAAAGTTATTACGTAAGTTATTATCATCTCAATATTAAAAATTCTTAACGTGTTAAATAAATGGATCGACTTGGCCATCGCATGAAAACAATGTATCGTACAATTTATACATAATGCTCCTGGCCAAGTCGATCTATTTATTTAACACGTAAAGAATTTTTAATATTGAGATGATAATAACTTACGTAATAACTTTATACAGAAGGTCCCTTAAGCAAGGACTAAATAAATTAAACGACTTGGTATTACATGGATCTCATACCTTTTTGCGGTAGAAAACCTGAGCTGCGAGACTTGGAATTTTTTACAGGATGTTTTTGATGGGATATCACGTCTTTTTGTAGAGTCCTACCTTTTTCCTTTTCGGTACTTTTTACTTCTAGAATATCAATAACGATATTTCTTAAAGCCTCTGTCTTATGGATTTTTCTTATTCTTGTAGGTATCAAATTATCACAAATATAGCGGATTTGATTATTAATGTTCTTTCTTTCATGGTAATTGATATTTTTGAGCTATTTAGTCTATTTATTTGCAAGTTTTTTTTCGTCATGTTTTTCTAGAGGAATGTTGTACAGTTTCATGGGCTGAATACACCCTTTCCTTCTCTATACCCCCTCCTGTTATGCCTCATATATATAAATACCTATCTACAACTATTATTCCATTATATACGGGTACAATGATTCATTAACTGCAAATGTAACTTTGTAATCCTATACATTTATATGAGATTACAAAGTTATTCACGCGGTTGGTGTATCTAGAAAACTAGACACAAATTATGAAATGTTTGAATTTTCCCTTACTTTAGACACTAAACACTAATTATATTCTAAATTTGAAGGTTCTATGTCTGCTAGAAGTGCCTTAGACTTTTGATGATCGGTCAGTCAGTCAGTGAGTGACAAAATTATGAAAGTGTGACTAGTTACAATTCTGAAACTACTGGTTCAAATTGAATGAAATTTTAAATATACAGAGTTTACACAATGCCTGCTTAGTAACTGAAAATTCAGGCTTCTTGCTTTAACCACAACGAAGTTATGGGGGGTTGAAAATGGTCTGAATTGCTTCGAGAATAGGATGTTACGACTGTGCCGCTTTTTAGCTCGACTTGGAGGGGGCACTGCCGTGCCCCCAGATCTTTCAAGTTTGACTGTTAAAAGTGTGGAAGTAAAAAGTAACTCGTAATTTTGATTGCTCAATATACTGGGCTAGACCTGTCCTTTCACAATCAGTTGCCCACCAAATATACTGCATTGTTATATTAAATATTTCCTAAAATACTACCCAATGCTATTGTTTTTAGAAATCCTTCTAAATTGACACCAACTTTACGCTTAGATCCAATGACCTGCGGTGTCAACTCTGTACATTGCCACGCCATATTATCCACAATTTATTAATGCCTAAGACAGGCCTGTGAAATAATCGTTCTCTATTTCGACACAGTTAGGCAAAGCCCGATATGGGTGGAACATTCCATGCTTACAATTATTGCCGAGTGACCAGCGACTGTAACCCGCCTACTAGAAATCCAGTTTACTTTAAACATTACTGAGTCAATATTCTTGGTATATAGTTTGTATTATGGAATTTTGTTCTCGGAATCGACTGGTTTGTCTATTGATCATATCGACTCCGAAAACAGCTACCTGGGATTACATTTAGATGGTAAATTTACTTTGTGAGTTTTTTTATTCGATAAAACATGGTTTGGAAGAATCATATAATATGATTCTTTAAAATATTGTCGTCAAATAGGAGGCTTTTCGTAAAATTGCTAAAATAATACTTCCATTTATTTTCTATTTACATAAAAATTACACTATAAAACGGGGCGTAAATCTAATAATAGAGAAAGAAAATGTGTTACATTAATACAGATTCGCATGCGGGCGGTATTATTAAAAGGGCAATAATGGCTTTTAGTCAAAGATATCCAAATCAAAGCTTAAATTAAAATGTCCAAACGGAGTATTATATAATCATATTATATTTTATAAATCATTCTACTTTCAAATGCGGTTAATAATAGAAGCATAAACCTTATCTACCTTTTAGCTAACTTCTATCAACAGAACTCAATAGCTACGTATTATTATCTAAAATAAATATTAGTAAAGGCACCAATATTGTTAAAGTAATTACTCAGCTGTATCTTACACAAGCAAATAAGTTGGCATAACTGTCTAGCATTATTATTGTGGATAACAGGAAGATAGTAACATTCTATGTCAGAGTCGGATCAAACAAGCGCGTGGCCCGTACCACCCAACCAAAGGATCCCTATATTATGATCACAAAAATCACTACATTAATTACTCCACTACTCATAACAGAGATGTACTAGAAAAATACGCCTAGGCCGAGGTGTGAGTGACTGCTCAGGCTCTTAGATAAATATCACTTTTTTGCCGAAAGATCAAATGTATGGAAAAAACCTTTGGCAGTCACGTCACTTCTGTTTACGTTATTTCAATACATATCGTCTTTCCACAGGCATTCATGCCAACAGAAAAGTGATGTTTGTCTTTCAAAGCGTTATCAACTCGTCTTTAAGTACGTAGAAACGTTGAATAAGCAAATAATATAATAACATACAACAAATGTCCTACAGAAATTAATTCAATATTATTTAAAACTAGCGGCCCGGCCAGCTTCGCCCGGGTACAAATAGATTTCTGTACAATAATATGTACGTATTATACATATAAACCTTCCTCTTGACTATCTATTAAAAAAAACCGCATCAAAATCCGTTGCGTAGTTTTAAAGATTTAAGCAAACAAAGGGACATAGGGACATAGGGACAGAGAAAGCGACTTTGTTTTATACTATGTAGTGATAAAAGTAAATAAAATAAATGTCTTGATATATCCCAACATGCGTTTGCCTCGTAAATCCTCTATTTCAGTGACAACTTCACCTTTCAAATATCTCGTACCCTCTCATTGGAAGACTTCCCACATTAATTCGTCTCGTTGACCTCAGTAGCAATAAATACATTAACAGCCCATTTATTATGGTCGAAAGGGCACGCATTCCCGAAGTTCCTTTTGTGCGAATTAAGATAAACGTAGAGTTTTTAACCCGTAAATGCGGGTGTTATACCGTAAGGCCTCTTGTACACACACGGTTTTTCGCCGTGAAAATCTACGGTTAATTCGCCGTGTGTAGGCACGGTCGTCAGTGTTGTATGGATTACTATGAAAGCTTGTAGACGCGCATGGTGGCGCCACGGCACGGCGCCGCGGTCCTGTGCGCCGTGACTGCCCCTCGGAGCGCCGCGTCTACACACGGCGTGATTTTCATCAGTGTTGTATGGCATTCTATGGGAGTGTGTCGACGGCGCCGGACGTATGCACGGATTCGTGACGGTTTACATACGCTGATTCCCGATTTTCTTATAAAATGAGCATAAATCAAGAATTATTAATTTCATTATCATTATTTCATTATTATTATTAATTTCATTATATAAATCTGATGTATCCAAAACCGTCTTTCCCTTTTTTTTCTATTTTCCGTTTCCTATATAATATGTAATAAGCAACGATAATCTTTTATTTCGTAAGAAAATTCATGACGCAGCACGTCCTACACAGCCCCTGATAAAAACGCTACTAGCCCGAACCTGGTCAATGTCTCGCCTGGTGATTTTGCCGTGCCATGTACAAGCTCGCACGTTTTTTCAAACGTACGGCTAACACGCCGTACGGTTGAACAACCGTGACGTGGAAAACAAGCCTAAGAGTAATTTGCCTGTGGAAAAAAAAAGAAACTATGAGTTTAGAGTACGAGAGGTTTTTGTTTACACAAACCAGGCAACATGCGTGAGCTGTTGACGGTGCGACCCACATTCGAGAAATAAGAAATGTTCTATTTATATGAAGCTTTACTGGTTTTCGCATCCGCATACTGTCATCATCATCCACCATTCCCACCCTCTAGAATTCTACTACTGCTGACAGATATCTCTTAAGGATTTTCCACTGCGATCGTTCGAATAAAGAATTATCGATAATGTGAATGAACCATAACATTACCAATATCGCTGAGCGACGATCGCTCACCACTCCCACACTTAAGCAACATGTAATTCGAAAGACAATCTGCAATTCACAAGTTGGGTTAGTCCATATGTCGTCCAGTCGCCACTTCCCCCCTTGCGACATCTGTTCATTAAAGTTAGTGCATTTATTTCTGCGTCTATGTCGCGCTATTGACCTTAGCCCCAAGTGATAAACTTTCAGCTAGTGAAGCAAATGTTACGTGATCGTGAAAGGCTGTTGGGAGAAATGAGTTCTAGTTACAAGAACATGTTTTGACTTTGATAAGAGCATGTAGATAAGGAATAGATCAGCTTTCACCGTATTAGGGTATATATTTTTAAAATGTGTTCTACAGCAATGAGTTTAAAATAAGACCCAGTTATATATACACGATCATGGGGTATCTTTCAAAATATTTAAATCATACATTTTTTTATTATATTGGCCTAAAAGATCTAAATTCTGTTCAAAAGCCTCATTGTATATTCATTGTATATTGAAAGCAATTTTCGTGAACTAAAGTAATAATTTATTAAGAAATATGAATGTGATATTGAATAATTATACTTCCTCTTTGGGTGATGTTAACAGCATAACAGCACAGCAGTACCTATTGCGGAAAAATACTTTCACATAAAAATAGTCAGTAGTCCATATTTATTTTGTATTACTTTAGTATCTAATGTGGAAAAAATATATTCACATAAAAAATACCATGCATTATTTTTATAATTAAATCAGCTCTTTCTCTTGAAATGCACCAACCGTCCCAGTAAAGCGAATGGCCAGAAGCGAGTCGATCGCAGCGCCGTACCGAGGAAATAAAAACGGTTGCCAGCCCATCGGCCTGGTTCAGTCAACCGACGCAATCCGCCGCGGCCGTGATGTGAACAATGCGCGTGACAGCCCTAGCCACTCTTCTAGTGCTGCAGTGTAGTGAACTGTGCCTAGCTATCCGAGTGCCCATCGCGTGGGACAATGGTGAAGTGCCAAAGGACAATGCGGGTGCCACCAACGAGTTCTCCGTAGAAACTTTCAACCCGCCAGTAAGTCAAAAACCTGCGCCGGCTGAATATTTTGAGTATCCTGCGAAGAAACCTCAATTTGCTGTTCAGATAGCAGCTGCACATGGAGTGAAATCACCAGAAAATCACTACAGAGCTTACCCAATCAAACCGCACACAGGAAAAGAAGAGCCTAAACTTGGCGTCCATCATTTGCTTGATGAAGACAAGAAAATTTATGAACCGTTGCAAGGATTCGTAAAACACACGAGTCATGTAATACCCGTCTCCAGTAATTATGAAGTGTTCCATCCGTATAAGGCAGAAGAACCAGCACTTCAGGACATCTATAAGGACCCTGTACTGACCAAGATCAGAAGTGACTTGGAAAACAGTAAACACAGGCTGCAAAAATATGAACAAGAAGCCGGGAAACCCGATATTGCTGCGAATGAATATCTGGAAAATCCCGAGAAAACAGATAAAAAACTATTTCCTCACAAAAGTGTCCCGGCGGAATTCGAAGTACACAGACCTCAAAGAAGACCGGTATACTATAGACCTATAGTAAAACACAAACATAGAGACCAGGTACTCAATCAAAGGTTCAAACATCCTTGGAATCAGAATTACATAAAAATTAGGCCAGTGCATTATCGTCCTTTACAAAATCACATTCACAAATTAAGGCAGCATCACGCTGTTAAGTATGATGATGACAGAAATGAATACCCTCAGATACAAGTGTCACAAAAAATTGTCGACCCGCAAGATGGATACGATATTTACGAAAAAGGTAAGCAGAAGTATGTTCAATTAAGAAATAATTTAGATGAATCTATTAATAAGGCTGTGTTAGAAAATCGACCTGTTATTCATCAAAAACTAGAGCTACAAAGTCAAAACGCCAAAGACGATGATAACGATGACGAAAATGAGGAGGAGTTCATACCCGTTAAAAATTACGCTCAAGTCAGAAAAACTGAGACTCATAAACATTTACCTCAATCGGCGGCATTTAATGACGCCGACACCTATGAAGAAATTAAAAATGCACCCCGTTTAAGAGAAGCTGTGAAGAGTCATAAAGCGCAAACAGTGTACACAGAAGAGGGTTACGAAGATTCTGCCTATGATCATGCTGGTGAACAGAAGCACGCTTCTGATCATGAAGGTCACGGAGGTTACCTCAAACAAAAGGAAGAGAGCATAGGTAAATACAAAATTCCTTCCTTAAGTGCTAGCTACAATGATGAAGGAGGCTCTGAATATAAAGATCAAGTGCAGCATGGGAAGAAATGGAAGAATAACAACAAAGATAATCGAGAAGAAACTGAATCAGATGACTATTCAGAAGATGAACATGAACAAACTATAGAAGCTGAAACCTATGAAGATCCGAATAAAGATGCTAATAGAACTAAAAGAGAGAACGATGTTATGAATGACACTGAATTAATTGTCGACCAAAATTTCCAAGATAAACATGCTAATTTCAAAGTTCCAGAATTAAATTTAAATTCAACTTTCCTCAGTGAAAAAGAAATATTAGCAATAGGAGAAGAGAAACCATTTGAGAAACCAAAGAAAGATGAAATAAAGGAGAAATTTCCTTATTATTTTCAAAATATCAAATCAATTAATAAACATTCGCCATTACGATATGCTGAAAACTTTAAGCTCATTCCCAAAAAATCAAGAGGTGGGACAGAATTTTACGATTCGAGAGCTAAATTACAATGTCCCGAAGTTGATGAAGTAGATCCTCTACCTGAAAAATTAAAAGAAGGTAAAAATCCAACTGAGAGTGATGAAGATGATGACGATCACGATGGCGGTGACGATGAGTCGGAGACAAAAGGTGACAAAAAAATGGATGTGCCGAGAGAACAACAGCGCCTCAAAGGCCTAGGTGATAAAATAGATTGTTTCAAAGCTAAATATTTTGGTGAGAACCCATTGGACAATCCATTTTTCAAAGAAGAAATTATAGCGAATCCAGAACCAGTAACATTACCATCTCTAGGAACGTATAAACTTAAAGAAGCCGCAAAAGAGCTAAATATGCAAGAATCTCAGTCCAATAATGAATTTGCAGAAGCTGAAAAATTGCATAATCAGAGCCAATCCAATATATTTGCTCTTTTATATAAGTTAAGAACAGATCAAATAAGTTGGAAGACACTGTTATTAAAAAAAATAAACCACTAATAATATCAATTGAGCCACTGCAAAATAACAATAATACAACTGCCACTCAATTAGCACAGCAGACTGATGTTTACAGCGATATTTTAGAAAATATTAAAAATGTTCAAAATCCGAATCCAAGCATGCAAAATAAAAATATTTCTAAAGGTATATTAAGTAACCAAAATAACACAGCTACCAATGTTACTTACAATTTCTATGAAAACAAGGAAGATGTTATGATATTACCATCAAATCGAAGGAGAAAGCGAGCGACACCTTTTATTTATGAACCATATAAAATAATTAGAGAAACCCAGAAGGAGGATGTGAAAAAAACAACAACTCTAAGTAATATTAGCCCGCTAATAAAACAAATGCAGACAAGTAAAGTGGTGGATAGGGTTACGAGAGCAAACCAAGAACCTGTAAAACGACAGGCCATTAGTCGTGCATACAAAGATATTGGGAGAAATGATAGATCACGGGGTACTGAAAAGCTTGAAGAAGATTCTGGTGATATCGGTATTGTCGATGTTAACGCAGATCTCCGAAAGGAGAACCCACATACGAAGTTAAACTTACTAACCATAAACCCGAATATACACCGGTTGCAAATATGAAAGCAATGTCTGTAGAGGATTACAATACGCAAACCAATAATGGTAATAAAGAAGCAAAAACATCTCGAACACCTATTCATATTCGAAGAAATTCGAGGCAAAGGAGGCCTGTTTTTGATGTATCTAGATATTTACCTATACAAACTGATGTCCAAAATGTAGCAGAATCCAATACATTTGAAAACTCTGTGCCCACTATTGTCACCACCACTCCAAAAGAATTATCAACTACAGAATCGACAAAAGTAGAGCAATCAAGTGAAGAAGCAAGCAATGAAGAAGAAATCAAGAATATGAGGACGAAGAGGAAGAAAGTACCTCTACCAGTAGTACAACAACACCAACTACAACAACAACTACTACTACTACTACTACTACAACTCCACGACCTGCACCGAGAAGAAGAAGACCAACAACTACGACAACAACAAATAAACCCGTGGAGGATAAAAAAGGCGATTATGAACCACCGAAATTAAGGTTAATTACAAGGTTCAGAAATCATAATCAAGAGCAAATAGCTGATTTCTCATCTACAGAACGACCAGTAAGACAAAAATTCCGTTATGTAGTTGAAGACGAACCAGTGGCAGCACCTCAATATAGAGAAAAGAAAAGAAAAGTTCAAAGAGTACCATAGTAACAGACACAAAAAAGTATGGCGATGACTTTGATGATTCAAGAAAAGAAGAAATAGATGCTTTAATTGGAGTGAAAACAAACATGGATGAGTATAAACCTGACTATGAAAAAGAGGAGGAGAGACTGAGCAGCAAAGAAAATACGAGTGAAGAGAGTATTGAAGAAATCAGCAGCAGTGAAGAAGAGGATGGCGATGATGATGACGAAGACGAAGATTCTTCATCCGCAGAGGATGAGGAAGAAGAAAAAGAATCAAAACTTATAGCTACGACACCTGAACCAACAAAACGAACCCTTCTTCGAACAACAGATGCACCCGTACCGACAATAGCATCGAGGAGGCCGAAACCAGAGGTCAAACCGAAAGTATCTAGAAAAAAGATAGAAATTCATCAAGAATTGCCAGTAAATAGATCTTCACCGCATATATCACAATACAAGCAAGATATTAAGGAAGAAGAAGTAATTAAAGAAATGCCACAAACCTCAAGAAGAAAGCCACAAAAAAGCATCGAAGCACTGGACTTATACAAGGATGATAACCTCGCGAAAGAAATAAATAAATTAGACGATGTAGAAGTTTTTAAAGAAAATTTAAATATTAAGGCTAGTCCAAGACACGGGGGGAATTACAGAAGCATTGAGGACTCCGTTACAACTCCACGTATAAGTAGAAGGAAACCTATAAAAGATGCAGAAACGTCACAAAGTGAAAATACTAAACATATAGAACTAGATAACCATCCTCCTAGGCGAATGCACGGCGGTAATCTAAAATCAGTCAGTGATATTCCCAGGACTAGGAATACTGGACGTAGTTCAAAACTAATTGAGCTTAGCGAAACCACTGAACGACCTTTAAGACCAATGCACGGTGGAAATCTGCGATATGATAACAAACCTAAAAGAGGTCGCGGCAGAAGTGAGAAACTGATTGAAATGAATGATGATCAACACGATGACTCTTCGTCGCGTGAAAGAAATAATAGGAACTATGGTCACTCGAGAACTGGTCATGCGATCCACGGTGGAAACTACAGAAGCGAGAAATTAGTCGACAAAAGTACAGACAGCGAGTATGATATTAGGGCAAGGAAAGACAAAGACGTCCGTAGAAACGCCGCATTGTTACTCAACAGTTTTGTTCAAGCAGCTCCTATACTAACCACAACGCCCGCATACATTCTAGACCCGAGCAAACGCATGTATTACTATGTCGAAACTTAACAAGTTCCTTGTTCGGTAATATTTGTATTGGAAGCAATTAGTTATAAATCGTGAGTGCCACAGATGAGTGAAATTAAAAATGTGAAAGTGAATGTTGGATATTATCAAAATTTAATTTAATCTTAATTTTATTTCGTTTTATACACTGATGTAACTGTGATAAATGTATTGTTGAGTATAAGAGGCGGTAAATTTTGTACTACTTTTTTAATTGGATTGTAAACAATATCGCTGTTGAGAGAAGTGATGGTAAAATATTTATAAAGATACTGTTTTACAATGAGATTAATAAGTTGAATAATTTGCGAATATTTGCAAGTGTATTTTGAAAATTTCAAAATTTTACAACTTAGTAAGTGCTGAAAATAGAACTCTCTATGTGTCTCCGGAAAGGCTCCAGATATCGGTTGTGAAATAACGGGTGGCGGCAGTTGCATAATGTTAGCGGCAAAACCAATAACCGACATTTCGACCTACACAAGCCCCATAGCTCGGGCAAACAGTAACTGCCACGACGAAGCATTAATTAAAAGTACACTCAAATATCGTAAATTGCTTAACTTAATTATTTATGATAATTATATTGTTTTTTATGAATAAACATTTATATAAAACCGTGTTAATTAATTTTAAATCGAATTACTCTTAAAAATTTGTATCATAGTCATTATCCTCACAAAGGTGAGTCAACGTTTAATTAGGTTATGTTGAAAATGTCACAACGAGGCCTACTTTTCTTGTACTACGAACATAATATTACACAGTTAGCCGTCACGAACGGTGCAATTACCAATTGTACAAGATAATGTCCGTGCATTCAACTCGACAAAAAGCCGCTTATACTTTCACTTTTATCGAGTTTGCGACTACGATACAGTTCCGATAGAGGCGGGGAATGATATTAATTTGTTGTTTTACCTCAACAATAAAATATTCTAAGAAATTAAAGATCTATGTAAATTCACAATTTATTTATGTGGCAAGTCTTATTACTTAGTATATCCTATAGTAACTTAAAGTAAACCTAAGTTTTATTTTAAAATAAATAAATAAATTAAAATAAATTTAAATACATAAACATTGCAATATCGATTTGGCATCGTTAGCATGTATTGCCTCATTTGCTTTAACATTAAATTATTTTTTGGATAGAACAGATACAGTAAAAAGTTACAAGTGTTTACTTTTTCGTAAGAATTATCCTTTACTTATTCATAATTTTTGTGTAGAGTATGATTATTTATGTTTTTTTCTTGATATTATATGAGAATTTTGCGTGTTTCTTGAAGGAGGGTGGTTTATGGGTTTCCATTCAGATTCTATAGGAGGTACGTAGCTCGGTGCATGTGTGTCCTCTCTGTCTATAGATTCACCTCCGTTCTTTGCTTCTTGACCAAAGAAATCTATAATTGGATGGTAATTGTAGTTTATTCTTTTACCATTTGAAGTAAAATTTTCATTAACACCACCTTCCTGTGAATTTTGTGTTGTAGAAACTTTTTCTGTAGTTACCGCATGGAGTTTGGGAGCTATCGTTACTCGCATTTTGGGCGGTGATGACATACTAGCTTGACCTATTTCCGCTTCCTCTAAATAATCAATAAATTCTTCACTGGTGTCTATACCACTGCTGGTGAAAGATTCGACAGCTGAAGTTCCCGATGATGAAAGATCATCTGGAGCTCCTGAAATCTTTTTCCTAATGGGCCTGCGGCTCGGTCTCACTGCACCTCGCTTGAACTGGTTTCCTATATTACCAGTGCCCTTGAACTTGCTTGATTGGTCTTTGCCGAAAGAAAACGAAGAGGTCGCTGATGGAGTAGGAGGCTCCAAGTAACTTGGTAATGTTACTGAGTCAAAGTTATTTGGTAAAGGGTTCCTAGCTGATGGTGGCCTTCTATTATTTTTTACTGTGCTTGCTTGGTTAAATGAATCAGGGAAGTATGTATTTCCATACGAATCCATGGCACCTGAAGGTGGGAGACTACCATCGTCATTGTCGTTAATTTTACTGAACGGCTGGCCTGGTATCAAATTCTGGCTGTCGGAGAACGGTGGGAAAGATTCCATAGGCTTGTGGCTGAATGGCGGCGATTTGATGCTTGGTCTCTGGACTGTAGACTGGACAGCTTCGAAAGCATGGTTTCCTTGTTCTGAAGACAAGTCTTCTCCAGGGAAATGTTCTGAAGAGGTCTCGTGGATTCTGTGGCCTAGTGGAGGGAAGGAGACGCTGTAACCTTCGATGTGGCAGGAACAGCATGTTGGGACCTGAAAAAGTATAAATACAATCAATAAATAATAAGTACGCCACCGCTGCCTTAAAACAGTTGAGTAGTAAATCATATTGTGACAGTTAAACTTTTTTTTTATATTAAATTGGTATATTTAACATAAACCAAATTAAATAATCTCAATACACAGTCTCTTTTACTAACATTGGGGTCACATTTTAAGTTATAAAGGAAACGACTTTTGGAATCGGCCTTCAAAGCTGGGACATTAATATGTGATCAGGTAATAGGCGTAGGCAATGTTGAGAAATAAACTTTTCTGAATGCAACTAGTTATTTAATGGTCAAACAGGCGGGTTTACCTTAAATATATCCATGTGCAAACCATTTTGTTGGTCCCAGGTGAGCAGTCGGTGGTAGTTGTAAACTTGAACGCATTTAGATTTGAAGTTATCTGTTAGGTAAGTGCAGGAATCTTTTGGTTTTCTGTAAAAATAGGTTTCATGATTAATCTGATGTTTTTGTTTTATTACCACACTTATAATTCAAGCCTCTTGAGAATTGATAATATAAAATTATAATTGACCGAATAAGTAAGAGAATTGAATTATGTAATGTTATCAAACAACTGACTAGATAGATAAATTTGTAAGAATTGATTTCTTATTTGAATAAAAAATTCAGTTTCAGTTCATTTTAATTTGCGTTCTTTGTTTATTACTACCTACTTCTTGTTAACATCATAATTTCTATTATAAAATTAGGGCCACACTTCTATCCGTATATTTTTTGTTCCTCATTAGCACATTCTAAATAAACAATTCAAATTCCTGATCACATTAAAAACTTGAACAATTGCATTCATTTACAGCAATTTTGATTAATTCACAGAATTTTTGTATTCATTGAAATAGTATTCGATCACGGCCGATTACAATCAATATAATAAGTGAAGCAAGGACACAAGTAATGCAATAAAATACTTGTTTTACCGTAACTGATGCCTTAAATTCAGGATTTAATGGCCACTGCTTTCAAAAATCGCAGTTCACTTTCATCAGTTTTAAAATGGCAATCATTTCGCCATGTATGCTGGCGACGACATTGAGTAGTCGACTTTTTGTCTTTCATAACAATGATATCAGTTTGGTAACAGATCGCTCGAGATACACAAAGGAATCCAATTAAATTTACTAATCTGTTTCATCACGATTGTCGCTTGCATCAAACTCTCTCAGTTTTTTGTATTAGAAAAATAAAGAGAACACTTGTTACTGCTGTATAGATTGCTAATTTTATCTTAGTTTTTTTTTTTCATTATACTGAATGGCGAGACGTGCATGCCGTTTGCCAAATGGTAAACAATACGACTATTCATGAACAGTAGCAAAACCAAATAACATCTTGAATTACAAAGTAATGCATGGTATTCCACTGCGCTCGCCATTGTGGGACATAAGATGTTAAAGTACGATATGTCCAGTAGCTACTCTGGCTACAATATCCTTCAAACCGAAACACAACCGTTCATTTACACTGCTGTTAGGCGAGAGAAATAGACATTGCGGTGGTACCTACCCAGGCGGCCTCACACATATGAGAGACCTACAACCAGTATCTCGACACACTCATATTATCTTGCAATGACATGTGTACATTATTTTCTTTCAAAACGTTACGGGTCACTACGCTTTTTGACTTCAAGCACTTCACTATCTACTTTTACATTTCTTTTACTGTCCATGATAATTATCATAAATTTAATTTCTTTATACATACATTTTATGTGAAATGCGCATTGGTATTCAACATCCATATAATGAAATCATTAAAAATATATGAAAGACATAAAGCTAGTTACAGAAATACGCACGTTACGTCATAACCATAATAGTTTGTACAATTTAGTGCGTGTCAGATGCTTTATGCGTGTCCCAGACAAATTGTAAACCTTAGCTTATGTAACCAAAACTTGTAGCCACTTTCCAGTACACAATCGAGTTTCCTTGTTTGAATTTTTTAAGAGTGATAAAATTGGAACTTGTATGACGTGCCTAAGGTAGGTTGGTGCCAAGGAGGTAATTAAGATAATTTACATATCTTAGTATATCATATCTTAGTAGCCGATATATTTACATATCTTAATGGAAATAATGTTGATATGAACTTTCGTTGATATGAATACGCTTGTCAAATGGCTGACAGACAAAACTTATTTAGACTACAGGCCCGTGGCAAAAAGTGATGGGTCAAATGAACCACAAGAAGACCTATTTAGTAAGATACAGGGGCTTAAAATAATAATATTTAGCACTATGCCGTCACTTGTAAGCTGTCCGTCTGGATGCAGATGAGACTTCAAAAGTACAGGGAGAGGGTGTATAATTTGGTCATATATTTTTGTACGGCATTCCTACCATCGATAGATCCATGAAAAGTAATAAGAGAACACGTAGTGCCGTACAAAAATAGTGCGCCACAAATTCACCAGAACGTTAGATATTTCGGCAATTTTCTTGGTAAATTTGGTCATTTGATTTTATACCGCACCGTTTCCATATAATTTCAATACCTCTTCTAATCCATTATTCCGCAACGCCGTACAAAAACTATGCGACACGGGAGAAAAATCGGCGATTGCAGCCCACTTCCCTTCAGTGGTCCGGGAGGTGATTTGACGCAACATGAAATTAATTTATTTTGAAAGTATTTTAGGCATAGTTAACATTTTTTCACATGCCGTAATTTTTTTTTGGTCCAAACTTCTGTAGTGTGAAAAACACTCTCGAAAAATCCACGTAACTATATACTTGAAGTTGATATTTAGTATGAAATTTTTTGGACGGCATTTAGATTCTTTATTTGTTTTTATTGCAATAGTCCATAAAAAGTCAATTACGTACAAATCTCAATGTTCATATTGATAAAAAGTTGTGACGTGGAATATATTGTTAAGTGGTCGCTATGAAATAGGGTTAATGAAAAGTTATTGAACTCGTACTCCGTATCAGCCCACATACGAGTACCTCTCACTGCAGGGCACGAGCCTACTGTAGAATAGGCCCGTGCCCTGTAATCGTAATCTGGATTGTAGAATCTAGAGTGCGATGAGAGTGATTAGGCCGTATAGTCCACTATGTTGACGTAGTGCGTGTTGGTACCCGTACTATTGCTATAATATTAAGATTATTTTATTTGTTCATTAGTTGCTATTTTTACTATTTTATGTTACATACTTAGGAAAAGAAATAAGATGTTACATATTTTGTTTCATTTTTTATTGCAGTAAGGAGACTACCCTAATCATTTATTATTATTATTTATTGAAATTGTGCAATATGGTGTCCAGACGTTGCCTAGCAAATTTCACCTCCTCAAGTTCTCACAAAATATATCACGCAAATTGTGTCGTATTATCTTGATAAAAAGTACATTTATAGATTGTGTCAGCATAAGAGTTTCATTAATTATTAAGGAATAAATGCTTTTAAAAATTTCGATAACTATATGTACAAAAAAAAATGGAGTAAAATAATTAAAAATTACTCTATTAATCTTTGGGATTTTTTATGATCGGTATCAGCCCATATTCCGTCCCCCTGCAGGGCACGGGCCTTCTCTACAATCGAGAGAATGATTGAGAGTGATTAGGGCATATGCCCTAATCACTCTCAATCATTAAAAATATATTGTTGACTATATAGTCAACCACGCTGGCTTAGTGTGTGTTGGAAGACTTACATACCATAGAAATTCTTATAAATCGCTATAGTATGCAGGTTTCTTCGTGATGTTTTCCTTCGCCGTTTTACGAAAAGTCAGAGGTGTGCCATAGGATTTGAACCCGCGACCACCGTGAACATGTTGGCAGCCGCATCTTTTACGATAATATGTGTAAATATCATGAAAATCGATAGTATTTTAGACTTTATTTCCCTTTAAAGGGCATAAATATCAAAGTTAGGGCAGTTGACGGTTCCTATTTGTTTTTCATTTTTGTATTTATATCAATAAACATCAGAAAATAAGATAATTAAAAAAATATATGTCCATGTATAAAGTATATTACATTGAAAATTATTCAAGAATATGAATACTGAGATCGATAGTTTTCAATTTTTGAATATAATATACACTCAGTTTCGCTTTAAATAGACGGCATAATGATTTATACATATTAACACTTGTTCTCTTCGAAAATATGTTAATGCCGTACAGTATCAGATGACCATAAAGTTACCCCTGAAATGGTAGTGTCATTTTAGTGAGCAAAAAGTTATGATCTACATTAAAATATACGGCATCATTTTTTCTCCATTCATTTACCTGGGTTCTATTTAAAACAACAATAATATTCAGAAAGTTGCTGTATTTCATTAATCTACGATAGTTTTAACTTTACAAATAATTTGAAAAAAGTATATATTGTTTTCCTCTCAATTTCTTTTAGAACATTTTTTTATTGAATGGCAATGTTATATAACAATTGTATTTAGCAATATAATATTAAAAAAGTAGTTGCCGTACAGGGTCAAATGACCTTACAGTTTTCAAGGTCAGATTTATGATAAATTTAGGTATTTTTGATTTTATACTCAAATGAACTATATTTTTTTGACGGCATGTTTTTAAATAGTTCTTTTGAGTTTTTTTTTTTTGTCATCATGTTATGAAACCGATGCCGTACTTTTTCAAATCACCTCCCGGACCACTGAAGGGAAGTGGGCTGCAATCGCCGATTTTTCTCCCGTGTCGCATAGTTTTTGTACGGCGTTGCGGAATAATGGATTAGAAGAGTTATTGAAATTATATGGAAACGATGCCGTATAAAATCAAATGACCAAATTTACCAAGAAAATTGCCGGAATATCTAACGTTCTGGTGAATTTGTGGCGCACTATTTTTGTACGGCACTACGTGTTCTCTTATTATTTTTCATGGATCTATCGATGGTAGGAATGCCGTACAAAAATATATGACCAAATTATACACCCTCTCCCTGTACTTTTGAAGTCTCATCTGCATCCAGACGGACAGCTTACAAGTGACGGCATAGTGCTAAATATTATTATTTTAAGCCCCTGTATCTTACTAAATAGGTCTTCTTGTGGTTCATTTGACCCATCACTTTTTGCCACGGGCTTGTAGTCTAATTTATTTGATAATTAGTTCAGTCAATATGTAAATTGCCCTCCGAATAAAGACCTACCCTTATTTAACATAATTTATCGTTAGGAGGGCATGTCAAGAGGTCACAGAAAAATTAAAAAGGTCGCACTGTTTGCTGATTTTGAAAAATTCAAAAAATTAATAAAATAAAATTTAAAAACGCTTTTTTCTTCGAAACTATTGGTTTTAGGAAAAAGATTTTTAATAAAAAATTTAGAAGGTATTGCGAACTACATTTTTTGTCATTGGAGTGACGTCATCCGACTTGAAATACAAAAAGTGGAGGGCGCTAATGGATCAAAAAATGTTCCAACGCTATTTTCGATAGGAAAAAATGATTCTTTTATAATAATGCAAATTAAAAAGTTGTTCGTCACAAAATTAGCTACAACTTTTATTTCACCAAATTTTTATAAACTTACCGTTTTCGAGCTGGAATTTGTCCAAGTGTACAAATTGTACACTATGTACCTTACCGTTGTACAATACTTATGCCATTCAGTTTTTATCTTTTTTTTTAATTCAAATGAAATAGCAGTAATTGTTTTCTGATTTTGTAATAAAAAAAATTGAACTTTTGTTCAGCAAAAATTTGAACTTAGGTGGATTTATCTATGTTTTGTATCATATTATTTCAAGTCGGATGACGTCACTTCAATGACAAAAAATGTAGTTCGCAATGCCCTCTACATTCTTTATTTAAAAACTTTTTCCTAAAACCAATAGTTTCCTAGAAAAAAGAATTTCAATTTTTTTTATTCATTTTTGAATTTCTCGAAATCAGCAAACAGCGCGACCTTTTTAATTTTTCTGTGACCTCTTGACATGTCCCCCTAACGATTCATTATGTTAAATAAGGGTAGGTCTTTATTCGGAGGCCAACTAATTATTCCTTACATATTGACTGAACTAAATGTATTGCAGATAATGTTTTTTCAACTGATTGGGTTACATTTTGTGAACAATTGAACATAAGACGGCTTCCACGGCGCATCTGGTTCATCACAAATTATTAAACGAGTAACCACGACTTCGATCACCGCACCGAGGAAAAGTTTTTGTGTGTGTCTGACACACATTTGTCTCGGGTCTGGGTGTTTATGAGATCGAAAAGTCTCTCAAAGTTTTAGTACACAAGCTTTATGTTGGAATTAGCATTGCGTGTTCGTATTGTGGTTCTGGTCTTAGCAAACACTACAATTCGGTTTGAATCAACACGTGTCGCCTCGGGTCTGGTGGCGTGGCGTTTCAGTAGTGTTTTTTCGCCTTAATTGATCGTAAAGTAATATCAGGATTAAGTGTGTGATTTTTGATTGGATTTACTAATTATTCAATGGAACTCACAAGCACTTCTCAAGCCTTAGTGTCTGCGTGTGCTCGCCTGTATTGACGATGTACTTCCATTGTCCGGAGGTCGCTCGAGCGCGCTGTGGCCTCGCGTACTTCACTGTGCTGGGACACATGAACCCAGCCTCGCCCGCGCTGGCGAAGTCGCGGTTTGCTGTGTCGCCACGTCTGGGGATGACACAAATGATAATTAAACATGATAAAATTAAAAAAAAAACCAAATCGATTTATGATTATTTATGACTTATGATTCTTCGAGTTTTCAGTGTAAAAAAGATTGCGACGAATTGGGAACCTGCTCTTTTTTCGAAGTCAGTTAAAAATTGTATGCATTTCATTTTATTTATGTACTAGCTGTGCCCGCGACTTCGTCTGCGTGGAATTTAACAAAAAAGTTAATTAGTTTATTTAGTTTTTTTTTTGGTTTATGCATTTTTATTTACCTTTGTAACGAAACCATACCGCGATCTAATTCTACGGTGGCGCCATCTCTTAGCGAGCGGCGGTAAACTCCCGTTACACATTTATTTTCAGTTTTTTTGTATTAACTTTATTGAAAAATTTCTTTATATACAATGTTTTGTAAATGTGATATTGATTCGTTGGTGGGAGAAGTGGTGGGAGGCGCCCGATGTGACGGCCCAGTGGTGGCATGCGCGTGAGCTGTGCGTGGGCATTGCAACATTACTTTATTTTTCTAAAATAAAAGATTTTTTCTAAAATAAATGTTGCTTAAGTTACTCCTTGTTATATCAGCTACCTGACAAAAAAAGTCCCGTCAAAATCGGTCCAGCCATTTCAGAGATTAGCCGGAACAAACAGACAGACAAAAAAAATTTAAAGATCATTTTCGTCACAGGTATCGTGTATACCGGGTATCTCAAGACTGCTACCGAAAACGAAGCCGGATGGTAGTTTTAGTGACTACAAACACAATGCAACTAAAAATTTCGCATAGAAACGCGACAATGATTTATTATGATTTTTTAAATATCGTCATTTTTGGGTGGTAAATCCATAGTTTTTGCTAAAAAAATAATTTAAACACTTTTAGACCTTAAATTATTTATAAATAAAAGGGTATACACTATTATTTTAGGAAAAAATGTATTTACCACCCAAATATGGTCATAGGAAAAAAATATCGCTTTTTTTTTGCAACTTTTTCTGTTGCATTGTATCTGAAGTCGCTTTAACTACCACCCGGCTTCGTTTTCGGTAGCAGTCTTGATATACCCTGTATAACGATATGTAGTTGGACATTTTTTTTTTATTTTCACTTTACAAACAGACATTTCAATTTTATTTATATGTATAGATGAGCCTACATTGGCATGATTTAGGTCAGATTTACAGATAACCTCTCGACTGTCGAGCTGACGATAAATCTTAATATAAAATACAATACCAACAAATTAAAAATGACAAAAGTATATTTTGTAATGCCGCGCCGGGCAATTTCAAAACTTTTCTCTTTGTTCGGACAGATTTTCATTTAACTGATGGAAGTTGGTATATAAGCTATTATAGATTGATGTTGATAGTTAACTTTGATACTACTATTGAGAAATTCGATTATAAATCAATTAATTTTATACATGGTTAAAAGTGACAACTACATAACACGTTTGTTACACCGTGTCCAAGATACTAAAAACAAAATGTAAAGCGATATCTTCGCACATTTAAATTATATTTATAATATGCGGCGTAATTAGCCAATCTGAATGGAGAATTTATGTGATATGACGGTACCCAGTATATGAATTATATTGAAACAAAGTTCTTTAGCGTTGTAAGTGGTTCGCATGTCACGAAAGCCGGCTAGATGGAAAAAAAGACCAAAAGTTGTACGACACTTTAAAACGTTTGACAATCTTTTTTTACAATTTTAGATTGTTACCCTCATCAATCCTTCATTTGACTATGTATCTTTGCCAATTATTACTAAAGTTGAGCCTACTGATTAAGTTTATATTACGTTATATTTGTTACTAATAAAAAAATATATATTATAACTCAAAAGAAATAAGACTTTATTACAAATCCTTCACTAATTACATAGATACATGTATGCAGAGGTGTCAGGACACCTTTATTTCGCCTTATATGTTCCGACCCACGATGTGATAGGTTGCGAGCCTATCGCCATACCGGGCACAAATTCCTGACTCTGGGCTGATAATGAGTAGAAAAATCCAATGTCACTTTGGCCAACCCGGGATTCGAACCCGAGACCTCAGCTTTGCAACCGTACCCTAGTACAACTACGCCACCGAGGCATTCCTTCACTAATTAATTTTGTTTTTCGAATCTTGAGTATGGCAATTGCTTTTACTCCAAATAAAATTAGCGGAAGGTAGTTTGGTGTCAATGTCAAACCCGTAGCGCATTTACCGCCGATGCGATGGATTTATTCATAAATTCCGTTTTATGTCGTGAATCTAATACGAGTTGTGTATATGGCCGTAATATTTACGTACACTTCTTGCTTCATTTAAAAGTTACATTTGTAGGAAATAACAAAAAAACGACTAAATAAACTGAATAACCCCAAAAAACATACAACTGAAATTGATCTAATTTGGAAGTCAAGACATTAATATTACCTGTTAGAGACGAGGTAGTGATCGGCAGTGTACTTGGCTTCCTGGCCAGCAGTGACTCCATCTATGGCGCCTTCTCCAGGGTCCTTGAAATCGGCCAATAATGCCCCAGCCGCTGCCTTATTTCTTCTTATAGACTGGACTATTGCTTCACTAAAACATAAATGCGAAAAGCTGTGATATTTTTTTAAACAATGTGTCATGATAGTTTCGAAATGAATGGCCAGATTTACACTTAATTTTATGATTTATTTATACACTAGTGTGGCAATCTGACTTCACTCAGATGCAAATAGGTAGGCTAGGTATATATCCTGTTATATAACTTACTTGATATTTTTGGTATTATCTGACCAATATATTTAATAAATAGCCTTAATGTCATTCTAATGTACAAGCTATTGTTGTTATTAAAACACAGTATGTAGTTTCCGCATGAAACACTGTCAAAGATTGTTATAAATCGTCACATTAAAGTATTATTTTTTATTACGTTAAATAAATGTAATAGGTAGCTAATAATATATTGCCGACAATAAGCTTTAACTATATCATGAACAAATAAACTGTTAATTTTCTCAACAAGTGTTAACAAATGGCACACAATAAATAATTTTACCTAGACAGATAAATGGATTGATGTAAAAGGCCGTACCGCATGTGTAGACATTACGTGTGTATAGAATAGTCTGTCTGCATTTTACCTTGAGCCTCCATAATACGAGTAGAATTACTATTAATATCTCATTTATATTATCCATTCACAATTTATCAGCTTAGATTTGATAGCTTGAAAATAAAAAGTATTTTATGTTGTGAAAGATTTGTTATTTTTATATTAATTGATACAACATATATATATTGATATAACATATATATTGATATAACATTACAAATAACACACTAGACTATCTAAATTAATAACATAAAAAGGAAAGATTTGATTGTTAGTTTACAGTAAATAGTTTCTGAAATTAATGGGCCGATTCGAAAAAATATTTCACCATTAGAATCCTACAATATCCCCGATCGGTGGTATATAGGCGGTAGAATATTTTCAATTAAGTGTTTCCTATAAGTTTAGAGAGTCATGGGTTACTATATTCCTACACAAATCTCGAATGTTTGGACGTCGACATACCGGGT
Organism: Hyles vespertilio; assembly: GCA_009982885.2. Classification (NCBI taxonomy): domain Eukaryota; kingdom Metazoa; phylum Arthropoda; class Insecta; order Lepidoptera; family Sphingidae; genus Hyles; species Hyles vespertilio. The sequence goes on along the minus strand of CM042825.1, from coordinate 9,849,513 downwards.
ATCTCAAGACTGCTGCCGAAAACGAAGCTGGGTGGTAGTTTTAGTGACTACAAACACAATGCAACTAAAAATTTCGCAAAGAAACTAGACAATTATTTTTTATGTTTTTTTAAATATCGTCATTTTTGGGTGGTAAATCCATAATTTTTGCTAAAATAATAATTAAAACTCTTTTATACCTTAGAGTATTTATAAATAAAAGGGTATACATTATTATTTTAGAAAAAAATGTATTTACCACCCAAATATGGCCATAGGAAAAAATTACAAAAAAAAAATTGTCACTTTTTTTTGCAACTTTTTCTGTTGCTTTATGTCTGAAATCGCTTAAACTACCACCCGGCTTCGTTTTCGGTAGCAGTCTTGATATACCCTGTATAATATAAATGTATTCCACTGCTAAAACAATACTATTCTCTATGAAACCCATCATTCACTTCTAAGTTGTTCTAAAATTACTACACTGTTACGTCGGATGTTCGAACATTTGTCATTTTGGAGTATAGAGTAGCGCCCATGGTTCGTATTTCCTTATACATACAGGGTATATAAAGACTGCTACCGAAAACGAGCCGGCTGGTAGTTTAAGCGACTTCAGAAACAATGCAATAGAAAATGTTGCAAAAAAGCGACAATTTTTTTTTGTTATTTTTTTCCTATAGTCATATTTGGGTGGTAAATCCATTTTTTCCTAAAATAATAGTAATACCCTTTAATATATAAATACTCTAAGGTATAAAACAGTTAAAACTATTATTTTAGCAAAAACTATAGATTTACCACCAAAAAATGATGACATTTAAAAAATCATTAAACATTATTGTCGCGTTTCTTTGCGAAATTTTTAGTTGCATTGTGTTTGTAGTCACCAAAACTACCACCCGGCTTCGTTTTTGGTAGCAGTCTTGATATACCGGGTATATGCCTATTATTAGGCGCACACAACGGTGACCATAAAAAAATATTTAATAACTTTGGCTCTTACTTATTGATATAATCGGAATAGTTACACTTTCGCTCGAAACGTGATTATGATGTAACCATCTTCAACTACCTAATCTCAATACAATTATGTTGCTCGTTCGGCAAAAAGTACCGACATAGTGAACAGAAGCATCATTGTCAATTTTGCTAGTCACAGTTTGTGATTATTCTGACGACGTACTTTATAAAGAGTACCTTTAATTTAGAATGTGTAACGGTATTTAGAAAGCTTCCGTGGCGCAGGCGGTTCGACGCCGCCTGTGAAACGAGAGGCCGCGGGTTCTATCCCCGTACCGAGAGAAATGTTTGTGCGGCCTACAAATATTTCTTTCGGGTCTGGATGTTTGTGAGACTGAAAAGTGTCTCGTAGTTCCTGATACCCACGACACAAGACTCCATCTTAGTATGGGGTTAAGACTATGTATGACTATTGGGTGTTATTTATTTATTTGTTTCTGAATGATGAATTATTTTTATAAATCTTATGATGTTGAATTTAAATTGTTTTAGAACTCCAAAACATATAACACTGAATCAAATAGCTACAGTATAAATACATAGATTTTAATAACATTTAAAACAAAATTGTATTTTAATATAATAAGAGCGGTCAACGCGGTCAACTCAACCATAACAAGTGGAAATAAATAATAATATTATGCAAGTTATCCAATAATTAAATAACTAAGGCATTGTCTCTCAATAATACAACTTCTGATATTGCAGTTGCAAATGACGTCCTGGTGCAATGGCCAGAATAAATAAGACTCGTGTTGCAAATCTCAGTACATTATAACTATTAACAATGAGTTAATTACTATTGTCAAGAGACTAGGTTTGGTTTCCCTGTATTTTTTTTATTCTATAATTTACTTATTTTTGGTGTGTGTTTTGTAGGACCAAAATGACTACTGTTTATTATATTTGATGTGTCGTCCTATAGATTACTAAACTTGTACATATGTTAAGTGTATTATTCATAGTTTTTTTTTTCTTTTAATATTGAGGATTTTTGCTTTCGTCTCTCGTAATTCTGTCCATCTGATAAGGGCTCCACTTAACACACTCTAACGCCCAAATACTGGAACGCCATTCAAATAATAAGTTGCTCTTAACAGCGCACGGCCCACTTAGCCAGTACATTTAATAGGGATTAAGGTAGTTAAGCGCCATTTATATTTAAGTTGCGTTCCAGTATTTGGTCGTTAAAGTCACAATAACATGTCATCAAAACCTGGACTTCACCAATAATGTTAAAACACTCCATACGATTTATTTTTATAACCATTATATTCACAGTACATTTTACATACTGAGATAAAGATATCACTCAATAAATTCAAGGCGCCCTCTTTCGTTAGGTATGAAAAACAATCCAGAAGTATGTCTATACTTCCGTATGTATATGTACGAAAAGATTGCGGGAGTCTTGGACCTGAATTAGATATATGCTGTTAGATTTGGATTGTATCTATTTGAAATACTTATCTTGTTACAAATTATTCTGTATTGAAATGCGAACATAACAATTCTCGTTTACGCGTGCGTAGGCATCTTCATAAAAAATAAAGGTTTTAAATAGTTAATCAATGTTGTTGGAACTTAGAAGTAATTCAGGGCCAATATTATCTGCGTAAAAACTCTGTGTAAATTGGTAAAACCAAACGATTTATTGCCCTCTGGTGTTAAGTTAGTCAAAATGAATAATTATAATTTGCCATCGCGTCTTTTTTTTCACCCTCGGGTCTTAAGTTGGTCAAACCGATGATTAATTATAATTTGCCATCGCATCATGAGTCGTAAGTTAAACCACCGTGCCATTAATACTCACGTAGGGTAATCATCGGAGTTCAAACACAGCGTGTTAGTGAACAGCTCGCATTTCGTAGGCTCTGGGGGTGTAGGCAGCTTCCGCGCCGGCATGGGTCTCCGTCGGATGGGAGATATAGATGGCTCAGACGTAGTGCGACGTAAATTCGGTGAAGGCTTGGGCGGGTATGTGCCGCGGCGTATTAGACTGTCTGGGGATAAATTAAATGGAGATTATACATCGTGAGCAATAATATATCGCATACTACTTAACATAATAGAAGGAATTAGATTTTGAATATTCTATCTCTCTCTCTCCCTATCTCCCTCTCTTTCTCTCTTTCTTTCTTCAGCCATAGAAAGTCCACTGGTGAACATCCGCCTCCCTCATGGATCGCCACATAGACGTGCTTAACGCGAACGGCATCTATTGTCTTCCTAAGACCTTAACCAAGCCGTTCGTCCACCTTGTGAGTGGGCGTTCAACATTTTTCTTGCTTGTTTATTCCATTTTAAAACCTTTCAAATTTTAATACTACCAGAGCAAAATTACTATAATGTGCCATAATAAGTGCATTCTAGACAGAGTATCCATCGACGTAAGAAAGTAATATCTCTACAATTATGCTATTTTTATTGGTTCTCGATGAACCCGAAATATAGACACTTAACGATTACCATAACATATTTTTAAGCACTGCCGGGCAATTGCGAAAATCTTTCCACTAGGGTTTGGGTCACCGGCTACCTTATTCATTGAAAGAAACCTTAGCTTTTTTAAATAAAGATTTTTTTTCATTTTCATTCGTTTTTTTCTACAACGTTATTACTTCGTGTTGATTTTTTTTAAGACAGTTATACTACGATTAACGACTTCAACATTTTTGGAAAGATACCTTTAAGACTATCCCAAGTCATAAACCTAAAAAAGCCAATAAAAAAGCCAGTTATCACAAAATGAAAGTTTTGAGACAATTACGCAAGTTTGGAACGAAAGTGTCGTTTCTACATTTACAAATAAAGTACAATATCCGGCAAACTTCTTGAGCAAATGACCTTGACTGCGCAGAACCGTATTTTAGATCTCTTTGGTATGAAGAGCGGGGCGCGACGGCAGAGGAGATCGTATCGATCGCCTTATTGGTCGATCAGTCGCACCTTGCGCCCCGCACCGCGCTCACGTTCCGCTTGCTCCCGAGTACACTTGCGTGCAGTGAAAAGTAAATCGCCATTAGTCGTTGAAGTTATTTGTTATAGTTGTATGTTGATTTTATTGTTATTCTGTTTGTTGACTTTATTGTTATTCTGTTTGTTGACTTTATTGTAATTGCTGTTTGCTGACTATTAATTAATAATTAAATAATAATATAAGTAACATATATAAATTTCAGCTTTGCTGAAATAAATTATTTTTTTATAAAATAGCTTTCAAATTATATGAAATATAGTAGGAACCGGAATAAGTGTTTGCCATTCATTTTTTCTATAAAACATAATATATACTTTAAGATATCAAAAGGACAGACATGCTGCGATCACGTTTTTAAAGTAAATTTTTAAGCCTTTTGACTTCTAGGCACGCTCAAAAGAACCCTCGATGGGAATAGCGAACCCCTATTTCACCAATGGCAGGTGACACAGTATACCTGGAATTACTATGTAGTTTGATACTTTCCTCTAAGTCTGCGGAACGCTCTTAGACTATATTTATTAACATGTATTTTTGTGGATGTTCTAATAAATATATAAATAAATAAATATGTTGTTTTTCATACCTTATCACAGAGAGTAAACATTTTTTATGCACGTAAGTGTACGATGCGCGAACTTTCCCCCACTACGTCAACTAATGCTCAAGAAGTTTGCCGGGTATTGTATGTTATTTGACTAACAAATAAATATTAAGTATGTATGTATACATACAGTATGACAAATTAATGACTATTATTATGTGGCGTTATACGTATCCAATTTACATCATATTATGCTGTTTATACTTGTTTCATAATAATTCTACTCCATAATAAAACTCCATAATAGTTCTTGTCATATAAAATAATAAAGTCATCAATCAGTAAATCAATTATTGGCGTGTAGTCAAATTTGGAACTGCAAATATAATTAAAAAATATCGACCTAACGCATTGCTTAAGATATTTTTATTTTTGATATTATCAAAAAGCTTTTATATTAGATATCTAATAGTATTACACTGACAGCCGGACAGCCTCCGCGGCGCAGTTGGTTAGACGCTGCGGGTTCGATCCCCGCCCCAGAACAAATATTTGTTTGAACTACAGGTATTTGTTTCAGGTGTGGGTGTCTGTGAGACTGAAAAGTCTCTCGTGGTTCCTGATGCCCACGACACAAGACTCGATCTTAGTGTGGGGTCAGAACTATGTATGTGAATGCTGGGTGTATTTATTTATTATTATAATATATTAACATATCCAATATAAAACAAGTTAAAAGAAAAAAACTATTCTTATTTATTTCACAACAACGCATTCTTTCGCCAGAACATCGTAGATGACCTTTACGATTTGATTTGAGTCAGCAAGTATTGCGTTGCGTCGCGTTTTAATACTATGTGTCCATATTTAGACTAATATAACTAAATATTCTTACTTTTCCTGTCATTATATCTGTTCAATGCCCTCAATTTCTCTGCAACTGGAAGATCTTGAATCAGGGTCTGGTTAGTGGAGTCTGCCATCAGGTCCAAGGTGGAATTGTCTGCCAAAACCCTGGGCATTGAAATACTTCTGCTTCTGGCCATAGATGGCGTTGATGTCGTCTCTGTTGTCGTCGGGTATCTTGATACGTTTCGCTGAAATATATAAATGAATTAATTAATAAAATGCTAGAATTCCAATTTTAAGATTCTGAGCCTTGGTTGTGTGCATATTTTTGTAATAATTTAGATATCAGCTATTTGTAAAATAGACGTAAGCTTTTTTTTGTGATGAAAACGTAAAGCTAATTCGCGCAAATGAATTTATTCGACTTAGGGACCAAGCCTTGATTGTCAAACTACATGGTCCAAGTGCCGTGCGCCTATTGAATATACAATAGTCTATTCTTTGTAGAAACGAACTTTACCTCAAAGACCACTAAGGTGATTTTTAAAAGGGGTTCCTCTGATATTTCAAACATAAATACTAAGTGTTTCCGATCACCAATTTTGCTTGTCAATAGTTAATGTTTTGCTTTAATGTTCATGCCAATATTATGCATCTTTAATTTGCATAAATATAATAAAGAAGCAAAATTATTTTATCATTAAATATGTTAGTGTAACTTTTATAAAAAGATTATTCGTTTTAAGATAAGCATAAATCTATCCTGATGTTTCCTGATCCATATCTTGTTGATGATGATTCCATGTCAGTTAGTATTGAATTTCAGGTCAGTGGTTTCGGTGTACTTACAGTATTAAATGTATCAGTAACATTCACATCTTTGTGTCTATCTTCTGTGACAGTTCTGTTGGGTAGTGTTCTCGGTGGTATGATCCTACGGGTTCTGTGTTTCGTTGTGTCGTGAGTAGTGCTTTCTATATCGAACGTGTCTTCTGTGTCTTCTATGAACGACCTCCGAAGCATCTGCGGCTGAGGAAGCAGTTCTTTGACCTCTCTCAACTCTTTGCCGGGCCTTACCGCGCGTCGGAACAGATTAGCAATGTCGAGGAGAATGGGGAGCATCAGCTCAGTTGTGTTGCCGTTGCTGCCGAACATCGATCTCACCTGGAATTATAATTTACTGGATTAATTATTTTGTATCAGCCTATATACGTCCCAGTGCAGGGCACGGGCAGCCTCTACAATCGAGCATACGATTGGGAGTGGTTAAGCCATAAAGTCCAGTCCGGCCTAGTGCGGATTGGCGGACTTTACATACCATTGTTTTTTTTTGTAAATCGCCATTGTAGGTATGCAAATTTCCTCACGATGTTTTTCTTCACCGTTTTAGTGCGTGGTGATAGACTATCAATACACACACAACTTCAAAAAGTCAGAGGTGTTCCCTGGGATTGGAACCCGCATCCACCGTGAACATGTTCGCAGCCGCCTCTGGTCCGTTTACCAACAGGCCAACAGGCACTAATTATAATGCACTTAAATTTTATTAAATTAATTGATTTCATTCGTTAACCCACAATAAGATAGCATGGAGGACCGAAGCTCGAAACATTCTCAATCGTAGAGTACGCCCATTGTCCTCAGTAGAATGTTTGTAAAGCTATTTTTTATTCCAATGAATGGCGGGACCAGCACGCCGTTCGCCTGATGGTAAGCGATACGACCGCTCATGGACAGTAGAAAATCCAAACAACACCGTGAATTACATAGTAATTCTAGGCATTCAACTGCGCTCATCATCCTGAGACATAAGGTGTTAAGTCTCAATACTTCCAATATTAATAGTTACTCTTCCTACAATTTCCTTCAAACTGCAATTCAATAGAGCATTAAGACTGTTGTTTGGCAGGGAAAATATGTACTTTTTAAAATTTATTTTAAGTAAGCATTATTCTTGTTGATTATTTAAAATTCCATTAGACTAGCATAATTAAACCTTAAACTAAGTCAGTTAAATTTCTCACTGATTATAATATTATCTTTTACGCGGAATTATGTATATAATTTGGATTTCATTCATGAGGTGTTAATTAGGCACTTGGTCGTGTCGGTATTAAAACATACAAATAATATAAAAATGTATAATATATTATTTTATTTTAAAAGATAAACATAATTTTCGAATTTATAAACAAAAGCCATCTTTTATGTTATAACAACCGAAAGTGCATAAATCGTTTAAATTTTTCTAGGCACGATTTTGGACTCCCCAAAATGCAAATTTCTTTAATCAACGCATTAAGGTAATGTAAAATGTAGTATTTTATAGGTTTATGAGAGGTTTATGCTTGTAGAAAGATATTATGTGGTCCGGATGTCGCTACTCGAACAGATATTAAACATTCTATAATAAGGTGATTGTAACAGTCGGTTACTTCGCGTCATTTTTTAATCGGACGGTTGTGGGATCCCAGTTGAGTCGACCCATTAATAACATATATTTAAAATGCTAAAGGAAAGCTCTGTTACCCAACTTTCATTCATACATAACATAACACAATATTTCTATACATAATGAGTAATTACAAAGTTCATGTTTGTTTAGTTGGATCTCGTGTCATATTGACAGCCTCCATGGCGCAGTCAGTTAGATACTAACGGCTGATGCCAATAATCAAAAAATTAGATTGAAGCCAATCTGGATTGTTTTTTTTTGCCATAGTTTTTTCACTACTGAGATTGATTATTGGCAATAAAGTATCAGAAAAAAGATTAAGCTGTCAATCTCAAACGGCAAATTTTGATTGGGATTGTTTATTGGCAGCGGCTGTAAATGTGAAACGTGAAGCAATGGATTCGATACCTGTACAGAGACAAATATTTGTGTGAACCACAGGTATTTGTTTCGTTTCTAGGTATTGTGAGATAGAAAAGTCTACTGTAGTTTCTGATACTCACGACCCAAGGCTCGATCTTGTATGGGGTAGGACTATTTATGTGACTGTCGGGTGTATTTATTTATATTTATACGGCTCTGTACTATACAGGACTGTATCAGCCCAAATACTTCCCAATGCAGGGCACGTGCCTCCTCTGCGAACGTCCGATTGAGAGGGATTATGCCATATAGTCCACCACACTGTCCTAGTGCGGGTTGACGGACTTTACATGCAGGTTTCTTCACGATGTTTTCCTTCACTGTCATCGTGCCAGGTGATTGACTATCAATACACATGTGACTTTGAAAAGTGAAGTGTGTGTGTGCCCTGGGATTTAAACTCGCAACCACCGTAAACATGTGAGCAGCCACGTCTCGTCGGTTTGCCAACAGGCCATCACGCACTATGCGATTCGCTGGGTTGTAATAACCTGTCTAGAATTAAAGATAAGTGACCGTTAATTTTATGAGTTATTATGCATTTTACATTGTGTATGGAACTAGAGCTTCGTGGTCACACGGCCGTGAACAGAACAATTATCTTTATGACCGTAATAATTAAGATATTGTATAACAATGCACATAATGTACCATTTTTGTGGGAATTAATTATATCATTTACTTATTGTGTGATGACCTTTGTAGTATAAAAAAATAAAGGTAATATAATAAAGGTTAATATGCTAAAAGAATGACCGTATTAAACTGTGGCTAACAATAACAAATTAACCCAGTTCTAAGTTACAGTTCAGCTATAAGTTATGCGATTGAAGGTCTGAATCAAACCTGATTAATTGTTATTATTATAGGGAAACGCTTGTTGTTACCGAGTATCAAAGGATAATCAGCTTCATGTTATACAAATGACATTTGTGCGTTTCAATAGTTCAGTAGCAGCGCCTATAATCTGTATGTGGTGTAGGTATATTGGTATACTATATTTAAATCATATATAACGTGTATGTATCTAGTATTATTTTAACCAACTTCATCTTTATCTCATCCTCTGTACTGCCCCATTAGTTCAATATTATAATAATCCAGTCCATCCAAGGATTGCCTGCAAAAGATTGCAGCTAGCGATAACGTCGCCAATTGTTACAATGTCTTTAGTTTTAAGTATTTAATCTGCTTATTGTATCTTTTCTGTGGTGTACAATAAAGCATGTATAAAAAAATATTAGATTAGAAGGTAAACATTTGTATAAATGATTGAGATGATACAATGATATTTCATACATCAGTAAAAAAGATTCCTCATTTTACACGCGTTTTCCACAATGGTGAAACCACTCCGTAGTAAATGCAAAAGTGTCGCATTTGGAACTCTTTCTGATTATATCCGGTTTCGTGCCGTTATTACTTTGAGATAATCACTTGTACTCGGTGTATATTTTATATTCTAATGTTTATTGTTCGTCCTTTGTTTCTTGGTTTTGTTCGAGATTTTACTGAAGACTATATTGTGTATGTGAGTTCCGGGAAGGAAACAAGACTTCGCTATTTGATATGATAGTCCGCTTCTTCAGCTTCATTCATCAACCCATGGAAATCCCCATGCAAGGCACAATCCTTCTCTACAATCAAGAGCACGATTGAAAGAGATAAAGCCATATAGTCCATCACACTGGCCTAGTGCTGGTTGCCAGACTTTACATACTAAAGAAATACTTATTAATCGCTATGATATCCCTATTTACTCAGAGTGTTTTTTTTTTCAACATTATAGTGCGTGGTGATTCCTTACCAATAGCTGCCAGCGATATACAGTTTTTATACAGTGTGAGTCAACATTGTTGTGTGATTTACAATTTTAAATTTTGTTTCTATTCGGATGTACCATCAGGACCATTGTATAAAAATACTCTCTACTAATATACACATGCAAGTCACATCACAATGGCCAGACGCAGCCAAGAGATCTGGCGAAAACGAATGCTGATGTCGATGACGCAACCGGTCCAGTTTGCATCTCTGTTATGCCGAGCAGTGAAAGTTTTCATACCAGAAACGAAAGTGCCTGTTGACATTGACTTTGAATGCGGCCTTTTGTTTTGATGTTTGGTGATAAATGGAATTTGGATAAACAATTGGAACTATTTAGTTATAGTTAGGCATTTGATTTACTTTTTGTTGAATGAAAAAAAATCCATTTAGAGCTTGTAATGCCAGAATTATTTTTTAATTATATACCATAGTAAATGCCCTACATTTATTGCCATAAAGGTTTCTGATAGTTAAAATCGATCATATGTTAAATGAACAGACGTACGTACGTACGTACGTACAGACGTGAAATAAACAATAAAGCTAATGTAATAACGTTACAAACTACTGGTGACAAAATATGCCTATCTTAGCGATTATTCTACACAAGGTGTATTGACCCCCGTCTATATTTTGTGTTCGATGATCAATCTGCAATCATTGACCAGAATATCATATATCGACCCATAGCGAAAACCAATCTATGCCGTGTAATCATATTATATCAAACGTAAACAAATTCATAATATTTTACAAAAACATTAAGTACATATAAACTCACGCCTTTTTCCCAGAAGGGGAAGGCAGAGGTGCCAGGACACCCACATTTCGCCTTTATATATTCTGTCCCACGATGTGATAGGTGACAAGCCTATCGCCATATCGGGCACAAATTCCTGACTCTGGGCTGATAATGAATAGAAAAAGCCAATATCACTTTGCCCAACCCGGGACTCGAACCCGAGACCTCAGCTTTGTATCCGTACTCTAGTACAGCTACGTCACCGAGGCAGTCCGAGGCAGACAAAAACATTAATTTCATAATAACCATTTTTTCATTTCTTCTCACGTACGGTTTCAACATTGTAGTCGATAATATAAGACGATTAAAGCAAAATCGGATAACACCATAAATATTCTGATTCTCCAAAAATGAGGAATAACATACAAATCACCATTAATAAACCACAAGTACTTAACATGAGCAATAAAATGAGATAGTTTAATAAAAAGAAAGTTAATAAGCAGTTTCACTAAATAAAAATATATTTATAACACGTGGTTTCTAGAAAACTGGTATCGCTGCGATTTGGTATGCATGTTTTATAATATTCATAAACGTTGCATCATAAATTGTATAAGTCTTTTTGCTTAGTTAATTTAGTTAACATAGATTTTTTGTAATACTAGACTCCAAAGATAATATTCTTTTACCTATAAACACAAATACAAAAAAACGCATTTCTTAAATGGCGGTAATTATGGTTCACAAGTTCTGCAATTAGTCCATTTGAAAGCCAATGCAGGCTTTCAGATATCCAAATGCAACATACTCGTAAAAGAAAATTATCTTCTATACACATAACTTTGTAACTGATCGATGTCTGTACATGGAAGATATGTATATGGGAAAACCAATTATGGGGGGACTGTATTATCATTACAGATGTTTGTCTGTTTATCTGTTTTTCTATCTCAGGTTTACCTGTGCCTTTGTGCGTGCTAATCTCAAAAACGAAATCTCTCCGAAACCTAATTCATTGGTTCCATAACGATGCCATACGGAGCCGGCCCCTCGTATTCAATAATTTAAATACAATTTATTAGGCCAAAATATTTTCCAATATAAAAGACAAAGAATATTAAAAACCTCATTCACTCCTCCCCGGAAAATACCAAAAACCATGAAATTCTCACAAACGTGTTTTTAAGTTAATAGCCTAACCGGCGACCGAATTGACAGACACGCGAAGACAATTTTCGTCACGTACAGTGAATATTAAAACAGTGCTTTTACTCGTACGCATTGTGTAATGCCGGCCCCCTTGAAATCTCCAATTGTTCTTATTTGTAGCAGGATATATCATGAATATAAATTTATTTCATCATCTCCAATTTACTTGTGGAGAAAGTTTGTTTTATTGCAGTAATATATTTTAAACTGTTGTATATTTTTATAATGGTATTTATTATGATTACATGTAATTACGTGTGTAATTAAGTGATTATTTATTTTTTGTGGTGTTTTCCAGCTATTATTGTTATAAAGGCGCTCAAGCGTGGTCTAAATTTATTTATTTTCCAAATGATTTGTTATTTTATAAATAAATTGTTTCTCAATCACCGTTTATAAAAGAAATATAATGGGCACGTAATTTATGAATGTTACTGATTTGTGGAATCGTGGTTCAGTTTGAACTACTAAACGACTATTTAATAATATTAAAAATCTTAGTTACTAAGAAAAATCCAATTGTACCAATTGACGCGTTAGACCAAGGTTTAAAAATTAACTGAGCAATCTTAAATTATTTTACAATTCATTCATATTATATTCATTGACGAAATTGCCTTTTTATGCTTATCAATATTGACGAATTATTAAGTATTATAACATACAGGGTATATCAAGAGTGCTACCGAAAATGAAGCCGGGTGGTATAGATTTAGTGACTTCAGACACATTGCAAAAGAAAATATTGAAAAAAAAAGGGCGATTTATTTTTTTGATTTTTTTTTTCCAATGGTCGTATTTGGATGGTAAATTCATTTTTTTTCCTAAAATAATAGTGTATACCCTTTTATTTATAAGGACTCTAAGGTATAAAAGAGTTTAAATTATTATTTAAGCAAAAACTATGAATTTACCACCCAAAAACTACGATATTTAAAAAAATATAATTGTCGCTTTTTAACGAACATTTTAGTTGCATTGTGTTTGTAGTCACTAAAACTACCACCCGGCTTCGTTTCGATAGCAGTCCTGATATACCCAGTATACTGATATAAATCTAACAGCTTCCTTAGCGCAGTTGGTAAGACGCTAACTGTTATACGTGAAACCGCAGGTTCGATCCCCGGACCGAAACAAATGTTTGTGTGATCCCAAAGTATTTATTTCAGTTGTGGGTGTTTGGGAGATCGAAGATTCTGATACATACGACACAAGCCCCGATCTCAGTGTGGGATCGTGTGAATTTGGGGATAATTTATTTATTTGATTATAAATATGCACGTGGCTTATGGGTATATGTTTTCCATATCTGGGCGTGTCGTAATAATTAATTACCTAATTTTATGATTAATAAATAAGAGAAACATAATAAAAACGACTCACTAAAAGAACATTTTGAAACTAAAATGCCATAAATCTAAACGATAATAATGTAAATAAAACAAATTATGCACTACTAATTAGAATAACATTTGAAACTAAAATCCGCCAAAAAAATAAATTTAATAAAACCAATTATACAATTATCTGAATATTATATTAGAAATGAGATTAACGAAAACATTCAACGGGATGGGTAGTGGCAATCGATAAATATTCATACTAAATAGTTGGTGCTCAGCAGCGTGCATCACGTGCAGATTCCGAGCATCTGGCCGCATTATGTGATACGATGAAAGCGAGCACTTCTATTTAACTCTTGTATATTGGCTAAATTAAGACAATTTGCTTCTCCAGGCATAAGTTCGTGATTAGTTTGTGACTCGAGATTACTAGTGGTCTCTCATATGTGAGAGGAAACATGGGTAGGAACCACCATAATACCTATTTTCCCCGCCAAACAGCAGTGTAAATGCACTGTTGTGTTCCAGTTTGAAGTATATTGTAATTTGTTGCCTAGCTACTGGACATATTGAGACTTATCATATCTCAGGATGGCGGGCGCAGTGGAATACAAAGCATTGAACTAATTCACGGTGTTTGGGTTTGCTACTGTCCATGAGCGGTCGTAGCGCTTACCGTAAGGTGAATGGCAAACTCGTCTCGCACAAATACAAATAAATAACTCTTTGATATTTACTACCATTTTAGTGACTGTACTGTACTGTATCAGCCCATACACGTCCCACTGCAGGGCACGGGCCTACTCTACAATCGTAAGTACGATTTTAGTGACTATTGTTAGAAAATCAAAGTGATTGCTTCATTATAAATAGATAATTTTGCAATGTCATATTATGTTTGAATATTAAATCAGCCTATATAAAAGACTTATCTACGGTTAAACAAGGGTATTTCGTTGCCTATGCTAGCCATTTTCGTTATAAACTCTTTACAAATATTACTTTTCTAATGTTGTTAGATATAGTATCATTCGATAAACTCCAAGATAGGAATTGCAATGGTATAATAGTTTACCAATCCGTTTTAACCCGGCTCGCTGGACTAATTTTAAAACCCAGCACTATTAACAACAAATAATATTCAACATTAAACTACTGTAATAATTTATAATCTCTTTATTTGTACTTTATCGATACTCTTATTTAATTATCTATGTGATAAATAAACATAATTAATTTCAAAAACTTATCGTCAGGCAAGCGATAGTAAAATTGTAAGATAAATCATTTGCAACATGCATTGATATTGTTATGCCGGTCACGCAACTGTTGGATATACAAAATGTAACACGAACAATGCACACCCTGGTATAAATAGATGTGTTGAGGATAAGTATATCTATATCTAAATAGAACTCAAACAGTTTTAATGTGTGGCGGTAGCAATACGCCAACTTAGATTTAGCTTATAAATTAACACGCTTATTATTTGTAATTTTAACATTATTTAAACACGCATTTCATTTTAAGATATGACTGCAGATGTTAGACCCTAAAACATCTGCGAGTCGTTTTATTACAGTCAGAATTTTTGTGTACCTTATTGTATAATATTAGTTAAAAAGATGCTGTGCTAAATTATTGTTTCCTAATTGTAATGGCCCGTTCATACCGGGGCAATAAAACTGTATTATTATAGTTAAGCTCTTTAGTGGCGGCAATCCTTTGCAACCGATTATGTTTTTTAGACAATAGTACACATGTTTTGTAAACCTTTCTGTTTGGACAATAGCCCAGATGTTTGGGCCGACCTTAATTTTTAGTTGAAAGGATAGACCCTATTTATGGCTTAAATATATTTTCTGTAAGATTTATCCCCACCGATCCTCATTCGGGTAGTCTTATAAAAGGGTCGGTTTATTTGGATGAAGAGGACAGTCTGCCATCTCTTGTCACGAGCACATCTCGCTCCGAGTCGCATAATTATAATTTTACTCTGTCTGTGAATGTATTAAGTGTTAATTTACAAAATATACAATAGTTAGTTCCTGGAAGTGAGTGCTTATTCTAATACCTACACTTATAACCACCAAAAATGTTTTGTGGCTTTCGTATTTGCAAATACTTCTCTTATCATCACATAAAGTTCATTATTATTATTTTAATTAATTCAGAGGCCTTATCACCTTCACTTTTTATTCAATTGAAAGATCCTTTTTTTTGTTGTTGAAAAAACCGAATTCCATGAAAAGTACTTAGATCAATTTAATATGCTGATACTACGCTACATTACAAGTTGTATATGACAAATTGAGCCGTTCATTTGAATTCAGAGAAAATGTATACGCATTATACCGAGACGCGTGAAAATATACACTTAGTGGCAAAAAAACGACCCCGTTCCGACGCGTTGGATCTCTAATGAAACCTGCCACTGATTTGTGAGATCTTTGTTACACGTGAGAACAAATCACCTTTGATATAACCAACATAAAATATGTTAAGTAATTGCAGTCACAACCCAAGAGATCTGAAAATATTTTTTACAGAAGTAATTTATGATGATGCTAATTTATGCAAGCAGCTGACAAATTGATACATCTGAAACACTTTTGTACAAGCATTCATTTTGAAATATAGGATGGAATCTTATTTCGTCAATACAGTGTTTCTTACTGCATTGTTTTAGATTGATTTTAAACCGGTTTAATTCGGTCAAATATGCTGTTCTTAAAATTTTAAGACCACCACCAATCCATGAAATAAATGTAATAGATACGTATTTTTTCCGTCAATTATCCAAGCCTACCACAGAAATTGTTTTTCATCTCTTAAATCTATCTTGCAAAATGAATTTGACAATTCACTGAACAGAACAACACAAAATATTAACAATAGACAATATCTCGTTTCATGTCCAATTTAACAATCTCTACGTATTTTTGCCGCATTTCATATTAATTTCGTTATTATTAAAATTGTCAAGGTCTGTGAACTCGTGCAGGTTGTTATTAATCATTATTTTTTGCTATTTTTCTTGAGCAGTAATATTTTTAATTTATGTTTTAAAAAGTTCGCTACATAAATAGTTTCATATTGTCAAATTTTTGATGCAAAATATCTTATTTGTGTATTTTATCAAAATTCTGATGAATACTTCTTATAAAATGTTATATACATAGTGGGCATTGAAACAGATTTTATAAATATGACGTTTCCGCTCCCTAGCTTTCTCACATACGTGTATTTACCATAGTAACGAAACACAATCCTTTTTTGTTTTACCTACCACTTGATTCAAATATTTTCTTATCGGAAATAATCCCAAAGTTTCCAATTAAAAGCAAACATTATCAGTCAGTTTCTCACAACTAATTGCGCTCAGAGAAACGGAAGAGCAAAAACTCGATAACCATGCGAAGCTATTCTCTCGGCGATTGTGTCGCAAACGACAAGTGGAGCATTTTTGTCGGCCCCGCTGTATTGTTCGGATAAACGTCAACTGTACAGTTTCATGTCATTATTGGTGAATAAAAAACATGTTTTCACTTCACGCGTTTAATATTCTATCGCTTTTGTTCCGATGTGTGGATTAGAAAATCCGTAAAGTATTCGTATCTTTAGAATTTTATTTTCACTTATGACATCTCGTACTTATGCACTGTAGTTTTTTTTTTGTTGAACGTGTTGTAAACACATATTTAAGGGTAAGGCGTACGAAATTGCATGGTATATGACAAATACATTTCGACATAGTACCTAAACAATTATGCTGATCTACTTATTATTTTTTGACACTTATTAATAGTGACAAAAACTACACTTATAATTTTCAAAATAAATGATGACGAAGCAAATATTGGGCCATTTAAAATATGAACTAACAATTTACTACAATTAAGTAATGTACATCGCCTCACTTTAATTCTTAATGTTATGAGGGTATGATTTTCTAAATATTTTTTTGTGCAAATTCAAATTGTATGCTATATTCGTATTTAATCCGAACACGCAGAATTTTGCGCGAGAAACACAAATCAAACATAACATGTAAGTTCGCTTTCATTTCTCATACGCCTATGTAAATGTAGTTGGAGGAAAGTAATATCTATATACGGTTGTATTTACAGTTATTTACATCTTCTGCATAATAAATCGAGAGGATATAAAAGGTTATTTTACTTTATATTTTACTAGTGGTAGGTGTCTTATAATATGTTAGAGGCTGCCTAGGTAGATACTACTGCAATGTCTATTTCTACCGCCAAACAGTGGCGTAAATGCACTGTTGTGTTCCGGTTTGAATGATATTGCAGCCAGCGTAACTACCGGATATATTGAGACTTATGTCTCAGGATGGTGAGCGCAGTGAAATGCCAAGCATTGCGTTGTAATTCATGGTGTTGTCTGGTTTTGCTACCGTCCATGGAAGGTTGTATAGCTTCCTATCAGGCAAGTAGCATGCTCGTCGTGCCATTCATTGCCATAAAATAAGATAGGATTTTATGGTGATCAAACCCGATAAGTACAAAAATATTTCAAAAGTAAACTATGTTTAAAACACTATTTTAAATTGTATATACAGAGTATATCAAGACTGCTACCGAAAACGAAGCCGGGTGGTAGTTTAAGTGACTTCAGACACAAGGCAACAGAAAAAGTTGCAAAAAAAAGCGTCAATTTTTTTTTTGTTATTTTTTTTGCTATGGCCATATTTGGATGGTAAATACATTTTTTCCTAAAATAATACTGTACCCTTTGATTTATAAATAATCTAAGAAGAGTTTGAATTATTATTTTAGCAAAAACTATGGATTTACCACCCAAAAATGACGATATTTAAAAAATCATAAAAATAATTGTCACGTTTCTTTGCGAAATTTTTAATTGCATTATGTTTGTAGCCACTAAAACTACCACCCGGCTTTGTTTTCGGTAGCAGTCTTGAGATACCCAGTATAAAAGAATGACATGAATTCACAAAAGGTACAGTGAGATTTATTCTATTCAGCAAAAAAATAAGAATAACTAAAGTTATTCATCGTTTAAAAAAGCGTCAAATCTTCTTAATACCAATATGAATTTTTACGCCACCAGCAAAACTCAGCCCAAGAAGGCTACTGTCAGTTATAATAACTTTTTGTCACTAACAATTAAGTTTTTGATATTAGTACTTGCATGAAAAAATGTAATATTTTTCGTTTCCGATACAAAAAATGAATGACCTTCATTTAAATATTTTATATAATATAGAAGTATATAGATTATAGCATCGAATCCCTATAATGCCCTAAATTGGGTGATAATAGGTTTAACCCCATTTGTGTCACCAAATGCCTCTTAATCTTAGTGCATTCATAGTTTAATCAAACATGATGTCCAAATGCGAGTCACGAATACATTAAATAATCTAAATTTTGCGTGAGTGTCGTTTGATATTAGATTTGTATGCCGTTCACATTACTTTTTAATTAATAATATTGGCAATAAAGACCAGCAATAACTAAACCTACTTAAGAAATAGAAGACAGGAACAAGATATTCGATATAATATTTATCGCTTTCAATAATACTTTTTCTAAAAATACAAAAGCAATTAGCGTTTTATTATACTGTATAAATAAAATGGTTTGCTATATTCAAGATTTACAGCGGCACAATCGATTTTGCTGAAGCTCAATCGATTTTAATGAAGTTTTCTTAAAAAACATACAATAAATCTCAATTTATATAATATTAGTTACCTGTGCAAGATTCATAGGAGACCTTCCAGGCGGTGTGGTCACTTGACTGGCTACCAGAGACGCCAGGGCTACCCTCTGTTGTCCAGACATTGCCCTGATGATGGGCAGGATCTGTGCGAATTTGCCCACTTGGTCCTTCCTATCCAATGCTCTCAGCACAGCATCCCTGACCATCCCTTCCTTATCCCGCAAGTTATTCGACGATTTATAATTTTTCACAATCGATTTCCTCGTCGTCATCTCGAAGAAGTCATCAAGACTATCGCTCTCCAAAGAGTCCAGGTTATACTGAGGTCGGTGGGAGTTGGTAACTCCTATAGGCTTCACTATTTTAATTGGAGGATTAACAGCAGTCACATAATTCCTCGACTCCTGAGCTATCATTACTTCATCACTGCCAAAATCAAAGTCTCTAAAAACATTTTGGCATCTAATCAAAGTTACTATGGAGAATATTAAAAAAATATTAGAATACGCCATTTTTATTTTTTTAACTAATTAACTGGCATTATTTATTCACTTATCACATATGGAAATCTAACAACCGCGAGCACATATTTTTCGTGTAGCGTGAGTAGCGCGTTGATGTCTAATGTAGGACGATGCGCGGGCGCAGCGTTCGCCGATTCACCGTGGAGTGGACGCGTGCGGAATCCCCACACACGCGTGCGCTGCACTGTAGATGTACTCTCTCATCTCATATAAACGCGCTGAGATATTACCGGAACTGGCGACTTTCACCTTTCGTAGAGGTCATCTGATAGCTATTGTACTTATCACACAATAGCTTCTAATGGTATTGCATAAATGGAATATAACATATCGACAAACTTATGTTTGCGTCTGTACAAATATTTAACTTTTTATGCTTCCATTTTCAAACTTTTATGACCAATAGTTTATTCATTAGGAATTGATACTGAATACTCTTGATTTACTTAACTATAAAAAAATAAAAATCTATTCATATTAGATTTTGCTTATTCAATATTTGATAGAAAATTGTGGTTGTAATTTTTTGATACCAAAATAATACTTCTTATGAAAAGAGTAATGCCGTGCCGTATTATCGCATATTACGCCTATCATTCTTTACAAATTTAAGTACAAAGAAAAATTTTATTGTAAATTGAGTATTGTAGCCCACAGGCAAATGTGGTTGAATCGATCATGATAATCCAATTTGCACCGCGGCTTTCACACTTAGTTATTGTTACGAGAGTTATTCACACAGACATCATTGGTTATTTATTTGTTATGCACGTTACAACCTTTCTTGGAAGTAGGTAGAGTACCAGTAGCCGAATCTACATTTTTCCCATATAATTTGGTTAAGCGTGAACCAATTAATACAGACTTGAAATAAATTTCATTTCTTTATTTACTTTAAAATTAATCATTACAAAAAATAGTATGTTACGTTATTATTTTTTTCATTTAAAATTGTCATAATTCAAGGAATATGTTCAATTTAGTCATCAATTTAGTTCAATACATTTTAGATTGTACCCTTATGTAATTCTTAAATAACTCTTTACTGGAGGAAACTTAAGCTTATAAGTTTGAGAGCTGGATTGTTTATACTATCCAACTAAACTAATAGGTTCCGTTTGACGTAACATCTTTTCAAGTGAAAATAACTTTAAATCCGTAGAATTGTTGTTATACGGAAAACTTTATTGAAATTGTGTGGGTTATGCCTGTACAACATTGAAAAGTCTAGTATGTCTATTATCTGTTAATGTTTTTTCCCCATTTCTTGTAACAATTCTTTATTTATTGTACTTTCAGTACATGTGCAAATAAATGGTTTTGCTTTATTTCTTTTAAAATTATGAAACGTCTAACGGCACCTATTAATGTAGTTGGAGACTAGATACATTTATTCTTAACAATCTTTTTTTTTTGTTAATAATCATAATATACGGAACATTAATTAAAAAGATGACGCGCTTATATCATTACAAAAATCATTCTACAAAATTGTTTATTTTTTTAATTAAGAAACATTCCCAAAACGTCAAAAGTAAAGAAAAATAATAACAATAAACTATCTTCTAAATGGCGACGAGAGCTTATGTAGTACCTATAAAATTTAATTAGTCAACTGTTCAGTTCAGTTTTTTCTAAATGGCAAGCAGTACCGATGAAGATTCTGTCAATATCAAAAGTGCAATGAGTATAATTTGCTACTGTAAATATTCGATCAAATATATACTAGATACAGGGTCCGGAACACGCCAAAAGTGGCCAAGGTTGCTAATGCTTATACATTTGAATTTCATACTACGAGAAGTATCAAAACTTCTTAAAATCAACTTCACTAAAAATAAAATATTCCTTTAAATTAACATTTATTATATTTTTGGACTATACCAAAATCAAATAAGACTACACGCTTATTTGTGCTCTTATTTCTCTTGCCATTTTTCAGGCCGTTATTTATAGTCTAGTTTATATTTTATCGAAGCTGTAAATACTAAATTACATTTGTTCGTTTGTTTCAACTATTGCTATTGTATGAAAACTAAAGTAAATAACAGCAATGTAGTTAGTAATTACAGAACTGAAACTAACATTATAATTTTAATGACTAAATAAAACAAATCAATTCTCCGCATTTAGAAATGCTGTCATTATTTCTGTTACCCTCTGGCTAAGAAATATACGGAATAGCAAATGGAGCGTAAAAGTAGGATGTTCTACAGTTATAAATAGCGAGCGGTATGTGCACACACATGAGCCATTTATCTTCTATCTTGAGCTGTAAAGTCAAGTTTCTAAATTTCAATCTGATAAAATTTGATGTAAAATATTTTCACGCTATCAAATATTTCGGTGAAAATGGGGAAGTAAAATTAGCTTTATCTTTGATACGTCAGTAGAAACTACGGTAATGGTGAATAACCTTCACCATAAAATATCATTATTTATTTTTCATCATGCTGTAGATTAGCGAACTTCCTTCACAAGAAGACAGTTCGTGTTGCTGAGGGAGTTTCTTGCACCGCTTCTTCTTCACAGCTACAACACGTTCCGAAGCGGTGGTAGCAGAAAAGAACGATTCAAAAGATCTTATGAAAGACTATTTGAATAAAGAATATTTTGATTTTGATTTTTGATTTCACGTTCAGTTGAAAATGTTATTTATAGATCAGACTATGAGTAAGCAATTATTATGTGTCCATTTATTCATCTATAATCTCATATCTTCTTCCCAGAAAAGGGTAGGCAGAGGTGCTACCAGGACACCAATATTGTAATTTGTCTAAGAATAATAGTATTTTTCATAGAAAGACCATCAGTGATTACAATTTTCAATATAACACATCAAACCTAATTTTATCCCCTTTGGGTAAAATATAGCCTATGTCTTTAGGATGTTACACTTTTTCTAACGGTGAAAGATTTTTTTAAATCAAGTTGGTAGTACCGAGACGTCAGTGGTTTTGATATTCCAAATTCGTCCCTTATTACTCGCCTATAATAGTGTTTTAAAAAATGGTGAAGGAAAACATCGTGAGGAAGCCTGCATACCATAGCGATTAATAAGAATTTCTATGGTATGTAAGTCCGCCAACCCACACAAGGCCATCGTGGTGGACTATACAGGGTATCTCAAGACTGCTACCGAAAACGAAGCCGGGTGGTAGTTTAAGCGACTTTAGACACAATGCAACAGGAAAAGTTGCAAAAAAAAAGCGACAATTTTTTTTGTTATTTTTTTCCTATGACCATATTTGGGTGGTAAATACATTTTTTCCTAAAATAATAGTGTATACCCTTTTATTTATAAATAATCTAAGGTATAAAAGAGTTTAAATTGTTATTTTAGCAAAAACTATGGATTAATCACCAAAAATGAAGATATTTAAAAAATCTTAAAAAATAATTGTTGCGTTTCTTTGCGAAAATTTTAGTTGCATTGTGTTTGTACTCACTAAAACTACCATCTGGCTTCGTTTTCGGTAGCAGTCTTGATATACCCGATATAGCCTAACCACTCTCAATCGACTCTCGATTGTAGAGTATGCCCTGCAGAAATACAACATTAAATGACTATAGTAAATAAAAGCTAGATAGCTAGATGTCGTCAAGGAAGATATGAGATGATGATATGATATGTTATTTCCCCCTACTTTTTACCCATTAAAGTAAAATACAGTCTATGTCACTCAAGAGTGTAAAATTATTCTAACGATGAAAGAATTTTGTAATCGGATCAGTAGTTCCAGAGATTACTGCCTACAAACAAACAAAATCTTCAACTATAAAGAAGTAAAGTATAAATGGACTATACAACACAAAAATAATTTTCTAATTCGATCCATTAGTTCGTGAGATTAAGTATATATATTAACAAAAATAAAGACATCGAAGTACTTAGTAATATTGGAATTCAAAAACTACTTGATGTTTAACATCATAATTTAAAGGGATGACTTAGTAGATACGGCAAGGTACATTATGTCTTTGGATGGATACTGGATAATGATAGTGCACACGCGCCCCCACTTTCGATGACGACCGCACTGCGCCTGCGCACCGCATTGCGTTAAGCAATCGCGGATTCATTTGCTACCCGTCACCTGTCCCTTACCCGTCGCTGATTGAATTTTTCAATTTATTTCAGATTCCCAAACTTTGGTTTCAATGTGTAAAGAATGTGCCGTTTATTGAAACAAGAGGTGTTAAATGATTTTTGATAAACAAGACTGTTGCTAGTTTTACCCTCGGCGCATTGTTTATGGACGACGGTAGCCACGATAACCTAACGGTAACCTGACGGTAACATTTAAATAATATGTTGTAAACACTGAAATAATATACTAGAGGGGACACTGCAAACAAAATGTTTGTAACGAAATGAAGGGAACATTATATCCTTGTCTCTGTCACGCCTACGAAGTAACATTATCTTCCCTCTCGCTTCACTGTGTACCCGTGTGCACGCACCATACCCACAGATTTGTTCCCGATGTCCGCTCTAGTATAATACCTCAATGGTTGTAAATTAATTTTCATTCTATAGATGTGGGCGTCATCCATGACAACAAATTCTTAATTTACAATTATAAGCTGCACTATCCCAATATTTACCACTAGACAAACCTCATGGAATGTTACAAATCATTTGGTTTTAAATAATAGCAGTAGTCTTAATCAATCGTCTAATAATAAATCTGATTATTGAATGAATCCAAAGAGGCTAGTCTATCTAATTACATACGTATTTTACATATTTTTGCAACCATGCTGTAGTAGACTGGCTAACATCTAATATTAATATATATGTAATAATGATATACTCAATGCAAAGACATATATAATAATATGAAGTAAGATTATTCGTTGCTTGATTAGCGAAGTTAATTATTATAGCATTTTTTGTGCCTCTTCTACTAATATATATTATAAATCCTTCTGCAACATTATAGTTACTACAATAATCTATTATTTTGTGTTTATAAGCAGCCTGTATACAAAACGCGATGTACTTACGAGAACAATAAACACTTAAATCATAAAGAAAGTCATGTCGTTGAAACCACACGATTCTTGTGGAAGTTTTCCTTCTTTCCTTTTAACCACCATTGTCTATTACATTGAGACGGTGTTATGAAACACTCTAATAAGTCGCAAACGTGCAGTTATTTCTAGCAAATTAAATTAGTTACATAAATTTTTGTTGTATTATTTTGTATTTATTGGAAGTTGCACTTGTGTAATCTTATAAATTTATTGGTATTTTTTTATCTCAAAAGTAATTTAAAAGAGTATCAATCATTTTGTATAAATACACAAGAGGTGTATTAAATATACGATTATTTAAATAATCTTTAATTGAAGATTTTGTTACACTGATATTGAACGCATTTGATAATTTTCAACACTCAAATTTATAAAAAAAATATTAAATTATTTATTTAAACACACGAAAATAATAAAAGGAATTTGGGGTTATTTCGAAAAGCATACCAAGAAAACAACATCATAAATGTTTATACATTACATTTATTGTTTTAAAAATAAAATAAAATCTTTAATACATGTCTATTACGTACATACACTATACAAACACACGATACATGCAAGACTAGACAGTAACGCGAACTGAGTTGAAGAGAGAACGCTACACGTATATTTACAATCATATTAACACCGAACGATCTAATATGAACTATCACGATAATCTTAAATAGCAGACATTAATTACCACACTCATTATGGAAAAGAAACACATTTTTCATAAAAAATACTTTTTAAAATATAGTATTTTTTATCGATTTGTAAATTCAACAAGGGTTGTTTTGACATATTTTATATAAGAATGGTGCAAGCCTCTTTTAAGGCACAAGATTAAATCTGCTACTATATTTCTATACTTTATCAAACTTTTTACTACAGACGTTTAGATATTTTCATTCAAAATATCAACTCACAAATTACAATTAAGAATCCTATGAATTTTGCAATATTTTATCACATATAATAATTTAACTACAATATTATATATATTATAGTATTTGTTTTACTGATGACAATGATTTACGTTACATTACATTTTTGTCATGATATTTTTAATATAAAATATAAGTTAATAAGTGACATTCCTTATGATATGTGCTAGTTACATGTATATAACCTGTATATAATGCGGGGCATTTAAAAATAGTGCTGTTGAAGATGACACATCTTCATTTTTGTTTAGTCCTGTTAATGTTTTATTCATTTTCTGTAGAAGAATTTAAAAAAAATGCAATATACGCCTGGAGCGTAAATTTCACACATATATATACATATATATATATTTATATTGCAAAAATTGTATCAAAATTGCTAGAGCAAACAGCAAAAGAAACATTAAGAGTTTGTATATCTATGGTCAAATATTGTACAACTGTAGTCCAGTACTATTATCAATTAACATACACAAACACATCACGATATTTTTGAAATGGATTTCATAGTTAAATTGTCTCTGCTTCAACAACATAAAAAAAAATGTTTTACCGTCACATTAGTAACCCCCATTTCGAAATAGCACTACACAAATCAGATCCTTGGTTATAAAAATTTACACAGAAAAACACAACACACCGTATAAAAATATCTTTATAAATTAACAAAAAAAAATTACTATTTACAATATATCCACACAAGTTTACACAATTTTAAATTTAGGTTCTAATACTAAACATCGGTCGTGATTCTCGTTTCATCAGCGCTGACGGGTGAAAAAAAAACTCCTAAGCAAATATCTATAAACAAAATCAGTCGTTTTACTGGAGAATGTGTGCCAACACAATACGTCATTTTAAAGAAAATCAATTAGTGTTTTTAATGAGATAACAATATGAATTTGGTCATAAGAACAAATCCATTTATCTATTCATCGTACCTTTAGTGATTTCTTTAAGTAATCCCGAACTGAACAGTAATTAGTTTCAAGATTTAAATATTTCTTATCAAAACACGTCACAATCCGTTCTAAATGTCACATTCGAATTCCGACACTCTCTTATTCCTACCATCAGGTGTCATTTGGAAATGAGATTCTCTGGTTCCTATCCTGGGAAAGCCATTGAAACTATTCCTACTGACCAGGGGATTTTCTCTTTCCCTTTCTCTGTGGAAACTGGAAGTGGAGAGTTTTCCATCTTTCCTCTCTGTGAAATTGTTGTCAGGGAAGTTTTTGTCGTTGAATGTGCGTTCGTTGAACTCTCCGTCGGAGAAGTTTCTCTCGTTAAAGGGGACGTCCCTGATGCCGAAACCGCCCATCCTCGGCGTCCCGATGCCGAATTTGTTACGCAGCTCTTCATCGCGAAGATTGAAGGCGCGGTTGTCGAACTTCGCTGGACCGGTTGTGAGTCTGAAATTCGTATTTATATCACACTTTATTAATAGGTAAGAGTTGCTGAATTTGCTTGTAATAATGAATAGTAGTGATTATTTATTTTTTTGA
This sequence comes from Hyles vespertilio, assembly GCA_009982885.2. Lineage (NCBI taxonomy): Eukaryota > Metazoa > Arthropoda > Insecta > Lepidoptera > Sphingidae > Hyles > Hyles vespertilio. The sequence continues at coordinate 9,822,426 of CM042825.1, read as the reverse complement.
TTATTTTATTGTGGTCAAAAAACAACAAGTTAGTGTCCCTAAGAAACTTGTAGCCTCTTTTTTCAGTGTAAAGTCTTTGTATACCTCTAGGTGAAAAGAATTGCCGTGGTGCGTGTGTAGGCGTATAGTGTTTATCAGTGCTGCATTGCAAAATGTAGCCTAGTCGGATTGAACAAGTAGTCTGTCATCTTAATCATATGCACTCCTGAATACTCATTAAAAAAAATACACAATAAAAAACTGGTAACTATGGTCATTTAAATACAAAATTCTATATCCTTAGTATTTTTTTCCATACAGGTATTGAAATCATAATATGTAAAAAACAACTTACTCTCTAAAACACCGCCTCTCCCTATCATATTCAGCGGACAATCCCTCATCATCATTGATTATGGCTGACGGGTCGCTATAAACTGAGGAATCTTGATAAAAGGAGTCCAAGTCGACATAATTGCCTTCCGAAGGCTCGTTGTCCAGAAGTTCTGCTAACTGCGACTTGAGTTGTGCGAAGGTGGGTCGCTGAGAGGGGTCCGCGTGCCAACACGAGTGCATGGCTCTGTACAGCTGCGGCTTGCAGTGAGGCGGCCTCTCGAGCCGGTAGCCTTCCGTGACGGCTGTTAGTACCTCACGCCCTGACATGGCTGCGTAAGGCGTGGAACCTGCAAATACGGGATTTGTTATGGCAGATATATTTGGTAAAAATGAAAGGTCAAAATTCAACCAATGCTAGAATGTGGGAAAATATAGTATGAAAAATATATTACAATAATACTAGTCGAATATGAGATAGTGTAAAAATCTTGCATATCATATTTCGCAGAGCTTGAAAATTCAAAGGAAAATGCCCATTATTATGCCAATTTAGTATCTGTACGTAAATTTTTTGACAGTAAAAGACGAAGCTACTTTTTGGGTAGGAAAAAAAATATATTTTCAATAAATATAAACATAATTGCGACACAGGCCCGGAGTTCAAGGGAAATCAACTTGATGTCGATAAAAACATATTTTTAATCTTTAGTTCTGTGAAGAAAAATTAAAATGTGTGATAATTACGTTATGTTATAAAATTCTGTCACTAGGAATAAAACAGGTGAATGTTTAAAGATAAATCATATGAAATGCTATAATTATTTTCAAGCAATATCGATATCAGGATCGACGATATTTTTTAACGATACAGAGAATAGGCATTCTTCTTTAAATTTAACATTAACAAAAATGTTTATGATCAAGACTCAAAAGGAAAACACTATACCATAATCAAATTAGAAATCTTATTTTATTGGGCATTACATTAAAAGTATTTTTTGTACGCTATGTTTTGTTTGTGTGCAATATAACGTGCCGATTCATTGACACAAAAGCTTTTAACATTTGACACTTCTTTTCTATAAAAAACACGTGTTTGAGCAACCCATCAATACTATTCACAAATATTTGTGGTTGTTTAAGATCTCTTATCTTCATTATTTCACCTGCCAGAACATTTTTGTCAAACAACACAATGGCATTAAGTTACCTAACAGTACTTTCAAAAGTCTTTCAAAAAGAAACCTTTCACTCACTTTCAAAAGTCGAATGTCATGTTTTTTGCAAGATCGATCTGTGTCAGTGGCGAACATAATATAAAAGATAATCTTTTAATACGATAATAGATCATCAATGAGCCATGCAAATGGCTTCTATTGCGTGTCATGTTCATCTTATATAAGAAGTTTAACGCACCATTTAAAGTATAAAATCATTTTTTTCCTGTTGATAGAAGGTTTGATTATTCATTGTGATGCCAAACAACTTGTACATCAATGTATTTTTTTATATAATAGCGCCATATACCACGTTTCTCTTTCACCAAATCTTTCATAATCCTCTAGAAATTGTCATTATTATTAGCACGTAATCTATTCCCACCACTGAAAAACTTTTTCTTTATAATCAAATTTACATACTTCAACTCAGGCCTTTTTCAACCAGTATACCAAAATTCCACCTTGTGTAATCTGACCCACGATGTGATAGGGGGCAAGCTTATCGCTATATCGGGCTCTAATTCCTGACTTTTCCCGACCCCTCATTCGAACCTAAAACCTCAAGGCTGTAGCTGTACCGCCGTACTACGCACTGGACCAGTGGAGTTACTCTGTAAAAACAATACAAACTTCAAATGTTCGGACGCCGTACGCAAAACTTCACTAATGTGCCTAGATGCTCCACATAAAATGTTGGATTCATCTAACGTACATCGCCCATAGACTAAATTCGGAGAAAACGATAAGTATAATAGAGAATATTATTGATTTTTAGAAGTGGAAATCTTATATCTTCCTCCGGACGTCGAACATGCGAACATTCGAAGGCCCCCCAAGTAATCATACTAAAAAACAGTAAATGATATCACCACTCACCGAGCGTAACAATTTCCCACAACAAAATGCCGAACGCCCACACATCAGAGTGGTGGGTGTACACGTTGTAGAGCAGGGCTTCGGGCGCCATCCAGCGCACGGGCAGGGCTCCGCGGGCGGCCCGCGCGTTCGCCCCGGCGCTCCGGGACATGCCGAAGTCCGCGATCTTGCACAGCTTGTTGTGGTCCACCAGGACGTTGCGCGCCGCCAGGTCGCGGTGCACGATCTGTTCAATATGTTGTTGTTGCATTGCTTATTTTATTTTACTAATTGATCATTCGCTTATTATAGCATGTCAATGGTGGGGGAAAATGATTTTTAACTGCTAGTTATTTTAAGGCTAAAAAATATATAATGATCAGTGAATAATGATTTTTTAAATTATAGAAAAATTATCTGCAAGGTTGTTAATAAATCACAAACTTTAAAAAGTTACTTTTGTTCTGGAGTGATGTTGTGAATGAAAATCTACTTCGGTATTCCTGATGATGGTACGTTTTATAATATTTTATTATTATATTACTAAAGTGTTAATTTAAGGTAAAATACTGTGGTTAATTTAAGGAGAATTAAAATAATTTAACCGGGCTCTCTCGAAATACGGTTATAGTCGTCACACAAGATACGTTGGCACTTCAAGTAAAAAGTTAATAAAAAATAAGTAATACTGTCTACTCACCCCCTTAGAAGCGATATAGTCCATCCCACGCGCGACGCAGTAGGCAAAGACCGTGAGGTCCCGTGACGTCAGCGCGGGGCTAGCGCCGAACCGGTCCGGCCGGGCGCGCCTTTCCCGGAGGAACGCTAGAAGCTTGCCGCACATCACGTACTCCATTATCAGCAGGTACGGCTCTGGAACAATTGATTTTGTTGCTATCAAACCTATACTAATGGTAGGTATCTCATATGTGAGAGTCCGCTTGGGTAGGTAACACTGCAATGTCTATTTCTCCCGCAAAACAGTTCAATCGGGTTTGAAGGATATTATAACCAAAGTAACTACTGGATATAATATTGAGACTTAACGTCTTATGTCTCAGGGTTATAAGCGCAGTAGAATGCCAGGAGTTGCTTTGTAATTCATGGTGTTGTTTAGTTTTACTACTCTACTGGCCATAAGCGGTCGTATCACTTACCATCAGGCGAATAGCAGAATTTTTCAATATTTGAAGCCAGTTCCCTTATTATCCGCTACAAACCTTGTTCAGTGCAGCAAGCAAGCAACGTCACCACATTAGGATGAGTGCCAATCTTCTGCATGATGTATATTTCGTGAAGGAGCTCTTGCTTCTCTTTTTGTGAAGCCGTCTCCTTAATCGTCTTGACCGCTACCAACCGCGTCAGTCCGTCGTGACCGTTTAAGTCGTCAGCTTCTGCTTTCCACACCTGTAATGTAAAGAATTGTGATACTATATAAAAATACCGACATGACGTAGACAGGGTGAAATGACGCAATTTGAACAAGGTCTATGACAACAAAAGGCTGATAATGAAAATATAATAATGTATTTGAGAAATATCTAAACTGATCACAAACTTCTATTGGCATGACCCAAAATTAAAATATATATATATAAATAGTGCGCTTCAATTTACATAGGATACGCACTTTCGAGTCACGTTAAATGTTTTTCTTTATATATTTATTGTACGTTCACAAAATATTCTTTAAAGATTAGACGTCCTTGAGATAAAGACAAGGTTATTTAACTTTTTCAACTAAAGTTGAAATTCATTTACATTTATGAAAGTAACAAAAACAATGTCTTACCTGCCCAAAATTGCCTTGTCCCAATAAAGTCTGCAGTCTCAATTTGTTTCTCGGAAACTCCCACTTTTGATCGGGCATGGTCGGCGTGGGCAGCGGAGGCCGCGCCACAGGTGTGATGGGTGATTCTTTTTTTATCTCCCCGTCGTCGAAGTATCCTTCATACTCCGTGTCTATATCTTTGGTCTTCTTGTTCAATATATTTCTTAATACAAACACTACGATCGCAGCGACAGGCAGGAATCCTAATCCAGCCAGCACATACGATGCCGTGTATGATTTTTCAGCCTCTATCACGACTTCTTCGTTTTGCGATGACGGATCTCCCTCTTTTGAATTATTTATGTCTTGCGGTTCTAATATTGAAGTGTTTGTTGACACGATAAGAGGTTTAGAACTGGATTCTGACGATGTCCTAGACGTGACTATGAACGGTTTAAAAGTTGTTGTTTCGATGCCTGGTGTTGAAGTAAAAAAACTCGTTGCTGGCGTAGTGTCTGCCATCGTTGTCGTCTTGTCACTAGAGGTCGTAGGCAAAGGCGTAGTCGTTGTAGTTGTCGTAGTCGTAGGCCTGCGTCTCCTCAAACTATTTTTAGGTCGTACAGGAGTAATAGGTGTTGAATTCTCGAATTCGTTTTGTCGAAATAATATCGGTAATCTATCAGTAGTTAAAGTTATAGATTCATTTTTAACATCAGAAGATAGAGCATCGGAAACTGGTGTATCCGTCGAGTTAGGAATGGGACCCTCGGTTGTTGTAGTTCGTATTCTAATTCTATGCCTCTGAGGTCTGGTCGTTGAAGGCGGCTCTGCAGTTGTTTCAGTATCATTAATTAAAATTGCTTTCGGCGTTGTTAACATTTTACCTTCATCGTTGGCAATCGTCGTATTATCAGCTTCTTTTCCTCCCAAATCAGTTTTGTTCTGTCCTTTCATAGAAGAAGTAATAGATATCGACGTGACAACAGCTGTGTATACAGTTGTTGCAACCTTTTCGGTAGTAGCATTTGTGGTTGTAGTAAGAAGAATTTCGGTACTAGGGGTTACAGTTACCCTGGATGGTCGTCGTCTTAAATTAAAATAACTACGAGTGTGATTCCTCGGAGCAGTTGCATTAGCTCTAAAGACACTGTCCTTAGTGACGTTGTTAAGACTAAATTTAAGATCTTTTGTAACAGTGGCATTTGTCCTATTACTCTCTTTACTTTTATCAAAAGAGCTAGGCGTGACATTTTGTATGATAGGATCTGTTACGTTCAGTTGTGCTATGCTCGGCGATTTTGCAGTTGTGGTGGTGCTTGTAGCAAATTTTCTATAGGCATTAACTAAACCAACATGTCTAGCAGGCGCAGGACCTTTCACTGTGTTTCTTATTTTATTTTTTTCTATGATATTTTTAACGACTGACACATCCATATCTTCGTTCACTTCTTCCTCATCTGCGGTTGGATTTTTGTATTTTTCTGTTGCAGAATATCTAGAATTGAACTTTCTTTTCTCTGATGGAGGTGCGATGAAGTTAACCGATTTTGTCGAAGCTGATAAAGAAGGTGAACTGGTTAGATTGTCATTTATTCCAGGTCCACCAAGTTTCTGGCCGAAATAAATAAAAGGTGCCATTTCCTCGACAGGTAGTTCAGACTCTAAGGGCCTGAAATGATTATAAATCTCATCAGACATAAACAAAGTTTGATTTTTCTCTTTCTCAGTTTCAACTTTTTGTAATTTTGTGGTTTTTGGATCAGTGCTATTTGCAATAGTGTTTGTTTCTGTTTTATCATCCTTATCTTCTTCATTAAGATTTTCTGTAGTTATTTCTTTGGATGCATTATAACTTTCAGTGGTACTTTCAATATATGCAGTTGTGTTTTCTTTTATCTCATTACTAATAATAGTTTTATTTAGGTTAGGATTTTGTGTTACGTTCTCTGTATCAGAATAATTGAGTAGGTACAATCCATGATTGGATTCATCTACTTGAAATTCTTCGTCAGGATCTAGATCTTCTTTGTCAGCGCCGTCGAATTTATCTGGTGGGACATAAATTATGCTACTTTGCGTAACTTGTTCAGGTACAGTTACCGCTTTATTTAAACTAATAGGTTCTCTTCTTCTAAAACCTGATCTACTTCTATTGTCCTGGAATACTCTTGGTACGAACAAGTGCCTTACTTCATGTGGCTTTACATCTTGGCGTACTTCTTTGTTGCCATCGGAAGTGACCAGTTTGAGTGTGGAAGCGGGCCTGTCGCTAGAGTTGTCAAACGTAAGCCTCTTCACTATAGAGCTGTTTGAGTCTCTTATTTCTAAATGGGCGTATGTTGTGTTTGTTCTGAAACAGATGAAAAAATATATTACAATTCGTATCATAATTAAATAAACGCATACATTTAACATATTATATACATATTGCAGTTGAAGGTCTTTTAAGGCCCAACTTTATTACTTTCAAAACATTTAATTTACTACTTATGAAAAATACCGCTTAAATATAACTGGAATTTAAAAGTGGCATTCCAAGCGCTCATTACCACCAACTAGGTCAAATAACTTAACTTCCTTGGTTAAATAAGTGACAATTTGCCTAAATGTTTACCCACCCGTTTAGCATCACATGTCTTCATAGTTTATTGAGTACCGTCGTCTTATACGTCTTAAATTTAGATCGCGGTTTTGTGCACTAGAAGGATTAAATCGTTTGGAATAAACAAGGCAAAATAATAACGATATAATAACAAAATTAGTTCGTCAAACAAAACAATGAAGAATTTTAAATCCACAATACTCCAACGACATCTTATTATCGAATGGAGAGACAGCCTCCGTAGCGCAGTTGGTTAGACGCCGCCTGTGAAACGAGAGGCCGCGGGTTCGATCCCCGCACCGAGAGAAATGTTTGTGCGGCTCACAAATATTTCTTCCGGGTCTGGGTGTTTGTGAGACCGAAAAGTCTCTCGTATGTCCTGATACCCACGACAGCCTCTACTGCTACTATATTATATGTTGAACAATTAACTCACTTGTTAGGCCTTTGTGCTAACGTAGACAGTGTATTGAAGTGAGTCGCCAATCTTCCGTGCAGGAGCTGCCGTCTCCTTGCAGCCAGGAGTGACAGCAGCTGTGAGTCCCTCGTGGCATTGGCACTGCTTTGTGTTGTTGTTCTTCTACCACCTGGAAACAATTGTTGATCTTTAGTATGTGGTGTTTGGTGCATTTGATTGTCAAAATTCTTTAGTTGATCTATTGAAATGCGTGGAAATTGTAGAAGCCTGTGTATTCCTTGCTATTATATACAGATGTCTCCATAGATAATAGACTTAACTAATATTTTCTCAAGTTCAAAAATGAAAAGTAATTTAGTAGCGTCGTCTAATAGTACCTTTTATTCAGAATTCAATGTTTATTTTCATCATGACGTAACAATTAGGATAATTAATACGTTTTCACAACAATGTCCTTCACTTCCCGCGGCTTCCTCAGCTGACGATCGGCCGTAACAATTATCGTGGACGACAGATTGTTTGGCGGCCGGCGCAATAGAAACAATTACATGTAATCAACTAGCGATCCGGGCACACCAACCTTCGCCTACAAACGTTACCTCAGCGATCTAAGAACAGTATGTTAACATCGATGACATTTCGTGAATGTGGATAGATAATTTGTGTTTCCTTGCCATTTGTATCATAAACATTGTGGACGATAAACTTTAAAAATAAATACATACAACATTTACTCACGGTGTTGACAATACTGCGATAAAATACCATAAAAGATTTATGTTGTAGAAATCAGAAAGTATAAGGATTAAAATAATAATGAGTACGAGAGACTTTTCGGTCTGGCTACTTGCAAACTCGAAACAATAGTTTGTCTCCTACGCGCATTGAATCTAAGGTCTGTCATTTCACTACCTGCTTTCAACCTCATACGCTACGGAGACTGTCGATTAAAGGTAGGCGTCCATATTCGCATCGTGCATTTCGGACGCATTGTATCAAACGGATCGTAGTTGTCTTTGTGGAATGTTAAATATTGACGCCTGCCTTTGTTCTCAGAAAAATAATGTCGCTTAAAATATACATAATTTTAAGTTAGATTAATTCTTTTCGACACATGCACTTCGCACGTATGCTTGCATCAGAGCGAGGCCGATGTGCTGTCGTCCATTTCCAAGTAGTTTCGGTTAACGCGTCAACTCTTTTTTGCACGTGATCAGCGACTAATCAAGAGATATGTACGATTTATTTTCGTTGGAAATGTATTATTACTTTTTTTTGTATTTTACACTTACCATGCAAGAACAAAACGCTGTCTGTGACCACCCAACTGCATCTATTGGGTCATTTATGCAATATCTTATTTTCAATATTTTTAGTAGAACATAAATTATGATGGATATTAAAAACTACATTTACATAATCCAAAACAAGCAATAAAATAACTTAGTATACATTAAAATTTTAATTCAATTAACTCAATTATGTTGTCATACTGCCGGTCAGCACTACGTAGATCTGCTATAAGACAATAGGTGCGGTGACTTCAACCACAGCTTAGTGCTCGGCCATAAACGGCCTTGACACGCGCGGAGAAAGCACGCAGCGAAAACGTTTGAATTAAAATTAGCAATTCAATCAAGCGAGGTTTATTGACAAAACTGTGGGCGATTCCGTTAGGTATTTCTATTATTATAGAAACTTGTGTGAGTAAGTTCACTTATTTTTATTTAATCGTATTAGAAAAGCAAAGAGAAATCTTCTTAATATCTTGTATTTGTCCGTTGCCCAGACACAATTTCGGAGCAACACAAACACATCTATAGCAATTGTATTATAATATAATGCTTTATTTTTAAAAGCTTTAACCCTTACAAATATCCGTCCTGAATCAAAATTAATCCGATTATGAACACAATTGTTACATGCTCATATCTCAGCTTTCATAAATACCCAAACATACACATAAAACTCATTTTAAAATCTATGGCCTATGATAATATTTATTCGTAAATCGAACTCCCAAAACCTATTTCACAATATTCGATATTGGGATCAAATCTCACAAATATTTTGCAGTTATACCCGATTATTTACTAGTCAGCACTGATTTTCAATAACGTACAACATAATTAGTAACTCAACAGGCAGCTGGTTTCTCTCGCGTGCCCGATGTCGTTCAATTTCACTGCGCACGCGCATCGTTTTTATGCGCTGCTAAACGATAAATTATCTATACAAAAAGTTATATATTTGTAGATTGGTTAATGTGTTGTCATAGACAGTATACCGACTTTTTAATAGAATTTCTAGGTGTCTTGTATCTGAATGTCTACATGTACTTTACTGGTGATGGGTCTCTTATGTGACAGGCCGCCTGGGTAGATACCACCATAATGTCTATTTCTTCCGACAAATTGTAGTAAATGCACTGTTGTGTTTCGGTTTGAATAGTGTTATAACTAGAGTAACTACTGGACATATTGAGACTTAACATTTTATGTTTCAGAATGGTGAGCGCAGTGTAATTATGAACATTGCTTTGTAATTCAAGGTGTTGTTCGGTTTTGCTTCTGTTTATGAGCAATTGTAATACTTACCATCAGACGAACGGCATGCTGGTCTCGATATTAATTTCAATAGAAAAAAAGTACTGTAATATGATAATAGTATAAGTACTGTAATATTATTGTATACCTTATACTCAGAATATCCAAAAGATATTCGTTGAAGGTCATACAGGTATACGCGCCGACCTCGACACACCCAGATGAAGAAGTAGAGGAGATGTATGAGGACATAAGTCGGGCCATACATACTTCCAAAACCTACTTCAATGTTGTTATGGGGGACTTCAACGCAAAGTTGGGCAAGAGAAGCGATGCAGAGTTGAAAGTGGGGCAATTTGGACATGGGCAACGGAACCCCAGGGGTCAGACGCTGGCCGACTTCCTGGAGAAAGAGGGACTCTTTGCGATGAACTCTTTCTTCCAGAAGCCGCCTCACAGGAAATGGACCTGGCTGAGTCCTGACGGTTCTACGAGAAACGAGATAGATTTCATCTTGACGACGAATAGACGGATATTCAGAGATGTCTCTGTGATCAACAGGGTGAAAACCGGCAGTGATCACCGAATGGTTAGGGGCACCCTGAATATCAATGTCCAATCGGAAAGGCGTCGCTTGATGAAATCTACGCTCCGACCTACTCGCGCCCATATCCAAAACCCCGAGAGCTTTCAACTCGAGCTGACAAATCGCTTTGATTGTCTAGGAGAAAACCTTGCAGTGGACGAGCTAAACAGCGGTTTGGTAGAAGCTGTCCATACGGTGGGATCTAAGTATTTTAGACCTCGCCGTAGAGATAGACCACAAAAACTCTCGATCCACACTCTTGACCTCATGGCCGAACGTCGATCTTTAGCGCTGCAGTCTTCCGTTGACGCCGAAGCATATCGGCGGCTCAATAGACAGATCTGGAAGTCCTTGCGACACGATGTCCGTGCTCACAATACTGTGAGCATTAAGGAGACAATTGAGCGGAACGGAGGCTCCAAAGTGTTTGCAAGAGACTTGTCTATTGGGCAAAGCCAGTTGTCTAGGCTGAAGACGGAAGACGGCCGCGTAGTATCGACGAGGGCAGAGGTATTAAGGGAGATCGAGAGGTTCTACGGACAGCTTTACACCTCGGTTGCCAAACCTGCTGTTGGCTCGGCCGAAGACCCGAGAGCCGAGTTGATCCGACACTTTAGCGATGATATCCCGGACATCAGCCTGTGTGAGATTGAGATGGCCCTGAAGCAACTTAAAAACAACAAGGCGCCGGGCGAGGACGGAATAACTTCAGAGCTTCTGAAAGCGGGCGGAACGCCGATACTGAAAGTCCTTCAGAGGCTCTTCAATTCCGTTCTCCTCGAGGGCTCAACGCCAGAGGCATGGAGCAGGAGCGTGGTGGTACTGTTCTTCAAAAAAGGTGATAACACTTTGCTGAAGAATTACAGGCCCATCTCGCTCCTGAGCCATGTCTATAAGTTGTTTTCGAGGGTCATCACAAATCGTCTCGAACGCAGGTTTGATGACTTCCAGCCTCCCGAACAAGCCGGTTTCCGAAAAGGCTTTAGTACCATAGACCACATCCATACGCTTCGGCAAGTTATACAAAAAACCGAGGAATATAACTTGCCGCTTTGTTTAGCGTTTGTGGACTATGAGAAAGCCTTTGATTCGATCGAGACTTGGGCTGTGCTACAGTCTCTCCAGCGGTGCCATATCGACTATCGGTACATCGAAGTGTTGAAGTGTATATACAACAACGCCACCATGTCGGTCCGAGTACAAGATCAGAGTACGAAGGCTATTCCACTACAGAGAGGCGTGAGAAAGGGAGATGTCATATCTCCGAAACTGTTCACTGCCGCGCTGGAAAATGCCTTCAAGCTCTTGCAGTGGAAAGGATTCGGCATCAACATCAACGGCGAGTATATCACTCACCTTCGGTTTGCCGACGATATTGTAGTCTTGGCTGAATCGCTGGAAGACCTTAGCACTATGCTCGAAGACCTCAATCGAGTCTCCCAACAGGTGGGTCTTAAAATGAACATGGACAAAACGAAGATCATGTCGAATGTCCATGTTGTGCCCACCCCCATCGGTGTTGGGGGCTCGACTCTTGAAGTTGTTGACGAATATGTCTATTTAGGACAAGTGGTCCGGTTAGGCAGGTCCAACTTCGAGAGAGAGGTCAATCGTCGAATCCAACTCGGTTGGGCAGCGTTCGGGAAACTACGCGACGTCTTCTCGTCCAAAATACCTCAGTGCCTTAAATCGAAAGTCTTCGATAGTTGTGTGTTGCCAGTGATGACTTACGGCACCGAGACGTGGCCTCTCACTATGGGCCTTATTAGGAAGCTCAAAGTCACTCAACGAGCTATGGAGAGGGCTATGCTCGGGGTTTCCCTACGAGATCGAATCAGAAATGAGGAGATCCGTAGGAGAACTAAAATAACCGACATAGCCCACCGGATTAGCAGGTTGAAGTGGCAATGGGCCGGGCACATAGCGCGGAGATCTGATGACCGATGGGGTCGGAAAGTACTCGAATGGAGGCCGCGTAGCGGAAAGCGCAGCGTAGGACGTCCACCAACAAGATGGTCGGACGACCTGGTAAAGGTCGCGGGACGTCGCTGGACACAGGCTGCCTCCAACAGGTCTCTGTGGAAATCATTGGGGGAGGCCTATGTTCAGCAGTGGACTTCCTTTGGCTGATGGATGGATGGATGGATGATTGTTGACATTAACACATATAGTACCTACCGACCTTTTGATAAGGTACCTTTTGATAGTCTTGTGTCGTGGTAATCAAAGTCAATTCAATTATTTTAGATCTCATAACAATTGAACAAAAAATAATGTGTATTGGGTGCACATACATATTATATTTTCTACGGACTGAATCCGCGCAGATTCTTATTTCACAAACTGTTAACGCAAAAGCTGACAGCAATTTTAATATTAGGAAAAAATATATATTTTTCTAGTATTAAATATAATATAATTTAATAATTAAATATATATATATATATATATATATATATCCAAACTTTGGCAATATGAAGTCACAGTTACATCAAGAACGTTATATTGACTATCCAAAAAACAAGATTAGCAAAAATGGCAAGGCATGCAGTTTCCACCTAATTTAAGATGTACAGCCATATATCCGTAAATGGCGATTGAACTCGAAATAACGGAGGCCGACAGGTTGGAGAGTGCGCGGGAGATAGTCCCAGAGATGACGACCAAAACCATGTATCATAGCAATACGGTCGAAACTGTATAAAATCGCTAGATTATGTGATTCTGAACCCGACTAGGTAGGTAGTAACGGTCAAAAGTGTAGCAATTGCATGCGAGGTTATTTCTACTGTGTCTAAACAAAAAGGCAGTCGGTATCATAGCAATACATCTGATATTGGAAATGTACATAGATTTTATAATTTTATGACGAATAAGTTGGTTTTCAGACATTTTGCGCGTAGTATATAGCTGAAGCGATTTTTTGAAAATGTCAACAAATTTAGCCGCCCTGTATTATAGCAATTCGAATGATTTTTTTTTTCTGCCGTTCGTAAATAAGGCAGGATTGCAAAAAAAAATGTTTTCAGACATTTTAGATGACGCATGTACTCCCAAAAGAGAAAAGAACGTTTTGGAGTCGCTTGGCCGATGCCTGAGCGCTTCTTACGTTCCTGCTGCGGTGGGAATGTTTTTTTGAATATTATGCTCCTGCCACTCTCTTACTATACATAGTCACTCACCAGCTGTCTTAACCGTTGAAATGACGCTCACTTAAAGTGACAACAAACTATAAGTTGCTCAGGCGGACGTGGGTGTGTCGCTGGTTGTCCGAGGGCTTGCGGACGTTTTTTTTTTCTTCTATTCCCAATGATAAGATATGGTTTGCTCATCTGCCATTGACGAAGTTTTCGGGGATGAAAGAGCAGGTTTTTAAGAATTCAAAATTATCAATTATAATAGACGTTTTTATAGCATAGATACGTTGTCCGCGCTCTATTTTGGCAAGACAAAAGCAAGGATTGTCCGACTTGCAATCAGTCACGCTTCAACATGGTCGATATATAAGGAGGTGCTACACTGAATTCTTCTGATATATTTTTTTTTTACATCTGGTTAATTCATTTCATCAAGTTCAAAAATTTTCAGACAGATTGCTATGATACCGATCGGTAAAATTCCTTAACATATTTAGAATGGTCTCAAAATTTGATGCATCCAAATTTCCTTCTGAAAATATTTTTTTTTCCTATTAACTAATCCTAATTTACCCGTAAAGAACATTTTCAGACGGATTGCTATCATCATATTTTTTTGTCTCATTTTTAATTTTTCTAAATTATTTTTTGGGTTCGCGCTACACTATTAACTTCTGAAAAATATGTTTTCGGTATCTTATAGCTATTATATAACTACAGTCAGAAAATCAGACAGATTGATGATACAGTCCGGTAAACTTTGTTGACATTTTTGAAAATTCAGTTCAGTCAAACGCTACGCGGAAAATGTCTGAAATTGGTATTTTCGAGTTCAAAATAACCAAATCTATCAATTTGATGCGGTTGTGGCCGTATTGCTATGAGACAAAAATTTTGGTTGTCGTCTCTCGTACTAAGAGATGCCGCGATACGCCTCGATGGCGCATAGGCATTGAGACGTTAACGCGTGGTATTTATATAAGCGGGGAGGAACTGAAAGGAGAAATATAATAAGTCATGGTTCAAAAAAATATCCTCTTAGTTTGCCTAAATATACATATAGTAAAGAGTAGCGTGAAAACGCTGTAAAAATCTTTGGTTTTAAAAGATTTTCTGTGTTCGATACTTGCACGAGCCAAGTAATCTATAAGTTCTCATTTTTCTAAAGAATGTGATATTTAACTTATGTATACCTTCCTCCAAGGATTTGGTCAGTCTATGGGTATAAGCTTGCTCTTTAACTTGATATGCAAATATAAGTATAATCGATGCACTTGTTGTTTAAAAAGACACTCTAATATACCAAATAAGAGAGAATACATTGCAAAAGTCTTTTCTCTGCTATTTTTATTTTCATGTAGAAAGAACTATGAATAGCAACTCGACGACTCAGTAACACCAACGTAATAATGTTTTGTCGCGTGCAAAATTCTTATTAAATTGGTTGAATAATGTTGCATAAACGAAGCCGGCTCCCACGGTATTTTTACGAATCTGAGATTTTTTTGCAATTTCAATTCACCAGTCTGTGTTTTGGTGTATATTGTGAACAAGTAGCGATTTGACTGTTGTTTTAAGAATATTTTCACGACATATTAACATAACAGACTAATATCCTACGATTGAAATTAATGCCTTGTTGAACCGATGCATATGCGTATTTGAGAATTTATAAGATTGATAACTAGCTGACACTAATTTGCATTTCTAACTTTCTGGTTATTTGTAGATATCATTATCTAAACCTGTCATCTTACTTGCCCCTTAATTTACTACATAATATTTTGATATAATATACTATATCAAAATCCTAGCCATAGGCACCCAAAATAGCAAAAATTCTTCAACTCAAATATTCATAAAATAACCTCACGCAACACAGATTACAGAATATCTTCACAAGTTATCACACCAACCTTATCAGCATCTAAAAATCACTATAATATCAATCAAATATCAATTAAAACCCCATCACGCCGCCGCTTATGACTCGCGCGGTATAACGGTACACACAGAGTACTTTGTTATAGGTACCCGTTCACCAGCGCAGCGCGGCGCACTATCGTAGCCTATTCGCTTAACCGTACAAATGGGTTTACGTAATGCAAGTATAACGGGATACTTGTTTACTCGACGCGGACTGCAGTGTGGATACGCACTGCGATGTTTTAACTTTGATTTTCGTTGTTAATAATTTCGATGCAGTCAATCATATAGTTTAGAATTCAGACAAGACAAAATATGTATCTATAATTAACATTCGATATTGCCGCAATTTTTTAAAAAAAAAAATTGTATTTACCAAGCATTAACGGGGATATCGGGCACAAATTTCGGACTCTGGGCTGATAATTAATAGAAAAATCCAATATCACTTTGCCCAACCTGGGATTCGAACCCAAGACCTCAGCTATGTAACCGTACTATAATACAACTACGCCACCGAGGCAGTGAAGTGCACAATTACATTTTCGATTATAATATCTATTAAAAAAATCAATTAAGCAACGAGATTTAACATTGAATTAATCATATGCAAGCAAACCCACGAATAAAAACGTGCTCAACAATAAAACAATCGCGATTTAACCACTAATTGATTGTACACGTCTTATACTCGATGTTTGAATATCGATACCCGACAGATCTGAACTATGTCAAGGTTGGCAGCACTGGGCACATTCGGTTTTCAAATTACTGCCGATGACTTGAGATGACCCCTGCGCTGAACAAATAATTGAGATGGTAACATTTACATTTGACGGCGCGGCGTGGGCGCGGTAATATTATTATTTTGATGTGTTGATGACGTCGATGCGTAAATGTTATGACTTGGACTCAATTATCACGTAGATTAATACAATGGAGTCTTATTGGGTTTTAGTAGTGGTGCATTGTGTATAAGTTAGATTCATATTTCAATCAAACACTCATATAGATTTTTTTAGAGATAATTGTAATGGATCCTCATTACAACATAAAAACGCCACTTAGCTTTTACTTAAGTGACGATTCGTAATCGAGGAATCGTCGCGATATAAAAAGTTATTTTTTGATCCAAAGTAAACCGAAACACACCATGATCTGGTCTAAAAAATTAGAATTTTTGCTATGACATTAAAGAAGCTGGGTACACAATGGCTGATCCAGAAATGCGTATCGCGGAAGCGGGTCACAATGAATGGTTTTTAATCGTGTGACATTTACGCTTATCTATTATTTCGCTGCTGTATAATTTTAAACCATTTAACAGAGACACTTCTTTTGTTTCCACGGAAAACGTGCTAATAGCCAAGAAATTAAAAACACTTGTTTTATTATAGTTTTCATAGTCGGCGTGCATGCATGCTACGGGGAATTTTATAACCATTTTACATTTTATTTTTCATTGTACAGTCAGCGACATAAGTCGTTGAACACTTCACATTTTTTGATAAGCTTTTTATGAATTAAAATTTGTACGTACTACTCTGTAGTCGTAAAATATAACCAAGTAAAGTCATCTATGCCGAGATGTGCCATACGATATTGAAAATAATTATTATTTTGGATGATAAGACAATTCCAAATCTCGTGAATGTGTAGCGACTTATGTCGCTGACTGTACATTCATTATGAATCTGAAAAAGCATGGTTACAAAAGCGTTTAATTTAATATTATTGGATTTACGTTCATTAATCTATAGTTTATTTAAATCATATTCATCTATCATACTGCAAAGGTCTTCAGAAATAACCATTGAAAGTTATTCAAGAAATAATTTCTCCTAATCCACACTAGAACTAGTACATAGATCCCTAAACTTTTAAGTGTTATCGATATTAGAATAGTCTTTTTTTTCGTTTGTTAGGCGCATGACTCTCAAAATGGTAAAGAACTGAAAAGGAAAAGAGATGACTGAAAGAAAAGGGCCAGTCGATAACCTTACTCAAATAAATTCATTTAAAAACATTTATTGAAGGTTATTTTTAAACAAAAATTTTACACTCCACTATAATTTGGGAATTTATGTGCGTTATTAAAACATGATTGTTGTACAAGAGCTGGCATTTAGATGTGTGTTTAATGCAAAGGTTATAACATATCGTGCGAAAATATTTCATCTTTGTACAATGCAATTAAAGTTTATAAAGTTTTAAATCTTTATGGTGTAGTGGGCGGGAAGCCAGTTATGAAATGAAGGAGCACGGGTTTTAACTCATCGGGACAGATTGGATAATATATTCTTTGTTTTCTCTTTTCCCTTATATGTATCTACAACATAATAAGATAGATATTAATTATTATCGATGTTTTTGTGGGTTAAAATAATCAAATTAAAAAATAAATAAATTAGTGTTCGTTATTTATATCATTATAATGAATTTATGGTATAATTGAACACACACAAACATAATATTTATTTATTTATTGATCTTCATATACAAATGAACACAAGGCGGACTTAATGCCTGTGGCATTTTCTCCCAGTCTGAAGTAGTTCCAGATGAGCTGAAGTAGGTGTACGAATACTTCATTAAAAGAGAGAAAAAAAAGAACGAAATAATTATACAAGTTATTAAAAATTAATATATGTATAACAATATTCCATAATATTGATTGAATTAATAAGATAATTACTTAACAGAATTAATCAGGCTGAGTATCCTCCGCTCCTATTTCACATTTATAAACCGCGCCTTACTTACTTGCTATTTTGCACGTGACCCATACACCTAACATTTCAACAGCTTCGACACCGACCTATACCGTAACATCTCATCTGCAGTAGAAAGTAATCACAGTGATCCCGAATGTTTCGCAAAGAGAGAGGTAAGTTCAATCCGTACTGGACGGCGAAAGGGCCTGAAGGCTGAGAATATTCCGTTTCGAAACTAGCCGAATGAAAATGGTATAGTATTGGAACATCTGTTTGATGTGTTGCTGTGGGTAAATGTTACGGTATAGGGTCCGGTGAATGGTGAATGGAGGTGATATTTTATGAGGTAGATTTAGCATAGATATCTATGATTTTGGTATTGCATACATATTGGGATTTATTTTGGTGCAGTTATTTTTCTTCTAAGGGCCCTTGGAACTTGACACAAACTTATTTACAAAGCTTTATTCGTTTTACATATTTTTTACTAGCTTTGGCAAAATTCTTAGGTCTCGGTAATACAGAATAGAATTTACAGACCTATATATATCCTTTAGTATTCGAATGCAAGGGCGACAGCCTTGTAAACATTTTTACTCTTTGAATATACTGTTATCTTACTAAATATTATAAATTATATAGTGTACCTACACCATTTTGTATCCACTACCTATACCGGGTATCTCAAGACTGCTACCGAAAACGAAGCCGGGTGGTAGTTTTAGTGACTACAAACACAAAGCAACTAAAAATTTCGCAAACAAACGCGATAATTATTTTTTTATGATTTTTTAAATATCGTCATTTTTGGGTGGTAAATCCATAGTTTTTGCTAAAATAATACTTTAAACACTTTCATACCTTAGATTATTTATAAATAAAAGGGTATACACTATTATTATAGGAAAAAATGTATTTACCACCCAAATATGGTCATAGGAAAAAAATAACAAAAAAAATTGTCGCTTTCTTGCATCTTTTTCTGTTGCATTGTGTCTGAAGTCGCTTAAACTACCACCCGGCTTCGTTTTCGGTAGCAGTCTTGATATACCTTGTATACGTATATAAGCGCTACATATTACCCGCGAAATAATAATAGTAAACAGTAGCATAAAAAAGATAAACAAAATGTAATTGCAATTCTAAATTTAAAGTTCTTCACGATCTACCACCGCATATACGCTAGTTACAAAAACAACAAAAATAAAACAATACAGCATCTCGATCATACAAATAACAATTCTAAATTCAAAAAACTACGAGCAAAGCGAGTGGTCAATTTTTCACACCTCGATTGAGACATAACTATCTTCATAAACGCACAAACTGGTTATATCTCACTCGGATGCAGTCGCTCACTGGGTCAGTCAACTTGCTCATGAAATGGACCGAAGAATTTAGTGCCTTTCGCTTGACCGCTTAAATGACATTCAGTACCACTCAGATGGTATATGGAAAATTTGGTAATTTATACCGGTATTGGGCAAATTAAATCGGCCCACATACCAATCTTGCATTTATTAAAAATATTAATAAATTTATTAAGTGGCCTAGTTCCATAGTTATCTTATGGCTCATAAGGACATAATTTCAATATGTATTCACGAAAGGGTAAAAATACCACTATACATGAAGGTTACAGTCATCCCATGATGAAATAGGAGACGAACCTATTGGAGTGTCTACGAAAAATCTATTCGCGGACAACCCATATAGTTTTTTTAATCGATAACGTGACATACTGTATTTAAACGATCTGTAATAATCATCAGAATTTCTATGGTATGTAAGTCCGCCAACCCGCACTAGGCCAGCGTGGTGGACTATATGGCCTAACCACTCTCAATCGTACTTTCGATTGTGGAGTAGGCCCGTGCTCTGCAGTAGGACGTATATGGGCTGATAAAATACAAAAAAAAGAATCAAAATCGGGACTTCGGGGTTTACAGCTTGCACATGCAAATTTTACTCTCGATCAGGTTATAAAAAAAGCGAGATGAGCATACCGTTCGCCTGATGGTAAGCGATACGACCGATTATGGACAGTAGCGATACTAAACAACGCATTATAAAACAATGCTTGTCTTTCCACTGCACTCCCTATCCTGAGACATAAGATGAGTCTCAATAATTGCAGTGTCCATTAGTTGCTCTGGCTACAATGTCCTTCACACCGAAACACAACAGTCCATTTACACTGCTGTTAAGAATTCTATTACGATGCCGATGTGCGTATAATAATGGCATTGTAAAATCCACAAAAAGCTATTTTAACATGTCGTACACTTGTTTATTTACATTAGTTAAAGTTTAAGCTTGTAGGTTAGTGGGTGTGCAGCATTGTTTTTCTACGACATATGGCGAAGTTCCAAACAATTCTTTGTAAACGGATACATACAAGTGGGTTGACTCAACAGCTACATACATGCGTAGCTAAATGACACCGATCTATCATTTTCTATTTTCCTTAATATAATATCGGATCTGTGATCCAACGATGCTAAGATTGTGGATTTGCCGTAGAACAGAAATAGAGTATGTACCGTAGGCTTCATAAAGTATTTTTTAGAATCCTAAACTACACTTAAAGTAAGGTCTTTCTGTCTCAAATACTGGTTGTTAACCATAATATAATGTGAGAATGCAAAATGTATACGATATTACCTATACAATTTACCTAACACATATCTTTGGTCTCCCAAATACGCGTCAACTACCAAATTTCATCAAACTGCGATTGCCTTTTTTTACTACATAGATCCGGCAATCGCTTTACTGATGGTAGGTCTCTCATATGTGAGAGATCATCTGGGTAGGTACCACCGCAATGTCTATTACTCCCGTGAAACAGCAGCATTTACGCTGTTGTGTTTCGGATTGAAGGACATTGTAGCCACTACTGGACATATTGACACTTAACATCTTATGTCTCAGGATGGCGAGAGCAGTGGAATTTTGCTACTGTTTATGAGCGGTCGTATCGCTTACCATCAGGCGAACGGCTTGCTCGTCTCGCCATTCATTGAAATAAAAATAAAATCTTCAAAACAGGCGTCAAAAAAGGTCAACATATGGTAAATGATCACTGCCGCCCATGACCATCCGTATCGCTCGGGTCATGGATGTGTTGCCGGTTGAATAAATGGAGCAGGAAGGGAGAAAAATAGGAAGAAGGAAAGACTATTGGGCATCTGACAATCTACAAAGAACTTAAGGCTGAAAATACCCGCGCAGTCCACTTCTTTCATAGACAGATCTTTCACCGTACAACCTGCCCTATATATATACTATATGTGTATTCTGTGTATTTGTATGTTTATTCAACATATATATGTATGTATGTATGTGTATTTATAAATTTAATAATATTATAAATTATAATATTCGTACACCCGAAGCCCCAACTTTCGTTCTTTTCCTTTATCCATCCTATGGTTGTCTGGCAGAGATTGCTTCAAGCAATAAGACCGCCACTTGTGCATATATGTAATTTCATTTTGTTTTGTCTTTGTTATGTATATGGTGTACAATAAAGTGTTAAATAAATAAAGAACACTAACAGTCTAAATAATAACTACAATCACACATAACACGCAACAAGAAAAGTCAATGCAATGTACTTTATATTCCACTTGTTACAATAAGGATTTCGCATATTCTTACCGACTTAAAAGGCAAAAAATATACTGCAAGTATTTCACTATTAATTAGCATTATATTCACACCGAACCAAATAGTAAGGAGGTTCCCATAGCCGACATTTCTTCACGCAACGCAGACTTTCCGCAGTCGTACAAAAACAAGCAATACGCCACATTTGCGCAAACCATTGTTAGGAACAAAACCGAGCCTAATTGTGTTGGGTAAATGTGTCAGGTGTATTTGTGAGTTATTATTATTATTTCTCTTTATTTTAAGTCTTTTTTTTACATTTTTATATATATATTAAAAAACAAAATACATATAAAAATATAAAAAGTTATCCAACGATGGCGAGGCTCGAGACCCAAGCCACCGGTGGTTAGGAGCCCAAAGTGAGGAACCGCCTCACAATACGTGCCGTGTCAAGCAATACTGCCTTCTGAATCTGACTCCTGACCCAACAGCCGATTGAGAGCCTCTGTAGATGTTGGTCGAGGCTCTTTGGTATCAACCCATGAGCAGAAACGACAATCGGGATAATAATTGTTGAGTCGACATCCCACATGTCGGCAACCTCGTGTGCCAAATCTAAATATTTAGACATTTTGTCTTTTTCAGCTTTGACAAGGTTATCGTCATGCGGGATGGTGACGTCAACAAGTATAGCCCGACGCGCCAATCGATCTATTATCACAATGTCAGGCTTATTGGCTGGAATAGTCCTGTCTGTGATAATAGATCGATCCCAATACAGCGTTGCATGACCATTTTCGAGAACTGGTTGGGGCACATACTGGTAATATGGCACTTCAGGTGTCACAAGTCCATATCGAAGGGCAATTTGCTGGTGTATGATCTTGGCTACTAGGTTATGTCTATGCAAATACTCGCCGTTAGCAAGATACGAACAACTGGAGATAACATGCCTGATAGACTCGCCAGGACGGTGGCATGCCCGACAGATGTCGACCGTACCGTCCTTCAGGATGTATTTCCTATAGTTGTTCGTCTTAATAACTTCGTCCATAATTGCAAAGACAAAACCCTCGGTTTCCCCAAAGAGGTTACCGAAGCGTAGCCAAGACACAGACGCTAGTCGGTCCACATCAGGCCCATGAAGGGCTCGATAGAACCGACCGTGCAGCTCTTTGCTCTTCCATATGTCCTCGCGATCCTTAATGCCTACCACCAGAGGTTTCCGCCAGTTCTCAATCGCCAAATAGAGCGGGGTAAATCCTTTATCTACCATAACTACAACCCTATGCATATCAACATCACTGTGAAGGAAATAATCCCTAAGATTGCACACCTCGCGATTATGCAAGTCCTTAGCATTAAGAATGCCTCGGCCACCACATCTCCGCGGGATGTACAATCTCATCACTGATGATCGTGGATGATGCATACGATGTGCAGTCAGGAGAGTTCGGACTTTACGATCCAGGGCGTCCAATTCGGTCTGAGTCCATTTGAGTATGCCAAAAGAGTACATGAGTACAGGCATAACCCAACCGTTAAAAGCGCGAATCTTGTTTCCACCTGATAAAAAACTGTTAAGTACTTTTGTCAGGCGGCTAAAAAAACGCTCTTTCAACGATCGTTTTACATCTGCACCCATGATACCTAGAGCTTCAGGCATACCCAAATATTTGTAGGTTTCCGTCACGGAGAGGGATCTGAGCCTTACAGTCTCTGAGACTAGTATGTCATCAGAGACCGCAACCTCCCCTCGCTTCACATGGATAACCGCACATTTATCTACACCAAAATCCATATTGATTGATTTGCTAAATATATCCGTTATTTTTAACAACTCAATCAATTCGGTTTGTTTCGATGCAAATAACTTGAGGTCATCCATATAAAGCAAGTGAGAAATAGGCTCAGAGCCTCTCCGTAGACGGTAGCCTAACCCTGAATCCAACAACAGAGTGCTGAGGGGATTCAGGGCCATGCAAAACCACAGTGGACTCAGACTGTCGCCCTGAAATATACCCCGCTTGATTCTAATCGGCTCGTCACAATCAGGAGGAACCGTACCACCTGGATATCTTAGGACAGTGGTCCACTGCCCCATACAAGACCCAAGGAAGTTGGATAAATTTGTATTAATTTTATACAAATTTAACACCCTCATGAGCCATGTATGAGGCACCGAATCATAGGCCTTTTTATAATCTATCCAGGCAGCCGATAAATTCCTTCGGTTGTGACGAGCCTGTTGGCAAATGGTCATGTTAATGAGAAGGAGCTCCTTAGTACCACGGGACCCATTCATGCAACCTGTTTGGCCGGAAAAAAGAATTTGGTTAGAATTTATATGGTCTGTAATTTTAGATCTAATTATGGAGGTCAAAACTTTATAAATAGTGGGAAGGCATGTGATGGGTCTATAATTTTTTGGTTCCGTGGTACAACCGGACTTAAAGAGAAGGTGAGTAACACCTGTTGTCATAAATGCTGGAAGGGATCCCCGCTCAAGCGCATCCTGGAATTGCACTGCCAATCGAGCATGCGAACTTGGAAACCATTTTAACCAGAAGTTGTGCAGACCGTCCGGACCCGGTGACTTCCAGTTTTGCGTCTGTCTAATTGCAGTTAGCACATCTTCTGGATTGATTAAAATGGTTTCCATAGCCGGTATTGCCTCGCAAGCTCGATCTACAACACTAAACCAGGAGGCTTCAGTGTGAGAGACAGGCGACGACCAGATATTCGTCCAGTATTCACGCATTTCGTGAGCACTGGGAAGCCGCCCATCCACCACACCTTGTGGAGGATTCTCCCAACATCTATAAACCCTCTTTTGGTCAGTTTGGAACTTGCGATTTTGTTGGAAACGATCCCATCGCCTCCTGTAGCGACGAATGCGGTTCGCCCACGCATAGACTTTTTGTTTGAAGAAGTCTATGCGTTCTGTGACGCAAAGCCTATAATTTCGAGGACTTGTGTTGGTCCCCGAAAAAGCCTGCGTCACAAAACGCATAATCTTCGGCCTGCTGTTTCCTTCTTTAAAAGAAATTAGCTTGCCGATGAGAGTTCGGGCCCTGTTGATACGATCCTCTATCCTCCGCTGCCAGGCAGGCACAGTCACAACACCTCGAGTAGCTCTATATTCTTTTGGGAATTGAACATTAGCCACTCGACATGCTGCGACGGCCGCGCAGTAAAGGATCGAGTGCGTATCAACAAGATCCCGACTGGACTCCAAGTATGTAGGTAACATGGAGTCCAAAGCTCCCATCAGCGCCAAATTTCTTCTATGCGTTGGCAAACGTGGCAGACGCGGTCTACAAGACGCCGATAAAGACGCAAACTCCAAAATCGCACACTCCAAAGCTCCTCTCAGTTGCTGTTTATCTTGGGGACTTACGTTGTCATCCAAATTGTCCGTCAGCTCGAAATCAGCAACAGGTGTTGGTGTTGGGCCTGCCGCTTGATCTCCACTGACGGGCGATACATGGTCTTCCTGGACAAAACATAAGTCTGTGCGCAACCGCTCAAGTGTGTCATCATCCAACAACTTACGCCGCTGAATAAATCGCACTTGATCCGACAGTCGTTGGGATGATACATCAACCGTTGGTTCCAAAGCCTGAAACAGAGACAGCATTTTAACACGATAGGCAGTGAGGTTAATTCCTCCATTTGTTGCCCCAAAGTAGGCCCGCATGACATTCTCATTGATTTCACGTGTCCATCTCATGCGGCGCACTACTCCACCGGTAGCGGGGACCGTAGGCGGGACACTCGGCCCCACAGGTCCCAAGCCCACCGCTGGAGGGGGTCGTCCTCTTCGCTGCGCAGGTCTTGGTGGCGGCGGGGACGACTGCAGCTCGCCGTGTTGGCTCGACGCGTCGTTGTCCGGTGTCACTTCGAATACGTCCGAAGCCGACGCCCACGACGCGGAGCTCGACGAGCTGGGAGATGTTAAATGTGCGTTCCGTTTCTTCCTGGCTTTATTATGGAACATCCTTTTGGTCTTTTATTAACATGTTTTGTAAAAAAATTTGACGTTGTCACACACTGTCATTCTATTATTTTTTATTATGCTGAATTGTTGTTTATTTACACTATTTCTTCTATAAAACATTATGTGATTGTAGAAAAGAATAATTTTGGTTACTATTTAGATATAAATTATGAATATTGTGTATATATTTGATATTAAACATAAAATATATATATATTTCAAAAGGATGATCTTTAGGTGTTGCCAGAGTAATAATTATTATTATTATTATTAACTTTATATACCAAACAGTATACAGGCGGACTTAATGCCAGGGGCATATATTAGTTATATATTATTTATTTACTATTTTGTAATGATTTTTATTTTCTTCAATATGACTCGTATGTATCCAGATCGTTGGGCAAATGTCTTCGCCGATACCTTGGGGGTTACTCTATACTACAACACGTGGACGAATGTTCGGATGTGTACGTGAAACTGTACAAATATGCCTGAATATATTTCAAAATGTTCAAATCCCTCTATGGTACAGCGTAGCCTTAGAGTAAGTTTGTATTGAATTATACATTTCAAAACAAATAGTACTGATTTTAAGAAGTGGAACCCTTTTATCTTTTACGTGGACGTCGAGCGATCGATTCAAATTCAAATTTCTTGTGTGTCTGAGAATAGATTAACCCTCCTGATGCTCAATATCGTTGCAGCAGACCTACAAAACGCTGGAGAGACAACATGGATATTATTGAACCCTTGTGGGTGTGAACCTTTTTAAAGCGCGTATTATGGAGGGTAAAAGTGCGTGGTGGCCTGTTGGTAAACGGACTAGACGCGACTGCCAACATGTTCACGGGGGTCGCGGGTTCGAATCCCAGGGCACACCTCTGACTTTTCGGAGTCATGTGTGTATTGATAGTCAATCACCACGCACTAAAACGGTGAAGGAAAACATCGTGAGGAAACCTGCATACCATAGCGATTTATAAAAAAATCTATGGTATGTAAGTCCGCCAACCCGCACTAAGCCAGCGTGGTGGACTATATGGCCTAACCACTCTCAATCGTACTGTCGATTGTAGAAGAGGCCCGTGCCCTGCAGTGGGATGTATATAGGATGATACAGATTATTGAGGGAGAGAGGAAAATCTTTGCCCCGCAGTGGGGTGGAATAGGATAATTTAAAAAAAGCTTTACTTTTTTTTCTGAATTCGAATCCTCGACACTGCGATTAGCGAAATGCGGTCACCAAGTTTATATGAAAAACTTTTGGATTATTTGCGTATGACTTTCCCTTGCTACCTTCTAATGTATAAAAAACTTACTTCTCCTCAACCCTTTGGATCTCCCCATCACATATTTTCCCACCGAATCAATGATATAAAAATACTTAGAGCGTGATTAATTGCTGTCTATCGACTATTCTTTTTAATGGAACAATATAAATGACCCAGAACAAATAGCTCATTATTTCCTGATGATAACAACAAATTATATTTAACTGTGTATCAGTTTAAGCTTGTTACAAATCTATCAATCCTTTGTACTTACGTAATGTTAATCACAAACAAAAATTACATTTTGTTTGTAGTTACTAAAAATACCAACCGGCTTCGTTTTCGGTAGCAGTCTGTAATCCAATCCTGTATATTATCATCGTTTATAGGTTGTAAATCCATTGTTTATGCCAAAATAATTTAAACCCTTGCGTATAATAAGTTCTTTAAAAATAAAAGGAAAGCATGAACATTATTATTTTAGGAAAAACTATGTATTTTCCACCCCAGTCAAGTTGACACATACACACAAAAAGTCACGGATTTTTCCCAGAAGGGGTACGCTGTTTTTCCAGAGGTACTGAGACCAACCAGTACACCAACGTTTAGCCTTGTATGTGTCGTCCCAAAATATGATGGGGTGCGAGTCTATCACCATATGGGGCACAAATTCAAGTTAATACTTGATTTCATTCAAATTCGCAATGGTAGATGTATACAGTGTAGCAAAATAATCTTTACCAAAGTTTGTACCACGTATCGCATGAATAGCTTCACCATTGAAATGCCGATACAATTAAACAACAATGGAAGGTATGGGAAGAGCCGCGTGCGGAGGCTAGTGGTGCGTAAATAGGATGTGAGCGATTCGCGTTATATTGCCAGCATACAATCACACTGGCGGGCGTGCTGTTAGCTCGTAATAGCACTGTTAGAGATGCGCTTTGTACCTTGTCAACTATGTTGATAGAAAAACGACAAAATTGAGGAGGATTTTTTCATGAACGATACTGAAGTATTTTTTTACAGTTGGTCCTCCAATTTTATCTTTTGTTGATTTAGTTAAGTAAACCAATAATATTTTATCTTTACAGCTTGTCCCAACTTAGTTCAGGTACTTAAACTAATTATGTTTTTGACGTCAAAATTCATATTTTTTGACAAAACTATTTCTTAAATATAGATAGTATATCTATTTCACACAAAGCAAAAAATTAATAAAATGTGTCTCCTTATCTGTGACGCCATAGCACACAAAGGAAAAATAAATGGAAATAAATAATTCGAGGATAAAAACTTCACACTTACTGCAGACATACAGTCATTCAAAACTAGTTTAACCAAATATATTTAACATACTTTCATTGCAATTCTGAATACTTCACTGATCATTCCTTACGTAGTGTTTAATTTGTTATCGGACTACTTTTACCATTAAACTCGACATTGTGTACATATTTATTGATTAATATCTTTGTGTTCATTAATGTTCATTACTTTTGAACAATTAAACCAGCTGTACACGTGCGATCTAAATTACTTCATTTACAGAAAATAAATATTTATTAATATCGGGGAAATGTGGTATGAACTTTTACAGAAATTATATAGACCTGTTATATTAATTTAATGAATATCCGTAATCAATAATCGCTGAAATTATTGAAACGTAAAAATTACCTATTATAGCGATCGAGTCTTGTGTCCTGTGTATCAAACCCGCAGTATCACATCGTTTCACAGTGGGCCTAACCAACTGCGCCACGGAGGCTTTCATTTATAAGAATATCGTACTACCAGATACCTTAACTAGGCTTAAATGACTTCCAGCCCTTCTCTATAATCTATCTATCTTTAACAAGAGATTTAATTCGATTT
The DNA here is from genome assembly GCA_009982885.2 of Hyles vespertilio. Lineage (NCBI taxonomy): Eukaryota > Metazoa > Arthropoda > Insecta > Lepidoptera > Sphingidae > Hyles > Hyles vespertilio. Next base: position 9,793,569 of record CM042825.1, on the reverse strand, counting down.
TTCGATGCAGTTTATGTTTCAGTTAACTAAGATAAATAGGTATAGAATTTTTGTATATATTTATAGATAGCTACTTTATATAAATATAATATATATGTCTTTCTTTGTTTTACGAGGCGTAGAATTGTATCGACATAGTATTGTTAGCTTTTATAAGCTCCTGTTAAAGATAGATAGGATATAGGGAATGTGTGTTAGTGGTTCTCCAACATTGCGATTTATGTGGTATTTATCGATAGTAAATTCGCATCTCTAAGCACACCTGCAACCTTTACTCTAGTGCGGCGAGCAGTGACCGGCAATGGGGTCGCCTGCAGTTGCAACACGACTCCTCTGAGCCTGTGCGTTTGCGTGTGTGCACCCGCTCTCATGAATAATCTTGCTTCCTTCTAATGCAGAGTACAGGCCACTTTCAACACTATTTGCAGATATTTATGAGCGGTAATCGTTTGCAGAAATCAGGGTAGATACGTCTTGTGAGTCTATGTGTTTTTTTTATTGCTGTGAATGACGAGACGAGCATGCCCTTCGCCTGATAGTAAGCGATGCGACCGCTCATGAACAGTAGCAAAACCAAACAACACCTGGAATTACAAAGCAATGCTTGGCATTCCACTGCGCTCGCCATCCTGAGACATATAGATGTTTAGTCTCAATATGTCCAGTAGTTACTCTGGCTACTATGTCCTTCAATCCGAAACACAACAGTGCATTTAAACTGCTGTTTGACGGGAGAAATAGACATTGCGGTGGTACCCACCCAGGTAGCCTCTCACATATGAGAGACCTACACCAGTGAGATAAAAAAGTCTAGTATAGAAGACCCGTATTTTAAGTGTGCGGTCAGAACTATGTATGTGACTATGGGATGTACTTATTTATTTTAACTGTGTAATATAGAAATGTAGTATTGTTTATTGGCAAATATGTAATTTATTAGCAAGTATGTAAAAAAATATGTGGCTTGATCTAACTACTAAATAAATCGACAACCCCCGCAGAAAAGTCAGTGATGTCAACTCAAACATTATCACTCCAATCCATCCAAAGGTTATCTGGAAGATATCGCCGACTACCATAAGACCGCCCATTGTACTGAAATGTTGGGGGTCCTAGAGGATTTTTGTAGTGAGACAACCAACCATAGTGAATGACGTATAATCAATAATTATTAAAATATAAAACTTATACAAAAATGCGCATTCCAGTAAAAGTACTTACTTAGCATAAAACGATATAAAGTAGTGTATATACTAAGAATTAAAAGTTAGGGAGCATACATACACTTCAGTACTGTAAATATAGGTTAAGATTTTTGTTGTGTATATTTTTTATTTTAATTTGTGTAGTACAATAAAGAGTAAATAAAAAAAAATACTTTATCATAAATTTATGGGAAAGGCATAATTAATATTACTGTAGCATAGTAATTTAGTATAGCAACAGGCGAACGGCATGCACGACTCCACATTCATTGCAATAACAAAAAGGATGCAAATACTCTTGATGAGTATTTAGGGAAAACCTGACCACAGCGAAAATATGAATAACAGAATGACGTAATTAGTTTTTGTGGTAGCGTAATGATTTGTTTATCATTCTAATTATTATGATACCTAACTATATCTATTTATAGAAACACACTCACGGTATGTTTCAAAATTATTTTTAAATATGGATACAAAAGTCTATCTTCAATCGGATCCATTGACATATTTCCAGTGCTAAATACGAGTGTGTAGTCTTTCAAAATAAAACTTGAAAGTTTCCTGCAAATACAAGGTGTTGAGGTATGAGAACAGAATTTACTGTTCATGTGAAAGCTATCAAATTAGAGGCCAAAACACCACTTTGGTAGCGTTATCACATTCCACTATCATCTAATGACGATTTTGAATACTCATTTCGAGGAAAACTAAAATAGCTCTAAACTCATTTAATACGAGTACTGTTACAACACACTAGATAATAGTAATATAATATTTATTTCGGCCGATATTATAATTCGAGACTTTTACTTTTAATTCGTCCAAGGCCTCATTGCTATCATTATTACGCCGTTATTAAATATATTAGAATAATGACCAATTTTATAACATGTTACGTTTATTTCGGTGGCAATTATGATAAATGGACTTAGTGTTGCAATATGATTGCAGGAATACTTATAATAATTATAATCAAAACAGTTTGTAAAACCTAAATTAAAAGTGATGATGCGGCTGTATTAAACTACGATACGATAATCATCCCCTAGCACATTATAACCGATGAGAATGCATGAAGAGGTTGATGAAAGTGGATGAAGCAAAATTAATATATCAGAATCGAGCAAAGTAGCGGTCTATAGTCTTTGTCTACCCCTATGGGATACATGCGTGACGATTATATACATATGCATGCACTTAATTATCATTATAATAATTCGGGAACTAACTGACGTAATAAGTATAGATGAGTCAAAGAAACTAATTGATTCTGTTCGCCTGAGCTCATAAATTGTTTCATTATATAGGGCGAAGTTAATTTTGTTACTACTTTAAAATAAAAATCTTACATACATATGAATATGACACCAAGCTTTTATATCGAATCTGACGCTACACAACACAAATATTGTCAGAATTATTTTTATCCACAGTGGGTTATTCAGAGTCCAGACAGACAATTGAAAGGCGCGTAAAATAATCTATAACAGAAGATAATAAAATCGTCCATTGTAAACAAACTCGCATGTTTGTTCCAGATGTGAGAATTATGGTGATGTGTCCATTAAAACGATTCACATTGAATAAATCCAACAATCGCGGCCATGGAACCAGCCTCTGTTATAATTTTCTCACAGGTGTAACTTGCGCTGGTAAATGGTGGTAAAGTACTTTTGTTTACAGTCTAGTAGGTTTGGGAACACTGGCATAATCTATATAGTTGATGGACCCGCATAACTTATTGAATATTATTTAAACTAGAGATTCTATTCATTATGTATGAGACTATTTTAGTTCCAATAATGTTTTTAGAACTGACCCTAAGATTACCAAAGATTCCGATGGTAGTGAAGTAACAATGTTGGTAAAATTGTTCTTATACACACAGATCACAAACATTTGTATAATTTGTGCGCCAACTATCATAACAATGTAAGCAAACATTGGCACAAACAAAACCTAATTTTCCTCTATCCATCAAGTCTGTATAAAATACTCCACATAAACCACTTTACAAGGAAAACGTCGACGTCTCGCTCACGTCTCCGTTGTTACTAGAGCTGAGGAGCTTCCAGAGGTTCTAAGAAGCTATTCCCTGTGGACTTGCTTTATTGGTATGCTGAGCCCGTCTGACTACGCTTGTATAGACTCATGCAAATGGATTGATGGATTTGCTCTATATAGTTGTTATCTATTGTATTATGCTTGTAAATGTAGTAAATTCAAGGTTTTTTTTATTGCTATGAATGGCATCACAAGCATGCCATTTGCCTGATGATAAGCGAAACTACCACTCATGGACAAGAGCAAAACTAAAAATCACCTAGAATTACAATGCTTGGTATCCCACTGCGCTCGCCATCCTGAGACATAAGATGTTTAATTAAAATATGTCCCGTAGTTACTATGGCTAACTCTCTCTGTTCAGCTAACTCTACCTGTAACTTCAAACTGTTGTCTAATGACCAATAATGAAGCCAACAGACCCGAGGTACGATTATGTCCTGTATCTTGGGTATACCCAAAATAATACCATTACCAGATAATTACCAGACACTTTTGCGGTTGAACTCACAAAATCCAGGTTTGAAATAAATGCACATCGATTTTGTAATAATTTGTTTCGTCCTGTGGATCAAATCCTGCAGCTCTCGATACACAGTCGGGGTCTTAACCAACTTCACCATGGAGGATATCACAATTTGTAATTCTTTAATAAATGTCGTGAACTAAGTTAAATATCAAAGACTTTTGCCGGCCTGATTAAAAATGACATTAATTTAACGGCCTGGAAATTTTAGCAGCTAGAATCTCACATTATTGTCTTTAAAATAGCGCTATCTGTTTTTGTTGAAGTGTCTGCACGGGACCAATAGAATTAATTAAGTGCATTCAAATATTTTGGACAAATCACCGATAGATTCTAATCAAGCTAAATTAACATAAGCAAAAGTCGTATAATCGCTTCCTCATACCAAAAGCAGCAACACAAACATTGGAATACCAAATTGTTTTGACAATTTACTAGAAAATCTGAAGGTTTCTGCCAAGTAAAGCGACAACCCACACGATTAATGAATGGTTGCTCATCTTTTTCTGCAACCCACATCACTTATCAAATGGTTATTAAATTTAAATTTTGCATAATCATGACCTTTCTGAAACAATGAAGATGTTACTGATTTTGTTACTTAGTAAATGATTTGCTAGGATATCAAAAACATATTGAACATACGTATCTAAGCAGAAGGAATGAAATTAAAACTTCGTTGCAAATCTCAAGTAACTGGATTTTGTGATACGATGTATAGTTGCTACTACCAAGCAAGTCGGTACTAACAAGCAATTTTCCCAGTTTTGTGAAACCACCTTAGTCAATGTTATTGACTAATCACCTGATGGTAAACTGTAATCTTCACCTATAATCATGGGCAATGGTCGAAAATTCCAGAAGCTAACTACCGTAGCATCCTTTCCTTGCATCTCATTTCGAGAAGATTGTGCGCCAGCTTGAAAATCTCAAATCTTGCAGATTGTCTACTGGGTAATAATTGCAAATAACCACTTGTTATGTAATACAAAGTGCAATAGGATTACCATTTTATACTTGATCAATAACTAGTTGTCAATTCCCAGCTTGTATATCAAATGCAATGGTTGCATAATCCCAACTGAAGAAAGAGTTGTTCAAATTATTATCAAAAAAGATTACTACATAATTGCGTCGGTACTTCTGTTTGAGATTAAGCCGATCTTCTCGTAAATTTTAATTTCATGCCCGACGATTTTAAGCCTAGATTAAGATTGCGACAGATCCCGGCGTTTGAATGTCGAAACGGAGGTAGTTATTAAAGTTATAATTTAAAAACTGATGGCCTTAGTGGCCGTGAGACGGGAGCAGAGAAAGGGATCGTCGCTGATTGCAGTGTCTTCAGAAAAAAAAAGCAATGGCAAAATAGGTTAGCTTGATGATATAAACACTGCTACGGTCCTATATTTACAATAAATAGATCTAATGCACATTCGAGGATGATCTAAATCTAAAGAAACCATTTGTACCAAAGCTTTACCAAGCAGAGATCAAGGACTTTAGTTATTGTGACTATATCTCGATTGGTTATCTGTATCTGTATCAGCCCATATACGTCCCACTGCAGGGCACGGGCCTCCTCTACAATCGACAGTACGATTGAGAGTGGTAAGGCCATATAGTCCACCACGCTGGCCTAGTGCAGGTTGGCGGACTTACATACCATAGAACTTTTTATAAATCGCTATGGTATGCAGGTTTCCTCACGATGTTTTCCTTCACCATTTTAGTGGTTATACCTACAATTATATGTTTTTTTTTCTCTCTCTAATTACTCTACAAAATTTAAGACAAGAAAATGTTTTCTCTGCTCTTGTGTAACACTAAAATAAAACAATTACAAACCTGTGTTTTCCAGACGAGTCTAGAAAATCTAGGCTCGAAAGCCCTAAGCAATCAATGGATATATAAAATAACATTCCTTAGCACCTGCCAACATGGCGGTGACCTAAGCAAATAGTTATCTATTGAGTTATTGACTTTGAACGTGCGATATCGGACAACTGGAATAGCTTCGTGCCTAGGCTGGCATCGAGATTGGATCAATTCGGTATAATCAAATTATTAAATTACTTGTATTGTAAGACTGCAAAGATGTTATAAAGCGGGTTTAAAATATCATCATGTCTCTAATTCAAATGAAAGTATTAGGGGGAAAGGTAAATAGAAATTGCAAATCACGAATACAATAATTTAAATATTTTATGATGACTTGATCTTATACTTTTGGTTGGTATTCGAATTTAAGTTTTTTTAGTCAGGATCATTCAAATAGTCTTCCCTAATCAATCTTGAAATGATTTTTAAGTATAATTTATTTTATTTTATTATACTTCATAAATATAATTAAAAAAACTCTTTTAAGTTACGATAACAAGATCTACATGTATTTGACTCTAAATAGCACATAAGACCACCATAAGACACCAACCTCCTTGTTCCATGTTCCACACGTTCCCGTAAACTCCTTGACATTCTCGAGTCTGCCAGTTTGCATGTCCTGCCTCTACAAGCCACTCATCACAACATTGATGCAGATGACACCTGGCTCGACTTAATCATTATTTCTGCCCCTGGCAGTGTTTTTTGTCACGGTCAGTTTCCCGCTCCTGGTTTTTCCCACCATGACCTCATCTACGTTTCATACACCCTTAAACCCCCTAAATCCCATCCTAAGGTATTGTTCTTGCGTTGCTTTGGTCGCATGGATCCAAAGAAGTTGTCTGCGGATGCTGCACAACTTTGCTGGGATGAACTGACAGCAGCTACCAACATTGATAATAAAGTGGACATGTTTAACACCCGTGTTCAGGCGCTGTTTGACATCCATGCTCCCGTCAGGAAAGTCAAATTAAAACGAACTCCAGCTCCTTGGATGACGGATGAGGTTCGAGCGATGATGAGGCGCAGAGATCGGGCATTTCGAAAATTTAAGCGAAGCCGTTCGGACGACAGCTGGACTCTTTATAAGGCCGTAAGAAATCGCTGTAATCAGGTGATACGAAACACTAAACGCCGACACATTCTCGATAACATCACCTCCTCTTCATCTGCTAATATCTGGAAGTTCCTTAGGACTCTAGGTATTGGCAAGCAGAAAGACACTAACTTCCAACAAACCATTGGCTTAGATGATATTAATCGTCACTTCAGCACATCTTCTCCGATGGTTCATCAAGCCAAATGTCGTTCTTTGAAGTTTATTGCTAACCTCCCCAAGCCTGACATAGATTCTTTTAGTTTTTCTCCAACTACACCGGATGAGATTAAGAAGATAATCATGTCCATAAAGTCTAATGCTGTGGGCTGCGATAGCATAAGCCGTCGCATGATTACTACAGTATTAGAACATCTCCTCTCCCCTCTTTCCCACATTATTAATTTCTCTTTTAGCAGTGGTGTTTTTCCGTCCTTGTGGCGGAAAGCCTATGTTATTCCTCTCCCTAAAATTTCAAACCCTACTCTCCCTACCCACTTCCGACCTATATCCATCCTTCCCTTCCTATCCAAAGTGCTAGAAGCCTGTGCCCACAAACAACTGTCCAAATTTGTGTACTCCAATAATTTATTGAGCTCGCTGCAGTCTGGATTTAGGCCTGGCCATAGCACCACTACCGCTCTCCTCAAAGTAATTGGTGACATTAGAGCAGGCATGGAGGACACCAGAATCACCGTGCTGGTGCTGGTTGACTTCTCGAATGCCTTTAATAACGTCAACCATGACATCCTCTTGTCCATCCTTTCCCATCTCAAGATCTCACCAGTTGCGTTGGAATGGTTCACATCCTATCTTCGAGGGCGCCGGCAGTTGGTGCGCATCAATGACTCTTCGTCGGATTGGTGTGACCAAGAATCTGGTGTGCCTCAAGGCGGTATTCTTTCTCCTCTTCTATTTTCAATTTTTATTAATCTCGTAACCCAGAATCTTCAATGTTCGTATCACCTCTACGCCGATGACTTACAGCTTTATGCTCAATCTGGTGTGGACTGCTTGTATACAGCCATTGCCAAAGTTAATAGGGATCTGGGGTATATTAAAACTGGTCGGATGATTTCGGCATATCCGTAAACCCGCTCAAATGTCAGGCTATCTTGGTTGGTAGCCAACGTATGATGAACAGAGTCGATTTATCAACTATACCACCGGTTACCTATGATGGGTCACCTATTGCATGGTGCTCTGTCGTGAAGGATCTTGGGCTACTAGTAGACTCTACACTAAGCTGGCGACCCCAAGTTATTTCTATAAGTCAGAGAGTCACTAGTGTTCTCCGAATGCTTTATCGTTTGAAGAACTTTCTCCCTGTGAAGACCAAAGTAATGCTCGTTCAAACCTTAATCTTCCCTATAATTGACTATGGTGATGTATGCTACTACGACCTGAATGCAGATCTTCTCAACAAACTCGACCGCCTTCTCAATAACTGCATTCGATTTATTTACAATCTTCGCAAATACGATCATGTATCTTCTTATCGTTCCCAACTTCAGTGGTTACCCATTCGTCAACGCCGCAGCCTGCGCGCTCTCACTACGCTCTTTTCTATATTAACATCTCCTACTGCACCATCTTACCTAACACATCACTTTCAATACCTAGGGTCTAACCACGATAGAAATCTCCGCTCGTCTCATAGTCTCCTTCTTCAATGTCCAACCCACAGTTCTGATTTTATACACTCCTCCTTCACGGTGCAATCCATTCTTTTATGGAATTCCCTCCCACTCGAAGTTAGAGCGGCCACTAACCGTTATGTGTTTAAGGTAAGAGTTCGGGAACTGTTTCATCAAAGAAAAGTCGCTAAATTGACAGATTAAGTAAGTTGTATATATTGTTGTATGTATGTATGTGTATATATTTATATATATGTAGATATATATTATGTTGTATGTATAATGTATGTTCATTTTAATCTTAGTACAGTGTACACTTATTTAAATATTTTACCAATTTTTTTTATTTCTCCCCTATCTAAATGTAAATAAAACCTGCTGTACTCCATTTCTGCTTCACCCAAAGGTAGACTGTTAGAGAATGCCCCTGGCATTAAGTCCGCCTGTATACTGTTTGGTATATAAAGTTAAAAAAAATAAAAAAAAAAAATAAATAAAAAATAAGACAGCCATTTACACTTACAAGAATACTGGTAGAGCTAAAATTTATTACCAGAGCGCCGCATAGCATAGTCATCGCGGTTGAAAATAGGCAAGAAATAGAGCCAAGGGTAATTGCAGCAATATGTCTTGGTGACCAGTAATGTAACAGCCCTCATTGCATAGTCTAATATCGATTGAAGACGGCTAAGAGACGTAAGGCGCATACATATCTTGTATCACTATGCCGTGTATGCCGTACCTAAATTAAGTCAACGTATACAATCTATAACTACTTTTTCGCATAGAATTGAACATTGATACAGGTTTTGGATATGATATTAAAAAAGAACATAAATCCCAATCACTTAAAAAATGTGGCTAAAGGTGTAAAACATAGATTAATTGATTTTTAATAAGTGATTTAAAAAGTGTTTTTGTAAAATTAGACTAAAGAATAAAGAGTTATTAGAATTTTTAAAATTAGAATTAAAATATCGCGAATTAAAATATCACGCAAATGACTACAAAACATATTAATTCAACTTATAGTAGTATTGGTAATAGCGCCATAATTGTTCGTCACGATATAACGAAATGTTAATAAACTAAATAATGAAATTTTTTTTTCAGGTGATATCAGAATACCTGTATATTCCGTCACTGAAGATTGAAGCAAACAGCATAGGAGTTGCGACATTATTAAGATATGTATTATAAATTTTACAATAACACGATTAACATAGAACATGGTCACGTATGGATATTACAAACATAAAAAATGTGTCATTGTAAATGATAATATATAGAACAAGTATATGTAGTAATATGGGTGTGGAATGATGTGGTAAGATTAAAGATCTAAATTCGAACTCTGGAGTACCCAATAATTGAATAACCTGGAATAGTAAGACACATTAATGTGTTGCGTTTTGGGTACAGTTTTAAATAACAATACAGTTCGCACAAGGATTACTAATAGTGGTAATCAGGTTTTATATGTAAATTACCATTGTGACTATTTCGCAATAAAAAATAAGTATCGGAAGTCCACCAATCTACATTAGGTAACCTAGCAAACCAAGACATAAATCCAATGATAAAAAATACAGGAACAGATTACGAAAGTTTAACACACGGACATGTTCCGAGAAACTAAACCACCTGGCTACTTCGACTTATTCAGTACGCATGTATCTTCAACATCCAATACAGTAGGTCACAAGGTCTAAGGAGATAAGTAAGCAACTAGAGCCGCAGTGAAAGCGATCCAGTTCCTGAGTTCAGTGGAACGTAAGTACTTAGTAACTGGGGTAAAGACGATTGCAAATTCATCTCACACTGGTCGCGACAATGACCATGCCAACCCAGCGATGTATGATACTCTGAAGGTAATCTTTACGGATGAGTAAACAGCATTTGTAGTATCGGATAATATTTATCTTTGTTATTGTATGTAATACGTTTCTTCATATTGTTATGAAATTTAGAAATCCTTTAAAATAGATACTAAGTTAGAAGCTAGAATCTGCCTACCACCATCGGATGGAGGCCTGACGCATGTATGTTTATAATAAGTGAAAATTGCGCAACTAACAAACTTCAAATTTTATACAAAACCATTGATCGTTAACAACTTTTGCAGTAAGAAGATTGCAAATCTCAAATAGTATAAACCATCTTATTAATTTATTCATTTGGGGCGTGTTTGCGCGTCGTTCTGACGGCTCCAACCCACAGCGCTTACAATTGCTGGTTTCGGTAACCTTTAGGTCGCAGAAACGCCCAACTGCCAATGCTGCTCGTTTTGCAATGTACAATTATATTTCATTGTATTTTTGTAATGCCTTGTCAAAACATTAGTGACAGGGTAATGAAGAGGGCATGGAAACAGTGTAGTCCTGAAATATGATTAATAGGATTTCTATTAAAATGTAACAATATGATGATTCTAAAATTGTTTGGTTCCATAAAGGAAAAACTTTGTCCAACCTGAAATATGCATGACAAAATTTATTGCGCGGATTCAACATAACACCTGCTCGCTAAAATGTACTTTTTCCTAATATTTCCTTCCTAATAATAGAACAATTCGAAATATTAGTACGAAATTTGAATGCTAAATTTACATATACATCCCCCCCGCCTCTCTCTCTCTGCACCAATAGGAAGTCTACTGCTGAACATAGGCCTCCCCCAAGTATCTCGACATCGGCCTATTGGAAGCGGCCTGCATCCAGAGACTTCCTGCAACCTTAAACCTGATCGTTCGTCTACCTTGTACATTAAAAAAAAAACAAAAAGACTATTAAAATCAGAAATGTCGATGCCGCGTACGTACTTATTAACTGAATATGCAAACAATCGACTTCAATACCATCTTCATTACACATAAATTGGGGGTCAGCCGTGATTTATGAAAATGAGTAACTACAGTTGACAAAGGAAACGCGTGGTCGTCCAACCGACATTTCCTGCAATTTTAATACTTAATATGGTTTTGATGTTATTATTAGATGCAATTATGGTCGCATGATGGACTGATGTTATTCCCTGAAGGCCAACTGAATGTTGATTACTATGTTTTTTGAGAAGAAATTGCGCGAAAATATTCGCGTGAGACCCACAAGTATGTATTTCCGGGCTAGGTGTTTGTGAGACCGAAAAGTCTCTTATAATTTCTGATACACACGACACAAGACTTGATTTTATCGTGAGGTTAGGACTATGTGTGTGACTATTGGGTGTATTTTACTTTACTTACAAATGTTTTCTTTGTTTACAACTGCCAATTTTGCTACATAATAATAATTTATATTTTGTCTTCTGTATACACCCAACCATAAATATAATAATACGTAATTTTACAAAATCTTGATTCCAGTTGATGTCCGTGATGTCGCCGACAAGCTTCAAAAATGCTACTTGAAGTGGATTAGACGAGTTTTGTAGAAGATCACATCAATTCATCTAATGTATGTGCCTGGGCATAGACATAGCAAAGCCAAGTGAGGTCTCAAGGTTAGTGAAGAGGACATTTGAAATTAAATCCGCTGTATAAGAAATTAAAGTTAATAATTAAGAACTGAAGATAACAGCTTTCAAAGCAATTTAAAAGCAGATTGTCTACGATCTTTTGTCAAAATATTAGAAACAGTTTTTCTTTCTTCATTTTTAATATATTGGGCATATTAATACTAATAAACTACAAATATAATGCATTACGAAAACATATCTCAAACAATGCGTTAAATAGATAATTGTTAATTTTTATATGTAGCTTCAAATATCGACACACATCAATAGAATTTTGATGAATTATAAAAGACTTTTCAAAATAGAGTAAAGCTTGTCAAGGGAATTTACTTACATAGGTAAATCAATGCCATATTGTTTACATCACATTCATTTATTATAATTGTCTGCCAAATTATTAAAAAAATACATCATCATACCGAAATTAAAACTGCCCTTGCCTACCATACCAGAATACTAAATTACTTCTAAAATTACAACAATCGAGCTATGTCGCAACAAGATCATAACCAAAACTATTAAACAAATTTACCTTAAAATTAGACTTTGGAATTGAAACTCAGGCAAAAATTTTTTTTTTTTTTTTTTTTTTATTGCATTGAATGGCGAGACGAGCAAGCCGTTCGCCTGATGGTAAGCGATACGACCGCTCATGAACAGTAGCAATATTCCACTGCGCTCGCCATCCTGAGACATAAGATGTTAAGTCTCAATATGTCCAGTAGTTGCTCTGGCTACAATGTCCTTCAATCCGAAACACAACAGTGCATTTAAGCAGTGTTGTTTCACGGGAGAAATAGACATTGCGGTGGTACCTACCCAGATGGCCTCTCACATATGAGAGACCTACCACCAGTATAAATTTCCCAACCACATCCTTCACTGACATTTGAAAGTAATTCTTTGACTATAATTAATCTAATAAGTAACACGTACTTACATGCACAATTATATTTATTTTGTCGGACTATAATTTAGTCTCGAGTTAGGAAACTTACCGCTAAGTGTAGAGTCAGTGTCTCAAGGTAAACAATTATACGCTTTAATATAACACATTATTTTGTTAATAAGATATTTCGTAAATTAACGATAATATTTTAATAAAAATTAAAATGATCTGTTGCTCCGTATATTAAATTACTTATCTTCGGTAATATTTGCTTTTTAAACTTTATCCTGCCACAGTAATCTATCTATCAGAATATGAAAATATAACTTTAAAGTAGCATCATCTTCTTCAACATAGGTTATGGCATATACTACATATGTAACTTCACAATTATTTTTGAGAATTAAAATCCTTAGCAGCACTTCTATTCATCCTTAAGACGCATTCTTATTAACTACAAATTCATAAGGTGAAGCAAAATTATAATGTGCACTAGAATCTAACCCACAAGACTGCCCAACTCCTCTCAAAAATATGCTATGCTCCATGTATGATACAAATAATACGTACATAACGTCTAATTTCTACTATACCACATATTTGTTTTATTTTTACAACACATCTAAATGTTGCTCGACATTTTCCTCCACGTAAAGTTTAAAAGTTGCTGCTCGATTTAGTACTGCGATTAGTCCTGTTTCGCCATACCTCACGTAAGATCGGTCGTGAATTGCATATAAACGATCATTACCGTGATTTACAGTAATGTTATAAGGGGTAAATATAAATAAAAAATCTTTAAAAAAATGAAATCGTGTATTTTCCAATTAATGTTACTTAAGGAAGACCGACTTAGTCATAAAGGTTTATTAATAAGGATAAGAACAGCACACAGACATTTAAATATCAGCATATCTTTAGAATGTCGCAAAAAACACTGCTTTAAGTAGTTTCTAGGAAAATTAAGCTGTCAACAAGCAGCTAAATGAACTGCAAAGAAACATTACATAACGTAGGTGGTAGAGAAAATATGCAAATAATTACTTCCCGTCTAAAGTAAAGGTAGCTAAGAATGTAATAAAGCTATATGAAATTATACCTCCTTGCAAGACAAAATACAATTATGATAAGACCAGGTAGCAACATTCGATATTATTCACTGCTGAACATAAACCACTTAAATATATCCATCAAATCAACTGATTGAAAGATGTTTTAAGCGAGCGACCTCCGTTGTTCTGATTAAATTGATATGCTCGTTATAAAATCGTTATAATTAAACATTACAATACCAAAATCACTAATTAAATTAAACCTTATTAATAATCAAATAATTATAACGTAATTAAATCGCATACGAAACTATAACGCATGCGTATTCTAACACAAAAGGAGGCTAACCTTGCTGCACTAGAGTTGGACTGAACAAAGAACATCGCCAGTCGACTGTGATTTGCATACTAGTACGTACAGTGGAACGAATTAATGGATTAACTTGGTCAAGTACAAACCCTACTGTGTTCTATTGTTGAGAATATGTGACTTCGTGTTTGTGAATTGTTATGTAATGAAAATGAATAAAAATAACTTGAAGATAATGTGCTTGATATGTAGTACGTCACTACATTGAATCATAGTGAACTGATCTATTGTGATGTCAGCATGAGTATAATAACTTAATTAAAGAAAATTATTCTCAAGGTATTTGTTATACTCAACATATGGAAAGTAAATAGACTGGATATATGTCTGATCCGAAATATTTAGTCAAGGCCTACGTCGGAGCTGGCCCTAAATTTTTGTCTCTTAATTACAACATGTCAGCGGTGATTCGCGATTCTGACTTTGAAGTGTATAATAGAAATATTATTTCTAGATGTTGTAAAAAAATATGATGGGGTTGGCATTTCCATATGGACAATAACCCCCAAAAATATTCAGATTAAAAAAAAGGTGTTTGTTATCACTTTTACATTTGTTATTTATATAAATTGTTTACTAGCCTCCCTCTAATTATGACGAAATTCTCCCAAATTCGAACTCCATTCTAAATTAAATATCATTACGTAATCGGTCATTGCCTTCAAGTTGGAGAACTGTAACACTTACAGTCATTCAATCTAATTACCCTACAATTAATTTGAATGAATGGAAGTGTATTACCGTAATACCTGAATATTACGTACTTAATTATTACCATTATTTAATAGATACGACTTTACCTAAGCGTTTATGTTTTAATAGTAATTTATCCACTCTGAAACCTTGTTTCTGCCAACAAAAGCCCTTGATTGAACACTATAAAATACCTCTCACAGCAATCAGGGCACCATACTAGACATCAAAAACCGCCAAGGCAACGTCAATCTCAACATTGATATGTAAATCATATAAATTATAAACTCAACCTTCTAGCAATGGTCTGTTTAGACCCAGTGAGATAGTATACTAGAGGGGACATTGCAAACAAAATGTAACAAAATAAACGGTACCATACCGCTCCTTCTATTTATGTCTCTGTCACGCCTGCGCAGTAACATTATCGCTCTCGCTTTATTGGGTTCCCGTGTGCACGCATAATACGCAGAGATTTTGTTCCCGATGTCCGCTCTAGTATAATACCTCAATGGTTTAGACCAGTTTTACAACGCGACCCACATAGGAGGGATCAATTGCATGACCATCTCGTTTGACGGCTTCCATGCAATTTGTTCCCACATTAATCTTGTGTAGGTAGATCTGACTGTATCAATTGACACGTTGTGTTTACAAATTAGCAAGTATAGCATTCCGATTGTTACCGGTGTTGCGAAACACGGTTGCTATTTCACTTAATACAATACAACTTAAAGCCCCATTTACACGGGGAGAGTTTATCGCATTGAAGAAACAATAATTATGAGAATATAAAAAGTTGCATCGTGTAAACATTTGTCAAACACGATAATCTTATGGCGGTTATATCATGAGATAATTTTATACGATTTTCGCCGCGAGAAACCCTCTCCCTGTAAATCCGAGCTTTATGGTAATTTTATGATGGCTTAATACTCTTAGGTTGAGTGGGTCCATAAAAATGAACTGAATAACTTTATGTCATGAAGCAGATTCTAAAATAGAACCATACAAAGATTGACTATACTTTTGATTTAGTAGTTTATTTACAAGTTTGTGATCTAAATAGACTGCTTTGTAAGTAGTGCGAGTAATGACACGAAGGTTCGACACTCGACAGCGTTGAAGAGATAATTATTAGATCAGTAATAATTCCTGACCTTAGCATATTATTCCGCAACTCCATAATAGAACATACGTGAGAACAAACTTTAATTCATTTACATAATATAGCACACACTCAGATTACTTCGATAAAAAATTCTTGATGACATTGATCAAATTTAATGGCCGGCATGAGTGAAAAGTCAATGATATAACTAGCCATCATTACAAATATTGATGAGCCATTTCAAATGTAATGGGTAATGGGATTAAAGTCCATAATATTTATTGATATCTACGAAAAAAGACTTCTTAACCTAGACCTTGGTCTTTCCGCCGTAGTGTGAAGAGGCATCTTAGCAGGCCGGCATAATTGTTTCCATTGGCATGGGACTGTCGTCTGATACCAATGGCCTGGGCAGCATTTACGCTTACCATCAGGTGCAATGTGCCCACAATGCCGGGCCAAATAAAAAAAATACACAAATTACAGGGTATATCCAGACTGCTACCGATAGCGCAGCTGGGTGGTAGTTTTAGTGACTACAGCCACAATGCAAATAAAATTTTCGCTGACTGCGCTTGGGTATTAAATCCATTTTATATGCTAAAATAATAAATAGGTAATAATTTGAACCCTTCGCGCAAGACAGTCATTAAAAATAAAAGGGACTATTATTTTAGGAAAACTATTGTATTTACCACCCTAATAGGATAAAAAAAATACAAAAAAAGGCTTTGTTATTTTGTTTTTGTTGCTGTATTCGAGAAGTCACTAAAACTATCCCTACATTTTTTACCGTACATGCGTTATAAAACAGATTAATGAATCAAAGGATTTTTAAATCAGTCTAATATCACCCACTTACAACATAACCTGTTACTGATCAATATGAAATCATAGGTCACGGTTGTACCGAACTGATACAATATAAATATTAGCATTTTTAATGTCAGCAAGTGCTTTAGTTTGGAATGTAGCTTCCATGTATGTGTTATATTGATACGATCATGTTTTCTTTTTTTATACTCCTTGTAGTATGAACATGTTACCGCTTCATTAATTCATAGCTCCTTAACAATATTTTAGTGTATGTACTAGTTTTCACTTTTAAATGAATCATTCATTCATTAATTTTGTAAAGTGTTATAATAATTAGAACATTGTCTATAATTTTATTGAAATGGGGTAATATTTTTTTTTTCAGGGTCTCCACCGATCGTTCAGAGTATACATAGACTAATAAGAATGAAAGCTTCAAAGAAAACACTAGAATTCAACTATTTTTTTCATAATCAAATATTTATTTTTATTTCATCATTATATTATGAATTTATTTTATTTCAAAAATCCGGACACAAGATTACTACGTAAGCAACAACTTGTTATAAATCTTGTTCGCCGATGGGCTAACCAATGCAGTTTGATGTCACAACATTAATTAATCGGCTGACACAGATATCGACTACCACTGCGAATGAATCATCGGAAAGTTGAACAGCCTTATATGGGTCTATTTGTTTTACAACAAATATACAGGCGCCACTGAAGAATAATTTGCAATATGTATTTGCATAACTACAATTTTATTCATTAATAAACATTCTAAAGTACTTCTTATTTCTACCTTGAATAGAGATAGCGCGAGCGATCAGTGCGCATGGGGAATGAACACAGCCAACCACGGATATCTTACAGCCCCGATAGGCCTGCGCTGGGCCAGCAAAGGCCATGTGAGTGATGGAAAGGCAACTACATGATGACAACATTTAGTAGTTATCACCCACTCCCTTTGATGTGTGCCGAAAAAATCGACAGCGATGCCATTCCAAGACCATCGCACGTGCCATAAGCCACTATACGCTACAACGCCCTCTACACGATGGGCCATCGTAGAGGACCCTCGCGATGGCCCATTATGTAGCAGGGACACTAAATCCGTGGGAAATTGACTTGATTTTGAGAATGAAGTATTACACATTGAGAGGGCAGGAGTACGGAAAAGAGTAGAAATTAAATAGGGAAGGTACCTTAAGTAATACAAATGGTAAAACTTATCAGATGTGTCTGCTGGGTATTACCAGCAATACCTTAAAGCAAAAATTCCAAATAAATTGTATTATTTACTTTAATTTAAATCAACCAACAAATAACAGTTCAGCGGTCTAAAAATGTACCAACTAAAAATAAACATATAAAAACAATCGCAGTTGGAACATGACGAACACGACACGACTACGCAAAGACACGCAGTCAATAGCTTGATTTATATGATCAGGCACCGGCGCCTATCCGTGGCAGACTTCCAACTACATATCGATTAACCAAATATAGTGCAGGACTTCGTGGAAAAAGTTATTCTAGTCTAATGAGGAAAATCACGTCGTTTTTTACATTTATGTTCCCTCTTTCGCGCGGTTCTTGGAATGTTTATGTGCTGTGTGGATTTAAGGCACGTTTTGCAATTATTGTTTCAGATCGTAATGGATGGTTGGGACGTGCGTATTTTTAATATCATGCTCCGTAATTTCCATGAATAGATATATTTTTTCTACCTGATAAGTTGTGTAATGACGGATTATTCACTGTACAAAAACTATTGGGATTCATCATACATTTGGATATATGCGCCAAAGAAATGTTAATACAGAGAGAGCATAATATTGCCACAGGGCGCCTGCAGTCGTGTCTCTCACTAGTTTTCTCTCTTCCGTGGATATATCGCATACCGTTACCGACACTTAGTGTATATAATTTTATTAAAAACAACATATTAGTGAACTCATATTCAGACGCCCAGTCACAGGAACTGGAGAAAGATCCCTAGAAAATGCTAAATGTAAATCACTTCCAATACTTCGATTGACAAATATTTAGAAAGGGCTACTACGTTCAGTAGTATACTTGACATGGCTTATGATGATCACAAGGTTTAATTTTAAAATATGTTATACATTTATAACAATAATTGCAAAGAACATGCAGCTTCACCTTATTTACAAGTTACTTTTATGATGGTTTTTTTCAAGCACTCAAATCTCTGTCTTGGGAAATCCTCTTACTGCTAATGCTGCCATAATGACAAAATTGCGACTAACAACAACCCACAGTCCGTGTACTTCAAACAAGCATGCCCAATTTCATGATCTAAATAGAAATATCGACATAATGGAACCGGACGTGATGCACGGATGAGTACAAGCCATTCAGTATACTCATGTGCATGAACGTTTCCGTCAACTATTGAATATAGGAGTGCCAAATGATTTATTTAATGGAACAGTTACATACGAGGAAGTGGTACACCCAATGGGGATACATTAACAATTTCTACAATATCCTGAGGGCAATAAGCAGTGACGGTTTTATCACAATCGTTACCCTGGGCGAGATTTCTATATTATAGTCCGCCCCGTGACCATGAATCAGGAAGTCAAAAATGTAAGAATTAAACCAAATCCGCGATAAAATCCGTAAATAATAGTTTTATTTTAATGACATTTCTATAGCTCTATATTTCGCATTTACGTATAATTATGCCGATAACAGTTACATGAAAATTTATTTCTGGTGCCTCATCAGAGCTCTATCTTCGGGCTGCTATTAAGGATAAGTGCAATATTCTTGAAAATTACTCCAAAAGGCAAGAAAAATGGGTAATGGGTGAAACGTTTCTGGTAACTCCACAATCCAAAATTCAGACAAATTCGCAACAAAAATGTTAATTATATGTTACGATATAATATTTCTACTAATAAACGATGTCTCTAGAGTAATAAAATAGGTAATTATATGTTTCGATATAATATTTCTACTAATAAACAATGTCTCTAGAGTAATAAAAATAGGTAATTATATGTTTCGATATAATATTTCTACTAATAACTATGTCTCTAGAGTAATAAAAATAGGTAATTATATGTTTCGATATAATATTTCTACTAATAAACTATGTCTCTAGAGTAATAAAAATAGGTAATTATATGTTACGATATAATATTTCTACTAATAAACGATGTCTCTAGAGTAATAAAAATAGGTAATTATATGTTTCGATATAATATTTCTACTAATAAACTATGTCTCTAGAGTAATAAAAATAGGTAATTATATGTTACGATATAATATTTCTACTAATAAACGATGTCTCTAGAGTAATAAAAATAGGTAATTATATGTTTCGGTATAATATTTCTACTAATAAACTATGTCTCTAGAGTAATAAAAATAGGTAATTATATGTTTCGATATAATATTTCTACTAATAAACTATGTCTCTAGAGTAATAAAAATAGGTAATTATATGTTTAGATATAATATTTCTACTAATAAACGATGTCTCTAGAGTAATAAAAATAGGTAATTATACCGGGTATCTCAAGACTGCTACCGAAAACGAAGCCGGGTGGTAGTTTTAGTGACTACAAACACAATGCAACTAAAAATTTCGCAAAGAAACGCGACAATTATTTTTTATGATTTTTTAAACATCGTCATTTTTGGGTAGTAAATCCATAGTTTTTGCTAAAATAATAATTTAAACTCTTTTATACCTTAGATTATTTATAAATAAAAGGGTATACACTATTATTTTAGGAAAAAATGTATTTACCACCCAATTATGGTCATAAGAAAAAAATAACAAAAAAAAATTGTCGCTTTTTTTTGCAACTTTTTCTGTTGCATTGCGTCTGAAGTCGCTTAAACTACCACCCGGCTTCGTTTTCGGTAGCAGTCTTGATATACCCGGTATGTTTCGATATAATATTTCTACTAATAAACTATGTCTCTAGAGTAATAAAAATAGGTAATTATATGTTTCGATATAATATTTCTACTAAAAAACTATGTCTCTAGAGTAATAAAAATAGGTATGTTCATTATTTAGTTATCAATCCGCAAAATAGGTACATACATAATTTTACTGGTGGTAGGTCTCTCATATGTGAGAGGCTGCCTGGGTGGGTACCACCGCAATGTCTATTTCTCCCGTCAAATAGCAGTTTAAATGCACTGTTGTGTTTCGGATTGAAGGACATTGTAGCCAGAGTAATTACTGGACATATTGAGACCTAACATCTTATATCTCAGGATGTCTCATTCCTTTGTAATTCAAGGTGTTGTTTGGTTTTGCTACTGTTCATGAGCGGTCGCATCGCTTACCATCAGGCGAACGGCATGCTCGTATCGCCATTCACAGCAAAAAAAAAAAAACAAATAAGGTATGTATACTACGCTGAAATGACAAGGTTTCGGATATCGATTGGGCAATGTTTGATATTTGATCGGTATAAGCGCGAATGATTATGATCCAATTCCTGCTTGGCTTAGTGCCAAGTTGATATATTTTAAAAACAAGTGTGAAATTAACTTAATATTCTTGTTACTGGACACGATATAATTTATTGATATTGTCAAAAATTGTTGAAGAAACTGTAACTCGATTAAGAATATGCAATCAAAAAGTAAGAAACAAATCGGATGCCGATCATCGTCTACTTCAGTATTTAATATATGTATATAAATTAGATGTTAGACATTTCTGAGTTAAACTGGCTTGACTTTTTTCCTATTAATAACTTCAAAACTTCACCTCATCGCATAATTCATTGTCAAATATCCGTATAACAATCGTAAAATTTCCACATTTAGACTAAATTTTTTTATTGCTATGAATGACGAGACTAAAATGTCCTTTCCCTGATGGTAAGCGATACGACCCAATACCCATCATGAAAAGTAGCTAAACCAAACAACACATGGAATTACAAAGCAATGCTTGGCATTCACCGGGCTTGCCATCCTAATAAATAAGTCTCAATGTGTCCAGTAGTTACTCTGGCTACAAACAAAAACACAACAGTACATTAT
This sequence comes from Hyles vespertilio, assembly GCA_009982885.2. Classification (NCBI taxonomy): domain Eukaryota; kingdom Metazoa; phylum Arthropoda; class Insecta; order Lepidoptera; family Sphingidae; genus Hyles; species Hyles vespertilio. The sequence continues at coordinate 9,771,661 of CM042825.1, read as the reverse complement.
ACTGGAACTTATTTTTAACAAGCTGGTTCAAACTGACACGCATGAACAATTGAATTCCAAAGGCCTATATTCTTTGTTATGCATACATTTGTCTGGGAAGACAATGCTGCGGGAAACTTTCACTAGGTTTGCGTAATACGATTGTTTTGTGTCCACTCCACGAGAGGCATGCTTTGTTACTTTTACCTGTCTACGCATTTACAGACGTGTGACGTCAATCTATTGACGTGTCCAGAAGATGATATTATACAACAACTTCATAATAATTTCTAAAATATGAATTAGTCAAAGATGAAATATCACAAACCCTTACTCGAAAGTAATTAATGTGAAATCGAAAACCAAAGAGGTTGACACCAGAGAAATTATTACTTATTTATTTATTTTTTATTTATTTAAATCTTTATTGTACACAAACTTAACAAGAACACAGCTTAACAGAAATAATAATAACAAAGAGTACAAATGGCGGTCTTATCGCTCAACAGCAATATCTTACAGACAACCATGGGATGGATTTAAATGAAGGAGAGGGAGAGAGGGCAGTGTAACAAATAAAGAATTACTTCAAGCTAAATAATAATACTACTTAAATTTTATCATGTCACCAATCTCACATTATATGTGGTCTAAGTTAAAACATAAAAATTAATTATAATGATAATAACAACTATTTCTGTATCAACCCATATACGTCCCACTGCAGGGCACGGGCCTCCTCTACAATCGAGAGTACGATTGAGAGTGGTTAGGCCATATAGTCCACCACGCTGGCCTTGTGCGGGTTGGCGGACTTACATACCATAGATTTTTTTTATAAATCGCTATGGTATGCAGGTTTCCTCACGATGTTTTCCTTCACCGTTTTAGTGCGTGGTGATTGACTATCAATACACACATGACTCCGAAAAGTCAGAGGTGTGCGCTGGGATTCGAACCCGCGACAACCGTGAACATGTTGGCAGTCGCGTCTAGTCCGTTTACCAACAGTTACAACAGTTTAATAACAACTATTATTGTAATATTTTTTTCAACATGATAGTGAGTCAGGAGGAATCATCTTAGAATAGACATATCCCATCAAAAACATCGTGTAAAAAACTTCCAAGTCTCGCAGCTCAGGTTTTCTACCGCAAAAAGTTGTGAGATGCATGTAATATCAAGTCGATTAATTTATTTAGCCCTTAAGGGACCTTCTATATAAAGTTATTACGTTAGTTATTACCATATCAATATTAAAAATTCTTTACGTTTTAAATAAATGGATCGACTTGGCCATCGCATGAAAACATAATGTATCGTACAATTTGTACATAATGCTGCTTTGTAATCCTATACATTTATATGGGATTACAAAGTTATTCACGCAGTTGGTCTATCTAGAAAACTAGACACAAATTATGAAATGTTTGAATTTTCCCTTACTTTAGACACTAAACACTAATTATATTCTAAATTTGAAGGTTCTATGTCTGCTAGAAGTGCCTTAGACTTTTGATGATCGGTCAGTCAGTCAGTGAGTGACAAAATTAAGAAAATTTGACATGCTACAATTCTTAAACTACTGGTTCAAATTGAATGAAATTTTAAATATACCGTGTTTACACAATGCCTGCTTAGTAACTGAAAATTCAGGCTTCATGCTTTAGCCACAACGAAGTTATAGGGGGTTGAAAATGGTGTGAGTTGCTTCGAGAAAAGGATGTTACGGCCTATAGCTCGACTTGGAGGGGGCTCGGCCGCGCCCCCAGATTATGTCATTACTATAAATGGCACTAAATAAAGAAATAGTATCTATCAACACAATATCTCTACCTCGGGATTAAATCAACGTGTAACCTAGCTACGTAAGTAATGTATGAAACGGTCACACATATGAAACGGTTTTAGTCACGGTACCTTTACAAGGAATGTAGCATTTCCCATTTCTCTACAGCAGCTTGATATATTTTTAAATCTCTTACCTGAAAAAGGAAAAACACTGTTACAATTTGAGCACGCATAAAATGACGCTTAAAAGTTTTAATGCAATCTGATTCGGTCTTGAAAAATGAAAGAAACAAATACGTACATCAATAAACACACGCATCTTTCCAGAATGGGTAAGCAACCAAGGCACCCATGTTTCGCCTTGTATTTCTCGTTCCACTATGTGATAAAAGGCAAGTCTATAGCCATTATGGGTAAATTTTCAAAATAAAATGGAATCAAATTGATACAAACAACAGGTTTATTTAAGCTAAACAAGAATTGGACATTTTAAAACCTATTATTATTAAACTAAAACAAATTACAAACACACCTAACAAACCAACATAAATTAATAAAGTTGTTTACGATGCCTAACTAATTGAATAGCAGTATCAAGGATTATATAATCTAGGCTAATTGATTTTTAATCTTAATGGATACCTAATAATGATTAACGATGCAAAATCTTCTTTATTCGGACATACAATAAACGAAATATTGATTGATCTATAGATGTACAATAGTATAATAGTATAGGGTCAGGGATGCTCCTATCTAGTGGTCATGGCCTGCCCTAGTATAGGTGCTACGAGTACGCGACCTCGGCCCCCGAGCTACTGCAGTCACCTTAACTTCCCGTCCGTGACTGCAGTATCCACTCCCTCAGGCCATACTCTCCTTTCCTATAACATCCTTTACCCACAAATCCTATTTCCTTTCCCCGGTTAATGGCGGGCAGCAGCGTCATTAACGCCAGTCCCCTACTGCGCTCGCCAACCCGCCTGCCAAGCGTGGCGAGTATTGGCAAATACCCCCTTAATGGCGACACTTATAGAGACCAGGCCCCCAGTCCCCGGCAGCCCCACTATTCCTGGCTATGGTAGCAGTCATGGTTACAGTGGGGCAGGGGGTGCTAAGAATCCCCGGGTTGGCCCCGGCTACCACCCCCGACGACGACTGGCCCTGGTAACACACAACATTCGCACATTGAGGACAGACGAGAAGATTGTCGAACTGGAAGAAGAATTGAGCAGGTTACACTGGGATATTCTAGGGTTATCGGAAGTCCGAAGAATCGGGGAGGATACGATAACCCTGAAGTCTGGTAACCTGCTCTTCTACCGGGGGACGACCAACAGTCCCGAGGAGGTGTCGGATTTCTCGTCCACAGGTCTCTCATCAACAACATCGTATCCATCGAAAGTGTGTCGAACAGGGTAGTATACCTTATACTCAGAATATCCAAAAGATATTCGTTGAAGGTCATACAGGTATACGCGCCGACCTCGACACACCCAGATGAAGAAGTAGAGGAGATGTATGAGGACATAAGTCGGGCCATACATACTTCCAAAACCTACTTCAATGTTGTTATGGGGGACTTCAACGCAAAGTTGGGCAAGAGAAGCGATGCAGAGTTGAAAGTGGGGCAATTTGGACATGGGCAACGGAACCCCAGGGGTCAGAGGCTGGCCGACTTCCTGGAGAAAGAGGGACTCTTTGCGATGAACTCTTTCTTCCAGAAGCCGCCTCACAGGAAATGGACCTGGCTGAGTCCTGACGGTTCTACGAGAAACGAGATAGATTTCATCTTGACGACGAATAGACGGATATTCAGAGATGTCTCTGTGATCAACAGGGTGAAACCGGCAGTGATCACCGAATGGTTAGGGGCACCCTGAATATCAATGTCCAATCGGAAAGGCGTCGCTTGATGAAATCTACGCTCCGACCTACTCGCGCCCATATCCAAAACCCCGAGAGCTTTCAACTCGAGCTGACAAATCGCTTTGATTGTCTAGGAGAAAACCTTGCAGTGGACGAGCTAAACAGCGGTTTGGTAGAAGCTGTCCATACGGTGGGATCTAAGTATTTTAGACCTCGCCGTAGAGATAGACCACAAAAACTCTCGATCCACACTCTTGACCTCATGGCCGAACGTCGATCTTTAGCGCTGCAGTCTTCCGTTGACGCCGATGCATATCGGCGGCTCAATAGACAGATCTGGAAGTCCTTGCGACACGATGTCCGTGCTCACAATACTGTGAGCATTAAGGAGACAATTGAGCGGAACGGAGGCTCCAAAGTGTTTGCAAGAGACTTGTCTATTGGGCAAAGCCAGTTGTCTAGGCTGAAGACGGAAGACGGCCGCGTAGTATCGACGAGGGCAGAGGTATTAAGGGAGATCGAGAGGTTCTACGGACAGCTTTATACCTCGGTTGCCAAACCTGCTGTTAGCTCGGCCGAAGACCCGAGAGCCGAGTTGATCCGACACTTTAGCGATGATATCCCGGACATCAGCCTGTGTGAGATTGAGATGGCCCTGAAGCAACTTAAAAACAACAAGGCGCCGGGCGAGGACGGAATAACTTCAGAGCTTCTGAAAGCGGGCGGAACGCCGATACTGAAAGTCCTTCAGAGGCTCTTCAATTCCGTTCTCCTCGAGGGCTCAACGCCAGAGGCATGGAGCAGGAGCGTGGTGGTACTGTTCTTCAAAAAAGGTGATAACACTTTGCTGAAGAATTACAGGCCCATCTCGCTCCTGAGCCATGTCTATAAGTTGTTTTCGAGGGTCATCACAAATCGTCTCGAACGCAGGTTTGATGACTTCCAGCCTCCCGAACAAGCCGGTTTCCGAAAAGGCTTTAGTACCATAGACCACATCCATACGCTTCGGCAAGTTATACAAAAACCGAGGAATATAACTTGCCGCTTTGTTTAGCGTTTGTGGACTATGAGAAAGCCTTTGATTCGATCGAGACTTGGGCTGTGCTACAGTCTCTCCAGCGGTGCCATATCGACTATCGGTACATCGAAGTGTTGAAGTGTATATACAACAACGCCACCATGTCGGTCCGAGTACAAGATCAGAGTACGAAGGCTATTCCACTACAGAGAGGCGTGAGACAGGGAGATGTCATATCTCCGAAACTGTTCACTGCCGCGCTGGAAAATGCCTTCAAGCTCTTGCAGTGGAAAGGATTCGGCATCAACATCAACGGCGAGTATATCACTCACCTTCGGTTTGCCGACGATATTGTAGTCTTGGCTGAATCGCTGGAAGACCTTAGCACTATGCTCGAAGACCTCAATCGAGTCTCCCAACAGGTGGGTCTTAAAATGAACATGGACAAAACGAAGATCATGTCGAATGTCCATGTTGTGCCCACCCCCATCGGTGTTGGGGGCTCGACTCTTGAAGTTGTTGACGAATATGTCTATTTAGGACAAGTGGTCCGGTTAGGCAGGTCCAACTTCGAGAGAGAGGTCAATCGTCGAATCCAACTCGGTTGGGCAGCGTTCGGGAAACTACGCGACGTCTTCTCGTCCAAAATACCTCAGTGCCTTAAATCGAAAGTCTTCGATAGTTGTGTGTTGCCAGTGATGACTTACGGCACCGAGACGTGGCCTCTCACTATGGGCCTTATTAGGAAGCTCAAAGTCACTCAACGAGCTATGGAGAGGGCTATGCTCGGGGTTTCCCTACGAGATCGAATCAGAAATGAGGAGATCCGTAGGAGAACTAAAATAACCGACATAGCCCACCGGATTAGCAAGTTGAAGTGGCAATGGGCCGGGCACATAGCGCGGAGATCTGATGACCGATGGGGTCGGAAAGTACTCGAATGGAGGCCGCGTAGCAGAAAGCGCAGCGTAGGACGTCCACCAACAAGATGGTCCGACGACCTGGTAAAGGTCGCGGGACGTCGCTGGACACAGGCTGCCTCCAACAGGTCTCTGTGGAAATCATTGGGGGAGGCCTATGTTCAGCAGTGGACTTCCTTTGGCTGATGGATGGATGGATGGATAGATGTACAATACATCTACTAAATGTTTACAAATTATATTGGATCCAATCTAATAAGTGAAGGTAGTGAATTCAATGTCGGCAGAACCACCAAATAATTCACATTTATTCTACACATTTACTGGTGGCAGGTCTCTCATATGTGAGAGGCCATCTGGGTATGTACCACTGCAATGTTTATTTCTCCCGTGAAACAACACTGCTTAAATGCACTGTTGTGTTTCGGATTGAAGGACATTGTAGCCAGAGCAACTACTGGACATATAATGTCTCACTTACTCACTTAACATCTTATGTCTCAGGATGGCGAGCGCAGTGGAATGTTGCTACTGTTTATGAGCGGTCGTATCGCTTACCATCAGGCGAACGGCTTGCTCGTCTCGCCATTCATTGCAATAAAAAAAAAAGAAAAACAAAAAAAAAACAATCCATCTCCCAATAATATTTCTTACGCTTTTCCCAGTACTTGGCGATAATTACTATGCATGACCCTTAATGTTTTATTGATTTATTTCAAAATCTTAGAGGTCAACGTAGGTCAAAAGCACCTACCTTGCTAAGTGTTTCAATTGAAAACTTTATTACTCTATCACGAACGAAATAATGAACATTAAATTGAAGGTTTTGTGAAAATGGCGAGGCTGATGGCATAGTAACAAATTACCATTAAGTTCAAGAATTAAGATACAACATAACAAACTCAATTTAAGTACGCCACTTGCGTATCACCAACTAAATTGCACAGGGTTAACCTGGTTTGATAATTATTATTGATCTATGCAGAAGAACCTACAGCCGAGGTCTAAATATACAGGGTATATCAAGACTGCTACCGAAAACGAAGCCGGGTGGTAGTCTAAGCGACTTCAGACACAATGCAACAGAAAAAGTTGCAAAAAAAAGCGACAATTTTTTTTTTGTTATTTTTTTCCTATGGACATATTTGGGTGGTAAATACATTTTTTCCTAAATAATAGTGTATACCCTTTTACTTATAAATACTCTAAGGTATAAAAGAGTTTAAATTATTATTTTAGCAAAAACTATGGATTTACCACCCAAAATGACGATATTTAAAAAATCATAAAAAATAATTGTCGCGTTTCTATGCGAAATTTTTAATTGCATTGTGTTTGTAGCCACTAAAACTACCACCCGGCTTCGTTTTCGGTAGCAGTCTTGAGATACCCGGTATGTGGAAATAATTCCGTCTCGGGTCAAATTTAAAAAGGTCGTTTGGATAATCTTCAGTTTGATTTCGTCTTTCATATTCGCCCTTTTTCGTCATCCCTTCACGTGTTCTATTGACATCCAGCCTCTTCTCCCTTATTCCCTCCTTCTAAAATTCAACATCTTAATCATTCATCCTCTGACTCTTTCCATCTTAAGTACTTTAATTAGTCATCTCTTTCACACAAACCACGTTCCATACCAGCCGTCTAACGTTTCATTCTACAAATCTCTCTTCATAACATTCAAATACTACATATACAGTGCATATTGGGGCATATCAAGACTGCTACCGAAAATGAAGCTGGGTGGTAGTTGCAGTGACTTCAGATACAACGCAACAAAATGTTGTGCAAAAAATTGGGATGTTTTTTTTTTGTTATTCTTTTTCTATCGTTGTATAAGGGTGGTAAACACATAGCTTTTTATTAAAGAATAGTGTACACCCTTTTTTTTAAACATACTATGGTATGCAAGGCTTTAAATTTTTATTTTAGCAAAAATTATGGATTTACCACCCAAACTCTACGATAGTTAAAATTAATAAAAAAAATCTCGTTTTTCTTTGCGAAATTTTAGTCACGTTGTGTTTTTAGTCACTAGAACTACCACCCAGCTTCGCTTTCGGTTGCACTCTTGATATACCCGGTATATTAAGTTATGGTACCCATGTTGATTGAATGTAAATAGTGTAGGAACAATGCGTGACACCACAACAGCGGCGACTGGCAACGCACCGGTGACGCAATGTGCGGGCGCATGCGAAACTATGTATACGACTTACGCGCATGCGCGATCGTAACACTGATTAGTTGACTACTAATATAAATAATGAGGCGAATTCACAAGGCTTTATGATGCGACAGATTTATTGCTAAGTTACGTGTAAGTAGAGCTCAGGATTGCACAATACCTCAACGGGTGTATCTATGCTTTTTTCTTAAATATATATTTAAAAATCTGAAGTATATTAAAATAAATACACCCAACAGTCGCATACATAGTCCTGACCTCACATTAAGATCAATTATGTCTTGTGTCGTGGGTATCAGAAACTAAGAGAGACTTGTCGGTCTCACAAACACTCCGACCCGACGCAAATATTGTGGGCCACATGAACATCCTCTCCTTAAAAAAACTAAATGTTGACCCTCGATTTAATTGGCAAATTAATACTGTTGTGCAAACCTCACACATTGTATATCTAACCCCATACCAAACTTCGATATCCCGCGCATTCCACCAGTGACTTACCATACAATGGCGATGCCACCACGTCACTGAGTTTGCAACATTAACGCTTGTTACCACAGAGCAGTCACACTGCATGCTAACTACTCCTCAAAACTATTACGGCTGAGACATATTGCGCAATGTATAGTTATCCTTGCGATGTTGCCACACGTATAATGCGTATGAAATCATAACGCATTTCAAATCGGCTATTTAAGTTGTTATCGTGATCGTAATGGGAACCATCAAAGATGACAGACCCTGTGGCGCATTTGGTTAGGCCAGCTGCGAAAAAGAGACAAGGGTTCGATCTCAGAACAGAAATATTTTTTTATGTGACCCGTAAATATTTTCAATTCTGGATGGTGAAACCGGAGTTTTTCATAGTTTTAAATACAGGCACTAAAATTTGGTGTGTAAGAGCTTATCGTGTGCCTGATAGATAATATAATTATTTCTGTTATTGTTATTCAATATTTATTATTATCATAAACACTATGGGACGTTGACGACCTAAAACCAACTAGCGAATAGAAGCGTGAAAAATCATTGAGCAGAACGGTAAGTATTATTCTGTAGAATGGCGAGAGATGATAATTTGTCACCATCGCACTCTTATTTGGACAACACCACGTTTACCAACCTTTATAACTTTGTCTTTTTTACCTAACTAAGCATAGTAACGGTAACATACTTACATATAACTATAGAATAGCAAAAGCCTGATAAGCCCAAACATACTTTAATTCTTAAACCAAAATAACTCTAAAATCAACTATTGCAAGAGAATTCTTAGAAACGAAATATGCCTTGAAGTTGATGAAAATTAGATAATTGTTATAACCATCGTGATGTGGCAATGAGAGAGGGACCATGACTCTAAAGGTTCACGTATCACTAAACGACGCTAACGTTGTCTCTCATTCCCTGCATCGTGCTAAAACATCAAATCAAAAGTAATTTGGGGTCAAAAGTTATGAAATTCTTACCAATATTATACAATAAACGTAAGACACTGAAATGTCTCAGAGCCAGATATGTTTGTACTTTCGCCATCGAATTTTTAGTGCGAAAATTGCGGTAACGCTGAGAAAATGGAATTATTATGACTGATTAATGACTTAAATTACATACAGTACTACAAGAATTCTTATTAAGTAAACCGAATAATTAAGATAAATTACAAGTTCTGTAGTTTTTAATTTTTTTTTTCTATAGGGCACAAAATTTAAAAAATACCTACATAACGCAAACTAATACATTTATCGGTTTCCATACGTTAGTGTTCAAATTAAATTTCGTTTTCCTGTTGTCATAAGCACAAGACTATAGAATCCCGATTATTTTATTCAAATTCCAAGACCTCGAATTATTTTCTCAGCCCTCAACTGCACCCATACAAACAACAAAACCCAACCCATACTCCATACAAAAAGAACCCGATCACGAACACACCATCATGTCCAACTTCAAGTCAAAAGGCGTGTGATTTCTCACGAGACTGATATAACAGTCGCGAAGGTGCGCGGCGAGGCCGAGCCAGTGTTATTTATCGCCTGATAACATAACGGTGGTAAAAACAAAACAAAAGAACAATCCACTGGTACTCATTATAGGTTTTTTTATTTAACAAACAATGCCGTGAATTATTATGACCGATCAGGCTTGAGTCGATGCCCTCAGATAGATAATACGAATGCAGTGTAAAAATTATTAAATGATTTAGTGTAGTTTTTAGAGCAGGCAAATAATGTAATAAATAGAAATGATTCAAATCTATACCACGGTTTTTTGGATTGTACCGTTTGTGTAGGAAATTTATTATGACAACTCAAACGCTTCTTAGAGTAAAATTATTACACTTACTGAACACTTGCAGAAAATTAAAGTACCTATAGTACAAAGTTTCAACTGTACAAATAGATATGTACATAGGAATAATTTTATGATCATTGATGCAAATCCATAAATGAAATTTCTCTATAAACACTCAAATATTTCAATAACCAGACATATCCATAGTCTATGGTAAATAAATGTTAATGTAAGGTATTGTAATCCGACGCAGACAACAAGGCACCGAATTGTGACCACGTTAGCAACTGAATATCCAACGATACACGTAATCGGGCAGATATCGAGTATATATAGTTATACTTAGAAATATACGGTACCACGGGGTTCTTTGAAATTCGACTACTTGATACGGGTACATTATATTAAAATACAACTCAAGCGATGGAATAAATCTTTTTTTTTTATTACTATATTACGTGTTTTATCATAATATACGAGCTAAATGAGAAGTAATGTATCCTTTAGAAATGTATCCAATAATAAAACATTGTTATAATTAGTTTGTTATTCGAACTGAATCTAGACCCCGTATGTACATACATACATGAACTTACGCCTTTTTCCCAAAAGGGATATCAGGGGGGGGGGGGGGGGGGCATCAGGTCACTAACAATTAACCTTGTATGTTCAGTCCACAATGTGATATGTGAGCCTATCAGGCACAAATTACTGAATCCGGGCTGATAATGAAAAGAAAATCCAATATCACTTTGCCCGATCCGGGCTTCGAATCCGAGAAATCAGCTATGCAGCCGTTCCGTAATGCAACTACGCCACCGAGACTGTCTTGAATGTGATCCAATTAACGCTATCATGTCTCCACCTTCCTGCATATGTACTCGTAAGATGTCATAACATTATAGCTTTATATAGAGTTTTCCTTGCTATTTATATTTCACTTATGAGAATTTATTTTAAAATAACAAGAACGTACTGCTTAAAACTTATTTATTGCGTTTTAAAACTATGATGTACTTTGAAACAAAATGCTCGACTACTGAAGAGGATTGCCCTTAATAGAAATGGTTTAGACGTATGCTTAACTAAGTTGCGTACTGTTTACATAATGTCGATAAGGATAGAAGGTCTCTAACCAGTAAAGGGACATAAATATGCACATTCACGCCGTATGCGTGTGGGAGTGCATGGTGGCCTGGACCAACGTGTTCACGGTGGTCGCAGGTTCAAATCCTAGATTACTCCTCTGACTCTTCGGAGTCTTATGTTTATGGATTATAGTCAATCACCACGCACTAAAACGGTGAAAAAAAAACACACACAAATATTCAGATCAAGGCGTCTGAAAGAATGCGGGTTGACGTTTCAAATTAATTAAACTGAATCCGCTGATTAATCGAACGATTTCTCAACGCAAGAGGCGTGCCGTGAATACCTCGCGTGTTCACCCACCGCACACCCACTGTATAACAGTTGTAACGTTTCGTGCTAATGGTAATGTTACTGGCATCGTTGTTCCGTCATTGTTAGATAATTTATTAGGTAAGAAAAAAATATTAATGGCCATTTCCCCCTGTAAGGGTTTAAAGATTTATTGATTTCCGCTACTGTTACTGTTATGATACCGGAAGCGGTGTTTGACAGTAGTATCAATACTATATGTGCTCTCGTTTATATGTTGTTATACACGCTATGATATTAATGTTATAACTACCGTTTTATTTTATGTATTGGATTCGACGTAAAACAAATAAAGCTGAACTGATGGTAACTTAAAATTATTGGAAATAATTTTACCTACTAACATCAAACGACGAATCATGGAAAAAAATCTGAAGATGAATAGACGAGCTAATCGAAACATGGCCAGATGACACTTCATAAAGCTTCGTTTATTATTTTCTTTTCTGTTATCCAACATCATAAATCAACAGCATATTTGGTGGAGTTCGTTGGACAACTCCTGTAAAACCAGAAGCAGCAGGTTCGATCTACGCACCGAAACAAATATTTGCGTTATCCAAAGGTATTTGTTTCGGGTATTCGTAAAAACAAAATCTCTAGTAGTTTCTGATATATCACAAGACTCGATCTTAGTGTAATGTTAGGAAAATGTATGTAATTGTTGTATGTGTGGGTATAAATAGCTGGTTGATGACGGACTGCGGCGTCATCAGCGCGCGACGCTACGGCCCGCGCTCGCCAATCCTGTCAAGCGTGGTGAGTATTGGCAACAAACATGACCCTTAGGGAAGGTCTATTTACCATTAGACTTTTTTCACCTAAGGTTTCTCAACCAAATCCTAATAATTTACATCTATGAATGAGATTCGTTCTTGAATTGTTATCGTATTTTTTTTCAATTGAAGCGGCAAACAAGCCAACCTAATGCTATTTGATCACGGTTGCTCTTAAACATCCCAACATAATATTTTCCCGGCCTACAAAATCGGGAAAGGAGTGGGAAGGAAAAAAAGTGCCAACAGGAATTTGTGAAATGATTGGGGTATGTGGCATCCAACAACACACTTGCATAACTTGGATAAGTTACAATAATCCCCTTCAACTTATGAATGATAAATTGCTAATAATCACCGGGCGTGTCTCAGAGTAAGTCAATGCTAATTTATACGAGCAGGTTCGATAGTTGTGACCATGTGTGACCCTCGGTTGAGTGTCCTTTCTACTTAGAACTAGTAGACACTTAACGTGTACTTAGTGTATTAATTTGTTCCTGGACCGTATTAGTTCTTATGAATTGAACATTAATCATTGGATTGCTGTGTAAATGATGTTTTGACGTGTGTTATTATGCTAGAACGGGAACAATGTAGTGGAATCTCGGATATCCTAGACAATGTTTACAAATAGTTATAAGAACTTGACTGTACTTTTCATACCATTTTGTTCCTTATCATTATTTCAAAATCCTATTAAAATACAAATTTTCCAAGCCGATAAATTATATTGTATTTTAACATGGAATACCCAATTATTACTACACCTTAAATAGGCGGCAGTCCTAAAAACCTATGGGTGGTATAGGTTTATCTTATTGCGCTAGACCTCCAGAAAACAAATCAAACCCTAAGAAATCGATAGCATCCGATCACAGAAAGTTCATTTCACCTTCAAACAATTAGCGAGTATTGCCGTGACACGATTAAAACAATGAACGCTCCTAATTAGCGTGGCAATTGTTTGCTGATGATATAATCTTGCGGACAAATATTTACGAATTGGCCTATAAAGCATATTGTGGCTGTGGGAGCCTGCGCGGACCTTCGCGAGTTTTTGGGCGTGTTTAAGGTAACTGAATGGAACCAGTGTTTCTGCAGACTGAATGTATGTCAAAATACTTATAATTTCAAATACTTGGAGCCAATTTGGATAAAGTGATTTGTTTACTGAAATATCTGCTCTAGATAATATTGTTTCTTGAACTGACAATCTTCAAAGGAAATGGTTGTAGCGATATCGATTACATTGAGTTCATCTAATTAACTAGGCTACCAAAATACGCGCCATATCTACTAAGGAACCGATTTAATAACCCCAATCTATAATTATGGTTCTACAATCTCTAAATTCATGATTGATCAATTAATTTCGAACTTTCAACGGTCTATTAGATAATGTTCACTAATTAAAAGATAAATTACGAATTATCAACACAATACGCTAATTAACAATTATAAATAAAGACAATAGCATAGATTTTCATGCTACGGTAAATTAAAATTAAATTCAAAATATCCTTGGCCGGGCGCCTACGACTTGACGTGCCGGGTTGAAAGGCGTCGGCCTTTGTATCAAACATTTTATGCATTTTCCATTACTTAATGAAACGGGAAGCACGTTACGTTGTAAGCTGTATTTACGATTATTGCATCATAACGATAGAATTAAATTTTGTAGCCTAGTTATATGAACTATAATTTGAATGCAACACGCTTAAATGTAACAGCAAAAAAATATGAGTTAAATTCTATGCAGTGGTACAAGATTGATTTAATAGACAAAGAAGTTCAATAAATAATCCTGGAAATAAATTGTATTATTTTTTTCCAACTAGTATGATTTCTAAAAACTTCGTAATCTTTAGCATTATAACGTATAATATAGTATAAATGTATAATGAGTGTTGTTTACCTTTCATTCTTTTTATTTTACACTGCCCTCTCTCTCTCTCTTCTATTAAGTCCAACCCGTCTATAAGACATTTGTATTATTGTTTATGTTTATTGATTTTGTTAATATTTGTGCACAATAAAGATTTAAATAAATATAAAATAATCTCTTAAATATGAATCTACTTTTTTCAGTATATTGCCAATGTTAATTACTTAAATATTTTGCATTACAAAAGCCCTTTACTGGTACAACCAGTTTCCACATTACATTCATATAATTTAATTTAGACCATACAGTGCACATGTGCCCGATAACAGGCCTCAACACGGGGCGTGGTTTATAAATCTAGATCAATTGCAACTAAAGGTTGCATTCGATACCGCCGGGAAATTTGCATTCGCTTTAAAAATGGATTATATCAAGAGCTTTATATAGTTCTAAGGGTTCTTTATTGATTCATAAATATCATAAAGAAATAATCCAGCGTTTCAGTGTGGGACTATGATTTTCCATACCGGATGCGTACTTAGGTACATTAATGCAGTGTAAAGGATATGAGTGAGTGATGATCAATTTGTTGTAAAATCTAATCCTAACAAGTCTATTTCTCCCGAAACAGCAGTGTAAATACACTTTTGTGTTGCGGTTTGAAGGATATTGTAGCCAAAGTAACTAATGGACAGATCGAGAGTTAATATGTCCCATGATGGCGAGCGCAGTGGAATCCAAAAGCATCGCTCTGTAATTCAAGATGTTTGGTTTTGCTACTGTTCAATGTTCATGAACAGTCGTATCGCTTACTATCAAGCGAACGACATACTCGTCTCACCTTTCATGGCAATAAAAAAAGTCTTACTTCTCTTCTCGGGCATAATTGTATGATTCATATATTTGTATGTGTTTTATTATTTTCCTCTCAAATATTCACGCTATTAGTAACAAATAATAAACAAAAATGAAAGTAAGTGCGTAAAGTAAGTGCGTGGTGCCTGTTAGACGCGACTGCCAACATGTTCACGGTGGGTAGCGAATTCGAATCCCAGGGCACACCTCTATCTTTTCGGATACATGTGTTTATTGATAGTCAATCACCACGCACTTAAACGGTGAAGGAAAACATCGTGAGGGAAGGTTCCCTACGTTACGTAGGTACGTACCATAGCGATTTATAATAACTTTTATGGTATTTAAGTCCGCCAATCCGCACTAAGCCAGCGTGATGGACTATATGGCCTAACCACTCTCAATCTTCTCTCGATTGTAGAGTAGGCCCGTGCCCTGCAGTGGGAGGTATATGAGCTGATACAGAGTTAACAAAATATTATTAACATCCTAATTGCCTCAGTACGTTTAAATACGGAACTCCGGTACAAACGACATTAGTCAACACGACCCGCTCTCAACACGAAGGTTGACAATCACAACTACACTTTAATTTGTTTATTACAAATCAACGGAACCTTTATCCCTTTATTACCTCTTAGACTGGTCATAAATTAAGTCAGTTTTTAAAGTTTTTTCATAAAATATAAACCATTAAATTGGATTTAGACTTATTTCCGTGTGATTTTTGAGAATAACCTACCCGAGTGAAATAAATATTTTTTTAAATTCACTCTTTGATCTATGCTTGGTCTAACTAAACACATGGGTCTGTCTATACAGGGTATATCAAGACTGCTACCGAAAACGAAGCCGGGTGGTAGTTTAAGCGACTTCAGACACAATGCAACAGAAAAAGTTGCAAAAAAAAAGCGACATTTTTTTTTTTGTTATTTTTTTTCCTATGGCCATATTTGGGTTGTAAATACATTTTTTCCTAAAATAATAGTGTATACCCTTTTATTTATAAACACTCTAAGGTATAAAAGAGTTTAAATTATTATTTTAGCAAAAACTATGGATTTACCACCCAAAATTGACAATATTTAAAAAATCATAAAAATAATTGTCGCGTTTCTATGCGAAATTTTTAATTGCATTGTGTTTGTAGCCACTAAAACTACCACCCGGTTTCGTTTTCGGTAGCAGTCTTGAGATACCCGGTATAATGAATAAACTTAATATCTTATAATAAATATTTGAATCGGTATCCGCCAGGGTAGCGACCACAATACAAAAGTTATAGGTCCCTACTATTATATATAAATCCGAAATTTGAATCTTCGTGACGTTTTTTGTTTCGAAACCTACTCTGTAACACGAAATTCGAATCTTCGGATTGAAGAATGAATGATTCGAAGATATCGGCAATCCGAACATTTACAGAGTAGGTACATTCGTATCGTCACAAACTTCGTTCGTCTGAAGTTTCGAACTTCGTTTCGGATGAATATAGTAGGGCCCTAGATATACATTCAGATACAGTAATTTCACCCAGCAGTCACATACATAATCCTGACCCCACACTAAGATCGAATCTTGTCTCGTGAGTATCAGGAACTACGATAAACTTTTGGACTAACAAACCCAGATCCGAAACAAATACCTGTGAATCCTACAAATATTTGTCGCGGTGCGAGGACTGAATCCGTGGCTTCACGTTTTACAGCCGGCGTCTAACCAACTTGACCACGGAGTCTGTCACATCCTGAATTCAGGTGTAGACTTAAATTTACTCACTATATATCAGGTGGGGTATAAAAACGACATCTAAAACCTCTTCAACACACTCCTTCCTAACATAAACCGTAAAAGCCATTGACACGTAATAACGCACGATCATGGCGTGAGTGCACGATTTTATTTGCCAACTGAAAATGTGACTGTTAGTGAAAAAACGCGAGCGGTTTGAACGGTTGATATGAACCAGGCAAAAACCGCCGCGGTAGCACGCACAGTTCTACGACCTTAAACTACATTTACATCGGTGCAAGATGGGTTGGGTATTTTCTCCTTAGTGATTCGTGTAAGTAAGAATTTTGAAGGCAGATTAATAAACCAACCCTTTTCATCTAATCTCTGCAACTCCTAAAGGTTGACTGGTAGAAAATGTCGACTGCATTAAGTCCGCCTGTACATATTGCATAAAAATAAATAAACTCGCTTGCAATCGGACCAGATGCGACTGCTAACATATTCACGGTCGCGGATTAATAATTCCAGGGCACACATTTGACTTTTCAAAGTTATGTGTGTATTAATAATTATCAATCACCACACACTATAATATATTTCCTTAGCGCTATGACCTGTCCTTCTTCAATGGGGCTTATTAGGAGGTTATCCCCAAATATTTATTTCGGGTCTGGGTGTATGTCATTGTTGGGTGAATGTATGTATGTATAAAGTGCTTGGTTGGTGCTCAGTCCTTTGATGATGTCCACAAACACATCAAACCTGAAACCTTCCGCTTCCTCAGCAGATACCATAGTTTCTCGGTACTTTATTACAAGCAATATTACAAATTAACAAATAACCAGACGGAAACTAATTAAATCTATAACATTATGAGCTTCCTGACGGCTGATATGATCGTCATTAGACGCGTAATTGGAATTATGTACAGCTAATAGTGTAATCAGAAAACACTAGTTATTTAACGTTACATAAGCGAATAAACTGTAAATTAATTGATGCGCGCTTCAGTTTCTCTAGTAATAGTGTTGCAGTAATCGAATACAGCACGAATGATCCGATCTGTGTGAATGCTGCTTTATAGATGAAATGGGGCTGACTAACATAAGCATGGGCCTAATCCCACTCAATCATACTTTCGATTGTAAAAGAGGTCTGTATCCCGCAGTGGGCCTTATATGGGCTCATACGGATAAATACAGATTAATTGACTAATATATCTAAATTGACAAATAAACTCGGTCGTTCACAAGACTTATGTTTGAAAATCTGATGATAGTGAATCAAATGTAGAGTTACTCATAGCAAATGAAAAAAAATATTCATTCCTAAATATGCATTTATATTTTGACATTTGTTATTAGCCTCAGAGATTTAAATTCCAACCACTACTCTAGCTTTTAAGAATAATGTATGTTATATTTAGTCAATAAATACATACTTTAACGCTGAATGAAAACATTACAAGGAAATCTGCATACGATAGAGATCTTTGAGAAAAATTGCTAAGGAAGTTAAGGTCTACCAATCCGCAACAAGCCAGTGTGGTATGTTTTTATTGTAATGAATGGCGAAACAAGTATGCCATTCGCCTGATCACAGAACAGTTGAATATGGTTAGAAAGGCAATAGCCGTCAAATTGTATGAAAACCAGCGTCGTCGTTTTCGAAACACAAAACCTCTACAAATCCAATTTAGACAGCTTGCAATAGTCGATTTAAAGTATCGATAAAATTATGGAAATATGATTTTGCTATAAGACCGGAATTTATTTTATCGATATGTTTTATGGTTTTTCCTGATACAGTTATTTATTAGTATTATGTGGATAGGCGGAAAATAAATGAGACTACAATATCTAATATTGAAAGTTAATGTTAATTTGTATATTATTTTACAATTCTATATGTATAGGATTTTCAAGATTTTCAGCTGTGTGGCAGATATTAATATTTTTATTATTGGAAAATCAAATATATGGAATAATTACAATAAAATTATTATTTCTCTACGTCAATAGCTTCAGTGGATTTGATTTTTCATACAATAATTCATTATTTCAAACCCATAATACAGATTTGTTATAAGCGTTGCCCGTAATTATTTTTGGTTTGTATATTACTGATTGTGATACAGTTTTTTTCATCGTCTTCTGTTTCACCAAAATGAATACTTAGAACAAATCGGACTGGATTTTGCAGGAATCCAGTTGTTTCTACCTGTTGCCTTTATCGACTCACTCTCGGACACCTACAAAAGAATGAATTAATATTATAAAGTATATTCAGACACAAATATATGTTGTTTTCAAGTTGGCGGAGTTATGACATTAGAACATAAGAATAGGTCGTCGACGTTATCAAACGTTACGAGTACTATAATTTAAAATTACTAAAATATTTGATTTAATTTTCTTTCTCCATAGGCATTAAAGCCTACGGAAACCGATTTACGAGTATACGAAATCTATAACTATATCGATATAGTTACTATGTACATGACTACAACACTGTGTGAGATGTGACAAATTTCGAAGTTGACATAACAAAAATGAGTCGTATGCATTGCGTAGGAACTTGGCATTCGCGTACCTACATTGTATGTACGCGTAATCAGCAATGTATATTTTGATATGTCGTCTATCATTGTAACGAATTCTTCAAAATGTCCTAATTATAAATCGCAATTTTTGAAAATATAGGTGAAAATGAATAAAATCGGGTTGATAGTGGTATACAATTCTTCCTCTATTGATATTCAACGCTTTAGTATCGAAACTGCAAGATAAAATAGCACAAATCTGCATTTTTAGTCTATTTTGCCGGAGCACCACACTCCAAGGTATTTCGACAAGGACTGATTTGACAAATCACCCGTTCCGCGGCAGTGATG